>BSBM01001010.1:0-1362500 GCA_027924585.1 Larix kaempferi
GATCACAATGGGAAAAAGGTAACTACTAGTCGAACTACTTGTCTAAGGACGTGAATGGAGGAACAACTTGGCGGAAGCAAGCTGTTGGCACGCATATAATAGAAGATCCGCTGCCAGATATCAGTAGTCCAGTTTTAGGAAAACCGCGACAGTTTTTGTAAACCTAAGGGTTTTGCCTTCGTAAATGTAAAGACATGACCTACGTGTCTCGATCTATAAATAAGGTAATTTTGTAAAGGAAAGGGTTAGAATATTTTGGGTTAATATTATTGAATATTGTAATATTTATTAGAGAGAAGCATTGTAAAGGCTCTGCAGCTGAGTGCATAGAGGACCTAATATTGAGAGAGAAAGAGAAGAGCATCTACAGCTGAGTGCACAGAGACCTAATATTGAGAGAGAAAGAGAAGAGCATCTGCAGCTAAAGTGCGCAGACGAAGAACTATTGTACCCTTTCCAATATAAATAAACAACAGTTCTTGTGGACGTAGCTTCCCATCCAAGAGGGTGAACCATGTTAAACCATTGTGTTTATGTGATTGTTGTGCATGATTATTATTAATTTGTGATCTAATTTACTTACAGTGCATGCATGAAGTTATTATTTGCTTGTTATATGTTTACTATGATTTGTATTCGCCGTGGAAAGGATGGGATAAGATGCTAAGTAATTCATGTAGGAAGGAATATTAAACAGTAAATCACCTATAAGTATCGAATGAATGGATCGATAAGATAACTACATAGTCAAATGTTAAGGATTGAATCGCAGTATCAAAGCTCACAGCGCTGCACATCTCACATATTTGCATAAGTTATGTTGTTTGTCAAGCTAAGTAATGATGAATGATTAAGGTTTATCGATTAAGAAGTGAATAGAAGTGATCAAATCCCACAAACCCGCTGTGCGGCTTGGGGCTCGCACTGAGGGTTCCAATATCCTTGTTACGGGAAATACTCGACGCGGAGTAGGAGACTCCGCACGATCACCAAACACAGCTGCGTAGTCGGTCACCACGCTGCGCATTAAGCAGCTGAATCAATCGCATCACAAGGTTGTGGAAACCTGCTTCTACAACCACCCCCTCGACTTCTCCTCAGGTGAGACCTTAGGCTACTTGCAGTCTGTTTCCGAAAGGGCCGGTGAATAGGGGTTTTGTTGGTATTTTGTACCGCAAAGTACGTGGGTCTACATTGGAAAAACTCTAGAACAGTGCTGCGACCAACATAGTGGCACTAGACCTGCACCTCATGAGCAAAACCAAGAGCCCCACCCATGCAAAATATGCATCCATCCTTGCTTTGGTCCTATCCAGACAGATGAAAGCTTTACTGGGTATTTTACACAGGTAAGTAAATGGTTAACAATTTAGTGTCATTTGTAAATTATTTTTCCTTACTATACACATATATAGATTGCTAATATTTTTAATGATTTTAAAACTTGTAGTTGCTACAAGAAGGGCACGAGCGACAATAATTTTCCATTTTATGACGCAGAGGATAGTCCAAAGGCTCATGCACCAGAACCGTATGATGTACAAGATGTTGTCATACATTCACCGACAACAACTCACACTAAGGTAAGTATTTCAACATGACATTATTTTAATACATATTAGTTTGTTATCACATGTTACTTAATTAATGGTACATGATCTAATATTTACAATTGTCTAAATTGTAGGTTGTAGATCCCCCTCCGAGGGAAATGATTTCATCTAGTGAGATCCCCCCAGGTGGGAATAAAAGCGTTAGATTGCCCACAGAAACACAATGGGTGGTAGAACGTTTCTTGGAATTGATTGAAGTATACATTACATCAGTATGTATTTCATCATTGTCAGTTTGTTAATACATGTTATTTCATTAACCAATGCATTTCTAACTAAGTTAGTAATTGGTGATTGTAGCCACCAACTTCTATATTTAGGAAACAGTCATCAGTTGCCTCTCCTCGTAGTCCAAATGTGCAAAAGGGACAAGTGTATAAGAGAGGCTCCACTCCTAGAAAGGGTGTGGATGTATTTTATAGAAGACACATGGGAGATCCATCTACCCCTCACCTAACAAGGGTCATTGATGCTATAGTTAGTGTTGCATTGGTAGTTGCAACAAGTCATACAGAGGTAACTATTTCAACAACTACAATGCATAGTATTTAACCATGTTACTATATTGTTTATTCATGCATATCTAACTATGTCCCCATTTGGTGATTGTAGCCATTAGCGGCAATAGTGCTCAACCCCTCCGCTCAATCCATTGTTGTGACTGGGTCTCCTCTTGTGGTGAGATGTTCATTAATGACCAAGTATTTTTATTCAATTTACCCAAACATGTTGATCAATGCTGAATTGTTGAATTAATTGAGATATGATATTTTATTTGCAGAGCACAACTATAGAGAGGCCTTCCATGAGCACACCGCAAGCATCTAACCTCGGCTGGATTTGGTGAGTGTTTGTCATAAATAATTTGGCCATAAGTTAATTTTTTAAGTTTGTTAATGGTAGGGTATTAGTGCAGTTATTTGATAAAAATAATGATATTTTTTTTGCAGACTCCTAAGATGCAGAACGATCCTAGGGAGATGGTTGATAGAGGAAAGTCAGGGAAAAAAAGCAAACGATTGATTTTTGATGTTGCATAGTCCCATACATATGTATTTTGACATACATGTACATTGTTGTACTTAGGGATACATGTACATTGACAGACCATTTAAGGGCCGACTACTTTCCCATATTTTGTATTACAAACATTCGGCTATCAATGCATGATACAATATATTGCATATTTTCTCTTGAGTTTCCACTTGTTCTTGTGATGATTTATCTCTTCCACAAATTGATAAATTATGCTATTGAAATTTATATAATTACATTTTAAGCAATATTTATTCTCTACATTTATTGCATTGATCAAGTAACATCTCACCATTGTGTTATGAAAACATTATCTTAATGGAACAAACTAATAATATCTTTCAACAGTTCAATGAAATCAGTAAATGCATGCTAATTTGATATCTAATTTTAAATTGTGGTTGTTGTCAGCTCCAAGGGTTGATACCCATTGATCAAGATTATGGTTGCAAGGAAAAAACAAAAGTTAACAAAATAAGTCCAAGAAGTCCTGCAAGTGTGTCTAGGAAGGTTCCAGCTGGGAACACTAGCCATAAGTCCCCGGTCGATGATTTTGCAAAGTTGACCCCTATGTGCGAAAATTGCACAGTCCCTCACTGAGCAAAACCCTAGTTTCCAAAATGGACCTAAAAGATGACACCTGAGCCATGGGATAGGAGGAGAGGGGCACCGCTATCACTATCCCAATGTCCTGAATCCAACGGATTCGATGGTTTGTCGGTCCGAACCACAATCATCACTCTATGGCTCGTTCCAACTCGCATCCCAAAGGCCTTCAGGGACACCAGTTGGATACCTATCGGGGGCATATAATTCCAACCGTGAACCAAAACTGAGTTCCAGGAAGTGTTTCAAGTGTGTATAGGAATATTCCAGCTGGGAACACTATCCATAAGTCCCTAGTCGATTATTTTGCAAATTTGACCCCTATGTGCGAAAATTGCACAGTCCCCTACTAAGCAAAACCCTAGTTTTCAAAATGGACCTAAAAGATGACACTTAGGCAATGGGACCAGAGGAGAGGGGCACCCATAGTACTATACCGATGTCCTGAATCCAATAGAGTCGACGGTTTGTCGATCCGATCCATGATCATCATTCTATGGCTCATTCCAATTCGCATCCCAAAGACCTTCAGGGACACCAATTGGATACCTATCTGGGGCATAGAATTCCAGCCGTGCAACAAAACCGAGTTCCGGGAAGTCTTGCAAGTTTGTATAGGAAGGTTCCAGTTGGGAACTCTAGCCATAAGTCCTTGGTCGATGATTTTTCCATGTTGACCCCTATGTGCGAAAATTGCAGAGTCCCTTACTAAACAAAACCCTAGTTTCCAAAATGGACCTAAAAGATGACACCTGTGCCATGGGACCGGAGGAGAGGGGCACCCCTAGCACTATCCCGATGTCCTAAATCCAACGAAGTCGACGGTTTGTCGATCTGAGCCATGATCATCATTCTATGGCTCGTTCCAACTCGCATCCCAAAGGCTTTCAGGGAGACCTTTTGGATACCTACCCGGGGCATAGAATTCCAACCGTGCAACAAAACCGGGTTCTGGGAAGTCCTGCAAGTGTGTCTAGGAAGGTTCCAACTGAGAACTCTAGCCATAATTCCCCGGTTGATGATTTTGCAAAGTTGACCCCTATGTGCGAAAATTGCAGAGTCCCTTACTGAGCAAAACCCTAGTTCCAAAATGGACTTAAAAGATGACACCTGAGCCATGGCACCAGAGGAGACGTGCACCCCTAGCACTATCCCTATGTCCTGAATCCAACAAAGTCGACGGTTTGTCGATCCAAGCCACGGTTATCATTCTATGGCTCATTCCAACTTGCATCCCAAAGGCCTTCAGGGACACCACTTGGATACCTACTGGGGGCATAGAATTCCAGTCATGCAACAAAACTGGGTTCCAGGAAGTCCTGCAAGTGTGTCTAGGAAGGTTCCAGCTGGGAATGTTAGCCATAAGTCCCTGGTCGATGATTTTTCAAAGTTGACCCCTATGTGTGAAAATTGCACAGTCCCTATGGAGTATAATTGTCATTCATGCCAAACATATTCATTAATGACAAAGGATATGATGATATGGAATAAATGATGAGGTGGCATGAGTAGTGAGTATTAAAATCCACTTGATGATGTCTAGTACCTTCATAATGTCATTATTACAATTTGAACTAATCACATAAAGATTTGTCAATTTGGAGAAATTCTAGAAATTAACTAAGTGTTGGAAAATTGGTCCAAGTGGCCTCAGGAAAATGCCCGCCATACCTCATAAGAGAATAATAAAACATATCTGAAAGAATCAAGCTATATCTTGTTGAAGAGGCTGTCTTACCAGGGTCTGAGTTCTCAAAATTGGTGTTTGATGAAAAAGTTATAGGCCCACCAAAACGGGGTTTCAGGCTGTTTTGCACCAGTGGTAGTAAAAATACCTAAGTGGCCTCAGGAAAATGAATGCCATAATTCACAGATTAAGGAAAATTCCCGCCCCATCTTTTCAGGTTGTAGCTTGTTGATCGTTCTACCTGACTATGGTCTCATTTTGTCTTGAGAGTGTCTGAAAAGGAATTTATGGGTCTACCAAAACAGTGTTTCAGGAAATTTTGCTCCAGTTCAGTAAAATGCACAAATTGTCCAAGTATAAAATTACTGGTAAAACTGCCTAAGTGACCTTTGTAAAATGCACTCCATTTTTTGTAGTTGATGATTTAAATTTTTCTGAGGGTATATGTTTCTAGAGTGTTGATTGGTGCATCTAACCATATCATTATTTTGTCCAAAGAGTGTTTGAAGATGAAGTTATCAGTCTGCCAAAAGTGCCGTCTGGCTTGTTTTTCTCCAGTCCAATAAAATGCCCGCCAAAGTCAGAAGAAGATGAGTCTGAAGGGGAAATCAGTTTGGTTGTGCTTAGTGAGATGCACTACATCATCTGGTATCATTTGTTCAGGAGTTGGTGAAAATAAAAATCCCTCATGTTGACTTAGGGTTTTATAATTTTGTCTAAGTGTTAAATCGGTAGTTTAAAAAACTATTTTCAAATGCCCACCAGATGATGTGCGTGTGTGTGTCAATTAATTCATCAAATGACATGTATTTGTTCCTTGTTGAAGTGTTTATCCAGTCATGGTTTCATTTTTCCCTATGAAGGTCACATGAGTGAAAAATTAACCTTCCAAGTTGAAAAAACAAATCATTTCCACACAGTGTATGAGTATGCCCACACATAGCTTAAAAATATATACTAAACAAGTTTTTCAGATGCCCGCACAAGCCAGAGATTTAAATAGAGATTGCTCAACTAGTTAATTAAACAAAGATGAAATAAATAAGAGACATAAACAAAACAAAGTTTATTATTTAATTAATAAACATAAATTTAATTAATAAAAAGAGTTTTTTTGGCATGTATATATTACAATTAGGTTGCTATTGTTTTTTTGTCATGCATATATTAGGATTAGGTTGCTATTGTTTTTTTGGCATGCATATATATTAGGATTATGACTAGGTTTTTTGGCATGGTTTCTAGGTTTCTATTGTTATGGATTAGGTTGCTAAGGTTATATTCGTGTTTCTAGGGTAGACTATATTTCTAAGGCTAGATTAGGTTTCTATGTTTGTGGTTTGGGTTTCTAGGTTTCTAAATTACAGTTATATTTGTGAGGATGATGGATGAGAATCTTATGGTGAAAAATGGGATGGTGATGGTGACAACATGGGTAGGAAGAGCATGGTGGTGATGTTCATGGTGGCATGGTGATGGAGAAAACGACCATGGGGATAGTGAGAATGAGCATGGAGATGGTGATGGTGATAGTGAACATGAAAATGGGCATGAGGATGCAGATAATATGGTTTACTTAGATGGGATAAAAAAACAAAGAAAACAAATCCATGAGGAAACTTGTGCAATTTATCAAGTTTTACCAAGTATATGCAATTTATCAAGCTATTAATGTTTGGATGAAATAGTCAAAATATTAATGTCAATATTCAATGAGACCACAAAACAAAATCATAGCATACATGTACACCACATACCTATAACATAGTACAAAATAAAACATGAAAACCACATACCATATTACCTACCAATGGTCATTCGACTAGATCATCAGGATCACCTCGAATACCAAGGGTTTCCTTTAACCTCTCATGCTCAGAGTAAGGAAATAAGTATTGTGCCTTTGATGAGTTCTTCCTTGGCATTATTTGCAGCTAGAGATTTGTGCCAATAACTAAGTTTGTATAATGGTATACAATATAACCTGGTCTATAATCTTCATATGTGTACCCTTTTATATTTCTAGAGTGGGAAACCTGGTTCAAATATTCTCCTTTTATAACCATCGACCCAATCGGAAAATCATTGGCCTTAGAGTCCTGTAATGGGACATTTAGGGTTTGATTCCCCTCTAAGCAACGTGCCATCCAATAGTCAGTGCGCCATGCATTGCGTCTCAGGGAAACCACTGCGTATATGTTCCCTAGAGAAAATATAGTGCCAACGTTTCAATCAACTAATTAGACACAACTAGTTGTCAAAAATATCAAAAATATACACAACTAATTAGACACAACTAGTTGTCAAAATATAAAAAATATAAAAATATTAATCGAACCTGGTTGTATGAGATCTGATATGTGGCCATAGTCTGATGAAATACTTGATTGGTCCTCCTCCAACTGGGATAATTTTGTAGCTATCCATCGACAAATGGGGAGTGATACACTGTCCCAGCTATCAACCCAATCCGTGGATTCACATTCATCCCATTCACCACTACTTCATGGAGAACAAAAACATGAGATTTTCATTGTCCACATTTCAAGTATAGCATTGTCTGACGTTCTAACTGAATGAAATGCACAAGTTCCTTGGATGGTTGTTGGAGAATTTTCCAACCACCCATCAATTATTTGAGCTTCACATCTCAATTTTCCACTTATCCTAAGTATTTTGACCCTATCACATGCTTACATCAGTAGATCACAGTTTCAGTAAACTGGGCCTCCTCCTACATTCAGGGAGTCAACTGGGCCTCCTCCATCATTCAGGGACTGATTTGCATGACTAAAACGCACTACTCAGTCCATCTAACAACATTTACTATTTTATTCATCCACCTAGAGACTAGAAGGTGCCCCACTACACTGGTTGACCTCATCTAGTGTTATTTTCACCTACTATTCAGTTAACCGTAGACATAAAGGAGCTCTCTCCTATTTTTGGGAATTCAGCTAAGTTCTGGATTTAGTTAGACTCAGTTAGATAGTTTCAGAGTGTTAGAGTCTGTTTCGTAGTAGTTAAGTGGTTAACTAATGTGCCGAGTGGCATTAACTACCAAGTAAGCCACTCTCATGCATTCAATTTGAATGAACTCTCTGGAATTCGAATTGCTTGGATTATTGTAGCCATTGTTACACATTGCAATAATCTTTTGAGTTTATGATATACATGAACTGCTGCAAACCTTTTCCATCAGTGTTTTGACATATTATTTGCCGCATGCATCTCTAGTAATTGTTGTCTTTGTTTCATAGATATGTTGTGCTTAGATTTTACGTGGTATCAGAGCCATGGAAGGACAAGGAAACTTTTCTACATTATTTCTACACTTTTGCACTAGTGATTCTGCACTTCTGCACCTAGAACACATATGAAGCTTGAGAAAGATTACTAAAAAATATTCCAACTTTGCACAAGAAGCCGAAATTTTTCCACATAATTCCTGGATATTGTGCATTCGATTCTTCAAAATTGCTTGATAGTCTATTCCGGGTGTGATGCAACTTGAAAAGTGCAGTTTGTCGACCTAAAAAGTTCTTGTTTGTTTGTGATTGCAGGTTTCTCACAGTCTCATATTGAATTCTCTACAACACAAATGGAATCTTCTTCACAAAATCTACTTAATCGTTTAAACTATCATCAGTGGAAGAATGATATAGAGATAGTGATGCGCTCCAAAGGATTCTACAGATTCACTATGGGCCTAGAACTAGAGCCTAATTATGCAGTAGAGAAGTCCAAATACTTCAATAAGCTTGATGAAGCTTATGGTTTCCTTTGTCTCAATATTTCGAATAATCTTGTTTTCCATCTTAGTGGATTGTCGACTCCAAAAGAAGTATGGGAACAACTTGCCAAACTCTTTGGCAAGCAGGATGACATGAAGGATTATCAGTTAGAGAATGAACTGATTTCCCTAAATCCTGAGAATTTCGATACCATCAATGAGTTTTTTACCAAGTTCAAGAATTTGGTTCTTCAGTTAAAGCAATGTGATGTTGAGAAGAAAGATGAGCAGTTGATTCTTTCTATCCTTACAAATCTAGGAAAATATTATTCAGTGTTTGTCTCTACTTTCCATTCGAGAAAACTCACCACTCTGAATTGGAAGATTCTTACCTTGAATTACTTCATTGAGTCCTTAACAAAAGAGCATGGCAAGCTTGTTCATATGGGGTCCATAAAAACCTCCAAAGATCAAGCCCTATTTGCAGGAGGACCCAAAGATATGAATGGTAAAGGAAAAAAAAAGAAAGAGAAGACCAAGTTTGATTGTTCCAAGAAAAAGGAGAAGACCAAACAATCAGATAAGCCCTCTGGTTCAAGAAAATACAAGCAAAAGGGGAAGGAGAAGACAAAGTGTTCTTACTGTGGTAGGGGATTTCATACAGAAATCTCATGCATGAAGAAAACTATTAGTTAGATGGATCTTCTCTTGGAGAAAAACAACATTACTCTTCTAGATGGCGAAAGGAAGAAGGACAATAATGATCATGCAGAAAGAGGTCATGCACTCATGGAAAGTGTTTTGAATTATACAGCGCTTATCATAGATTCAAGAGCTTCAAATCACATGGCTGCAAGAAAAAACTCCTTCTGATCCACTAGGGACCAGGAAGCATGAGGGGGACAACAGTTCGACTGAATAAGCCGGCTCTATTATGAAGGAAGCATAAGAAATAGAATAACAAAGCATGGATACACTACGTAGATGAACACAATTACACATAGACAATATGTAGGAATGCGAACTAATCTTCTCTATTACTAGATGTAAAGATCCAGACTGATAAGATGTATATTACAATATTTTTCATGCTTATATAAAGAGTGCTGAGACGCTTGGGTGCCTTCTCGTTACGTTCAGTTACAAAGAGGTTATAACGATTAATCATTTCAACCATTATAGTTAACTGGAAGACAAAGAGATAGTCTGTCTAAGTTCGACAGTCGCAAGTCTCAAGATGGTGTTGCGCAAGCCATAGGTCGATGCTGCATGTCGACATCACAAAACTTTGAGGTCGCTGAACGTGTCGAAGGTGCGAAGATGTCGAAGTCGTGTTAAAGTCAGAACTTGGCGAAGTTGTGTCGACGATGATGAATTGTCATAGTAGATGTCGACAATAATTCCAACTTCGATATGGATCAGACCTCCTTCCTTAAGAAACAATGGTCGCCATTGTTTGCTCATGAGAATGAGGAAAATTTTCAGTCAGTTCAGTAGCAGAGTACCATTTTACTTCTGCTGGGATTTTTCCTACTTTAGCAACATGAAACAAGGGAATTGTGTTCATCCTTGTATGGCGTACTCGTCGTCCCACAATGGTGTCTTAAGGAAGAGGCTCCTGAACATCTGGATGGATGTCGTCGGGTTTTGCTCTCTGTAAGTAATTCTGTTCCAACAGTGGTGCATGCTATGGTCGAAGTAGATCCACATTGAATATTGGATGTAGACCAAGGCACGAAGGAATGTCGAGCTAGAAAGTGTTTTCTCCAATCTGCTGAAGAATACTGTATGGACCATATCACAAAGGTTTCAAATTCTTGAATGGGCCAGTGAAGCGCTCCTTCTTAAGATGTAACCAGACCTTATCCCCAATTTGGAATGAATGAGGAATACAATGTTTATCATCTCGAGCTTTAGCTTTCGCGTTTGCTCATTGCAACATGTCCTATGCTTGTCGATGGATGTTGCAAATCTATTCTCGAAACTTCAATGCTTTGCCAACTTCTCTCTGGTTATGGTTGATGTCGTTTGATTGTGTCAAGGATCTGATCAAGTCAATAGGTGATGAGGGTTGAAATCCATAACAGATCTAAAATGGACTCTTTCCTTTAGAGCTTTGCTGAGCACGATTGTAGATGTGTTGTATGTATGGAAGACTGTCATCCCATGTTCGTCGATGCTTGTGGTTGTACATGCGAAGCATTTGTACTACCAAGCGGTTCACAACTTTCATCTGTCGTCGTTCTGAGGAAGGAAAGCTGTCGACAATGAGAGTCATGTGTCCAGCTACTACCAGAGTGTCTTCCAAAATATGCTGATGAATCTGTAGTATCGATCGGAAGTGATGGTTGTGGGTAAACCAAAGTGTTTCCAAACATGTGTAAAGAAGAGATGAGCGGTTTGCTGTGTTGTTGTGGTCTTCTTACATGGAATGAGAATGTCCATCTTGGAAAATTTGTCGACTACTACTTATATCGTGTCATGCTGATGTTTGGTAGTAGGATATCCTGTTAAGTAGTCCATAGAAATAGATTCCCATGGTCGACTAGGAACTGGTAATGGTGTGTACAATCCCTGTCTCCAATTAGGCGGTTTAGCAATGGCACAAACCACGCATGATCGAATGTACTTGTTGACATCAGTTTTAAGTGTAGGCCAAAATAAATACTTCTGGAGGATAGCAAGTGTCTTTGCTACTCCAAAGTGTCCCATAGTCTTGCTGTAGTGTGCGTCCAAAATGAGCTGTTGTTGATTCTCACCGGTTGGTACACAAGTTGTCCAAGCTTGTATCGCAAGGTGTCTTTCAGGGAGGTAGTCGGAGGTCGATGACTTGTCAGTCTGAATATGTTGGTAGAATGGTGAAAATTTGATGTCGTCCTGATATAATTGAGGCTAAGTGCTTGTGTCATATCCCTGCATTCTCATCACTGTGAAAAGGAGAGTAATGGGTGGTCGAATTAGAAAATAGGCGGTAGCGTTAGCTTTTCCTTTCCGATACTTAATTACCAACTGGAATTGTTGTAGGTAATTAATCCACTTGAGCTTTCAAGTTGTTTGTAGTTTTGAATGGGTCATAGCGAACTGTAGAGGTTTGTGGTTAGTGAGGATTTTTGTTTCCTATCCAAGGATGTAATGCCTCCATTGCTTGAGATCTTGCACAATGGCGTACAATTATTTTTCGTACGTCGAATACCTTCTAACTATGTCATTAAAATTTTTGAAATGAAAAGCGACTGGGTGACCAGATTGAGTGATCACTATGCCCAAGGCATAGTCCGATGCATCCATCTCAATCTCAAAGGGATGATGCAAATCAAGTAACAGAATTACTGGTGCAGTGAAAAGCTTGTGCTTGAGCTGTTCAAAATCTGCTTGTTGTGTCAGTGTCCATTTGAAGACAATTTTCCCACATCCTTTCGTCAACTAATTCAAGGGCCAGGCTATGTGACTGAATCCGAGTATGAATCCTCGGTAGAAATTCTCCAAACCAAGCAAACTTCTTAGTTCTTGAATGCTGTGAGGAATGGGCCAATCTTTGAGATTTGTACTTTGTCTGGGTCGACATGAATGCCTGCAGAGTCAATTACAAACCCCAAATATTTGATGATGTTCATCGCAAAGGAACATTTTTCCATGTTCAAGTAGATTTGATGTTGGTGGAGAGTGTCGAGGACTTGCTGAAGTTGTCCAACATGTTCTTCCCATGATCGACTTAAAATCAATATGTCGTCAAGGTAGACAATGACCCATTTGTCGATGAAAGGTCGAATAATGTTATCCATGTATTGCATGAAGGTCGCAAGTGCATTGGTTAAGCCGAAAGGAATGACTAACCATTCAAACAATCCTTCCTTGGTCTTGAAAGAAGTTTTCCATACATCTGAGGGCTTGATTGGAATCTGATGATATCCCGACTTGAGGTCAAGCTTAGTAAAGAACTTAGCACCTTTCAGACAGTCGATGAGATAGTCTATCCATGACAGAGGGTACCGATTCTTCATCGATATTCTTTTGAGTTCCCTGTAGTCGATGCACATGTGCCAAGTATCATCTTTCTATGGAATGAGGACGACTGGACTTCCACAAGGGGAGGAGCTGGGTCTGATATGACCTTTGTCGATCAAATCTTGGATTTGTCTATGAATCTCTTCATTTTCGAGAACGGATCGTTTTTAGACAGATGCATTAGGAAAAGAAGAACCAAGAGAAAGTTCAATATAGTGTTTTACCTAACAATGTAGAGGTATTCCGTCTGGAACTTGAAATAGGTTCTGGTACTCATCAAGAATATTGTCGATTTGCTGCTTTTGTCGGAAGTTGCACTGGTCGGTGACTCGACTGGTTGTTGCAGTCTTCCTAGAATGTTGCAGCTTTATCATTATCAATGCGAACTTCTGAGCATGATTGATGAGATTCTTTGTCTGTTTCGCAGATATCATTGCAACCGTTGGTGTAGGTTGTCATTTTCGTATGTTGTAACATTGATTTTGGATTTTGACAATCACCTTCTGCAGTCGTGACTAGTAACTTCCATGGAGATCCCATACGTAAGGCTTCCAAAACAGGGAATTGGCTACAGAGAGTGGTGCCACATCGCAGAGTACTTCATCTTTAAAATTCTTTATGTGAGCTTGCATTGTCAGGTGATCCTTATCTATTGTCCATCCTTCATCTTGTTAGTTTTTCATCATTTAATTCAATAGATCTAGGATCTTAACTGAAAGAACAACATGTACAGCATATCAAGCATAAGAGACAAGAGACAAGAGACACAAAACATTTCACCGGGGAAAACCAAGAAGGTGAAAAACCCCGCAACTTCCTTAGAGATAGAATAAGCACCAATACAAAGATCAAACCCAAGATATAGATGACTGCAGCAACTACTCCTCCTCCATTAGTGCGCACTCATCCTCTCTCTCACTAATGCGAAGTGAGTGAGTGAGTGAATGTGTCAAATGAGAGAGTCACACTCTCTATTTATACTTTTACTTTCACTTGACCTTTACTCAACTAGGTCGGCCCCAACTTAACCACTTAACATAATGTTGACTGAGCCGACCGCGCTAGGGTGGTCTAATAACCCTTTAACCCACATGACTCATACAGGGCCGACCCCATCAAGGTGGTCTAATAACCCATCAAGTATAAGTCATGACACTTACAATATAACTTGTGACACTTGCAAGTACAACTGACGACACTTCCAATCGGAGGAATAATACATCTCCGTTGGGGATACAATAAAGTACAAATACAATATACAAGTGAATATATTTTGAATTTACAAATACATCAACACTCTGTCTTAACTAGGAAGGTATTTTCTTGACACAGGTCATCAATACATATAGGCACAAGTCTTCAATTCTGGAGCTGGATCATTGTCACTAGATCACGAAGCATCATCGTCACTGTTGCTGTAATCGTCATCTTGATCACTGGGCTATCTCTCAATTCTTCTCGTCATAGGAAGTTCTACAAATCCAGATCCTTTTCATGATGGTTGTAGGCCTAGCCTCCTGTAGGTCTTGATCATCTCTGTGAGCAGGCCATCCTGTGGAATCCTCAGGACTAATTACGTGCATCAACAAAACCTCGAAAGAGTATCCCAGGATCCTTTATGTGCCTAAGAACGACTAACAAGATCTCCTAGGGAGCTATTACATGTGACCATAAAAAAACCTTAAAAGAGTCTCCCTGGAACGTTTATGTGCATAGAACGATCGGAAAGGACTCTAAAGAGCATCCCGGGATCATTTATGTGTCTAAGCACGACCGACAAGATCTCGAGGACTGATTACATGTGACCAACATCACAAAACCTTAAAAGAGTGTCCCAGGAACATTTATGTGCATAGCATGATCGACAATAACTCTAAAGAGCATCCGAGGACTTTTACATTCCTAGTACATCCTGTCCGGATCTCCAGGACTTATTACATGTGGTCCCCACAAAACCTTAAAATAGTGTCTTGCCTAGTAAGAACTCTAAAGAGCATCCGAGGACTTTTACGTGCCTAGCACAACCTGTCCGAATCTCCAGGATGTATTACATGTGGTCTAGAAAAACCTTAAAAGAGTGTCTTTCCCAGTAAGAACTCTAAAGAGCATCCGAGGACTTTTACATGCCTAGGACAACCTGTCCGGATCTCCACGACATATTACATGCTACCCTTGCACAACCTGTCCACTGCCACAAAGTACCATCCTGATACTCAAGATCAACCTAATCATCCTCGCACAAAGCATCATCCTGATGCTCATGATCATACTGATCATCATCATACAATACATCATCCTAATGCACATCATCATCACATGATCATCACGATCATCATGATCATCGTCATAGTATCGTCTTGATGCATATCATCATTGCATGATCATTCTGATCATCGTTATAGCATCATCTTGATGCATTACATTATCGCATGATCATCCTGATCATCATCATAGCATCATCTTGATGCTCATCACACATGATCATCCTCTTCAGATCATCTCATTATCCACAAAGCACAACCCAGATGCACATCATACAAAACTTACACCACCAACATGGGAGAACACATCTACCACCATTCGGGGAAGGCTCTAGCCATTACTTTTTCACCATGGGAGAACACATCGACCACCATGTGAAAAATGGCTTCAGCCCTTACATCTACACCATGGGAGAACACATCTGCCACCATGTGAGAATGGCTCTAGCCCTTACATCTGCACCATGGGAGAACACATCTACCACCATGTGAGAATGGCTTAGCAATTACATCACGACTATGGGAGAACATATCTACAACCATGTCCGAAAATCCCATGTGCATCTGTGTCTTCTGTACTCATCACTTCCCCTTGGAAGGAACCTCGATCTGAAGTACACCAAGCCTCTTTCTGAATTACTTGAACTTCACTCTGGCTAGTGGTTTGGTGAAAACATCTGTAATTTTCTCATTCGTCGGAACATACAGGAGCTTCATTGCTCCTCTTTGCACCATATCCCTGATATAGTGATAATTGATCTCGATATGCTTTGAATTGTCATGGAACATCGGGTTCTTTGACAACTTCACACAACTCTGGTTGTCACAATAGATACAAGTAGCATCCAACTGGAGATCAAATAAATCATACAGTAGCTTCCTTAGCCATACTGCCTCACAACTAGCCGAACAAGTTGCGACATACTCTTCTTCGGTTGTACTCAGTGCTACGCAGGACTGCGTCCTGCTAAACCAAGAGATCACACTTGATCCCATACTGAATCCACATAACCCTCTAGGTTAAACTTTTGATTCGCATCATACTTGATCCCATAATCAACCGTACCCGTCAGGTACCTCAGAATATGCTTTACAACAAAGCAAATATCTAGTCTCATGCTCGTCAGGTACATAAAGGACCCAATCATTTGACGATACATCGTGGCATCAACCGACTTTGACGAAGCATCACTCAATAGCTTCAGGTTCGATGCCATAGGTGTGGCCATGGTCTTGCAATCCATTATCCTGAACCGCTTTAGGATCTCTACTGCATACTTCCCTTGTCCAAGGAATATTCCATCTGCACTCTGCCACACCTCCATACCTAGAAAGTAATGCATCATACCCAAGTCCTTCATCTCGAACTCAGCAGCAATCTTCCTCTTCGTGTTGGCAATCAACCTATCCTCACCTATCACAAACAGGTCATCCACATATAGTAGGAGTATCACTGGATTGTCTTCCTCAACCTTGTAGTAAAGGTTGGAATCCGCTTTACTCTTGGTAAATCCCAAACAGGACAGGAAGTTGTCTACCCTGTCGTACCATGTCCTGGGTGCTTGATTCAAGTCATACAAGGCTTTCTTCATTTTGCACACATGTGACTCCCTCTCATGTGTCTCAAATCCGAGTGGCTGCTCCACTTTCTATTCAACTACACCATTCAAGAAAGCTGTCTTGACATCCATCTGGTGTATCTTCCACTTCATCACTTGCCTTGTATTTCTCTATGCTACTATCTTCAGAATCCTTGATCTTGTAGATATACTTGGAAGTCACAACAGATTTCCCTTCTGGTCTTGGTACCACATCCCAAACATCATTCTTCATGATCGATTGGTATTCTTCAATCATGGCATTACTGCATCCCTGATCCTGGGAGCTTCATATTCTTCAATATCTTCATTAGGTAGTTTTCTTGAACTTCGTTGCTAGAATAAATGTCATTGTCCTTCTTTTGTAGGCATTTGTACACGATCTTTCCTACATGTCAAATTCAATTGCATGATTAGAAACTTCTCATAGTTTTCAAAACAAAATCTTACACATAAGAATATATGTCAGACAGTCATGCAATTATTTTAGCCAATGCTTCAATACAACATCTATCCATATCCCGTAACTTTCTAGATGCCTTCCATCTCTACCAGAACATTGTTAAGAGTTTGCACAACTCCCAACATGTTAGCAAAGAGGTTTCATTCTAGATAAGTAGCAATGGAATGTTGTACAGTACCATAGGCCACTTACCCATTACTATATTAGTAGTATCTTGTTCGTTAATGCAACCTTTTCTAAAATCCATAATATACATCCTAAATCTAGGAACATAAATATGTACATGAATGAACAACATCATTTAAGTAATAAGAAATGACAATTCAAATACTTATCTTTGTTTTCTTTTTGGCTGGACTCCCTCTCAATCTTTGGTTCCTTGCAAGAACTACTGGAGTGAGCTCCCCCTCGATCTTTGCTTCCTTGCAGGAACTACTGGAGAGAGCTCCCTCTTGATCTTTGCTTCCTAGATTGTCTTTCTTTGAAACTTATATCCATCCTAGACCACTATGCATGCTTAAGTGTGCACTAGTGTCATCTTCAAGATCTCATACATAATCATTAGTATAATCTCAATACTATCAAAACATTATGACTCTAAATAATCTTAAACATGTATGGTTATGGTCATTTCATACACAGGTAATTTATCACAAGCGTTAGTATTCAAGGTTTCAGGGAGGACTTCTTTTACTCATGCATATTCTTATATGACCATAGGACTCTTCATTAAGAATCATAATATGCATAAACCCATGATTACTGAAACTTATAACTTCATGAATAATCATTATCAATCATACAAAAATATACTTATATAAGATCTTAACATAAGGTAGGATTCTAACTCGATATAGGAAAACATACCTAGATTATCATGTTTGTCTAACATACCCAAACAATGTCTTCTTTGTTCTCTTAGAGAACTTGTGCTAGCAACCTGCATATCTCATAAGTTAATAATTATAGAACTAAGTTATACATACCTTGTAAGTAGAGATTCTATGTGATCCATGACAATGGATGAGTCTTTGTCTTCATGTCACCATGGTCATATGTTCTTGATCTAGAACTTGATTTGTCTTTCTTGATGTACCCTTCATGTTAGTGGACAACATCATCCTCATACAAAAACATAGTGTATTAGTAAAATCATAAATGTCATACCCCTAATCAACGAATGTATTCACATGCATTCATACGTTTACTAGGTGTTATAGCTTGAAATGACACCTCTCCGTCCGTGACGACACTTGCTTCCCTTGGTCGCATGACGACACTTCTTGAGATCAAGTTCAGTCACACAAAAGGACATTTGTGGATGGAGGAGTCATTTGGGACACTAAAAATTGTTGAAATGACCTCATTCTTGACCCATTTGATGTATATGACCCTTAGGAACATTTTTCCAGACCAAACCATCTCCTGAAAATGAGCAGAAAAGTCTGTTTTTGGCCATTTTTCAATATGAGCGCTGGTACACAGGCATGATAGTAGCATGTATACCCTACTGAGGACGATTCCACTGTTGAAATAGTAGTGTGTGTACGCGACTTTGTCTACTATAGAGTAGCGTACACCCCTGTTTTGGTCCAAATCTCGAAATTCGAGTAAGTTAAGTTGGTTGGGAAACCTCTTGAGCGGTTATAACTTCTTTTCCTCTTCCTCATTGACTATATAAGGAGGGTAGAAGGGCCATGTGAGAGGACTAAGCCCAATTAAAAATTTATATTGGAGGAATGGAGACCCTCATCCCTCTCTCTTGTGATTCAGTTTTGGTAAACCCTAGCACAGTTGATTAGAGGCTGGAATCCTTGGAGAACGGAAGCAGGAGACCTTGAATCTAGGTTTCGTGAAGTGCCAAGCTTGAAGGAAGGTATAACTGTATGTACTTGCTTTCATTCATTAATAAAGATCAGACGTTCTTCTCTTTTCAAATATGACCTATTAATGTGTCTTAGATTTGATTACTGTTTGATTATAGTTTGATGTCTCTTTATATTATGGATATCAGTATTATATATGTAGTCAAATGTATTTGAGAAAGGTATCAAGTTGTTTTGCAGGTCTGGGCATTGCGACACTGGATAAGCATTGAAGAGCGAGGGAGGCAAAGATAGGATCAACCTTCTGAATGAGGTGCCTACATCTCTAAACCCTAATCTCTTCATTTATTTGTTGTACTTGTAGAATGCTTGTAAGTCTATCTTTATCACTGTAAGTTGGTAGTTTCTCCCCTGAACTATAGGTGCATTTTCCCTACAACACTAGGGTGATAAGACAAGTCTAAAATTAATCAAGATTGTACTAACCTCAATAATATGAAGACAAACATATCATAAACTTAATTATGAACATATTTCAAAACATACCTATATCTCTTCAAGTCATATCTGTGAGGATTTCTTGTAGCCTTCTTATGTAAGGCCTTAGCCTCATCTCCCTCTGGAACTGGAACTTCTTCACTTATGCAAGTGTCCAATTCATTCTCTTCTAGGATTAACCCAATCCATTTTGATTTGTTGAAGCTGGATCTGGAGCTGGATTAGGGTTTGTCAGAGAAAACCTAAAGATTCAAAATTTTGATTGGATGAAAAGATGCACCTTGCAAAGCTGATCAAGTTGGTATACTTCAATTTTTAAATATCCAAAATTTGACCCCTCAAAATTTCTTTTGAAACTTTCAGATCTTCTCGTCAAAATCCCAAACTAGGGTTTGATAAAGCCCGAGGTTCTACCCAACCAAAAAATTTGAACTTGGTATCTAAATTTTGATTTTGTTGAGGAGAGTAATCCTATGCTAATATCACTCCAAAATTCCACTTCTTTCAAAGCCCTAATTTCCCGCAGTAGCGATAAGCCAAAAATGAGAATGCTTAGAATCCAATTCTATTTCATAGAAATATGTGCCTTATTGTTTTTGGTGCATCTCTGAAATTTCAGATCCACAAGGTCTGAAACTTCATCCTATGGTATCCTAACCTGTCATATTTCCATCCCCATAGGTCTGACCTCAAATGGATTCTCTGAGAGAGACATATGACAAATGTCGCAATGTGACTTGTTTATGGGATTAAACAGTATAGCAAACTTGTACGGCGTGCCACGTGTCACTGTTTCAACTTCTACCTCTGAAACCTGGACCTGTGAAACTAAAGTCCGTTCCCTAACTGTCACTTTTTGCAGAATTCCATTTGGAGTTTCCCAACCCGATATATGATTTTTTTTACTAGGTCACCTGTTTAGGACTCCATTCTAGAAGAGGAAGAAACCTAATTTGTACGGATCATATATCACAAAGTACAACAAATCTGAGGCTGTCCTTCGGACACAAGGTACATGGACATTGCATATTCGACCTGTAGATGTTTTAGATCCCGAACCTTCTCCAAAATGGATTTATAGTGAAAGTGCCACGATGACTGGTTTTTACTATACCAAGCCCTAGCTTCAAATTTGTCGCAAGTGAAACAAGTGTCATAAATTCCATACCATGCCTTCCTTCAGGCTAGCTCTAATGTCATGTTATTTTTTATCATTTAATTCAATAGATCTAGGATCTTAACTGAAAGAACAACATGTACATCATATCAAGCATAAGAGACAAGAGGCAAGAGACACAAAACATTTCACCAGGGAAAACCAAGAAGGTGAAAAACCCCGCAACTTCCTTAGAGATAGAATAAGAACCAATATAAAGATCACAAAGATCAAACCCAAGAGATAGATGACTACAGAAGCTACTCCTCCTCCACTAGTGCGCACTCCTCCTCTCTCTCACTAATGCAAAGTGAGTGAGTGAGTGAATGTGTCAAATGAGAGAGTCACACTCTTTATTTATACTTTTACTTTCACTTGACCTTTACTCAACTAGGTCGGCCCCAACTTAACCACTTAACATAATGTTGACTGGGATGACCCCACTAGGGTGGTCTAATAACGCTTTAACCCACATGACTCATACAGGTTTGATCCCATCAAGGTGGTCTAATAACCCATCAAGTATAAGTTACGACACTTACAATATAACTTGCGACACTTGCAAGTACAATTAATGACACTTCCAATCAGAGGAATAATACATCTCCGTTGGGGATACAATAAAGTACAAATACAATATACAAGTGAATATCTTCCGAAGTTACAAATACATCAACACATCCAACTGATGTTGTAAGGATGAGGATGCAGAGTGGTCACAAGACCTAATTTCTTCACAAGATATTCAGAAACAAAATTCTTCTGGCTCTCGCTGTCCACAATCAGATGCAATGGGTTGTTTTGAACCCATATCTATGTATGGAACATATGATCTCATTCCTCCTCATCGACGATAGTCGAGGCTGTTGGAGTTGTCGATGTCAACAGAGTCATTACTTCTGGATCAGATTCTACCACAGTCTTGTTGAACGTGTGGGATGTCGAATTTTTTTCCAAAAAGGTCTTCCGAGATTTGCATTCAGACGTATCATGCCAAGATGAGTGATGGTAGTCGCACCATTTTCTGGTCAGTTGCTTGTTGCGTTCCTTTTTGTGAAAAGGCTTCTTTCCATGGTATGGATTTGGTGGAGTTGGATGAGAAGATTTCGACTTGTTTAAGTGAGATGACGCCTTCTTGTTGGGTGTTCATCCTGATGTTGGATTTGTCGTGAAGCGCGCTTTTCCCTTCTGCTTGGTTTCAAGTTTACTGGCATAGTGGAATGCATCCGCAAGCGTATTGACAGTCAGAAACTCCATCTCTTGCTAAATGTACTGGGATAATCCACTGACGTACTTTAGAACATGCAATTTTTCTTCTTCTTGAACGCCAATTCTAGCCATGAGTCGATAGAACTCGTTGGTGTAGCTTTGCACGGACTAGTCTTTCCATTGCCTTAGCTGCTTCCACTTCTTATATTATTGCTCAAGGTACCTCGACGGGTAAAACTCCTCTCGGATGTGTTCGACTAATTTATCCCATGTGTCAATGGGGTCTTCTCTTATCTCCATCTTTGTCAAAATATTCTCCCACCAGCAGTGCACAGATGTTGACATTTTTAAGGATGCAATGGTGATCTTGTCAGCTTCTGAGATTTGATTCATAGAGTAATAGGATTCCAATTGTTGAACCCAATTGTCGACGGATTCTGCGTCAATCTTTCCTTCAAGATTCGGCATGTCCAAATTCATTTTCACTTTGAAGGGGATGATTTTTTCAGAGTTAGTTCTCATCGTAAATGATCCTTAAGTCGAAGAAAATCGCGTGAGAATATCGTTAATTGGCGAACATCTCAGTTCGTTGTCGAGCCAATGCTTTCTCTATGAGATCCTGTGTCTCGTCGATTGCATGTCTTTCGTCTGTTTCTTCTGCCATCTCTGTAGGTAGTGTTTGCTTAGATTGTTGAGTTTGCGAGCGAGTTTGAATCGACATAAGTCAGGTAACTTCGTTGGAAGTGTCTACGCAAAACTTAAGTACGAACAAAGATGATGTGCTTTGACGAAGCTCTGAATAAGCTAACTGCTCTGATACCAATGATCCACTCGGATCTAGGAAGCATGAGGGGGGAAATAGTCTGAATGAATGAGTCGACTCTGTTATGACAGAAGCATAAGAAATAGAATAAGCAAGCAAGGATACACTATGCAAATGAACACAATTACACACAGACAATATACAAGAATGGGAACTGATCTTCTCTATTACTGGATGTAAAGATCTTGACTAATAAGATGTATATTACAATATTTTATGTGCTTATATAAAGAGTGTTGAGACGCTTGGGTGCCTGCCTATTATGTTCAGTTACAAAGAGGTTATAACGTTTCGGCAGTTCAACCGTTACGGTCGGCTGGAAGACAGAGTGATAGTCTGTCGAAGTTCAATAGTCGCAATTCGCAAGATGTTGTTGCGCAAGCCGCAGGTCGACGTCGTGAAACTGTGAGGTCGTTGAATGTGTTGAAGTCGGAACTTGGAGAAGTTGTGTCGATGACGATGACTTGTCATAGTAGATGTAGACAATAATGCCAACTTCTATATGGATCACCTTCCCATCATTAGACTCCGACAACTGCATCTCCATCCACATGGGAGATGATTCACAAATTTCTTTGTAAGGCAAAGGTACTATTCATTTAGAACATGGTAGTTTTCAAAATGTTCTGTATGTTCCTTCTCTAGCTTCGAACCTAATTTTTGTGTATCAGATGATGCACACTGGTTTTCCCAAGAAGGTTGTATTCATCCCTAATTATGTTGAAATTTATGATATTTCCACCGGAAAGCTCATTGCAGTAGGCAAGGCAAATCATGCTGCAAAAACATATGAGTTTTCCCACTTTTTTCCACATTCAAAGCCAAGTTCTCTTCTGTCTCATGGAAATGAGGTTAGCTGGATATGGCATGAGAGGTTTAGACACCTAAATTATAAATATTTTCAGCTGCTACAAAATAATTCCATGGTTGAATGCCTTCCTAACATCAAATCCTCAAAAGGGATATGCAAGCATCCTGAGCACAAGTTCGATTGAGGCAAAGCTAGCAGAGATTCTTGTATTTTGGGGCTGATTCATAGTGATATCAGTGGTATTTTAAAAAATACCTCCATGAATGCCTTAAGGTATGTTCTGACATTCATTGATTAATTCTCTAGATTCACATGGGTCTACTTTCTCAAGAACAAATCGAAAGTGCTTGAAAAATTCAAAAATTTCAAGGATTATGTTGAGTCTACTACTGGGAGAAAGCTAAAAGATATCAGATATGATAATGGTGGAGATTACATAAAATCATAGCTACTGCAAATTTGTGTGGAAAATGGAATCCAAATCCAGCACACAGTCCCCTACACACCTTAGCAGAATGGTGTAGCGGAGAGGAAAAACCGAGCATTGAAAGAGATGGCTACTTGTATGCTTGAGTCGAAAGGTTTGGCTTCAAATATTTCGGCTGAGGCAATGAATTTTTCTTCAGAACATATTTCGACACTCATCCGTCAAAGGTACAACTCCTTTCGAATCCTACACTGGTCACAATCGTGATGTGTCATATCTCAGGGTTTTTGGCTCCACTGCATGGGCTAGAATTCTGATTGAGAAGATAAAATATTTGGAACCACAAAGTATTGAGTGCATCCTCATTGGATATGCTTAAGAATCCAAAGGACACAAACTCATGGATATCATATTCAAAAATATATTCATCGAGCGAAGTGTTCAATTTGAAGAACCACTTCATGATCTATAAATAGTGGAGGAAGAAACTACCAAATTGCTTCCTCTCCAAGAAGAAGATTCAGAAGAAGATGATGAAAGTTTTTGTTCTGATATTTTTGATATTTTGTTAGAAATTAATGAACATGAAATATCAGGTTCATATTTAAATCCATATGATCCCCCTTAGTTTCCAAAGTGGGCAGAAAAGGTTCTCACATCTGCTGGTTCTAACATTGGAAATCCTGCAGATCCAAGAAGAACCCGGGCATAATTTCAAAGAGAAGGTATGGATCTTTCATATTCTGATCCATTACTTTTTGAATTTTTTTCTTTTTATGATTGGTTCAGATACTAAATCATACTACCATTCCCACTGAGATCTAATATGGAAAACCGCCATGGATGAAGAGCACAATTCTCTTCAGAAAAATGCAACATGAGAGTTAGTTTCTCTTCCACCTGGGAGGAAATTAGTTCAATGAAAATGGGTCTACCGAACCAAGGTTTCTATTGATGGTTCAAACTACAAATACAAATCTAGGTTGGTGGAAAAAGTTTTCTCACAAGTTCATGTTGTGGACTACACAAAAACTTTTGCACTGGTTACAAAAATGCATTCAATCCGCCTAGTTTTGGCAATTTCCTCATCCAAGCACTGAGAGGTGCACCACATGGATGTGAAGAGTGCATTTCTTCATGGATATCTTCAGGAATATATTTACATGAATCATATTGAAGGTTAAATATCATATCTGACACTTGTTTTCATATTATGGAAATCCTTGTATGGTTTAAAATAAGCCCCACGAGCTTGGTATGCAAAGATGGATTCCTTTCTTTTGTCGCAAAATTTGTGAGATGAAAATCAAATCTGAATGTGTATATACAGAAGCATGAAGGTAATTTTATGATAATCTCCTTTATGTTGATGACCTATTGATTACAGGAAGCAAACTTTCTTCGATCGGAACTATAAAAACCGCTCTACACCAAGCATTCGATATGAGTGATTTACGCATTTTGAGGCAGTTTCTTGTTCTTGAGATCACTCAGATTTTTTATGGGATTATTATATCTCAATAAAAATATGCTTTGGACCTGCTAAATAATTTCAATATGTCAGAATGTAAAGTGGCACCATTCCCATTCCTCTCAGGAATCAGTCTTGAGGATGGTGATTCTACACTGTTGGTGGATTCTACACTATGCAGACAATTGATTGGTATTCTTTTGTATCTGACACAATCTAGGCCTGATATTTCTTATGCCATGAGTGTTGTGTCAAGGTATATACATCAGACCCATGAGCTTCACTAGAAGGCAGCCAAAATGATCTTGCACTATATGCAGGGTACGAGACATTTTGGCATACACTATGCTACAGATTCCGATGTCGACTTGGTTGGATTCACTGATTCAGATTGGTTGGGTGATACCATTGATAGGAAGTACACTTCCGGATATGTTTTCATGATTGGAATAGGGCCTATTTGCTGGTCAAGCAAAAATCAGGCCTCCATTTCCTTATCTTCAGTAGAGGCAGAGTATCGAGGAGCAATCAATGCTTACATTCAGGCAGTTTGGTTGCAGGGTATTCTAGAAGAGTTTGATATTGGTAGCACCACTTCTACTGTCATATTTTGTGACAATCAAAGTGCTATCAATATCTCGATAGATCCATTTCAGAGACAAAGGACCAAGCATATCAATATCCACATGCACTACATCCGAGAGCTTGTGCATGACAAAACCATTGTACTGCAATATTGCCCTACAAAATAGCAAATTGCAGACATCTTCACCAAGAGATTCACTGAGAAGAAGTTATCTTACCTCCATTCATTGTTGGGGGTGAGTTCTACTATTGTGAGGAAAGATTAGATCCTTCAGTGTTTAGTTTGAGGGGGGGTTTTCTTTCCCATTCGGTTTTCCCCTCTTCCCTTACTTAGATTTTTTGAGCATTTCTAGGATTATTTCTGTACTGGGTGACCTATGTCATTTGTTGCTAGGGCCATTTTATTATTTTTTACTCCTCCACATGATATTATATTAAGGGGGGTGTTGGATAATCATTTATTTGAGCTTCACAAATTAATTTTTCACTTATCCTAAGTATTTTGACTCTATCATGTGCTTACATCATCAATAGATCACAGTTTCAGTAAACGGGGCCTCCTCCTACATTTAGGGAGTCAAAAAGGCCATCATGATCAGTTAACTGGGCCTCCTCCATCATTCAGGGAGTGATTTGCATGACTAAAACGCATTACTCAGTCCAGCTGACAACATTTACTATTTTATTCAGCCAACTAGAGACTAGAAGGTGCCCTACAACACTGGTTGACCTCATCTAGTGTTATTTTCACCTACCATTCAGTTAACTGCAGATAGAAAGGATCCCTCTCCTATTTTTGGGCATTCAGTTGAGTTCTTGATTTAGTTAGACTCAATTAGACAATTTCAAAGTCTCTTAGAGTCAGTTTCATAGTAGTTAAGTGGTTAAATGATGTGTCGAGTGGTGTTAACTGCCAAGTAAGCCACTCTCATGCATTCAATTCGAATGACCTCTTTAGAATTCGAATTGGTTGTATTATTGTAGCCATTGTTACTCATTGTAATAATATTCTGAGTTTATGATATACAAGAACCGCTGCAAACCTTTTGCATCAGTGTTTTAACATATTATTTGCTGCACGCATCTCTAGTAATTGTTGTCTTTGTTTCATAGATCTGATGTGCTTAGATTTTACAGGTCTTGCACTCGTATAACTTTGATCGATCTACATCCACCACCTCCAAAAAATATCTATGTACATGTGCTTTCCTGGTTGAGTGATCTTCCTGCCTTCTTTCTCCCTCCCCCATGACTGAAGCACACCATTCAATGATGGTTTTTGCATCTCAGATGAGTGATACATTTGTGAACTTCATTTCTTGCCTGCATAATGCAGTCTTGATGCATGCACCTGCTCCATCATGTTCACCTTTTTCGTGTCCGGTCTCAAAATAGTTCCAAATATGTGGCACCTTGTACTTTTTGTGGAGCATACACAACCATTTTTTAATTTCCTTGCACAACCGTTAGACCAAATCCAATATTGTTTCATATGTATATTGTTATCCTTCAAGTGATTGTAGAACATTTGAAAGTTGTGTTGTACAAAAGACAAGTCATGACACCTATCATCACTTATGTAGAAGTGATACTCCTTCAATATAACCCTTTTGTCTTCAGGACTATCTGCCTCATGTCTATAGGTGATATGGACCATTATGTTGACCTAGTCTAAGTGATAGTATTGACTCTGAATATCATTTTGCAGTTGAAGAGTGTAGTTTTCCGCAAAATCAACCACTGACAGGATAGTCCCAATAGGAAATGTATCCCTGTACGTTCTAAATTGCTCATCTTGCCAACGAGCCACATGTACATGCTTTACATAATGTTGTGTCTTTTAAAAGAATTCCTCCATGAAGTCGCAAACCTGTACCTAGTAGATCAACAATAAAGACATATATCAATAGATTGTTACATATGAAATTGCAATATGAAGAAAAAATAGTATTCAATAACTTATTACCAACCTGAGAAGTGACCAATTGTATTTTTTTCTTTCATTCCCTCCATCAATATCATACGTGACATATTTGAATGACTGCAATTTCACCTCCTTCCTCCCAAGTTCATGCTTATCGGTCACATTTATGCATTTTTCCAATAATGCCAATCCACCACACCTTGGACATGTCCCATCTATGCAAGTTTTTTGATAAAATGTGCAACCGTTTGTCCTGCTACACAAAATGCTATGAATAAAGTCTCTAGATGACATCGATGGTAATGTATATGAGCATTCCTACACAAGAGTGTTATGCAATGTGGTATTGACAACAACATGTGTTACAACTTGTGTTTATTTTAACATACCATGGTTTGCATTTTTCAAACGATCTTTGGCCCAAGTTAAGTTTGTTATGTTGATTCCTAAATCTCTCATATAATTTTGTTTGTGTCATATCAATAAAATGTTTAATGTGTGGTTCACGATCGTTTGAACCCCTTCTCAATTTTAATACATCTTTTTGGTTGGAAGAAGGTTTGGTGCTGTCATGCCAAAAAGCTTGCACTAATCCCTTTACCACATCAATGAGCTTCATATCATAGTGTGGCAACCTGCCAATGAAGGCCCAAACATCTGTTTGACCGGTTTCAAGTTGTTCTCTTCTAACACAATACCTACGAAGTGTCTTCACATTCAAATTAATAATTTTGGAGGTAGGTTTAAGAAAACGAAGTGCCCTAGTGTTTTTGTTCCTGATTGATTGTGACAACACACAGCGAACCGCATTGTGATCCTTTGAGCAAGATTCATTTCCAATTGTACGAAATGCATAGACTAAACTTTTAACAATATTATAAATTGGTTCTAAATTTTTGGTCATATTTATCCTTAACATTCTTCTAACAACAACCATAGACCTAGATTTTAACAATGATAAAAATAATTTGCACTTGTCCCCATCACATTTAGAATAAGAAAATTGATCAAGTATTTGTTGATTTTGATAAGCAATAGCACATTTAGACAACATACCTTCAAGAGAACAATGAGAGTTTCATCAACCTGTATACGTTTCGGAGTTCTTCGAGGTGTAGCTGCTAATGGAGGTAAGGGTGTCGGAACTGGAGCATGTACAACATCACCAGGATGCTCCGGAGTTTCAATAGGAGCCTCTTGTATTTCATTCTATTGTTGGTAATTGGATGTGGGAAATTGGACTTTCTCTTGTACAGTCTGCATAACATTTGCTTCTCTCATTGTAAATCCTTCATTCAATGCCTCCCAAAGTTCGTCGCTTATATAACCAAAACCCAACAAGTCATTCACTACCATAGTATGAGGTTGAATTGATGTGGGAATTGAAAAATCCCCCAATGAGCACATGCGTTTTACTTATTGACTAGTGCCACGGGGTGCTTGTTCATCAAATGTTGTTGAAATTGAGGGCCACTCTAGTGAATTTTTCCATTTTTCTTGTCATGGATGTGTAGGAACGACCGTGGCATAAGCTACGGCTAGAATTGGATGAGTTTCCATGGAATTCCTTTGATTACACATGTCCATGTCTGATTGGCGAGAAGCAACCACAGATAATCTAGACGGTCCAAAAGTCACCAGTTGGACATCACCTTCTCCAGGTTTTGGCCAAATTGCAACTTCTTGGCCATGTGGATGATAATCTGGGAATCACCTTCCAGAATCGCCGGGCACCAGGCTTCTCTGAGCACCAACTCGATTCCCTGAATGAGACCATCTAGTTCGGCAGCATTATTAAAATCGTAGGAAATGGACCCAAAGAAAACCTTCAGGATGATTCCCGAAGAATTCCTGCAAACCCCTCCAAATCCTACAGAGCCAGGGTTTCCACGAGAGGCACCATCAAAATTGATTTTGAACCCAGAAGATAGGGGTGGGGACCAGAGGGTCGGGATTCTAGGTCGACAAATTTTCTCTTTTATCCTGAGCCCCTCCAAGTCAGATCGACCTAAACCCCAACCAACCGCAATACGCAACTCCCCAGCTGAAATATCTTTATTCTTGTCATCCCATTGAATACTTCTGATAGTATCTTTCATGTTATTGACCAACTTCATCCATACCACCTCTTCCCTATGATGTTTGTCTCGAAAGATACGCCCATTCCTCTCTTTCCAGATCGTCCATATCACCATACTCGGAAACATCTGCCATAGAGTTCCGATGATATGATTCGAGAAAGTTTTGGTATCCCAAGTCTTTAAGGTTTGATCAGGTTTCCCTCTAAACTAGTTACTTCTCCTAAAATCGCTGCACCTTTATCCCATAAAGAAGAAGCAAAAGGGAAAGAATCCAGAAGGTGTCCAACAGTCTCCTCCGAATTGAGACAGAGAGAGCATTGAGAGGGCCCAAAGATTCCTCGCTTCCTCAATTTCTCACTTGTCAGGATTCTCTTCCACGCCACTAACCAAAAAAATACAGCAACTTTAGGCCAGATGTTCATCCCCCAAAATTTTCCCTAGGAGTTATCCTCTTCTCCGTCATCCTTAACTTGAACTTCATATGCTTCTTTGATATTGAATGTGCCTTTCTGGGAGAACCCCCACCACAGCTTGTCGGGGTTATTGTTGATCTTGATAAACCTCTCCCGCAGAGTTGACTCAAAGGAGTGAAGATTCTCAGCCGAGGTGAGACCTTCGCAATCACTTAAGTGAACCCATTTATTATATCCTTCCTGAGCTGAATGCTCCCAATAGTGGCACAATTTAGTTTTGCCCTCAGCCAACCCTCTATCCTTGATAGTCTTCCATCGAGGATCATCCCCAAGTTTAGGGAGTTGGTTCCATGAGTCCTCCCAAAAATTTGCCATCTCCTTGTCATGAATCTCCCAGAAGCAATAGTTTTGGACAAGTTTAGGACCTGAGAAATCCTTTAACCAGATGTGAGATCCATTCTTTTCCTCATTGAATCTGATCAAACGCCCTTGCTCTCTATCCCTGACATATTTAATATGCCACAAACGAGCCCAACGCTCAGTTCTATGGTTGCACCACCTCCACCAAATTTTGGATCCATGCACTTCACTCAAGACCTCGGGATCCCTGATGACGAGACCCCTTTTATTCTTTGGTTTGCAAATTTTATCCCATCCAACCAACGCAAATTTAGCTTTAGATTCTCTGCCACCCCAAAGAAAATTTGTCTGTATACTAGGAATTTCCTTAAGAACCGACGTGAGGGTAGAAAGCATCGAGAAAAGGTATACCGGCATAGCCTGGAGCACGGTCTTGACTAAAATCAATCGACTTAGAAGGTTTAAAGGACGAAGAGTCTAGCTTGCCAATTTTTTTCTCATTATGTCCAGTAAGTCCTGCCACGAGATCTTGCGAATCGTTCCCTCAACCAACGGAACCCCAAGGTATTTGGAAGGGAAAGAACCACGGGTGAAACCAAGAATTCTGATAATATTGTGTTGGGTAGGGCCAGGAGTGTTAAAGAAGAACACCTGAGATTTTCCGCGATTAACTTCCAGCCCAGACGCCTTCGCGAAAAGCATAAGACTCTTTTTGAAAGCAGGAGCCTCTTGGACTGAAGGGTGCCCCATTAGCATTGTATCATCCACAAATTGTTGGTGTGTCTGCTTATCCATACCTACATGGAGTTGAAGTCCCCGAATCCCTCCCTCAACAGCTTGGGTCTGCAGAAGCTTGCTAAGACCTTCTGCCATTAGGATGAAGAGAAAAGGGGAGAGAGGATCTCCTTGACGAATACCCTGAGAGGCTTGCAGAAGTTTGGTAATTAAGGAGGATGTACTAAAAAGGGGAAGAAACCAGATTCATAATCCATGCCACCCAGTCCCCGTCCAAACCAAAATCCCTCAAGATGCACCTCATATATTGCCTACTGATTTTATCGTAGGATGATTAACTTGGACACTTGTTAATACATATTAGACTATTAAATATATACCACTACAGATTTGTAATGATTTATCTAGTTCATCAAAATGTCCAACTATGTGAGAATTATGGGCTTCCCTCATCAATTGAAATCTCATTCCTTGGGGTAAGCATAGCTTTTCGAATTTGTAGAGTAGCCCATCTTGATGATAATATTCATTTCCTTCTAAATCAACAACTATTTTCTCTTTTAGCTACTAGAACACATTTGCAAAATCAACATCTTCCTTGTAATTTTCAGAAAGCAAATGGTGTGTGAATGGCTCAAGTTGTATAATCACTTCCACCATTGTGATAACATATCTGGTACGGTTGGTGATTAGTGTAGATTATGGTTTCCTTTCCCAAGAGATAATGTTTCCATTTCTTGAATGCTTGTACAAGGCGAAAAACTTATTTTCATAAATAGGATAGTCTAGTAGTGCTCCATTTACCAACTCTATACCCACTCACATCAATTTCAATCTCAAAGGGTTGCTACAAATTAGGCATGGCCAACACTTGTTCATGATTGATTGTTCTCTTTAAGAGACTTATACTATCTTCCATTTCACTATTATAACATGTAATGATGTAACTACTCTTAAAATGTTGAAATAAGTTTCCTCTAATATTAAATTGTTCCCATATCACATAATGATACACCACTAAGAATAGGTGACATGAGTAAGTTCAATATTACAATTAAATGAACATGTCACATGTTATTTCTCCTTATTAGTTCTCTAATATTGTGAAAATAAAATCTTATAAAATATTTAACTTATACTTTAAAACCCTAAATATGTCATTAATAATTTAACTTATTAATCAAACACCCATGACTATAAGTAAAAAAAATAAAAATCTATCAATTTATTTTATGGTTTTGTAATTCAAAATAAAAATGATACAAAAATCAATTATGTTAAATCATTTTATCTATATGAAGCTAATTTTTATATCGATAGGTGTTTTTATCTTAGAATTTGGGGTGGATTAACATCTATGATTTTCCCTAAATTGTAGGGAGATGAGACAAGTGTACTATCAAGATTGATTTTATGGAAGTCAAATTCTAAATAAATAATTATAAAAATGATCAAATATAATGTTACTTGATGCATGGATAACTGATAGTTAATGCATGAATAACTATAAAGAGCTTTGTGGTAGAACACAAGTAAAACATAACTTATTACTTATTTGTGACACTTAACTTATGGCCTAGTATTGATATTCACAATCCACAAATTAAATAGCTAAACTAATTTTAGTCTATATCATGCTAAAAAAATATCAATATACTCTCACAATGAAATAAACTCAAAGCAATCCAACTTGTGAACTTACACGCTTGCACTCAATTAACGTAACATTATAACTCAAAGCAATCGAGCTTGTGAACTTACAGGCTGATTCGCACAGCATATTCGGACAGCATATTATCAGTAGGATTTAAGAGCACACAGTTTGTTAGAACCTGATGTAAAATTTACAAATACAAAGTGATCATCTTGTTCGGAAATATTCAACGTAAACCTAACCTTTTTCTTTATGAGAAGTTCAAAATTCTATCCACAAACTGGTAGTATCGCCTGCTGAGAGCTAAAGCTCCGATCACACTTCCAAACCCAATTGCAATTCCCATTACCATTCCAACTTCCCACGAGTCCCACCAGTGCACACTCTCGTCGCCCTCCTCTCGTTGGCCGGAATTAGAAGTATGATAGTTGCATTTTCTTTGAACTGGTTCTCCACAAAGCTCCGGATTACCCGAGAATGAAGACTCGTCAAATGTCTGCAAATGTGGTAGAGCTGGAATCTTCCCTGACAGATTGTTAGTCGATAGGTTTAAATAACCCAAGAAGTCCAAATCTGCAAAAGTTTCAGGTAAATTTACCATTCTGCCAACTGATTGCATGACATATCTAAAGCTTCTAAATTTACCATTCTGCCAAATTCTTTTGGAATGTTTTCCATGAGATGATTATGTGACAGATTCAAAGAGATTAAACCCTTCAGATATCCCATGTCCTCCGGGATGTCACCACTAAGGTTGTTTGCCGAGAGGTCTAGAGAAGAGAAAATCGAGAGGATTTTCTTATACGGCTGTATCTGAGCCTTGACTGTCAGGTAAAGTTCTTCTTTATAGTAATTTGCGTATCTAATAGCAGAGTTGGATTGCGAACTTGTGAAATATCCATTCCTCAATGTTGATAAGTTTGAGAGATGTGGTGGTATCGAGTCTGACAGTTGATTCATTGCCAGGTCAAGAATTTGGAGTTTCTGCAGGTAGCTAATCTGGATCGGTATCACACCTTCTAGCTTATTTGATCTGAGAATGAGTGCGCGGAGCTTTGAAAGATCCCCAATCCATTCAGGCACTTTGCCCGATATGTTGGTTCCACTCAAATCTAAAATTTCCAACATCTTGCAATTTCGCAAGGACGAGGGAACATGCCCCCTTAACCTGTTGTTGTTGATGTGCAATACCTGAAGTTTGTTCAATTTTCCCAGTTCCACCGGTATCTGTCCTTCCAAACTATTATTTCCCACATTCAATACTTTCAGAGAAGAGCAATTACTGAAACTGGAAGGAAACTGCCCATAGAGCTTATTGCCTGAAAGATCAAGAGCCTCCAGCTACTCTGTTTGCTCACAAATGCAAGCAGGAATCTGCCCCTTCAGTTTATTCCATTCTAAAGATAAAAAATTAGAAGTATGCAACATCATGCAGATTTCTTGGGGAACTGAACCAGTAATCTTATTCATTGACAGATCAAGTTCCCGAGGGAAGCCTACCACAGAGCTCCTTGCAGGATTAGGAAGATTGCCATGCAACTGATTATCCCGTAGCTCTACCTCTTTCAATGAGCTCGACGAATTATACAGCTGAGGTGGTATTGGTCCATGCAACTGATTGAATGATAGGACTAACCTCTGGAGCTTGGGAAGATTCCAGAGCCATGAAGTGATTTGTTCTGTGAGGATGTTATTGGACAGGTCCAGTGTCGTCATAGAACTTTGAGTTTTCAGAAAAAGAGGAAACGCCCTCTCTATTTGACAATGAGATAGTTTCAAAAAAAGTAAATCAAATGGGGGAGTCCAGTTGGAGGTGATTTTGTAGGTTAATTTGTTACTGGAGAGTTCAAGATATTGCAGATTGTTCAGACTGCGGAAATGTGACTCTAAGATTGGTCCGTTCAAAAGGTTATTACTAAGAATGATATTGGTGAGTTTAGACAACGATCCTAGGGATAATGGGATAGGTCCAGTCAATTTGTTGTAGCTCAGTTTTAGTACAGTAAGGGAGCGGAGGAGGCCCAATGACTTTGGAATCGTTCCCCGCAAGTTGTTTCTGTGCAGTTCTAGCTGCGCCAGAGAAGATAGTTTTCCTATAGAGGATGGTATGGCGCCGTACAAACTGTTGTTTGGCATGTGGAAAGAGGTTAGGCTCTTCCATTGGCCCTGAAAAATCTGAGAAACATCGGCAGATAGTTTATTATTTTCCAAGGAAATATATTGTATGTGAGGCATCTGAGAGAGCTCAAACGGAAGAGATCCACTGAGGTTTGCATTGCTTATCTGCAGATTGATCAGACTAGTCATATTGACTAACCAAGTAGGGAATTTGGACAGAAAAGTGTTTCCATCCAGATGGAGAGTTTGTAGGTATCTAAGTTTCTGCAGGGAGCGGGGAATGGAACCCGTCAAGTTGCAGTTTGACGTTGTAACATTTAAGAGCAGGGAAAGACGACTTACTGATTGGCCCCATGAAGCCGACGTTGCCGAGAGATCCACTCCGTTGAGAGAAAGATTCGTCAAGGCCGTGAGATTTGCAAGCCATGAGAGGTCAACACTTACCAACATAGAAGCCGAGGAAGTGAGATCGAGCCCTGTCAAGTTTGACAGATTTCCGAGCTGCCATGGTATGGCACCTGCAAATCCAGCTGTGGATAGGTTCAGGAGTTTCAAGTTCTTCATAAGACCCATCTCTATAGGAATAGGAGGGCCAGTAAAATTATTGAAGCTAAGGTCCAAACGCTCCAAAGGCGTCAGGTTTAACAGTGCTGCAGGACGCAAGACACCACTCAAATTGCAATTAGACAAATCCAACGCAACAACACCGCCGGTCCCTTCACTGTTTTGGACCCCACGGCGGCGCTCTGGTTGTCGGTGGATAGATAGTGATCAATCAGTACGAACCTTTTTGGTGAAAGCTATCCAACCGGCTGCAGTCTTTAAGACTATGCATGCACGCATTAGGAATCAGAATTCGATCAAATTTGAAGTGCTATTTTTATGCATGACGCATTAGGAATCAGAATTCGATAGTGCTATTTTTAATTTCATGGTGAAGGGTAAATATTAGTTATTTTTTTTTAAGGATGAAAAATTGAAAAATATATATATTTTTAATTGTTTACAATGTTTAAAATGTACTGATTATTAGTTAAATAGGTTTTGATTTCAATAAAAAGTGATAACATTTATACTTTATAATCAAATCAAATCATGTAAAAATGTGTGAGAGAGCTTGAACAACCATATCGTATTACATATCAAATATCGGGATACAATACATATATATAGTTGGAGTTAGATCCAACTAATTCCAAACATGGATATGGAGGTTGAGAAAATATCTCAACAATCTCCTACAATATCTCAAACCAACTTTAAACTAAGCACATTGCATTAATGGAAGCATCATCTCTAACACTCTCCTTTAATGCTTACATTACAAAACTTACAAACAAATTACAAATTACAATATTATGTTGTCTGACTCGTCTTCATCAACATTTACACCCACTTTGAAGTCTCATAGTTTGCACTCTTTCTCCCATTTGATCCATTTGAGAGATAACCACTTCTGACCAACAATAAAGTAATTGTAGTGATTAACAATATTGAATACTTTACTCTGCCAAAGTACATAGCTCGTTGAGTTTGGAAAATAAGTAACCAAGTAACTGGACTGATCTATGGAGATACTTCCATTTGTCGAACACATAGCTCGTTGAATCCAACATGATCTAGGAGAGTACTCTAGATACTGAACGTATCCAGAAGTTAATCCTACAAGTGAAATTTTAAAAAAACTTACAAACACACATAAAATATTACATAAAGTAACCTGTAACTAACACTCTTGGAGCACGACGAGTCACATAAGTTTGACCTTATTAAGAACAACCTATAACTAATGCTCCCAGAGCACGACGGGTCACATCAGTGTAAAATTTAATTGGCCTATTCTTTGTGGTTCTGCATCATTTGATAAATCTGAAGCCAAGCTACAGACTGCAAAACACCCTTCTTCACATAATTTTTATAAACTCCACAAACTGCACACTTACTGCAACAACTAGTTATGACCACACAATAAATCTTCAACAGTAAGAAGCTGCAAAACATCCTTGGATAATGCACATGCAACAGAAATAGAATTAAATTGTAGCGAATTGACTGAGGTTCATCTTAGTTGCTATATTGGGTTTAATCCCTATATCCACACGATCTCCTACACATGCAGATAGGTGTTTCTTTGAACAATGATAGACTCGGCTTTTTTCCTCGATGGTAACGGATCTTCTAGTGTAAATTGATCTTTTAAGGCTAACTCTAAGTTGGATGGGAGACTCCTTCCTCGTGGGAAGCAATTCATCGGATCTCTCTTTAAATTGCAAGCAACTTCTTTTTACAGGTTGCTCTCATGCTCTGCTCTCTATGATTGGAAATCTCGTGATTACACCAGTTAATGAATTTTACCAATGAACATAAATTTAGTGACTAAATTACACCAGCAATTCAGAACTATGAATTTGCAATACAATCTCTCGGATTTTGTATTGATCTTTATGCAGACCTTCTTACAATGCTCCTCTAGTCGCCCAAGTATTTGGAAGTTGATCTCATTCAGCTCTACAATGAAGGTGTCATGGGCACAAACAATTGGTTGTTCCACTAAAAATTGAACAAGGCGGCTTCAACAAGCTTGACACCTCTCCAATCAATCACGAGCTCTTTCCTTTCATAAATCATACATAAAAAATGACACACACAACATACTACTCTCCCTCCTCTAATCTCATTCTACATCTACAAAATATTATCTCTCAAATATCTTCAATATTCCTGGGTATCCCATGAGGGAGTCAAGTGTTAGGATATTTTAATACTCCATCCTTGTCCTACCTAACATTATTTATTTTTCCTAGTTGTTGATGATGTCATTTCCCCCCAAGTGGTGTGCAGATGTCATCCAGGATCCATCTACCACCTTTTGACCCCTGCATGCATCATTTTAGGACCACTTTAGTCAGTTCCCTATTTTATAAAAACCAACTGAGTGTTCCAGTGCAATCCACCTAAGTTAGCTGACTCTTGTGGGGGTTTGGAGCTCCAGATGCCACTCATTGTGGCCTCATGTGCCCATTTATGATTGACATGCATGAAAAAATAATTATTGCGCCCTCCTTAGTCAGTTAATTGATTATGACTTCAATTAGCTGAGTTTAGGTTCAATTCAGTTGAGTTTGAGTCTTCCGGAGCACTCCAGTGGTGATAATCTGTATGCTAGACCAACTGAGGTTTGAATTATACTATGTTATTCGAATTCTCTCCATTGTATTATAATTGTTCATTATATTGATTATTGGATAGTGTGACATTATTCTGCTCCTATCTGAGTTCTATTGCATAATTATTTCTCTGCTCCTTTTTACTGCAGTTTTCACTCTTATTCAACTTTTCTTCTCATTCTTTCTTTATGAGGTATACTCAGCTCTTAAATATGTTGTGACTTATAATTTCACATGGTATTAGATCCCATGAATGAATAGGTTGAGCAACTGCTTTCGGTAGTGCACCAGAAGCCTCTGGATTTCCACAGGATATCCTGGTGTCATTGCATTGAATTCATTAGAGAAATCCAATGAGGTCTAGCCAGGTGTGAAGGATCCGGATAAAAGTTCCTACTGTCCTAAAGTAATTCTCAGTAGTAGTTTATCTCCAAAAATTGAGAGTTTTTTTCGAGTTATTCGAAGTTTGTGAGTCCAACAATTTTTTGTAATTGCAACATGTTTTTCAGCAGTTGCAGCTGTTTTTTGCAGTTGTAGCAGTTTTTGCAGTTGTAGCAGTTTCTGCACTTGTCACAATTTTTGCAGTTGCAGCAATGTTCTACAGTTGCAGCAGTTTTCTGCAGTTGCATTAGTTTTGCTGCAGTAGCACTAGCATATATTTTCCATTGTTTTTGTAGGTATTCTACAACAACTTCCATGGATCTGAAAGCAATTCCTCTTTTCTCTCCATTCAACTATGATGAGTGGAAACCAAAGATGATAACATATTTAAACAGACAAGGTCTTTTTGATATGTGTATTGGTGTTATGAGAGATTTTGCTTCCTATGAAGAAGAGAATGATTCACTAAATGAATGTGACAAAGCCTTTGGAGAAATGTGTATTGCTATGTCTCCTAGTATGCACTACCTCATTGATACTATTGAATATCCAAATGATCTATGGGCCCAAATTGACACAGAATTTGGCAAGCATAATGAAGAGATTGGTGTAAATTATTTGGAGAACAAGCCCAGTGATACCTCCTTAAGTGTTCTCTCTAATTATGTCTCGGCCTCAATCATATCTCATGATGAAGTTGTTCAATATGAAGAAGAAGTTGCAGATTCAACACTCATGTTCTCAATGTCTTTTATTTCAAATTCTGAGCAAGATAAGCTAGTTCATACTCTAGAATCTGAAGAGCTTCTTAAATCCTCTCTTTCACATGAGTTTGTTGGTGTGCAGAATGATGATCTACTGAATGTTTTGGACGTTAAATAAGAGTTTGGAGGTGATGCATTCACCCTTCTTGATCACATGCTTCCTATGAACTTCTATTTGATCAATGGAACATGCTCTTAGAGTTTCTCTGAAGATGGAGGACACTACCATTCGCTTGGGTTCAAGTCTCAGGCATATTTTGGTGATTTTGGTTTTGATCTCACCCCTGCTGGTTCAAAGGAGATCATAAGAAACCATCTATCAATTCTTAGAGTTGATTTGAAGTCCAAGACACCACCATCATGTCATAGTTCATTTGGTTATGATCTCACCTATGTTGGTTCAAAGGAGATATCAAATAACTATATACACATTCCTGGAGTTGATCCTACCTCAGTTGGTTTGAATTATAGGTTCTAGGATGATCTTTATATTTTTGGATTTGTTCTCACCGTGTTCGATCTGAAGAGCAAGTTCAGAAAGCCTCCAATTCGCTTGCATCTACTGAAGGAGAATACAAGCACACGTTTTTGAAGCATGATCCACTTCTTCCCAAAAGGAAGATACCTCAAGACATATGATCAAGCATCACAACTACTTGAGTTTGGAGCAATTAATCGTTTGGTGTGTTTTAGTCTATTTTGAGTGGGGGGGTTTCCCATGAGGTTTTCCCCATTTCCTTGGTTCATGGACTGTTCTTTATTTTTTATCATTTATTTGATTGTATGGCTAACCTTTGATCTTAGTAACCAAGGTCCGGGATGCAAAAGTATGGATTAATGGGTAGTGTTAGGATATTTTAATCCTCTATCCTTGTCTTATCTAGCATTATTTATTTTTCCTAGTTGTTGATTATGTCATTTTCCCCCTAGTGGTGTGTAGATGTCATCCAGGATCCATCTACCACCTTCTGATTCCTATATGCATCATTTTAGGACCACTTTAGTCAGTTCCCTTTTTTTAGGAACCAACTGAGTGTTCTAGTGCAATCCACCTGAGTTATCTGACTCTTATGAGGGGTTGGAGCTCCAGATGCCACTGATTGTGGCCTCATGCGCCCATTTATGATTAGCATGCATGAAAAACTCACTATTGTGCCCTCCTTATTCAGTTAACTGATTGTGACTTTAGTTAGCTGAGTTTAGGTTCAGTTCAGATGAGTTTGAGTCTTTCAGAGCACTCTAGTGGTGATTATCCCTATGCTAAACCAATTGAGTTTCGAATTCTCCTATGTTATTCGAATTCTGTCCATTATATTATAATTGTTTATTATACTGATTATTGGATAGTGTGACATTATTATGCTCCTATCTGAGTTCTGCTGCATAATTATTTTTTTGCTCCTTTTTACTGCAGTTTTCACTCTTATTCAACTTTTCTGCTCATTCTTTCTCTGTGAGGTATACTCAGCTCTTAGATCTGTTGTGACTTAGAATTTCACATCAAGCCCACACCAGCTCTGATACCAAATTATAATTTGGGAGAGTAGCAATAATTACAAACAATAATAATCGTATTACAAATAAAACATAAGGATACAATACATATATATAGTTGGATTTAGATCTAACTAATTCCAAACATAGATATGGAGGTTGAGAAAATATCTCAATAATCTCCTACAAGATCTCAAATCAACTCTAAACTAAGCACATTATATTAATGGAAGTATTATCTAACAATTAACATGTATTGCGTAGTAGCATGTATCTTTAATGATATGCGTGAGACTAAATACTACATCTAATCTTAATTTCATATATGAAACCAATACTTTAACTTTATACCACCGAGGGAGTTAAAATGATGAAGTTGGTAAAATAATTTACAGATAAATAAATTTAAATTTAATATCGTTAAAAGATATTTTAATTATCTATAATACAAAATGTTTTAATTTAACTAAAGATATAAGAGATGGATCACTGTTTTATCTTCCACAAAACTTAATTTATGAAAATATTTTTTATTTATCAAACAATATAAGAGATGGCTCATTTTTAATGCATGGAAATATTGTAAGATTACATATGACCTACATATGCTTTATCTATAAAATAAAATAATACAAGAGATGGTTCATTTTTAATCTAGTAATATATGAATATTTTCATTATGATCTCAACATGTCATTTAGGGGAATAGAACTTGGGTGAAGAGGACAAATCCAATGTCCTTGCCTTGCAGAAGGAAACAACCCCTTACTAACTCTACCATCAGCATGCTTGAGTGCATGGGAAATCCCACGGGGGATTCACTCAATAAACCGCTATCATAACACGTTCGTTCATGGCATATGAAACAATATCCCTAATTTCACTAAATATTGGAAAATATCTTCCAAAATCATTTTTTTTAACCCCCTCCCAACATGCCTTCCCAATTTTAAAAAACCCCTATTTTCACTAACATTGTATGTATCAGATTTTTCATTAACATTTTCTTATACCCCTTTATATTTCTACCTAGTATATTGATATGATACTGTAGCTAGGGCTTTCACTCTAGCTTGTGCAAATGAGCACTTGCTAAGGATTATGGAATCCTTAGCAGCAGTATGGAAGTAAATAACGTTAAACTAAATACAAATGACTGAAGCAAATGACAGTAAACAGTAAATCTGAGCTAAACATGTGCATAAAATACCAAACTTATTCTAACATCAAACAAAAAATAAAGAGCTTGACAAATGGTAAGCGGTTCTCTTTTATTAACAATGGGAAGTTGATTTACATCCAAATATTACATCAAGGCTGAGGCTGGTGGAGAACTTTGCAACCATGTGGTGGAGTATGCTCCAAGGCTTCAGTATCTCCTCTTATCCAAAATGCTAGCAAGGGGTGGCCAATGGTTTACTCTTGGTGGAGAACGCAAGCTCAAGTGGTTGAGTAAGGGTTCTAGAGTGATTTGGGCAGCATGAGGGTAGGATGGATTGTGGATATGAAATGGGGAGCCTCCACCTTCTATTTATATATTTTTAGGTGGAGGAGTGCTTGGACCATGGTTTTAGGAAAATAATGGTTTAGGTTAATGGTTTAGGGTTTCCTCCTCATTTTCTCTCCATTTTAGATTTATTTTCAATATGTATTCCCTTTTTATTTGATTTTGGGAATTTTAGACCCTTTTTTAGGGTTTTTGGTATGTTTTGGGAGTTTTTGGGTTATTTTTTAGGAGGAAAACATTAACCTTTTCCTTTTGGGTAATTATTTGGGGATTTTGTAGGAAATATGGTTAATAGAGTTAGGTGGCTAGGGGAGATGAGCTGGTGAGCATTTTTTGAGTGTTAACAGATTGCCCCCTGATGTGTGAGGGCAGGAGCTCATCGTATGACCAATAGACATCATAGGTTCTATCATTTTCCAGGGATGTGAGCATTTTGGCGGAGAAGAGTGGAGACTGTAACCTGGACTCCGTACTGACTGCAAAAAATGAAACAATACATGGCCTCATTTAATGAATGAGGAAATCATCTCAATATGTGGACGAGGCGGGCATACCCATGTTTGTATTTAAGATATACAAATAATAGTGAGGCCCAAGAGGGGACCTGAACAATACATGGAGAACTGATGTGTGGGGACACAAATCTGGGACATACTCCTGGTTTGACCATGACTGATCTGGAGAATTGATATATGGACATAAGGGCGTCCATGTTGAATGTGGTACCATAATAACTGGTGCTCTGTTGGATCCAAGGGTGTCCAACAACTGGATGGACTCAATGATTAAGAGTCAGAATCTCAAGGGTTCTCGAGGAAGCATATGACTGGGGTACTTCCGAACACTATTGCCGAGTGCAACTCGGATATCCGCAGTAACATATAATTGGGGGGTTCCAAAGTAGACTCACCAATGTGATAGAGTCAGGGGACATCCGGGGGTCTTCGACTAATAACTGAAGGGACCAATACCCTACACAGATCTCAACGATGCGATCAAGGTGTTGAAGTCGAGCACGTGAGAAACAACCATTCAGAGAGGCACTAAGCACTCCTGTAATAAATGGTCCGCAGGCACTCACTATTGATGGTGATGAGTCCAAGGCACGGGGACCTCTAGGTATATCCTCTGGAATATATTGGCTGGCGTCGATAGAGGGAGACCTGCAACTACCAAGGAAATGATGTTTCCTTGATATGAGTGCGAGGTGTTCAACCAAGAGGTGATAGTACTGGAGGTGGGACTGTTAAACTGTGGGGGTGGGGAACAACTGAGGTCGCAGAGTGGGGGGGGGGACTCAAAATTCCTTTGTTCAGAGTAAGATGGCATGGATTGACCTGGAAGCATATGAAACTCACTTCGGGTATGGGGATCATAGCGTAAGGGACCGAGGGCTGTGACTGCAATGGGGGAGACTCGGGGGGGAAAACAGATAAATGGTATCGAGAGACTCTAAGGGTGACGCTTTGCAGAATACTCTGAACATAGGAGACGATATTGGGGGAGCTGCCATAATAGTGTGACTATACCTGATCTATTGTTCTGCCGAGAGGCACCGTTGGGGCCTTCTTCATGTTTTAGGGAGCTCAAAGAAGGTCTAGAAGTGTGCTCAAAATGGTGCTGTTGTGTGGATTTGTACGAGCCCAGGGCAGTTCATGCTCGTGTGTACTTTCAATTTTAAGGAGTCTAAAAGCGATAAGAAAACTCTGAAATGGTGGAGAAGTACCATTCTGTGGATTTATACGAGCCCAGGACGGTGAATGCTCGTGGTTGCTTTCATTTTTTGAGAGTCGGAAAGCAGCAAGAAGACTCTAAGGGGGTTCTTTTTTGTGTGTTAGTATTCAAAGGCTGAAAAAACATAAAATGATGCGATGAAGAACTCTTCTAGCCAATGTGACTAGAGTATTCCTTTTTTGTAATTAGTCTACAAGGTCCAGAAAAGGGGTAAACTTATACCGAATATATGCCCTTTCAGATACTTTAATGAGCATGAAAGGAAGCAAGATTGCTCAGTGATCTTTTCATTGTTTTAGGAGTCAGAAAAGAGCTTAACAGAAACTCCCTAAGTTCCTTTTTCGTAAAGGGATTGTTCAACCCGAAAAAGAGGTAAAATTATACTGAACACAACGATGGCCTGGTTGTGGTCAAGATGGCAAGTAAATCGATGCAGTAAGGGGCCTGGAAAAAAGTTCCCTAAAAAGGTTTCGTGAGAGCGATAAATGATCTCAAGCATCATCATGGGCGCGGAAATGTGATTCTGGCGATGCGAACGGTGCGAAAAATGGAATTCGTATGAGCCTTTCACGGGGTGGCACGCAAATCAAGGCAGTAAGAGGCGTGGAAAATAGTTCCCTAAAATTTTTTTTCTGTGAGAGCAAGAAATGATCTCAAGCATAATCACGAGGGAGGAAATGTGATTCCGGCGATGTGAACGGTGCTAAAAACGGAGTTCGTATGAGCCTTTTGCGAGGTGGCACGTAAATTGAGGCTATAAGAGGCCTGGAGAAAAGTGCCCTAAAAAAGTTTTTGTGAGAGCGAGAAATGATCTCAAGCATCATCATGGGAACGAAAATGTGATCCGAAAATGCGAATGGTGCTAAAAATCGAGTTCATATGAGCCTTTCGTGGGGTGGCACACAAATCGAGGCAGTAAGAGGCCTGGAGAAAAGTGCCCTAAAAAGTTTTCGTGAGAGCGAGAAATGATCTCAAGCATCATCACCGGAGCGGAAATGTGATTCCGGCGATGCAAATGGTGTGAAAATCGGAGTTCGTATGAGCCATCCATGGGATGGCATGCAAATCGAGGTGGTAAGAGGCCTGGAAAAAAGTGCCCTAAAAAAGTTTCCGTGAGAGCGAGAAATGATCTCAAGCATCATCACGGGAACGTAAATGTGATTTCGACGATGTGAACGGTGCTAAAAACGTAATTTGTATTACTTGATAATTTTGGAAAACTTGTTATAAATAGTGTAGCGGGGCCTTATGACATGTGTCATTGTCATTGCTAAAGTTGACAGGAGATTGACGGGGCCCAGAGATGAAAACCTTGTTTTCTCGCATTCCGACCGGTGTATTTTTATTCCGCGGCTTGTAGGTAATAGTGCTTGTACCCTTTCATGTTTTCTATACAGTTGGGTGGGTGGTCAGGGCCCTGGGGCATGCCTATGGAGGGAAAATGCTCCTCAAGAAGCCCCAGCGTGGGTTTCGAGACAAACCCCACGCTTTAAAGCGTAGTGCTGGGTGTTGTAGTTGCGCTTTGGAGCACAACTATGGGGGTCACAGTTGCGCTTCACTTCAAAGTGCAACTGTGGGGGTCACAGTTGCACTTTGAAGCGCAACTAAGAGACCAGAAAGTACGCTTTGGAGCGCACATTCTGCCCATATATGGGGTGTTTTTTTTTTTAGGCTTAATGAGTTTTGGTTTGCTGCTTGACAGGATGCTGGTGGCTTAACAAGAGCATGAGGTGGCGGATGATCTCGTGGAGGACATTGCGGATGACATATATGTGTAGCTTTTCTTGGCTCATTGCGGATTGATGAAGTTCTTCCATGTCTCTTTGATGCGTGTAGCTAACTTGGTGCTGAACAAGTTAGTCAGCTTTTGGGACATAGATGCAGAGGTGTTCATCATCCAGGGTGAGCGCCTAGAGATTACCTTGATGGATGTTTATTTTCTGACGGGTTTTTCATGGTTGGGTCGGGTGGCCAATACCTATCCGAGGCTACATAGTGACATAGACATGGAGGACTTTATGGAGCGCCACTGTTATCCGGGTGCTCACGTGCATGAGAATGCCCTATTGATTGTTGACATAATGAGTGTGGAGACATGAGCTATCGTGGCCTTGGTAGTACATGTGATAAGATCCCATTCTCCACATCGAGTTTCCGGGAGTCAGATGATATTAGTAGAGCAGGTCATGGTGGGAACCTACTTTTCCTGGGGGCAGATGTACCTGTCTGCGGTTCAGCGGCAGCTGAACGAGGTGCATGGCCGAGGGAGGGGGGGATTTTGTTTCCCCTCATTTTTATGTTCTTTCTTCTTTGAGCGGGTCCCTACCTTGTGGCCGCACCTAGTGGTACGGAACGGGGGACGACGCGAGCCACAGATGTGCAGGTGGGGAGAGATGATGACCCGTGCAGGTGGTGGACTCGTGGGAAGGTTTTTTACCGAGGAGCTGTTTGAGCAGTGGATGTAGCTCCCTGTTGTGATCCAGGATTATCCGTATGCGAGGATGGACTTTCGTGGAGATCCCAACGATGATCTTACCTCCAGGGCAGGCTTGGGGGCATGATGGTATGTTTGTTTCGTGTTTTTGGCATTGTATTTTATATGTATCATAGCATAGATGATAGCTTATATGATTTATATGATGTCGAGACTTATGGGATCTCATTTCTTGTGCAGATATTGGACCAATGCCCCCAGACGGATATCGCCTGCGGAGAGGCCGCGTGGCAGGTTTGGTCCCTCCTGGTGAAGGTCATGGTCGATGTCAGAGTTCTAGGGCTACGTTGGATACCTTACACGTGGGGATAGACTGTTTGCTAGACAGGGTCATTGATGAGGGTTGGCAACACCTGAGCCAGGAGCTGATCGACATTTGTTATGATGCTCTGCAGGAGTGGAGGCCTCTGATGAGGCATATTGCAATGCCTGCGGAGAATATATGGGCTATGGCATGGGGGGATGTCCCCTATATTGGTGATGAGGATGTTGACACTGGGTTTGATGAGCCAGCTAAGGAGGAGGTAGAGGATGACCGAGTGGATTTAGATTGATCTGGAAGTCTATGGGGCTGCCCCCATGTCCGAGGCATGTTGATTTTGTATTTTGTATCAGGATATATGTATATGATGGGGATGCTGTTGGGGATCCTTAGTGTATTGATGTATTGGGATGCTTTGGACATGACGAAACCTGTATTTACGACGTATATATGTATCTTATATGCACATGGATGCATTTTTGTAGTGATGTTTTTCGTTTTATGTTTATGCACATGGATGCATATTATGGTGATTATGTATATGCACGTGGATGCACATTGTGATGAGTATCTATATGCACGTGGATGCAAATTATGATGGTGATTTCTTTTGTGTTTTTCTATGATGTTTATGTATGCCTATTTTATGGATATATGCATGGTTTATGGTTTGCTTCCTACAGGTTGTGGTTTATGTGCCAGTCTAGAATGTTGTTAGCTATTTGGTCTGTGACACTGTTTTGACGTTGTGGTACATGAGTGAATGTAATGGATCCAAATTTTCTAATAATTTGTTTGGTGTGTAGGAATTTTCTAAAGAGGCATGACTCTCATACCTGGTAGTAGTTGTTGAGTTGGGCGACGAGTAACTAGGAGTCGAGGAACACATGAAGGTGACTTATGCCCATCTAGAGAGCAGCGGTGAGGAGACCGTTCACAACATCGTACTCGGCCTAGTTGTTGGTGGCCGCACCTATGCACACTCCGTCGAAGTGGATCACCTCATGTGAGGGGTCATATAACACCCAAGCTGCGAAGGCGAGGTTCGGGGACCAGCGAATTGCACCGTTGGAGAAACCGAGATAGAGTGGTGGAGGAGGCTCCATCTGTAATCATGCGGGGAAGTAATGTGTGAGGTTCTATATGAAAAAAGAAAGAGATAAAAAGAAATGCAACTATATTACATGGACTAGTGGGTCCGAGAAGTGCTCAGGGGTAAAAGCGCTTGAGGTACAACCCATTATGGGGGTTGCGCAGGGGGTTTCCCTCACAATCGGTGAGGATATATGCCCCATGTCCGAGGCATGTATGGACGACATATGGGCCTTGCCACATTGACTCGAACTTTCCTTTTCCAGTTTTGTCGTGCGCTTGGTCGTAGACAAGGACGAGGTCACCTTCTCGGAAATTGCGGGCGCGAACGTGTTTGTCGTAACCATCTTTGTAGCGGTTTTTGGCGGCCTCAACTATTTGAAGGGCTGTTCGGCTGTCCTCGTTGGCTTGTTCTAGGAGGATAAGTCGTTGTTCGAGTGGTGAGGTATTGGGGAGGAGTTCTACTATGAGGTGTAGTGTGGGGATCTGGCATTCGATGGGGAGGACAGACTCAACCCCATGAGCTAAGTGGAAGGGAGTAAACCCGGTGGCGATTTTGGTGGACATGCGGTAGGACCAGAGTGTAAAGAACAACATATGGTGCCAATTATTGGACTTGTGTTTGTCCATTGTGCGTTGGAGAATGGTTTTTAGAATCTTGTTGATGGCCTTAACTTGGTCGTTCCCTTGGGGGTAATAGGCCGAGGCGTATTGGTGTTCGAATTTTAGCATGGTGGATAACTCCTTCCAGATGGAGTCCATAAAATGGGAGCTGTGGTCGGACATGAGTTGTTTTGGTATCCCGAACCGAGCTATGACGTGGTTAAAGAAGAAGAGGGCTGCCGTTTCTGCTTTGCGGTTGAAGGTGGGCATGGCCTCAGCCCATTTGGTAAAATAATTGACGACCACTATGATGTATTTATGGCCTCCTTTCGATGGAGGGTTGCATTCCATGAAGTCTATGGCCCATTTGCAAAAAGGGCCGACGGTGATCACGGGATGGAGAGGGGCAGGTGGGGTTATTGCTTTGCGGGTGAAGAGTTGGCAGTTATGGCAATGTTTGATGGCTGTGATGCAGTCGGTAAAAAGAGTGGGCCAAAAATAACTGGCGTGGATAACGTTTTGGGCGGTGGCCATCCTGGAGAAGTGGCCGCCGCAGGCTCCGCTGTGGCAGTCGTTAAGAACTTGTTCGGCCTCATCTCTGGTGAGGCAATGACGGAGGATGGTGTCGATGCCACGTCATTATAACACATCGCTGAGGAGGAGATAATGGGAGGCATGGTGGCGTATGCGATGACGGTCATCGCGGTCAAGGTCGGACCGAAATTTTTGGGTCCACAGGTATAGTAGGATGTCACCGACTAGGAGTCGTATGACGAGATGATGAATAAGTGGTCATTAGGTAGGTTGGGATTAATGGATGGTGACATAGATGGGGATGGTAAGTCTATCATGAGTTGTGCTAGTGCGAGGGTTTTGACACTTTTTGGTGTTGTAAAAGTGAGGTCATACTCCTAGAGTATGATTACCCACTTAGCGACGCGGCCCTGAAGGAGGCGTCGACTCAAGAGATAAACGATGGGGTTTGAGTCGGCCATGACTGTGGTTTGGATTAGTAGGATGTAATGGCGGAATTTCTGGACCAAGAAGACGATGGAAAGGGCCAAATTCTCCTCAAAAGGATAGCGTAGTTGTGGGTTGGATAAGGTCTGACTCACATAATAGATTATCTGTTCTTTGCGAGCGCTATCCTCATGAACAAGGACCCCTGAGACGGCGTGGTTGGATGCCGAAACATAAAGGATAAAATCCTTTGAGAATTTGGGTGGTGATATTAGTGGAGCGTTGGTCAAGGCTACTTTGAGGGCGTCGAAAGCCGCTTGTGCTTGTTCATCCCACACAAAGGGGATGCGGGTACAAAGTAGGCGAAGAAAACTGTTGAAAGTCGTGGTGTATTCTGGGACAAAGCAGCGGAGAAAGTTGGCTCTCCCCTGCAGACTCTACAATTGCCTGATTGTACGGGGGGGTGACAGGTACAAGATGGCTTGTACCTTTAAAGGATCTATGGTGATCCATTTTTGAGAAACGATGAATCCTAACAACCGACTTGCAGGAACAAAAAATATGCACTTAAGTGGGTTTAAGCAAACTTGGTATTTGCGACAACGCATAAAAACTTGTCGGAGGTCATTCAAGTGATTGGACTGTTCCATTGATCGCGCAATGAGATAATCAAGGTATACCAGGATAATGTGGGCTAGGTCATGGAAATACTAAGTCATGGCTCGTTGGAAAGTGGTGCTAGCATTTTTTAGGACAAATGGCATGACGCGATAGGAAAAGGTGCCCCATGGTGTTGTAAATGCGGTCTTATATTGGTCCTCTTTTCAGATGTGGATTTGGTTATATCCGGAGAAACAGTCCATAAATTTGAGAACTTCGTGTCCCGCACAGGCGTCGACGAGTTGGTCGATGAACGGTGTGGGGAAATTGTCCTTTGGACACGCACAATTGAGATCGCAAAAATCGGTGTAAACGCGGATGGTGCCTTGTTTTTTGTTTAGAGGTACCCGGGTTGGACATGCATGTGGTGTAAGCGATGGGGTAAATGAAGCCTAGTTTTCACAACTTCTAAATTCGGCTTTGACAACATGGAGCTTAGATGGGTGAATTGGTATCTATTTCTGTCGGACATGAGGGAAATTCATCCAAGTATCGATGTGATGTTCAATGATGGCGGGGTCCAATCCGGGCATCTCAGTGTAGGACCAGGCGAAGATGTCTCGAAAATCTTGGAAGAGTTTCTTGTATTCCCTGATCTCGTACTTAGTACAAGAGGTTCCTAAGGTGATGATCTCGGGTTGGCCACCTAGACGAGAAATGTCCACCTGTGTAATGGGAGAAATATTTTCCACGTTTCTGTCTTTGAAGGCATCAGGTTTCGGGAGGGGGTTCTAGAACCAGTCCACCTTATCGGGGAGGAAATACTTGGTATCGATTTCCAATTGGTTACATGTGGTAGGGGTGGCCTCACCAGGGATGAAATATGATCAGGTTCCGTAAGGGCTTCGAGGATTTCCTCGTCGCACCGGAAGTACTGAGTTGTCAAGTCAGACCAGGGGAGGGTAGATGTTGGAGGCGTGTCGTGCCTATCGACCGTGGAGATCATGTATATGGTATTGATTTCTTCCGAGGAGGAAGATGTTGGGGGATAAATTTCTTCAATGGTAGGGGGGGATTTCTCCATTTCGACGTTATTAAGTTCATAGAGAGCTTCTCTGTAATTTGGGATTTAGGGTCAGTGATGTGAGTAATGGCTGTAGATTCCACACATGGCGCAAGCGTGGTTAGTGCGTAATGCTTTGTTTCCCTGGTGAGCAGGGGATTTAATTCGACTATGGGGATGTTGGGGTCATCGTCCAAGGTCTGCATGTGTTTTTGGAGATCGGGCAACTCAGGACAGTTGTGGGTGGCGTGGCGTAGATCATCGCATAGGGATCACTTCGGGGGTGCATGGGGTGGTGGTTGGGGTACCATAGGTTGCCTTGTTGGTGGGGCGGTATATGTTTGCGGGCCTCTGCCCCCAGTATTTATGGGTGGTGGGGGGGGCGGGGTTTTTTGTCGATGTAGTGGTCGCCTGTAACATACCCCTTTGCTGAAACATTTTATGTTTGAAGAAAACATTATCTTAACTTTTATTGTAAAGTTTTATATTTGGCCAAGTGGCCAAGGATGACTGTAATTGCACAATATTATTATTTAATAAAATAAAATAGGAGACACTCACCCAAAGAGACTGTTGAAAGAGTGTTTAGTGACCCACTAGGTGGAATGGAATATGGGGTAGAAGGCAATGGACAAGTGGCAGCATCAGGAAATCAGTAACTAGTTGTTGTTATGGGACAACTCCCTTGAATTGTGGTCAAAGTTCCCTGAAAGATGGGACTGGAGCATGAGGCTCATTTATTTGGAAACTGACCACTAAATACCTAAGCATCTTTATAAGCCATCGAATTTGAGAAGAGGCTCACACTTTTTCTGACGAGAAAATTTACCTTGTGGTTCTATTGTATGCACACAAGAGATTCGATGAGGGGAAGCTATGTTTTGAGTTGTAGTGTAAGTTTGTTTCACTTCTGCTGAATGCAGAGTTACTACTGAGTGCAGAGAGTTATTTTGAGGTGTATTGAAAGTCTCCATTGATTGTTGGAAGTACAACCTGAGTGCCTTGCTTCCACATAGAGACTTCTACCTAGTGGTTCAGTAAACAGGCTCGGGCGTCCTAAGGAGCAAGTGATATTGGCTGCTTCTTCTGGAGAAGGTTGGGAGGAACAGGCTTCTTTGGGTGTTTGTCCACCCTATCTACATTTGCAGGTTCTACTTGTTATTTCATTACCTAAGTAGTCATAATTGATTTTTCTGTAACTATTAATTTAGGATTTACTAGCTAAATATTGATAGTTATCATTATGCATAAGTAAATGTTTAATTTTCTGAACTGATTATGATTCTGTAAATTATTGAAGAAATTATATGAAATGATAGAATATATTTCTTCCCTGTATTTTTCCACACACTATTCTTGTGCCGTACTCTAGTACAAGGAAGGGTGTTTCACAAATAGATAAGAATAATGATATGCAACAGACAAAATGATTGAATAGCTATTTTAGATAGAACTCTGCCATGTTTCCCGTAATTTTCTAATCTGTCTACATTTTGTATTTAAATATCTCATGTCATTCAGTCATAAAAGCATATAGCAATACCTATTCTATGCAAATATTATATTATCTTTTACATTCATAACAATAGAAGTAAGCCTTTCCATATTTCTGCACAAAACTTAGGGTTTAATTATAAGTTAACTATTCCTTTACAAAAGATAAATATTATATATTCTCTTATCATTTCTTTTACCCTATTAATACATTATAATATTAAAACTTCACTGTAGACTATCTTCAACCTTTTGAAATTGTAAACAACTGTAGAAAAGATCGAAATAAACATATTTATATGTAGAAACTGTTAGCATTGGTCTTATCATTTGATATCTTATACTAAACATAGAGAACAACATACAATGCTAAGTTAGACATTGTATCAATTATTAGAATTTACAGAGCTTGAATTCATGAAATCTACAGGTACGGGTTACATTTTGTTTTCACAAACTTTATAAAACGAAGCAGCATACAAATTGTGTAGTCAGGGTTTTAAACAAGGTTAGTATGCCTTGTTTAGACATCTAAATCGTAACATTTGCACATACAACCTTACGGACTTAAACCCTAGACTATTTTATTTAGCATTTCAACAAGTTCCAGATAAGGCATTTTTTAATACACATTATTATTATTAGCCACAACTTAAATACCCACATAACTATTCATTGAGCAAACAAAAACCAAACACCTTCTACCATAGAGATTCTTCAACCTTTGCTCTTAGCTTTATCAAAACGAAGACAACAAAAAAATCCTTATTAACTTTTCAAAAGTAATGAGAGACATTGCTCCAAATTATTTCCATCTACTACTGTCGAGAGTTCTAAAATCTATAACCGACAACACATCTGGAACATATAGTGACAACACGAATTCGAAACCCCAACAATGTTCCTAAAACAACATTTATTTCCAAAATCGTAAACAGTCAATATCTATTATTTTATCAAAAGGCCAAGGGTCAAACCCTTTCGCACGACTGTTACACTTTATAAACTTTTATACAGTAAAATCCCTGAAGAGTTTACAGAGAAGTAGGTTGAGGATTCTACCCTCCCTAACCCTTTTCTTACGGCTTAACGAAGGTTACAACACTGGTAAAACCAAGCTATAAACCAAACAAGGAACTGACACTCTTGCTAGGATGCACCACAGGTAATCATCGAGGCTTACCGGTTTGAAAGCCCATGCTTCTACCTTGTTCCAACACTTTGCATTGTAACATACCAACCATCAACCAAGGAGTTACCTGCCAGACAAACAACATTATGGTTAAATATTAGAAGACAATGCTAAAACAACAAGTTACAATTGAACAATATAAATCGCATGGAAAACAAGAGAAGAAATATAAGTTTACCTTCGAAAAGAGAATCCATGTTCTAGTCTGAGCACCCTCATAATCATCGTAAACCATTGAAACCACTCAACTGCTAAGCACACGCAGCAACCGGTTCGGCTCTTGAGCTTTGAGATGCATTTTACATAGCATCATGTCCCGGTATCAAAACCTGGGAGGTTCCTTCAAGCACTACCAGCAAACCCTAAAGACCCGTAGGCCTGTCAGCCTCTCCAACACTCCACTCTTACCAAATGAATGCCGAAAGGATGCTCTCATCGAGGTAAGCCAAAGAAGTTAGGGTTGGCACCGAGACCAAGACTACCACATGAAGACCTGCCATGGAGGTTCCATTAGACTCTCCACTCATTCACACTTTAATGCACATTATTAAACCATAGCTACCACAGTACATAGAACCCTGCCAGCATAACCATGCATTGGGGTTATTGCTTGTCCTTTCGATGGTGGAACATTACAATATAATGTGATCATAAGGATTCCAAAGGTCAACATAACATCCAGGTAATAGGTATTTCCCACCATACCCTAGGTCAAGGCATCGACCACCCATCATGGTGGGACTCACAAACATGTTATAATATGGTTACAATACTCCTAAGTCATTCAAACAATCAAACTTTTGTACCAAGAACTATATCAACACCATCATATAGTTACAATACGTATTATGATCTAGGCACTATATTATCAATGGTTTAAACTATAAAAGAAATACAAATAACAACTAGTTATAACTATAGTCATTATTACAATACTATAGGTTATAACATCCATCATATAAATTAATAGGAGAGAGTGCATAAAGATCTCAACTATAGTCTTTTGTCCAAATTACTATAATAACACTAGTTTATAATTGACGCATATATAAAGTTTAGATGCATATAGGGGTAGTTATAACCATCGACACTTTCAAAGTGGCCATGTTAAACACTATCACCTAGGTTATGCATGTATTACATAAATATGATAGAGTTAGAAGTGCGACTTTAACACACAAGTTTATATTACGAACCCTTTGCATGGTAGCGATAATAATTATAGAAGTTTGATGTATTTAGCCTTGAAGGTTAAACGAATTACTCCTTTTTATAACATAGTACAATATATGCAAACAATTTAAATGCTGAGAATTTGAGTGAGATCATAAGAATTATTCAGTACAGTTTTTAATTGAAGAAACAACCGGAATGGATATCACAATGGCATGTTTTGCAAGTCATTCTATTTTCTCTTTTTAAACTTGAAAGCTAACTGACGATATTTAGGACCTCCGTATTTCACTTTCGAAACACTATTTTTCTCTTACCTGTAATCTGCGACAAGAACGTTCAAATGCTTTAGCTAATAGCTAAGTAAGCTTCGGGGTTCCCATAGGACCCCTTCATTATTAATAAGAATAATAATAGTTAGCACATATAAACAAAAAGCAAGTAAATCTATAAAGCATTGACATCAAATTTTAGTAATCATAAGTAATCTAGGATGCACGACTGAGGCAAGAAAACATCCAATAGCATCGTAATGTAGACATAATTACATTTCACGCATATAGTAAAACAATACACATGCATTATCATTATAACATTTTATTACATCATGTTGTTTAAATGAACAAACAAACATTTATTATATTTCCACACAGCAAGTATAACAATTAATGCTACGTTGAAATTTTTTAAAATTTTTGTGATTTTCGAGATGTTACATGTGGTATCAAAGCGCAAGTTCAAACTTTAGGCCTGAAATAGGCTCACGCGCACAAAATAGAAAAAGAAAACAAAAAATCTAGTTACTAACTTTTATTTAAATTTGTTTTTGTATAGAACAATTTGACGTTTAATTTGCAGGTATGGACATACCAAAGGAATCAACAGATGATAGATCTCCTCATAATGAACGTAATAATGACGAACATGAGAATATTAATGAATAAATCTACGTAGAACTTAATGATCAATCATCTGAATTATTACGTATTGTTAAGGATTTAAAAACTGACATAAAAAGTGTTAAGGAAGAAAACGAAAGGATTTTAAGAGCACGGGAGAAATTAAATCAGATTTTATTGGATAAGTATCATCAAGATGAAAATTATAAGAGGACATAAGTAAACACTGAATCTGGAACAATGTCCTACAAACACGGAGATAAAAAACTTAAATACTATAAAACTGAAAGCAACTCTTCTTCTTTTGAATCTGATGATAAAACTTATCACAGAAAATATAATTCTGATCAGGACAGCAATGACAGTGACCATGGTCCTAAGAAAAGACGTAAAAATTATGAACAAATTTCAGGAGAATTTAAAAAGATAAAACCTCCAACTTTTAATGGTGAAAATGAAAAGGGAGAGGCAGTTGAAGCATGGCTGCCCGGAATGAAGAAGTATTTTCAGATTTATAACTACTCATCTCAATTAAAAGCTAAGATGGCCATATACAATCTGACTGGAAGGGCATACATTTGGTGGCAAGATATCAAGAGAGTTAAAAGTCTTAAAGATAAGAATATAAAATGGAGTACATTTAAGAAAATGTTTAAGAAAAAGTTTTTATCCGAACAGTACTACGAAGATAAGTCAAAGGAATTTTATGATTTAAAGATAGGTTCTATGACCATGAATGAGTTATGTAGCAAATTTATCAGCTTGTTAAGGTATGTACCTTACCTAGCTGAAGAAAAACCTAAGATACAAAGGTTTCTAAGTTGCTTACCTTTCCACATAAAGGACAAAATTGAATACGATAATCCTTCAACTCTTGAAGAAGCCATGAGGAAGGCTAATTTATGTTTTGAACAGAATAAGAGAAGAGAAGGTGTATCGAGTTGGAGGAATAATAAATCAAGTAATTACGAGCATAAGAAGAAAACTTTTAATTTTAAGAATTTTGGAAATAATAAAAATTTTAATAACATAAATTTTCAGAATAATAATAATTACATAGGTAATGCACCACATAATTTTACTGCTGCAAGGAATGTGCCTAATAATAATAACATCAATAATAATAATAACAACACAAGAAATGCTGAACATAGACCACCTTTGAAGTGTTTTGACTGCAATAGACCACATACCAGAGCAAACTTCCCACTCAAAAGAAAGGCAGTCAACAATATTCACACCATACAAGCGGAACCGACAGTTGGTGATGTAGCAAGAGAAATGCCCAGGATTAATGCAGTGCTCGAAAATCGACAAGAAGACCATCAAAATTCTATGGTCGAGATCAAAGGTATGATACAAAACAAATCTATTTCAATTTTGATAGATCTAAGTGCAAGTTTGAGTTACATTTCACCTGATTTAGTGAAAAGTTGCAAGTTAAAGGTAGAAAAATTTGATAATTCATGGTTAGTTCAGCTAGCAATAGGCACTAAAAGAAAAGTTACAAAATTTGTCAAAAGTTGTGATTTACTTATGAGTCACCTAAAAATGCAAGTTAATTTGAATGTTTTGCCATTAGGGTCATATGATGTGTTAATTGGCATAGACTAGATTGAACAACATACAGTAGTACTTAACTATTATGAAAAGTCTTTTGCTTGTTTGAATAATGAAGGTAATACTGAAACAGTAAAAGGAATTCATAGGAAAACATCTGTAAGACAAATTTCTGCTTTACAAGTAAAGAAAGCTGTAAGAAATAGCTGTAAAATGTTTATTGTGAATGTGATTAATGACGAATGTTCATCTAAAGAAGATAAGATAAAACTGGAAGACATACCTATTCTTAAGGACTTTTCTGATGTATTCTTGGAAGAAATTCCAGGATTACCTCTGAAAAAGGGAACTTGATTTCACCATTGATTTAGTACCGGGTGCGGTACCAAACTCAAAGGCTCCTTATAGAATGAATATTCTGGAGTTAAATGAACTAAAATCTTAGCTGAAAGAATTAATAGATAAGAACTACATAAGGCCAAGTGTGTCTCCTTGGGGAGCACTAGTTATCTTTGTTAAAAAGAAAGACGGTACTTTGCGACTATGCATAGATTACCGTCAACTTAATAAAATGACTATGAAGAATCGATATCCCTTGCCCCGCATTGATGATCTATTTGATTAGGTACGTAGAGCAGAGATATTCACTAAAATTGACTTAAGGTCTGGATATCATCAAGTTAGAATAAAGGATGAAGACATTTTCAAAACGGCTTTTAGAACTCATTATGGACATTACAAGTTCGTAGTTATGCCTATTGGACTAACTAACGCACCGACAGTATTCATGTGCTTAATGAATAACGTTCTGCATAAATGCCTAGATAAGTTTGTAATTGTGTTCATTAATATTATTCTAATTTATTCAAAAACTAAAGAAGAGCATGACGAACACTTAAGAATAATTCTGCAAGTTTTAAGAGAATGTTAACTTTATGCTAAGTTCAGTAAATGTGACTTTTATAAAGTTAAAATACAGTACTTAGGTCACATAATATCTAAAGACGGAATTTCTGTCGACCCAGATAAATAAGAGTAATTAACGAGTGGTCTGTCCCTAAAGATGTAACTGGCGTGCGGTCATTTATGGGAATAGCAGGTTACTATAGAAAGTTTATTGAAGGATTCTCTAGAATTACGAATCCCATAACTTCTTTGCAGAAGAAAGGGAAGAAATTCGTCTGGAATAAAAAATGCAAAGAAAGTTTTAAGAAGTTAAAAGAGTTATTAACAATAGAACCTATATTAAAAATTGTTGATCCTAATAAACACTTCGTTGTATGCACTGATGCATGTAAAGATGGACTTGGTGGGGTCTTAACTCAAGAAGGTCATGCTATTGCTTATGAGTCTCGAAAGTTAAAAATACACGAAAAGAACTACGCAACTTATGATCTACAGCTGGAAGCCATGATACATGCACTAAAAATGTGGCGCTATCATTTGATTGGAAGAAAGTTCACATTAATGATATATAATAAAGGCTTAAAATACTTGTTGGATCAAACAAATCTTAACGTAAGGCAAGGTAGGTGGCTAGATTTCCTTAGCGAGTATGATTTCGAAATTCAACACATTAAGGTTAAAGAAAACAAAGTTGCTGATGCCTTGAGTAGAAATGACAAATTAAGTTGTGTGGCAACAATCAACACATTTAAGATAGATCTGGAAAATCAGATCGAAGAAGGAATTAAGCAAGATGAAAATTATAAAAAATTGCATGATAAGATTGCTAAAAATTTATCTGAAAATTTAATAACAGATTACAGCATTAATGAAAAGGACTTAATGACTTATAAAAACCGAATTTATGTACTTAATGTGTCAAAAGTTAAACTTCTGATTTTGGATGAAGTACATAAAAGTCCTTATTCGGGACACCCTGGTTATTAGAAAATGATAACTATGTTAACAAAGGATTACTTTTGGTCCAACATGAAGAATGAAGTGGTTGAATACATAGCTAGGTGTTTTGAATGTTAGACAATTAAGGCTGAACATCAACACCCAGCTGGCCTATTGCAACCATTGCCAATTCCAGAATGGAAATGGGAAATTATAAGTATTGATTTTATAAAAGGTTTACCTAAAAATCAGAAACAGAATGACTCAATATGGTTGTGGATAAACTTAGTAAATCTGCTCATTTTATTCCTGTTAAGACTACTTTTAAAGCTACTAACATTGCAGATGTGTTTATGAAGCAAATATTCCGCTTACATGGAATTCCAAAGGCAATTGTTTCTGATCGAGATTCCAAGTTTACTGAAAATTTCTGGATAGCATTGTTTAAGGGTCTAAATACTAAATTAATTTTCAGTACTTTTTTCTATCCACAAACTAACGGACATACTGAAAGGGTTAATCAGATTTTAAAAGACATGTTAAGAATGTATGTTAAAGATCAACCAACTAAGTGGGAAGTTTATTTGCATTTAGCTGAATTTGCTTACAATAATCATTATCAAGCTTATGCTAGACTTAGTCCATTTGATATTTTATATGAAAGAAAATGCAGTACTCCTATTTCTTAGGATAACCCTGTTGATAGATTAATGTTAGGACCAGATTTGTTAAAAGAGTTGGAGCTAACCGTGAAACAAGTACAAGGCAATTTAAAAGTTGCACAAGATAGAAAAAAAAGTTATGCAGATATGAAACACACTGAAAGAGAATTTCAGGTAGGAGATCATGCCTTTGTAAAGGTAAGACCCAAGAAAATTCTTTTAAGCTTGGGAGTTGTGCTAAACTAGCACCAAGGTACTGTGGACCATTCGAAGTCCTTTCAAGGATTGGACCAGTTGCATATCAGTTGGCTCTACCATCTAATTTAAGAATCCATAATGTTTTTCACATTTCTGTTTTAAAGAAGTATGTGCACGATGCTACTCATTTGCTGAATTGGAATAACATACAGGTGAAACCCGAACTGATTATGATTCTGTCAATTATTGAAGAAATTATATGAAATGATAGAATATATTTTTTCCCTGTATTTTTCCACGCATTGTTCTTGTGCCATACTCTAGTACAGGGAAGGGTGTTTAACAAATAGATAAGAATAATGATATGCAACACACAAAATGATTGAATAACTATCTTAGATAGAACTCTGCCATGTTTCCTATAATTTTCTAATATGTCTACAATTTGTATTTAAATATCTCATGTCGTTTAGTCATATAAGCATATAGCAATACCTATTCTATGGAAATATTATATTATCTTTTACATTCATAACAATAGAAGTAAACCTTTCCATATTTCTGCACAAAACTTAGGGTTTAATTATAAGTTAACTATTCCTTTACAAAATATAAATATTATACATTCTCTTATCATTTCTTTTACCCTATTAATACATTATAATATTAAAACTTCACTGTAGACTATCTTCAACCTTTTGAAATTGCAAACAGCTGTAGAAAAGATCAAAATAAACATATATATATGCAGAAATTGTTAGCACTGGTCTTATCATTTGATATCTTGTACTAAACACAGAAAACAACATACAACGCTAAGTTAGACATTGTATCAATTATTAGAATTTACAAAGCTCGAATTCATGAAATCTACAGGAATAGGTTACATTTTCTTTTCACAAACTTTATAAAACGAAGCAGCATACAAATTGTGTAGTCAGGGTTTTAAACAAAGTTAGTATGCCTTGTTTAGACATCTAAATCGTAACATTTGCACATACATCCTTATGGCCTTAAACCCTAGACTATTTTATTTAGCATTTCAACAAGTTCCAGATAAGGCCTTTTTTAATACACGTTATTATTATTAGCCACAACTTAAATACCAAAGCATACGAAAGGAATTTCAACAAGATGGGTTTGTGAGTTCGACCCACATAACTATTCATTGAGCAAACAAAAACCAAACACCTTCTACCACAGAGATTATTCAACCTTTGCTCTTAGCTTTATCAAAACAAAGACAACAAACAAATCCTTATTAACTTTTCAAAAGTAACGAGAGACGTTGTTCCAAATTATTTCCATCTACTACTGTCGAGAGTTCTAAAATATATAACCGACCATCACATACAAATCCATCACATCTGGAACATACAGTGACAACACGAAGTCGAAACCACAACAATGTTCCTAAAACAACATTTATTTCCAAAATCGTAAACAATCAATATCTATTATTTTATCAAAAGGCCAAGGGTCAAACCCTTTCGCATGACTGTTACACTCGATAAAATTTTATACATTAAAAATCCTGAAGAGTTTACAGAGAAGTAGGTCGAGGATTCTACCCTCCCTAACCCTTTCCTTACGGCTTAACGAAGGTTACAACTCTAGTAAAACCAAGATAAAAACCAAACAAGGAACCGACACTCTTGCCATGATGCACCACAGGTAATTACCGAGGCTTACCGGTTTGAAAGCCCTGCTTCTACCTTGCTCCAACACTTTGCAATGTAACATACAAACCATCAACTGAGGAGTTACCTGCCAGACAAACAACATTATGGTTAAACCTTAGAAGGAAATGCTAAACCAACAAGTTATAGTTGAACAGTATAAATTGCGTGGAAAACAAGAGAAGAAATATAAGTTTACCTTCGAAAGGAGAATCCATGTTTTGGTCTGAGCACCCTCATAACCATCGTAAACCCTTGAAACCACTCAACTGCTAAGCACACGTTGCAACCGGTTCGGCTCTTGAGCTATGAGATGCATTTTACATAGCATCAGATCCTGGTATTGAAACCTGGGAGGTGCCTTCAAGCACTACTAGCAAACCCTAAAGACACGCAGGCCTGTCGACCTCTCCAACACTCCACTCTTACCAAATGAATGTTGAAAGGATGCTCTCGTCGAGGTAAGCCAAAACAGTTAGGGTTGGCATCGAGACCAAGACTACCATGTGAAGACCTGCCATGGAGGTTCCATTAGACTCTCCACTCATTCACACTTTAATGCACTTTGTTAAACCATAGCTGGCACAGTACGTAGAACCCTACCAGCATAACCATGCATCGGGGTTATTGCTTGGCCTTTCTATGGTGGAACATTACAATATAATGTGATCATAAGGATTCCAAAGGTCAACATAACATCCAGGTAATAGGTATTTCCCACCATACCATAGGTCAAGGCATCGACCACCCATCATGGAAGCACTCACAAACATGTTATAATATGGTTACAATACTCCTAAGTCATTCAAACAATCAAACTTTTGTACCAAGAACTATATCAACACCATCGTATAGTTACAATACGTATTATGCTCTAGGAATTATATTATCAATGGTTTAAACTAAAAAAGAAATACAAGTAACAAATAGTTATAACTATAATCATTATTACAATACTATAGGTTATAACATCCATCATATAAATTAATAGGAGAGAGTGCATAAAGATCTCAACTATAGTCTTTTGTCCAAATTACTATAATAACACTAGTTTATAAGTGATGCATATATAAAGGTTAGATGCATATAGGGGTAGTTATAACCATTGGCACTTTGAGGTCAAATGCCATCATTCGTGAGTCAGAAGGGTCGATAACGCCAATGGAGGATAACAGAGTCTTGCATTGGGCAGGACAATTCTTTAGAACCTCTAAGGCTGACATAGCAGCAGGAGATTGGGGCAAGTCATCCACAATGTTGTAGTTGGGGGCCGCACGGGCGTTGGGGTTGTTATTTATACGTCGTAGCGGGAAACAAGGGGCTTTGGGGGCCCCAGCGCCTGGTAGTCCATTGGGGGGTATGCATAGTGACTGATCTTTGGGAACAGTGTTAGCAACCCTATCAACCATAATGGATTCAGCAGTGGGCTCGTATTGGTTTCAGCGTGTTTGGAGGTTGACATCGGCCGAAGACATCAAAAGCAAGTGGTGGGTACCCAAATCCATGGGTTTATTGGCGGGTGCAGCATATGTGATTTGTTGTTGTTGTGTCAGAGGTTCTTGAGGGGGACCCATTGGTTGGGTGTTCATGACTCCTTTTGTGGGAAAGGGGTTCTGTAATACCAAGGGTTGGTTTTGGGGTGTTCGGGGTTGGGTTGTGTTTATGGGGCCGTCTGACCCTATCGTTGGGCGTCATCAGTCCATAGTTGGTGTGCCCGCTCTAAATGAGGACATGTGTGTGTGTAATGGTCAACCACCCCGCAAATTGAACATGGGTGGTTAGTTTGTAGGTTGGGGTTCTTCCCCTGATGGGGAGGTCTGTCAGGGTTCTGGTTGGGTGGGGAAACGTTGTTGTTGTTCGGGGGATTGGGTTGTTGACCACCTTGATATTATGGTTGGCTGTTACCGCGGTTACGCCCTCGACCCCGTTGTTGTTGGCTCTGCTGGTTGCGTTGGGCCGACTGGTTTTGCTGTGGGTTCTGCTAGGCGTATACCTTCCCTTGGGGGTTCGGGCAATTCTGGGGTTGGGCAGGTGCCGAGGATATTTGCTGAGGATGGTAAGCTGGAGGGGCCTGGGTTTGAGGTAGAGGTGGTGCTTCTTGATACGGATAGTAAACTGGGGGTGTCTGCTATTGTGCAGGTATTGGCTGCGGGGGATAATAAACCAGTGGGGCTTAGGGTTGGGTGTGCATAGGTGTCGCCCGTTGATGGTAATAGGCGGTGGGTGTTGTAGGGGGAGTATAAGGTGTTGGTCCATGACCAAAACATTGTAGTAGACACGATGGTCCATGGGTATGGGGGGTGCGATCCATTGGAGAACACGATGTCGTTGCACCAGAATGGGATGTGGTCTGTGAGAGATAAGGGCTGCGGGTCGGGGGGATAGAATTATAAGGTTGGCCATGGGATGCCACATGTCCGATGATGTCGTTGGCAGCATGGGATGCCCCTGCTGCATCGTTCAGGGAGGAGTTTCCACGGGGAGCATCTGGTAAAATGGAGTATAGGTTGCTAGATTGGGCATAGATCAGGTCAAACTATTGTGCTTTGAGGATAGCCTCTTCTTCTGATTGAGGTTGTTCGGATGCCACATCCTTGGCTATTGCTGGTATCAGAGACTTGAGGAACCAATCTAGGAAAATTTGATCGTCAAGCTTTATCTTGCACAAGCTATGTCGTTTGCGCCACTCATGAATGTGGTCTGTGATATGGGTGGCCATATTTTGCCTGCAAGATAGGAGAATTTCGACACCGGCGTCATGACGAACTGGAAGCTGAAAGAACTGCAAAAAGGTGGAGGCGAGGGATGTGAATGTGGAGTGGGTCCCATGTGGCTGGTTAATATCCCATTTCGTTGCAGAACCAGTGAGGGTCTGTTGCAATAAGCGTAGGCGGATAGAGACATCCACTATGGAGTTGGAGGAACACCATAGATGGAAAGACATGATATGATTTTGGGGATCCTCACCAGCCTTTCCCTCAAACTTAGGGATGTCTGATGGGATCCTGGTAGGCATATGAGGCCAAGTGAGGTCGTGTCGAATGGGATCGTTTGTCAATCTGGCAAGGTCAGGTAGCTTAAGACTAGCCATGAATGGTAAATTGGCTGAAGGATGTGACATGGTCACCGTGGTGTGTGTGTTGGTAGTAGCATTGAAATTGGGGCATATGCCCCCAGTGTGGGGGGTTGTGTTATGTGTCGTGGCTAGGATCGTGGGACCCCCAGTCAGAGGTGGGGGAAATGTGAAGGAGGGGTCTGCGCCACCAAGTGTACCATGGATCGCTGACTAGGTGATGTTGTGTCCAGCGGTTGCTGGGGTTTGAAGGGTGGCAGGGATAGCAGGTGTGGGTCCTCCCGATGGTATACCAGTGACCGGTGCTGTTGTGGTGACTATTGTGGTGTTTGGAGGAATGGTGGACCCTCCACCGACAGTCCTGTTATCACCTAGGCTGTAGTTACCCCTATGGATGTATCCAGTCATGGATGGCAATAGGGAAGGGTAACTCAAAAGGTGCAACCACGATCACCTCGACCTCCAGTATATGGTTGTCACGCCAGTCGAGGCAACCTTCGCTTTATGTTATCTAGCCCAGACAACAAAGGGGGAGACCCGATCTACTCCCGACAGGAGAGATCAAAACCGAAACACCAAATCAGGGTATTTCTAAGTGAAGTTAGGTTTATGGTTTATCCTAGACCTTATAGGTTGAAGTCACAAGCCAAGTGAGGGGTTCAATGGGTATAGCTTTGGTTCATGGTTGATGTGAGAGTGACTTATAATGTTTGAAATGAGATCTAGGGCTAGTGTACTAGTACAATGTCAGAAGACTCACTGCCTTGGGAACCATGTCCAGTGCAGGGTAGTTTAAGGGTTGTATTGGGGCTAACTAGTACAAATGACAAGCTTGACCATGACAGCTTCAAGGGTTTGGTTCACCATGCATAGGTCAAACCACAAGTCAATCCAACAATCTAAGAAAGTTGAATTAACTTGGAGAGAAACCAGTGCCTTGGGAATTGGGAAGTGGAGTCAAAGTAGGGTTGACTTGTGGTTTAGGACTCCTAGGACTTGGGACAAGTGGGCAATAGAGGTCTTGATGGATGAATGTGTCTAGATCTAGGTTTGACCAAAGTGGACCACAATCCCTTAAAACAAGGAATGCAATCCCCAAGGCAAGATTTGACAAAGTGATAGTCTAGACCTAGGTTTTGAATTATTCCGGTTTCAAATCTCCAAAAATCTCAAGTACCCAGTTCCTAGAAGTGAGTGAACTCACTTCTCCAAGGTGGTGCGACTTTGCCCAAGGAGGCTAAAAAGTGGGGTTAGGTGGGTCAAAACAAGTCGGATGGCATCCAAACTTTAGATCCGGGTAGATCGGTCAGGTAGGAGTATGGATCTGTATTTTCGTGGTAATCCAACGGTTAGATCTTAGTAGATCTGAGTTTAAGGGTTCCAAGTGGTCCAAAATGGGGATTAAATCCCTTAAAATGTGGAATGGGGCCCACAAGGTGAATTTCATAAAAGTAACAACCTGGGTGTATATTATTGGATGTGTAGATGACGAATCAAGTGGAATCTCAAACACCCACCACCTAGATCTAGGTCAACTTGCTCTAACTAGGAAGTGCGCTTTGCTTGGGAGGAGCTAAGTTGGCATGGGAGAGGGGTCAAACGGAAGCCAATCCTTACCAAACTATAGATCCGGGATGCCGTGGATACTATAGAGGTGGGTTTTCAATATTATGCCCAACAACCCACTAGATCTAAGTAGATCTGAGAAAATGTAAAATGGGGTTTTTATTAATTTAAGGTTTTAAAATATTTTAGACAATTGGATAGATCATGGAGATAGAACTTACCTTGAGATCATACCTGAGTGATGTGGATGAGATGCCTTGATGTTGAGGAAGATTCCCGCAGAGATCAAATGAGAGATTGTTGATTTGCTTTCCAATTTGATGCCCTAGCCCACAAGTGCGCCTTCCTCTACCTGTCAAACCAAGGAATGAAGATTCAATCAGTAAGATCAAGTATGGAAGAAATACAAGAGAAATGCAATAGTAACATGAAATAGAAGGTCCTGGGATAGTAATACTCCCTGTTACCAACGAAGAGCTCCAAAGAAGAAGTAGGGAGAGTCTTCCCCTACCAATACCTCCTCCTCCAAGCAAATCGGCCTCCACCTGTAGATGCAAAATCGTGGTACAAAGATATGGCAAAAAAAGATCTCCAATAACTCAGTGCAAAGGAAGAACCAACGAACGAACACCAAAAACATTCACCACAACATTGGAGATAGATGCAATAATAATTTTCTATTCCAATAATCCAGAGCCAAAAGTCCCTTTACAATGAGAGGCTCTCTCCTTTAAATAGGAAGGAGAGGCACCAAAACCCTAACCACTTTTTGAATGAGTGGCTAAGATTAGAAGATACAAATGTCTAATCAATGGTTGAGATGAGCTCAACAATAAAATACATGGATTACTAATAAAATATAATGTAAGTGGACAAAATCGCCCTATAAGAGGGGAATCCCACCAAATCATGATGACAAAATATCATAAGAGGCTTATGGTGGGTCCAAGGGGTAATTTTATCCCTCCTTGGTCAATCCCCATAGCACAATAACCAAAAAATAATCATGAATGTACCAAATCGTGCCTCCATAGTGAAGTCGTGGTCCTCAAAAGACCTCAAAAATCCTCAGAAAGTGCCATAAGTGATGGATGCGGGCCCCGATGAAGCTGAAACTGCTGGAGAAGGTGTGGAAGGTCCCGATATATCATCACTGATCATCCCATGCCATAACTTTGCCTCAGTATCCCAAATCGATTTCCTCAATAGCCATTTCTACCAATCCTGAAATGCCTCGGGAAGCGTGAAACTGCCCCAAACAGCCTCCTGGAGTGCTGGCGCTGTCAAGGTGAGGGCACCAGTGTGTCCGAAAGGGGGGTAATATGATAAAAACAAGTGGCTGGACCACCCCCTCCATCATCAGCGCCCTAGGTCAACCGGATAAAAATCACATCTGCTCCGACAGGGCCTCCGACAGACCAAAACTGCACTAGGACAACCTACTGAGGCTAAATCATCACTGTAAGTGCCCGGAACTGAAAAAAAATTGGCCCATTGGACTCAGAAGGTCCAAATCCATCCAAGATGTGTACTCATACACCATATGAATCTCTGCATGATCAAAATAAATATCCAATATACCGAATCAAGGCCAATAATAATGCGCTGTACATATACAAACACTACTGTAACCCCAGAATCATCATCATAACCCTGTAGCTACTGCATAGAGTCATCATGTATGTATACATAGACTATATATCATCTATCCATATCATCATAAGGTCCAACATCTCATGTCCCATGGTCCTCCATGGTCAAACTAGGTCTAACCAAGACCAAATATAACTCAGACCATCATCCAAGGCTGCTGCAAAGTATCAAGGTTAATACATACTCTACAACTTATTCAAATAGAAATTATAACACATAATGATCATAACTGGCGATCTACATCCAAACATATAGTGTCGTTAATTATTATTATTACTCAGACTAGACTTTCAGGACCATACTCACTTCATAGTTGTGATCAATTTGCTAGTGAAGGGTGAAGGCTGAATTAACTGGCTAGGCTAAGGGATGACTTAACTGTCTTGAATTTGTGACACTTTGACAAGGGAAAGGGAATACACCATAGTATATACTGAATGAGCAATAACACAGGGAATGGCGGTGTCTCACAAATGGATGAGTTGTTTAAAGAGGGTTTATTCACCTTCACAGATGCGCACAATCCATAATACAAATAAGGCCAGCAATTGTTTAGATATAACTTTTAAGTTCCATTGCTTTTTGGGCCTGAAGTTTCCATAGCCTTGATCTATGTGTGTTTACAAACACATTGCATAGATTTACATTTTTTCTTTTAGGCTTTCTGCTGCAGGTGTGTTTTTAAGGCACTTGTTTACCTGAGCACTTCTAGGTGTGTCATGGACAGCTTGTTTACCTAGGTATTTATTTTCCACAAGATATAACATTTTATTTCTATGGCCATTTTCATTTGGAACGCCTTTCATTCATGTGTGTTTAAAAACACATTGCATGAATGGGCTTTTCATACAAGATATAGCATTTCATTTTTCCAGATTTTGTATTCATGGCAGCACTAAAAGTTTCAGGTTTAGCCAACACAACTTAAGTGACTAGGGGAAATTCCAAGGAACTCCAACTCACCATAGGTAAGTTTTGTCACCAACTTAGAGCCGAGACACAATAAACAGGGAAGCTCATCCAATACAGAGGCTACAGTGGGGAAAAGTCCTCCATGCCACTAGTCAAGTAGTAAGTCAGGGTGATAATCTAAAAGGTAGGTCATGGATGGATGAAGACAATGAAATGATGGAGCCAACACTAGCAAGCCAAAGTATGGTGGAATGATCACCTCTATTCTCCCTAAGGAGGGTACATACCAATGAGTATGAATAGTGAACTTCTAAGTCTGAGTAGGGACAATATAATATATATAATAGATCAATGAGGTCCATATATCTATATGATCGCCAGATCATGACACTAAGTGCTAAGACATGCTATAAGAATAAGTATAAAAGCAATCTAACCATAACACCATGTATATACCTGCTGAGTCATATACCTGAATGCACATCAACCTGTACCATACTCTGTCCTCTGAGACTGCTGCTGTAACTCTGGGCACTACTATCTGCTCTGTACCAATGATATAATGGCTACATCGGTCATCTCTCTGAGTGTCCTGAAACTCAGTCATGGCATGGGGAATACAACTGCTGTCCACAATCTGATAGTGATCTAATATAGATGCTCATCTCGGCATCTCAAATGCAAGGGAACTGGCTGAATAGTGTACTGGAATGAGAAAAATAATGTATGGTAGCCCGGCTACTATATATGTGATAACAAGTCCCTCCAAAGAATGGGTTGGAAGTCATGCCTACCATGGGGCAAGACAAAGCGATGTATATGGGGTTTTTTGACTCTGCGTCAGAGTCAGATGCGGTGTGGGGGGTGTCATAGTCAGGTGACAAAGCTCTATGCCTGTGACGGGAAGTGTCAAGTGACGAGGCTCAGTGCCGGTGATGAGTGGTGTCAAGTGATGAGGCTCTACGCCTATGACGGGTGGTTTCAAGTGGGTCGTGCTACGGGGGCTTGCCCTGGAAGCATCGAGAACGTCTTAGGGACTCAATGGTGACAAAAGAATAGTAAAACTAGTGGGTTTAGCTGAGTAAAAATCTTTTAAAACTCTAATGCAATCGAGTGTGCATAAAGGGAGTGCAAAAAATATAGCACTCAGGCCAACAACAAACTCAAAATGCTCACTGTAACAGTTGTGCTGTGGTGAGTGGAGTGACAAAAAGGGTGGTCAGAAAACCAACAAGCAAACGACTCCTAAAATAGAAAAACGGTGTACTCACTAAAGCAAGAGGAGGTAAGGGGGCATTCAAACACCTAACTAAAGAGGTATTATGGTTCGAACAAGACATATCCTCTGCAAGGTGATGAAATCCAAGTCAGACAATATGAAACGCAGAAAAATAGTTCCACAGTCCACCCATCCGGTCCAGGAGATTTATCCTTTGAAAAGCCCCGCAATGTGTTCTCCACCTCCGTTAATGATATATCTTCAAAAATGCTGTCTCCCTTCATCTCATTAAACATCCGGGGGTATTCCTTGATAATCTTGAATTGCTCCACCAATGATGTATTCTTTGGGTCACAATAGTATTCCTGAAAATGACGAATTGCCTCTTCCATTAAATTCTCATCCCCCTTGATCCACCGACCAGAGTGATCATTAGATCCCAAATAGTATTCTGAATCCTTCATGAATCCGCAAATTGGTAAAAAAACTTTGTATTCATGTCCCCGGCTTTAAGCCAAATAGCACGGCTTTTTAAATGCCAAGTTTCCTCCTGAATAAGGAGAATCTTTAGTTTCCTACACTCCATTGTTGAGAGTTTTTCACGATCCATCTTTGTGAGACTTGGATTCACAGAACTATGCATCAATATACCAATTTCCTTTTCAATTTCTAAGAGTTTTGCATTCAGCAGCTCTTTTTTCTTCTTCTCCCACCCAATAGTAAAGTCCTTAATGGACTTTTTCCTACCCACATGGTCCAATGGCTCTGAATATTTGATATTAAAAAAAAAACATTATATTTAAACGCTGCAAAACAAAATATATTCGGATTATGATTTGACCATTTCCAAATTCACCTTAAAAAATAATACTTTGCCGAATTTTGCATAAACGTCAAATATTTAATACTGGGTGACATGGTGGCCGAAGTTGAAATAACCATCAACAATCTATGGCTGAGCCAACTTTATTAACACCTGTTATACATGGTTGGTCAAGCTTAACTTATCAAGCTTAACTATGGCTATGCCAATTTTATTAACCCCTGTTATCTAGGGTTGTTCAAACTTAACTGATCAAATTCACCGTGGCTGAGCAAATTTTATTAACCTGAAAACTTGATCGTTCTTCGTCGCCGCGTCCGAGTAGCTGGTTTCATGTGTTGCTAACAAGTTTATCTTGTTGTCTGCCATTGGTTTGAGGCTTCTAATTGCCACGAAATGAAGAAGATGATTTCTGAAGGCTAAAGATATAAACAAAATGCAAAGCATACGAAGAACGTAGAGCAAGTTCACGTTCAACGGTTCAATCCTAAGGGGATCAAAGACATAAAGATGAATGCTAGATTCATTCACCATAGCAGAGTGAAAATGGAATTTTCTAAGGTTCGACTAAGTTTCAACCATGGTCAAGCCGGTATACAGCCAATACCCAACAAACAAAGGTTTATGAAAATTGTGTATACAGCAAAATACATTTGAGACAGTCTGTGTATTACCATAGAGGTTACGCAAAGGAGAAGGGAAGACAGCCATGAGCCAGCGCAACCCTGGAGCTTTGTATTTGTTAAAAAAGACACGATTATAAAATAATCGTAGAACAGATCAATGTTGCCTGGATCCACAATCGAATCCCCAAAGACAAAAAAAGAAGGCACTTTGCTTGTAACTTACTTTGCTGGTCCGTCGGCCATCCACGCCCAAATACATAGGAGAAGAGATCATCTTTGCGTACAGATAAAGATACTCTATGACTGCGAGCTTATCAATTTGTAACCCGACCGATTGAAACGAGCTTATCAATTTGTAACCGGCAACCGATTGAATTGAATCCCCTACAGATCCCCTAGGCTACGAATTGCAGGATAACAGAAACGATTGAATTTAACCTTTGATCGCTTCCCCACCGCGCGGTAACAGAGTTTGATTAGGCTACTAATTGCAAGATAACGGATTGAAACAATTTAATTTAACCTTTGATCGCTTCCCCACTGCATGGCAACAGAGTTTGATTAGCAAAAAAACGGCAACTTAAGTTTGATTAGCAATAGACGTTTGAGTAACCTGTGATTTCACCCCAAATCTAGGCAGTTAGATGGATGTGCTCGACGAAAGCATATGCCAATTCACTTAATCCCGACCGCCCACGCTTAATCCGCCATTAAAAGGCCGCGATGGCCGTCCATGTACTTCTCATTACAGTCGCCTATCGGCGAAAAATTTAAATCCATAAAAATAGATAAATAATTTAATAATAAAAACTGCAATAAACTAAAAATATATATAACATTAATTATTCCCTATAATGTTTATATCTTACAATTCTAAGTTCTAAGTTGAGGAAGAAGAGTACTCTAGATTGCAGCGTTTACATCTTACAATTCCGAGCTGAGGAAAAAGAGTCATCTAGATTGCAAGAGATGTGAAGATGTGAACCAAGTGTACAGTCACACGGTTCAAGTAACGTGGGTAATTTTTATTTATGTTGATAAATTGTTTAAATTCTACTTAACCTACAATTTGTTGCTTCATCTGCTAGTTAAACCTATTGCGGGACGCCTCGGTGAGTTGGTTGCTTCATTCTCGTTAAACCTTTGAGGGATGAGCCGGCGAGTTGGTTAAACCATAGCAATATAATTTGAGTACCAATTATGGATATGAATATGATTTTTGACAGAAAAAATAAGCAATGAAAAAATATAGTATGATTAAAATACAGAAGTAAAATATTTATATATAATATTTTTAATTAAATATACTATAAATGTACATAAACATTTATATAATAAAATCAAACACATAATTAAAAAAAAAAATATAAAATCTCAATAACCTCGATTGTGTGGCAACTAAATAATAATTATTATTTTAATAAGAAAGTATGAAATTAAATGGTAGAATTTATGTTTTATAGGGTTTAAATAATTACACTTTGGCTTTTTTTAATTGGTTTTCAAAATTTAATTGTTGACTAGTAAAAATCTGTATCTATAATGTTCGACAAATTGAATTTGTTTCAAATTTTCATACACGAAATACAATACAACCGAATTATGCTATTATAGATAAAACCTATGCGCGATAAAAAAGAAAGTGAAAATATTCTACGACGTGAGGTGGAAGCATTTGCAAATATATCATGCCATCTGTCACCTTCCACCTCCTAGCAATGACTCAGGAATTGAATCCTTGATAACAAATTCAAGCCTTCTTCAATGGACGTTGATCATTGTTTATTGCATATTATGCATGTCAATCAACAACCCAAGAAATGTTTCAAGTATAAAAGTATGGTTTCTTTCTTTATGTACTTTTTTAGTTCTTAAATTTGCATATAGAATGTTCCAAAAATTGTTGTGTGATGTTTGTCATTTTGTGGGTATGGGCATCGCGTGAAGAGTGCAAAGGTAGGTATGGACGTGTCCCTAGAGATAGAGAAATCATCGAGTTTTCCTCATTAGGAGAAGACAATCAAGCCCACTTCCACATCGCACAAGATTGACAACTCCGACACATTCTTCATCAATCGGTTTCGCCTCTTTGAAAATGTAACTTGACGATTGATTTTTTTTTCGATCCTCCTCAGCTGGACTCGAGCTTGCTGCATCGTAAACACAGCCTTATTACTACAAATACTTTCTCTCTCACTTTCTTCTTGAACCCTACTTTCCTTCTCTCTCTCAGAAAGACATGAACCAACCTTTTGCTTGTTGGAAATATCATAATTAATGAGCTGATAGCGTATCAGATATGCGCCGGCTCTGTCAGACCCAGTCAGTGATTTTGTTCTGCAATGTCTGACAGTCAGTCAGTTTGCAGCCAATCCCAGTCATGGCAAGTTAGTATTTAAGTAGCCGCTCTTGTATTTGGCAAGATCAGATTTCTTAGGTAGAAATTAATTGCAGAGTTTATTGCAACCTTGTAACTTCGTGGAGAAGCTAAACCTAAGTTTTTGTATAAATAGATATCTCCCGCAGAAGATTAAGTAGAGATGAAGAGATAGGGATAAGAGTGAAGAAGAAGAAGTGAAAACCGTGAAGTAATTCAAGAGCCCAAGCTCTGTGTAAATGGTGAAAGATTGAAGTTAATATCACATCTCTGTAAGTGCGCAAAGTTACTCTGTTTTACTGAGTAATATATATAAGTCTATAGTTTCGCATATTTATTCTCAAGAATGTTAAATGTTGTGTTGCGCACATCTTCTTCATATTTAGTTGTGTGAATGTTGTTTACATTTACGCGCAGTAAATCAAATCAAGAATTCCCAAGTATTTCATGGTGGTGAATACCCTAATTTAATGCGCAACAACTTCTACATATATTTCGGTTCTTATGTTTTAAGACAAGTTTATTTAAATTTGAGTTGTGCGCACTTAAATAGGTATGCAAAGTTAACCGTGTAGTTAACCTTTGTAAAAGTGAAAAGTGTGTGCAAATGTGATTTGTATAAAGTGCGCAAAGTCAAGTTCTGCAAAGTTAGAGTAGCGCGCATTTATGCAAAGTATTGGGCAAAGTTAAGTTTTGTGCATTTGCGCAAAGTTCTGCGCAGTTGAAAAGTAGAATCGCGTAGTTAACCTTTGCGCAGTAAGAAAGAGGAATTGCGCAGTAGAAACGTGCAGTTAATCTCCACGGAGTAAAAGGTTGAATCGTGCACTTACTCTGCGCACGGTAAAAGGTTAAAGGTGAATTGCGCATCTAATCTCCGCGCGATCATTTTGTGAAGTAAAGTGTTTTTAGAAAGTGGAAGAAAATTAAAGTTAAACATTTGCTAGGTCTAGCGCATGTCCTTAGCAAAAGAAAAAGAAATACTCATGTATCGCGCAATGAATTTTTAAATTGACTGCGTGTGCCGCATGCCCCTTTTCCCCTTCATCTGGTATTAGAGCCTGGTTTATAGAAAGAAGAATTTGTATTTACATAAGGGAAAAGTGATTAAGAATGGCTTCCACTTCAGGTAATGTGCAAACCCTTATATTTTCTTGTAAAAATTATGAATATTGGTCTCTAACTATGAAGGATTTGTTTAGAGGTCAAGATGTATGGGAAATAGTCCAGAATGGTTATGCAGAACCAGCAAATGCAGTAGCATACAACAATCTCACACAAGCTGAGAAGGATGTTCTGAGGGAACAGAGGAAGAAATATGGAAAGGTGTTGTTCCACATACATCAAGCAACACATGAATCAATACTCCCAAGAGTAGTAGTAGTGCAGTCAACAAAGGAAGTGTGGGACACATTGGAAACTGCCTATCAAAGTTTGGACAAGGTAAAGACTGCTAAACTTCAAATTCTGAGAAGAGATTTTGAATCCCTGTCAATGAAAAATATAGAGTCAGTAGACGCATTCTATACTCATGTTATTGGTCTGGTTAATCAAATAAAGTCTCATGGAGAAACTCTAACTGACCAAAGAGTTGTTTAAAAAGTTCTTAGAGATCTACCAAAGAAATTTGAATCTTTGGTTGTAACCTTGGAGGAAAACAAAGATTTGTCCACATTTACTATTGATGAGTTGCAAGCCTCATTACTCAATCATGAACATAGAATCAGCGGTTCAGATGCATCGCTGGAAGGTGCATTCGCAGCATAGTCATCCATAAGCCGTGCAAGGCAGAGGAAGATCAAACTCAAGAGGTAGAGGGTGAAGTTCGTTCAAAGGAGGTCGCAGCAGCAGCCCTGCGCATGTCACTGGTAAAAGCTAGAATCAAAATCCCACTCAGCCAAGTGGACAAAGGTATGATAAATAAAAAATTCAATGTCATTGCTGCAAGAAGTATGGACACTTCGCATATGAATGCAAGAAGAAGCAGTATGACCAAGGAAAGCAAGGTGAAGTGCAGTCAAGCAACAACGGCGCATCGAACAACTCACTGTTCTTAGCATGCGCATCTCCACTGGAATGCAATGATGTCCAAGAAAGTCCAAATGACATATGGTATTTAGACTCAGGATGTGGCAATCATATGACTGGTAATTTAAGTTTATTTTCCAGTCTAGATAAATCAGTTCAAACTGATGTAACACTTGGAAACAATATTCAAGTTACTGTTTTGGGAAAGGGTACTGTTGATATTCTAACAAAACAGGGGGAGCATAAATATATGTTTGATGTGTATTATGTTCAATATTTGAAGCACAACCTGATGAGCATTGGTTAGCTGATGGAAAAATGTTACAGAGTTCACATGGTAGGGAAGTGCTGTGTGATCAAGGACATGTATCCCAGCAATCAGTTAATTGCTGAAGTAGAGATGACAAGCAACTGCTTGTTTTCTTTGAGGATAAGACCCATCATAAAAGGTAAGACAACTCAAGTTGTTCATGCAAGTCAGAATGAGAATTCTGAATTTGCGTTCCGCGCAGAGAGCAAAGGAGCAGAAATTCATTGCACAGCAGGAGAGAAGGACAACGCAATGCAAGCAGCGTTTCAGACAGAAGTAAATGATGAGTCCTGGTTATGGCATTTCATATTTGGACATCTGAATTTTGGTGGGCTGAAGCTACTGCACACGAAGGACATGGTGAAAGGATTGCCATTGATCAAAAGACCAGAGAGAATTTGTGAAGGTTTAATTTTTGGAAAGCAGCACATAAAGAATTTTCCAGTCAGAAAGTCATACCAAGCGTGCACACCACTTGAAATCGTGCATTATGATATTTGTGGACCGATGCAAACACCATCCATGGGAGGATGCACTTATATTCTCACATTCATAGATGATTTCACAAGAAAAACATGGTTTTACTTTCTAAAGCATAAATATGATGCATTTGATTGTTTTCAGTAGTTCAAGGCACTCATGGAGAAGCAGAGTGGGTACAACATCAATATTTTGAGAACAGACAGAGGTGGTGAGTATGTCTCAAATGATTTCTTAAATTTTGCAAGAATCATGGCATACAAAAGCAGTTCACTGCGCGGTATACACCGCAACAAAATGGTATCGCAGAGAGAAAGAATAGAACCATCATGGAGATGGCACACAACATGTTGGCAGCCGCGCATCTGTCAAATGAATATTGGGATGAAGCAGTGGCAACTGCAGTATACATCATGAATCGATGTCCGACGAAGAGCGTGAAGAACAAGGTTCCACAGGAAGCATGGACATGTATGTAACATATTGTTTCGCATTTGAAAGTTTTTGGTTGTGTAACATACGTACATGTTCCAGATGATCTAAGAAGGAAATTAGACAAAAAGGGACATAAATGTATTTTTATTGGATATTGTGAAGACACAAAAGCATACAAGTTGTATGATCCGGTTGTAAGGAAAGTCATCATCAGTCGCGATGTTTAGTTTGTGGAAAATGAAGCATGGGATGGAATAGTAGAGAAGAATGTGAAAATCATTTCACATGTTGAACATGATGACATTGCAAAAGACGTGGATGAGACTCTGCATGTAAATCAGAATTGCGCAACTCAGTCTACTCCAAGGATTGCGCAACATGCTCCAACAAAAAGTACTCCAACACAAGGCCCAGCTCAAGCTACTCCATCAAGCACACCAAGTGCTCTACAAACTCCATCAAGCAGTTTGCGTAGTGCGACACCAACAACTCCGCTAAGGACAAGAATTCTGTGCGAGATATATGAGGATGGTACACCTAATTCATTCTCATGTTTTGCATGTTTTTTCTCAAGTTAATGATCCGCTAACATTTGAAGAAGCAGTTGAAGATAAATTTTGGGTGCAAGCCATGGATGAAGAAATAGAATGCATTGAGAAGAATTAGACATGGGAACTAGTTGATGTTCCTAAGGACAAGGATGTTATAAGCGTCAAATGGATTTATATGACCAAGAAAGATGCTGATGGAAATGTGCGGAAGCACAAGGAAAGATTGGTAGCACGAGGATTCACTCAGCAGCCCGGCATAGACTTCAATGAAACTTTTGCACTTGTAGCGCGAATGGACACTATCAGAACAGTCTTGGCCATCGCTGCACAAAAGAAATGGCCTGTTTATCAAATGGATGTCAAGTCTACATTTTTAAATGGTTATTTAGAAGAAGAAGTATATGTTGAGCAGCCACAAGGCTATGAAGTTCCAGGACAAGGACACAGAGTGTATAGACTGAAAAAGGAACCGTATGGTTTGAAGCAAGCTCCCAGAGATTGGTACAATCACATTGAATCATACCTCATTTAGAATGGATTTCACAGAAGTGAATGTGAGCCAACGCTGTACACAAAAATCAATTAGCAAGGTAATAAGCTAATTATCTGCTTGTATGTAGATGATTTAATATTTACTGGTGATTTTGGCATATAAGAATTCAGAACAGTCATGGAGAGTGAATTCGAAATGACTAATTTGGGGCTTATGAAGTATTTTTTGGGAATTGAAGTCCAACAGACTGAAAATGGTATATTCATATCATAGTCAAAGTATGCAAGTGATGTTTTGAACAGGTTCAAGATGTTGAATTGCAAAACAACTCCAACAGCAGTGATAACAGGTTTGAAATTAAGCAAGGATGATGATGGCTCCAATGTAGATCCTACACTGTTTAAAAGGTTCGTTGGTAGCCTTATGTATCTTACAGCAACAAGGCCAGACATCATGTATAGAGTCAGCCTAATCTAAAGATTCATGGAGTCACCAAAAGAGTCTCATTGACAAGCAAGTAAAAGAATTCTGAGGTATGTGAGTGGAACAAAAGACTTTGGTATTTTGTATTCAACCTTAGAAAATTTCAAACTCATTGGATACACTGACAACGATAATGGAGGCAACACAGATGACAGAAAAAGCACATCTGGGAATACATTTCATGTAGGCACAGGTGTTGTATCATGGGATTCAAAGAAACAACCCATAGTAACTCTCTCTTCAGCAGAAGCAGAGTATGTTGCAGCTACAAGCGCTGCATGTCAAGCAGTTTGGATGAAAAGGATGTTAAGTGATCTGTCATAGAACCAGAAAGAACCCACAGTCATTTACTATGACAACAATTCAGCTATCACACTGTCAAAGAATCATGTGTTTCACAAGAGAACCAAGCACATCGACACAAGGTATCACTTCATCAGAGAATTGATAAACAAGAAGGAAATCTGTTTAGAATTTTGTAGGTCTGAAGATCAAGTTGTAGACATATTTACAAAACCATTGGCAAAGGACCCATTCCAATTTCTGCGAAGTTATTTGGGAGTGACAACTTATGCGTAATGAACTATGTCATGAACAAAGCATGTTTCGGCTCTGATATATTTTGTAATATTGTATTTTTGTTTAATGATCCCCATCCAGTCATAATTAAGGGGGAGTGTTGGAAATATCATAATTAATGAGCTGATAGCGTATTAGATATGCGTCTACTCTGTTAGGACCTAGTCGGTCGTTTTGTCAGTCTGCAATGTTTGACAGTCAGTCAGTTTGCAGCCAAGCCCAGTCACGGTAAGTTAGTATTTAAGTAGCCGCTCTTGTATTCGACAAGATCATATTTCTTAGGTAGAAATTAATTGCAGAGTTTATTGCAACTCTATAACTTCGTGGAGAAGCTAAACCTAATTTTTTGTATAAATAGATATCTCCCGCAGAAGATTAAGTAGAGATGAAGAGATAGGGATAAGAGTGAATAAGAATAAGTGAAAATCGTGAAGTAATTCAAGAGCCCAAGCTCTGTGTAAATGGTGAAAGATTGAAGTTAATATCATCTCTCTATAAGTGCGCAAAGTTACTCTGTTTTACTGAGTAATATATATAAGTCTATAGTTTTGCATATTCATTCTCAAGAATGTTAAATGTTATGTTGCGCACATCATCTTCATATTAAGTTGTGTGAATGTTGTTTACATTTACGCGCAGTAAATCAAATCAAGAATTCCCAAGTATTTCATGGTGGTGAATGCCCTAATTTAATGCGCAGTAACTTTTACATATATTTCGGTTCTTATGTTTTAAGACAAGTTTATTTAAGTTTGAGTTGTGCACACTTAAATAGGTATGCAAAGTTAACCGCGTAGTTAACCTTTGTAAAAGTGAAAAGTGTGTGCAAATGTGATTTGTATAAAGTGTGCAAAGTCAAGTTCCGCAAAGTTAGAGTAGCGTGCATTTATGCAAAGTAAAGTATTGCGCAAAGTTAAGTTTTGTGAATTTGCACAAAGTTCAACTGCACAGTTGAAAAGTAGAATCGCGCAGTTAACCTTTGCGCAGTAAGAAAGAGGAATTGCGCAGTAGAAACGCGTAGTTAATCTGCGTGCAGTAAAAGGTTGAATCGCGCAGTTAATTTGCGCATGGTAAAAGGTTAAAGGTGAATTGGGAATCTAATCTCTGCGTGATCATTTTGTGAAGTAAAGTGTTTTTATAAAGTGGAAGAAAATTAAAGTTAAACATTTTCTAGGTCTAGCGCACGTCCTTAGCAAAAGAAAAAGAAATACTCATGTATCACGCAGTGAATTTTTAAATTGACTGTGTGTGCCGCGTGCCCCTTTTCCCCTTCATTGCATTTCACGAGAATGCTTGAGATCCAATGACAAGCAATGCCTTGCCGTTGTATCAATCATTGCACTGTCCAATGAATATTGCTCACCTATAGGTGTATGTACTTCTGTGATAGATGCCAAAAGAATGTATGTAGTTTTCGTTAGAGATGTTGGTTTGTGATTTGTTTATTTTTCACCTGAATGTGTGACTAGTGGTAGTGGTCAAGGCAAGCTTTACAAAACCAGAATACATTTTTACTTTTACAAAGAATCCTTGAGCTCTAAAAGAATACAAAGGATCCTTGATCTCTAAAACAAATAAAATATATAGAGCAAGTTTTATATTAAAATATTAATAGTAATCTCCTTCTTTGGTATCGATTTCTACGATTTGGGTAGTTTCAAAATCCAATATTTAGTCTAGAAAGATAATTGTGATTACTGAGATTGCAAATTGGGCAAACTGCAATTTTCAGGCGTGATTTTGGCTAGAGTTAAGAAGAAAAATGCCAGATTTAAGAAGAAAGACGTGGAAATAATGAGTTGTTTTGGTTGTTGTTCATCCCACCAGGTGAGTTTGGAAGGTCATAGGACTTTTTGTTTGGAATATTTTGGGATATCTCAATGATAACATGAAAAAAAATGTAATCCAAATAAATAAGCTAATAACTAGTACAACCACTTAACTTGTGGGTGGTGAACATCGATAGGTCACAAGTTAAGTGCTATGAACAAGTTATCTGTTACTTGTTCAACATGCTTAGTTGTAATCATCAATTGTCCATGCCTAGCTACCTATTACCTTCTTTAGTTAAATGAGTTGTCACTACTTGTTATCCATGCATGAGTTACTCAACTACCAGTTATATATATATCTATATATATATATATATTAAAATTGTTTATTTAGAATTTTGAACAACGACCATAAAATAAATATGGACAATACATTTTTTCCATCCTCCTTCAATCTAGGAAAAACATAGATGGTAGTCCACCATAAATTCAAGATATAAACACATATCGGTGTAACTAAGTGATTTTTCTTTCATGTTTACATTTGATTAATTCAGAGTTGGTTTATGTTAACACTTACACTTTGACGTTGATTGTGCCCATGTTCGACTTAAAATTTACATGTGAATATAAAGTGATGTTCATTTCAGTCTCAATTGCTTGGAGTAGACCCTGCCAAAATAAGATACATACTTGATTGTTAAGGAGATTAGATCTATGATCACAACTTAGATTGAGTGACCCCATAGCCAAAATTGTTTTCATATAAAAAACAGATAGAACATTGTTTGTAGTGGATGACTACCTTTGGAAGAGGTCTGCAAACTTGGCTTTTTCTAATTCTGGCTTCCATCTTTATACATAGGATCTCATTATTTTACCATTTATCTTAAAAGAATTTGAATCTTTCACTATGTGAGAAACCAATTATATTTTATCAAATTTCTTTAAGAGCATCAATTGAAGTGCATTCATGTATTTGGGGCTCCCAAGCAATGTACAATAGAAACAAGAGACACCACCATGCTCTCTTTTTCTTAAGGGAATTTATAAGAAGAAGAGGGAGAGAAGGGGAAATTAAGTTTCTACTCATATATGCCAAGGAAGTAGTGTGTTACAAGAATTTATAAGAAGAGGAGGGAGAGAAGGGGAAATCGAGTTTCTACTCATATATGCCGAGGAAGCAGTGTGTTATAATATATAGACAAGGAGAGATTATTATCAACTATTTTATTTTCCCCCATCACTTAGCGACACACAGTGCTCCGTGGTTGGTATTGTCTGCCAAACAGATCACATGGTGCCCTTCTCCAATATTTTGTAGTGTTTTTTTCTACAAATTTATATAGACAAACTGATAGATTGAGTATAACAATTATGTGATCAAAATTATGTTATGTGCATAAAAATACAAATAAAAAAATTATAGACAATTTAAATTATGTTAGGTGAGGGCTCGCCACAAATGTTTAACAATGTAGCTTTTGATTGGTAATAGAAGAAGAACATCACGTGAAAAAGCTAGTATTTGATTCAGCGAGTGAAGTGTTTTTTTCACAATTTTTCTTTGTATCATTTACTAAACTAAAAACACTTCATATGTAGATACTCAAATTGTGGGCAGATCCCATAACTTTTACGCAAAGATTTTGTTTTTTTTTGTATAATTTTAGTTTAGCAAAGAATATATATAAATATCTTTTTAAAAATTAAGTTAGAATCGACATTGTTATAGTTCATATTTTTTCTTTTTTTCAAATTTTAGGTAAATATTGATATTGGTGTTACGTGTCAGCTCCATGTTGAGCAAAAAATGATACATCTCCCTCATAATGGGAATTTGTAATTTCTAATTACAGTGGTTGAATAACGACATAAATTCAAGGATCAATCTAACCTCACCAATCATTCATTAGGAATTCATTATGAAGTACATATGGCATATCAACCATAAGTGGATTAAAAATCCATAAGTCACACGTATTGACATTAGAAAAATAACTAATATTAGAAAAATAGAGGAATAAGTTCTCTCTTCTATTTCAATATCTCGAGTTAAATCTTTGGATAGTCATCGATGTAAACCTCCATTTTATTGATATGACAAAATAGGAAATTGTGTGGGTGTGTCTAAGAGAAAAGATAAAGAAGATAGATTGAGATCAATTACTATGTGATTTATAGGTTATTTAAGACCTTCATTAGATATATATGTTATTCAATGTCTTCACTTTTTTATTATTCACCTTTTTCATTATTGAAAAATGTTACTTTTCTTTTGTTCAGAATCTAATAATTGGGTGTTCTCATGAAGACGAGTAACACTTTTTGACAATACGTGGATGCAGATTGTCTAAAATGCGAGATCGATCGAGGTTTGTTTAAGCTCTCAATCTAGATTTTTTCAATAGCTTGATTGAGGGTTTAAATAACCCTCGATCGAGCTATTGGAAAAAACCTAGGTTACGAAATAACTCGCAGCTTGTTCGAGCTATTTTCTACATTAATTTGAAATGTAAACAATAATATAATGTATATTATGAAAATATAATATTCGAATAGCTCAATAACTAGATCGAGGTATTAAATATCTCGAACTAGGTATCGAGTTGCTATTTCATAGATCACTTTGAAATGCAATTCATAATGAAAATATAATATTTCAAAAAATTATAGAAATCTATAATTATAAATATACAATTACAATATTAAAATTACAAATAAAAATTTAATACAAATAAAGAAGTTTTGAGACCTAGAAACAAAATAAGAAATATAATTCAAAACCATGGGCAAATTTATCATGGATTGCCAAAACCTGTTGAAGGGTGGATGTGACTTTCTAGCCAATAAAGGAGAAAGAACCAAAAAAGGGTCTTTAAGGCAATTCCCGATCCATTTGGGATAGTTACTTCTCACCGGAACAAGGGCCCTGCTGACACTAATGCAGATTTGTTCCTCGAAAGGAGACTTGCAATCAACTTGATCTAAGTTCCTAAATGAAAACCTACTATAAAATGAAATACAATCTAACCTATGACATAATTTAAATGTAGTTTTTAATAATTATGAAAAGACAATTTTAGTAGCTACTATAAACAATTTTAGTAACGGTGAAAAACCTATAACTTTAGTTACATAAATACTGTAAACTAAATACACTATTACCCATTTCCTATCTTGCATGCAGGAGCAATTTTGAAACTATTAATACCATTAAAATATGAAAAAACAATATTCTTTGATATGAATTAATGTAAGAACAAAGCTTAAGACCAAAACATACAAATTCAATGTTAATTGCACATCTCAAGTAACATAAAGAATTTTCCCATTACATAAATGCACAATTATTTAAAATAGAAATCAAATAACATGTATTCGAAGGTAACAAGATGTCATTCCGATAATCAAAAGATATATTGGACAAATATATATAAAAGGTATAAAAGAAAAATAAAAGACTTTTATAGTATAGAAGTCAAATTAGTGCCAGTATGATGTAAAATCACTATGAGACTGTATGTGAACAAAGTATTAAAAGTTGATAACAGAGACAGCCCCTTGCTACTCCTTTAGAAGTTCTTGATACCCTCCTTAGAATTATTACATAAGAAAATATACAGAAATTTTGGGAAAATAATTCCCCTCAAATTCTACATAGCCTCTTCTATTCTTCTCACAAACATGAAGAATACAAGTAGAAATAAAATATAGAAGAATAGAAATTCCTTCTATTCTACAGAGAGCCCCCCCTCTCCACTGGTAAAGAACTCTCTGTTATTTATATAGGAAATTCAGTGCTCCCTACATCATGAGACCTCTGGAGCATTAACAAATCCTTGGATGATTCTTGTGAGATCGCTCATCCTTGTTCTAAGCATTCTATTGATCACGAGTATGTTCCTTCTCCAAGCTGGCGATGGATTCTGATCATCGGAAATCTGTCTCCAAGAGTAACTACCAATGTATAGCCTTCATAACATTTACTTCAAAGTATATATGAGCCTAAGTGTTGAATGAAGTCGTGAGTAAATAAAATCCATATGGAAAATAATATCAAACAAATAATAATTTGTTAATTTGATTGCATAAAGTAATGAACTTCATTGAGTCATAAGAAAAGCAAGAAGATAATATCAAACAAATAATAATTTGTTAATTTGATTGTATAAAGTAATGAACTTCATTGGGTCATAAGAAAAGCAAGAAGATAATATCAAACAAATAATAATTTGTTAATTTGATTGTATAAAGTAATGAACTTCATTGGGTCATAAGAAAAGCCAGGGAGAAAAAAATAGCTCAATACTTTATCAAATAAAATAATCTTTTCCCATAAAGTATATTTACATATATTTTTGTTAAAATAGATTAATGAAAGCTATCACTATAGTTAATCACCTAGATAAAGAAATGAAATCATAAATTATATTTACATATATTCTTGTTAAAATAAATTAATGAAGGTTATCACTATAGTTAATCACATAGATAAAGAAATGAAATTATAAAAGTGAGGAGATGTGAGTTTTGAATAAGAAATCTCTAATTAATATGTTTATATAGTGATTAATCTTTATGCATAACAAAAGATTATTGTTTTAAATATATATGCATAAAAATTTCTTTAATGAACTTAAATAAAAGAATCAATAAAGAGTAGATCTTATTATTTCAAAGTATAAAAAGAAAACTTTTATTCATAATTAATGTAATTCTTTATTAAGTAGATCTTATTATTTCAAAGTATAAAAAGAAAACTTTGATTCATAATTAATGTAATTCTTTATTAAGATATGAATAAAAAACAATGAAACCATAAATTTATTCACCAAAGCATAATTTGTTTTTTTAATTGAAATGTTATCCAATTATCATAAGATAAAGAGATGGATTTTGACTAATTACTTCATTGCAATAATATCACATCGCAAAATAATCATCATATAAATGCAAGTAGACAAACCAACCATGAATTTAACTTAAAGTCAAATTCTTAAGCAATCATCTTTCATACAGAATAAGTGAAAGGAATGAAAGGCACAGAGACTAAAAATCATTGAAAAGAGACAATCCAACCACCAATTGAATCATGTAAGACAAGGGAAAGCAAATTAAAGTCTTAAGTATTTACAAATTTACATGGGGGCCTTTGGTTTTACAAAATAAAGGGGAGTTGTTGGAGGCCCAGCAAAACTATGGGCCATAAACAAATAACAATAAACATGTGTTAAGCTATTGAATATTCGAATATTATATTTTCATAATATGCATCATACTATCCTTTAATTTCGAAGTAATGTAGAAAATAACTCAATCGAGTTATTTTCTTAACTGCGGGTAAACCCTCAATTGAGGTATTTAAAAAGTTTTTTAAATCTTCGATCGAGGGTTTTAATAGCTTGATCGAGGGCTTTAAAAATAGGCAATTATCTCCTTTTTTACAAATATGATTTTACTAGCATCTTTTGCAAGCGTAAACCCTATCTTGGGATGCACCTTCGGTGGTGGCCTTCAAGTCAATGGATTTGTCAACGAATCGTCTATCCATTGGCATATAATTACAAGTTTTTGACTTTATATAATATTTTTTTTCTTTTAAAACTTACACTTAAAAACCATGTCCACAACTTCGAAACAACTCAAAGAAAAATCAAAAACATTTAAAAAGCACACACCAAAAAATTTCAAAAAATATATACACCCCACATCATCAAGTCCTCTTCAAAAGGGAATTTTTGGTTTTTCAATTTTTGTTATCCGTAAAAAAAAAGTTTACGCGCACACACATGTCTACAAAATGCTATTAAATTTTGCAATGGTTTGATTCAAAAATTAATAAAAAAAATATAAATTTCCCCAAAAAATTAAAAACTAACTTTCCAAAATAAATTAAAAACAAATATGTGTACCCCGAATTATGTTCATATTTCTTTTCAAAAATTATACATTTATCATTAAATTATTTTATGTGCACACAAGGCACTTGTTAACTTTCCATGAAATTTACAAGAATAAGTCTTTCATTAAATGCAATTTTGACACATTAAATGATTTTTTTTTCTAAATATAATTGGAAAGACAATGTAAATCCCTACAATTTGTTTTCTGGTTTCATGTTGAAATTCACAAGGCATATATGAGTTTTGAGTGATATAATTGAATAAATGATTAAAATATCAAATTTCCATCGTCATTTTTGGTCAAAAAGTGTTACCCATCTTCATGGATCTACCCCATTCAAATTTCCTAATGTTATGTTTTGAATTTTATTGAAATACAAATCATAGATGATACTTAGTAAATTTCAAAGGATCACACTCATCTAAAAAACATACATATACATAATCATGATCATCTAAAGTTATGATGCATCCTCCTTCAATTGGAACCAGCATAGATCCATATAAACTACAGACATACCATGTGCTGAGAGGGATCAAATCCCTCAAGGTGGAAACCTCTCCGCAATTTTTGCAGTCTAAAATGGTTTTCACCTCGAGGGATTTGATCCCTCTTGGCGTATGGTAGATCTAGATTTTAGATGGTCTCTGATGGATATATTTGATGTATCAATGATTGGTGACTCTCCATCTATAAAGTCATTGGGAAATTAGAGGTTTTATCCGGATCTAGTAACAAAAGAAGAACATCACGTGAAGAATCTCATGTTTGCTTTAGCGAGTTTCAAAGTGTTTATTTCACTTTTTTTCTCTATATTCTTTACTAAACTAAAAGCACTTCATATGTACATACTCAAATTGTGTGCAAATCCTAGAACTTTTATGCAAATATTTTGATTTTTCTATAAGTTTAGTTTAGTAAAGAATATATACATATGTTTTTACATTTTAGGTTCATACTTTTTCCATTTATTAAAGTTTAGGTTAGAACCGACATTGGTGTCACGTGTGAGCTGCACGTTGAGCACATAATTACACATCTCCTTCATACCGGCCTATAGAAATCACTTATCAATTAAGCAATTATTCCTAAGTAAACCCCCCTCATATCCATTACAAAATCATATTGGATACACATCTTCCCACATTTTAGATAACAACCATTGAGGAATCCCTATGAGGCACAACATGAGAAAATAATACTTTTCCATACAATGATTGATATCATGTGTTCATACAACCATTATGAAATTCCTATGAGGAACAACATAAAAAAGTCAATTTTTTCCATACAACAACTGCCTTTGTCCATTTTCATGGAGTAACCCACACTATATGGCTTGCTTCAAGTGTATTGAATGCATTCATTAAATGGATAGTTTGTATCCATGATTATTTCATCATTTCCTTGTATATTTGGAGCTTAATTAGAGAAGCAATATCCCAATGCCATAGACCAAATTTATTAATTCTCAATATGTATAGGAAACTCTTGGAAATTTTACCACCTTCAACTAATCATACCTAGGTCAACTGCTACTACCTAAGTTTCACCACTTAATTGAGATTAGTTATTATGTAGCAACGAAATCAAGCCAACTTTGCACTCTTTTAATATGAGATATGGTATTGAAAAAATATATTACCTAAACATGACTATTATTGATCCAAGAGTGCTTGCTCAACATGGGGTAACATGTGACACTACAATAAAATAATAATATTAAGTAAACAAAATTTTTACAATGTTCACCCTAAGCTAAACTTCAAAACCAAAGATATATGTATTCCAATTAATTAAAAAAAAAATAATTAATTAGAATATATGCCTATTTGTTAATTAACGTTTTTGAGAGACAAGATGTCTATCGATTCAAAGCACTTAAATCTCAATAATAATCGTTTCAGAACCAAAGAGTTATGTTTCCAATTAATTAAAACTAAAATAATTAATTAGAATATATAAGTATTTCGGGACGGCAGGAGCGAGTGGGGAGCTCATTTCCCAAGGATAAATATTAGTATTAAATATGCTTAGAACATAGGGCATGCAACTAACAATCAAGCGGAGGCCTTAGCACTACTCCTCTGCCTCTTCATAGTCAAAGAGAAAGGTTGGAGATCCCTAAAAATCCTTGGTGATTCGATTTTAGTGATCAATCACTTAAGAACTGGAACTCTGCCCTCTGATATGATTCTCAAGTCTATTTTTAGGAAAATTTTCCAAGAAATTCAAGCTCTCATCAAAGTTAACGTGCTTCATATTCTAATACAAAATAACCAAGGGGCTGACTTGAAAGCCAATCTAGCACTAAGGGAGAGTATAGGAAACTTAAGAATCAATGAGGAAGATCAGAGGAGTTAATTCAGCATCGCAGGAAATGATGAAGACATAATCGAGGAAACTTTGAGATTGTTTAAAAGTGAGTGAATGGCCAATTTAATTTCTAATATCTATCTACATTTATAAATTTATAAAAGTTATGATAAAATATCTATAAAACTTTAAGATTTTTTTTAATTTCTAATATCTATCTAAATTTATAAAAGTTATGATAAAATATAAATATATGAAAAACAATGTAAAATATAAATATTTATTTTATTAGTACAAATAATGTGATTGGATTTTAATGCTTTTTAAAATTACAATGGGAGTTGAAAATTTTATAAGCTATTAGTTATTTCATTACTCACATTATGCTTTTCTTTGAGCGTGATGTGACTTTAACATAAAATAACCAAATTTATTATTTAATAGCCAAATCGATTATTTAATTATTAATCAATAATGCTTCGACTACATGTGTCAATTTAGTAGATTTTTTGGGAGGCATAGGAGAACTTGTGGGGCAATATTAAACAATGCTTCAATGACATGTGTCATGCTACTTTCCATATTAAGTTTTGGTGTTTCGATGACTTGAAAATCAAATATGTTGACTGTAAATCGATTCGTAGATCCATAGACAATGAATGAATATAACACGAGATAAGAAATATTTATGAGGTTGTATAAATAATCATATATCTCTGTGGATAAACATGGAGGTGTTGAGCTCTACAAAAAGAGGGTTCATATTGTTCCTGCCCCAAAAAAAGTACTTAATATTCATTGATACAAACCTTGGCAAGACCATATATTCAACCTCTATGAGCACGCATTGTCTCTAGTAAGTCAACCACGGTTTCAATGCAAAAAAACTCTATTCTTAAGCCATGCTTCAATCATTGACATAATTGCTCAAGTACTTTTCTATCTCGCCGCAGTTTCAGACATCCAAAGGAATAAACTTTTTCCAATGATGTCGAGATTTCAATGCTAGGTAGTGCCTTTAACTCTAAGCAATATTAAAGCTTTGTTAGGTGCCCTATATGGTCTTCAACTTCATGAATTTGGATGGCTACAGCTCCTCCAAAGGTAACAAAGTTTCAATGCTGGGAATATCCTCCACTTTTTCACATTCGCTAATGCTGAGTATATGAAGCTTTGCATGACCACAAAGACCCCCTATTTTCTCCAAATTAGAAGAATTAGACAGTTTCAATTGTATGAGTGTATTCGACAATTTTGCAATCTCCACTAGATATTACAATGGTTGACGAAGAGACGTTGAAGGTTGGGGGATTAACACCTAGAGAAAATGATCCTTGCTCCAATATTTCTCTACAAGAGTAAAATGTAACATCCCCAAATTTCATCAAAAATTAAAATTTTTCTAAGCAGTATATTTGCTATTAAATTCTATGCGGAAGTATAAATGTGAATGTTCATCATCTTTATTACTGCTTGATTATACTCTTAAATGCAATAACTATTTGTTTACAACTGTCGTCGATTTAAAGGCATCTTAACAACATTTAGACAGGTAATTGTTCCTATGTTTGAAGTTAACATTATACTGTACTTATTACAACATTACACCTACACTAGTTCTCTTAACTAATTTATATAATTGTCTTGTATCTTCATTGATTCTATTATGATATTCGAGGACTATCTTATTGTCCTTTAAACATTGAAGTAGGGCTTTAAATCTCTTGTACTATTTGAGAGTATTTATGAATTCATTTATATCTTTATCTTCAATACATTGAACGTCAGGTCATTACATACAAATGTTACGTCATAGATAAATGTATAATGATGACATTCAAAGCTCAACGTCTTTAAGCCCTAACTTTTCTTTTATTATTAATGTTGTTATGCTGCTTATTATTCTTATGTCGTAATATGTTTAAACTTGGTATTTGATTAATATCTGTAAATCCTATTTGAAAGGCAAGAGAGTTTTGGAGCAGCCGTGAGGCTTACTTATCATTTAAAGCTAATGCATGTCACGCCATTCTGTCTAGGTAACAGGTAGGACTATTATGCATGAAATGGCTATGGTTTTCATATATTTTAAGGGCCAAGGTTAAAAACCTAGATTTATAATTATATTGCCAAATCTTATTATTATTATGACCCTAAATAAGGTTGAAATGTCCTAGCCCTAATGGCTTCTTTCAAGGTGAAGGCGTATCACTAAATAACATTGGTATAAAATAATATTTGTGTTTATACCTCTGACCAAGGTCCTTGGCGCACTTTGTGAATTGGAAATTCGAATGGAAAACAACATATTTAAACTATACATTATGGGTAAAAATTGATTGTGTAGTGGATACCGACTGAGCTCATTTATGAGCCACGTGAAGGTTGGTAGAAGCTTACCACGTAAGGCACAAAGCCCTAACTCCTTGTTGGTCTTGGCATTATTAATGTTGTGGCGTGAGGGTTTGGAGAGCCGAGCTCTCGTTTGGGCGCCATGGCCATTTGAGAACCATTGCACAGTTTCAATCTTTAAACTTTATAAAAATGACAGTATGGCCTTGCTTGTTCAACCTAATGCTATCGTGGTCTTGGTTACTCGGTTGAGCTACGCTCAGGGCGCTTCATCTCTTCTGCGAGAGGTACAAAATGGTTCCAACACTCATTCAATGTTTTAAATTCTTTGTTTATATTTTAACACAGAACATGTCTAACTACCTCATGTGCTTTGGCAGGAGGTTTTCCAGTTTCTTGCGACTCGTTGTTCTCTTCTAAGCTTATGGCTATGACCTGACTGAGTCAAAGGAAAACCCCAGTGGTTTAATACCACGATAAGCCCTCGATTTCGTTATGAAGTCTCCTCTATCAACGTATTTGATTTCACTGTCAGTGTTTGGTATTTATTATGTTGTAAGCATTTGGGCATTTGAAAGGTTTAGAAGCCTGTACAAAATGGAGTTGAGTTCGACCATCAATTTTAATGAAAAGATGCGACATTTAAGCTACGTTATGTTTGCATCTAAGTCTCTGTCGAGACTGATACTATTTGTCTCATGTGGTTATGTTTGGCTTGGATCCTTTAGTTGGAATTCATAAATGTTTGAACAGATTATAATATGGTTAAACTACTCCACACATTTTATGGGTTTTTAACTTCTAGGTTTGGAAATGATGTTTATGCAAAAAGGATTTCAGCATTATCATTTTCATTTTCAAATTTACTGGGTTTATTACTCTTCGAGCTAGATACACCTTCTCTTTTTCTGTTTTGTTCAAAATAGAAGTTTGCTTTCCTCATAGCTTCCTCAATAGTCTTAGGGTTGTCGTACTCAATTCTGTCTTTGATATTAGAAGGTAAGCAACTCAGAAATCTTTGTATTCTAGGATTCTCATCCACAATGTAAGGTACATATCTTAATTGACTTAGAAATTTACTGCTTAATTCTTTCATGTTCATAGAACCCAATTTTAAATCATAGAATTCTTTAGCTTTTTCTTCATAGTATTGTTCAGACAGAAACTTCTTCTTAAAATATTACATTTACACTCTTTTCTTTAATGCTTTTTACTCTCTTTATATCCTATCACCAAATATCTGCTTTCCCAGTCAGATTATAAATGACCATCTTAGCTTTCAGCTGATCTGAATAATCATAAATTTGAAAGTATTTCTTCATACCTGACAGCCATGCTTCGACTGCTTCTCCCTTTTCATTTTCACCGTTAAATGTTGGGGGTTTTTATCTTCTTGAACTCCCCTGAAATATGTTCATATGGTTTATAATTTCTCCTTTTTGGTCTACATGCACTTTCACTGTTGTCACTAGAGTACTTATGTTTCTTTTTACGCATTTTAACATTAAATTCGGAAGATGAGCTATTATCATCATTAGAGAATCTTAACTTCTTACCTTTGTGTTTGTAGGACATGGTTCCAGATTCATAACTAAATGCTGTTCTTTTATCTTTTTCTTCATTATGAAATTTATCCAGTAATACTTGATTCAGCTCTTCCTGTGCCTTCAGAATCCTTTCATTTTCTTCCTTAACATTTTTTATTTCATCTTTTAAATCTTTAACTGTTCGAAGTAGTTCAGATGAATTATCATTTAATTCTACATAAATTTATTCGTTAACATGTTCATGTTCATTATTATTTTGTTCCTTATGATGAGATCTATCCTCAGTAGATTCTTCTGGTCCTTCCATACCTTCAAATTAAATACCACATGTTCTGTACATAAACAAATTAAAACAAAAATCAGTAACTGTGTTTTATTTTTAAATTTTATATTGCGCGAGTTGAGCCACTTTCAGGCCTAGTGTTTGAACTTGTGCTTTGATACCACATGTAACATCCCCAAATTTCATCAAAAATTAAAAAAATTCTAAGCAGTCTATTTGCTATTAAATTCTATGTGGAAGTATAAATGTGAATGTTCATCATCTTTATTACTGCTTGATTATACTCTTAAATGCAATAACTATTTGTTTACAACTGTCGTCGATTTAAAGGTGTCTTAACGACATTTGGATAGGTAATTGTTCCTATGTTTTAAGTTAACATTATACTGTACTTATTACAGCATTACACCTGCACTAGTTCTCTTAATGCATTTATATAATTGTCTTGTATGTTCATTGATTCTATTCTGATATTCAAAGACTATCTTATTGTCCTTTAAACATTGAAGTAGGGATTTAAATCTCTTCTACTGTTTGAGAGTATTTATGAATTCATTTATGTCTTTTTCTTCAATACGTTGAACGTCAGGTCATTACATACAACTATTACGTCATGGATAAATGTATAATGATGACATTCAAAGCTCAACGTCTTTAATGCCTAACTTTTCTTTTATTATTAATGGTGTTATGTTGCTTATTATTCTTATGTTGTGATATGTTTAAACTTAGTATTTGATTATGTGTAAATCGTTTTTGAAAGGCAAGAGAGTTTTGGAGCAGTCGTGAGGCTTACTTAGCTTTTAAAGTTAATGTATGTTACATCATTCTGTCCAGGTCACAGGTAGGACTATTATGCATGAAATGGCTAAGGTTTTCATATATTTTAAGGGCCAAGGTTGAAAACCTAGCTTTATAATTATATTGTGAAATCTTCTTATTATTATGACCCTAACTAAGGTTGAAATGTCCTAGCTCTAATGGCTTCTTTCAAGGTGAAGGTGTATCACTAAATAACATTGGTATAATATAACATTTGTGTTTATACCTCTGACCAAGGTTCTTGGCGAACTTTGTGAATTGGAAATTCGAATGGAAAACAACATATTTAAACTATATGTTATAGGTGAAAATTGATTGTATAGTGGATGCCGAATGAGCTCATTTATGAGCCATGTGAAGGTTGGTAGAAGCTTACCATGTAAGGGACAAATCCCTAACTCCTCGCTGGTATTTCCATTGTTAATGCTGTGGCGTGAGGGTTTGGAGAGTCGAGCTCTCGTTTGGCTGCCATGGCCATTCGAGCACCACTGCACAGTTTCTAGCTTTAAACTTTATAAAAATGATAGTGTGGCCTTGCTTGTTCAACCTAATGCTACCGTGGTCTTGGTTACTACTCTCAGGGCGCTTAGTCTCTTCGGCGGGAGGTATGAAAAGGTTCCAACACTCGTTCAATATTTTAAATTCTTTGTTTATATTTCAAAACAGAACATGTCTAAATGCCTCGTGTGCTTTGGCAGGAGGTTTTCCAGTTGCTTGCTACTTGTTGTTCTCTTCTAAGCTTACAACTATGACCTGACTGATTCAAAGGAAAACCCCATTGGTTTAATACCACGGTAATCCCTCGGTTTCGCTATGAAGTCTCCTCTTTCAACGAATTTGATTTCACTGTCGGTGTTTGGTATTTATTATGTTGTAAGCCTTTGGGCATTCGAAAGGTTTAGAAGCCTGTACAAAATGGAGTTGAGTTCGACCATCAATTTTAATGAAAAGATACGGCATTTGAGCTTCGTTCTATTTGCATCTAAGTCTCTGTCGAGACTGATACTATTTGTCTCATGTGATTATGTTTGGCTTGGATCCTTTATTTGGAATTTGTAAATGTTTGAATAGATTACAGTATGGTTAAACTACTCCACACATTTTCTGGGTTTTTAACTTCTAGGTTTGGAAATAATGTTTATGTAAAAAGGATTCCGGCATTATCATTTTGAATACGATTTTTAACAGGGTTGTCTAGGAAGAAGGTTATTTAAATGGTTAAAAGTTGAATGCGTAACTGCTTTGGGTCAAGCCCTAACTTGATTCTGTGTTTAGCTTTTATTATTATGTTGGTTCGGTGTTTGACTTGTCTCTAGTTTCGGTTATTACAGGGTTTAAACCCTAAACGTATCAATGTTTTATAACTTCATTATATGTAAATAATATGACCAGGTGAGATCTTTCTCAAGAGACTCGAACCCATGACTTTTAAATAAAATATTTCTTTAATAAGATGGCATCGTTTTAACCCTTAGATGCCATCGAGCTCTAATTGTTTTGATATATTCTGTGTAACTGCATTTGGTTGTCTGTATAATGTTTCACACCTTTTGGTGTTGGGATTAACCTTGTTCATAATAATTTGATGACCCCACGATGAGTCCTTTCGGTTTTGAACCCTTGCTATATGATTACAATGGCTATGCCATATGACATTGTAATAATCTTTGATAAATTTTAAACATTGTTTCAAATGTTAACTCATTACAGGGTTATTAATAATTCTAATGTTCAACTATTTGATATTTGTTAAAATGTGAACTCTACAGGGTTCGACCTTCGACTTAGTTGATATGCTATTTGTATAATGCATGTTAATCCTTTATATGGGTATTGAGTAGTATCAACATATTTCATAATATAGTTTATGAGTTGTATTATTTGCATAGGTGAATGCGTTTTCAGAACTCTGTTTCGATTTGGTATTTTTATATAATACTTTGTTTATGATAAACAATGCTTATAGGGTTTATCTATGGATATTTTAAAGATGTTTATTTCTATCAGGTTGATAAGAGTTCTATACAATATACTTGATAAATTTATAATGATCCTGTATATATATATCATAATACTACAATGCTCTGTTTAAATGATTTAAACTTATGTATGTATTCAATTTTGTAAATATTTCTAGTTTATGTGTATTGTATCCTGTCTATAAATAATAGCTTGAATAGCAATATTATTTATCTTAGTTGTATAAGTATTATTACTGTATAAAAATCTATGATGAGATAAGTGGATTTTACATCTAGGTTTCTCACATTACTATTTAAAAATAAAAAGTGTTTACATTAAGAAATTTCATGTTTAAGAGAGCAGCATTCTGCTTATAGAAATCTATTCTATTTCGAACAATAAACACTACTATTTACAGATCATTTCATCTAGGTTACTTAAACATCTTCCTGTACTAGAGTACATCACCTATGGTGAAAGGAAAAATACAGGAAGAATTTTATAATCATTCATTCTATATTTTCAATCTTTATTTTTCCATTCATTGTACAAAATTAATCTATCAGTTTAGAAGTCTAATCATTCTCAACAGCTAACCGAGATATATCCAGAAAAAACTATGATAGCATGAACATACAATTTCATAATATAGTTCAACAGTTCAAAACTAAATAAATTAAAAACAAGTAGAACCTGATAACCGATAGGGTGGACAAACACCCAAAGAGGACTGTTCCTCCCAACCTTCTCCAGAAATCAGCGAAGATCAATTGCTTTTGGACCCCCGAGCCAGTTCATTGAACCACCAGGATGAAGATACTGTGTAGAAGAAAGACACTCAGGTTGTACTTTAGCAATCAAGAAGACTTGCATAAAAACCACTCATATGTACTTCAACAATCATGAAGACTTGCATACATATCATACTCATGTACTTCAGCGGTCAAGTAGACCTGCATACATAGTACTTTCCAACTCAGCAGTAAGACAGTCTTACTCCACAACTCATTACCTAGCTTCCCCTAATCGAATCTCTTGTGTGCTCAGTTCTAACACCACAAGGAAAAAGTTCTATCTCCACAGAGAATGTGTGAGCAAACAACTCAATTCGATGGCTATAAAAGATTGCATAGGTCTTTTGGTTCAGTTTCACAATTAATGAGCCACCAGCTCAGTTCCACCATCCTTGGGGAACATGACCACAATTTTAGGGATGTTGTCCCATAACAACAGCTAGTAATTGAGTGCAGATGCTTCCACTTGTCCATTGCCTTTTATACTAGATTCCATTCCTCCTAGTGGGTCAGTGAACACTCTTCAACAGACCCTCTGGGTGAGTGCCTCCTATTTTAATTTATTAAATAATAATATTATTCATTTACAGTCATCGTTGACCATCCTCGGTCATTAATACAAAACTTTACAATAAAATTTAAAGTATTGTTTTCCCACAAACATAAAATGTTTGAAGTACTAGGTAGGTTACATAAAGCTATTCCAATTCTTCCTTTTTCCTTTAAATGTGATTTATTGTAGTGAACAAGCAGCTATTGTCAATTGAATCAATAGTCCCATAGAATCCGACAAACATTCCAGTGCTCCTGAGGTAACCGATTGAACATTAAAACATTTCCAGGAAAGGGCTTCCTAGTTACAAAAATTCCAAATCTGTTAGCTCTGAAATTGCACTTGGCAATGCTTTTAGCATGGTTTGAGACAAATAGAATTTACAGAGTGATCGTTGATGTCTCTTCTATCATTAATTCAATTTTTTCACCTTATTTATCATAATTTTATTTTCATAGTCTACTTTAACGCTCTCTTCTTCTGCTTAGTGTTTGAGTAACATGGCATCGGATCCTTTCAATGATGTATATACTCTATGTGTCCTTGGAGGTTTTTTTAAAAGTCCCTTGCCGCTTGTCTTTTAGTGCCATGCTAGGTTTCATTAGGCTTCATCATCAGAACTTTGCCTTTTTCTATTGCAAGGAATTCGCTACAACGCAACTTTTCACTTGTTATAATTGAATATCAATTGAGGGATCAAATTAAATTGGCATTATAAATATGTATTAAATGAAGATATTTTAAAAGGTTTAATGACGAACTTTGAAACTGTAGGGCCCCTCCTCTAGGGTCTTCGCTGTTTAACCTGAAACTCAACCACTTGATACAAAAGAGATTAGAAAGCATAATGAATGGATAAATAAACTAAATAAATGAATAAACTAGCAAATTAAAACAAACCATAACCATAACCAGCAAAGCTCGTTTGACCATAGGCGAAGCAACCGTTAGCTCCGCCACCCAACCATAGGCTCATGCTTTCAGTCGCATGGCCTCCCCCGAGCTTTGGGTCGTAGAGCTCACACACGTTTTTCAGAAATTCAGCTTGGGCTTCCCCTCCCACCAGGATTTCTCAGCCAAACCCTTAGATAGCAGCAAGTCTTTGAGGCATTCGAAAATTACGACAATCGTCCAAATCATGGGCCCTTTACCCATTCCCTAAGCCTTCCTTATAAAGGAAAATCTCATGCGACACATGTCGCTTCATGCATAATTAAATAATTTTAATTAATTATTTAATTAAAACACTCACCCATCCAAGTGTCAGTTTCTTTGGGAAGTGCACCTACACCCCTAAGTTTGCTCTAGTTTGTCCCCCAGATATTTTAATCCACTCCTAGCTTTTAGTTGACTAGGTGTCTAATCTTAGGATTCTATTTTGCTCCTAAATAATGATTTCTATTATTTTAAATGCTCAACAAAATAACTATTCATGTGCAAATGTCTAAACTATTTTTATGCATTTGCCAAGTAATAATCTAGAGTTATTCTCCTAAGTTTTTATGCAGTTTAATTTAACAATCAAACTCACTAGGATCACAGTGCCACGCCGTTGGGCTCCTGGTTCCTTAATTTTTAATTCCCTGACATGGCACCACTCCGTCGGGCCCACTCATCCATGGTTTCCATTCCTTGGCATGGTACCGCATCGTTGGGTCCTTGCGTCCATTCTTTCCGTTCTCGACAGGGTACCGCATCGTTGGGCCCTTCTGCCACCGTCTTTCTGTTTTGACTTGCGGGAACTCTTGTAGGGATTTTAGGAATCGTTACCATCCATCCTCCGTCTACATGCTATCTAGGGACTAATGGCGCTGAGGAGTGAGTCCGTTCTCACTGCGCGCCCCTCAACTCGTACGTGACCAGCTCCGTCGTGGCCCACCTCGTACGCCCTCACGCATTCCTCTTGAGCAAGCGGATCAATGCTTATCTGCTCATGCATGGTATTCTTATCGGAAGTCGACATCGTCGTCGCTCCCCCTGTGTGTGATTTACCCGTACTCTACGACCCTTCATGTTCCTTTGTGTGTCTTTCGGTGAACCGTTTCACCTATCGCTACACACATTTCTCACAAACATAAATCATTATTTTATTGATTTACAATCAATCGTAATCATAAATATACTCAAAATAAAATCAAAGTATTAATTTATTAATGTTTGAAACAGTCGGGTCACTAAGCAAGTTCCCTCAATGTCTACAGTAGTCTAGGGGCACTACATACACCCCTACTTATTTAGAACTTCGTCCCGAAGTTCAGAATAAATGCGGAAAGCTATGACGCATCTGAGTTGCATCCTCCCAAGTCACAAAGCTAAGGTTGTAGCTGTCCTACTATACTTTGACTTGACCAATCAAGGCTAAGCATTTAAGCAAGAACTGATCAATCAATTTTCCCAGTCCACACATATAATTAAATTCATTAATTCATTTATCAGCTATAGTCATGCACATCATCAGGTGATTCTCCCTTATTAAGACACATCCTATCTCTAAGGGCCACTTTATTGAAGTTTGTTCCGCCGAGTCACTCGACAGGTGCTCTTAAAGTCCACAATCATTTTATGGGAATTACAACTGTCGTTCAAGTATTTTCAAAGTAAATTCAAATGGTTCATGTTTTACTTAGCCGGTTCATTTCAAAACTAGTACCTCATTATTCTAAACAGTTAAGGTACCGAGGTAGGCATTACATACACCCCCTCTTATTAAAACTTCATCCCGAAGTTAACTTTTGTTCTTGTAATTCCGATGCTAGGCTTTATCTTTAGTTTCCCATTTTTATCATATTGTCTTTCTCTTCTAATTTTTTTTTTTTTTTTTTCAAACAATCAAGGCCATAAGTGCTGATGGTTCTATTCATTAGTTTTCTATTTCATCAGCATGGTTCCAATACATCCTCGAGAACTCAATCATAATTCTGCGTAATGCAAATCCAAAAATACCTTCATAATTGTCAATCCAAACTTAGACTACTTACCCTCATAATCATCTACGAAGATCCACGACATCCACTTTAACTACAAGCCATATTGCGTCGGTAGCCACACCATAGTTACCCAATCATTTTGTATAACAAAATCCAAGCAAGAATTTAAATTCATTGGCTCTCCTTTCCTTCAAGACGAGAAGGTAATCATCATAAAATATTCAGTCAAATTTAGATGGGTAAGATATAATTATAGTCTTTAAAAAAATCAAGAGAGACCCTAAAATATTCCAAAAAAATCAATTCTCATAAGACTACTTCCAAAACCCTCTAAATGTTTTAATAATGTTGGTCCTCAAATCGATAGGTTTCCAGGTATCGAAACTTACTGACTTAGTCGAACGTATCAAAATTGATCTCCTAGTCCTTTCATCAGTATCATCATGTCAAGGTTAATGAGCTTATCACATCCTTACTTCATTTCATCCTTTCTGTTCTCACCAGATTACTTCGACAGACTCATGAAGTAGTACAATGTGTGTTTTCTCAACCTCATTGAGTTCTATATTGGCTAGTTGTATTTCGTCAACGTTAGACCATGTCCTGAGATTAGCCTCAATTATTTCATTTAATTTTGATGATCATATCCGTACATCGCTTTACTAAAAATCCTCTTCATTTGGTCTCCAATTCGGTGGGCTTTCCAAGTTTCATCTTATGTGTCTATATAGTCTCATCGACTCTTGTCTTAATGTCTAGTCGTCTTTTCATAATTGTTTTGTCATGTCAAGAGGTTAACATAATTGCGTCAAGCTCGTCGTTTTAATACTTTATTTTATAAAATTCATCATTGTTTTACTCTTTTGATACTCAATTGGAAGTTTCAGCAAGAAAGAGTCTCCAATCTTTCAATTCTTCAAATTTTTTTGAAAAGTCAACGTTTATATCTACATATATGAAGGTCTTGTCTCAACCATGATTTTCTAAACTTCTATCATAGTTGAATTATAACTTAAATAAGTAACACTTAACCATTAATCTTAAGGGTGCAATTTTTCATTTCTACATTCTAGGCTACATCTTATCCATCCTTATCAATCCAATCCCACCATAGAGTTTTATTTCTTAAGGGTCACAATTCCACCGATAAATATGTAACATGCATTTCTTTCAAAATATCACATGCATTTCCTTTTATATGAACAAGTATATAAGTGCATCTCTTTCAATAATCCTCAACAAAATATGTGAAATGCAATTCTCCAATGTATACAAATGTACAATTTTTCAATACCTAAATACTCCTAGGTTTCCAACATGTTCGATATATTTGTCTTCTATTTTACAACCTATATATATAAATACCATGATGCATCAAGTAAATATTTTTCTACTAAACATACACTAAGTTAATACATTTAAAGTTTCTAATCTATTATAATTAATGTATCTTTAAAATCACATAATATATATATATATGCATTACACATTATTTATTAATCATATTATATATATATCTTAATCCATTTTCAAAAACATACAAATATATAAAAACACATTATTTCACTTTTCCCTTTTGAAGATCCACATTTTTAAATAATTCAACCATGATCTAAGTCATTTGTTAAGTCCTTATATCTATATTTGTATAGTTTTCGATCCTTTAAAATATGATTTACTCACCATATTAATAACTATACTTTTCTCTCTAATAGTATTATATTCTAAAAAGGATTTATGTTACCACTATTTCATAATTATACTTTTCTCTTCAATTTAGTTATTTAAACTCTATTTCATAAAAGATTCAACTTAATAAATAATAAATTTGGATAATAATAAGATAAATTTTAACCTTAACTTATCACAAACATATCTTGTTCTATGGCAACTATAATGTTTATAACATAATAATGCCATTAATATAATCCTATCACTTTTTACTTTTAACCATAAAAGAAACATTATATGTAAAGTTATATTCTCCAAGATCATTCTCCCATAACCGAACTCCATCACATTCAGACCTCCCAAATAAATTGAGAACTATGATCCTTGTGATCAACAATTTCGATTAGATTCGAAACAAGCATACTCTTTAACTCTAGAATGCACTCAAGTTAACATATATACTTGGACCTATCCCGTGATTCTCGAGTGTTGAATGGAATATAAGTATATATTTTGGAACGTTTATAATTTAAAACATCATACAACCATTTTGTTCTAAAGTTAAGTAATTCATTTGAATATAGAAAGTATGCATTCCTTTTTCATTCTAGTGCTAAATTTGCGAGAAAGTAATGTAATTCGCTGAACATGGAAAAATATGCAGTGTATTTTCAATTTAATGCTATACCATCAAATCTTACCTTTATATACATATTTAGTTTGTAAAAACTATAATTTCCCTATATATCAAAATAATTCTACCCACCTATATATAAAAATAATTCTACCCACCAACCGTGTTCTCAAATGTATTATATATATATTATCCTCCCCACATAACTCGATTCTCTAAAGTTTGAGAATTACTTGAGGTGTGGGTGAAATACATTGAGTACTTTACTATAATCGAAATGAATACATACATCAAAATATATTTCAGTGAATACTCACCTAACATAATCTTTAATGCCTTTTAATGCCTTTTAGAACGATTTGATTCCTTCGTCCACCATAATCATTCACGTAATACCATTGTGTAGTTTATAAGTGTAATGCATTTCCTATTAACATAGCATCGGTGTAAAGGTAAGACATCCGTTTAACATACATCCAACATTCAGATTCAAATCGGTACATAATTAACCAGGAGCGATTACATAACAATTAGTTTGTATTCAATTCAAGTAATATACACTGGGACTCTACCGCCTTTCGCTATCTAATCCACCACTACGTGGCATTTTGTTGAGATCAACACTTAGAACTGAGCAGTTGTAAGTTTGTAACTATAGTTCAGATTCCAGTTTCGAATGACATTACAACATTTCGACATATGATTAATAGCGGTTCTTTAATTAAGAGACAACATTAAAAAGTGGGGATTAAATGCCATTGGATCAAACACGCACATAACAGGTCGACAGTGCCGAGCTATCATCTTCCTATTAATTATAATACTTCATGTTACTTCTTATCACAATGGTAATGCTTAGAATTTATTTCACAACCTTTATAACTACTCACATTTCATAATAATTACAATATCTTTATGCCCACAATTTAGGGGAGATAGATGCATAACAGAATTGTAAATAGTAAATGTAAAGTCTAAGTGCCAACGCAGGGAACTCTTATGCATGCCAGGGATATAATGCAACACCGTAGCTGTGCCACAACATATGTTTTTTTTTTATACACATGGATGTCAGTTGCGGTCATCCATTGATTCATGTCGATCACCGTGCTGTCTGATTCCAATATTTTAAAAGTGCTGCTCACACATAAGGAAGTGCAAGTTATGTTCCGCCGCCAATCGCGGGGTGCTCAGATTGCCGGCTGGTAACTGTACGTTCAGGTTTGATCGACAGAAATCTTCGGGTTCAATCAAACCTTTATAAGGTAAACCATTTTCATACTGACATAATTCAAAACTAAGATCTCTCTGGTTTTGGTCAGACTCTTTAAATACAAGGTTTCACTAATTTTTTATTTATTTATGAACATCTATCAACATATATATATATATATATCTATATATCTATATATATATATATATATATATATATATATTTATATGTTGCAGGTCGCTTGTGATAATATCAGAAGTGTCGATTTCTAAAGTTATCAATGTTTAACTAAATGAATATACAGTAAACTAACCATATGGTTCTAAATCACCCCCGGTCTACCAAATAGCTGAAGGGAATATGCTAGGAGAGAGATTCTTACCGAGACATCGAGTTGATGCCCGAGTATGCAGCAGGATCGCCGTAAGCAAGGGTTCCGTGGTGATAGTCTATCATTCACGATCCCCATGATATCACCAGCATTAAAAGCATAAAACGCACATCCGGTATTTAATTCAACCCACAGAACATAAAATATAAAAAAAAATAAAGTGATTTATAACCGGGATCTTCTCATCAATTCGCCAGCCACGCGTTGGAAGGAATGCTGATTACCGGGATCTTCTAGGTGATTAGTAGGCTTATCAAGACCGGATCACTAGTATGATCAGAGGTCGACTGCCCTTCAACTTACATGGGTTAAATTACAAAGAAAAGGATGTCATCGGTTTTTGGGTTGGAAGGATCAATATCTCAAGACAAGATGAAATCAACTCTAAACTGGATCAGCAATATACACTAGAACTATATGCTCCTGCCGGGATCTGTATCTAACAGTGCTCTTCATGTTTGAGCAGAAAATCGAGATGATGTGATGTAGTGTTTCCAACCACCCTACAGGAAATTAATCGATTGTGGTAGAGATCTCCTTCTTTCTGAATGCTCTGTCAAAATGGCGATTAAGAAAATCTCTGGTTCAAAACTTTAAAATACCCAAACAATGTGAAGCAGTGGAGAGCTCTTTCCCTGTAGACAGGGTTTCAAATACGTTTAAGGAGTCAGCTGCTCCTTTTGATTAGACAAGAATTATTAATGATCAAGAATTCAATTTTTACTGAGTGTATACAGGGATTCGATCGGGACCCCGCAAGGTAAATCGTGCAAGGGTCCAGTCACTTTAATATCAAATAACACCTCCTTAAGTAACAACAGAATGCAGGATATGTACAGTGAGATGACTACACCGTCTGAAAGTTACAGATATCAACAATAAAATGAGCTTTTCACTTCAGGAAGAAACGATAGATCAACAGAAGAATGCATTGGCGTTCTAAAGGCAGACAAGGATCTACTTAAGAAAGACGATTTGATAGGCTGATAACAGACAGAGATCTACAAGATATGAGGTCCTACGTTTCTGGCAGTAAGTAATAGATCAATCAGGAATTACAATTAAAGTACTAAAGTTTAGAAGGAGATCGACATTGAAATTCGCATCTGCATTTCTGGAGTAACAATTTGATTAATCAGGAATGCAATTAAAGTACTGAAGTTTAAACAGGGGTTGCCATTTTAAATTCGCATCTACGTTTCTGGAAGTGAACACTAGGCATAAATAATACAGATATCTGAAAGCCTTCCGTAAACCCCCAATTTTTTTTTTTTCTTTGAAATACGACAGAGATGAATAGAACATGTAATTTCAGTTACTACAATCATACATACAAACGTTTGCTGGAATCATCAGATTTACATGTATTTTTTTTTTTAAACTCTAACTCTTCCTTCAAATCATATAATAATAAAATTGTACATAAAACTTCTAATATACAGCAAAAAAACTCAGATCTATAATTTTTAAGTACAACAGATATAGATACGAATTAATATAGGAAGTAAGAACCTGTAGGAACAACTATTCCAGTCGAAGGTGAATTTCCGCTAACATGGTTACTTTAATCCCGTCGCTGATCGCCACGGTCACCAACGAACACCTAAATAGTGTGAGTTCGGTGCCCTCAAGGCTCGACTGGCTCTGATACCAAATGTAGGGCCCCTCCTCTAGGGTCTTCGCTGTTTAACCTGAAACTCAACCACTTGATACAAAAGAGATTAGAAAGCATAATGACTAGATAAATAAACTAAATAAATGAATAAACTAGCAAATTAAAACAAACCATAACCATAACCAGCAAAGCTCGTTTGACCATAGGCGAAGCAACCGTTAGCTCCGCCACCCAACCATAGGCTCATGCTTTCAGTCGCATGGCCTCCCCCGAGCTTTGGGTCGTAGAGCTCACACACGTTTTTCAGAAATTCAGCTTGGGCTTCCCCTCCCACCAGGATTTCTCAGCCAAACCCTTAGATAGCAGCGAGTCTTTGAGGCATTCGAAAATTACGACAATCGTCCAAATCATGGGCCCTTTACCCATTCCCTAAGCCTTCCTTATAAAGGAAAATCTCATGCGACACATGTCGCTTCATGCATAATTAAATAATTTTAATTAATTATTTAATTAAAACACTCACCCATCCAAGTGTCAGTTTCTCTGGGAAGTGCACCTACACCCCTAAGTTTGCTCTAGTTTGTCCCCCAGATATTTTAATCCACTCCTAGCTTTTAGTTGACTAGGTGTCTAATCTTAGGATTCTATTTTGCTCCTAAATAATGATTTCTATTATTTTAAATGCTCAACAAAATAACTATTCATGTGCAAATGTCTAAACTATTTTTATGCATTTGCCAAGTAATAATCTAGAGTTATTCTCCTAAGTTTTTATGCAGTTTAATTTAACAATCAAACTCACTAGGATCACAGTGCCACGCCGTTGGGCTCCTGGTTCCTTAATTTTTAATTCCCTGACATGGCACCACTCCGTCGGGCCCACTCATCCATGGTTTCCATTCCTTGGCATGGTACCGCATCGTTGGGTCCTTGCGTCCATTCTTTCCGTTCTCGACAGGGTACCGCATCGTTGGGCCCTTCTGCCACCGTCTTTCCGTTTTGACTTGCGGGAACTCTTGTAGGGATTTTAGGAATCGTTACCATCCATCCTCCGTCTACATGCTATCTAGGGACTAATGGCGCTGAGGAGTGAGTCCGTTCTCACTGCACGCCCCTCAACTCGTACGTGACTAGCTCCGTCGTGGCCCACCTCGTACGCCCTCACGCATACCTCTTGAGCAAGCGGATCAATGCTTATCTGCTCATGCATGGTATTCTTATCGGAAGTCGACATCGTCGTCGCTCCCCATGTGTGTGATTTACCCGTACTCTACGACCCTTCATGTTCCTTTGTGTGTCTTTCGTTGAACCGTTTCACCTATCGCTACACACATTTCTCACAAACATAAATCATTATTTTATTGATTTACAATCAATCGTAATCATAAATATACTCAAAATAAAATCAAAGTATTAATTTATTAATGTTTGAAACAGTCGGGTCACTAAGCAAGTTCCCTCAATGTCTACAGTAGTCTAGGGGCACTACAGAAACCCCCCATGAAATATGTACTAGAAATTTGAAATGAATGTATAATTTTATTTTTTTGTGTAATCAATGCATTTCCACATAAACCAAAGTGGTGGCTTAGGTTTGTTGATGATATTTTAGTAATTGGCCTCATGGTGATGATAAACTAAATGAGTTCTTAAACCATATGAATAATCAATGTGATTGTATTAAATTCACCATAGAAAAGGGGGTACACAACTCCCTTCCTTTCTTGGATGTTCTTATCACAAAAAATATGGATGGTTCTCTTTCTCACCAAGTATATAGAAAGAAAACTCACACGAATAGATACCTGCATGCTGACTCACACCATCATCCAACCTAGAAAGTCAGTATTATAAACACCCTAGCCACACGTGCATGGCGTGTCTTAGATCAAGACCACTTAAAAGACGAGCTAAAGCACCTTAAAGAATCCCTCATAAACAATGGTTATAAAAGTAAAGATATTAATCAAGTCTTCCGCAACATAAAAAAGAAAAAGAAAAAGAAAATCAATAAAAAAGAATTTGATATAAACCGCCCTAGAATTACTCTTCCATATATACATAGCACCACTATCAAGATTGCAAGTGTTCTAAAAAAGAATAACATTATGGTGTCGTTTGCTCCTCACAATTCCTTGAGAACCATGCTTGACAAAGCCAAGGACCCCATCGATCCCAAAAACCAAAAAGGTGTATACAAAACACCTTGCTCATGTGGTGAAGCCTACATAGGTGAGACAGGTAAATCAATCGCAATTAGATTAAAGGAACATAGCGCAGACCTATGAAATGAAAGAGTAAAAAACTCAACCATGGTTGAACATGTTCACAACACAAAACATCATATTTGCTTAGAAGACTCTAAGTTCTTAGCCATTGTTCCTCAATATCACAGAAGAAAAACTCGCGAAGCCATAGAAATTGAGAAATGTAGAAAGAATTTCAATCGAGATGATGGCTTCAAACTAAAGATGCATGGAAACCTGTAATTCATAAACTTAAAACAAGTTAAATGGATAAATCTAACCAAACAAATACAATTTTAAAACAATTAAGAGCTACTTAATTTATTAAACATAAAAATAGGAAGGATATATAAAAAACACTCATTTAGAAACATACTTTAATATGACTATGAATTTATTAATAATCCAAACACTACAATATAAAATAAATAGTCAAAGTATTTAATATAACTACACACCTCCAACTTATATATCAATACTATTAATAACTTTTCAAATTATTAATAATTTTATAAAAAAAAAAAATTAAAAAAAAAATACTATTAAAAACTTTCAAATAACAATTATACTTTATAGAAAAACATAACAGATTAGATTTTTAAACATTAGAAAGAATAATAATAAATAATTTATTTATAACAAATTCCACTTAGGTTAAAGTCAAATTAAAAAAAATTACATAAGAGATTTTAACAACTAAACCGACATGTTCCAAACCCTAACCCTAAAAACCAAACAAAAAATATTTATTCTTCACTTCCCCGTGCTAAAGAAGAGAGTGAGATTTGCTTCTCTTGAGGATGAACCTGCTTAAAAGGTTCGAAACTGTTGATTTCAAAAATCATCCGCAGATTTCCTCTCATCACTATTTGATATTTGTTAAAACGTGAAGTCTACAGGGTTCGACCTTTGAATTAGTTGATATGCTATTTGTATAATGCGTGTTGATCCTTTATATGGGTATTGAGTAGTATCAACAGATTTCATAATATAGTTTATCAATTGTATTATTTACTTAGGTGAATGCGTTTTCCAAAACTCTGTTTCGATTTGGTATTTTTATATAATACTTTGTTTATGATAAACGATGCCTGTAGGGTTTATCTATGGATATTTTAAAGATGTTTATTTCTATCAAGTTGATAAGAGTTCTATACAATATACTTGATAAATTTATAATGATCCTGTATATATATATCGTAATACTATAATGGTCTGTTTAAATGATTTAAACTTCTGTATGTATTCGATTTTGTAAATCTTTCTAGTTTATGTGTATTGTATCATGTCTATAATAATAGCTTGAATAGCAATATTATTTATCTCAATTGTATAAGTATGATTACTGTATAAAAATCTATGATGAGATAAGTGGATTTTATAGCTAGATTTCTGACATTACTGTTTAAAAATAAAAGGTGTTTACATTAAGAAATTTCATGTTTAAGAAAGCAGGATTCTGCTTATAGAAATCTATTCTATTTCGAACAATAAACACTACTATTTACAGATCATTTCATCTATGTTACTTAAACATCTTCCTGTGCTAGAGTACATCACCTATGGTGAAAAGAAAAATACAGGAAGAATTTTATAATCATTCATTCTATATTTTCAATCTTTATTTGTCCATTCATTGTACAAAATTAATCTATCAGTTTAGAAGTCTAATCATTCTTAACAGCTGACCAAGATATATCCAAAAAAACTATGATAGCATAAACATATAGTTTCCTAATATAGTTCAATAGTTCAAAAGTAAATAAATTAAAAACAAGTAGAACCTGATAACCGATAGGGTGGACAAACACCCAAAGAGGACCGTTCCTCCGAACCTTCTCTAGAAAGCAGCCAAGATCACTTGCTTTTGGACCCCCGAGCCTATTCATTGAACCACCAGGCCGAAGATACTATGTATAAGAAAGACACTCAGGTTGTACTTCAGTAATCAAGAAGACTTGCATATAAACCACTCATATGTACTTGAACAATCATGAAGACTTGCGTACATATCATACTCTTGTACTTCAGCAGTCAAGTAGACCTGCATACATAGTACTCTGCAACTCAGTAGTAAGACATTCTTACTCTGCAACTCATTACCTAGCTTCCCCTCATCGAATCTCTTGTGTGCTCAGTTGTAACACCATAAAGAAAAAATTCTATCTCCACAGAGAATGTGTGAGCCAACAGCTCAATTCAATGGCTATAAACGATTCCCTAGGTCTTTTGGGTAAGTTTCACAATTAATGAGCCACCAACTCAGTTCCACCATCCTTGGGGAACATGACCACAATTTTAGGGAAGTTGTCCCATAACAACAGCTAGTAATTGAGTGTAGATGGTGCCGCTTGTCCATTGCCTTCTACACCAGATTCCATTCCTCCTAGTGGGTTATTGAGCACTCTTCAAAAGTCCCTTTGGGTGAGTGTCTCCTATTTTAATTTATTAAATAATAATATTATTCATTTATAGTCATCCTTGACCATCCTTGGTCATTAATACAAAACTCTACAATAAAAGTTAAAGTAATGTTTTCCCACAAACATAAAATGTTTCAAGTACTGTGTAGGTTACAAACACCCCCTCTTATGTTCAACATCATCCTCGATGTTACTTATTCATCATCAAAGCCTTCCTGGAACAAAATTGGATCTGTTGCCCGCATATGGCTCTTCAATTCCTAGGTTGCTTCGTTTGGACTAAGGTGCTTCCATTGCACCTTTACCTATCCAATGGTGTGATTCCGGAGAAAAAATTCCCTCTTGTCGAGGATACAATCAGGTTCCACCTGAAAATATCTGTATGGTTCCACCTGTATGTCATTCCAATCGATTACATGAGTGGCATCATGTACATAAATTTTCAAAATAGAAATATGAAATACATTATGTATTTTTAGATTAGGTGGTAAGGCTAATTGATATGCAACTGGTCCAATTCTTGATAGTATTTCAAATGGTCCACAATACCTGGGTGCTAATTTAGCACAACTCCCAAGCTTAAAAGATCTTTTCTTGGGTTTTACCTTAACAAAAACATGCTCACCTACTTGGAATTCTTTCTTAGTTCTTTCCAGATCTACATGACTCTTTTGTCGGTCTTGTGTAATTTTCAAATTGCCTTGTACCTGCTTCACTGTTAGTTCCATCTATTTTAACAAATATGGTCCTAACATTAATCTGTCAACAAGATTACTCCAAGAGATAGGAGTATTACACTTTCTACCATACAGAATTTCAAAAGGACTGAGTTTAGCTGAAGCTTGATAGTGATTGTTATAAGCAAATTCAACTAAGTGAATATATTCCTCCCACTTAATTGGATGATCTTTAACTTACATTCTTAACATGTGTTCTAGAATCTGATTTACCCTTTCAGTTTGTCCGTTAGTTTGAAGATGAAAAGATGTGCTGAAATTTAATTTGGTATCTAAACCTTTAAATAATGACTTCCAGAAATTTCCAGTAAATTTAGAATCTCGATGAGAAATTATTACCTTGGGAATTCCATGCAAACAAAAAACTTGGTTCATAAACACATCAGCAATGTCAGTATCCTTAAAAGTAGTTTTAACAGGTATAAAATGAGCTGCTTTACTAAGCTTATCTATGACTACCATTATTGAATTATTCTGCTTTTGATTTTTAGCCAAACCAGTTATAAAATCAATGCTGATAATTCCCCACTTCCACTCTGGAATTGGCAATGGCTGTAATAGTCCAGCTGAGTGTTGATGCTCAGATTTAACTTGCTGACATTCAAAGCAGCTAGCTATGTATTCATCCACCTTATTTTTCATATTTGGCCAAAAGTAATCTTTTATTAACATCGTTATCATCTTTTGGTAACCAGGGTGTCCTGAATAAGGACTTCTATGCACTTCATTTAAAATCAACAACTTAAGTTCAGGTACATTAGGCACATACAGTCTATTTTTATACAGCATTAGACCTTTTTCATTCAAACTGTGATCTGTTATTATATTTTCAGAATTATTTTCTGCAACTTTTTCCTGTAATTTCTGATAATTTTTATCCAATTTTATCCCTTCTTCAAGCTAATTTTCTAAATATGTTTTGTAAGTGCTGATTGCTGCCATGAAATCTAATTTTTCATTTCTGCTTCAGGCATCAGCCACTTTATTTTATTTACCTTTTATGTGTTGAATCTCAAAATCATATTCGCTAAAGAAAGCTAACCACCTAGCTTGCCTTGCGTTCATATTTGGTTGGTCCAACAAATATTTTAGACTCTTATTATTTGTCATTATGAAAACTTCCTACCGATCAGATGATGGCACCACATCTTGAAAGCATGTATCACGACAGCCAAATCTAGATCATAGGTAGCGTAGTTCTTTTCATGAATTTTTAGCTTCCTTGACTCATACACTATTATGTGACTTTCTTGTGTTCAGACTCTGCCAAGCCCATCATTGCATGCATCAATGCATACAACAAAGTCCTTGTTAGGATCCGCAATTTTTAGAATAGGTGCAGTAGTTAACAGTTCTTTCAGTTTCTTAAAACTCTCTTCACACTTTTGATCTCAAACAAATTTCTTTCCTTTCTTTTGTAAAGAGGTTATGGGATTTGCGATTGTTGAGAATTTTTCTATAAATTTTCTGTAGTAATCTATGATTCCCATGCATGATCGTACATCTATTACATCTTTAGGGACAAGCCATTCGTTAATTGATCTTATTTTATCTGGGTAAACTAAGATTCCATCCTTGGATATCACGTGACCTAAATACTATATTTTATCTTTGAAAAAGTCACACTTATTGAATTTAGCATACAATTGATGTTCTCTTAAGACTTGTAAAATTATTCACAAGTGTTCATCGTGTTCTTCCTTAGTCTTTGAATAAATTAAAATGTCGTCAATGAAAACAATTACAAACTTATCCAAATACTTATGTTAAGCATTATTCATTAGACACATGAATACTGTTGGAGCATTAGCTAGCCCAAAAGGCATAAATACGAATTTGTAATGCCTGTAACGGGTTCGAAAAGTAGTTTTAAAGATATCTTCGTCTTTTATCCTGACTTGATGATATCCAGATATCAAGTCTATTTTAGAAAATATCACTGCTTCGCGTACTTGATCAAACAGATCATCTATGCAGGGTAGAGGATATCTTTTTTTAATCGTCATTTTGTTTAACTAATGGTAGTCTATTTATAAATGCAAGGTACCATCCTTCTTTTTAACGAAGATGACAGGTGCTCTCCAAGGAGACACACTTGGTCTTATGTAGTTTTTATCGATTAATTCTTTTAACTGTGATTTTAATTCGTTAAGTTCCAGGATTTTCATCCGGTAAGGAGATTTTGAGTTTGGTACTGCACCTGGTACTAGCTCAATGGTGAAATCCAATTCCCTTTTTGGAGATAGACTTGGAATTTCTTCCGGGAATACATCTGCAAAGTCTCTTAGTATTGGTATATCTTCAAGTTTTAAATTATCTTCTTTAGTTGTGTGTTCATCATTAATTACATTTACAAAAAACATTTTACATCCTTTCGTATAGCCTTTTTCACTTGCAAAGAAGAAATATGTCTAACTAAAGTTTTTATAGGGATTCCTTTTACTGTTTTTGGTTCTCCTTTATTATTCAAACATGTAAACGTCTTTTCAAAACAATTCAGAACTACCCTATGCTTTTCCATCCAATCCATTCCGATTAAGACATCATAAGACCCTAACGGTAATACATTCATCTTTAATTGTATCTTTAATTGACTCATAAGAAAATCACAATTTTTAACAAAATCAACTACCTTCCTTTTTGTTCCTGTAGCTAACTGAACCAGCCAAGATTTATCAAAATTTTCTACTTTCAATTTACAGCTTTTTACAATATCAGGTGATACATAACTCAAACTTGCACCTGTACCAATTAAAATATAGATAGGTTTGTTCTGTAGCATACCTTCGATTTCAACCATTGAAGTTTGATGATCAGCCTGTCGATTTTCCAAGGCTGCATTGATCTTGGGCATTTCCCTTGCTAAGTCGCCAACTGTTGGTTATGATTGCACTGTATGAATGTTGTTGATTGTTCTTTTCCTATTAGGACAGTTTGCTTCAATACACGGTCCTTGACATTCATAACATTTTAAAGGTTCCTTTTTATCATTATTTCTAGCATAATTATTAGGCATGTTTCTTGCAGCTGTAAAATTTTGCAGTGCGTTACTTCTAAAATTATTTCCTTGAAATTTTTTGCTATGGAAATTTCGCTTGTTATTCCTAGCATTCCTATTAGAATTAAAATTTTTCCTTTTATGCTCAAACTTACTGGGTTTATTACTCTTCCATCTAGAAACACCTTCTCTTTTTATATTTTTTTCAAAACAAAAGTTTGCTTTCCTCATAGCTTCCTCAACAGTCTTAGGGTTGTCGTACTCAATTCTGTCTTTGATATTAAAAGGTAAGCAACTCAAAAATCTTTGTATTTTAGGATTCTCATCCACAATGTAAAGTACATATCTTAATTGACTTAGAAATTTACTGCTTAATTCTTTCATGTTCATAGAACCCAATTTTAAATCATAGAATTCTTTAGCTTTTTCTTCATAGTACTATTCAGACATAAACTTCTTCTTAAAATATTTCTTAAATGTACTCCAAGTTACACTCTTTTCTTTAATGCTTTTTACTCTCTTTATATCCTGTCACCAAATATCTGCTTTCCCAGTCAGATTATAAATGACCATATTAGCTTTCAGCTGATCTGAATAATCATAAATTTGAAAGTATTTCTTCATACCTGACAGCCATGCTTCGGCTGCTTCTCCCTTTTCATTTTCACCATTAAATGTTGGGGGTTTTTATCTTCTTGAACTCCCCTGAAATATGTTCATATGGTTTATAATTTCTCCTTTTTGGTCTACATCCACTTTCACTGTTGTCAATAGAGTACTTATGTTTCTTTTTACACATTTTAACATTAACTTCGGAAGATGAGCTATTATCATCATTAGAGAATATTAACTTCTTACCTTTGTGTTGGTAGGACATGGTTCCAGATTCAGAACTAAATTCTGTTCTTTTATATTTTTTGTCATTATGAAATTTATCTAGTAATACTTGATTCAGCTCTTCCTGTGCCTTCAGAATCCTTTCATTTTCTTTCTTAACAGTTTTTATTTCATCTTTTAAATCTTTAACTGTTCGAAGTAGTTCAGATGAATTATCATTTAATTCTACATAAATTTCTTCATTAACATGTTCATGTTCATTATTATTTTGTTCGTTATGATGAGATTTGTCCTCAGTAGATTCTTCTAGTCCTTCCATACCTGCAAATTAAATAGCACATGTTATGTACATAAACAAATTAAAACAAAAATCAGTAACTGTGTTTTCTTTTTAAATTTTCTATTGTGCGAATTGAGCCACTTTCAGGCATAGTGTTTGAACTTGTGCTCTGATACCACATGTAAGATACCCAAATTTCATCAAAAATTAAAAAATTTCTAAGCAGTCTATTTGCTATTAAATTCTATGTGGAAGTATAAATGTGAATGTTCATCATCTTTATTACTGCTCTATTATACTCTTAAATGCAATAACTATTTGTTTACAACTGTCGTCGATTTAAAGGTGTCTTAACGACATTTAGATAGGTAATTGTTCCTATGTTTTAAGTTAACATTATACTGCTCCTATGGGGAAGAAATAGGAAGGCAAATCTATGATATTGTGAAACAGAGGCAAGTTAAAATCCAGAGAGGGAGGGATATTCTTCGATGGGGTCATCAACCGATAGCGAGGTTTACCATTAAAGAAGCTTATCATTTACAAACCAGCTCAGATAATCCAGAGGAGGATTAGGTATGGAAATATTTATGGGAGGCCAAGTTGTGGCCCAAAATTACTCTTTTTCTCTGGTTAGTCCTATGAGGTCGAATCCTGACATGGGACAAACTAGTGAAACAAGGTTTCAAGGGTCCATCTATTTGTGTTCTTTGTGGTCAGAATAATGAGACAATGGCCCATCTTCTTGATGAATGTAGCTTTGCTTCAGCGCCATGGGATGAAGGGGCCAGGTTTTTTAGAAGGACTACTCGGGTTAGGTCAAATCCTGAGCAAACTATCAAGAAATGGAATGGGAAGCCCTTGCAAGGGAACATTCTGAATCATATATGGAAATTGTATCCTGGTTTCCTCCTCTGGGAGGTGTGGAAAGAACAAAATTATCGATTGTTTCAGGAAAAACAAAAATTCAACACCTGGAAGATCGTCTAGGAGCATCTTAAGTAGGAAATAACTGAAACCTTGAAACTTACGAGATGGAATGTGGAAGATCTGAGTGGACCTAATAATTAAACAACGCTATTACATACCTGGGGAATCAGAGGTCTTCCTCAGTTTATTTGTATTCAGCATAATGCTATTAAACCGTAGGAAAGCTCGACGCAATGGTCTCCGCCTCAGCAAGGATGGTTGAAACTGAACATTGACGGTGCTTCTAAAGGGAACCCGGGAGTGGCAGGGTATGGTGGGGTGGTTAGAAATAGCGAAGGCCACATTCAGTTCTGTTATTATGGTAATATTGGCATTGAAACTAATAACGCCGCGGAGTGTGAAGCTCTGCTTCAAGGACTTAAGCTTATTACCAGATATGGCTTTAATAGTTGTATTGCAGAAGGTGATTCTGAAATTTTTATACAGATGGCTAACAAACTCTTAAATGGAACCCAAGATGTGAAGATTACCACCATGTGGCGTCTGGCATGGCGGATAACATGTTTGGAAACCATGATAAGAGGCTTTAGCTCCATCGTGTTTCGACATGTAAGAAGAAGCGCCAACTGTCTAGCTGATGAGTTGGCAAACTAGGGCGTCATACAAGTGAATGATAGATGGGATGGGAAGGTCTCGAATTTACCATCTGATACCTGTCGTCTCAAGTGCATTAACATTGTCGAGTGTGATAATAAGGAATGGCTGGTGAAAGATGACGACAGAGTCTGCCCCACTACCGGTGATTGATATATGGATGGTACACATATCGAATCAAAGGGACAGATGGAACAAAGGGAAGAGGTACCTAAGGATGATCCTCAAGGTTTGTGGTGATATCATATCAGATGGTGAATTCAATTCGGAGAACTTGCAGCATGCAAAAGACAAGGTGGTGAAGCATATGCAGGATTACGATGGAGTTTCGTGATCAGCAAAGGACGACGGGTACAAATGATGAAGGCTGTGTTAATTATTTCAGCGTCAGGCTCATCATGACAAATTCAATGGTGATAGGAGGTGGATCACCCATAAATATGGACTATAGAGGTGGTATCAGGAACAAAGCTTCCAGGCGGTTTTTCCCTTGGAATACGTTTAGCAAGTGTATTGTGGCTGTGAGTGTGCAAAGAATTTGCAAGATTGAGAATATCATGTCTCCAAAAGGTCGTGCTATGAAACGGGGTAGGAAATACCTTGGTGAAACGAGCATGGTGGGGGGAGGTGCCACACCTCGTACTGGTCCTAGCCGTGATCAATGGAATTCGGCGGCTACTGCTATTTTCTTTCGACGTTTCTTTCCTCCGGGAGTAATGTAGGAGGTGGAGGAAATTGAAGCCGACTTATGGCGTCTGGTGGGGGAATCTAATTTACCGGAGGAAGTGGAGGCCATGGCTAATTGGATCCATGACTCGGGGAATACTATGGGTCGGATGGAATTGTACAATCGGGCGATTGTCACTCTGTGGGTGACCAAAACAGAACATGTCTAAATGCTTCATGTGCTTTGGCAGGAGGTTTTCCAGCTCCTTGCTACTCGTTGTTCTCTTCTAAGCTTACGACTATGACCTGACTGAGTCAAAGGCAAACCCCATTGGTTTAATACCACGGTAAGCCCTCGGTTTCGCTATGAAGTATCCTCTTTCAATGAATTTGATTTCATTGTCGGTGTTTGGTATTTATTATGTTGTAAGCCTTTGGGCATTCGAAAGGTTTAGAAGCTTGTACAAAATGGAGTTGAGTTCGGCCATCAATTTTAATGAAAAGATACAGCATTTGAGCTTCGTTCTGTTTGCATCTAAGTCTCTGTCGAGACTGATACTATTTGTCTCATGTGATTATGTTTGGCTTGGATCCTTTAGTTGGAATTCGTAAATGTTTGAATAGATTACAGTATGGTTAAACTACCCCACGCATTTTATGGGTTTTTAACTTCTAGGTTTGGAAATGATGTTTATGTAAAAAGGATTCCGGCATTATCATTTTGAATACGATTTGTAACAGGGTTTTCTGGGAAGAAGATTATTTCAATGGTTAAAAGTTGAATGCGTAACTGCTTTGGTCCAAGCCCTAAATTGATTCTGTGTTTAGCTTTTATTACTATGTTGGTTCTGTGTTTGACTTGTCTCTAGTTTCGGTTATTACAGGGTTTAAACCCTAAACCTGTCAATGTTTTATAACTTCATTATATGTAAATAATATGACTAGGTGAGATCTTTCTCAAGAGACTCGAACCCATGAATTTTAAATAAAATATTCCTTTAATAAGATGGCCCAGTGTTGTAACCCTTAGATGCCATCGAGCTCTAATTGTTTTGATATATTCTGTGTAACTTCATTTGGTTGACTGAATAATGTTTCACACCTGACGGTGTTGGGATTAACCTTGTTCATAATAATTTGATGACCCCAGGGTGAGTCCTTTCGGTCTCGAACCCTTGCTATATCATTACAGTGGCTCTGCCATATGACACTGTAATAATATTTGATAAATTTTAAACATTGTTTCAAATGTTAACTCGTTAAAGGGTTATTAATAACTCTAATGTTCAACTATTTGATATTTGTTAAAACGTGAACTCTACAGGGTTCTACCTTCGACTTAGTTGATATGTTATTTGTATAATGCATGTTGATCCTTTATATGGGTATTGAGTAGTATCAACAGATTTCATAATATAGTTTATGAGTTGTATTATTTGCATAGGTGAATGCGTTTTCAGAACTCTGTTTCGATTTGGTATTTTTATATAATACTTTGTTTATGATAAACAATGCCTATAGGGTTTATCTATGGATATTTTAAATATGTTTATTTCTATCAAGTTGATAAGAGTTCTGTACAATATACTTGATAAATTTATAATGATCCTGTATATATATATCGTAATACTATAATGCTCTGTTTAAATGATTTAAACTTTTATATGTATTCAATTTTGTAAATATTTCTAGTTTATGTGTATTGTATCCTGTCTATAAATAATAACTTGAATAGAAATATTATTTATCTTAGTTGTATAAGTATGATTACTGTATAAAATTCTATGATGAGATAAGTGGATTTTATAGTTAGGTTTCTGACATTACTGTTTAAAAATAAAAAGTGTTTACATTAATAAATTTCATGTTTAAGAGAGAAGCATTCTGCTTATAGAAATCTATTCTATTTCGAATAATAAACACTACTATTTACAGATCATTTCATCTAGGTTACTTAAACATCTTCCTGTAGTAGAGTACATCACCTATGGTGAAAGGAAAAATACAGGAAGAATTTTATAATCATTCATTCTATATTTTCAATCTTTATTTGTCCATTCATTGTACAAAATCAATCTATCAGTTTAGAAGACTAATCATTCTTAACAGCTAACCGAGATATATCCAGAAAAACTATGATAGCATAAACATACAGTTCCTCCCAACCTTCTCCAGAAAGCAACGAAGATCAATTGCTTTTGGACCCCCGAGCCAGTTCATTGAACCACCAGGATGAAGATACTGTGTAGAAGAAAGACACTCAGGTTGTACTTTAGCAATCAAGAAGACTTGCATACAAACCACTCATATGTACTTCAACAATCATGAAGACTTGCATACATATCATACTCATGTACTTCAGCAGTCAAGTAGACATGCATACATAGTACTTTGCAACTCAGTAGTAAGAAAGTCTTACTCTTCAACTCATTACCTATCTTCCCCTTATCGAACCTCTTGTGTGCTCAGTTCTAACACCACAAGGAAACATTTCTATCTCCACAGAGAATGTGTGAGCCAACAACTAAATTCGATGGCTATAAAAGATTGCATATGTCTTTTGGTTCAGTTTCACAATTAATGAGCCACCAACTCAGTTCCACCATCCTTGGGGAACATGACCACAATTTTAGGGAAGTTGTCCCATAACAATAGCTAGTAATTGAGTGCAGATGCTACCACTTTTCCCTTGCCTTCTATACTAGATTCCATTCCTCCTAGTGGGTCAGTGAACACTCTTCAACAGTCCCTTTGGGTGAGTGTCTCCTATTTTTATTTGTTAAATAATAATATTATTCATTTACAGTCATACTTGACCATCCTGGGTCATTAATACAAAACTTTACAATAAAATTTAAAGTATTGTTTTCCCACAAACATAAAATGTTTCAAGTATTAGGTAGGTTACATAAAGCTATTCCAATTCTTTGTTTTTCCTTTAAATGTGAGTTATTGTAGCAAACAAGCAGCTATTGTCAATTGAATCAATAGTCCCACAGAATCCGAAAAACATTCCAGTGCTCCTGTGGTAACCGATTGAACATGACAACATTTCCAGGAAAGGGCTTCCTAGTTACAAAAATTCCAAATCGGTTAGCTCTGAAATTGCACTTGGTAATGCTTTTAGCATGGTTTGAGACAAATAGAATTTACAGAGTGATCGTTGATGTCTCTTCTATCATTAATTCAATTTTTTTCACCTTATTTATCATAATTTTATTTTCACAGTCTACTTTAATGCTCTCTTCTTTTGCTTAGTCTTTGTGTAACATGGCATCGGATCCTTTCAATGATGTATATACTCTATGTGTCCTTGGAGGTTTTTTTTAAAGTCCCTTGCCGCTTGTCTTTTAGTACCTTGCCATGTTTCATTAGGCTTCATCATCGGAACATTGCCTTTTTCTATGGCAAGGAATTCTCTACAATGCAACTTTTTCACTTGTTAAAATTAAATATCAATTGAGAGATCAAATTAAATTGGCATTATAAATATGTATTAAATGAAGATATTTTAAAAGGTTTAATGACGAACTTTGAAACCCCCCATGAAATATGTACTAGAAATTTGAAATGAATGTATAATTTTATTTTATTGTGTAATCAATGCATTTCCACATAAACCAAAGTGGTGGCTTAGGTTTGTTGATGACGTTTTTAGTAATTGGCCTCATGGTGATGATAAACTAAATGAGTTCTTAAACCATATGAACAATCAATGTGATTGTATTAAATTCACCATAGAAAAGGAGGTACACAACTCCCTTCCTTTCTTGGATGTTCTTATCACAAAAAATATGGATGGTTCTCTTTCTCACAAAGTATACAGAAAGAAAACTCACATGGATAGATACCTCCATGCCGACTCACACCATCATCCAACCCAGAAAGTCAGTATTATAAACACCCTAGCCACACATGCATGGCGCATCTTAGATCAAGACCACTTAGAAGACGAGTTAAATCTCCTTAAAGAATCCCTCATAAAAAATGGTTATAAAAGTAAAGATATTAATAAAGTCTTCTGCAACATAAAAAAAATAAAAATAAAAATAAAATCAATAAAAAAAATTTGATATAACCCGCCCTAGAATTACTCTTCCATATATATATGGCACTACTAACAAGATTTCAAGTGTTCTAAAAAAGAATAACATTATGGTGTCATTTTCTCCTCCCAATTCCTTGACAACCATGCTTGACAAAGCAAAGGACCCCATCGATCCCAAAAACCAAAAAGGTGTATACAAAACACCTTGCTCATGTGGTGAAGCCTACATAGGTGAGACAGGTAAATCAATCACAATTAGATTAAAGGAACATAGCGCAGACCTACAACATGAAAGAGTAAAAAACTCAGCCATAGCTGAACATGCTCACAACACGAAACATCATATTTGCTTAGAAGACTCTAAGGTCTTAGCCATTGTTCCTCAATATCACAGAAGAAAAACTCGCAAAGCCATAGAAATTGAGAAATGTAGAAAGAATTTCAACCGAGATGATGGCTTCAAACTAAAAGATGCATGGAAACCTGTAATTCATAAACTTAAAACAAGTTAAATGGATAAATCTAACCAAACATATACAATTTTAAAACAATTAAGAGCTACTTAATTTATTAAGCATAAAAGTAGGAAGGATAAATAATAAACACTCATTTAGAAACATACTTTAATATGACATCGAATTTATTAATAATCCCAACACTACAATATAAACTAAATAGTCAAAGTATTTAATATAACTACACACCTCCAACTTATATATCAATACTATTAATAACTTTTCAAATTATTAATAATTTTATAAAAATTTATAAAAAAAAATAAAAATAATACTATTAAAAACTTTCAAATAACAATTATACTTTATAGAAAAACATAACACATTAGATTTTTAAACATTAGAAAGAGTAATAATAAATAATTTATTTATAACAAATTCCACTTAGGTTAAAGTCAAATTAAAAAAAATTAAATAAAAGATTTTAACAACTAAACCGACATGTTCCAAACCCTAACCCTAAAAACTAAACAAACAATATCTATTCTTCACTTCCCCGTGCTAAGGACGAGAGTGATATTTGCTTCTCTTGAGGATGAACCTGCTTAAAAGGTTCGAAACTGTCGATTTCAAAAATCATCCGCAGATTTCCTCTCATCACTATTTGATATTTTTTAAAACGTGAAGTCTACAAGGTTCGACCTTCGAATTAGTTGATATCCTCTTTGTATAATGCATGTTGATCCTTTATATGGGTATTGAGTAGTATCAACAGATTTCATAATATAGTTTATCAGTCGTATTATTTGCTTAGGTGAATGTGTTTTCTAGAACTCTGTTTCAATTTGGTATTTTTATATAATACTTTGTTTATGATAAACAATGCATGTAGGGTTTATCTATGGATCTTTTAAAGATGTTTATTTCTATCAAAGTAATAAGAGTTCTGTACAATATACTTGATAAATTTATAACGATCTTGTATATATATATCGTAATACTATAATGCTCTATTTAAATGATTTAAACTTTTATATGTATTCAATTTTGTAAATATTTCTAGTTTATGTGTATTGTATCCTGTCTATAAATAATAGCTTGAATAGAAATATTATTTATCTTAGTTGTATAAGTATGATTACTGTATAAAATTCTATGATGAGATAAGTGGATTTTATAGCTAGGTTTCTGACATTACTGTTTAAAAATAAAAAGTGTTTACATTAAGAAATTTCATGTTTAAGAGAGAAGCATTCTGCTTATAGAAATCTATTCTATTTCGAATAATAAACACTACTATTTATAGATCATTTCATCTAGGTTACTTAAACATCTTCCTGTAGTAGAGTACATCACCTATGGTGAAAGGAAAAATACGGGAAGAATTTTATAATCATTCATTCTATATTTTCAATCTTTATTTGTCCATTCATTGTACAAAATCAATCTATCAGTTTAGAAGTCTAATCATTCTTAACAGCTAACCGAGATATATCCAGAAAAACTATGATAGCATAAACATACAGTTTCAGAATATAGTTCAATAGTTCAAAACTAAATAAATTAAAAACAAGTAGAACCTGATAACCGATAGGGTGGACAAACACCCAAAGAGGACCGTTCCTCCCAACCTTCTCCAGAAAGCAGCCAAGATCACTTGCTTTTGGACCCCCGAGCCTGTTCACTGAACCAACAGGATGAAGATACTATGTAGAAGTAAGACAGTCAGGTTGTACTTCAGCAATCAAGAAGACTTGCATACAAACCACTCATATGTACTTCAACAATCATGAATACTTGCATACATATCATACTCATGTACTTCAAGGGTCAAGTAAACTTGCATACATAGTACTTTGCAACTCAGTAGTAAGACAGTCTTACTCTGCAACTCATTACCTAACTTCCCCTCATTGAATCTCTTGTGTGCTCAGTTCTAACACCATAAGGAAAAAGTTCTATCTCCACAGAGAATGTGTGATCCAACAACTCAATTCCATGGATATAAAAGATTTCATAGGTCTTTTGGTTCAGTTTCACAATTAATGAGCCACTAGCTCAGTTCCACCATCCTTGGGGAACATGACCACAATTTTAGGGAAGCTGTCCCATAACAACAGCTAGTAATTGAGTGCAGATGCTGCCACTTGTCCATTGCCTTCTATACTAGATTCCATTCCTCCTAGTGGGTTAGTGAACACTCTTCAACAGTCCCTTTGGGTGAGTGTCTCCTATTTTAATTTATTAAATAATAATATTATTCATTTACAGTCATCCTTGACCATCCTGGGTCATTAATACAAAACTTTACAATAAAATTTAAAGTATTGTTTTCCCACAAACATAAAATGTTTCAAGTAGGTTACATAAAGCTATTCCAATTCTTCCTTTTTCCTTTAAATGTGAGTTATTGTAGCGAACAAGCAGCTATTGTCAATTGAATCAATAGTCCCACAGAATCCGACAAACATTCCAGTGCTCCTGAGGTAACCGATTGAACATGACAATATTTCCAGGAAAGGGTTTCCTAGTTACAAAAATTCCAAATCAGTTAGCTCTGAAATTGCACTTGGCAATGCTTTTAGCATGGTTTGAGACAAATAGAATTTACAGAGTGATCGTTGATGTCTCTTCTATCATTAATTCAATTTTTTTCACCTTATTTATCATAATTTTATTTTCACAGTCTACTTTAACGCTCTCTTCTTCTGCTGAGTGTTTGAGTAACATGGCATCAGATCCTTTCAATGATGTATATACTCTATGTGTCCTCGGAGGTTTTTTTTAAAGTCCCTTGCCGCTTGTGTTTTAGTGCCTTTCCAGGTTTCATTAGGCTTCACCATTGGAACTTTGCCTTTCTCTATGGCAAGGAATTCGCTACAACGCAACTTTTTCACTTGTTATAATTAAATATCAACTGAGAGATCAAATTAAATTGGCATTATAAATATGTATTAAATGAAGATATTTTAAAAGGTTTAATGACGAACTTTGAAAGCCCCCATGAAATATGTACTAGAAATTTGAAATGAATGTATAATTTTATTTTATTGTGTATTGAAATACACACACACACATCCACCAAGTGTTAGTGCAAAATTTGAAGGTCTTAAGGGTGAAAATATGAAGTAAAAGGAAACACTTTTTGCTTTTTGTTTTACTAAAATAATTATAGAATTTTACATTTTTTCAACTTCAATCCCTCAAAACTCATATTATATTTCAGAATTTCACTTTAAGGTAAAAAAAGATTTGTAGGTAATTGTGTTACCCCATACCTATTTTTTTTTGTAAAAAAGATCATGGACATATACTAGGATAATTTTTTTGTTTACTAAGTGCATATAATTTAAAATTTTACATTAGCATAATAAGTATAATCCATTATGTTTTTTTAGTGACGGTTATTCATATTTGGGAAAAAATTATATTGCCACAATCTAAAAATATTGTACAAGTGCATGAATGATGGGGAATTTTCAGGTTTAACCAATATTTTTTTATTTAATGAAATTGAGTAAGACAAATAATGGTGATGTTTCGAAACATTTTTTGATCGGTCAATTTTCATTTTGATGTCATCATCACTAAGAAAACTAAAAGTGAGCTTTTGAATAGGACAGAGAGGGGAATTGCACTATGATTTTTACTATTTTTTTGGTGTTTTCATTTTGAAGTTATTTAATTTGCATGTAGTTTTCATAATAGTAAAATTTTGAAGTGATAGAGTATAGAATAAAATTATTAATAAATAGAAATTATTGATGAAAAGAAATAATTCTTGTATAATTAGAAACTAGATTTAGATATGAATTGTAACATACCCCTTTACTGAAAACATTTTATGTTTGAAGAAGACATTATCTTAACTTTTATTAGTTTTATATTTGGACAAGTGTCCAAGGATGACTGTAATTGCACAATATTATTATTTAAATAAAAAAAATAGGAGACACTCACCCAAGGAGAATTGTTAAAAGAGTGTTTACTGACCCACTAGGTGGAATGGAATCTGGGGTAGAAGGAAATGGACAAGTGGCAGCATCATGAGGCAAGTAACTAGCCGTTGGTATGGGACAACTCCCTTGAATTGTGGTCATAGTTCCCTGAAAGATGGGACTGGAGCTTGAGGCTCATTTATTGAAAACTAACCACCAAAAATACCTAGGCATCTTGTTAAGAGCCATCGAATTTTTGATTGAGGTTCATCACTTTTCCTGACGAGGAAACTTACCTTGTGGTTCTGTTGTATGCACATAAGAGATTCGATGAGGGGAAGCCTAGGTTTTTTATCATGCTGTAAGTCTGCCTTATTTACTAGTGAGTGCAGAGTTTCTACTACTGAGTGCAGAGATTGAGGTTTTTGGCAAGTCTCTATTGATTGCTGGTTATACAAAATTGAGTGCCTTGATTCTACATAGAGTTCTTATACCTAATGGTTCAATAAACAAGCTCGGGGGTCCAAAGGAGGCAAGTAGATTGGATGCTCCTTCTGGAGAAGGTTGGGAGGAACAACCCTCCGTGGGTGTTTGTCCACCCTATCTACAGTTACAGGTTCTACTGGATATTTCCTCTCTAAGTAGTTAATTTACTTTCTGTAATTGTTGATTTAATACTCTTTAGCTAACTAATGATAATATAGAAGTATAAGTGTGAATTTCTGATCTGTTAGGATTTTGTAGACTGCTGAATATATTTATGAATTGATAGAATAAATTCCCTCTCTGTATTTTTCCCCATATTGTTTTCTCTATCGTACTCTAGTATAGAGAAGGAGAATTAAGATAGATAAATGATAGGCAGAATGTAGAATGAATGAATAGATTAACATTGTTTTGTTTCCTTAATTTCCTTATCTGTTAGATTTACTGTAATTTCTTAGATACTTTCTAAATTACATAACTTAGGTTTTCTGTCAAGATTAAACATAGAAATAATGATTTTATTCAGACAGTATAGTATCTCTAGTTTTGTAGTAACAAATTTATATAGGGTTTAATGTTTCCAGGTTCTCTAAACTCTACAAAAGATTTCTTTATTATAGCCTCTTACTAAATATCCATTCAAAATTTCTAATAAGACTTTTATTTATCCTATATTATAATTATTTTAACATCAAAACAGTAACCCATATTCACGATTGAAAACAACTATCACTACAAGCAGATTAAACCAAAATGTTAACACTTATATCGTTATTACCATAGATCCTTTAACAAAAAACAAGTCTGTATTGAATGAATGTTCTTATACTGACAGAATCCCAATTTCTCTAATATAACATTTAGTATTCATTCAACACTTGACAAATCAAATTGATTATCAAAGACAGAGTTCGACCACCTATTCGAAACCTTCATCATATCTTTATTTACCATGTATTATTTTATTAGTAACCGAAACCCCTTAAAGAACATAGTATTCACCAAACAGGGTTTTGACTAAGACACTATGCCATGTATTATATTTATACATGCAATCATTCATGTACAGTTGAATTCATATTACAGGAAATACTATTGACGAAAGGTCATTTGTCTTTAAAACTATAAAAATAGTCATTCTCTTGCAGAACCAGCTTGAAGCAATAAACCCAGTTTTTAAACAAAACAACAGTAGATATACTACTTTAGCAAAATCAAATGCCTATCGATATTATTCACCTACACAACAAAACCAAGTTTGAAACTACAGTCCGAGAGACTAAGCCATTCGTCTTTTCAACACTTTAAACATTCAATTTATCATCGTCACATGCCGAAACAAGGGTTCGAGGTTGCAAATAGTCCCATACATCGAAACGAAGAAGAGGTTAGGGTTTGAGTTTTCAAACAAAGCATTAAACCTTGGCTCTCAGCCATTAACCAAATACAACATACATTGACATCAAATAACACCGAGCATTGATTTCAGGCATAGTATAAAAACCATAGGCCAAACCCTTTTCATTTATCCAATAGTCGAGGGTTAAAACCCTGGGAACAAATAATACATTTCAACATACAGTAACACTGTAGAATACATTATAAGGGTAGGTCAAGGATTCAATCCTCCCTACGCATGCGTCACAGCATGAAGGCATTCAACAGCGACCACACCTTTTGAAAATAGAAAGCTCCGGTAAAACCAAACACAACTAACAGTTGTTAGGAGAAACCACAAGAGAAACCACCGAGACTTACCGTTTCAAGCAGTAGTTTCCCACTTAGCTTGAGCATAGAACCCTGTAGGTGAAAGCACCTGCCAATAACACAGAGGGTGGTTAAACTTAAATTCCAAGCTTAAAACAATACAGACGATTGCATCAACATGAAAATTTCAAAAGAGACATTACCTTTACATTAAACTGAAGGTTGAAATCAACAACTTCTACAACCGACTTTAAATCCAGAGTCACACACAACTCGCTTAATGAATGCAACTATTACATCCACAGTAACTGGCTCGGCTCTTAAACCCTGAAAACTATCAACCCTTCCCTATACGTCGTGGTATTGAACCTGAGGAAGGAGTCCTCAAGAACCAGCTTCGAAGCCGAGCACCACTACAACCGACGTGACTTTTCCTGAGCCATTCAAATACCAAAACAATGCAGTGAACTTCCACACCAGAGCTCGGCTCTTAAACTATCAACTTGTAATAGTAATCACTCTCAGGTCACAGTTTCGAATCATGGGAGAAGCTCTCAAAACCTGAAAACAAAACCCTAAAGCTTCGCAGGCCTGTTGGCCTCGTTACTGCACCACTCCTGAACAATGAATGTAGAATGGTTATGCTACCTGAGTGATAAGCCCGAGAGCTGTTAGGGTTAGCACCTTAACCAAGGAGACCACGTGAACGTTACCACGTCAGATGCCAACGGGCATTCCACTCCTCTTTTCTTTATTACACTTTTAATAATTGAGCTACCAATGTACTGTTTCCTGTCAATGTAACCACATATCAAACCTTTCCAAACATTCTCCATAGTAACACTTAACAAATTCCAATTTAAGTAGGGTCGTATGTTATCAAAGTTTACATTATCGTTTCTATGGTTAGCTAGGTGTTACATTGTAGCGCATCAAGGTTATTGTTGGCCATTATCACGATGGAATTCATAACCCTAGTATATCATATAATTCCCTAAGTCCAAAGACTCATGTTTATTGTCAATACGTTAGTAAATTATATAGAACACTTTTTAATCAAACCTTTCGGGTATGGTATTAGCACCATAAGGATTAATAAATATTTCTTTTGGAGTTGTACAAAGTATATAATGTACAACTAGAAACATTATATAAGTCACTTAATAATTTATCCCCTTGGTCATGCTCTTATGGAAGAGAATAATAAAAGGAGTTTTTGCAATACATCTCCAAGCCTAAATGCTAATGATCTAACATGTTTAAATTTCGAGTCATAAGACATTTATATATCGAAACACTCTGTTCTCAAATCCTAAGTTCAGAACCTTTAAACATTATACAAATTTATGAACTTTACAAATCACACAACGTCGAGAAGGAAGTTAACAGTATGACAAGCATATAGGCCACTTTTCTAGGATGAAGTGGAAGAAACTTTGAGAGTAGTTTTCAGCTTGTAGTGACTCCTTACAATCTAGAGTTTTCAAATAGTAATTACAACTTCTGGAAATTCAATCAAATATTTAAGTAGAACACTTACAGCAGTAAGACTGGGATTCAAAACATTATTAAGCTCTCTCCATGAAGTACATCAGACTTATCACTAGACATTGACGGTTAACTGAAAGTGCATTTAAGACTTCTTAGAAATACTTTGCATTACTGGGAAGGACGTATCTTTCTTACCTGCAATTCTGCGAAAAAGAAGGTTCAAATGCTTTAGCATAAATGCTAAGTAAGCCTCGGGGTACCCATAGGACCCCTTCATCATCAAAAGAAGAACAACAATTAGCACTTATAAACATAAATAATTGTTTAAGCATTGACTTAAGTAATCTAAGAAGTACAGCTGAGACAAGAAAACAATCAATAGCATCTTAATGTAGATTTAATTTCATCTCTTATCATGTCGCAAAACAATATATTTATGACCGTTACAAACATTTATTTCAACATGTCGACATAGAAGCATTTAATATAATTCCGCACAGCAAAGTACAACATTTAATGCTACGTCAAAAATTTTTAATTTTTTGTGAAATTTCGGGATGTTACATGAATCTATGGGTATAGATTCAACAAATTGTAGTGCCCCTAGACTTGTGTAGACATTGAGGGCACCTGCTGAGTGACCCGGCTGATTGAAACATTAATTAAATAACCTTTTGACCTTATTTTTTTGAGTATGTGTATCTGAACTATTGAGGTAAATGAATAATTGCATATGTTAAACGATTAGCTATGACTATGGAAAATTATATTGATGGATAATGCTTAACGAATAGCTGTATGGTGATTATGTATTTGGCGACGAAATGTATATTTGATAAGATGAATGAGCAGTTTGAATAAATCATAAATGTTTAACAATGCTAGAGTTAGAAACCAGATGATGATTGTTGAGAACAGTGCTACTAATAATTTGTTGCGAGAAGTGTGTGTAGAAACAAGTGAGACGGTTCACCAACGGACACACAAAGGAACATGGAGGGTCGTAGAGTACGAGTAAATCACACACAGGGAGAGCGACGACGATGTTGACTCCGACGGAATACCACGCTTGAGCAGATAAGCACTGATCCGCTTGCTCAAGAGGAAAGCGTGAGGGCGTACGAGGTGGGCCACGACGGAGCTGGTCACGTACGAGTTGAGGGGCACGCAGTGAGAACGGACTCACTCCTCAGCGCCATTAGTCCCTAGATAGCATGTAGACGGAGGATGGATGGTAACGATTCCTAAAATCCCTACAAGAGTTCCCGCAAGTCAAAACGGAAAGATGGTGGCAGAAGGGCCCGACGATGCGGTACCCTGTCGAGAACAGAAAGAATGGATGCAAGGACCCAACGATGCGGTACCATGCCAAGGAATGGAAACCATGGATGACTGGACCCGACGGAGTGGTGCCATGTCAAGGAATTAAAATTAAGGAACTAGGATCCCAACGGCGCGGCACCGTGATCCTAGTGAGTTTGATTGTTAAATTTAACTGCATAAAAAATTATGAGAATAACTCTAGATCATTACTTAGCAAATGCATAAAAATAATTTAGGCATTTGCACATGAATAGTTATTTTTGTTGAGCATTTAAAATAATAGAAATCATTATTTAGGAGCAAAATAGAATCCTAAGATTAGACACCTAGTCAACTAAAAGCTAGGAGTTAATTAAAATATCTCGGGGACAAACTGGAGCAAACTTAGGGGTGTTGGTGCACTTCCTAGAGAAAATGACACTTGGATGGGTGAGTGTTTTAATTAAATAATTAATTAAAAATATTTAATTATGCATGAAGCGACATGTGTCGCATGAGATTTCCCTTTATAAGGAAGGCTTAAGGAATGGGTAAGGGGCCCATAATTTGGATGATTGTCGTAATTTTTGAATGCCTCAAAGACTTGCTTCTATCTAAGGGTTTGGCTTAGAAATCCTGGTGGGAAGGGAAGCCCAAGCTGAATTTCTGAAATACTTGTGTGAGCTCTACGACCCAAAGCTCGGGGGAGGCCATGCGACTGAAAGCATGAGCCTATGGTTGGGTGGCGAAGCTAACGGTTGCTTCGCCTATGGTTAAACGAGCTTTGCTGGAGGGATCCTACGGAAGATGAAGGCGACAATGGACCAACCGGATCGGGTTGACAGGTTAAAGTTTTGCTTATTTTTGTTAAGTTATTCACGCTTTTTATTTTATTTTTCCAATAACTATGATGGCTAATTTGTTTGTATGAAGTTTTTAAAGTTTCAGGTTCAGTTCAAGGGGACCCTAAAGGAGGGGTCCTACATTTGGTATCAGAGCCGGTCAAGCGTTGAGGGCACCTGACTCATATTTCTATTGAGGGGTTGTTGGTATTCTGTCAAGTTGGGTTGATCAAACAATCAAATCCGCTGCTACTACAACGATCTATTCCTCCTCAAATTTCGACACTCGAATCAGGTTCAAAACTTTTTTTTTAGATTATTTAGTTTCCAGCATTTGAGATTATATTTTAATTTTGTTTTCAAGTTAAAGAAGAGGAAATGGCTGTAACTCGAACCGCATTTCTAATGATTTTATAACTCTGGTTTTGATATTTATATATGGGAAAGCACAAAGATATTGGGTTAGTTCTATACAGTTTAAACGCTGTTTTATTTGACCAACATTTCCAGATTTATTTCTTCAAGATCATTTTGGTTCAAAATTATTTAAAACCCTGTGTATATTTCTCATGCGTTTTTCCAGAATTAAATTTTTCGTCAGGACGATTTGGATCCAAGAAAATAAGAACTCTATTTGCATCCTTTGTGCATTCCCAGAATTGCTTTGTTGTCTTCTTGAGATCGATTTGTGTTATTATTTCAATCTTTGTATTTCATAATGAAGGGCGACTTTCAGAATCTATCAGGAATTTTAATTGAGCTTTTTGAAATTCTCTGTGATTCATGATGAAAGGGCAATTTCCAGAACCTAGTTTCGTAGTTGCTCCATTTTCTGAGATTCAAAAACTCAGTTTAAAACCCGATCTCATTTTCATAAATCGGTTGTTGCAGACTGCAGTTGATCAAATTTTTTTTTTTTTTTCTGAGATTTAAATCATCAGTTTGCGACCCGATTTCATTTCCAAATCGATTGTTTGTAGTCGATCTATATCTTCTGAGATTGAAAACTTGGTTTGTATTATTATTTCGTTGCTAGAATTCTTATTTGGGTTTTATTTTAAACATCAACAAATCTTTGTAATTAAATTTAAAATAAATAAAGATCGGCGTCCTCCAAGATTCATTCTTGAAATCGTATTCGATTCACTTAAATACCTCTGGGTTTAAATCGAACCCTGGTTGGTGTATTCTTCATACCCTTAATCCAGTTGAAAATCGACATTAAAAGATCTCTGCCTTGAGGTTGAAATGATTTATTCAGGATCCATGATTATGAATTGATTTTCCCTTAGTCTTCTGTACCTGTGCCCTGTGGTTAAAAAGACTTTGTGTTATTATTAAGATTCCATATTTGGATTCGTATATTTCAATCCGATTACCAGAACCGTCCAAGACTAAGGGAAGACACCGGTGCGTTATCATTCAGGACGGATTCTAAAATTAAGTTTTTAAGCGTTATATTTCAGCAACACAGTGCGTGAACTGTACAAGTCTCTGTACACTTACGCTGAATTATAGTGACCTTCCAGCCTATGTTTATTCAATTGATAACTCTGTATTTGGAATTAATCATTAAGTTCCCGATCTGCCAAATGACTGTGTGACTCCATTGAATTTGATCACTAAGTTTTCGACTTTGCCAATTTGCGAATCCAATCCGGAAAGTGTGATTGATCCTTAAACAAATCTGTGCATCTATTTCAGAAATTGAAGGCATCCTCCAGAATTTGTAATGTGATTGTATTTGATCCTTAAATACCATGTGCCCAATTCGAGATTTGAATGGCGATTCCAAAAATTGCAAGTAAATTGTTGTTGATCATTAAATAGCTCTGTGTAACCTCTACGATTATTAAATCCCTTTCCTGGCTCAAACATCTGGTGTGTAACCGATCCCAGCTCCAGAAGGCGCACTCGCGTTCTTAGTGACAGTCTGGAAGCATTTGTTATATAATTTCTTCAAAGGATCCGTGTGATGCTATGGCCGTACTATGTAACTGCGCAGAGTTTTCCTTGCAAGCGTTTGATAATAACCGACCTCATCTCTCTCGAAAGGATTGGATGCACAAACTTGGTGGAACCGTAGATCCCTACCCTTGCAACCTTCTGGCATAGGATGGTAGGGATATCGATTGGTTGTAAAGATTATGATAATTTTAATTCTGTATTGTAACCCTTGAATTTCTTGTGAAGGCATAGTGATTCAGTTACTGCGAATCTTAAACTTTGTCTTTGTTTTATAAATTTTGGATGTAAGGACCCCAGATCTGATCTACTTCGATTTTATTTAATCTCTGCTGTTGTTTTACAATTTCTTTTGATAACTCTGTGTAAGCACATTGGCATTCCTAGACCCGAATCACAAAGGCGTTTAACTTTTCAAACTCTATGTCTTAAATTACCATCTGGGGAGGCGTTAAGGGTAATCGCCTTATTCCATTTCAAATTCTTGAATTGATGTTTCCAGAATTGCACTGGCATACCAATCTCAATTTTTCTCTATGTATCCTATTTCCTTCTCTGCGTTTCCTTTAAAGTTTATGGGTGTTTGACATGAAGCCTCAGATTGAGTTTCCTCTCTGCGTTTTCTATTTTTGACTGAGATCTCGTTCCTCAATCTCTGCATCCCCATTTAAACGTCTGAGTTTTGGCGTTTCAATTTTTTAGATTTCACAGTAATGTAATCCAGATCTTAGCGTCATTTAGTTTCTAGCTTCTGAGTTTTGCTTTCAAAACTTGTTTAAAAATCTACTCTACCCATTCCAGTGTGGTGTTTCCAGATTCCACAAATTGATTTTAACCCGATCTTTAATGTTATGTTTTCAGATTGGAACTCTGCCCAAATTCATTTCGGTGTATTAAGTTTTCTTCTAACCCCTCCAGAAATTCGAACAAGTGTCTCTGCGTGGTCTATATAAGACTCTGTGGCTTAAAGTTTCAGGGATTGCTTTTAATTAATTTTTTTGTTTTCTTCATATTATCAGAACCATTCTGGGCTAATAGAAGTACCCTGCGTGTTATCTACCAGTAAATCATATTCCGATCCTTCAGTCCTTATACCTTAAATTGCTTCCTGAACATTTAAAATTATGAACTGTAATTGCATCATCTCTAATTTCATTAACCTTCTAAAATTTGTAAAATGGAATGCGATCTGGATCCATGAGTTTCGTAATTCTTGGCGTTTCTTGAAAATTAGAAACTTTATGAAGTTGTCTCTGTACTATTTTTTTTTAAATTTTAATGGCCTCCTAGAATCTGTAATTGTGAAAAGAATTGACCATTCATGCAACTGTGCATTTAATCTTCGTCATCACTTTTGGAGTTGAATTTTCCATTGCATTTATCCGTGTAAACGACCTCTTGCATAAATGTTACCAGTCTGATGAAACTAGGTGGCTAATGCTCAGTTAGACAGAGTGTTATGAGTTGCTGAGTTTAGGAATTCTTATGCGTTTGTTCTAAATACCTTCATTTGCAATTATAGACATATATCCGTTTAAATTGTTTATATGTTACTGAACTTCTAGAATTACATTTATAAATTACCTTTTCAAACTTATTTATTAGTTAATTAACTTTTAGAGTTTTATATATATGTGTACACACCTTCCAATTGTTATTCTGAGCTGGCTATGGAAGACCCCTACTACTTACATAGTGTTAATCAAATACATAGCTGCCGATTAGCTAATGGTGAGAACAAGGAGTTACTGATCTTAGTGCCACATGTAGAACTTTCTTTATTATATCTGGAATATGTAGATGTTACTTCAATAGGAAAAATGAAAAAGCTATCAGCTAGTTGTGTATAAGTGTATAAAAAGTAAAAGAAATTGATCATATTGTCACTTGTCGAAATCTCTTTTTATTTATATGTTGGAATACAAATAGAAAATGATCATATTACCACTTGTCGCACTTTCTTTTATTTTGTATTTGGAATATATATATTATACTTCAATAAGAAAAAGAGAAAGCTATTAGGTAGTTGTGTTTAAGAAGTAGGATGAAATTCGTATATATAAAATATAAATGTAATTATTTTACTCCCAAGGAAAAGAGCCATTTAAAGACATATTATGAATACTGAATACTTAGTTGAAGAGAAAAAGAGTTAGATTTTATGTATAGTTATAGGGAGTAGTTCCCTTAAAGGTATGTTGGAATAAGTTTTATGTTATGAAATGTGAATACTTTACTTCAAGGAAAAAGAGTCATTAGAATGTATTTAACTATGTATAAAGTATAGAAAATAATCTTTCTACTTATATTTTGGAATATGTACCTCCCACTCAAAAGAAGAAGAGTCATTATGTACCATAAGTTATTTCAAATTGTAAAGGGTGTCTCTTTTATGAATGTTGGTAGTATGTATACCTTACGACAATAAGAAAAGGGAACCCTGTAAATGCATCTCCCATATTTATAATATAGAAATAGTATGGTTACAATAGGCTGGAGAATTAAATTGTTCATCTTAGTTCAGTAAGAAATACTTATGTGTTATGTTATAAGTCATATGCTGGTAGATATGACAATTGTAGATTCATTGAGTTTTAAAGGAAGTTCCTTGTGATCACTTTTCTCCAAGTAAGTAACTGAACTTATTAAATGCGCGACAGTTGAAAAAAAAAAATCTTCGTGAACTGTCGAAGTCTTATATTTGGTAAATGGTTTTGAATTTAAAGATGGGAAACCTGAATGATTCTTTAGATAGATTTCAGTAAGCTAAGGAAGAGAAGATGATATGTGTATTAAATGATTTGTTTGCAGTTATGGATTAAAGTAACTAAATCATGAGCTATGATTGTTATGCTAATTATGGTTCTATAAAAAGATTGGATACTAATGGTGATAATTGTCTTCCAAGCTAAGTTCATGACCTACACTTGATACGAAGGATGTTAGTACACAAATCTTTTTTTTCACTTGCTCATGAGAAGAGACCCTACATTTGGGTTCGTTAGTGATGCATAAAGATCGACATAGAAAAGTCAGAGCTGCGGTTTTTACTTCTTCATTCTCGGCAAGAATATTTACAGCTTCTCTAACAGGTTAGAATTATTCTTCACTAAATTTGCTAGTATAAAAGTTTGAATGATATTCAAGGTTCATATACTTTGATGATGGGTTATGCATCAAGAATTTTATCGATTGGTTGTAAATGCTTATTTTCTGAACTCAAGGCGATGGCTTCACAAGTATGCACTACTAGCTTGTAATCGTGCTTTGAATTGTGAAAAAAGAGAAGTTAAACTTACTTGAACTATAGAATTTTAGCTATACTTGAGCTAGGAGGAGAAGAAAACTTCACATAAACTTTGTTTATAAAATTTGAGATTATACTTTTAACTATACTAAGTAAACGACACGCTAGTATTTAATCACATTTTGGATTTTGAGAAGAGAGAGGTTGCGTGTAAGATTAGTTTAGGAATGGATAAGGTATGTATTGAAGAACAGAATTCAGAAGGGTTAATTATTATTTTGAAATTCAGAGATTGTTTAAAATATATGATAGTTATACGTAGCCATAGAAAATGAAGAAATTGGGATTGAAGATTTTATTCCTTATGTGGAAATGTGTTAGTGCCTAAAGGATTTACATAGATGATATAGTTTTGTTGAATGAAAGGAATTTGTTATGGACGATTTCAAATTCGATTGCAATTAATGAGCCAGTAGAGGACTACTGTGGGGATTGCTACACTATGAAAGGTACGATTTAGTTATATTGTCAAATATGAGATGTATACTTATATGATGGTAGAAAAGAGGAAACGAAATTTTACTATCAATTGTGGTTATGTTGAAGAAATGAATGTAGAAAGAAAGATAAAACTCACCATGGAAGCACATGAGACTTAAATTCGGGATGAAATTTTAATAAGATGGGGTGGATGTAATGCCCCTAGAATGACTATGGAGCTTAAGGGAACCTTTCGAGTGACCCGACTGAACAACTTCGATATAATCGTCTCTTGAGCCTTCTTATGCCTTAAATGATTGAGGACAACCTGAAGATGTAAATGACGACAATAATTGATAAATGAATTAAGGAATTAAATTCTATGTGTGGAGAGGGATAATTGATTGATTACATCTTGATTTATGATTAGCCCTGATTGATCAAGTCAAAGTGCAGTAGGACAATTACAGTCCTAGCTCTGCGACTTGGGAGGACGCAACTGAGATGCGTCGTAGCTTTCCATTTTTTTATTCTGAACTTCGGGACGAAGTTCTAATTAAGTAGGGGTGTATGTAGTGCCCCTAGACTTGTGTAGACATTGAGGGAACTTGCTGAGTGACCCGGCTGATTGAAACATTAATTAAATAACCTTTTGACCTTATTTTTTTGAGTATGTGTATCTGAACTGTTGAGGTAAATGAATAATTGCATATGTTAAACGATTAGCTATGACTATGGAAAATTATGTTGATGGATAATGCTTAACGACTAGCTGTATGGTGATTATGTATTTGGCGACGAAATGTATATTTGATCAGATGAATGAGCAGTTTGAATAAATCATAAATGTTTAACAATGGTAGAGTTAGAAACCAGATGATGATTGTTGAGAACAGTGCTACTAATAATTTGTTGCGAGAAGTGTGTGTAGAAACAAGTGAGACGGTTCACCAACAGACACACAAAGGAACATGGAGGGTCGTAGAGTACGAGTAAATCACACACAGGGAGAGCGACGACGATGTTGACTTCCGACGGAATACCACGCTTGAGCAGATAAGCACTGATCCGCTTGCTCAAGAGGAAAGCGTGAGGGCGTACGAGGTGGGCCACGACGGAGCTGGTCACGTACGAGTTGAGGGGCGCGCAGTGAGAATGGAATCACTCCTCAGCGCCATTAGTCCCTAGATAGCATGTAGACGGAGGATGGATGGTAACGATTCCTAAAATCCCTACAAGAGTTCCCGCAAGTCAAAACAGAAAGATGGTGGCAGAAGGGCCCGACGATGCGGTACCCTGTCGAGAACGGAAAGAATGGATGCAAGGACCCAACGATGCGGTACCATGCCAAGGAATGGAAACCATGGATGACTGGACCCGACGGAGTGGTGCCATGTCAAGGAATTAAAATTAAGGAACTAGGAGCCCAACGGCGCGGCACCGTGATCCTAGTGAGTTTGATTGTTAAATTTAACTGCATAAAAACTTATGAGAATAACTCTAGATCATTACTTAGCAAATGCATAAAAATAATTTAGGCATTTGCACATGAATAGTTATTTTTGTTGAGCATTTAAAATAATAGAAATCATTATTTAGGAGCAAAATAGAATCCTAAGATTAGACACCTAGTCAACTAAAAGCTAGGAGTTAATTAAAATATCTGGGGGACAAACTGGAGCAAACTTAGGGGTGTTGGTGCACTTCCTAGAGAAAATGACACTTGGATGGGTGAGTGTTTTAATTAAATAATTAATTAAAAATATTTAATTATGCATGAAGCGACATGTGTCGCATGAGATTTCCCTTTATAAGGAAGGCTTAAGGAATGGGTAAGGGGCCCATAATTTGGATGATTGTCGTAATTTTCGAATGCCTCAAAGACTTGCTGCTATCTAAGGGTTTGGCTTAGAAATCCTGGTGGGAAGGGAAGCCCAAGCTGAATTTCTGAAATACTTGTGTGAGCTCTACGACCCAAAGCTCGGGGGAGGCCATGCGACTGAAAGCATGAGCCTATGGTTGGGTGGCTAAGCTAACGGTTGCTTCGCCTATGGTTAAACGAGCTTTGCTGGAGGTATCCTACGGAAGACGAAGGCGACAATGGACCAACCGGATCGGGTTGACAGGTTAAAGTTTTGCTTATTTTTGTTAAGTTATTCACGCTTTTTATTTTATTTTTCCAATAACTATGATGGCTAATTTGTTTGTATGAAGTTTTTAAAGTTTCAGGTTCAGTTCAAGGGGACCCTAAAGGAGGGGTCCTACACAAATAATCTTTAAAATTTGCAGGTGTTTGGCTTCTCCAAGTTATAGTTTTGTAAAAATGCATGACATTTTTTAAAAACACTAACTCTAGGTTGGTAGAGAGTTTTAAACTCTCAACCAATAGTATTTCGTTTGAAATAAATGTCTCTAATTAAATAAAACATTGGATTGAGATTTTAAAACAACACACTCCAAAATGTGTTTCCCAACTTAGTGTTTTCAACCTTTAATATAATCAAAACAATTTTTTCCTTTTTAACATGTAAAGATCATTCTTTATGAATACAACCTATAAAAAAATTATAATTCTTTTTAGGAATGAAAAGTTACAGAAAAACATTAACAAATACTTTTTTTCTTTAATAAGTTATGTAACAAGAAAATGTAATTTTTTTTTATAAAATATTAATATATCTTTATAAAATTATATACATACAATTTGCTGAAATATATTTTTGTATATCTATAATAATATGTATGAAAACAAAGTCATACTAAAAATAGAAAAATACATTGAATTTATTGTGGCTTATACTTCCATACCACATAAGATTATAAAATTATACACTGAAATATATTGTTTTGTCTGTTTATAATAGTATGTATAAAATTGAAAACAAGACATACTGAAAATGTAAAAATGCATTGAATTTGTTGTGGCTTATACATTCTATATCACATAAGTAACACACATTGAAATATGGGTAAAATATTTGTTACTGAACACAAATTCAAATGTATTTTTATATGTAACATCCCCAAAAAAATCACAAAAATTTAAAAAATTTCGACATAACAATTAATGCCTATTCAAACTATGCGTTATATAATAATGCATAAAAGATTGTCTTGCTGTACTAAATACCATGCTGGTTTATAGTATAAGATTTGTGACTAGATGATTTAAGTTTATGTCTTGATATTATTCATACTCAGCTATACTATTCCAAAACTTCTATTGTTGTTGTTATGATTGATGATTTAACTAGTTTGACTAATGTGCTTTTGTTGATGATGAAGGGGTCCTACGGACGCCCCGAGGCTTACTTAGAATTCGTGCTAAAGCATGTGAATTCGTACTTGTGGTAGTTTACAAGTAAGGATTTAAAGTTTGCGACAAGTGACCGAACAGTTTTTCAGTAATCTCCTTTGTAAAAATATTTGAAAAGATAAGACATTGAGCACTCTACCGGGTGACAAACTTTGGTTAAAGACTAAACGTTCAAGATAATGATAATTGGATATGCTTGCTGATGCAAACAGTGCGTCTTATTTAAATGTAATCTATAAGTTTGTATTTGATTCTAGAGAATGTCTGTCTCGATCATGACTCAGTTTTATACTCAGAATTATATGTGATTTTCATTTAAATTTCAAGTTGGACTGTACATACGTGTCTATTTCTTATCTCAATGTCAATTCATAGAAATTCTATGTATGAAAGATTTAATATCTCGTCTAGGAACTATATGCTACGATGATATTATAATGGTGATAATTTGAATTCATTGATTATTAAATTCATTACACTATACAATGAAATATATGTGTGTCGTAATTTATTAGATTACCCATATAATCCTTTTGCAATGTGTAATAAAATATTAACAAACTCTTATATATATAAGCTTTATGTGATATGTGTTGTGTGCATTTAACGTGACCCTATGTGATACTATACAAAACCTAACAACATGACTATGGGATTTATACCTTACCATACGATATGTTTTGAATCATGTAACACAACTTACCATATAACATGTTCATTGCATTTAAATTATGAAGTGAACGTTACAATGTCACAGGTTGGCAGATATTAACGCTGCCTATGCATTGAATGCACACATCTGCAGAGGTAGTGGAGTTCCACCGTGGATGATGTAGTGAGCTTGATCACGTGCTATTATCGTGGTGATAACAGCTCCTGTGATGAGTTGTAGACAATACTGGTTCGATGGTTAATGAGATAGCTCCTTCATGGCTCCTTCGTGGCAGTAGTAATGATAGCTCATTTAATATGGTAGATTGCTTGGTGTTTCATGAATCTAACCCAGTGATCTCCACCGTTGATCTGGCAGGGTTTTGATGGATGAGGGTTAAACCCTACTGCTAATATTTAATATGCTAAGATAGAAAATAGCAGCATTGCATTCCATTTCACAATAATATCATATACAGGATCACTGAAGAAACAACAAGCACAGCATAAACACAAGAGACACAAATTTATCCTGGGAAACCCTCATGGGGTAGAAAACCCAGCAAAGCTTCCTCAATATAGATGACCAACAATATACAAAGATGTAACCCTGAGCATAAGCTCCTTCTTCTCCATAGCAGACCTCTCCTCCACAAGTGCGCCACTCTCAAGTGAGTGAGTGTGTGTAAAATGAGGAATACACCTCTTCTATTTATACACTACTTCGACTTGTCTTTTACACAAATCATGTAGGCTCATATTTAACCAATGGGTTAAATACCCCACTACAACTGACTGGGCCGACCCCTCTAGAGTGGTCTAATAACCCTTTGACCCACATAACACATACAGGGCCGACCCCCACTAGGGAAGTCTAATAACCCAAGTTAACATATTCCGACGGAGGAATAAAAATCTCCGGATATACAATAAGATCTTCACGGAGGAATGAATCATCTCTGAAATAATAAAGTACAAATATAATATTCTTTGAAGTTACAATATCTCAACACTCCCCCTTAACGAGAAGGATATTATAATAGCATCTGCACGAGCAAGGAGTCATCAACATCATACATGATACATCTATAAATCATTGGAATCTTTCTCAACATCATCAGTAACTCAAGCAGTTACTGGAACATCTTCAATACTGGAACATCAACATCTTCAGTACTGAGTCTTTATCTTTTGCAGCACTCGAACAGCTACAACAACATCAACATCTGGATACTCACGATCATCAACATCATCATCATACGATCATCATCATCGGGATCATCTCAATCTACAGCATCTGGATCATCTCGATCTACAGCATCTGGATCATCTCGATCTACAGCATCTGGATCATCACGATCTACAGCATCTGGATCATCTCGATCTACAGCATCTGGATCATCACGATCTATAACATCTGGATCATCTCGATCTACAGCATCTGGATCATCACGATCTACAGCATCTGGATCATCTCGATCTACAGCATCTGGATCATCTCAATCTACAACATCTGGATCATCATGATCTACAGCATCTAGATCATCTGTATTAGTATCCACACCAATACATCTATCATTAAAACATGTATTCTTACTAATACATATATCATCAAAAGCATGTATTCTCACTAATACATCTATCATCAAAAGCAAGTATTCTCACTAATACATCTATCATCAAAAGCATGTATTCTCACTAATACATAGAAGCATACCCACACACGATCATATTACAGGATGATCAATCCTGCTCTCTTTAGGACATAGGTCCATGGATGATACAATCCAGATCAAGTTCCAAGATGATCAATCCTTATCACTTTAAGACAAGTCTCATGTCTAGGGACGATGCAATCCCGATCCAGTTCCAGGATGATCAATCCTTATCACTTTAAGACAAGTCTCATGTCTAGGGATGATGCAATCCTGATCCAGTTCCAGGATGATCAATCCTTATCACTTTAAGACAAGTCTCATGTCTAGGGATGATGCAATCCCGATCCAGTTCCAGGATGATCAATCCTTATCACTTTAAGACAAGTCTCATGTCTAGGGACGATGCAATCCCGATCCAGTTCCAGGATGATCAATCCTTATCACTTTAAGACAAGTCTCATGTCTAGGGACGATGCAATCCCGATCCAGTTCCAGGATGATCAATCCTTATCACTTTAAGACAAGTCTCATGTCTAGGGATGATGCAATCCCGATCCAGTTCCAGGATGATCAATCCTTATCACTTTAAGACAAGTCTCATGTCTAGGGACGATGCAATCTCGATCCAGTTTCAGGATGATCAATCCTTATCACTTTAAGACAAGTCTCATGTCTAGGGATGATGCAATCCTGATCCAGTCCTAGGATGATCAATCCTTATCACTTTAAGACAAGTCTCATGTCTACGGATGATGCAATCCCGGTCCAGTTCCAGGATGATCAATCCTTATCACTTTAAGACAAGTCTCATGTCTAGGGACGATGCAATCCCGATCCAGTTCCAGGATTATCAATCCTTATCACTTTAAGACAAGTCTCATGTCTAGGGATGATGCAATCCCGATCCAGTTCTAGGATGATCAATCCTTATCACTTTAAGACAAGTCTCATGTCTAGGGACAATGCAATCCTGATCCAGTTCCAGGATGATCATTCCTTATCACTTTAAGACAATTCTCATGTCTAGGGATGATGCAATCCCGTCACGTACATTTTGAACATAGTTCAGGGACGATGCAGTCCTATCTTCAATTCTTGGAGACACCTATCTGTGGCTCACTTTTAGGACTGAAGTCCAGGGATGATCCAATCCTTTTTCTTTCTCAGAGACACCTGTCTACGGCTCACTTTAGAACTTGATTTCAAGGATGATACAATCCTATCATGTCCACCAAAGAATTCATTCTCGGAGACATCATGTCTACGGCTCTCTTAAGGATGATGCAATCCTATCATGTCCACCAAGGAATTCATTCTCGGAGACATCATGTCTACGGCTCTCTTAAGGATGATGCAATCCTATCATGTCCACCAAGGACTTCATTCTCGGAGACATCATGTCTACGGCTCTCTTAAGGATGATGCAATCCTATCATGTCCACCAAGGACTTCATTCTCGGAGACTTCATGTCTATGGCTCTCTTAAGGATGATGCAATCCTATCATGTCCACCAAGGACTTCATTCTCGGAGACATCATGTCTACGGCTCCTTTTAGAACATGTGTTCAAGGATGATGCAATCCCCTTGTCACCTTAGACCCTGTCTAAGGACCATCCACCAACCTCTCTGTCGGCATCACCAATATAGGTATCCACATCATTGACCTCACTGTCGATGCGGGAAATCTCATCATAAGTGATCACATCACTCCCCCTTTCAAGGAGATTCCTTCTAAAATATATTAAGTTTGTCTTGGAAAACTTTTACTTGAGGTAGAGGTTTGGTTAGTACATTGGTAACTTGTTACAAATTCAAACTTTAATTCTTTTCTGCACCATATCTTGTATATAGAAATGTTAGTTCTCTATGTGCTTTGACTTATCATGGAATACTGGATTCTCTGCCATTTTGGTACAACTCTGTTTGTCACATAGGATCACAGTTGGGTCCATTTTTATGTCAAACAATTCTAAAGCCATACGGCTTCACAACTAGCAGAGAAAGCAACCATATATTCCGCTTGTGATGAGAGCCACACTAGATTGCTTCCTTCTAAACCATGAGATCGTGGCTGATCCCAGACAATAACATCTTCTCGATGTGCTCTTCCTGTGTGATACACTTTCTGCTCAATCAACATCTATGTAGCAATCTGAAGTCATGATCTCCAAGATAACATAGATCAAAGTCTATTGTATCCTTTAGGTACCTCATCACATGCTTTGTAACTAACAGGTGAACACATCTAGTTTCCACTAGATACTGACTCAAGGTGTTCACAGCAAAGCATATATCTGACCTAGTATTCATTAGACACATCAATGACTCAATAATTTGTCTGTACAGAGTTATATCCACTAACTCTGATGAGTCATCTGCTAACAACTTCAAGTTGGAATCCATGAGAGTGGCCATTCCAACACATCAAGTCCTTTTAATATTTCTCAGCATACTTTCCCTGGTTGAGAAAGATTCCTTCTAATCCTTTCCATACTTCCAGACCTAGGAAGTAAAGCATCAATCTGAGATCTTTCATTTTCATTTCTGCAGTGAGTGATATTCTACATATGTATATGTGCCATCTCTCGTTAGATGGGTCTACTGATATGAGCCTCAATATCATTTGAACTCTGTGGTGAGTTCCTTCTTGCATCCATGTCATCTGTGTATGGAAACCATATTCAACCTTGTAGAAAAGGTTGAGATCCACATCACCCATGGTGATCATTAAGCTCATCAATTGATTATCGATCCTGGGAACCCACACAGAACCTGATTCACACTTCTTCTTTAATTACACCATTAAGAGAATGGTCTTATTTAGCCACTTGGAGCAAACATCTCATCATGATTCTCTTCCTCTTTCTAAGAGAATTTTCTAGCCACAAGCCTTCTATAGTGTGTTTGATTTGTAAATATTTTGTTGAACATCCATCACTTGTTCAGAGTTCATCATTCATCATGATCTTTCCTACAAATCAAAATTAAGTACATGATTAGTAATACTTCATAATCATCAAATCATATTGACATGATAACCTATTATGCATACAGATATCATTTACATAGTTATGCAACTATTTTGACCAATAATTTGGCACAACATTTTCCCATATCCTGTATGCATACAGTGGCTATCTAGATGCCTTCCATCTCTACCAGAACATACTATCGAGAGTGTGCACAACTCTCAGCATGTCAGCAAAGAGGTTTCATTCTAGACAAGCAACAATGGAATGTTTGTCGAACTTACCAATCATATGCATATTAGTAGTACACTGTTCAATGCTCTATGAATGTTTACACTCAGCATCATATATTCTAGGAATACAAATATGCATACAACCTATTACAGGCAATATCATTTACTATTTCAAATAACAACTCAAATACTTATCTTTTATGTTTGTGTGGTTGCCTCCCGCTTGATCTTCTGTATGTCTTTTGAACTTCTATTCATTCTGTGCCACTGTGCATGCTCAAGTGTGCACTAGTGTCATCCTCATGATCTCATACACAAACATAGATGCATTAGTATATTATAAATATTATCAAAACATTATAATTCTAAATAATCTTTGAATATGTATAGTCATGATCATTAGTATTCAGGGTTTCAAGGAAGTCTTCTTTTACTCATGCATATTCTTATTTGATCATAGTACTCTTTTGTTTAGTTAAATCATCAAGATAAGAGACATAATATGTATAAACCCTTGATTGATAACTTTATGAATAAGCATAACCAATCATACCAAGTATACTTATATAAGGGATCCTAACAAAAGGTAATATTCTAACTTGACATAGGAAAACATACCTGGATTAGTATACCTGCTTAGTTATGTCTAACATACCTAAACAATATCTTCTTTTCTCTTTTCAATGATTTAGGGATCCTATGCTGGAACCTGCATATCTCATAGGTTAAGCATAATAGAACAAATTCATACATACCTTGCAAGTAGAACTTCCATGTGATCAAATATTATGGATGAGTCTTTGTCTTCATTTTGTCATGGTCATGGAACTTGATTTGTCTTTTGTGACGTACCTGTATCTTGTTAGCAGACAACATCAACCTTATACAACATCATAGTGCATTAGTACAATCATATAAACCTAATCAATGAATGTCTTCTATCATTCACATGCATTCATACTGTTACTAGGGTGATAAGACAAATCTAACATTAATCAAGATTGTACTAATAAATAATATGAATACAAACATATTATGAACTTAATCAGGAATCAGATTTCAAGACATACCTGAACCTCGTTAAGTCATACCTGTCGAGACTTCTTGTAGTCTTCTTATGTAAGGCCTTAGCCTCAACTCCCCTTGAAACTTGATCTGGAGCTTGATTAGGGTTTGCTAGAGAAACCCTAAAAATTAAATCCTTGACTTTCACACTTCTGAATGGGTGGAAGGATGTGTCTAGCATACTTCAATTTTGAAATCTCCAAAATTTGACCCCTCAAAATTTGCCTTCGAAACTTCTGGATCTTCTGGACAGGATCCCGAACTAGGGTTTGATGAAGTCCACCCTTCTGCCCAATCAAAAGGTTTGATCCAAGGCTCTAAACTATTATTTTTCCAAGGAGCTTCCGGCCATGGTTACAGACTTCAAAAATTCCAACTTTTGCTGAAGCCTTAATTTTCCATCTTTCCGATCAAAATCCCGAACTGGGGTTTGATCAAGCCTCGTCTTCTACCCAACCAAAAAATTCGATCTTGGTCTCTAAATTTCGATTTTCCTGAGTAGCATTCAGCCGTGGATTCCGATTCCAAAAATTCTAACTTTCTCCGAAACCCTAAATTATGGAAGCCATGAATGAAGGTGCTCCAAAAATAATTCTGTTTTGGTAGAAATATGTACCTGATTGTTTCTGCTGTAACTCTGAAATTTTCGCTCCACAGGGTCTGAAATTTTTTTTTGTGGTAGCCTGACCTGTCATCTTTCCATCCCAACAGGTCTGACCTCAATTGGATTTTCTGAGAGAGAGTTATGCCAAGTGTCGCAACGTGACCTGTTTATGGGATAAAACAGGAGAGCCCACTTGTATAGAGTTCCACGTGTCACTAGTTCAACTTCGGCCTCTGAGAACGTTTCCTGAGATAGTACAGTCTGTGTACTACCTGTAACTTTTTACGAAATTTCATTTGGATCTTCCTAGCCCAAGTTATGCCAAGTGTCGCAACGTGACCTGTTTATGGGATAAAACAGGAGAGCACACATGTACGGCGTGCCACGTGTCACTGGTTCAACTTCGGCCTCTGAAAAATTTTCTTGAGATAGTACGGTCTGTGTACTACCTGTCACTTTTTACGAAATTTCATTTGGAGCTTCCTAGCCCAAGTTATGACCTTTTTTCCTAGGTCACCTGATTTTGACTGAGATCTGGAAGAGGCAGAAACCCTAACTTGTACTGATCATAACTTACAAAGTACAACGAATATGAGGGTTCCCTTTGGACACAAGGTACCTGGAGATGTTATATACAACCTGTAAAGGTTTCAGATCCTAAACCTTCGCCAAAATGGATTTATAGCGAAATTTCCACGATGACTGGTTTTTGTCATATAAAACCCTAACCTTCAAATTGTCGTAAGTAAAGCAAGTGTCGTAAGTGCCATACCTTGCTTTCCTTCAGGTTAGCTCTGATACCATGTTAAGATTTAATATGCTAAGACAGAAAATAGCAGCATTGCATTCCATTTCACAATAATATCATATACAGGATCACTGAAGAAACAACAAGCAGAGCATAAACACAAGAGACACAAATTTATCCTAGGAAACCCTCATGGGGTAGAAAACCCAGCAAAGCTTCCTCAATATAGATGACCAGCAATATACAAAGATGTAACCCTGAGCATAAGCTCCTTCTTCTCCATAGCAGACCTCTCCTCCACAAGTGCGCCACTCTCAAGTGAGTGAGTGTGTGTAAAATGAGGAATACACCTCCTCTATTTATACACTACTTCGAACTTGTCTTTTACACAAATCATGTAGGCTCATATTTAACCAATGGGTTAAATACCCCACTACAACTGACTAGGCCGACCCCTCTAGAGTGGTCTAATAACCCTTTGACCCACATAACACATACAGGGCCGACCCCCACTAGGGAAGTCTAATAACCCAAGTTACCACATTCCGACGGAGGAATAAACATCTCCGGATATACAATAAGATCTTCACGGAGGAATGAATCATCTCCGGAATAATAAAGTACAAATATAATATTCTTTGAAGTTACAATATCTCAACACCTACCTCCATTACGTTCAAATTGTTATTGTTCCTTGGCATTTGGTGGTAGTGGTTCTAAGTCTGGCCGATAGGCATAGGGTCTTTAGGGTTCTCGTTTTGCACTGTAAAGGCATAATGCCTCGGTTTTGAACTAGTGACCTGTGGAAGGTTTAAGAGTCAAGTCTCTCCAGTTCTTTTTACAATGGTAATTTGTCACGGTTTGCAGCTTTGGTTAGTCAATATGACTAGTCTGATCAATCTGCAGATAAGCAATGCAAATCTCAGTGGATCTCTTCCGTTTGAGCTCTCTCAGATGCCTCACTTACAATATATTTCCTTGGAAAATAATAAACTATATGCCGATGTTTCTCAGATTTTTCAGGGCCAATGGAAGAGCCTAACCTCTTTCGACATGCCAAACAACAGTTTGTACGGCGCCATACCATCCTCTATAGGAAAACTATCATCTCTCGCGCTGCTACAACTGCACACAAACAACTTGCGGGGAACGATTCCAAAGTCATTGGGCCTCCTCCGCTCCCTTACTGTACTAAACCTGAGCTACAACAAATTGACTGGACCTATCCCATTATCCCTAGGATCGTTGTCTAAACTCACCAATATCATTCTTAGTAATAACCTTTTGAACGGAGCAATCTTAGAGTCACATTTCCGCAGTCTGAACAATCTAAAATATCTTGACCTCTCCAGTAACAATTTAACTTTCAAAATCACCTCCAACTGGACTCCCCCATTTGATTTAGATGTGTTAAGGCTATCTCATTGTCAAATAGAGGGGGCTTTTCCTCCTTTTCTGAAGACCCAACGTTCTATCACGACACTGGATCTGTCCAGTAACACCCTCACAGGAAAAATCCCTTCATGGCTCTGGAATCTTCCCATGCTCCAGAAGTTAGCCCTATCACACAATCAGTTGCAAGGACCAATACCAGCTCAGCTGTATAACTCGTCGAGTTCGCTGAAGGAAGTGGAGCTACGGGACAATCAGTTTCATGGCAATCTTTCCAATCCTGCAGGAATTTCTGTTGCAGGCTTCCTTCGGGAAGTTGATCTGTCAATGAATAAGATTACTGGTTCAGTCCCCCAAGAAATCTGCACGATGTTGCATACTTCTAATTTCTTATCTATAGCACGGAATAAACTGAAGGGGCAGATTCCTTCTTGTATTTGTGAGCAAGCAGAGTATCTAGAGGCTTTGGATCTTTCCGGCAATACCCTCAGTGGGAAGTTCCCTTCCAGTTTCGGTAATTGCTCTTCTCTGAAGGTATTGAATGTGGCAAATAATAGTTTGGAAGGACATATACCGGTGGAACTGGGAAAATTGAGCAATCTTCAGGTATTGCACATCAACGACAAGAAGTTAAGTGGGCATGTTCCCCCATCCTTGCAAAATTGCAAAATGTTGGAAATTTTAGATTTGGGTGGAAACAGCATATCGGGCAAAGTTCCTAAATGGATAGCGTATCTTTCAAAGCTCCGCGTACTCGTTCTCAGATCAAATAAGCTAGAAGGTGGGATACCGATCCAGATAAGCTACCTGCAGACACTCCAAATTCTTGACCTGGCAATGAATCAACTGTCAGGTTCGATGCCACCACATCTCTCAAACATATCAACAATGAGAAATGTATACCCCACAAGTTCGCAATCCAACAAAGCTATTACATACGCAAAGTACTATAAAGAAGAAATTTTCCTGATGTACAAGGGTCAGACATATTCGTATAAGAAAATCCTTTCACTTTTCATTTCTCTGGACCTCTCGGCAAACAACCTTAGTGGTGACATCCCCGACGACATGGGATATCTCAATGGTTTAATCTCTTTGAATCTGTCAGATAATCAACTTATGGGAAATATTCCAAAAAGTTTTGGCAGAATGGTACACTTAGATGCTTTAGATCTCTCATGCAACCAGTTATCGGGAAGAATACCCGAAACATTTGCAAATCTGAACTTTCTGGGTTATTTAAACCTATCAAATAACAAACTGTCAGGGAGGATTCCAGCTACACCACATTTGCAGACATTTAATGAGTCTTCATTCTCGGGTAATCCAGAGCTTTGTGGAGAACCAGTTCAAAGAAAATGCAACTATCTTACTTCTATTTACGGCCAACGAGAGGAAGGCGACAAGAGTGTGCATTGGTGGGATTTATGGGAAACTGGAATGGGGATGGGAATTGCAATTGTGTTCGGAAGTGTGATCGGAGCGTTAGCTCTCAGCAGGCGATTGAGCAGGCGATACTACCAGTTTGTCGATAGCATTTTGAACATCTCATAAAGAATATGCATGCTAGATTTACGTTGAATCTTTTCTTTTTTTTAACGTTGAATATTTTCCAAACAGGATGATTATTTTGTATTTTTAAATTTGCTTCAGGTTCTATCAAACTGTGTGCTCTTAAATCCTACTAAAAATATGCTGTGCGAATCAGGTCTTCGATCTAGAAATAAGAAACAAAGACAATATTGTATTCCGTTTATTTGGAAGGACAATCTGTCTCAGATGCTTTATCATTATTATTAGGTCTTCAAATTTTGAATGATTATCCCTTTGCTTTAGCATTTTGAATCGGCGTAACATTGTTTTAGGTTTAATTGAAGTGCAAGTTTGTAAATTCATAATTGCTTTGCGTTTAATTCAGTGTGAAAGTATGGACAGTGTTTTTTGTTAACATGATATACATTTTAGGCATAATTGCTTTGCGCTTAATTCAGTGTGAAAGTATGGACAGTGTTTTTTGTTAACATGATATACATTTTAGGTTTAATTGAACTGCTGATATACATTGTTTTAGGTTTAATTGAACTGCAAGCTTGTAAATTCATAAGTTGATATACATTGTTTTAGGTTTAATTGAACTGCAAGCTTGTAAATTCATAAGTTGATATACATTGTTTTAGGTTTAATTGAACTGCAAGCTTGTAAATTCATAAGTTGGATTGCTTTGACTTTTACGGTGATTTTTTTAACATGACATAGATTTAAAGGTTAAGCATAATTTATTTTGTATTATTTTAATTTTAAATTATAAAAGCATTAAAATAATAATTTTACTGTTTATTCAGCATGTTTAATTAATGAGTTAAATTATGAATGACACAATAATTTTTTAAAATATAAATTAAAAAATATTTAAGAAAATTTTATTTTCCCATTATAAAAATTAATATTTAATAAAAAAATATAACATCTTCATTTGATTGTAATAATAAATTTTCTCATTTCAAATTATACCATTACATCATAATATCATACTTTTACCATTATACCATCATGTTAGATGGAACAATTATTTAAGGAAGTTTATTTCAACATTTTTAAGAGTAATTACACCATTGCATGTTATCATAGTAAAATGGACTTGGGTTTTTATTGAGTCAAGCAGTAACAAAAGCCTTTTGAAAAGATGAAATAAACAATCAATTATATGTGGGTCATATCTAATTTAGATAGTAATAATTTGTATATGCGTTCAAGATGAGCAATATGTCACTTACAATAATTGAACTTGGGTGGGGAGAGTAACAAACATTCCTCCCAACCACCCAAGCTACAACCAATGGACATGTAAATAGATACCTGTCTTAATATTAATAAATTAATTTAAAAAAACTTTTAAAATATAAAAAAATGAAAAAAAAATTCCCATGCCTCTATATAATGTATTTGAAATGTGCAGCCAATTACATCTATTGTTTTATAATGTAAATAATAATATCAGATATTTATATTTATTGTTAATATAAAAGTGATGATGTGTAAAAGAAAATTGGATTTATGTATTAACAATCGGTTATTAATGTAGTTTAATTAAATCCACAAATCAATATCAAAATTTGTTAAACATATTCATAAACATTCTTCATTAATGCAACATAACGGATATAAAAAAATGACATAATCTTTAAATATAAATATGTACAAAGTAATAAACTAACTTAAAAATTAAATTAAATACATAAATTTATTTTATTTTAAAAACTAACTATAAAAATAAATAAATAAATCATTAATTAAAACTATAATAAACTAAAAAAAGAAATATTCGTTTAATCATCCCTATCAAGTATGATATTGGTTTATACAAATCTTGATAATGGATAAAATGTATTTAATATACACAAAAAAAGTTTTATATATATATATATATATATAAAGCAATTTAATGACTATAAATTCTTTTTAAGTGAAGGGTTATAATTTATAACTATGTCGCTCAAGAATGCATTTCTCTTTTTAATTTCTATGTAAAAAGTAATATTTACATTTATTTTCAACACAATTTTTTAATAAAAGTATAAATGCACATTCATTATGTACGATTAGAACATGCATATATACATTTTGGTCATTTTAAATTTAAAATTTGAAATATAATGTAACATACTTTTTTACCTGAAGAACATTTTATGTTGGAAAACATTATGATAACTTTTATTGTAAAGTTTTATGTTAGACAAGTGTCCAATGATGACTGTAATTTGCATAGTATTTTATTATTTAATAAATAAAATATGAGACAAACACCTAAGAGGACTGTTGAAAGAGTGGTCACTGACCCACTAGGTAGAATGGAATCTGGGGTAGAAGGCAATGGACAAGTGATAGCATCATGATGCAACTAACTAGTTGTTGGTATGGGACAACTCCCTTGAAATGTGGTCATAGTGCCCTGAAAGATGGGACTGTAGCTTTAGGCTCATTTATTCCAAACTGACCACTAAAGACCTAGGCAGTCTATATAATAGCCATCAAATTATGAACTGAGGTTCATCACTTTTCCTGACGAGAAAATTTACCTTGGGGTTTTGCTGTGTTTGCACCCAAGAGATTTGATGAGGGTATATGCTAAGTTGTTGATCATGTTGTGAGTCTGCAATACTCTTTTGGGTTTCAGGAGTTTGATGCTGAGTGCTGAAGGCATATTTTGAATTTAGGATTTTTATGCTGAGTGTTGAAGGCACATTGAGTGCCTTTCTTCTACACAGATTCCATCTGCTTAGTGGTTCAGTAATCAATCTCGGGGGTTCACAAGAAGCCAACAGTTGGCTGCTTCTTCTGAAATAGGTTGGGAGGAACAGGCCTCCTTGGGTGTTTGTCGGCCCTATATTCAATTGCAGGTTCCATTATCTTTCTCTAATTTCAAGCATTTAAAGTTCTGCTGTATAAATACTTTTACTATTTTTATTTTATAAATTTATTTCAGTTTTCTGAGTAAGTTAAGATTCTGTATAGAAATGATTTTGATTGAATAAAATAGTTCTCTGCATTTTTCCCCATGCAAGTGGATCTGCATCGTACTCTAGTATAGAGACAAATTAAGTTGGATAGATAAATGATAGGAAAAATAGCCATGTGAATGAGAAGATAAAAATGTTATATTTTCTTAAGTTTATGCTTACTGTTAATTTCCTATGTATACATGTATCAGTGTTTTCCTTATCATTTTCTGTACAGATAATTGTTTTCAAAATTCACAGTAATGTTTTCTCCATTCTATAAATATCAGTTGTCTAGAAATAAATCATTCCCCTTTCTAAAAGTATATGAATTATTTTTCTATGTTATAGTATTTAAAACATATATAAGTTTATATCATAACAGTTGTAGATTCAAATCTCAACATACAACATATTATTATCATTTTCCCTTTTTAAAAACAATGTAGAGTAATAAACACCAATTTCTTCATGCACAGAATTACCTACTACTATGCTATTTATTATTTCAATATAGCAAACAATCTTCTTGTCATACAATAGAAGTCTTATGTTTCAAACCTAGGGTTTTACACATTTCACTTTCAAGCCAAACCTTCAAACTTTTGAGTTTATCATTGAATGATAACAATAAAAACATTAAAGAATATCCATACATTACAGATAGAACTGAGTTATGGCTTCAACATCACAACATGTTTCCAACTCAAGATTTCGTTTATTCTTCATAGTCTCATCAAATCTCGGCTCGCGGCCAACATTTAAACAGTCCATAAACATAACATAAACCAAATATTCTTTTGCCTTAAAAACAAACATTTAAACTGTATTCATTTCCATAGATCGAACTAGTTAAAATTTCAGTATCATCTCCAAGATTCCAATTATTACATTGTCTTTGGAACAACTTTAAACAGAAGCAACAAACACAAGTTTGATGCCAAGATCTTCTCAAGGAGAAAAATCAAAACCATGCATTCAAAAAAAAGTCAAACCCTAACCCTTGGAATTGTTATAGAATGAAAACGCAACATCATTTTAAAATCAACGAACTACACACAGGCCGAAACCATTCCATAGATTTCAAACATCTATCATTGTTCATTAAAACATATGATTTTTACATTATCCAAGTCTGAAAACAAGAACTCCTTTTCACGACTGTTACAAGTCAAAATCAACAGGGTTCGTGCCCTTTGGGTCGAGGTACTATCCTCCCCAATCTAATACATTTTCTTACAAACCCTAATAGACAAAATACAAATTATCAGAGGTAAACACGAAGGTCTCGGACTACACATTTCGAAGGCCAACACTTCCATCTAACCAGAGTTACAAGGCAACCTCCGAGGCTTACCGGTCGGTGTAGCAGTAGCCAACCAACATCACCCGGACTGGAGAAGCCACTGAACCTCTGCACCTGCAACAACAATGAAGATGTGGTTAAAGAACAATTTTTTTCTTTTAAAGGAACGATTTCAATATTGAATAAGCAACTATTACTGTGTTAATGTTCGAATATGGAAGCTACAGGAAAAGGGGTTCGAAGCACATTACCTTTTAACGTTGGCATAGAGCAGAAAACGCCAGACAGGTGCAACTACAACGGTAAACTTATACACCGTCAAATGTTGAGAAAGAAGGAAACCACACCGAGCTAACAACCATTAAACAGTTAAACAATGCCGAGACCTATAATCATTCATGGCGAGGACTTGGCCTCTCATTTCGAACCCAGTTCTAAAAGAAAAACTCTCAACAGGTCTGAGTGTCGAATCAAACCAAGAAACAGACCCCAAGCTGCAAACCGTGACAAATTACCATTGTAAAAAGAACTGGAGAGACTTGACTCTTAAACCTTCCACAGGTCACGGGTTCAAAACGCAGGCATTATGCCTTTACAGTGCAAAACGAGAACCCTAAAGACCCTCTGCTTATCAGCCAGATGCAGAACCACTACCACCAAATGCCAAGGAACAATAACAATTTGAACGTAATGGAGGTAGGGTTTAACCCTCATCCATCAAAACCCTGCCAGATCAATGGTGGAGATCACTGGGTTAGATTCATGAAACACCAAGCAATCTACCATATTAAATGAGCTATCATTACTACTGCCACGAAGGAGCCACAAAGGAGCTATCTCATTAACCATCGAACCAATATTGTCTACAACTCATCACAGGAGCTGTTATCACCACGATAATAGCATATGATCAAGCTCACTACATCATCCACGGTGGAACTCCACTACCTCCGCAGATGTGTGCATTCAATGCATAGGTAGCGTTAATATCTGCCAACCTATGACATTGTAACGTTCACGTCATAATTTAATTGCAATGAACATGTTATATGGTAAGTCGTGTTACATGATTCAAAACATATCGTATGGTAAGGTATAAATCCCATAGTCATGTTGTTAGGTTTTGTATAGTATCACATAGGGTCACGTTAAATGCACACAACACATATCACATAAAGCTTATATATATAAGAGTTTGTTAATATTTTATTACACATTGCAAAAGGATTATATGGGTAATCTAATAAATTACGACACACATATATTTCATTGTATAGTGTAATGAATTTAATAATCAATGAATTCAAATTATCACCATTATAATATCATCGTAGCATATAGTTCCTAGACGAGATATTAAATCTTTCATACATAGAATTTCTATGAATTGACATTGAGATAAGAAATAGACATGTATGTACAGTCCAACTTGAAATTTAAATGAAAATCACATATAATTCTGAGTATAAAACTGAGTCATGATCGAGACAAACATTCTCTAGAATCAAATACAAACTTATAGATTACATTTAAATAAGACGCACTGTTTGCATCAGCAAGCATATCCAGTTATCGTTATCTTGAACGTTTAGTCTTTAACCAAAGTTTGTCACCCGGTAGAGTGCTCAATGTCTTATCTTTTCAAATATTTTTACAAATGAGATTACTGAAAAATTGTTCGGTCACTTGTCGCAAACTTTAAATCCTTACCTGTAAACTACCACAAGTACGAATTCACATGCTTTAGCACGAATTCTAAGTAAGCCTCGGGGCGTCCTTAGGACCCCTTCATCATCAACAAAAGCACATTAGTCAAACTAGTTAAATCATCAATCATAAGAACAACAATAGAAGTTTTGTAATAGTATAGCTGAGTATGAATAATATCAAGACATAAACTTAAATCATCTAGTCACAAATCTTATACTATAAACCAGCATGGTATTTAGTACAGCAAGACAATCTTTTATGCATTATTATATTCCGCATAGTTTGAATAGGCATTAATTGTTATGTCGAAATTTTTTAAATTTTTGTGATTTTTTTTGGGATGTTACATATAAAAATACATTTGAATTTGTGTTCAGTAACAAATATTTTACCCATATTTCAATGTGTGTTACTTATGTGATATAGAATGTATAAGCCACAACAAATTCAATGCATTTTTACATTTTCAGTATGTCTTGTTTTCAATTTTATACATACTATTATAAACAGACAAAACAATATATTTCAGTGTATAATTTTATAATCTTATGTGGTATGGAAGTATAAGCCACAATAAATTCAATGTATTTTTCTATTTTTAGTATGACTTTGTTTTCATACATATTATTATAGATATACAAAAATATATTTCAGCAAATTGTATGCATATAATTTTATAAAGATATATTAATATTTTATAAAAAAAATTACATTTTCTTGTTACATAACTTTTTAAAGAAAAAAAGTATTTGTTAATGTTTTTCTGTAACTTTTCATTCCTAAAAAGAATTGTAAATTTTTTATAGGTTGTATTAATAAAGAATGATCTTTACATGTTAAAAAGGAAAAAATTGTTTTGATTATATTAAAGGTTGAAAACACTAAGTTGGGAAACACATTTTGGAGTGTGTTGTTTTAAAATCTCAATCCAATGTTTTATTTAATTAGAGACATTTATTTCAAAAGAAATACTATTGGTTGAGAGTTTAAAACTCTCTACCAACCTAGAGTTAGTGTTTTTAAAAAATGTCATGCATTTTTACAAAACTATAACTTGGAGAAGCCAAACACCTGCAAATTTTAAAGATTATTTGTTGAATCTATACCCATAGATTCATGTAACATCCTGAAATTTCACAAAAAATTCAAAATTTCTCGACGTAGCATTAAATGTTGTACTTTGTTGTGCGGAATTATATTAAATGCTTCTATGTCGACATGCTGAAATAAATGTTTGTAACGGTCATAAATATATTGTTTTGCGACATGATAAGAGATGAAATTAAATCTACATTAAGATGCTATTGATTGTTTTCTTGTCTCAGCTGTACTTCTTAGATTACTTAAGTCAATGCTTAAACAATTATTAATGTTTATAAGTGCTAACTGTTGTTCTTCTTTTGATGATGAAGGGGTCCTATGGGTACCCCAAGGCTTACTTAGCATTTATGCTAAAGCATTTGAACCTTCTTTTTCGCAGAATTGCAGGTAAGAAAGATACGTCCTTCCCAGTAATGCAAAGTATTTCTAAGAAGTCTTAAATGCACTTTCAGTCAACCGTCAATGTCTAGTGATAAGTCTCATGTACTTCATGGAGAGAGCTTAATAATGTTTTGAATCCCAGTCTTACTGCTGTAAGTGTTCTACTTAAATATTTGATTGAATTTCCAGAAGTTGTAATTGCTATTTGAAAACTCTAGATTGTAAGGAGTCACTACAAGGAGAAAACTACTTTCAAAGCTTCTTCCACTTCATCTTAGAAAAGTGGCCTATATGCTTGTCATACTGTTAACTTCCTTCTCGACGTTGTGTGATTTGTAAAGTTCATAAATTTGTATAATGTTTAAAGGTTCTGAACTTAGGATTTGAGAACAGAGTGTTTCGATATATAAATGTCTTATGACTCGAAATTTAAACATGTTAGATCATTAGCATTTAGGCTTGGAGATGTATTGCAAAAACTCCTTTTATTATTCTCTTCCATAAGAGCATGACCAAAGGGATAAATTATTAAGTGACTTATATAATGTTTCTAGTTGTACATTATATACTTTGTACAACTCCAAAAGAAATATTTATTAATCCTTATGGTGCTAATACCATACCTGAAAGGTTTGATTAAAAAGTGTTATATAATTTACTAACGTATTGACAATAAACATGAGTCTTTGGACATAGGGAATTATATGATATACTAGGAATATGAATTCCATTGTGATAATGGCCAACAATAACCTTGATGCGCTACAATGTAACACCTAGCTAACCATAGAAACGATAATGTAAACTTTGATAACATACGACCCTACTTAAATTGGAAGTTGTTAAGTGTTACTATGGAGAATGTTTGGAAAGGTTTGATATGTGGTTACATTGACAGGAAACAGTACGTTGGTAGCTCAATTATTAAAAGTGTAATAAAGGCAGGAGGAGTGGAATGCCCATTGGCATCCGACGTGGTAACGTTCACGTGGTCTCCTTGGTTAAGGTGCTAACCCTAACATCTCTCGGGATTATCACTCAGGTAGCATAACCATTCTACATTCATTGTTCAGGAGTGGTGCAGTAACGAGGCCAACAGGCATGCGAAGCTTTAGGGTTTTGTTTTTAGGTTTTGAGAGCTTCTCCCACGATTCGAAACTGTGACCTAAGAGTGATTACTGTTACAAGTTGATAGTTTAAGAGCCGAGCTCTGGTGTGGAAGTTCACTGCATTGTTTTGGTATTTGAATGGCTCAAGAAAAGTCACGTCGGTTGTAGTGGTGCTCAGCTTCGAAGCTGGTTCTTGAGGACTCCTTCCTCACGTTCAATACCACGACCTATAGGGAAGGGTTGATAGTTTTCAGGGTTTAAGAGCCGAGCCAGTTACTGTGGATGTAATAGTTGCATTCATTAAGCGAGTTGTGTGTGACTCTGGATTTAAAGTCGGTTGTTGAAGTTGTTGATTTCAACCTCCAGTTTAATGTAAAGGTAATGTCTCTTTTGAAATTTTTGTGTTGATGCAATCGTCTGTATTGTTTTAAGCTTGGAATTTAAGTTTAACCACCCTCTGTGTTATTGGCAGGTGCTTTCACCTACAGGGTTCTATGCTGAAGCTAAGTGGGAAACTACTGCTTGAAACGGTAAGTATCGGTGGTTTCTCCTGTGGTTTCTCCTAACAACTGTTAGTTGTGTTTGGTTTGGCCGGAGCTTTCTATTTTCAAAAGGTGTGGTCGTTGTTGAATGCCTTCATGTTGTGACGCATGCGTAGGGAGGATTGAATCCTCGACCTACCCTTATAATGTATTCTACAGTGTTAATGTATGTCGAAATGTATTACTTGTTCCCAGGGTTTTAACCCTCGACTATTGGATAAATGAAAAGGGTTTGGCCTATGGTTTTTATACTATGCCTGAAATCAATGCTCAGTGTTATTTGATGTCAATGTATGTTGTATTTGGTTAATGCCTCAGAGCCAAGTTTTAATGCTTTGTTTGAAAACTCAAACCCTAACCTCTTCTTCGTTTCGATTTATGGGACTATTTGCAACCTCGAACCCTTGGTTCAGCATGTAACAATGATAAATTGAATGTTTAAAGTGTTGAAAAGCCGAATGGCTTAGTCTCTCGGACTGTAGTTTCAAACTTGGTTTTGTTTGTGTAGGTGAATAATATCGATAGGCATTTGATTTTTCTAAAGTAGTATATCTACTGTTGTTTTGTTTAAAAATTGGGTTTATTGCTTCAAGCTGGTTCTGCAAGAGAATGACTATTTTTATAGTTTTAAAGACAAATGACCTTTCGTCAATAGTATTTCCTATAATATGAATTCAACTGTACATGAATGATTGCATGTATAAATATAATACATGGCATAGTGTCTTAGTCAAAACCCTGTTTGGTGAATACTATGTTCTTTAAGGGGTTTCGGTTACTAATAAAATAATACATGGTAAATAAAGATATGATGAAGGTTTCGAATAGGTGGTCGAACTCTGTCTTTGATAATCAATTTGATTTGTCAAGTGTTGAATGAATACTAAATGTTATATTAGAGAAATTGGGGTTCTGTCAGTATAAGAACATTCATTCAATACAGACTTGTTTTTTGTTAAAGGATCTATGGTAATAACGATATAAGTGTTAACAGTTTGGTTTAATCTGCTTGTAGTGATAGTTGTTTTCAATCGTGAATATGGGTTACTATTTTGATGTTAAAATAATTATAATAAAGGATAAATAAAAGTCTTATTAGAAATTTTGAATGGATATTTAGTAAGAGGCTATAATAAAGAAATATTTTGCAGAGTTTAGAAAACCTGGAAACATTAAACCCTATATAAATTTGTTACTGCAAAAATAGAGATACTATATTGTCTGAATAAAATCATTATTTCTATGTTTAATCTTGACAGAAAACCTAAGTTATTTAATTTGCCAAGTAGCTAAGAAATTACAGTAAATCTAACAGATAAGGAAATTAAGGAAACAAAACAATGTTAATCTATTCATTCATTCTACATTCTGCATATCATTTATCTATCTTAATTCTCCTTCTCTATACTAGAGTACGATAGAGAAAAAAATATGGGGAAAAATATAGAGAGGGCATTTATTCTATCAATTCATAAATATATCCAGCAGTCTACAAAATCCTAACAGATCAGAAATTCACACTTATACTTCTGTATTATCATTAGTTAGCTAAAGAGTATTAAATCAACAATTACAGAAAGTAAATTAACTACTTAGAGAGGAAATATCCAGTAGAACCTGTAACTGTAGATAGAGTGGACAAACACCCAAGGAGGGTTGTTCCTCCCAACCTTCTCCAGAAGGAGCATCCAATCTACTTGACTCCTTTGGACCCCCGAGCTTGTTTATTGAACCATTAGGTATAAGAACTCTATGTAGAATCAAGGCACTCAATTTTGTATAACCAGCAATCAATAGAGACTTGCCAAAAACCTCAATCTCTGCACTCAGTAGTAGAAACTCTGCACTCACCAGTAAATAAGGCAGACTTACACCATGATAAAAAACCTGGACTTCCCCTCATCGAATCTCTTGTTTGCATACAACAGAACCACAAGGTAAGTTTCCTCGTCAGGAAAAGTGATGAACCTCAATCAAAAATTCGATGGCTCTTAACAAGATGCCTAGGTATTTTTGGTGGTCAGTTTTCAATAAATGAGCCTCAAGCTCCAGTCCCATCTTTCAGGGAACTATGACCACAATTCAAGGGAGTTGTCCCATACCAACGGCTAGTTACTTGCCTCATGATGATGCCACTTGTCCATTTCCTTCTACCACAGATTCCATTCCACCTAGTGGGTCAGTAAACACTCCTTTAACAATTCTCCTTGGGTAAGTGTCTCCTATTTTTTTTATTTAAATAATAATATTGTGCAATTACAGTCATCCTTGGACACTTGTCCAAATATAAAACTAATAAAAGTTAATATAATGTCTTCTTCAAACATAAAATGTTTTCAGTAAAGGGGTATGTTACAATTCATATCTAAATCTAGTTTCTAATTATATAAGAATTATTTCTTTTCATCAATAATTTCTATTTATTAATAATTTTATTCTATACTCTATCACTTCAAAATTTTACTATTATGAAAACTACATGCAAATTCAATAACTTCAAAATGAAAACACCAAAAAAATAGTAAAAATGATAGTGCAATTTCCCTCTCTGTCCTATTCAAAAGCTCACTTTTAGTTTTCTTAGTGATGATGACATCAAAATGAAAATTGACTGATCAAAAAAGGTTTCGAAACATCACCATTATTTGTCTTACTCAATTTCATTAAATAAAAAAATATTGGTTAAACCTGAAAATTCCCCAACAATCATTCATGCACTTGCACAATATTTTTAGATTGTGGCAATATAATTTTTTTCCCAAATATGAATAGCCGTCACTAAAAAAACATAATGGATTATACTTATTATGCTAATGTAAAATTTTAAATTATATGCACTTAGTAAACAAAAAATCTATCCTAGTATATGTCCATGATCTTTTTTACAAAAAAAAATAGGTATGGGGTAACACAATTACCTACAAATCTTTTTTTCACCTTAAAGTGAAATTCTGAAATATAATATGAGTTTTGAGGGATTGAAGTTGAAAAAATGTAAAATTCTATAATTATTTTAGTAAAAAAAAAGCAAAAAGTGTTTCCTTTTACTTCATATTTTCACCCTTAAGACCTTCAAATTTTGCACTAACACTTGGTGGATGTGTGTGTGTATTTCAATACACAATAAAATAAAATTATACATTCATTTCAAATTTCTAGTACATATTTCATGGGGGCTTTCAAAGTTCGTCATTAAACCTTTTAAAATATCTTCATTTAATACATATTTATAATGCCAATTTAATTTGATCTCTCAGTTGATATTTAATTATAACAAGTGAAAAAGTTGCGTTGTAGCGAATTCCTTGCCATAGAAAAAGGCAAAGTTCCGATGATGAAGCCTAATGAAACCTGGAAAGGCACTAAAACACAAGCGGCAAGGGACTTTAAAAAAAACCTCCGAGGACACATAGAGTATATACATCATTGAAAGGATCTGATGCCATGTTACTCAAACACTAAGCAGAAGAAGAGAGCGTTAAAGTAGACTGTGAAAATAAAATTATGATAAATAAGGTGAAAAAAATTTAATTAATGATAGAAGAGACATCAACGATCACTCTATAAATTCTATTTGTCTCAAACCATGCTAAAAGCATTGCCAAGTGCAATTTCAGAGCTAACTGATTTGGAATTTTTGTAACTAGGAAACCCTTTCCTGGAAATATTGTCATGTTCAATCGGTTACCTCAGGAGCACTAGAATGTTTGTCGGATTGTGTGGGACTATTGATTCAATTGACAATAGCTGCTTGTTCGCTACAATAACTCACATTTAAAGGAAAAAGGAAGAATTGGAATAGCTTTATGTAACCTACCTAATACTTGAAACATTTTATGTTTGTGGGAAAACAATACTTTAAATTTTATTGTAAAGTTTTGTATTAATGACCCAGGATGGTCAAGGATGACTGTAAATGAATAATATTATTATTTAATAAATTAAAATAGGAGACACTCACCCAAAGGGACTGTTGAAGAGTGTTCACTAACCCACTAGGAGGAATGGAATCTAGTATAGAAGGCAATGGACAAGTTGCAGCATCTGCACTCAATTACTAGCTGTTGTTATGGGACAACTTCCCTAAAATTGTGGTTATGTTCCCCAAGGATGGTGGAACTGAGCTAGTGGCTCATTAATTGTGAAAGTGAACCAAAAGACCTATGAAATCTTTTATATCCATGGAATTGAGTTGTTGGATCACACATTCTCTGTGGAGATAGAACTTTTTCCTTATGGTGTTAGAACTGAGCACACAAGAGATTCAATGAGGGGAAGCTAGGTACTGAGTTGCAGAGTAAGACTGTCTTACTACTGAGTTGCAAAGTACTATGTATGCAAGTTTACTTGACCGCTGAAGTACACGAGTATGATATGTATGCAAGTCTTCATGATTGTTGAAGTACCTATGAGTGGTTTGTATGCAAGTCTTCTTGATTGCTGAAGTACAACCTGACTGTCTTACTTCTACATAGTATCTTCATTCTGTTGGTTCAGTGAACAGGCTCGGGGGTCCAAAAGCAAGTGATCTTGGCTTTTTTCTGGAGAATGTTGGGAGGAACGGTCCTCTTTGGTTGTTTTTCCACCCTACCGGTTATCAGGTTCTACTTGTTTTTAATTTATTTAGTTTTGAACTGTTGAACTATATTCTCAAACTGTATGTTTATGCCATCATAGTTTTTCTGGATATATATCAGTTTGCTGTTAAGAATGATTAGTCTTCTAAACTGATAGCTTAATTTTGTACATTGAATGGACAAATAAAGATTGAAAATATAGAATGAATGATTTTAAAATTCTTCCTATATTTTTCCTTTCACCATAGGTGATGTACTCTAGTACAGGAAGATGTTTAAGTAACCTAGATGAAATGATCTGTAAATAGTAGTGTTTATTGTTCGAAATAGAAAAGATTTCTATAAGAAGAATGGTGCTCTCTTAAACATGAAATTTCTTAATCTAAACACTTTTTATTTTTAAACAGTAATGTCATAAACCTAGCTGTAAAATCCACTTATCTCATCATAGATTTTTATACAGTAATCATACTTATACAACTGAGATAAATAATATTGCTATTCAAGCTATTATTTATAGACATGATACAATACACATAAACTAGAAAGATTTACAAAATCGAATACATACAGAAGTTTAAATCATTTAAACATACCATTATAGTATTACGATATATATATACAAGATCATTATAAATTTATCAAGTATATTGTACAGAACTCTTATCAACTTGATAGAAATAAACATCTTTAAAAGATCCATAGATAAACCCTACAGGCATTGTTTATCATAAACAAAGTATTATATAAAAATACCAAATCGAAACAGAGTTCTAGAAAACGCATTCACCTAAGCAAATAATACGACCGATAAACTATATTATGAAATCTGTTGATACTACTCAATACCCGTATAAAGGATCAACATGCATTATACAAATAGCATATCAACTAATTCGAAGGTTGAACCCTGTAGACTTCACGTTTTAACAAATATCAAATAGTGATGAGAGGAAATCTGCGGATGATTTTTGAAATCGACGGTTTTGAACCTTTTAAGCAGGTTCATCCTCAAGAGAAGCAAATATCACTCTCTTCTTTAGCACGGGGAAGTGAAGAATAGATGTTGTTTGTTTAGTTTTTAGGGTTAGGGTTTGGAACATGTCGGTTTAGTTGTTAAAATCTTTTATTTAATTTTTTTTTAATTTGACTTTAACCTAAGTGGAATTTGTTATAAATAAATTATTTATTATTACTCTTTCTAATGTTTAAAAATCTAATGTGTTATGTTTTTCTATAAAGTATAATTGTTATTTGAAAGTTTTTAATAGTATTATTTTTATTTTTATTTTAAATTTTTTTTATAAAATTATTAATAATTTGAAAAGTTATTAATAGTATTGATATATAAGTTGGAGGTGTGTAGTTATATTAAATACTTTGACTATTTAGTTTATATTGTAGTGTTGGGATTATTAATAAATTCAATGTCATATTAAAGTATGTTTCTAAATGAGTGTTTATTATTTATCCTTCCTATTTTTATGCTTAATAAATTAAGTAGCTCTTAATTGTTTTAAAATTGTATATGTTTGGTTAGATTTATCCATTTAACTTGTTTTAAGTTTATGAATTACAGTTTTCCATGCATCTTTTAGTTTGAAGCCATCATCTCGGTTGAAATTCTTTCTACATTTCTCAATTTCTATGGCCTTCCAAGTTTTTCTTCTGTGATATTGAGGAACAATGGCTAAGACCTTAGAGTCTTCTAAGCAAATATGATGTTTCGTGTTGTGAGCATGTTCAACTATGGCTGCGTTTTTTACTCTTTCATGTTGTAGGTCTGCGCTATGTTCCTTTAATCTAATTGCGATTGATTTACCTGTCTCACCTATGTAGGCTTCACCACATGAGCAAGGTGTTTTGTATACACCTTTTTGGTTTTTGGGATCGATGGGGTCCTTGGCTTTGTCAAGCATGGTTCTCAAGGAATTGAGAGGAGAAAATGACACCATAATGTTATTCTTTTTTAGAACACTTGAAATCTTGTTAGTGGTGCCATATATATATGGAAGAGTAATTCTAGGGCGGGTTATATCAAATTTTTTTTATTGATTTTATTTTTCTTTTTCTTTTTTTATGTTGCAGAAGACTTTATTAATATCTTTACTTTTATAACCATTTTTTATGAGGGATTCTTTAAGGAGATTTAACTCGTCTTCTAAGTGGTCTTGATCTAAGATGCGCCATGGATGTCTGGCTAGGGTGTTTATAATACTGACTTTCTGGGCTGGATGATGGTGTGAGTCGGCATGGAGGTATCTATTTGTGTGAGTTTTCTTTCTGTATACTTGGTGAGAAAGAGAACCATCCATATTTTTTGTGATAAGAACATCCAAGAAAGGAAGGGAGTTGTGTACCTCCTTTTCTATGGTGAATTTAATACGATCACATTGATTGTTCATATGGTTTAAGAACTCATTTAGTTTATCATCACCATGAGGCCAATTACTAAAAACGTCATCAACAAACCTAAGCCACCACTTTGGTTTATGTGGAAATGCATTGATTACACAATAAAATAAAATTATACATTCATTTCAAATTTCTAGTACATATTTCATGGGGGGTTTCAAAGTTTGTCATTAAACCTTTTAAAATATCTTCATTTAATACATATTTATAATGCCAATTTAATTTGATCCCTCAATTGATATTTAATTATAACAAGTGAAAAAGTTGCATTGTAGCGAATTCCTTGCCATAGAAAAAGGCAATGTTCCGATGATGAAGCCTAATGAAACCTAGCAAGGCACTAAAAGACAAGCGGCAAGGGACTTTAAAAAAAACCTCCAAGGAAACATAGAGTATATACATCATTGAAAGTATCCAATGCCATGTTACTCAAAGACTAAGCAAAAGAAGAGAGCATTAAAGTAGATTGTGAAAATAAAATTATGATAAATAAGGTGAAAAAAATTGAAATAATGATAGAAGAGACATCAACGATCACTCTGTAAATTCTATTTGTCTCAAACCATGCTAAAAGCATTACCAAGCGCAATTTCAGAGCTAACCGATTTGGAATTTTTGTAACTAGGAAGCCCTTTCCTAGAAATGTTGTCATGTTCAATCGGTTACCATAGGAGCACTGGAATGTTTGTCGGATTCTGTGGGACTATTGATTCAATTGACAATAGCTGCTTGTTCGCTACAATAACTCACATTTAAAGGAAAAAGGAAGAATTGGAATAGCTTTATGTAACCTACCTAATACTTGAAACATTTTATGTTTGTGGGAAAACAATACTTTAAATTTTATTGTAAAGTTTTGTATTAATGACCCAGGATGGTCAAGGATGACTGTAAATGAATAATATTATTATTTAATAAATAAAAATAGGAGACACTCACCCAAAGGGACTGTTGAAGAGTGTTCACTGACCCACTAGGAGGAATGGAATCTAGTATAGAAGGAAATGGAAAAGTGGTAGCATCTGCACTCAATTACTAGCTATTGTTATGGGACAACTTCCCTAAAATTGTGGTCATGTTCCCCAGGGATGGTGGAACTGAGTTGGTGGCTCATTAATTGTGAAACTGAACCGAAAGACATATGCAATCTTTTATAGCCATCGAATTGAGTTGTTGGCTCACACATTCTCTGTGGAGATAGAACTTTTTCCTTGTGGTGTTAGAACTGAGCACACAAGAGGTTCGATGAGGGGAAGATAGGTAATGAGTTGAAGAGTAAGACTTTCTTACTGCCGAGTTGCAAAGTACTATGTATGCAGGTCTACTTGACCGCTGAAGTACATGAGTATGATATGTATGCAAGTCTTCATGATTGTTGAAGTACATACGATTGGTTTGTATGCAAGTCTTCTTGTGAAGTACAACCTGAGTGTCTTGCTTCTACATAGTATCTTCATCCTAGTGGTTCAGTGAACAGGCTCGGGGTCCAAAAGCAAGTGATCTTGGCTGCTTTCTGGAGAAGGTTGGGAGGAACGGTCCTCTTTGGTTGTTTGTCCACCCTATCGGTTATCAGGTTCTACTTGTTTTTAAGTTATTTAGTTTTGAACTATTGAACTATATTCTGAAACTGTATGTTTATGCTATCATAGTTTTTCTGGATATATCTCGGTTAGCTGTTAAGAATGATTAGACTTCTAAACTGATAGATTGATTTTGTACAATGAATGGACAAATAAAGATTGAAAATATAGAATGAATGATTATAAAATTCTTCCTGTATTTTTCCTTTCACCATAGGTGATGTACTCTAGTACAGGAAGATGTTTAAGTGACCTAGATGAAATGATCTGTAAATAGTAGTGTTTATTATTCGAAATAGAATAGATTTCTATAAGCAGAATGCTTCTGTCTTAAACATGAAATTTCTTAATGTAAACACTTTTTATTTTTAAACAGTAATGTCAGAAACCTAGCTATAAAATCCACTTATCTCATCAAATATTTTTATACAATAATCATACTTATACAACTGAGATAAATAATATTTCTATTCAAGCTATTATTTATATACAGGATACAATACACATAAACTAGAAATATTTACAAAATTGAATACATATAAAAGTTTAAATCATTTAAACAGAGCATTATAGTATTACGATATATATATACAGGATTATTATAAATTTATCAAGTATATTGTACAAAACTCTTATCAACTTGATAGAAATAAACATATTTAAAATATCCATAGATAAACCCTATAGGCATTGTTTATCATAAACAAAGTATTATATAAAAATACCAAATTGAAACAGAGTTCTGAAAACGCATTCACCTATGCAAATAATACAACTCATAAACTATATTATGAAATCTGTTGATACTACTCAATACCCATATAAAGGATCAACATGCATTATACAAATAGCATATCAACTAAGTCGAAGGTAGAACCCTGTAGAGTTCACGTTTTAACAAATATCAAATAGTTGAACATTAGAATTATTAATAACCCTTTAACGAGTTAACATTTGAAACAATGTTTAAAATTTATCAAAGATTATTACAGTGTCATATGGCAGAGCCACTATAATGATATAGCAAGGGTTCGAGACCGAAAGGACTCACCCTGGGGTCATCAAATTATTATGAAAAAGGTTAATCCCAACACCGTCAGGTGTTAAAAATTATACAGTCAACCAAATGAAGTTACACAGAATATATCAAAACAATTAGAGCTCGATGGCATCTAAGGGTTACAAAGCTGGGCCATCTTATTAAAGGAATATTTTATTTAAAATTCATGGGTTCGAGTCTCTTAAGAAAGATCTCACCTAGTCATATTATTTACATATAATGAAGTTATAAAACATTGACAGGTTTAGGGTTTAAACCCTGTAATAACCGAAACTAGAGACAAGTCAAACACAGAAACAACATAGTAATAAAAGCTAAACACACAATCAATTTAGGGCTTGGCCCAAAGCAGTTACGCATTCAAATTTTAACCATTGAAATAATATTCTTCCCAGAAAAACCTGTTACAAATCGTATTCAAAATGATAATGTCGGAATCCTTTTTACATAAACATCATTTCCAAACCTAGAAGTTAAAAACCCATAAAATGCGTGGGGTAGTTTAACCATACTGTAATCTATTCAAACATTTACGAATTCCAACTAAAGGCTCCAAGCCAAACATAATCACATGAGACAAATAGTATCATTCTCGATAGAGACTTAGATGCAAATAGAACGAAGCTCAAATGTTGTATGTTTTCATTAAAATTGATGGCCGAACTCAACTCCATTTTGTCAAGCTTCTAAACCTTTCGAATGCCCAAAGGCTTACAACATAATAAATACCAAACACCGACAGTGAAATCAAATTCATTGAAAGAGGAGACTTCATAGCGAAATCGAGGGCTTACCGTGGTATTAAACCAATGGGGTTTGCCTTTGACTCAGTCAGGTCATAGTCGTAAGCTTAGAAGAGAACAACGAGTAGCAAGGAGCTGGAAAACCTCCTGCCAAAGCACATGAGGAATTTAGACATGTTCTGTTTTGAAATATAAACAAAGAATTTAAAATATTGAACGAGTGTTGGAACCATTTCATACCTCTCACCGAAGAGACTAGGCGCCCTGAGAGTAGCTCAACCGAGTAACCAAGACCACGGTAGCATTAGGTTGAACAAGCAAGTCCACACTGTCATTTTTATAAAGTTTAAAGCTGGAAATTGTGCTTTGGGATTAGGTGTCAAGGATTTTAGTTGATTATTTAAATGTATGAAAAGTTGTTGAATGCATAGGAACATATAATTATATCTAGATAGCATAAGATATATAGAATTTATAATATGCATATGTTATTATGGCATATTTGGGAATGATAGTAATTGTATGAAATTATATATTATTGGTAAGGATAATATATCTAGCATTAATGAAGTACATGTATTACCTTGTTTCGTATAGAAGAAACTAAATATACATTAAGTGTTTAAATGTTGGAGATATACATTAAGTGTTAAATGTTGGAGATGTACATTAAGTGTTTAAATGTTGGAGGTTACCAATAGTATTATAATTCAACATTTATGTTAAAAAAAATAAATAAATAAAATTCCGAGACAACGGGTTTTACTTTTTGACAAGAGGAAGGTTAAGAGAATCATCGTATTTTTTTTTATTAATTTTCTTATGTGAAGGATGGAAGAGTTAATTACTATAGTAACCAATGTAAAAAAGGTTATTGATTTATAATTAATTCTCCTATTTGGACAATGGAGGAATTATCTAGTATAGTGACTAAGGTTAAAAGAAATGTTACATTTATAACTAATTGTCTTAGTGAAGAATGGAAGGATTATATGATATAGTAACTAATGTTAAAATAATTCTTACATTTATAATTACTTTTCTTGAGTGAAGATTGGAAGAATTTCTTAGTGTAGTAACTATTGTGTGAACTATGGATGCAATATGGCTTTTAGGTAAAATCGTGGATCTTCATGAATGAATAGGAGATAAAGGAAATCTAGTTAGGACTGACAGCCCATGAATGTATCATCGGATTGATATTATGAGAAATTACGATTGAGTTCTTGAGGATGTATTGGAACCATACTAAATGATATAGGAAATAATGACTTGAACCACTTGTGCTTATAGCCATGTTTGTTCGAGAAAAATAGAATAGAATGACAGAAGATGAGAATAGAAATGTAATGGCCCTAGAATGACTATGGACCTTAAGGGAACCCGTCGAGTGACCCGGCTGAACAACTTCGATATAGTGGTCTCTTGAGCCTTGATATGTCTTAAAATATTGAGGAAAACCTGAAGATGTAAATGACAACAATAATTGATAAATGAATTAAGGAATTAAATTCTATGTGTGGAGAGGGATAATTGATTGATTACATCTTGATTAATGATTATCCCTGATTGATCAAGTCAAAGTGCAGTAGGACAATTACAGTCCTAGCTCTGCGACTTGGGAGGACGCAACTGAGATGCGTCGTAGCTTTCCATTTTTTTTATTCTGAACTTCGGGACGAAGTTCTAATTAAGTAGGGGTGTATGTAGTGCCCCTAGACTTGTGTAGACATTGAGGGCACCTGCTGAGTGACCCGGCTGATTGAAACATTAATTAAATAACCTTTTGACCTTATTTTTTTGAGTATGTGTATCTGAACTGTTGAGGTAAATGAATAATTGCATATGTTAAACGATTAGTTATGACTATGGAAAATTATGTTGATGGATAATGCTTAACGACTAGCTGTATGGTGATTATGTATTTGGCGACGAAATGTATATTTGATAAGATGAATGAGCAGTTTGAATAAATCATAAATGTTTAACAATGCTAGAGTTAGAAACCAGATGATGATTGTTGAGAACAGTGCTACTAATAATTTGTTGCGAGAAGTGTGTGTAGAAACAAGTGAGACGGTTCACCAACGGACACACAAAGGAACATGGAGGGTCGTAGAGTACGGGTAAATCACACACAGGGGAAGCGACGATGATGTCAACTTCCGACAAGAATACCACGCATGAGCAGATAAGCATTGATCCGCTTGCTCAAGAGGAATGCGTGAGGACGTACGAGTTGAGGGGCGCGCAGTGAGAACGGACTCACTCCTCAGCGCCATTAGTTCCTAGATAGCATGTAGATGGAGGATGGATGGTAACGATTCCTAAAATCCCTACAAGAGTTCCCGCAAGTCAAAACGGAAAGATGGTGGCAGAAGGGCCCGACGATGCGGTACCCTGTCGAGAACGGAAAGAATGGATGCAAGGACCCAACGATGCGGTACCATGTCAAGGAATGGAAACCATGGATGACTGGACCCGACGGAGTGGTGCCATGTCAAGGAATTAAAATTAAGGAACTAGGAGCCCAACGGTGCGGCACCGTGATCCTAGTGAGTTTGATTGTTAAATTTAACTGCATAAAAACTTATGAGAATAACTCTAGATCATTACTTAGCAAATGCATAAAAATAATTTAGGCATTTGCACATGAATAGTTATTTTTGTTGAGCATTTAAAATAATAGAAATCATTATTTAGGAGCAAAATAGAATCCTAAGATTAGACACCTAGTCAACTAAAAGCTAGGAGTTAATTAAAATATCTGGGGGACAAACTGGAGCAAACTTAGGGGTGTTGGTGCACTTCCTAGAGAAAATGACACTTGGATGGGTGAGTGTTTTAATTAAATAATTAATTAAAAATATTTAATTATGCATGAAGCAACATGTGTCGCATGAGATTTTCCTTTATAAGGAAGACTTGGGGAATGGGTAAAGGGGACCCATAATTTGGACGATTGTCGTAATTTTCGAATGCCTCAAAGACTTGCTGCTATCTAAGGGTTTGGCTTAGAAATCCTGGTGGGAAGGGAAGCCCAAGCTGAATTTCTGAAATACTTGTGTGAGCTCTACGACCCAAAGCTCGGGGGAGGCCATGCGACTGAAAGCATGAGCCTATGGTTGGGTGGCGAAGCTAACGGTTGCTTCGCTAATGGTTAAACGAGCTTTGCTGGAGGGATCCTACGGAAGACGCAGACAACAATGGACCAGCTGGATCGGGTTTACAGGTTAAGGTTTCGCTTATTTTTGTTAAGTTATTCACTCTTTTATTTTATTTTTCCAATAACTATAATGGCTAATTTGGTTGTATGAAGTTGTTCAAGTTTCAGGTTCAGTTCAAGGGGACCCTAAAGGAGGGGTCTTACATTATACACATACTCAAAAAAATAAGGTCAAAAGGTTATTTAATTAATGTTTCAATCAGCCGTGTCACTCAGCAGGTGCCCTCAATGTCTACACAAGTCTAGGGGCACTACAAGGTTGAACAAGCAAGTCCACACTGTCATTTTTATAAAGTTTAAAGCTAGAAATTGTGCAGTGGTACTCGAATGGCCATGGCGGCCAAACGAGAGCTCGACTCTCCAAACCCTCACGCCACAGCATTAACAATGCCAATACCAGCGAGGAGTTAGGGATTTGTCCCTTACGTGGTAAGATTCTACCAACCTTCACATTGCTCATAAATGAGCTCGGTCGACATCCACTATACAATCATTTTTTACCCATAATGTATAGTTTAAATATGTTGTTTTCCATTCAAGTTTCCAATTCACAAAGTGCGCCAAGAACCTTGGTCAGAGGTATAAACACAAATGTTATATTATACCAATGTTATTTAGTGATACATCTTCACCTTGAAAGAAGCCATTAGGGCTAGGACATTTCAACCTTAGTTAGGGTCATAATAATAATAATATTTGGCAATATAATTATAAAGCTAGGTTTTCAACCTTGGCCCTTAAAATATATGAAAACCTTAGCCATTTCATGCATAATAGTCCTACCTGTGACCTGGACAGAATGACATAACAGACATTAGCTTTAAAAGCTATGTAAGCCTCACAGCTGCTCCAAAACTCTCTTGCCTTTCAAAAAGGATTTACACATAATCAAATACTAAGTTTAAACATATTACGACATAAGAATAATAAGCAACATAACAACATTAACAATAAAAGAACAGTTAGGGATTAAAGATGTTGAGCTTTGAATGTCATCATTATACATTTATCCATGACGTAACAATTGTATGTGATGACCTAACGTTCAACGTATTGAAGATAAAGATATAAATGAATTCATAAATACTCTCAAACAGTAGAAGAGATTTAAAGCCCTACTTCAATGTTTAAAGGACAATAAGATAGTCTTCGAATATCATAATAGAATCAATGAAGATACAAGACAATTATATAAATGAGTTAAGAGAACTAGTACATAAAAAAGGTAACTCTCATTCTATTAACATAATCAGAGAATACATATTGACTTCCTTACAATAACCAGGTGCTTCATGAGCTACCAAAAGATCCCATAGAGAAACACAGGTGTTGAATGAGCCACCCCTCAGCTCCCACAAAACAGGTGCTAAATGAGCCACCTTTAAGTTGAGTTCCCCACCCAATCCCTATCGACAATTTTAACACAAAAATGAGCCAAAGTTTCAACAGTACCACTCAGCTGAACTAAAAAACTTGAGACCATCATCAGAATTGTCACTGAGCAGAAGACTACTGCTCAAGAGATTACAAAATCAAACTGTTCAAAAGATTACAAAAATTCATTCCCCTAGACAACATAGAAACACTAAGCATCACAAACCCTACCCATAACCAAAGCCCTAGACAGTTATTAAAGCACATCCACTAAAAGAACATGAAGCTAGCACCAAACGACAATGCACCAGAGCCAAAAGAGAATACTGTCGAGAATACCACGCCGCAGGGGACAAAAACAACAGAGACGTTTAGGTTGACAGGCCCGCTTCATCATCACTATGCACCATAAAAGGAGCAGTTGCTACCTCCCCTTTATCCACAAGATCAGGACCTCGAGGATTAGCATGCTGCTTCAGCACATCCAAATATGTAATGCCCAGTTTGTCAGCTAGCAGGTCCAGCTTCATATGGATCCAATGACAGTTGTCCAACGTGTCTTTGCTAACTTCCTCCAGCCTCTTGAGGCAAGGAGAACCAGATAAAGCATCTCCACGAGTATCTAGACACTGGGAAATTAAATTTTTGGTCACCCACAGAGTGACAATCGCTCGATTGTACAATTCCATCCGACCCATAGTATTCCTCGGGTCATGGATCCAATTAGCCATGGCCTCCACTTCCTCTGATAAATTAGCTTCCCCCACCAGACACCATAAGTCGGCTTCAATTTCCTCCACCTCCTGCATTACTCCCGGAGAAAAGAAACGTCGAAAGAAAATAGCAGTAGCCACCGAATTCCATTGATCACGGCTAGGACCAGTACGAGGTGTGGCACCTCCCCCCACCATGCTCATTTCACCAAGGTCTTTCCTACCCCGTTTCATAGCACGACCTTTCGGAGACATGATATTCTCAATCTTGCAAATTCTTTGCACACTCACAGCCACAATACACTTGCTAAACGTATTCCAAGGGAAAAACCGCCTGGAAGCTTTGTTCCTGATACCACCTCTATAGTCCATATTTATGGGTGAGCCGCCTCCTATCACCATTGAATTTGGCATCATGAGCCTGCGCTGAAATAATTAACACAGCCTTCATCATTTGTACCCGTCGTCCTTTGCTGATCACGAAACTCCATCGTAATCCTGCATATGCTTCGCCACCTTGTCTTTCGCATGCTGCAAGTTCTCTGAATTGAATTCACCATCTGATATGATATCACCACAAACCTTGACGATCATCCTTAGGTACCTCTTCCCTTCGTTCCATCTGTCCCTTTGATTCGAGACGTGTACCATCCATATATCAATCACCGGTAGTGGGCAATGTTAATGCACTTGAGACGGCAATGTTAATGCACTTGAGACGACACGTATTAGATGGTAAATTCGAGACCTGCCCATCCCATCTATCATTCACTTGTATGACGCCCTAGTTTGCCAACTCATCAGCTAGACAGTTGGCGCTTCTTCTTACATGTCGGAACATGATGGAGTTAAAGCCTCTTATCATGGTTTCCAAACACGTTATCCACCATGCCAGACGCCACGTGGTGGTAATATTCACAGCTTGGGTTCCATTTAAGAGTTTGTTAGCCATATGTATAAAAATTTCAGAATCACCTTCTGCAATACAACTATTAAAGCCATATCTTGTAATAAGCTTAAGTCCTTGAAGCAGAGCTTCACACTCCGCGACGTTATTAGTTTCAATGCCAATATTACCATAATAACAGAACTGAATGTGGCCTTGGCTATTTCTAACCACCCCACCATACCCTGCCACTCCCGGGTTCCCTTTAGAAGCACCGTCAATGTTCAGTTTCAACCATCCTTGTTGAGGGGGAGACCACTGCATCGGGCTTTCCTACGGTTTAATAGCATTATGCTGAATACAAATAAACTAAGGAAGACCTCTGATTCCCCAGGTATGTAATAGCCTTGTTTCATTATTAGGTCCACTCAGATCTTCCACATTCCATCTCGTAAGTTTCAAGGTTTCAGTTATTTCCTACTTAAGACGCTCCCAGATGATCTTCCAGGTGTTGAATTTTTGTTTTTCCTGAAACAATCGATAATTTTGTTCTTTCCACACCTCCCAGAGGAGGAAACCAGGATACAATTGCCATATATGATTCAGAATGTTCCCTTGAAAGGGCTTCCCATTCCATTGCCTGATAGTTTGCTCAGGATTTGACCTAACCCGAGCAATCCTTCTAAAAGACCTGGCCCCTTCATCCCACAGCGCTGAAGCAAAGCTACATTCATCAAGAAGATGGGCCATTGTCTCATTATTCTGACCACAAAGAACACAAATAGATGGACCCTCGAAACCTCGTTTCACCAGTTTGTCCCATGTCAGGATTCGACCTCATAGGACTAACTAGAGAAAAAGAGTAATTTTGGGCCACAACTTGGCCTCCCATAAATATTTCCATACCTGATCCTCCTCTGGATTATCCAAGCTGGTTTGTAAATGATAAGATTCTTTAATGGTAAACCTCCCTATCGGTTGATGACCCCATCGAAGAATATCCCTCCCTCTCTGGATTTTAACTTGCCTCTGTTTCACAATATCATAGATCTGCCTTCCTATTTCTTCCCCATAGGAGCAGTATAATGTTAACTTAAAACATAGGAACAATTACCTATCTATATGTTGTTAAGACACCTTTAAATCGACGACAGTTGTAAACAAATAGTTATTGCATTTAAGAGTATAATAGAGCAGTAATAAAGATGATGAACATTCACATTTATACTTCCACATAGAATTTAATAGCAAATAGACTACTTAGAAATTTTTTAATTTTTGATGAAATTTGGGGATCTTACATGTGGTATCAAAGCACAAGTTCAAACACTACGCCTGAAAGTGGCTCAACTCGCACAATAGAAAATTTAAAAAGAAAACATATTTACTGATTTTTGTTTTAATTTGTTTATGTACAGAACATGTGCTATTTAATTTGCAGGTATGGAAGGACCAGAAGAATCTACCGAGGATAGATCTCATCATAACGAACAAAATAATAATGAACATGAACATGTTAATGAAGAAATTTATGTAGAATTAAATGATAATTCATCTGAACTACTTCGAACAGTTAAAGATTTAAAAGATGAAATAAAAACTGTTAAGAAAGAAAATGAAAGGATTCTGAAGGCACAGGAAGAGCTGAATCAAGTATTACTGGATAAATTTCATAATGACGAAAAATATAAAAGAACAGAATTTAGTTTTGAATCTGGAACCATGTCCTACCAACACAAAGGTAAGAAGTTAAGACTCTCTAATGATGATAATAGCTCATCTTCCGAAGTTAATTTTAAAATGCGTAAAACGAAACATAAGTACTCTAGTGACAACAGTGAAAGTGGATGTAGACCAAAAAGGAGAAATTATAAACCATATGAACATATTTTAGGGGAGTTCAAGAAGATAAAAACCCCCAACATTTAACGGTGAAAATGAAAAGGGAGAAGCAGCCGAAGCATGGCTGTCAGGTATGAAGAAATACTTTCAAATTTATGATTATTCAGATCAGCTGAAAGCTAAGATGGTCATTTATAATCTGAATGGGAAAGCAGATATTTGGTGACAGGATATAAAGAGAGTAAAAAGCATTAAAGAAAAGAGTGTAACTTTGAGTACATTTAAGAAATATTTTAAGAAGAAGTTTCTGTCTCAATAGTACTATGAAGAAAAAGCTAAAGAATTCTATGATTTAAAATTGGGTTCTATGAACATGAAAGAATTAAGCAGTAAATTTCTAAGTCAATTAAGATATGTACTTTACATTGTGGATGAGAATCCCAAAATACAAAGATTTATGAGTTGCTTACCTCTTAATATCAAAGACGGAATTGAGTACGACAACCCTAAGACTGTTGAGGAAGCTATGAGGAAAGCAAACTTTTATTTTGAAAAAGATAGAAAAAGAGAAGGTGTATCTAAATGGAAGAGTAATAAACCCAGTAAATTTGAGCATAAAAGGAAAATTTTTAATTCTAATAGGAATGCTAGGAATAACAAGCAAAATTTCCATAGCAAAAAATTTCAACGAAATAATTTTAGAAGTAATGCACTGCAAAATTTTACAGCTGCAAGAAACATGCCTAATAATTATGCTAGAAATAATGATCAAAAGGAACCTTTAAAATGTTATGAATGTCAAGGACCGCGTATTGAAGCAAACTGTCCTAACAGGAAAAGAATAATCAACAACATTCATACAGTGTAGTCATAACCAACAGTTGGCGACTTAGCAAGGGAAATGCCCAAGATCAATGCAGCCTTGGAAAATCGACAGGCTGATCATAAAACTTCAATGGTTGAAATCGAACGTATGCTACAGAACAAACCTATCTATATTTTAATTGATCCAGGTGCAAGTTTGAGTTATGTATCACCTGATATTGTAAAAAGCTGTAAATTGAAAGTAGAAAATTTTGATAACTCTTGGCTGGTTCAGTTAGCTACAGGAACAAAAAGGAAGGTAGTTGATTTTGTTAAAAATTGTGATTTGATTATGAGTCAATTAAAGACACAATTAAAGCTGAATGTATTACCGTTAGGGTCTTATGATGTCTTAATCGGAATGGATTGGATGGAAAAGCATAGGGTAGTTCTGAATTGTTTTGAAAAGACATTTACATGTTTGAATAATAAAGGAGAACCAAAAACAGTAAAAGGAATCCCTAGAAAAACTTTAGTTAGACATATTTCTGCTTTGCAAGTGAAAAAGGCTATACGAAAGGATGTAAAATGTTTTTTGTAAATGTAATTAATGATGAACACACAACTAAAGAAGATAATTTAAAACTTGAAGATATACCAATACTAAGAGACTTTGCAGATGTATTCCCGAAAGAAATTCCAAGTCTATCTCCAAAAAGGGAATTGGATTTCACCATTGATCTAGTACCAGGTGCGGTACCAAACTCAAAATCTCCTTACCGGATGAAAATCCTGGAACTTAACGAATTAGAATCATAGTTAAAAGAATTAATCGATAAAAACTACATAAGACCAAGTGTGTCTCCTTGGAGAGCACCTGTCATCTTCGTTAAAAAGAAGGATGGTGCCTTGCATTTATAAATAGACTACCATTAGTTAAACAAAATGACGATTAAAAAAAGATATCCTCTACCCCGCATAGATGATCTGTTTGATCAAGTATGCGAAGCAGCGATATTTTCTAAAATAGACTTGATATCTGGATATCATCCGGTCAGGATAAAAGACGAAGATATCTTTAAAACTGCTTTTCGAACCCGTTACGGGCATTACAAATTCGTATTTATGCCTTTTGGGCTAACTAATGCTCCAACGGTATTCATGTGTCTAATGAATAATGTTTTACATAAGTATTTGGATAAGTTTGTAATTGTTTTCATTGACGACATTTTAATTTATTCAAAGACTAAGGAAGAACACGATGAACACTTGCGAATAATTTTACAAGTCTTAAGAGAACATCAATTGTATGCTAAATTCAATAAGTGTGACTTTTTCAAAGATAAAATATAGTATTTAGGTCACGTGATATCCAAGGATGGAATCTTAGTTTACCCAGATAAAATAAGATCAATTAACGAATGGCTTGTCCCTAAGGATGTAACAGATGTACGATCATGCATGGGAATCACAGATTACTACAGAAAATTTATAGAAAGATTCTCAAGAATCGCAAATCCCATAACCTCTTTACAAAAGAAAGGAAAGAAATTTGTTTGAGATCAAAAGTCTGAAGAGAGTTTTAAGAAACTGAAAGAACTGTTAACTACTACACCTATTCTAAAAATTGTGTATCTTAACAAGGACTTTGTTGTATGCATTGATGCATGCAATGATGGGCTTGGCGGAGTCTGAACACAAGAAAGACACATAATAGTGTATGAGTCAAGGAAGCTAAAAATTCATGAAAAGAACTACGCTACCTATGATCTAGATTTGGTTGTCGTGATACATGCTTTCAAGATGTGGTGCCATCATCTGATCGGTAGGAAGTTTTCATAATGACAGATAATAAGAGTCTAAAATATTTGTTGGACCAACCAAATATGAACGCAAGGCAAGCTAGGTGGTTAGCTTTCCTTAGCGAATATGATTTTGAGATTCAACACATAAAAGGTAAATAAAATAAAGTGGCTGATGCCTGAAGCATAAATGCAAAATTAGATTTCATGGCAGCAATCAACACTTACAAAACATATTTAGAAAATTAGCTTGAAGAAGGGATAAAATTGGATAAAAATTATCAGAAATTACAGGAAAAAGTCGCCGAAAATAATTCTGAAAATATAATAACAGATCACAGTTTGAATGAAAAAGGTCTAATGCTGTATAAAAATAGACTATATGTGCCTAATGTACCTGAACTTAAGTTGTTAATTTTAAATGAAGTGCATAGAAGTCCTTATTCAGGACACCCTGGTTACCAAAAGATGATAACGATGTTAATAAAAGATTACTTTTGGCCAAATATGAAAAATAAGGTGGATGAATACATAGTTAGCTGCTTTGAATGTCAGCAAGTTAAATCTAAGCATCAACACTCAGCTGGACTATTACAGCCATTGCCAATTCCAGAGTGGAAGTGGGAAATTATTAGCATTGATTTTATAACTGGTTTGGCTAAAAATCAAAAGCAGAATAATTCAATAATGGTAGTCATAGATAAGCTTAGTAAAGCGGCTCATTTTATACCTGTTAAAACTACTTTTAAGGCTACTGACATTGCTGATGTGTTTATGAACCAAGTTTTTTGTTTGCATGGAATTCCCAAGGTAATAATTTCTGATCGAGATTCTAAATTTACTGGAAATTTCTGGAAGTCATTGTTTAAAGATTTAGATACTAAATTAAATTTCAGCACATCTTTTCATCCGCAAACTAACGGACAAACTGAAAGGGTAAATCAGATTCTAGAAGACATGTTAAGAATGTAAGTTAAAGATCATCCAATTAAGTGGGAGGAATATATGCACTTAGTTGAATTTGCTTATAACAATCACTCAGCTAAACTCAGTCCTTTTGAAATTCTGTATGGTAGAAAGTGTAATACTCCTATCTCTTGGAGTAATCTTGTTGACAGATTAATGTTAGGACCATATTTGTTAAAATAGATGGAACTAACAGTGAAGCAAGTACAAGGCAATTTGAAAATTACACAAGACCGACAAAAGAGTCATGCAGATCTAAAAAGAACTAAGAAAGAATTCCAAGTAGGTGAGCATGTTTTTGTTAAGGTAAAACCCAAGAAAAGATCTTTTAAGCTTGGGAGTTGTGCTAAATTAGCACCCAGGTATTGTGGACCATTCGAAATACTATCAAGAATTGGACCAGTTGCATATCAATTAGCCTTACCACCTAATCTAAAAATACATAATGTATTTCATATTTTTATTTTGAAAATTTATGTACATGATGCCACTCATGTAATCGATTGGAATGACATACAGGTGGAACCATACAGAGATTTTCAGGTGGAACCTGATTGTATCCTCGACAAGAGGGAATTTTTTCTTCGAAATCACACCATTGGACAGGTAAAGGTGCAATGGAAGCACCTTAGTCCAGACGAAGCAACCTAGGAATTGAAGAGCCATATGCGGGAAACAGATCCAATTTTGTTCCAGGAAGGCTTTGATGATGAATAAGTAACATCAAGGATGATGTTGAACGTAAGACAGGGTGTTTGTAACCTACACAGTACTTGAAACATTTTATGTTTGTGGGAAAACATTACTTTAACTTTTATTGTAGAGTTTTGTATTAATGACCAAGGATGGTCAAGGATGACTGTAAATGAATAATATTATTATTTAATAAATTGAAATAGGAGACACTCACCCAAAGGGACTTTTGAAGAGTGCTCACTAACCCACTAGGAGGAATGGAATCTAGTGTAGAAGGCAATGGACAAGTGGCACCATCTGCACTCAATTACTAGCTGTTGTTATGGGATAACTTCCCTAAAATTGTGGTCATGTTCCCCAAGGATGGTGGAACTGAGTTGGTGGCTCATTAATTGTGAAACTTACCCGAAAGACCTAGGGAATCTTTTATAGCCATTGAATTGAGCTGTTGGCTCACACATTCTCTGTGGAGATAGAATTTTTCTTTATGGTGTTACAACTGAGCACACAAGAGATTCGATGAGGGGAAGCTAGGTAATGAGTTGCAGAGTAAGAATGTCTTACTACTGAGTTGCAGAGTACTATGTATGTAGGTCTACTTGACTGCTGAAGTACAAGAGTATGATATGTACGCAAGTCTTCATGATTGTTCAAGTAGATATGAGTGGTTTGTATGCAAGTCTTCTTGATTACTGAAGTACAACCTGACTGTCTTGCTTATACATAGTATCTTCGGCCTGGTGGTTCAGTGAACAGGCTCGGGGGTCCAAAAACAAGTGATCTTGGCTGCTTTCTGGAGAAGGTTGGGAGGAACGGTCCTCTTTGGGTGTTTGTCCACCCTATCGGTTATCAGGTTCTACTTGTTTTTAATTTATTTACTTTTGAACTGTTGAACTATATTAGGAAACTAAATGTTTATGCTATCATAGTTTTTCTGGATATATCTTGGTCAGTTGTTAAGAATGATTAGACTTCTAAACTGATAGATTAATTTTGTACAATGAATGGACAAATAAAGATTGAAAATATAGAATGAATGATTATAAAATTCTTCTTGTATTTTTCCTTTCACCATAGGTGATGTACTCTAGCACAGGAAGGTGTTTAAGTAACATAGATGAAATGATCTATAAATAGTAGTGTTTATTGTTCGAAATAGAATAGATTTCTATAAGCAGAATCCTTCTTTCTTAAACATGAAATTTCTTAATGTAAACACTTTCAAACAGTAATGTCAAAAACTTAGCTATAAAATCCACTTATCTCATCATAGATTTTTATACAGTAATCATACGTATACAATTGAGATAAATAATATTGCTATTCAAGCTATTATTATAGACATGATACAATACACATAAACTAGAAATATTTACAAAATCGAATACATACAGAAGTTTAAATCATTTAAACAGAGCATTATAGTATTACGATATATATATACAGGATCATTATAAATTTATCAAGTATATTGTATAGAACTCTTATCAACTTGATAGAAATAAACATCTTTAAAATATCCATAGATAAACCCTACAGGCATCGTTTATCATAAACAAAGTATTATATAAAAATACCAAATCGAAACAGAGTTTTGGAAAACACATTCACCTAAGCAAATAATACAACTGATAAACTATATTATGAAATCTGTTGATACTACTCAATACCCATATAAAGGATCAACACGCATTATACAAATAGCATATCAACTAGATCGAAGGTCGAACCCTGTAGACTTCACGTTTTAACAAATATCAAATAGTGATGAGAGGAAATCTGCGGATGATTTTTGAAATCGACAGTTTCGAACCTTTTAAGCAGGTTCATCCTCAAGAGAAGCAAATCTCACTCTCTTCTTTAGCACGGGGAAGTGAAGAATAAATATTGTTTGTTTGGTTTTTAGGGTTAGGGTTTGGAACATGTCGGTTTAGTTGTTAAATTCTCTTATTTAATTTTTTTTAATTTGACTTTAACCTAAGTGGAATTTGTTATAAATAAATTATTTATTATTATTCTTTCTAATGTTTAAAAATCTAACGTGTTATGTTTTTCTATAAAGTATAATTGTTATTTGAAAGTTTTTAATAGTATTGTTTTTTAAATTTTATTTATTTATAAAATTATTAATAATTTGAAAAGTTATTAATAGTATTGATATATAAGTTGGAGGTGTGTAGTTATATTAAATACTTTGACTATTTATTTTATATTGTAGTGTTTGGATTATTAATAAATTCAATGTCATATTAAAGTATGTTTCTAAATGAGTGTTTATTATTTATCCTTCCTATTTTTATGTTTAATAAATTAAGTAGCTCTTAATTGTTTTAAAATTGTATATGTTTGGTTAGATTTATCCATTTAACTTGTTTTAAGTTTATGAATTACAAGTTTCCATGCATCTTTAGTTTGAAGCCATCATCTCGGTTGAAATTCTTTCTACATTTCTCAATTTCTATGGCTTCGCGAGTTTTTCTTCTGTGATATTGAGGAACAATGGCTAAGAACTTAGAGTCTTCTAAGCAAATATGATGTTTTGTGTTGTGAGCATGTTCAACCATGGCCGAGTTTTTTACTCTTTCATTTCATAGGTCTGCGCTATGTTCCTTTAATCTAATTGCGATTGATTTACCTGTCTCACCTATGTAGGCTTCACCACATGAGCAAGGTGTTTTGTATACACCTTTTTGGTTTTTGGGATCGATGGGGTCCTTGGCTTTGTCAAGCATGGTTCTCAAGGAATTGTCAGGAGCAAACGACACCATAATGTTATTCTTTTTTAGAACACTTGCAATCTTGATAGTGGTGCTATGTATATATGGAAGAGTAATTCTAGGGCGGGTTATATCAAATTCTTTTTTATTGATTTTATTTTTGTTTTTCTTTTTTATGTTGCGGAAGACTTGATTAATATCTTTACTTTTATAACCATTGTTTATGAGGGATTCTTTAAGGTGCTTTAGCTCGTCTTTTAAGTGGTCTTGATCTAATACACGCCATGCACGTGTGGCTAGGGTGTTTATAATACTGACTTTCTAGGCTGGATGATGGTGTCAGTCGGCATGCAGGTATCTATTCGTGTGAGTTTTCTTTCTGTATACTTGGTGAGAAAGAGAACCATCCGTATTTTTTGTGATAAGAACATCCAAGAAAGGAAGGGAGTTGTGTACCCCCTTTTATATGGTGAATTTAATACTATAACATTGATTATTCATATGGTTTAAGAACTCATTTAGTTTATCATCACCATGAGGCCAATTACTAAAAACATCATCAACAAACCTAAACCACCACTTTGGTTTATGTGGAAATGCATTGATTACACAATAAAATAAAATTATACATTCATTTCAAATTTCTAGTACATATTTCATGGGGGGTTTCAAAGTTCGTCATTAAACCTTTTAAAATATCTTCATTTAATACATATTTATAATGCCAATTTAATTTGATCCCTCAATTGATATTCAATTATAACAAGTGAAAAGTTGCGTTGTAGCGAATTCCTTGCAATAGAAAAAGGCAAAGTTCTGATGATGAAGCCTAATGAAACCTGGCAAGGCACTAAAAGACAAGCGGCAAGGGACTTTTAAAAAAACCTCCGAGGACACATAGAGTATATACATCATGGAAAGGATCCGATGCCATGGTACTCAAACACTAAGCAGAAGAAGAGAGCGTTAAAGTAGACTACGAAAATAAAATTATGATAAATAAGGTGAAGAAATTGAATTAATGATAGAAGAGACATCAACGATCACTCTGTAAATTCTATTTGTCTCAAACCATGCTAAAATCATTTCCAAGTGCAATTTCAGAGCTAACAGATTTGGAATTTTTGTAACTAGGAAGCCCTTTCCTGGAAATGTTGTCATGTTCAATCGGTTACCTCAGGAGCACTGGAATGTTTGTAGGATTTCATGGGACTATTGATTCAATTGAAAATAGCTGCTTGTTCACTACAATAACTCACATTTAAAGGAAAAAGGAAGAATTGGAATAGCTTTATGTAACCTACCTAGTACTTGAAACATTTTATGTTTGTGGGAAAACAATACTTTAAATTTTATTGTAAAGTTTTGTATTAATGACCTAGGATGGTCAACGATGACTGTAAATGAATAATATTATTATTTAATAAATTAAAATAGGAGACACTCACCCAGAGGGTCTGTTGAAGAGTGTTCACTGACCCACCAGGAGGAATGGAATCTAGGATAGAAGGCAATGGATAAGTGGAAGCATCTGCACTCAATTACTAATTGTTGTTATGGGACAACATCCCTAAAATTGTGGTCATGTTCCCCCAGGATGGTGGAACTGAGATGGTGGCTCATTAATTGTGAAACTGAACCAAAAGACCTATGCAATCTTTTATAGCCATCGAATTGAGTTGTTTGCTCACACATTCTCTGTGGAGATAGAAATTTTTCCTTGTGGTGTTAGAACTGAGCACACAAGAGATTCGATGAGGGGAAGCTAGGTAATGAGTTGTGGAGTAAGACTGTCTTACTGCTGAGTTGGAAAGTACTATGTATGCAGGTCTACTTGACCGTTGAAGTACATGAGTATGATATGTATGCAATTCTTCATGATTGTTGAAGTACATATGAGTGGTTTGTATGCAAGCCTTCTTGATTGCTAAAGTACAACCTGAGTGTCTTGGTTCTACAAAGTATCTTCATCCTGGTCGTTCAATGAACAGGCTCGGGGGTCCAAAAGCAATTGATCTTCGCTGCTTTCTGGAGAAGGTTGGGAGGAACGGTCCTCTTTGGGTGTTTGTCCACCCTATCGGTTATCAGGTTCTACTTGTTTTTAATTTATTTAGTTTTGAACTGTTGAACTATATTATGAAATTGTATGTTCATGCTATCATAGTTTTTTTCTGGATATATCTCGGTTAGCTGTTGAGAATGATTAGACTTCTAAACTGATAGATTAATTTTGTACAATGAATGGAAAAATAAAGATTGAAAATATAGAATGAATGATTATAAAATTCTTCCTGTATTTTTCCTTTCACCATAGGTGATGTACTCTAGTACAGGAAGATGTTTAAGTAACCTAGATGAAATGATCTATAAATAGTAGTGTTTATTGTTCGAAATAGTATAGATTTCTATAAGCAGAATGCTGCTCTCTTAAACATGAAATTTCTTAATGTAAACACTTTTTATTTTTAAATAGTAATGTCAGATACCTAGCTGTAAAATCCACTTATCTCATCATAGATTTTTATACAGTAATCATACTTATACAACTGAGATAAATAATATTGCTATTCAAGCTATTATTTATAGACAGGATACAATACACATAAACTAGAAATATTTACAAAATTGAATACATACATAAGTTTAAATCATTTAAAGAGAGCATTGTAGTATTATGATATATATATATATATATATATACATGATCATTATAAATTTATCAAGTATATTGTATAGAACTCTTATCAACCTGATAGAAATAAACATCTTTAAAATATCCATAGATAAACCCTATAAGCATTGTTTATCATAAACAAAGTATTATATAAAAATACCAAATCGAAACAGAGTTCTGAAAACGCATTCACCTATGCAAAAAATACAACTCATAAACTATATTATGAAATCTGTTGATACTTCTCAATACCCATATAAAGGATCAACATGCATTATACAAATAGCATATCAACTAAGTCGAAGGTCGAACCCTGTAGAGTTCACATTTTAACAAATATCAAATAGTTGAACATTAGAATTATTAATAACCCTGTAATGAGTTAACATTTGAAACAATGTTTAAAATTTATCAAAGATTATTACAGTGTCATATGGCAGAGCCATTGTAATCATATAGCAAGGTTTCGAGACTGAAAGGACTCATCCTGGGGTCATCAAATTATTATGAACAAGGTTAATCCCAACACCGAAAGGTGTGAAACATTATACAGACAACCAAATGCAGTTACACAGAATATATCAAAACAATTAGAGCTCGATGGAATCTAAGGGTTAAAACGCTGCCATCTTATTAAAGGAATATTTTATTTAAAAGTCATGGGTTCGAGTCTCTTTGTGATATCCCTCCTTTATGACCTATGCCTTTGTATAGCGCGATAGGTTACTTATGATTTTTAAATATTATCCTAATTTCTTTTAGGATAAGTATGAGATCTAGTCCGAGAGGAGAATACTAGAGGACTTGGTAAAAATAAGTTTAGCTTAGTGTTTAAGAATACTAGTGTATTCGACTTAATTACTAGAAGTTATCCTTGGCTTTACATAAACTGAGTGGGTACTTAGGCGTAATTCGTGGTTGTACATATATAATATGGTTGCTTAATATAGTTATATATGTGAATATATATTTATAGAAATCATATAGGTTACACTAAAGAACAGTTTATATAAGTTATGATTTCCCTTTTTAAATGACTCCACTCCTCGTAGTGATCCTCCACGAATAATGCAAGGAAATGAGCTATATATATATATATATATAGAAAACATGCAACACTTATATACATATGTTACTTTTGTGAAAGGAAGATCAATTGGTTAAGTTAAATCATATTTAAGGGTGTAGTAACCTAAGGAACAACTTAGAGGGTTTATAGGGCCGTACTTTTTGAGGAGGAATGAATTTAAAATTTAATCTAACACTTGGACGAACACTCCCAAAATTTCCGTAGGATTTTTGTCGCCATAGCAGAGCACTCCAAGCCCTAATCTTGCCACTTGGTTACCTTGGGTTGATACTTGGGCATGGGAAACATAGCCATGACGGGGGCAGTTGGGGAAGATCTCATTTGAGATGGACCGCCCTCCACATATTAATGGTACCTCTTCTACACCGGACGGAGTTCCCAAGGAAATCTCCGCTTGTTGGCAAGAATAAAATGGTGTGTCGGGGAAGGAAGAGGGGATGGCTGCCTTTGAAGAAGGACTTTTGAAATGAACCTGGAGTATGACGAGGGGCGAAATACTCATGAGATGGATCCGAGCTACAGAGGTAATTCTGATGGGGTGTATTTATTCATATCTTATTATTCTGAAATCGTAAGAAAATTGCTCTCAGAATTAACCAATTGGATTTATAATGGCCAGCTAGCTTCCTGTTGTTATAATTATGTCATTTCGTTGACTTAGTTTCCAGCTATATAAATATTAGTAGGTCGAATTCAGCATCGGGGTTGCTTTTAGCTATCTCTGCTTTTTGACTAGATCTCTGATTTGGATATAAATCTCTGCGGGATAGATCCCTGAGCTTCATTGTGGATTCTCTCCGTATTTGAGAAATCGATCATGGTAAAATATCATATTACAGGAATCGATCAAGGCTCAGTTATGGAAATGGTTCCTTCTCGATGTGTCTGTCCCTCAAGTTTATGATTGTCATGTGTAGTAGGAAGCCGATCCCAGTAGGTTATGCTTGAGTTATGTTACAAAGTTTTCATTGGATTGTGGAGGTACCTATATCATTGTGATCGAGTATCGCTTTCAGCGCCTTCTAAACTGCTGACCTTCTAACTTTTAATTGGTCAATGTTTGTTTTAAATCGAAGTTAAGACCTATAGACTTACAATCGTTGCACGCTTATGAGATCACTGTAAACATTTTGACTATTTTGTTATTTTGATCTGTTTGTACTTCCCCTAGCCGAGATCGCCATCTCCATGAGACAAGTCTTTCGCTCTCCATAGACTGGTTTGCGTTTGTTAAAGTTAGACTGATCTATTCCTTGCTGGATCAATGACGATCCTTCGCATAACCCCTTGTACATCTATTGCTAGAGTCTCTTAAAAAGGTGTAGCAGTAAATTTCTTAACCTCTCTTCCTATTCTTCCCTCTGCGTGTTCGCATCGGGTGTGTGACTGCGTAAGTCTCCAGGGGGTCAACCCTTTTCCGTTGATGGTCGCATGATTTCTCTGCTTATTTTTCTTGGATGAAAATAGATCAGTGGAATGCTGAGGTGAAATCGTAGATAGTTGATATTTGAAATCACAGACCTCTATCGATTAAGCTTAGAGGAATAATGATAGCGTCGATCTGTGTGATGTAGGAACTCTATTTTGCCCAAATGAAATCGTACTGGTTAAATGAAATGAAATATAGTGATTATCATTACCATACAGAAGAAAACCTTTGCGTGTTTGTTGGACATCGCACTTTGGTTGAGTTATTCTTTTATAACATGTAATTTGGAAGGTTTGTTGTAATACCTATCTAGATATATATTCATGATCCGAAAACGTTGAAGCTTTAGCTGAAGCAAAATGAAGTTATGAGCTCGTTCTGTATTTTAAATTATTGATGCTTATATAGACTATGTTTTGAATGAAGAGGATAGGACGGCCGCAAAGGAAACGATCCATACTTTCCTATTTCGTAATTTGTTTGCTGTTGAATAGATATATATATATATATATTAGAATATATGCACAGGTCGAATATGGAATGAAGAGGACAGGATGGATCCTAACTCTGTATATATTTTTATGCTTCCAACAAGAACGTGGAATTCCGGTGTGTATGCTGCTAACAAGGGTGTAGTTTTAGGACTACTGTTGCAATACGTTTGGTGTCTAATATCTTAACTACGAATGTATTTTAAGTTATTGTTCTGAATTTAAAGATGGCCTATTTCTCTTACTTAAACTCAGTATTTGTTGGATTGGATTTTTGATCCTTGTAAAATGAGAGTAACGCCGAGTTGTGCAAGATCTCTGAAGGAACTTTCTTTTATGATCAACTTATTAGATGTCTCTACAGCGATAGACCTTTAAGTGTTGATAGTGCTCTCTTTATAAGAGAGGTTCGAGAAAGTAGAAATACAAGTATTGTAACCGCTGGCTTGCGGAATCCTCTTGGATCGATGAATAAAAATATCACTTCTGTGGACGTAGCCCGTGGAGTTGGGTGAACCACCTACATACAGTCTCCTCATGTGTGTTATGTTAATGACTTGTTTTGCGTATGAAGATGCTTGTATTGTTAAATGTTTATTGGTAAAGATATTCTGTGTTATTTATGTGGTATTAGGGATGGTATTGATCGAATTCATGCTTAATTACGTTTACTCTTATAAATATAGCTTTTGTCTTTATCCTTTGATTTTAAAATGGGGAATGATTTTTCTATGTTGTTGTTCAATGTAAATGTGGTGTTATTCAAAATATGAATTAATACAGATATGTTTTTGACTCATGCCGACAAGGGGTACTTGAAGAAAATTCACTATGCATGAAAATAATTTAGAAGTAGTATTTACTGTTCATTGGGCTAATTGACTGGTGTTGGCTAAAGATGTCGGTTAAGTAACAAGGTTTATCAGGAAGCGATGATAGTAATGATTGTGCATAACGGAGTAATTCTCTGAATATAAATACGAAGTACAAATATTGGAGTTATTTTGTTTTATTAACGCGTGAAGTTTGGTTATCGATTAGAGGAGCAAGTACTTTCTTTTCTTGAAATAAACATCTAAGATTTTTGGGGATGTTACAGTACCTAATGTGTTTCCATCTCCTTGATAAATTTGATGGCTTATCTTTTATGTCTTATATGAGTATATGATTTGATGAAGAATAATGCATGGTTATTCGTAATGATTTGGTTAACTTATATAGTCATGTGTTTTAAAAAAAATGAATAAAATTTTCCAGACATACACCAAATTCTAATTTAGCTATCTGGGAATGTTACATATGGTATCAGAGAATTAGGTTACAACACTAGGGCCTAATGAGCTCAATATGCGATAAGTGAGTATGAAGGTTTTAAGTTTACTAATCAATGGTTTTCGTTTCATTTTGGATGCATGGATTGTATCGGAGGAGGGGAGATGAATCTCCGAGCTCGACTTCAAGTTTCTCCCGCCAAAGCACAGGTTGCAAACACTCGGGCTTAGTTGGGGCCAGCTGAAGAAATAATATAAGCTGGTCAAGGGAACTCCATCGATAAGACACAAATAAAGGATTTATGTTCTAAAGAATCAGCAGGAGGTAATCGACAAGATGTCTTTAAAATCGCAAGTAAGTATACTCCACTTGTTGAAGCATTCTAAAGGAAAAGCATTGTCGATGAGTGAGCAGTTTGTATGTTTAATTTCGTATCTAAATGATCCTGTATTGATAAATACTAGAGGATGAATATCTCCTAATGCAATTCCATTGAATGACCAGAAAGTATTCTTTGAAAATGATTATATTAATTGGACTATGTTCCTATTTTTATCTTAGTGATCTTGTTAATATTTTCATGTATATCGATCATAACGATAGTAACATAGGAGCCTTGAATGTTCATAAGTTTATGAGGACTGTATAAGCATAATTAGGATCATTCACCCTATGAAAGATGTACACTCCTACCCGGTCGATTGATGCCACGAGTAAGGTTTTAGTACTTATATGAGTCAAGTCATAGACATTCATCATAAGTACTTGATTGCTCTAATTGTGTACTATGATAACTAGAAAAGTTGATATAGTATGTGAATTACGAAGTGAGTAAGGTGCAATTAGGTCATTATATGAAGGACTATAAATTTGCCATGAATTACTTGGTTATTGATTTCTCGCACTTATGCTGAAACGATTGTATTAATTATGTACATAAGATTGTAGGATTGAGATAATCCTTATTATATTAGAAAAATGCATAAATGGTACTAAGGAGTAACTTCTGAAATTCTCCTTATTGGCTAAATGTTATTGAGAAAAGGTGTAGAAGATGTTAAATGTTACATGCGATGGTTTCGATATAGAATATTAGTTTTGTGTTCTTACTTATTTGTTATATGGGACATGTGACATGGGAACACGCTGGTAGCCTTGCTTGTAAGTACAAAAGGACGATGGTTATAATTACTCACGAAATATAAATGTGTATTCTAAGTAGTTAAAAGGATGCATATGATGAAATGTTATGATTTCATCTTTGTATATTCTATTTTCAGGGATCCTTACTAGGAATGTTAGGATACAGGGAGTGGTTGACAGAAGGATTATACCTTTATGTGATCAAAGCTTTATGTTATATGCATGGATACCTTGATAATCTGTTTCGTTTTGATATATAGATTTTATGATATGGAGGGGATTACTAATGTGTATTAATCCAAGTTAAAGGTACACCTTGGCATATGAGGGCCGTACAATAAAGCGATATGCAGTCTCCCCCATAAAGGTATGTGATTATCCTTAGAAAAATATATGCAAGTATATATGTAGACGATTTATTGTTACTCACATGATGTTGGCATATGCAAGAAAAATGGGTACTTAATACAGTGAAGGAAAAGGATTGAGGTGAAGTGATCGTAATGCCCATAATAAAAAAGAATGTAGTCCTATTAATTGAGTTGGTTATGCTTAGTATGGAAATAATGTTTATTTTAGATAACCACATGTGGAGATTGTAGTATGAAGGATGACTTCTTATTTTTATACATAGAAGAAAAACCTCCTTACAATATTTGGTTATGTTATTATGACAGATGGTCAAAAACTCGGTTGAACTTGTGGAAGAGCGTAATATATTATGCAGGTATATGTCGCCTTGTCAACAAGACCTCGACGCAAGTTATAAATGTTGGGTGGTTAAATTATATTATTTCACTGATGACACTATAAGTAGAAATCACAACTTGAGTCCATACATATCTAGCTTATCACTCATGAGCATTTGAGTAAAACTCGAATGATTTTATTTTATTTTTATTCTTAGAAGGAGTCGATAAGGAATAGACAAGTGAAAGACGTGTCAGTGCTATTAAAATTCCTATAAATAAATGTTGTATAGTGGTTATGAACTAACAATGCAGGATTTCGCTATGAATATAACAAATCAAAATGGAAGTGAGGATTCACTTAATGCATCTTATTTATTGGTCATATTTCGAGACACTTATAACCATGGATTAACATTGGATTATGTTGTTTAGTTACTAACATTTTCAGGATGTTATCATAATTACGATCAATGTGATAAACAAAAGGAACGTGGCTTATAAGTCCATTGGTGAAGCTGAGCAGAACAAAATCGCTCAAGAGTAAGTGATTACCTTTTATTATAGCATGGATTACAGTATGGCACAAAACCTGATTTGGTGATGGATGTGTGCTACATATCATGAATGATAATCAAATAAGTGAAACTACTTACCGTTATTACAAGACATATTGTAATTTACAAAAATTGTAAGAATTAATAAATGATTGGTTATCGAAATAAATTCCGGGACTCAAGCAAGAAGGCTTGAGGGGAATTGTGTAAAGAGTGTCGTAATGGCATTTGAAATACTCCCTAAAATCAGGGATTGAACAGCCACTAGGATTCTCGGAGAATCGGCTGGCTGTAAGACCTAGGCAAGCTATAAGAAAATGTATATGTGGGAGGCAGGACGCTGCTTAGTATGCATGAAAGAAATGTTTGTTGCGTGAGCACTAAGGTGTTAGGAAAGACATGAAAGAAATGTTTGCTGCGTGAGCACTAAGGTGTTAGGAAAGACAAGAAAGAAATGTTTGCTGCGTGAGCACTAAGGTGTTAGGCAAGACATGAAAGAAATGGTTGCTGCGTGAGCACTGAGGTGTTAGGCAAGAACTTCCTGGATCAAGGGAATGTTGTTTGTTGATTTAGTCAACAGTATACAAACATGGAGCGCTAGATTTATTCCATATATTGCGAGTGATATGTTCAATAAAGAACTCAGGAATTATGTTTCTGAGTTTGATTATGTAGTTGACGACAAGTTGTTACTAAACATGGTTTCTTTTGAATTCCGGTTTTGACTTGCAGAAAAACTCGTGAAAATACGAAGAAGGTCAAAATAGAAATGGCAAAACAAAGCAAATGATTGCTCCAAGAGAAGAGTGAACACCGAGGACGGTGTTATTTTAAAGGGGATGAGGATGTGATATCCCTCCTTTATGACCTATGCCTTTGTATAGCGCGATAGGTTACTTATGATTTTTAAATATTATCCTAATTTATTTTAGGATAAGTATGAGATCTAGTCCGAGAGGAGAATACTAGAGGACTTGGTAAAAATAAGTTTAGCTTAGTGTTTAAGAATACTAGTGTATTCGACTTAATTACTAGAAGTTATCCTTGGCTTTACATAAACTGAGTGGGTACTTAGGCGTAATTCGTGGTTGTACATATATAATATGGTTGCTTAATATAGTTATATATGTGAATATATATTTATAGAAATCATATAGGTTACACTAAAGAACAGTTTATATAAGTTATGATTTCTCTTTTTAAATGACTCCACTCCTCGTAGTGATCCTCCACGAATAATGCAAGGAAATGAGCTATATATATATATATAGAAAACATGCAAAACTTATATACATATGTTACTTTTGTGAAAGGAAGATCAATTGGTTAAGTTAAATCATATTTAAGGGTGTAGTAACCTAAGGAACAACTTAGAGGGTTTATAGGGCCGTACTTTTTGAGGAGGAATGAATTTAAAATTTAATCTAACACTTGGACGAACACTCCCAAAATTTCCGTAGGATTTTTGTCGCCATAGCAGAGCACTCCAAGCCCTAATCTTGCCACTTGGTTACCTTGGGTTGATACTTGGGCATGGGAAACATCGCCACGACGGGGGCAGTTGGGGAAGATCTCATTTGAGATGGACCGCCCTCCACATATTAATGGTACCTCTTCTACACCGGACGGAGTTCCCAAGGAGATCTCCGCTTGTTGGCAAGAATAAAATGGTGTGTCGGGGAAGGAAGAGGGGATGGCTGCCTTTGAGGAAGGACTTTTGAAATGAACCTGGAGTATGACGAGGGGAGAACTACTCATGAGATGGATCCGAGCTACAGAGGTAATTCTGATGGGGTGTATTTATTCATATCTTATTATTCTGAAATCGTAAGAAAATTGCTCTCAGAATTAACCAGTTGGATTTATAGTGGCCAGCTAGCTTCCTGTTGTTATAATTATGTCATTTCGTTGACTTAGATTCCAGCTATATAAATATTAGTAGGTCGAATTCAACATCGGGGTTGCTTTTAGCTATCTCTGCTTTTTGACTAGATCTCTGATTTGGATATAAATCTCTGCGGGATAGATCCCTGAGCTTCATTGTGGATTCTCTCCGTATTTGAGAAATCGATCATGGTAAAATATCATATTACAGGAATCGATCAAGGCTCAGTTATGGAAATGGTTCCTTCTCGATGTGTCTATCCCTCAAGTTTATGATTGTCATGTGTAGTAGGAAGCCGATCCCAGTAGGTTATGCTTGAGTTATGTTACAAAGTTTTCATTGGATTGTGGAGGTACCTATATCATTGCGATCGAGTATCGCTTTCAGCGCCTTCTAAACTGCTGACCTTCTAACTTTTAATTGGTCAATGTTTGTTTTAAATCGAAGTTAAGACCTATAGACTTACAATCATTGCACGCTTATGAGATCACTGTAAACATTTTGACTATTTTGTTATTTTGATCTGTTTGTACTTCCCCTAGCCGAGATCGCCATCTCCATGAGACAAGTCTTTCGCTCTCCATAGACTGGTTTGCGTTTGTTAAAGTTAGACTGATCTATTCCTTGCTAGATCAATGACGATCCTTCGCATAACCCCTTGTACATCTATTGCTAGAGTCTCTTAAAAAGGTGTAGCAGTAAATTTCTTAACCTCTCTTCCTATTCTTCCCTCTGCGTGTTCGCATCGGGTGTGTGACTGCGTAAGTCTCCAGGGGGTCAACCCTTTTCCGTTGATGGTCGCATGATTTCTCTGCTTATTTTTCTTGGATGAAAATAGATCAGTGGAATGCTGAGGTGAAATCGTAGATAGTTGATATTTGAAATCACAGACCTCTATCGATTAAGCTTAGAGGAATAATGATAGCGTCGATCTGTGTGATGTAGGAACTCTATTTTGCCCAAATGAAATCGTACTGGTTAAATGAAATGAAATATAGTGATTATCATTACCATACAGAAGAAAACCTTTGCGTGTTTGTTGGACATCGCACTTTGGTTGAGTTATTCTTTTATAACATGTAATTTGGAAGGTTTGTTGTAATACCTATCTAGATATATATTCATGATCCGAAAACGTTGAAGCTTTAGCTGAAGCAAAATGAAGTTATGAGCTCGTTCTGTATTTTAAATTATTGATGCTTATATAGACTATGTTTCGAATGAAGAGGATAGGACGGCCGCAAAGGAAACGATCCATACTTTCCTATTTCGTAATTTGTTTACTGTTGAATAGATATATATATATATATTAGAATATATGCACAGGTCGAATATGGAATGAAGAGGACAGGATGGATCCTAACTCTGTATATATTTTTATGCTTCCAACAAGAACGTGGAATTCCGGTGTGTATGCTGCTAACAAGGGTGTAGTTTTAGGACTACTGTTGCAATACGTTTTGGTGTCTAATATCTTAACTACGAATGTATTTTAAGTTATTGTTATGAATTTAAAGATGGCCTATTTCTCTTACTTAAACTCTGTATTTGTTGGATTGGATTTTTGATCCTTGTAAAATGAGAGTAACGTCGAGTTGTGCAAGATCTCTGAAGGAACTTTCTTTTATGATCAACTTATTAGATGTCTCTACGGCGATAGACCTTTAAGTGTTGATAGTGCTCTCTTTATAAGAGAGGTTCGAGAAAGTAGAAATACAAGTATTGTAACCGCTGGCTTGCGGAATCCTCTTGGATCGATGAATAAAAATATCACTTCTGTGGACGTAGCCCGTGGAGTTGGGTGAACCACCTACATACAGTCTCCTCATGTGTGTTATGTTAATGACTTGTTTTGCGTATGAAGATGCTTGTATTGTTAAATGTTTATTGGTAAAGATATTCTGTGTTATTTATGTGGTATTAGGGATGGTATTGATCGAATTCATGCTTAATTACGTTTACTCTTATAAATATAGCTTTTGTCTTTATCCTTTGATTTTAAAATGGGGAATGATTTTTCTATGTTGTTGTTCAATGTAAATGTGGTGTTATTCAAAATATGAATTAATACATATATGTTTTCGACTCATGCCGACAGGGGGTACTTGAAGAAAATTCACTATGCATGAAAATAATTTAGAAGTAGTATTTACTGTTCATTTGGCTAATTGACAGGTGTTGGCTAAAGATCTCGGTTAAGTAACAAGGTTTATCAGGAAGCGATGATAGTAATGATTGTGCATAACGGAGTAATTCTCTGAATATAAATACGAAGTACAAATATTGGAGTTATTTTGTTTTATTAACGCGTGAAGTTTGGTTATCGATTAGAGGAGCAAGTACTTTCTTTTCTTGAAATAAACATCTAAGATTTTTGGGGATGTTACAGTACCTAATGTGTTTCCATCTCCTTGATAAATTTGATGGCTTATCTTTTATGTCTTATATGAGTATATGATTTGATGAAGAATAATGCATGGTTATTCGTAATGATTTGGTTAACTTATATAGTCATGTGTTTTAAAAAAAATGAAGAAAATTTTCGAGACATACACCAAATTCTAATTTAGCTATCTGGGAATGTTACATATGGTATCAGAGCATTAGGTTACAACACTAGGGCCTAATGAGCTCAATATGCGATAAGTGAGTATGAAGGTTTTAAGTTTACTAACCAATGGGGTTTTCCTTTGACTCAGTCAGGTCATAGTCGTAATCTTAGAAGAGAACAACGAGTAGCAAGCAACTGGAAAACCTCCTGCCAAAGCACACGAGGCATTTAGACATGTTCTGTTTTGAAATATAAACAAAGAATTTAAAATATTGAACGAGTGTTGGAACCATTTCGTACCTCCTGCCGAAGAGACTAAGCGCCCTGAGAGTAGTAACCAAGACCACTGTAGCATTAGGTTGAACAAGCATGGCCACACTGTCATTTTTATAAAGTTTAAAGCTAGAAACTGTGTAGTGGTGCTCGAATGGCCATGGCATCCAAACGAGAGCTCGACTCTCCAAACCCTCACGCCACAGCATTAACAATGGAAATACCAGCGAGGAGTTAGGGCTTTGTCCCTTACATGGTAAGCTTCTACCAACCTTCACATGGCTCATAAATGAGCTCGTTCGGCATCCACTATACAATCAATTTTCACCCATAACGTATAGTTTAAATATGTTGTTTTCCATTCGAATTTCCAATTCACAAAGTTCTCCAAGAACCTTGGTCAAAGGTATAAACACAAATGTTATATTATACCAATGTTATTTAGTGATACGCCTTCACCTTGAAAGAAGGCATTAGGGCTAGGACATTTCAACCTTAGTTAGGGTCATAATAATAAGAAGATTTTGCAATATAATTATAAAGCTAGGTTTTCAACCTTGGCCCTTAAAATATATGAAAACCTTAGCCATTTCATGCATAATAGTCCTACCTGTGACCTGGACAGAATGATGTAACATACATTAACTTTAAAAGCTAAGTAAGCCTCACGACTGCTCCAAAACTCTCTTGCCTTTCAAAAAGGATTTACACATAATCAAATACTAAGTTTGAACATATCACGACATCAGAATAATAAGCAACATAACACCATTAATAATAAAAGAAAAGTTAGGCATTAAAGACGTTGAGCCTTAAATGTCATCATTATACATTTATCCATGACGTAACAGTTGTATGTAATGACCTAACGTTCAACGTATTGAAGATAAACATATAAATGAATTCATAAATACTCTCAAACAGTAGAAGAGATTTAAATCCCTACTTCAATGTTTAAAGGACAATAAGATAGTCTTCGAATATCAGAATAGAATCAATGAACATACAAGACAATTATATAAATGCATTAAGAGAACTAGTGCAGGTGTAATGCTGTAATAAGTACAGTATAATGTTAACTTAAAACATAGGAACAATTACCTATCTAAATGTCGTTAAGACACCTTTAAATCGACGACAGTTGTAAACAAATAGTTATTGCATTTAAGAGTATAATCAAGCAGTAATAAAGATGATGAACATTCACATTTATACCTCCACATAGAATTTAATAGCAAATAGACTGCTTAGAATTTTTTTAATTTTTGATGAAATTTGGGGATGTTACATGTGGTATCAAAGCACAAGTTCAAACACTAGGATTGAAAGTGGCTCAACTCGCTTACTGATTTTTGTTTTAATTTGCTTATGTACAGAATATGTGGTATTTAATTTGAAGGTATGGAAGGACCAGAAGAATCTACTGAGGATAGATCTCATCATAAGGAACAAAATAATAATGAACATGAACATGTTAATGAAGAAATTTACGTAGAATTAAATGATAATTCATCTGAACTACTTCAAACAGTTAAATATTTAAAAGATGAAATAAAAAATGTTAAGGAAGAAAATGAAAGGATTCTGAAGGCACAGGAAGAGCTGAATCAAGTATTACTGGATAAATTTCATAATGACGAAAAAGATAAAAGAACAGAATTAAGTTATGAATCTGGAGCCATGTTCTGCAAACACAAAGGTAAGAAGTTAAGATTCTCTAATGATGATAATAGCTCATCTTCCGAATTTAATGTTAAAATGCGTAAAAAGAAACATAAGTACTCTAGTGACAACAGTGAAAGTGCATGTAGACCAAAAAGGAGAAATTATAAACCATATGAGCATATTTCACGGGAGTTCAAGAAGATAAAAACCCCCAACATTTAACGGTGAAAATGAAAAGGGAGAAGCAGCCGAAGCATGGCTGTCAGGTATGAAGAAATACTTTCAAATGTATGATTATTCAGATCAGCTGAAAGCTAAGATGGTCATTTATAATCTGATTGGGAAAGCAGATATTTGGTGACAGGATATAAAGAGAGTAAAAAGCATTAAAGAAAAGAGTGTAAATGTAATATTTTAAGAAGAAGTTTCTGTCTGAACAATACTATGAAGAAAAAGCTAAAGAATTATATGATTTAAAATTGGGTTCTATGAACATGAAAGAATTAAGCAGTAAATTTCTAAGTCAATTAAGATATGTACCTTACATTGTGGATGAGAATCCTAGAATACAAAGATTTATGAGTTGCTTACCTTCTAATATCAAAGACAGAATTGAGTATGACAACCCTAAGACTATTGAGGAAGCTATGAGGAAAGCAAACTTCTATTTTGAACAAAACAGAAAAAGAGAAGGTGTATCTAGCTCGAAGAGTAATAAACCCAGTAAATTTGAAAATGAAAATGATAATGCCGAAATCCTTTTTACATAAACATCATTTCCAAACCTAGAAGTTAAAAACCCATAAAATGTGTGGAGTACTTTAACCATACTATAATCTATTCAAACATTTACGAATTCCAACTAAAGGATCCAAGCCAAACATAACCACATGAGACAAATAGTATCAGTCTCGACAGAGACTTAGATGCAAACAGAACGAAGCTTAAATGTCGCATCTTTTCATTAAAATTGATGGTCGAACTCAACTCCATTTTGTACAGGCTTCTAAACCTTTCGAATGCCCAAAGGCTTACAACATAATAAATACCAAACACTGACAGTGAAATCAAATACGTTGATAGAGGAGACTTCATAACGAAATCGAGGGCTTATCGTGGTATTAAACCACTGGGGTTTTCCTTTGACTCAGTCAGGTCATAGCCGTAAGCTTAGAAGAGAACAACGAGTCGCAAGAAACTGGAAAACCTCCTACCAAAGCACATGAGGTAGTTAGACATGTTCTGTGTTAAAATATAAACAAAGAATTTAAAACATTGAATGAGTGTTGGAACCATTTTGTACCTCTCGCAGAAGAGACGAAGTGCCCTGAGCGTGGCTCAACCGAGTAACCAAGACCACGATAGCATTAGGTAGAACAAGCAAGGCCACACTGTCATTTTTATAAAGTTTAAAGATTGAAACTGTGCAATGGTTCTCAAATGGCCATGGCGGCCAAACGAGAGCTCGGCTCTCCAAACCCTCACGCCACAACATTAATAATTCCAAGACCAACAAGGAGTTAGGGCTTTGTGCCTTACGTGGTAAGCTTCTACCAACCTTCACGTGGCTCATAAATGAGCTCAGTCTGTATCCACTACACAATCAATTTTTACCCATAACGTATAGTTTAAATATGTTGTTTTCCATTCAAATTTCCAATTCACAAAGTGCGCCAAGGGCCTTGGTCAGAGGTATAAACACAAATATTATTTTATACCAATGTTATTTAGTGATACGCCTTCACCTTGAAAGAATCCATTAGGGCTAGGACATTTCAACCTTATTTAGGGTCATAATAATAATAAGATTTGGCAATATAATTATAAATCTAGGTTTTTAACCTTGGCCCTTAAAATATATTAAAACCATAGCCATTTCATGCATAATAGTCCTACCTGTTACCTAGACAGAATGGCGTGACATGCATTAGCTTTAAAAGAAAAGTAAGCCTCACGGCTGTTCCAAAACTCTCTTGCCTTTCAAAAAGGATTTACACATATTAATCAAATACCAAGTTTAAACATATTACAACATAAGAATAATAAGCAGCATAACAACATTAATAATAAAAGAAAAGTTAGGGCTTAAAGACGTTGAGCTTTGAATGTCATCATTATACATTTATCTATGACGTAACAGTTGTATGTAATGACCTGACGTTCAATGTATTGAAGATAAAGATATAAATGAATTCATAAATACTCTCAAATAGTACAAGAGATTTAAAGCCCTACTTCAATGTTTAAAGGACAATAAGATAGTCCTCAAATATCAGAATAGAATCAATGAAGATACAAGACAATTGTATAAATTAGTTAAGAGAACTAGTGTAGGTGTAATGCTGTAATAAGTACAGTATAATGTTAACTTCAAACATAGGAACAATTACCTGTCTAAATGTCGTTAAGATGCGTTTAAATCAACGACAGTTGTAAACAAATAGTTATTGCATTTAAGAGTATAATCAAGCAGTAATAAAGATGATGAACATTCACATTTATATTTCCGCATAGAATTTAATAGCAAATATACTGCTTAGAAAAATTTTAATTTTTGATGAAATTTTGGGATGTTACATTTTACTCTTGTAGAGAAATATTGGAGCAAGGATCATTTTCTCTAGGTGTTAATCCCCCAACCTTCAACGTCTCTTCGTCGACCATTGTAATATCTAGTGGAGATTGCAAAATTGTCGAATACACTCATACAATTGAAACTGTCTAATTCTTCTAATTTGGAGAAAATAGGGTGTCTTTGTGGTCATGCAAAGCTTCATATACTCAGCATTAGTGAATGTGAAAAAGTGGAGGATATTCCCAGCATTGAAACTTTGTTACCTTTGGAGGAGCTGTAGCCATCCAAATTCATGAAGTTGAAGACCATATAGGACACCTAACAAAGCTTCGATATTGCTTAGAGTTAAAGGCACTACCTAGCATTGAACTCTCGACATCATTGGAAAAAGTTTATTCCTTTGGATGTCTGAAACTACGGCGAGATGGAAAAGTACTTGAGCAATTATGCCAATGATTGAAGCATGGCTTAAGAATAGAGTTGTTTTGCATTGAAACCGTGGTTGACTTACTAGAGACAATGCGTGCTCATAGAGGTTGAATATATGGTCTTGCCGAGGTTTGTATCAATGAATATTAAGTACTTTTTTGGGGGCAGGAACAATATGAACCCTCTTTTTGTAGAGCTCAACACCTGCATGTTTATCCACAGAGATATATGATTATTTATATAACCTCATAAATATTTCTTATCTCGTGTTATATTCATTCATTGTCTATGGATCTACGAATCGATTTACAGTCAACATATTTGATTTTCAAGTCATCGGAACACCAAAACTTAATATGGAAAGTAGCATGACACGTGTCATTAAAGCATTGTTCAATATTGCCCCACAAGTTCTCCTATGCCTCCCAAAAAATCTACTAAATTGACACATGTAGTCGAAGCACTATTGATTAATAATTAAATAATCGATTTGGCTATTAAATAATAAATTTGGTTATTTTATGTTAAAGTCACATAACGCTCAAAGAAAAGCATAATGTGAGTAATGAAATAACTAATAGCTTATAAAATTTTCAACTCCCATTATAATTTTAAAAATATTAAAATCCAATCACATTATTTGTACTAATAAAATAAATATTTATATTTTACATTGTTTTTCATATATTTATATTTTATCATAACTTTTATAAATTTAGATAGATATTAGAAATTAAAAAAAAAACAATATTTGATTTCTAATCAAATATATTTATATTTTTAATTAAATAAATTTTAATAAATACATTTACGCATATCATCTTTACTCCTCACATTAATGTAATGGTTTGTAATAGTAAAACAAATATTTATATTTTACAAAGCATATCAAAAATGTCAAATAAATAATAAATAGTAATAATTAAACGTGGCAGTATTTTATGTGTGCTCAAATACATATGTAATTTTTAATTGTTTATATATTTTTACACTTTTAACCCTTTTTTGTTATGGTTCATGCATCCCTTAACCATATTTTTGAGAACTTTAATTATATTGACCTTTTAAATTAAAAATAACTTGTTCTCTAAGCCAACTTTGCCGAGACTTTAAAGTTTAAGCGTGCTTTATTCCCGCACTAACAAGTGTGCATTAATTAAATTAGACAGTAAAAAATAAAAATTACTCCATTTATTAGAGAGCCCGTGTTGTTGATGCCATCCATTCGTGGTTGATAACCCACCCTTGGAAGTTGTGTTTTATTTGTTTGCCATGGGTAGATAGCAAAAAACAGGGACCATTTTAAGCTCCGCTCTCTGCACACTTTGAGATTGCTCCATTGGTTCCAAATATTTGACGTAGGGTGCAATTACATGCCTTTCATCATTCGTATTCCTCGACACACTTTTTCGCTTCCTATCCATCCTCCAAGGCCAAATGCCAAAGACGTGGCTATGCCAAACTTCAAACATCTTCTCAAATTTGAGACTGATGCTAGAAGAATTGGCCATTCACTCACTTTTAAACAATCTCAAAGTTTCCTGGATTATGTCTTCATCATTTCCTGCGATGCTGAATTAACTCCTCCGATCTTCCTCATTGATTCTTAAGTTTCCTATACTCTCCCTTAGTGCTAGATTGGCTTGCAAGTCAGCCCCTTGGTTATTTTGTATTACAATATGAAGCACGTTAACTTTGATGAGAGCTTGAATTTCTTGGAAAATTTTCCTAAAAATAGATTTGAGAATCATATCAGAGGGCAGAGTTCCAGTTCTTAAGTGATTGATCACTAAAATTGAATCACCAAGGATTTTTAGGGATCTCCAACCTTTCTCTTTGACTATGAAGAGGCAGAGGAGTAGTGCTAAGGCCTCCGCTTGATTGTTAGTTGCATGCCCTATGTTCTAAGCATATTTAATACTAATATTTATCCTTGGGAAATGAGCTCCCCACTCGCTCCTGCCGTCCCGAAATACTTATATATTCTAATTAATTATTTTAGTTTTAATTAATTGGAAACATAACTCTTTGGTTCTGAAACGATTATTATTGAGATTTAAGTGCTTTGAATTGATAGACATCTTGTCTCTCAAAAACGTTAATTAACAAATAGGCATATATTCTAATTAATTCTTTTATTTTTAATTAATTGGAATACATATATCTTTGGTTTTGAAGTTTAGCTTAGGGTGAACATTGTAAAAATTTTGTTTACTTAATATTATTATTTTATTGTAGTGTCACATGTTACCCCATGTTGAGCAAGCACTCTTGGATCAATAATAGTCATGTTTAGGTAATATATTTTTTCAATACCATATCTCATATTAAAAGAGTGCAAAGTTGGCTTGATTTCGTTGCTACATAATAACTAATCTCAATTAAGTGGTGAAACTTAGGTAGTAGCAGTTGACCTAGGTATGATTCATTGAAGGTGGTAAAATTTCCAAGAGTTTCCTATACATAGTGAGAATTAATAAATTTGGTCTATGGCATTGGGATATTGCTTCTCTAATTAAGCTCCAAATATACAAGGAAATGATGAAATAATCATGGATACAAACTATCCACTTAATGAATGCATTCAATACACTTGAAGCAAGCCATATAGTGTGGGTTACTCCATGAAAATGGACAAAGGCAGTTGTTGTATGGAAAAAATTGACTTTTTTATGTTGTTCCTCATAGGAATTTCATAATGGTTGTATGAACACATGATATCAATCATTGTATGGAAAAGTATTATTTTCTCATGTTGTGCCTCATAGGGATTCCTCAAAGGTTGTTATCTAAAATGTGGGAAGCTGTGTATCCAATATGATTTTGTAATGGATATGAGGGGGGTTTACTTATGAATACTTGCTTAATTGATAAGTGATTTCTATAGCCCGGTATGAAGGAGATGTGTAATTATGTGCTCAACGTGCAGCTCACACGTGACACCAATGTCGGTTATAACCTAAACTTTAATAAATGGAAAAAGTATGAACCTAAAATGTAAAAAGATATGTATATATTCTTTACTAAACTAAAATTATAGAAAAATCAAAATATTTGCATAAAAGTTCTAGGATTTGCACACAATTTGAGTATGTACATATGAAGTGCTTTTAGTTTAGTAAATAATATAGAGAAAAAAAGTGAAATAAACACTTTGAAACTCGCTAAAGCAAACATGAGATTCTTCACGTGATGTTCTTCTTCTGTTATTAGATCCGGATAAAACCTCTAATTTCCCAATGACTATATAGATGGAGAGTCACCAATCATTGATACATCAAATATATCCATCAGAGACCATCTAAAATCTAGATCTACCATACGCCAAGAGGGATCAAATCCCTCGAGGTGAAAACCGTTTTAGACTGCAAAACTTGCGGAGAGGTTTCCACCTTGAGGGATTTGATCCCTCTCAGCACATGGTATGTCCGTAGTTTATATGGATCTATGCTGGTTCAGATTGAAGGAGGATGCATCATAACTTTAGATGATCATGATTATGTATATGTATGTTTTTTAGATGAGTGTGATCCTTTGAAATTTACTAAGTATCATCTATGATGTGTATTTCAATAAAATTCAAAACATAACATTAGGAAATTTGAATGGGGTAGATCCATGAAGATGGGTAACACTTTTTGACCAAAAATGACGATGGAAATTTGATATTTTAATCATTTATTCAATTGTATCACTCAAAACTCATATATGCCTTGTGAATTTCAACATGCAACCAAAAAACAAATTGTAGGGATTTACATTGTCTTTCCAATAATATTTAGAAAAAAAAATCATTTAATGTGTCAAAATTGCATTTAATGAAAGACTTATTCTTGTAAATTTCATGGAAAGTTAACAAGTGCCTTGTGTGCACATAAAATAATTTAATGATAAATGTATAATTTTTGAAAAGAAATATGAACATAATTCGGGGTACACATATTTGTTTTTAATTTATTTTGGAAAGTTTGTTTTTAATTTTTTGGGGAAATTTATATTTTTTTTATTAATTTTTGAATCAAACCATTGCAAAATTTAATAGCATTTTGTAGACATTTGTGTGCACGTAAACTTTTTTTTACGGATAACAAAAATTGAAAAACCAAAAATTCCCTTTTGAAGAGGACGTGATGATGTGGGGTGTATATATTTTTTGAAATTTTTTGGTGTGTGCTTTTTAAATGTTGTTGATTTTTCTTTGAGTTGTTTCGAAGTTGTGGACATGGTTTTTAAGTGTAAGTTTTAAAAGAAAAAAAATATTATATAAAGTCAAAAACTTGTAATTATATGTCAATGGATAGACGATTCGTTGACAAATCCATTGACTTGAAGGCCACCACCGAAGGTGCATCCCAAGATAGAGTTTACGCTTGCAAAAGATGCTAGTAAAATCATATTTGTAAAAAAGGAGATAAATGCCTATTTTTCAAGCCCTCGATCAAGCTATTAAAACCCTCGATCGAATATTTAAAAAACTTTTTAAATACCTCAATTGAGGGTTTACCCGCAGTTAAGAAAATAACTCGATTGAGTTATTTTCTACATTACTTCGAAATTAAAGGATAGTATGATGCATATTATGAAAATATAATATTCGAATATTCAAAAGCTTAGCACATGTTTATTGTTATTTGTTTATGGCCCATAGTTTTGCTGGGCCTCCAACAACTCCCCTTTATTTTGTAAAACCAAAGGCCCCCCATGTAAATTTGTAAATACTTAAGACTTTAATTTGCTTTCCCTTGTCTTACATGATTCAATTGGTGATTGGATTGTCTCTTTTCAATGATTTTTAGTCTCTGTGCCTTTCATTCCTTTCACTTATTCTGTATGAAAGATGATTTCATGGTCAGATGATTGCTTAAGAATTTGACTTTAAGTTAAATTCATGGTTGGTTTGTCTACTTGCATTTATATGATGATTATTTTGCGATGTGATATTATTGCAATGAAGTAATTAGTCAAAATCCATCTCTTTATCTTATGATAATTGTATAACATTTCAATTAAAAAAACAAATTATGCTTTGGTGAATAAATTTATGGTTTCAATGTTTTTTATTCATATCTTAATAAAGAATTACATTAATTATGAATCAAAGTTTTCTTTTTATACTTTGAAATAATAAGATCTACTCTTTATTGATTCTTTTATTTAAGTTCATTAAAGAAATTTTTATGCATATATATTTAAAACAATAATCTTTTATTATGCATAAAGATTAATCACTATAAAAAAACATATTAATTAGAGATTTCTTATTCAAAACACACATCTCCTCACTTTTATAATTTCATTTCTTTATCTATGTGATTAACTATAGTGATAACCTTCATTAATTTATTTTAACAAGAATATATGTAAATATAATTTATGATTTCATTTCTTTATCTAGGTGATTAACTATAGTGATAGCCTTCATTAATCTATTTTAACAAAAATATATGTAAATATACTTTATGGGGAAAAGATTATTTTATTTGATAAAGTATTGAGCTATTTTTTTCTCCCTTGCTTTTCTTATTACCCAATGAAGTTCATTACTTTATACAATCAAATTAACAAATTATTATTTGTTTGATATTATCTTCTTGCTTTTCTTATGACCCAATGAAGTTCATTACTTTATGCAATCAAATTAACAAATTATTATTTGTTTGATATTATTTTCCATATGGATTTTATATACTCACGACTTCATTCAACACTTAGGCTCATATATACTTTGAAGTAAATGTTATGAAGGCTATACATTGGTAGTTACTCTTGGAGACAGATTTCCGATAATCAGAATCCATCGCCAGCTTGGAGAAGGAACATACTCGTGATCACCAGAATGCTTAGAACAAGGATGAGCGATCTCACAAGAATCATCCAAGGATTTGTTAATGCTCCAGAGGTCTCATGATGTAGGGAGCACTGAATTTCCTATATAAATAACAGAGAGTTCTTTACCAGTGGAGAGGGGGGGCTCTCTGTAGAATAGAAGGAATTTCTATTTTTCTATATTTTATTTCTACTTGTATTCTTCATGTTTGTGAGAAGAATAGGAGAGGCTATGTAGAATTTGAGGGGAATTATTTTCCCAAAATTTCTGTATATTTTCTTCTGTAATAATTCTAAGGAGGGTATCAAGAACTTCTGAAGGAGTAGCAAGGGGCTGTCTCTGTTATCAACTTTTAAGACTTCTCATAGTGATTTTACATCATACTGGCACTAATTTGACTTCTATACTATAAAAGTCTTTTATTTTTCTTTTATACCTTTTATATATATTTGTCCAATATATCTTTTGATTATCGGAATGACATCTTGTTACCTTCGAATACATGTTGTTTGATTTCTATTTTAAATAATTGTGCATTTATGTAATGGGAAAATTCTTTATGTTACTTGAGATGTGCAATTAACATTGAATTTGTATGTTTTGGTCTTAAGCTTTGTTCTTACATTAATTCATATCAAAGAATATTGTTTTTTCATATTTTAATCGTATTAATAGTTTCAAAATTGCTCCTGCATGCAAGATAGGAAATGGGTAATAGTGTATTTAGTTTACAGTATTTCTGTAACTAAAGTTATAGGTTTTTCACCGTTATTAAAATTGTTTATAGTAGCTACTAAAATTGTCTTTTCATAATTATTAAAAACTACATTTAAATTATGTCATAGGTTAGATTGTATTTCATTTTATAGTAGGTTTTCATTTAGGAACTTAGATCAATTTGATTGCAAGTCTCCTTTCAAGGAACAAATCTGCATTAGTGTCAGCAGGGCCCTTGTTCCAGCGAGAAGCAACTATCCCAAATGGATCGGGAATTGCCTTAAAGACCCTTTTTTGGTTCTTTCTCCTTTATTGGCTAGAAAGTCACATCCACCCTTCAACAGGTTTTGGCAATCCATGATAAATTTGCCCATGGTTTTGAATTATATTTATTATTTTGTTTCTAGGTCTCAAAACTTCTTTATTTGTATTAAATTTTTATTTGTAATTTTAATATTGTAATTGTATATTTATAATTATAGATTGCTATAATTTTTTGAAATATTATATTTTCATTATGAATTACATTTCAAAGTGATCTATGAAATAGCAACTCGATACCTAGTTCGAGATATTTAATACCTCGATCTAGTTATTGAGCCATTCGAATATTATATTTTCATAATATACATTATATTATTGTTTACATTTCAAATTAATGTAGAAAATAGCTCGAACGAGCTGCGAGCTATTTCGTAACCTAGGTTTTTTCCAATAGCTCGATCGAGGGTTATTTAAACCCTCAATCGAGCTATTGAAAAAATCTAGATTGAGAGCTTAAACAAACCTCGACCGATCTCGCATTTTAGACAATCTGCATCCACGTCTTGGCAAAAAATGTTACTCATCTTCATGAGAACACCCAATTATTAGATTCTGAACAAAAGAAAAGTAACATTTTTCAATAATGAAAAAGGTGAATAATAAAAAAGTGAAGACATTGAATAACATATATATCTAATGAAGGTCTTAAATAACCTATAAATCACATAGTAATTGATCTCAATCTATCTTCTTTATCTTTTCTCTTAGACACACCCACACAATTTCCTATTTTGTCATATCAATAAAATGGAGGTTTACATCGATGACTATCCAAAGATTTAACTCGAGATATTGAAATAGAAGAGAGAACTTGTTGCTCTATTTTTCTAATATTAGTTATTTTTCTAATGTCAATACCTGTGACTTATGGATTTTTAATCCACTTATGGTTGATATGCCATATGTACTTCATAATGAATTCCTAGTGAATGATTGGTGAGGTTAGATTGATCCTTGAATTTATGTCGTTATTCAACCACTGTAATTAGAAATTACACATTCCCATTATGAGGGAGATGTATAATTTTTTGCTCAACGTGAAGCTGACACGTAGCACCAATATCAATATTTACCTAAAATTTGACAAAAAGAAAAAATATGAACTATAACAATGTCGATTCTAACTTAAATTTTAAAAAGATATGTATATATATTCTTTGCTAAACTAAAATTATAGAAAAAAAACAAAATCTTTGCATAAAAGTTATGGGATCTGCCCACAATTTGAGTATCTACATATGAAGTGTTTTTAGTTTAGTAAAGGATACAAAGAAAAATTGTGAAAAAAACACTTCACTCGCTGAATCAAATACTAGCTTTTTCACGTGATGTTCTTCTTCTGTTACCAATCAAAAGCTACATTGTTAAACATTTGTGGCGAGCCCTCACCTAACATAATTTAAATTGTCTATAACTTTTTTATTTGTATTTTTATGCACATAACATAATTTTGATCACATAATTGTTATACTCAATCTATCGGTTTGTCTATATAAATTTGTAGAAAAAAACACTACAAAATATTGGAGAAGGGCACCATGTGATCTGTTTGGCAGACAATACCAACCACGGAGCACTGTGTGTCGCTAAGTGATGGGGGAAAATAAAATAGTTGATAATAATCTCTCCTTGTCTATATATTGTAACACACTGCTTCCTCAGCATATATGAGTAGAAACTCGATTTCCCCTTCTCTCCCTCCTCTTCTTATAAATTCCTGTAACACACTACTTCCTTGGCATATATGAGTAGAAACTTAATTTCCCCTTCTCTCCCTCTTCTTCTTATAAATTCCCTTAAGAAAAAGAGAGCATGGTGGTGTCTCTTGTTTCTATTGTACATTGCTTGGGAGCCCCAAATACATGAATGCACTTCAATTGATGCTCTTAAAGAAATTTGATAAAATATAATTGGTTTCTCACATAGTGAAAGATTCAAATTCTTTTAAGATAAATGGTAAAATAATGAGATCCTATGTATAAAGATGGAAGCCAGAATTAGAAAAAGCCAAGTTTGCAGTCCTCTTCCAAAGGTAGTCATCCACTACAAACAATGTTCTATCTGTTTTTTATATGAAAACAATTTTGGCTATGGGGTCACTCAATCTAAGTTGTGATCATAGATCTAATCTCCTTAACAATCAAGTATGTATCTTATTTTGGCAGGGTCTACTCCAATCAATTGAGACTGAAATGAACATCACTTTATATTCACATGTATATTTTAAGTTGAACATGGGCACAATCAACGTCAAAGTGTAAGTGTTAACATAAACCAACTCTGAATTAATCAAATGTAAACATGAAAGAAAAATCACTTAGTTACACCGATATGTGTTTATATCTTGAATTTGTGGTGGACTACCATCTATGTTTTTCCTAGATTGAAGGAGGATGGAAAAAATGTACTGTCCATATTTATTTTATGGTCGTTGTTCAAAATTCTAAATAAACAATTTTAATATAGATATATATATATAGATATATAGATATAGATATATATATAGATATATATATAACTGGTAGTTGAGTAACTCATGCATGGATAACGAGTAGTGACAACTCATTTAACTAAAGAAGGTAATAGGTAGCTAGGCATGGACAATCGATGATTACAACTAAGCATGTTGAACAAGTAACAGATAACTTGTTCATAGCACTTAACTTGTGACCTATCGATCTTCACCACCCACAAGTTAAGTGGTTGTACTAGTTATTAGCTTATTTATTTGGATTACATTTTTTTTCATGTTATCATTGAGATATCCCAAAATATTCCAAACAAAAAGTCCTATGACCTTCCAAACTCACCTGGTGGGATGAACAACAACCAAAATGACTCATTATTTCCGCGTCTTTCTTCTTAAATCTGGCATTTTTCTTCTTAACTCTAGCCAAAATCACGCCTGAAAATTGTAGTTTGCCCAATTTGCAATCTCAGTAATCACAATTATCTTTCTAGACTAAATACTGGATCTTGAAACTACCCAAATCGTAGAAATCGATACCAAAGAAGGAGATTACTATTAATATTTTAATATAAAACTTGCTCTATATATTTTATTTGTTTTAGAGATCAAGGATCCTTTGTATTCTTTTAGAGCTCAAGGATTCTTTGTAAAAGTAAAAATGTATTCTGGTTTTGTAAAGCTTGCCTTGACCACTACCACTAGTCACACATTCAGGTGAAAAATAAACAAATCACAAACCAACATCTCTAACGAAAACTACATACATTCTTTTCGCATCTATCGCAGAAGTACATACACCTATAGGTGAGCAATATTCATTTGACGGTGCAATGATTGATACAACGGCAAGGCATTGCTTGTCATTGGATCTCAAGCATTCTCGTGAAATGCAATGAAGGGGAAAAGGGGCACGCGGAATGCACAGTCAATTTAAAAATTCACTGCGCGATACATGAGTATTTCTTTTTCTTTTGCTAAGGACATGCGCTAGACCTAGCAAATGTTTAACTTTAATTTTCTTCCACTTTATAAAAACACTTTACTTCACAAAATGATCACGCAAAGATTAGATGCCCAATTCACCTTTAACCTTTTACCGTGCGCAGATTAACTGCACGATTCAACCTTTTACTGCGCGCAGATTAACTACGCGTTTCTACTGCGCAATTCCTCTTTCTTACTGCGCAAAGGTTAACTGCGCGATTCTACTTTTCAACTGCGTAGTTGAACTTTGTGCAAATGCACAAAACTTAACTTTGCGCAATACTTTACTTTGCATAAATGCACGCTACTCTAACTTTGCGGAACTTGACTTTGCGCACTTTATACAAATCACATTTGCACACACTTTTCACTTTTACAAAGGTTAACTACGCGGTTAACTTTGCATACCTATTTAAGTGCGATAATTTTGCATACCTATTTAAGTGCGCACAACTCAAACTTAAATAAACTTGTCTTAAAACATAAGAACCGAAATATATGTAGAAGTTACTGCGCGTTAAATTAGGGCATTCACCACCATGAAATACTTGGGAATTCTTGATTTGATTTACTACGCGTAAATGTAAACAACATTCACACAACTAAATATGAAGATGATGTGTGCAACATAACATTTAACATTCTTGAGAATGAATATGCAAAACTATAGACTTATATATATTACTCAGTAAAACAGAGTAACTTTGCGCACTTACAGAGAGATGATATTAACTTCAATCTTTCACCATTTACACAGAGCTTGGGCTCTTGAATTACTTCACGGTTTTCACTTATTCTTCTTCACTCTTATACCTATCTCTTCATCTCTACTTAATCTTCTGCGGGAGATATCTATTTATACAAAAAATTAGGTTTAGCTTCTCCACGAAGTTATAGAGTTGCAATAAACTCTGCAATTAATTTCTACCTAAGAAATCTGATCTTGCCGAATACAAGAGCGGCTACTTAAATACTAACTTACTGTGACTGGGCTTGGCTGCAAACTGACTGACTGTCAAACATTGCAGACTGACAAAATGACCGACTGGGGCCTAACAGAGTCGACGCATATCTGATACGCTATCATCTCATTAATTATGATATTTCCAACACTCCCCCTTAATTATGACTGGATGGGGATCATTAAACAAAAATACAATATTACAAAATATATCAAAGCCGAAACATGCTCTGTTCATGACATAGTTCATTACGTAGAACTTGTCACTCCCAAATAACTTCGCAGAAATTGGAATGGGTCCTTTTCCAATGGTTTTGTAAATATGTCTGCAACTTGATCTTCAGACCTACAAAATTCTAAACAGATTTCCTTCTTGTTTATCAATTCTCTGATGAAGTGATACCTTGTGTCGATGTGCTTGGTTCTCTTGTGAAACACGTGATTCTTTGACAGTGCGATAGCTGAATTATTGTCACAGTAAATGACTGTGGGTTCTTGCTGATTCTGTGACAGATCACTTAACATCCTCCTCATCCAAACTGCTTGACATGCAACGCTTGTAGCTGCAACATACTCTGCTTCTGCTGAAGAGAGAGTTACTATGGGTTGTTTCTTTGAAGCCCATGATACAACACCTGTGCCTACATGAAATGTATTCCCAGATGTGCTTTTTCTGTCATCTGTGTTGCCTCCATTATCGTTGTCAGTGTATCCAATGAGTTTGAAATTTTCTAAGGTTGAATACAAAATACCAAAGTCTTTTGTTCCACTCACATACCTCAGAATTCTTTTACCTGCTTGTCAATGAGACTCTTTTGTTGACTCCATGAATCTTGAGATTAGGCTGACTCTATACATGATGTCTGGCCTTGTTGCTATAAGATACATAAGGCTACCAACGAACCTTTTAAACAGTGTAGGATCTACATTGGAGCCATCATCATCCTTGCTTAATTTCAAACCTGTTATCACTGGTGTTGGAGCTGTTTTGCAATTCAACATCTTGAACTTGTTCAAGACATCACTTGCATAGTTTGACTGTGATATGAATATACCATTTTCAGTCTGATGGACTTCAATTCCCAGAAAATACTTCATGAGCCCCAAATTAGTCATTTCGAATTCACTCTCCATGAATGTTCTGAATTCTTATATGCCAAAATCACCAGTAAATATTAAATCATCTACATACAAGCAGACAATTAGCTTATTACCTTGCTGATTGATTTTTGTGTATAGCGTTGGCTCACATTCACTTCTGTGAAATCCATTCTAAATGAGGTATGATTCAATGTGACTGCACCAAGCTTTGGGAGCTTGCTTCAAACCATACAGTTCCTTTTTCAGTTTGTACACTCTGTGTCCTTGTCCTGGAACTTCATAGCCTTGTGGCTGCTCAACATATACTTCTTCTTCTAAATAACCATGTAAAAATGCAGACTTGACATCCATTTGATAAACAGGCCATTTCTTTTGTGCGGCGATGGCCAAGACTGTTCTGATAGTGTCCATTCATGCTACAGGTGCAAAATTTTCATTGAAGTCTATGTCGGGCTACTGAGTGAATCCTCGTGCTACCAATCTTGCCTTGTGCTTCTGCACATTTCCATCAGCATCTTGCTTGGTCTTATAAATCCATTTGACGCTTATAACATCCTTGTCCTTAGGAACATCAACTAGTTCCCATGTCTAATTCTTCTCAATGCATTCTATTTCTTCATCCATGGCTTGCACCCAAAATTTATCTTCAACTGCTTCTTCAAATGTTAGCGGATCATTAACTTGAGAAAATAATGCAAAACATGAGAATGAATTAGGTGTACCATCCTCATATATCTCACGCAGACTTCTTTTCCTTGGCGGAGTTGTTGGTGTCACACTGCGCAAACTGCTTGATGGAGTTTGTAGCGCACTTGGTGTGCTTGATGGAGTAGCTTGAGCTGGGCCTTGTGTTGGAGTACTTTTTGTTGGAGCATGTTGCGCAATCCTTGGAGTAGACGGAGTTGCACAATTCTGGTTTACATGTGGAGTCTCATCCACGTCTTTTGCAATGTCATCATGTTCAACATGTGAAATGATTTTCACATTCTTCTCTACTATTCCATCCCATGCTTCATTTTCCACAAACTGAACATCGCGACTGATGATGACTTTCCTTACAACCGGATCATACAACTTGTATGCTTTTGTGTCTTCATAATATCCAATAAAAATACATTTATGTCTCTTTTTGTCTAATTTCCTTCTTAGATCATCTGGAACATGTACGTATGTTACACAACCAAAAACTTTCAAATGCGAAACACTATGTTTCATACATGTCCATGATTCCTATGGAACCTTGTTCTTCACGCTCTTCGTCGGACATCGATTCATGATGTATACTGCAGTTGCCACTGCTTCAGCCCAATATTCATGTGACAGATGCGCGGCTGCCAACATGTTGCGTGCCATCTCCATGATGGTTCTATTCTTTCTCTCTGCGATACCATTTTGTTGCGGTCTATACCGCGCAGTGAACTGCTTTTGTATGCCATGATTCTTGCAAAAGTTTAAGAAATCATTTGAGACATACTCACCACCTCTGTCTGTTCTCAAAATCTTGATGCTGTACCCACTCTGCTTCTCCACGAGTTCCTTGAACTGCTGAAAACAATCAAATGCATCATATTTATGCTTTAGAAAGTAAAACCATGTTTTTCTTGTGAAATCATCTATGAATGTGAGAATATAAGTGCATCCTCCCATGGATGGTGTTTGCATCGGTCCACAAATATCAGAATGCACGATTTCAAGTGGTGTGCATGCTTGGTATGACTTTCTGACTGGAAAATTCTTTATGTGCTGCTTTCCAAAAATAAAACCTTCACAAATTCTCTCTGGTCTTTTGATCAATGGCAATCCTTTCACCATGTCCTTCGTGTGCAGTAGCTTCAGCCCACCAAAATTCAGATGTCCAAATATGAAATGCCATAACCAGGACTCATCCTTTACTTCTGTCTGAAACGCTACTTGCATTGCGTTGTCCTTCTCTCCTGCTGTGCAATGAATTTCTGCTCCTTTTCTCTCTGCGCGGAACGCAGATTCAGAATTCTCATTCTGACTTGCATGAACAACTTGAGTTGTCTTACCTTTTATGATGGGTCTTATCCTCAAAGGAAACAAGCAGTTGCTTGTCATCTCTACTTCAGCAATTAACTGATTGTTGGGATATATGTCCTTGATCACACAGCACTTCCCTACCATGTGAACTCTGTAACATTTTTCCATCAGCTAACCAATGCTCATCAGGTTGTGCTTCAAACCTTGAACATAATACACATCAAACATATATTTCTGCTCCCCCTGTTTTGTTAGAAAATCAACAGTACCCTTTCCCAAAACAGTAACTTGAATATTGTTTCCAAGTGTTACATCAGTTTGAACTGATTTATCTAGACTGGAAAATAAACTTAAATTGCCAGTCATATGATTACCACATCCTGAGTCTAAATACCATATGTCATTTGGAATTTCTTGGACATCATTGCATTCCAGTGGAGATGCGCATGCTAAGAACAGTGAGCTGTTCGATGCGTTGTTGTTGCTTGACTGCGCTTCACCTTGCTTTCCTTGGTCATACTGCTTCTTCTTGCATTCATATGCGAAGTGTCCATACTTCTTGTAGTAATGACATTGAATTTTTTATTTATCATACCTTTGTCCACTTGGCTGAGTGGAAGTTTGATTCTGGCTTCTACCAGTGACATGCACAGGGCTGCTACTGCGACCTCCTATGAACGAACTTCGCCCTCTACCTCTTGAGTTTGATCTTCCTCTGCCTTGCACGGCTTATGGATGACTATGCTGCGAATGCACCTTCCAGCGATGCATCTGAACCGCTGATTCTATGTTCATGATTGAGTAATGAGGCTTGCAACTCATCAATAGTAAATGTGGACAAATATTTGTTTTCCTCCAGGGTTACAACCAAAGATTCAAATTTCTTTGGTAGATCTCTAAGAACTTTTTCAACAACTCTTTGGTCAGTTAGAGTTTCTCCATAAGACTTTATTTGATTAACCAGACCAATAACATGAGTATAGAATGAGTCTACTGACTCTGTATTTTTCATTGACAGGGATTCAAAATCTCTTCTCAGAATCTGAAGTTTAGCAGTCTTTACCTTGTCCAAACTTTGATAGGCAGTTTCCAGTGTGTCCCACACTTCCTTTGCTGACTGCACTGCTGCTACTCTTGGGAGTATTGATTCATGTGTTGCTTGATGTATGTGGAACAACACCTTTCCATCTTTATTCCTATGTTCCCTCAGAACATCCTTCTCAGCTTGTGTGAGATTGTTGTATGCTACTGCATTTGTTGGTTCTGCATAACCATTTTGGACTATTTCCCATACATCTTGACCTATAAACAAATCCTTCATAGTTAGAGACCAATATTCATAATTTTTACAAGAAAATATAAGGGTTTGCACATTTCCCGAAGTGGAAGCCATTCTTAATCACTTTTCCCTTATGTAAATACAAATTCTTCTTTCTGTAAACCAGGCTCTAATACCAGATGAAGGGGAAAAGGGGCATGCGGCACGCGCAGTCAATTTAAAAATTCATTGCGCGATACATGAGTATTTCTTTTTCTTTTGCTAAGGACATGCACTAGACCTAGCAAATGTTTAACTTTAATTTTCTTCCACTTTATAAAAACACTTTACTTCACAAAATGATCGCACGGAGATTAGATGCGCAATTCACCTTTAACCTTTTACCGTGCACAGATTAAGTGCACAATTCAACCTTTTACTCCGTGTAGATTAACTGCGCATTTCTACTGCGCAATTCCTCTTTCTTACTGCGCAAAGGTTAACTATGCGATTCTACTTTTCAACTGCGTAGTTGAGCTTTGCGCAAATGCACAAAACTTAACTTTGCCCAATACTTTGCATAAATGCGCGCTACTCTAACTTTGCGGAACTTGACTTTGCGCACTTTATACAAATCACATTTGCACACACTTTTCACTTTTACAAAGGTTAACTACACGGTTAACTTTGCATACCTATTTAAGTGTGCACAACTCAAACTTAAATAAACTTGTCTTAAAACATAAGAACCGAAATATATGTAGAAGTTGCTGCGCATTAAATTAGGGCATTCACCACCATGAAATACTTGGGAATTCTTGATTTGATTTACTGCACGTAAATGTAAACAACATTCACACAACTAAATATGAAGAAGATGTGCGCAACACAACATTTAACATTCTTGAGAATAAATATGCGAAACTATAAAAACAGAGTAACTTTGCGCACTTACAGAGAGATGATATTAACTTCAATCTTTCACCATTTACACAGAGCTTGGGCTCTTGAATTACTTCACGGTTTTCACTTCTTCTTCTTCACTCTTATCCCTATCTATTCATCTCTACTTAATCTTCTACAGGAGATATCTATTTATACAAAAACTTTGGTTTAGCTTCTCCACGAAGTTACAAGGTTGCAATAAACTCTGCAATTAATTTCTACCTAAGAAATCTGATCTTGCCAAATACAAGAGCGGCTACTTAAATACTAACTTGCCATGACTGGGATTGGCTGCAAACTGACTGACTGTCAGACATTGTAGACTGACAAAATGACTGACTGGGTCTGACAGAGCCGGTGCATATCTGATATGCTATTAGCTCATTAATTATGATATTTCCAACATGCAAAAGGTTGGTTCATGTCTTTCTGAGAGAGAGAAGGCAAGTAGGGTTCAGGAAGAAAGTGAGAGAGAAAGTATTTGTAGTAATAAGGGTGTGTTTAAGATGCAGGAAGCTCAAGTCCAGCTGAGGAGGATCGAAAACAAAATCAATTGTCAAGTTACATTTTCAAAGAGGTGAAACAGATTGATGAAGAATGTGTCGGAGTTGTCAATCTTGTGCGATATGGAAGTGGGCTTGATTGTCTTCTCCTATAGAGGAAAACTCTATGATTTCTCTATCTCTAGGTACACGTCCATACCTACCTTTGCACTCTTCACCCGATGCCCATACCCACAAAATGACAAACATCACATAGCAATTTTTGGAACATTCTATATGCAAATTTAAGAACTAAAAAAGTACATAAAGAAAGAAACCATACTTTTATACTTGAAATATTTCTTGGGTTGTTGATTGACATGCATAATATGCAATAAACAATGATCAACGTCCATTGAAGAAAGCTTGAATTTGCTATCAAGGATTCAATTCCTGAGTCGTTGCTGGGAGGTGGAAGGCGACAGATGGCATGATATATTTGCAAATGCTGCCACCTCACGTCGTAGAATATTTTCACTCCCTTTTTTTATTGTGCATAGGTTTTATCCATAATAGCATAATTCGGTTGTATTGTATTTCGTGTATGGAAATTTGAAACAAATTCAATTCGTCGAACATTATAGATACAGATTTTTACTAGTCAACAATTAAATTTTGAAAATCGATTAAAAAAAGCCAAAGTGTAATTATTTAAACCCTATAAAACATAAATTATACCATTTAATTTCATACTTTCTTATTAAAATAATAATTATTATTTAGTTGCCACACACTCACCAAATTCGAGGTTATTGAAATTTTATATATATATTTTTTTAATTATGGATTTGATTTTATTATATAAATGTTTATGTACATTTATAATATATTTAATTAAAAATATTATATATAAATATTTTACTTCTGTATTTTAATCATACTAAATTTTTTCATTATTTTTTTTTTATCTCAAATCATATTCATATCCATAATTGGTACTCAAACTATATTGCTATGGTTTAACCAACTCGCCGGCTCATCCCTCAAAGGTTTAACGAGAATGAAGCAACCAACTCACCGAGGCGTCCCGCAATAGGTTTAACCAGCAGATGAAGCAACAAATTGTAGGTTAAGTAGAATTTAAACAATTTATCAACATAAATAAAAATTACCCACGTTACTTAAACCGTGTGACTGTACACTTGGTTCACATCTTCACATCTCTTGCAATCTAGATGACTCTTTTTCCTCAGCTGGGAATTGTAAGATGTAAAGGCTGCAATCTAGAGTACTCTTCTTCCTCAACTTAGAACTTAGAGTTGTAAGATATAAACATTATAGGGAATAATTAATGTTATATATATTTTTAGTTTATTGTAGTTTTTATTATTAAATTATTTATCTATTTTTATGGATTTAAATTTTTCGCCGATAGGCGACTATAATGAGAAATACATGGACGGCCATCGCGGCCTTTTAATGGCGGATTAAGCGTGGGCAGTCGGGATTAAGTGAATTGGCATATACTTTCGTCGAGCACATCCATCTAACGGCCTAGATTTGGGGTGAACTCACAGGTTACTCAAACGTCTATTGCTAATCAAACTTAAGTTGCCGTTTTTTTGCTAATCAAACTCTGTTGCCATGCAGTGGGGAAGCGATCAAAGGTTAAATTAAATTGTTTCAATCTGTTATCTTGCAATTAGTAGCCTAATCAAACTCTGTTGCCACGAGGTGGGGAAGCGATCAAAGGTTAAATTCAATCGTTTCTGTTATCCTACAATTCAAAAGGTTAAATTCAATCGTTTCTGTTATCCTGCAATTCGTAGCCTAGGGGGTCTGTAGGGGATTCAATTCAATCGGTTGCCGGTTACAAATTGATCTCTTTATCTGTACGCAAAGATGATCTCTTCTCCTATGTATTTGGGCGTGGATGGCCGACGCCAATGGACCAGCAAAGTAAGTTACAAGCAAAGTGCCTTCCTTTTTTGTCTTTGGGGATTCGATTGTGGATCTAGGAAACATTGATCTGTTCTACGATTATTTTATAATCGTGTCTTTTTTAACAGATACCAAGCTCCAGGGTTGCGCTGGCTCATGGATGTCTTCCCTTCTCCTTTGCGTAACCTCTATGGTAATACACAAACTGTCTCAAATGTATTTTGCTGTATATACAATTTTCATAAACCTTTGTTTGTTGGGTATTGGCTGTATACCGGCTTGACCATGGTTGAATCTTAGCCGAACCTTAGAAAATTCCATTTTCACTCTGCTATGGTGAATGAATCTAGCATTCATCTTTCTGTCTTTGATCCCCTTAGGCTTGAACCGTTGAACGTGAACTTGCTCTACATTAGGTTACGTTCTTCGTATGCTTTGCATTTTGTTTATATCTTTAGCTTTCAGAAATCATCTTCTTCATTTCGTGGCAATTAGAAGCCTCAAACCAATGGCAGACAACAAGATAAACTTGTTAGCAACACATGAAACCAGATTCTGCGAGTCGTCGGCAAGGTACTCGGACGCGGCGATGAAGAACGATCAAGTTTTCAGGTTAATAAAATTTGCTCAGCCACGGTGAATTTGATCAGTTAAGTTTGAACAACCCTAGATAACAGGGGTTGATAAAATTGGCACAGCCATAGTTAAGCTTGATAATTTAAGCTTGGCCAACCATGTATAACAGGTGTTAATAAAGTTGGCTCAGCCATAGATTGTTGATGGTTATTTCAACTTTGGCCACCATGTCACCCAGTATTAAATATTTGACGTTTATGCGGAAATCGGCAAAGTATAATTTTTTAAGGTCAATTTGGAAATGGTCAAATCATAATCCAAATATATTTCGTTTTGCAGCGTTTAAATATATATATATATTTTTTAATATCAAATATTCAGAGCCATTAGACCATGTGGGTAGGCAAAAGTCCATTACGGACTTTACTATTGGGTGGGAGAAGAAGAAAAAAGAGCTGCTGAATGCAAAACTCTTAGAAATTGAAAAGGAAATTGGTATATTGATGCATAGTTATGTGAATCCTAGTCTTACAAAGATGGATCGTGAAAAACTCTCAACAATGGAGTGTAGGAAACTAAAGATTCTCCTTATTCAGGAGGAAACTTGGCGTTTAAAAAGCCGTGCTATTTGGCTTAAAGCCAGGGACATGAACACAAATTTTTTTCACCAATTTGCGGATTCACGAAGGATTAAGAATACTATTTGGGATCTAAATGATCACTCTGGCCGGTGGATCAAGGGGGATGAGAATTTAATGGAAGAGGCAACTCGTCATTTTCAGGAATACTATTGTGACCCAAAGAATACATCATTGGTGGAGCAATTCAAGATTATCAAGGAATACCCCCGGATGTTTAATGAGATGGAGGGAGACAACATTTTTGAAGATATATCATTAACGGAGGTGGAGAACACATTGCGGGGCTTTTCAAAGGATAAATCTCCTGGACCGGATGGGTGGACTGTGGAACTATTTCTCTATTTTTTTGACATCATGGGGGAAGACCTTCGGGATGCTGTGGATGAATCTCAGAAATTGGGACATGTCTCTGGAGCATTAAATTCTACATATCTGGCTCTCATCCCGAAATCTTCCCACCCGGAGAATTACAATGAATTCAGGCCTATTGCCCTCTGTAACTTAGTATACAAGATTATCTCCAAGATCATTGCAGATCGTATCAAACCGGTTCTATCAAGACACATCTCTATGGAACAGTATGCTTTTCTGCAGGGCCGCCAGATTCACGATGTTGTGGGGGTGACTCAATAAATTTTTCACAGTATAAAACAAAAGAGACTTAATGCACTTATACTTCAATTGGACTTAGTGAAGGCTTATGATCGAGTTGATTGGAATCTACTTAGGTTAAATCTGATATAGATTGGCCTTCCTTGGAAGGTGATGAAATGGATTATGGCATGTGTCTCTTCGGTAAATTATGCTGTAATCATAAATAGGAAACCAACGGATTATTTTAAGGCCTCTCAGGGTTTTCGACAGGGGTGTCCCCTCTCTCCTCTTCTCTTCCTGCTGGTCATTGAAGGTTTGAGCCTCTCTATACATAAAGCCAAAAGGGAGGGCCGGATTGTTGGCATCAAGATTACAAATGATATTTCTGTCACACATTCTTTTTTTGTGGACGATGTTATGCTTTTTGGCCTGGGCATCCTGGAGGAATGGATTCAGTATAAGTAGATTTTGGATTTTTTCTGCTTCGTAAGTGGTATGACCATCAGCTATAACAAATCGCATTTTTTGAAACATTCCCTGCAAGCGGATGTGGAACAGTTGATTAGTTCAATTTTTCCACTTAACTTCAAAGAGTTGGATGATGGAACGAAATACCTGGGTTTTTTCATTAAGCCTTCGAATTATCATACGAATGACTAGTCCCAGCTTGTTAGACGTTTTGAAAATTGTATTGGTCACTGGAGTCTACGACACTTAACCATAGGTGGCAGACTCACGCTTGCAAAAGCGGTCCTACAGAATCTGGGGGTTTACTGGTTTTCTCTATGTAAAACTCCTAGATCCATCCTTTGTCTTATACGAAGGAAGATTTTTTGTTTCTTATGGTCTGGTGGGGGGATGCAGAAAAAATTTCACCTCATAAAATGGTCCATGCTGGCTTGACCCTGGATTTTTGGGGGATGGAATATTAAGGACCTGGACCGCTTTGTCATGGCATTGCATGCAAAAAGTTTATGGCGTGTTCTTTTTGACAAATCTGTCTGGGGGATGATTATCAAAGCTAAATACCTCAAAGGCCGCAAAGGAGGAGCCATCAAAGGCCGCAAACCGGTACCGTGGCATTGTTTGGACTGGTATTTCTATGTACTCTTATGACAATTGGACATATCTACTATTTCGTATATTAATAGTAAGTTAAATTTTTCCGTGGAAAAAAAAAAGGCAAAACCTGCATTTCTTAATTTTTTTAACATATTTTTTAAATTTAATATAGTTAGTTAAATATGGAATATTGTAATTTTTTAAATATAGTTTTTTTAATTTAATATGGTTAGTTAAATTATAATGAATTATGTTACTTAGGTTGTGAAGAATCTTTTCAATAAAAAATTATATGTTAATATAGTTAAGTAGGCTTTCATCGGATAACTATCCATGACTTGACTTATTTGTAAATATATATAACTAGTGATATAAACAAATAATGAGTCCATTTAAATATGCATTGCCTGTATGCTCTTCGGGATACCTAGCTAGTAGCAGAACTCAAGATCCTGTCTAGGCTTGGATTTCCTTCCTCCCACACTCTTTATGGTCGGACACAGTTATCTGCATTTTTTTCTAAATAAGTACTATTTCAGTTCCAGATTTTTTATATATGATTCTTTGTATATTTTATTCGCCGATAGGCTACTCAAAATTCTTTAGTTTCTTAGTTGCTTTTACAAAAAAATTATGGACACCCGTTAGTTATCTCGGAGGCATGTTGCTTAAGTTCCAATGCAACAAGTTTACAGTTGTCACTAATTGAACCTATTATAAACCTTGATTATAGTTGATTATTTTGACAGTAAAAGTGTAAATGGGTCATAGATTTATCTTTACACCTGTATTGATTGAATATCAAGATTGGCTTATTATTGGTTGAATATCAAGATTGGCTTATTAGATCTACTTGTGCCGTAGGATTTTTGTCACTTTCACCATTATTGACTTCCAAGCCATTTTCGTGACCTACATAATTTCATGCTTGCGAAGTTGTGGCAGGCATTTGATGTCAGTTATTTTGTTTTTGGGCTGTTGTGTAGCACATGCGAGCTTCAATGACGGTAAATGTGACTAAAATGCTTTGTTATATATATACTACTTTTGCTATATATAAAAAGATGTTTATGTAAAATATATAAGAAACCACCTTTGTTAGTCATAATCAATCTTTCGAGAGCTATGGGAGCCATGTTACTAAGAATATCTCACATTTTTAATGATGTCTTAGCGCATGAAGTTATTATTACTATTATTATTATTTTCATTTCATATTTTATATGGATTGATTTTTTTACTTATCAACTTAATTCTACAATATTTATCATGACTCCATCTCACCTCAATAGACACATAGATATACACATATTTGTATATAAGTTAACTTGTCCAAATTGTTCAAAAAATTCATAGACAAGCTCTTTGATAATGCATATGGTATGATATTCATAGAAGTGTTTGTATGGATTTTTATGAATTTTTATGGTAATCATATTGTAAATTAAATTATAAGGATTGGTTTAGGGTCTCGTATTGTAATTTTTAAATTTAAATTCTAAATAAAATAATATTATTGGTAAATTTAAATTAATTTTTTATATAAATATAATTTTATTAATAATTTTAATCATAAAAAATCATTTTAAACAACTATTTTTTCAAATATAATAAAATCAATATTAATGTTTAAATTAATATTAATATCAATATTATAATTAAAATGATTAATAATCACATTTTTAAATGTGGTTGATATTGATTGATCGGTCTATATCAACTATGACCACACATTTAAAAAGAGTTGATATACGCCGATCGGTGAATATCAACCACATTTAAAAATGTAGTTGCTAGTTTTATTTAATTTACTAAATCATATATTTATAGGTTACATATTTGACATGGCTATGAAAAAAATGAGAAAGGTACATGTGTTGTGTTTGCATGATCAAATCGAGTCCTGGTTGCATCCACAGGAAATGTCACCTTTTTCTCCGATGCCACTGTCCACGTGTTTGATTCATCAGTACGAACCCATTTCTATTTTGGACCCCACGGTCGCCTCTGCATTTTTCTTGAATTTACTGGTAATGAGTAGCTGAATATCGTTAAAGTATTGTGAAATGATTTATGATGATAAAAGTTCAAAGTTCCAAAGAATACAACTTATCATGGTGAAAGTTCAAAGTTAAAAAGAACATTGTTGGAAATTCAAATCCTGTCTGCCTTCATCGTTTTTGGTCTTAGTCTTCTGTTTTATAGGGTTTATTTCATCGTTCATGGACTTGGTATTTTTTTTTTTCATGTTTTACATAAATTTAATTATCTCAATTTATTTTTCAAATTTAATCATTATAATTTTTCCATCTTATTTAAATTTTGACGATACTTGGTGTTAATTTCTTTGCTATTGTCATTTTACTCACATGTTAGTTAGTTCGGCATTATATAGAATAAATATGTATGAATACATGTACCTATGTGTGCATACCTATGAACACTTTTTCCTCGGAAACTATCTTTGTTACCAACCATTGCAAGCGTCTCCATGCCTCCAATGACCTTATTCTGATGATCCAAAGCACCCAACGGTTCACTCTTCTCTTAGGCTAAATCTACCCAAATTTTAAATGCTACCAACCTTTGCTCAGTTTGATCTCTACCCAAGTGTGTACCTACAACTGCTCTTCCCAAACTCTGCTTTTCATGCTACTCAGCGATGACACTAGACAAGATGATGGGCTCATTTTTTTCCTTGACCACTTTGACAAAAGACATCCTGGGTATCCATCCCATTTTATTTCTTGTGATCATTGGCACTCTATGTGTCCCAACTTCGCTTGGGAAATCAAGAAATTTTTATCGAGAAACATAAAAAATTTGGCAAGCTTGAGGAAGTAATACCCTAGGATGACTACATGGTCGTCCATCAAAACCACCATCAAGTCCAAACTACCAAACCACTCCCCAATATTCAATGGTGCTAATGACCTAATCCTATTGCTAACTTCACATCTGATTTCGCTATCTTAAATGCATCTAAGATTGCCTCAATCTTATGGTGAAGTGTTGTAGGGGTTTGTTCGCTTATAGAACTATGGGTCACAACAGAGTCAATCAAAGTTGCTACCTTCAATCCACTCATGATCAAATACACAAAACTAAGTTCATTCAACCTCTCTTACTACAAATATTGATTATGACATGCTACCAACTACAAAGTCAACCTTCGTTCAGAACGACTCCACCCTCTTTTCCCAACTTTCCACTTGTCCTACCAAAGTCTCCACTTTTTGGGTGTAGGATTCCACCCTCGCATTGGTTTTCTCTAGCTACCTCATTTATGCAAGGCACATCTCATGAGTCTCCTAGTGTCGATATTCTTGTTCCTTGAACACATCTTCCATCTTGTTGTTCCAAGACTCTTTGGTACCATCCATGATGCAATCCTAGAATGGTTCAACTCTTGATACATCTAAAGTGTCTCTTGTCGGCCTATCAATCACTTGTCGCCTCACGCACCCCAAATCCTAACTTCTAGGCACGTTGTCAATGGTCGATGTCCTGTCAACGTGCTACTCTTGATGGATGTTGTTCTATTGACATGTGTGCCTCTACTAATGTGTGGTTATCTTGATGGGCACGTCTCTATTGACATGTTACTCTGTTTATGTGCTCTAACTTCTAGGTGCACCTTCGCTGATGTGCTATGTCTTTTGGGTGCCCTTTATTTTAGGTGCTCGACCTTCTAGGTGCTTTGTCTTCTAGGCACCTTATCTTCCATGTGCTTTGTCGATGGAGGATCTTCCTTCTGGGTGCATTATACTTTGAGCACCTTGTCTTTTGGGAACTATGTCGTTGGGTGCTCTATCGACGGACGTTGTGTCTACCCAACTTCTACCCCGTGCAAGGTTGTGTTCCACACCCATTTTCCTAGTAACAACAAAACCTTTAACGAGCTTACTCCCTACTTAATTTACCTTTGATACTAACAATCAAGGTCCCAAAGCTTTGGTGTTGTAGGCTTTCCCAAACTTCGACGATCATGCAACACCATTCGAGTTTCATACTAGGGACTTGGATGTCCGACGTTACACTTTGGTGGAATATGACTCTTCACTCACGGCATGTCCATATATTTCATTGTGATATACCCTTCATGTAGGCCAACTGTGCCCAATAACCTTTCCCAGCCTACAATTGGACTTAAATTATGATAATGTGTGTGTTTTTACTTAGCCAAATTAATAGTTAGACAACAAAGAAACCAAACCATAATCCAACAAATTGAGGGAGCCCAACAATTCTTTATTGAAGTGAACAAGTTACAATCAGGTGGTCTAGTTAATGGATGGAACCTTATATATAAAGGGGGTACGAACTTCAGGGTACTACCCAAAATACAGAACAACCTATGGCAGTGCCTTTCCAACATTAGTATTCCTTTTGTTGATCCTATACCTTGTCACGAAATCCTGCTACATCTAACCTATGTTTTCACTTGGGCACTCTACCTCAGCATCCCCCAACCCCAAAATGATTTCCCCTTAGCTCTTTGGTGGATGACTTCTTGGATCCTTTGCTACTTGTGCACCCAATTTATATAAATGAGTAGTCACTTCATTTTTCCTCATAAGTGGGTGCTCAAGCCTTCTTAGTAGACACGTCTTCTAAGTAATGTGTCATTTGAAAACCCCAAGGAAAGTGGGTGGTCTTTTGAATTCCTTTTTGTGGATTCCCTTCGGTAGCTCTATCCAACCATATTTTTGGTATACGAGTTCTTCTACCTATACCTTCTCTTTTTCACACCTTGGTCATATGCTCCCTTTTCCAACGGTTTTTCTCACTTTCCTTATAGCTGAGCCCTTTTTTTCGCAAACCCAAGAGTTGTTCCCAATGGTGTCCACATGTGCCTAGAGCAAAGTGATATCGTTTTTCCCCTCTCGGGGTTTCTTACTGCCATGCCTTGGGAAAGCAAACCCAATGGTGTCTTAATCCTTTTTAATGCTTGTTGAAGCCTCTTGCTGACTCATGAAAGCCCTTTACGATGCTCCCTTTCCTGAATCCTCTTGTTCGTATGCCTCACTATTGAAAGCTTTGCATCCATGTCTGATCCATCACTTCTTGCAATTTCCTTATGTTCTCCTGAATGTGCCAAATGCATCGATCATGTCTTGGTCATGTTGAGCATGTGGATTTCCCACGGGGGCTTCACTATGAGGCAATATAATATCACATTCATTCATATTGGGGTATTAAATAATCATGAAAACCTAAAAATTATATTGCTTATATATTAAGGGGCAAAGGGTTTTTTTATTTAATGTAACAATACAAAAATACTTTGGAGTCTTTTTTATATGGGCGGGCTGACAAATATCTGCCAAATGGAGATGGCAGGATCACAACCGGATGAGAAATCGAGTTGAGGCAAGGCTCGGGCTTACCGATACACAAGGAAATCGCGTCTTGAGGAATGCTTGAGGCCAGGGGTTTCGTGGTGAAGAGGGTTTCCAGTCGATCATAGTCGAGAGACAATGATCATTGACAACTAGTTGTTACCAATAACACTCAGCCAGTTGTTACCAATAACACTCAGCCAGTTGTTACCAATAGCCTTGGGAGGCTCTAGGCCTCTAGGGCTTGTTATAGGCCCTCGATAGGCCTTAGGGGATTGAATACCCAACCACTGGTGACTATTACAGGCCTTGGGAGGTTTAGTCAACCTCCTAGAGCTTGTTACAGGCCCTGGGGGCTTGGATACCTAGCCCACAATAGGCTTAGTCAGCGATTGGGGAACTGCAACATGCAATCTAAATGTTGTACTATGTGCATTGGCTCTAGTGACATACAATAAGTGATCTCATGTCTCTTCATTAGACCATTAGATGTTTCAAATCATAATGATATGTGGTTGAGTAATTGCATTATGGGTGAAGTAATGTGCATCCAAAATATACATCGAAAGAAGCAAGGTGCATTGTAGAATGCGTGTGGGGTCATAAGAGGGGTATATGTTAACACTCAAAAAATGCTCACCAGCTCATCTCCCCTAGCCACCTAACTCTGTTAACCATATTTCCTACAAAATCCCCAAATAATTACCCAAAAGGCAAAGGTTAATGTTTTCCTCAAAAATAACCCAAAAACTCCCAAAACATACCAAACACCCTCAAAAGAGGTCTAAAATTCCCAAAATCAAATAAAAAGGGAATACATATTGAAAATAAATCTAAAATGGAGAGAAAATGAGGAGGAAACCCTAAACCATTAACATAAACCACTATTTTCCTAAAACCATGGTCCAAGCACTCCTCCACCTAAAAATCTATAAATAGAATGTGGAGGCTCCCCATTTCATATCCACAATCCATCCTACCCTCATGCTACCCAAATCACTCTAGAACCCTTTCTCAACCACTTGAGCTTGCGTTCTCCACTAAGAGTGAACCATTGGCCACCCCTTGCTAGCATTTTGGAGAAGAGGAGATACTAAAGCCTTGGAGCATACTCCACCACACAATTGCAAAGTTCTCCACCAACCTCACCCTTGAGGTAATATTTGGATGTAAATCAGTTTCCCATTGTTAATAAAAGAGAATCATTTACCATTTGTCAAGCTCTTTATTTTCTGTTTGATGTTAGAAGAAGTTTTGTATTTTATGCACATGTTTAGCTCAGATTTACTGTTTACTATCATTTACTTCAGTAATTTGTATTTAGTTTAACGGTATTTACTTCCATACTGCTGCTAAGGATTCCATAATCCTTAGCAGGTGCTCATTTGCACAATCTAGGGTGAAATCCCTAGTTACGGATTGGCGACTCCCTCGGTTGAACCCTTGGTTCTCTGGTTTTAGTTAATTTGTACTATATTTTGCAAGGTTTTTACTGTGTTTTTCAAGTTTTTACTGCCATTTTCAGCCCTGGTTATGACTTAAGATCCCTAGAAACCCTGGCCACCAGCTCAGCCACTGGTTTTCTCGGTATCTCTCGGCCCCCAAAGCTCGGGTTCTGGCTCTATAGCCGCGTCCTAGAGCTCGACTTCCATTCTAACAGTCGCATCTTGGTCGCACGTTTCCTGGCCTTAGCTGCCGCTTCGACTGCAGGTTTCCTCCCAAAAGTTGCGCTCCAAGCCCTAGGTTTCGTCCCGTAAGCTGAGCTCCAAGGCTCAATTTTTGGCCAAAAATTCCAGCTCCGGTCGCGGGTTTCCTCTCGAAAGATGCACTCCAAGCCCTAGGTTTCGTCCCGTAAGCTGAGCTCCAAGCCTCAAGTTTCGGCCAAAAAGTCCAGCTCCGGCCGCAGGTTTCCTCCCGAAGGCCGCACTCCAAGCCCTAGGTTTCCTCCCGAAGGCCGCACTCCAAGCCCTAGGTTTCCTCCAGAAAGATGCTAAGCCCTAGGTTTCGTCTCGTAAGCTGAGCTCCAAGCCTCAAGTTTTGGCCAAAAAGTCCAGCTTCGGCCACAGGTTTCCTCCCGAAAGCCGAGCTCCAAGCCCTAGGTTTCGTCCCCAAGCTCGCGCTCCAAGCCCTAGGTTTCCTCTTGAAAGCCACGCTCCAAGCCCCACATTTCATCCCGCAAGCCAAGCTCCAAGCCCTAGGTTTTGGCCAAAAAGCCGCACTCCAAGCCTCTAGTATTGGCCAAAAATCCAATCTCCGACTGCAGGTTTTTTCAAGAAAGCCGAGCTTCAGCTGCAGGTTTTATCCAGAAAGCCGAGCATCAACCCCTAGTTTTGGCCCAGATTTTTCTGCACTTTTTACTCCACCTTGGCAGCCACCTGTCCAAACTGCACACATTGATTAATTAGTTGTGTTTCTCTATTTCTGCTTGCAGATTTATTAAGAAAAGTCTGGTTTTTCAAACATTCACATTTTAGCAAATTATTTCACATAAGCAATGTTATTTCAGCAATTTTTCCCATTTTTAGCAAAGTTTAATTTCAACAGTTAAATTTACAGCATAAGACACAAACATCACTTTGCACACAACCTAACACAATTAACTCAAGTGAGGCTTAAAATTCACCTAACTCAACCAACACTTAACCCCACTTGGGGAACACAAAAGAATATTGTAGTTAGGTAGGACAGGGGGGATAGGCATCCAAATAACACCCCTCGGTCATATTCACTTGAGACACAGTTGTTTTCCATTAGAGTACCAAAATCCCCTAGTACTTATTGGCACGGTTATACACCAATTTGTCGGAAAGGCCTCTCCCCTAGGAGGGTCGAAGTAGCAAGGCATGTTCCAGAGGCCTGAGTGGAATACCGCAATCCATTCAGTAATCGAAGGCTACCTACTCGTTGTTCTCGGTGTACTACCCTAGTGGGACTACATCGGCAATAAAACAGGAGCTGCGGATTTACCTTTCTGGACGTGTCATGAACGGGGTATCTTAGTGGCCATTCTTCTAGGATTGTCTACCCGGTGTCCCTCCCGGTAGGGGGATATCATTAGCCTTTGGTTCTGCGTTTCATATTGTCTGAATTGGATTTCATCACCTTGCAGAGGATACGTCTTGTTCGAACCATAATACCTCTTTAGTTAGGTGTTTGAATGCCCCCTTACCTCCTCCTGGTTTAGCGAGTACACCATTTTTCTATTTTAGGAGCCATTTGCTTGTTGGTTTTCTGACCACCCTTTTTGTCACTCCACTCACCATAGCAAAACTGTTACAGTGAGCATTTTGAGTTTGTTGTTGGCCTGAGTGCTATATTTTTTGCGCTCCCCTTATGCACACTCGATTGCATTAGAGTTTTCAAAGCTTTTTACTCAGCTCAACCCACTAGTTTTACTATCCTTTTGTCACCATTGAGTCCCTGAGACGTTCTCGGTGCTTCCGGGGTGAGCCCCCGCAGCACGACCCACTTGAAACCACCCGTCATAGGCGTAGAGCCTCGTCACTTGACACCACTCATCACCGTCACTGAGCCTCGTCACTTGACACTTCCCGTCATAGGCATAGAGCTTTGTCACCTGACTATGACACCCCTCACACCGCATCTAACTCTGACGCAGAGTAAAAAAACCCCATATACACCGCTCTGTCTAGCCCCATGGTAGGCATGACTTCCAACCCATTATTTGGAGGGACTGTCAGTGGAGGGTCCACCATTCCTCCAGACACCACGATAGCATCAGTCACTGGTATACCATCGGGAGGACCCACACCTGCTATCCCTGCCACCCTTCAAACCCCAGCAACCGCTGGACACAACATCGCCTAGTCAGCGATCCATGGTACACTTGGTGGCACAGGCCCCTCCTTCACATTTCCCCCACCTCTGATTGGGGGTCCCACGATCCCAACCACGACGCACAACACAACCCCCCACACTAGGGGCATATGCCCCAATTTCAATGCTACTACCAACACACACACCCCCCGGTGACCATGTCACATCCTTCGGCCAATTTACCATTCATGGCTAGTCTCAATCTACCTGACCTCGCCAGATTAAAAAATGATCCCATTCGACATGACCTCACTTGGCCTCATATGCCTACCAAGCTCCCATCAGACATCCCTAAGTTTGAGGAAAAGGTTGGTGAGGATCCCCAAAATCATATCATGTCTTTCCATCTATGGTGTTCCTCCAACTCCATAGTGGATGAATCTATCCGCCTACGCTTATTGCAACAGACCCTCACTTGCTGTGCAACGAAATGGTATATTAACCAGCCACACGGGACCCACTCCACATTCACGTCCCTCGCCTCCACCTTTTTGCAGTTATTTCAACTTCCAGTTCGTCACGACGCCGGTGTCAAAATTCTCCTATCTTGTAGGCAGAATATGGCCACCCATATCACGGACCACATTCATGACTGGCGCAAATGACATAGCTTGTGCAAGATAAAGCTTGACGATCGAATTTTCCTAGATTGGTTCCTCAAGTCTCTGATACCAGCAATAGCCAAGGATGTGGCATCCGAACGACCTCAATCAGAAGAAGAGGCTATCCTCAAAGCACAACAGTTTGACCTGATCTACGCCTAATCCGGCTACCTATACTCCATTTTACCAGATGCTCCCCGCGGCAACTGTTAACACCCAAAAAGTGCTCACTAGCTCATTTCCTTATTCACATGACCCATTTGTCCACTTTTCCACCATTTGAGCCTCTAAAGCCATCAAAAGGTCACCAAAAGACCATAATACATCCATTTTTTCCCCTCAAAATGAATATTTTTCCTCAAAAAGCATAAAAAACCCTCAAAAAGGGTCCAGAATTCCCAAAAATATTAAAAAGGGAATAAAAATATTCAAAATATTCAAAAAAGGAAAAAGGAGGGAAAAGGTACCTAAACCATGTTGGTCAATACCATTGGTTTCCTCAAAACCATAATGGTATTCCCCACCACCAAAAACTATAAAAAGGTGGTAGGGGCTCCTCACTTTCAATCCATCCATCATCCTATCCTCATACTGTCAAAATCTCTCATGAGTTCTTGACCATTGTAGCAATCTTGGAGAAGAGACCGTTGGAGCTTGGAGCTACTCACCTTGGAGTTGCTCAACACCACAACATCCTCACCCTTTGAGGTATCATAATACAAAAGTTATTTTTTATTTTATTTCTTGTTCTTGTTCTTAAATCTTTTCAAGTTTATTTTGATATGCACATGCTAGTTTAGTTTTAGATTCAGATTTATAATTTTTTTTTGCTTTCAATCTTTGAAACTGCTATCACTTGTTGATAGGTGCCCATAGCACTCAAGCTTGGATGCAAAACCAAGCCAACATCTTTTGGCGACTCCGCTGGCTTCGAATTCTTAGATCTCAGTTTTTTGCTTTAGATCTTAGTTTTTGTTAGTTTTAATCATTTTAATTCATAGATCTACCATCCTAGACAGCAAATCCATTGCTGCTCTAGATCTTGGCCCCTTCTATTGCCATTAACAGCCTGAAATTTTAGTTTTCGAGTTCATTTTTCGGCGTCCGTTTTCAACTTTCGTCTCGCGGTTTTTTGCCCGACAGTCGCGCGGCTCATCGCGACCTCGCGACCTTTTTCCGCGCGGTGCGCTGCGGCCTTGCGGCCATTTTATGCGCTGCACATCGCGGCTTCGCGGCCATTTGCCGCGCTGCACATCGCGACTGTTGTACGAAAACCCCTGCTGCACATCGCAGCTTCTCTGCCGAAACCTGCGCTTCCCATCGCAGCTTCTCTGCCGAAACCTGCGCTGCCCATCGTGACTGTGTGACCGAAACCCGTGCTGCCCATCGCGGCTTCGCGGCCGAAACCCGCGCGGCCCATCACGGTTGTTTTCCCAAAACCCGCGTTGCAAGTTTTTTCGATTCGGCCAAATTTTTGAAAATTATTTTTTGCTGTATTTTCTGCCCATTTTGGATATTTTACAGTATTAAATTTCCTACATTTTTACAGCCATATTAAATCTTTTACTATTTAGAATGCTCCATTAAAAGTCTTTTTACAAAATTTTCAGAAATTGAAAGAGAGATTTTTTCAGCATTTTACCTAAGATCAAGGTTTTACTGTTTATTTGCTCGATACTTTGCCCAAGCAATTTTTAAGAAATCCATTTATTTCTTGAAGTATTCATGTTATTTGCTTTCCTTCAAATTATTTCAAAGATCCATTATTTTTGAATAGTTTTTTCAAGCATTTACATTTCAAAAACGCCTTTATTTTTTGAAAAACTGGAAGCGTCTTTTCTTTCATTTGTAAAATTGCCCAGGCGAGGCAAATCAATTTCAGTTTAAATACCACACTTGCACCCACTCTGCCACATAATTTAAACTAAGCCTTAAAATTTACCTTAAACTCAACAAACTTTTAACCCCACTTGGGGAGCACTTAAAAGAATTTTGTAGTTAGGTAGAATTGAGGGGATAGGTGTTCCAATAACACCCCTCAATTATTACATTTGAGACATAGTTGTTGTCCTCTACGGTACCAAAATCCCTTATAATTTTGACATGGTTATTAACCAATTTATCGGGAAGGCCTCTCCCTTAGGAGGGTTGAAGTAGCCAGACTGGTTCCGGAAGTCTGAGTGGAATACCGCAATCCATTCAGTAACCAAAGGATACCTTTTGAAGTTCTCGGTGTACACCCCCTTGGTGTACAGCGGCGATAGAACCAAACTGCAGATTCACCCAACCGAACGTGTCATGAATGGGGTATCCTAGTTGCCACTCTTTAGGATTGTCTACCGGTGTCCCTCCCGGTAGGGGGATATCTAGCCGTTGATTCAACACTCTATATTATCTGACTTGGATTTCATCACCTTGCAGAGGATATCATTTGTTGACTCACGATACTTCTAGTAAGGTGTTTGCATGATACATTACCCACCTTTGTTCTAGTAACACCTATTTTTTCTAGAAACTGTTTGACTTTTGGTATTCTGACCAATTTTGTTGCATCCCTCCACTTATTATAGCACAGCTGCTATAATAAGTGCTTTTTGAGGTTGATTTTTGGCCTGAGAGCCTTTATTTTCACTCCCCTTTTTGCACTCATTGTTGCATTAGGGTTTCGAGTTTTTTACATCACCACCTTACACTGAAATTTTTTTAAAAATATTTCTCACCATTGAGAATTTAAGACGATCTCATCGTCTTCAGGGTGAACCCCCTCAGTTCAATCTACTTGGATTTCCACGTCACCGACGTAGAGCCTTATCCCTTGAATCGACACGTCATCAGCCAAACATAGAGTCATCCGATTCTGACACGCCTCACTTCACATCTGATTCTGAGGCTGAATCCGAAAACCCTACTGAATTATCACCAACCAACCTCATGGGTGGACCACAATATGACCCACTTTTTACCAGTACTATTGGAGATACATCCACAAACCCTTCTACTACTGTGCCATCTATGGTAACAACAAACCCTCTAGGCATGCCTAATATGGGGGACACTCCACCTTTAGGTATGCCCAACACAGGACTACCTCCTATTATGGGTATGCCAAGCATAGGAATCACACCACCTGTCATTACCACAACCCAGATCCCAGGAATTCCTGGCACTATTCCTAACCCCGGTGTAACCCATGTTGCACTTGGAAATACTGGCCCATACCAAACCACAACGGTTGGAGGACACATACCTTCAATACCTAGCATACCTTTAGGGGCTACTGGACCACTACATAATGCCACCATGAATAGTTATGTCCCAGTCACTACGCCACACCCATCTGCTAGTTTACCTTACATGGCTAGTCTAAACTTACCAGACTTAGACAGGCTAACCAACGATCCTATCAGGAACAACCCTACATGGCCACCCATGCCTACAAAGCTCCCCTCGGACATACCCAAGTTTGAAGAAAAACCTAGGGAGGACCCTCAAAACCACATAATGTCTTTTCACCTATGGTGTTCATCTAACTCCATAGTGGATGACTCCATTCGTCTAAGACTGTTGCAACAAACGTTCACTGGCTCTGCAGCCAAGTGGTACATCGAACAACCACATGGGACCCACCATACTTTTACGTCTCTCACCTCCACTTTCCTTCAGTTTTTTCAGCTGCCTGTACATTATGATGCTGGAGTTGAAATACTGTTGTCTTGCAGACAAAACACAACTACCCACATCACCGACCACATCCATGAGTGGCGTAAGCGTCGTAGCCTCTGTAAGATTAAACTGGATGACCGTATATTTTTGGACTGGTTTCTTAAATCACTCCTACCCCTCATAGCAAAAGACGTAGCTTCCGAACGACCCCAGTCAGAGGAAGAAGCTATCCTAAAAGCTCAGCAATTTGACCTGATTTATGCCCAATCAGGCTATCTCTACACCATCATACCAGATGCCCCACGAGGTGTTTCTTCACGCGGTGACGCGCCGGGGGCATCACATGCCGCTGATGGTATTATCGGCCAAGTCACACCGCAAATTAAACCTTTTAGCATGGTGAGCACCATAAATGCCCCATACCTCTCTAGGGCTACATCTAATTCTGGAGCGACAACTTCGTACGCTCCAACGAATCAGACTCATCACACTCATGGACCCTCTTGTCCACAACATTTATATGGGAAAGCGCCATCGACATATGTACCACCCACATACTATAACCAACCGGCCACCCAGAACCCAATTCAGTTCCCGCCACAACCAGTGTATTACCCACAACAAGCTACAACAGCTAACCCAACACCTCCAATAGCTCAGGGTTACCAACAGCCCCAGCAGGCAACTGGACCACCTCCAGCCCCACCAACTTATTATCCACCGCAACCTACTCCCGCACCTGCGGCACCCCAAAATCCTCCCACTGCTCAAGGGAAAGTGTACACACAACACAATCAGCCCCAACATCAAAACAACCAATGCAACCAGGGTGGACAACAAAACCATGGAAGAGGACGTAACCGCGGCAACAACCAACAACATAATCAAGGTCCACCACCTCCCAATCCTCCAAATAATAACAATGCTGCTCCTCCCAACTAGAATCCTGCTCGTCATCCCAAGAAGCCAAAAAACAATAACCTGAGAACAAACCATCCATGTTCTATATGTGGAGTCTATGGACACTACACTCACAACTGACCCCATTTAGAGAAAGCACGTAAAATTTGGGCTAACGATGCTCAACACCAGGGCCACGCTGGACAGCCAGCTCCACTTAACCAACCGCAACCCATGATATTACAAAACCCATTGCCAAACCAGGGAGTAGTAAATACTCGTCCTATGGATCCCCCACAAGGATCCGCTGCACCCCAGCAGCAAATCACTTATGCCGCAACTGATTATCAGCATTCGGATCCAGGCACACACCATTTATTAATGATGTCATCCAATGACATCAACCTCCAAACTCGCAGAAATCAATACGGCCCACCCCCAGAAACTCCTCCCATTGACGCATCCACCTCCCTACCACCAAATCAACCACTACGCATACCAAATATGCCATTGGACGAAGGACCTAAAATCCCTCGCATCCCTTTGCGAAGGATTAACAACAATCCTAATGCTCGCGCAGCATCCAATTATAACGTCGTGGAAGACCTAGCGCAATCCCCCGCTGCTATGTCTACTTTAGAGGTACTGAAAACATGCCCTGCACAACGAAAAATACTATTATCCACCATCGGAGGAGTAGACCCTGACGACACACACATCATGGCTTTTTACTTAGACCAAGCCGAACCTCGATTGCCATCAAATGTAGCTTTCCAAGTATCAGTAAACATTCGAAACCTTGTTGTGCATCGATGCATCATCGATGCAGGAGCTTCCACCTACGTTATGTCCACCGTTGTGTGGCAGAAGCTTGGCTCCCCCGCTTTACAACCATCCACCACGGCATTACGAGCTTACGACGGACACTCAGCTCAACCACAAGGCCTTTTAGCGAACGTACCCGTAGAACTAGGCGTCAAATTAGTTCTTATCGACATCGAAGTGATTAATGCCCAGCTCGACTACAACCTCCTTCTTGGATGTAGTTATATGTACAAAATGAAAGCAGTGGCTTCATCTGCTTTTTGCCTCATGATGTCCCCACATGAAGGACGCGTTATCAAGATCGATCAACTCACATATTATGATCCTAATGCCCCCGCAGCTCCTCAAAATGTGCTACCAATGATTGAACAAACCATTCAAAACGCACCGACATCATTTGTGTCGTCAATTGGTCCTGGAATCTACACCGAGTCACCTATGAATTCCACATTTCCATCGATCTCACCACCTTCACCGATAACAAAAACATCGTATTTTTGCACCCTGTCGCACACCACACAGCAGCCTTCGTCACTACCACAAACACCCACAGTGCCTACTCATATTTGCACAACGCCAATTCACACTATCCCATTCTTGTTCCCATTTTCCGGAGTTGTCAGTTCGCCAGTAATGGCTACACTCAACCTTCCTGGTTTAACATTAGGGATACCTATATGGTACTTACCTGCTCCGATCCCCCCGCCGACTCCAACTGTTATTTTACAACCAGTACAACCTATCCCTACTACCAGCCACCCACCCCCTCTGGTCACTCATCTGCCAAACAAACCACCCCCAATAGTGACTACGGCATCAACATCCAGGAACACCCCACCTCCGTTACGGAACATAGGGGGCAGAGGCCCACCAACTTATAACACTGGACTCATAATGATGATCAGAATGATCATGCGATGATGATATGCATCAAGATGATACTATGACGATGATCATGATGATCGTGATGATCATGCGATGATGATGTGCATCAGGATGATATATTGTATGATGATGATCAGTATGATCATGAGCATCATGATGATGCTTTGTGCGAGGATGATTAGGTTGATCTTGAGTATCAGGATGGTACTCTGTGATCGTGGACAGGTTGTGCAAGGGTAGCATGTAATACGTCCTGGAGATCCGGATAGGTTGTGCTAGGCATGTAAAAGTCCTCGGATGCTCTTTACAGTTCTTACTGGGCAAGACACTCTTTTAAGGTTTTTCAAGACCACATGTAATACGTCCTGGAGATCCGGACAGGTTGTGCTAGGAACGTAAAAGTCCTCGGATGCTCTTTAGAGTTCTTGCTGGGAAAGACACTATTTTAAGGTTTTGTGGGGACCACATGTAATAAGTCTTGGAGATCCAGACAGGATGTGCTAGGAACGTAAAATTCCTCGGATGCTCTTTAGAATTCTTATCGGTCATGCTATGCACATAAACATTCCTGGGACACTCTTTTAAGGTTTTGTGGTGTTGGTCACATGTAATCAGTCCTCGAGATCTTGTCGGTCATGCTTAGGCACATAAATGATCCTGGGATGCTCTTTAGAGTTCTTGTCGGCCATTCTATGCACATAAACATTCCAAGGACAATCTTTTAACGTTTTTTGATGGTCACATGTAATAGCTCCCTAAGAGATCTTGTCGGTCATGCTTAGGCACATAAAGGATCCTGGGATACTCTTTCAAGGTTTTGTTGACGCATGTAATTAGTCCTAAGGATTCCACAGGATGGCCTGCTCACAGAGATGATGAAGACTTACAGGAGGCTAGGCCTACAACCATCATGAAAAGGGTCTGGCTTTGTAGAACTTCCTATGATGAGAAGAATTGAGAGATAGCCCAATGATCGAGATGACGAGTACAACAACAGTTACGATGATGCTTCGTGATCTAGTGACAATGATCCAGCTCCAAAATTGAAGACTTATGCCTATATGTATTGATGACCTGTGTCAAGAGAATACCTTCCTAGTTAAGAGGGAGTGTTGATGTATTTGTAACTTCAGAAGATATTCACTTGTATATTGTATTTGTACTTTATTGTATCCCCAACAGAGATGTATTATTCCTCCGATTGGAAGTGTCATCAGTTGTACTTGCAAGTGTCACAAGTTATATTGTAAGTGTCGTAACTTATACTTGATGGGTTATTAGACCACCTTGATGGGGTCGGCCCTGTATGAGTCATGTGGTTTAAAGGGTTATTAGACCACCCTAGTGGGGTCGGCTCAGTCAACATTATGTTAAGTGGTTAAGTTGGGGCCGACCTAGTTGAGTAAAGGTCAAGTGAAAGTAAAAGTATAAATAGAGAGTGTGACTCTCTCATTTGACACATTCACTCACTCACTCACTTCGCATTAGTGAGAGAGAGGAGGAGTGCGCACTAGTGGAGGAGGAGTAGTTGCTGTAGTCATCTATATCTTGGGTTTGATCTTTGTGATCTTTTTATTGGTGCTTATTCTATCTCTAAGGAAGTTGCGAGGTTTTTCACCTTCTTGGTTTTCCTCGGTGAAATGTTTTGTGTCTCTTGTCTCTTGTCTCTTATACTTGATATGCTGTACATGTTGTCATTTCAGTTAAGATCCTAGATCTATTGAATTAAATGATGAAAAACTAACAAGATGAAGGATGGACAAGAGCTAAGGATCACCTGACAATGCAAGCTCGCATAAAGAATTTTGAAGATGAAGTACTCTACAATGTGGCACCACTCTCCGTAGCCAATGCCCTGTTTGGGAAGCCTTACCTATGGGATCTCCTTGGAAGTTACCAGTCACGACCGCAGAAGGTGATTGTCAAAATCCAGAATCAATGTTACAACATACCAAAATGACGACCTACACCAACGGTTGCAATGATATCTGCGAAACAGACAAAGAATCTCATCAATCATGCTTAGAAGTTCGTATTGATAATGATAAAGCCGCAACATTCTAGGAATACTGCAACAACCAGTCGAGTCACCGACGAGTGCAACTTCCGACAGAAGCAGCAGATCGACAATATTCTTGATGAGTACCAGAACCTATTTCAAGTTCTAGACGGAATACCTCTACATTGTTAGGTAAAACACTATATTGAACTTTCTCTTGGTTCTTCTTTTCCTAACGCATCTGTCTAAAAAAGATTAGTTCTAAAAAATGAAGAGATTCATAGACAAATCCAAGATTTGATCGACAAAGGTCATATCGGACCTAGCTCATCCCCTTGTGGAAGTCCAGTCGTCCTCATTCCATAGAAATATGGGACTTGGCACATGTGCATCGACTACAGGGAACTCAAAAAAATATCGATGAAGAATCGGTACCCTCTATCATGGATAGACGATCTCATCGACTGTCTGAAAGGTGCTAAGTTCTTTACTAAGCTTGACCTCAAGTCAGGATATCATTAGATTCCAATCAAGCCCTCAGATGTATGGAAAACTTCTTTCAAAACCAAGGAAGGATTGTTTGAATGGTTAGTCATTCCTTTTGGCTTAACCAATGCACCTGCGACCTTCATGCGATACATGGATAACATTATTCGACCTTTCATCAGCAAATGGGTCATTGTCTACCTTGACGACATATTGATTTTAAGTCGATCATGGGAAGAACATGTTGGACAACTTCAGCAAGTCCTCAACACTCTCCACCAACATCAAATCTAATTGAACATGGACAAATGTTCCTTTGCGATGAACATCATCAAATATTTGGGGTTTGTAATTGACTCTGTAGGCATTCATGTCGACCCAAACAAAGTACAAATTCTCAAAGATTGGCCCATTCCTCACAGCATTCAAGAACTAAGAATTTTTCTTGGTTTGGAGAATTTCCACCGACGATTCATACTCGGCTTCAGTCACATAGCCTGGCCCTTGAATTAGTTGACGAAAGGATGTGGGAAAATTGTCTTCAAATGGACACTAACACAACAGGCAGCTTTTGAACAGCTCAAGCACAAGCTTTTCACGACACCAGTAATTCTGTTACTTGATTTGCATCATCCCATTGAGATTGAGACGGATGCATCGGACTATGCCTTGGGCATAGTGATCACTCAATCTGGTCACCCAGTCACTTTTCATTCTGAAAATTTTAATGACATAGTTAGAAGGTATTCGATGTACAAAAAATAATTGTACGCCATTGTGCAAGATCTCAAGCAATGGAGGCATTACATCCTTGGATAGGAAACAAAAATCCTCACTGACCATAAACCTCTACAGTTCGCTATGACCCATTCAAAACTACAAACAACTCGAAAGATCAAGTGGATTAATTACCTACAACAATTCTAGTTGGTAATTAAGTATCGGAAAGGAAAAGCTAACGCCACCGCCTATTTTCTAAGTCGACCACCCATTACTCTCCTTTTAATAGTGATGAGTATGCAGGGATATGACACAACCACTTAGCCTCAATTATATCAGGATGACATCGAATTTTCACCATTCTACCAACATATTCAAACTGACAAGTCGTCAACCTCCAACTACCTCCCTGAAAGATAGCTTGCGATACAAGCTTGGACAGCTTTGTGTACCAACCGGTGAGCATCAACAACATCTCATTTTGGACGCACACTACAGCAAGACTGTGGGACTTTGGAGTAGCAAAGACACTTGCTATCCTCCAGAAGTATTTATTTTGGTCTACACTTAAAACTGACGTCAACAAGTACATTCGATCATGCGTGGTTTGTGCCATTGCTAAACCGCCTAATCGAAGACAAGGATTGTACACACCATTACCAGTTCCTAGTCAACCATGGGAATCTATTTCTATGGACTACTTCACAGGATATCCTACTACCAAACATCAGCATGACATGATATAAGTAGTAGTTGAAAATTTTTCCAAGATGGCCATTCTCATTCCATGTAATAAGACCACAACAACACAGCATACCGCTCATCTCTTCTTTACACATGTTTGGAAACACTTTGGTTTACCCACAACCATCACTTCCGATCGATACTACATATTCATCAGCATATTTTGGAAGACTCTTTGACAGCAACTGGACACACGACTCTCATTGTCGATAGCTTTCCATCCTCAGACCGACGACAAACAAAAGTTGTGAACTGCTTGGTAGTACAACTGCTTCGCATGTACAACCACAAGCATCGACGAACATGGGATGACAGTCTTCCATACATACAACACATCTACAATCTTGCTCAGCAAAGATCTACAAGAAAGAGTCCATTTGAGATCTGTTATGGATTTCAACCCTCAGCACCTATTGACTTGATCAGCTCCTTGACACAATCAAACGACATCAACCATAACTAGAGAGAAGTTAGCAAAGCATTGAAGTTTCAAGAATAGATTTGCAACATCCATCGACAAGCACAGGACATGTTGCAACGAGCAAACGCGAAAGCTAAATCCCGAGATGATAAACATCGTATTCCTCATTCATTCCAAATTGGGGATAAGGTATGGTTACATCTTAAGAAGGAGCGCTTCACTGGCCCATTCAAGAATTTGAAACCTTTGTGATATGGTCCATACAGTATTCTTCAGCAGATTGGAGAAAACACTTTCTAGCTCGACATTCCTTCGTGCCTTGGTCTACATCCAATATTCAATGTGGATCTACTTCGACCATAGCATGCACCACTGTTGGAATAGAATGACTTACAGACAGCAAAACCCGACGACATCCATCCAGATGTTCAGGAGCCCCTTCCTTGAGTCACCATTGTGGGAGGACTAGTACGCCATACAAGGACGAACACAATTCCCTTGTTTCATGTTGCTAAAGTAGGACAAATCCCAACAGAAGGAAAATGGTACTCTGCTACTGAACTAACTGAAAAGTTTCCTCATTTTCACGAGCAAACAATGGGGACCATTGTTTCTTAAGGAAGGAGGTCTGATCCATATCGAAGTTGGAATTATTGTCGACATCTACTATGACAAGTCATCATCATCTACACAACTTCGCCAAGTTTCGACTTCAACACGACTTCGACATATTTGCACCTTCGACACATTCAGCGACCTCACAGTTTTGCGACGTTGACATGCAGCATTGACCTATGGCTTGCGCAACACCATCTTGAGACTTGCGACTGTCGAACTTCGACAGACTATCTCTCTGTCTTCCAGTCAACTGTAACGGTTGAAATGATGAATCATTATAACCTATTTGTAACTGAACATAACGGGAAGGCACCCAAGCGTCTCAACACTCTTTATATAAGCATGCAAAATATTGTAATATACATCTTATCAGTCTGGATCTTTACATCTATTAATAGAGAAGATTAGTTCGCATTCCTGCATATTGTCTATGTGTAATTGTGTTAATCTACGTAGTGTATCCATGCTTGGTTATTCTATTTCTTATGCTTCCGTCATAACAGAGCCGACTTATTCAGTCGAACTGTTGTCCCCCTCATGCTTCCTGGTCCCTAGTGGATCAGAAGTATTTTTTTCTTGCAACCATGTGATTCGAAGCTCCTGAATCTATGATAAGCGCTGTATAATTCGAAACACTTTCCATGAGTGCATGACCTCTTTCTGCATGATCATTATTGTCCTTCTTCCTTTTGCCATCAAGAAGAGTAATGTTGTTTTTCTCCAAGAGAAGAGCCATCTAATTAATAGTTTTCTTCATGCATGAGATTTATGTATGAAATCCCCTACCATAGTAAGAACACTTTGTCTTCTCCTTCCCCTTTTGCTTGTATTTTCTTGAACCAGAGGGCTCATCTGACTACTTGGTCTTCTCCTTTTTCTTGGGACGATCAAACTTGGTCTTCTCTTTCTTTTTCTTTCCTTTACCATTCATAGCTTTGGGTCCTCCTACAAATAGGGCTTGATATTTGGAGGTTTTTATGGACCCCATAAGAACAAGATTGCCATGCTCTTTTTTTAAGGACTCAATGAAGGCATTCAAGGTAAGAATCTTCCAATTCGGAGTGGTGAGTTTTCTCGAATGGAAAGTAGAGACAAACACTGAATAATATTTTCCTAGCTTCATAAGGATAGAAAGAATCAACTGCTCATCTTTCTTCTCAACATCACATTGCTTCAACTGAAGAACCAAATTCTTGAACTTGGTAAAAAACTCATTGATGGTATCGAAATTCTCAGGATTTAGGGAAATCAGTTCATTCTCTAACTGATAATCCTTCATCTCATCTTGCTTGCCAAAGAGTTTGGCAAGTTGTTCCCATACTTCTTTTGGAGTCGACAATCCACTGAGATGGAAAACAAGATTATTCGAAATATTGAGACAAAGGAAACCATAAGCTTCATCAAGCTTATTGAAGTATTTGGACTTCTCTACTGCAGAATTAGGCTCTAGTTCTAGGCCCATAGTGAATCTGTAGAATCCTTTGGAGAACATCACTGTCTCTATATCATTCTTCTACTGATCATAGTTTAAAGGATTAAGTAGATTTTGTGAAGAAGATTCCATTTGTGTTGTAGAGAATTCAATATAAGACTGTGAGAAACGTGCAATCACAAACAAACAAGAGCTTTTTAGGTCGACAGCCTGCACTTTTCAAGTTGCATCGCACCCAGAATAGACTATCAAGCAATTTTGAAGAATCGAATGCACAATATCCAGGAATTATGTGGAAAAATTTTGGCTTCTTGTGCAAAGCTGGAATATTTTTTAGTAATATTTCTCAAGCTTCATATGTGTTCCAGGTGCAGAAAGCACTAGTGCAGAAGTGCATAAACAATGTAGAAAAGTTTCCTTGTCCTTCCATGGCTCTGATACCACGTAAAATCTAAGCACAACAGATCTATGAAACAAAGACAACAATTACTAGAGATGCATGCGGCAAATAATATGTCAAAACACTGATGCAAAAGGTTTGCAGCAGTTCATGTATATCATAAACTCAAAAGATTATTACAATATGTAACAATGACTACAATAATCCAAGCAATTCGAATTCCGGAGAGTTCATTCGAATTGAATGCATGAGAGTGGCTTACTTAGCAGTTAATGCCACTCGACACATTAGTTAACCACTTAACTACTATGAAACAGACTCTGAAACTGTCGAACCGAGTCTAACTAAATCCATAACTCAGCTGAATTCCCAAAAATAGGAGAGGGCTCCTTTATGTCTACGGTTAACTGAATAGTATGTGAAAATAACACTAGATGAGGTCAACCAGTGTAGTAGGGAACCTTCTAGTCTCTAGGTGGATGAATAAAATAGTAAATGTTGTTAGATGGACTTAGTAGTGCATTTTAGTCATGCAAATCAGTCCCTGAATGATGGAGGAGGCCCAGTTAACTGATAATGGTGGCCCAGTTGACTCCTCGAATGTAGGAGGAGGCCCAGTTTACTGAAATTGTGATCTACTGATGATGTAAGCATGTGATAGGGTCAAAATGCTTAGGATAAGTGGAAAATTGAGATGTGAAGCTCAAATAATTGATGTGTGGTTGGAAAATTCTCCAACAACCATCCAAGGAACTCGTGCATTTCATTCAGTTAGAACGTCAGACAATGCTATACCTGAAATGTGGACAATGAAAATCTCATGTTTTTGTTCTCCATGCAGTAGTGGTGAATGGGACGAATGTGAATCCACGGATTGGGTTGATAGCTACGACCGTGTATCACTCCCCATTGGTCGACAGATAGCTACAAAATTATCCCAATTGGAGGAGGACCAATCAAGTATTTCACCAGACTGTGGCCACATATCAGATCTCGTACAACCAGGTTCGATTAATATCTTTATATTTTTTATATTTTGACAACTAGTTGTGTATATTTTTGATATTTTTAACAACTAGTTGTGTCTAATTAGTTGATTGAAACGTTGGCACTATATTTTCTCTAGGGAACATATACATAGTGGTTTCCCTGAGACGCAATGCATGGCGCACCGACTATTGGTTGGCACGTTGCTTAGAGGGGAATCAAACCCTAAATCTCCCATTACAAGACTCTAAGGCCAATGATTTCCCGATTGGGTCAATGGTTATAAAAGGAGAATATTTGAACTAGGTTTCCCACTCTGCAAATATAAAAGGGTATACATATGAAGATTATAGACCAGGTGATATTGTATACCATTATACAAACTTAGTTATTGGCACAAACCTCCAACTGCAAACAATGCCAAGGAAGAACTCATCAAAGGCACAATACTTATTTCCTTACTCCGAGCATGAGAGGTTAAAGGAAACCCTTGGTATTCGAGGTGATCCTGATGGTCTAGTCGAATGACCATTGGTAGGTAATATGGTATGTGGTTTTCATGTTTTATTTTGTACTATGTTATAGGTATGTGGTGTACATGTATGCTATGATTTTTTTTTGTGGTCTCATTGAGTATTGACATTAATATTTTGACTATTTCATCCAGACATTGATAGCTTGATAAATTGCATATACTTGGTAAAACTTGATAAATTGCACAAGTTTCCTCATGGATTTGTTTTCTTTGTTTTTTTATCCCATCTAAGTAAACCATAATATCTGCATCCTCATGCCCATTTTCATGTTCACTATCACCATCACCATCTCCATGCTCATTCTCACTATCCCCATGGTCGTTTTCTCCATCACCATGCCACCATGAACATCACCACCATGCTCTTCCTACCCATGTTGTCACCATCACCATCCCATTTTTCACCATAAGATTCTCATCCATCATCCTCACAAATATAACCGTAATTTAGAAACCTAGAAACCCAAACCACAAACATAGAAACCTAATCTAGCCTTAGAAATATAGTCTACCCTAGAAACACAAATATAACCTTAGCAACCTAATCCATAACAATAGAAACCTAGAAACCATGCCAAAAAACCTAGTCATAATCCTAATATATATGCATGCCAAAAAAAAAATAGCAACCTAATCCTAATATATGCATGACAAAAAACAATAGCAACCTAATTGTAATATATGCATGCCAAAAAACTCTTTTTATTAATTAAATTTATGTTTGTTAGTTAAATAATAAACTTTGTTTTGTTTATGTCTCTTATTTATTTCATCTTTTTTTAATTAACTGGATGAGCAATCTCTATTTAAATCTTTGGCTTGTGCGGGCATCTGAAAAACTTGTTTAGTATATATTTTTAAGCTATGTGCGGGCATACTCATACATTGTGTGGAAATGATTTGTTTTTTCAACTTGGAAGGTTAATTTTTCACTCATGTGACCTTCATAGGGAAAAATGAAACCATGACTGGATAAACACTTCAACAAGGAACAAATCCATGTCATTTGTTGAATTAATTGACACACACACACACATCATCTGGTGGGCATTTGAAAATAGTTTTTTAAACTACTGATTTAACACTTAGACAAAATTATAAAACCCTAAGTCAACATGAGGGATTTTTATTTTCACCAACTCCTGAACAAATGAAACCAGATGATGTAGTACATCTTAATAAGCACAACCAAACTGATTTCCCCTTCAGACTCATCTTCTTCTGACTTTGGTGGGCATTTTATTAGACTGGAGAAAAACAAGCCAGAGGGCACTTTTGGCAAACTGATAACTTCATCGTCAGACACTTTTTGGACAAAATAATGATATGGTTAGATGTACCAATCAACACTCTAGAAACATATACCCTCAGAAAAATTTAAATCATCAACTATAGAAAATGGAGGGCATTTTACAAAGGTCACTTAGGCAGTTTTACCAGTAATTTTATACTTGGACAATTTGTGCATTTTACTGGACTGGAGAAAAATTTCCTGAAACACTATTTTGGTAGACCCATAAATTCCTCCTCAGACACTCTCAAGAAAAAATGAGACCATAGTCAGGTAGAATGATCAACAAGCTACAACCTGAAAAGATGGGGCGGGAATTTTCCTTAATCTGTGAATTATGGCTTGCATTTTCCTGAGGCCACTTAGGTATTTTTACTACCACTGGTGCAAAACAGCCTGAAACCTTGTTTTGGTGGGCCTATAACTTTTTCATCAAACACCAATTTTGAGAACTCAGACCATGGTAAGATAGCCTCTTCAACAAGATATATCTTGATTCTTTCAGATACGTTTTATCATTCTATTATGAGGTATGGCGGGCATTTTCCTGAGGCCACTTGGACCAATTTTCCAACACTTAGTTAATTTCTAGAATTTCTCCAAATTAACAAATCTTTATGTGATTAGGTCAAATTGTAATAATGACATTATGAAGGTACTAGACATCATCAGGTGGATTTTAATACTCACTACTCATGCCACCTCATCATATATTCCATATCATCATATCCTTTGTCATTAATGAATACTTTTGGCATGAATGACAATTATACTCAGTAGGGACTGTGCAATTTTCGCACATAGGGGTCAACTTTGAAAAATCATCGAGCAGGGACTTATGGCTAACATTCCCAGCTGGAACCTTCCTAGACACACTTGCAAGACTTCCCGGAACCCAATTTTGTTGCACGGCTAGAATTCTATGCCCCCGGTAGGTATCCAAGTGGTGTCACTGAAGGCCTTTGGGATGCAAGTTGGAACGAGCCATAGAATGATGACCGTGGCTCGGATCGACAAACCGTTGACTTTGTTGGATTCAGAACATAGGGATAGTGCTAGGGGTGCACCTCTTTTCCGGTCCCATGGCTCAGGTGTCATCTTTTAAGTCCATTTTGGAAACTAGGGTTTTGCTCAGTAAGCGACTCTGCAATTTTTGCACATAGGGGTCAACTTTGCAAAATCATCGACCGGGGAATTATGGCTAGAGTTCTCAGTTGGAACCTTCCTAGACACACTTGCAGGACTTCCCAGAACCCGGTTTTGTTGCACGGTTGGAATTCTATGCCCCGGGTAGGTATCCAAAAGGTCTCCCTGAAGGCCTTTGGGATGCGAGTTGGAATGAGCCATAGAATGATGATTGTGGCTTAGATCGACAAACCATCGACTTCGTTGTATTTTGGACATCAGGATAGTGCTAGGGGTGCCCCTCTCCTCCGATCCCATGGCACAGGTGTCATCTTTTAGGTCCATCTTGGAAACTAAGGTTTTGTTTAGTAAGGGACTCTGCAATTTTCGCACATAGGGGTTAACTTGGAAAAATCATCGACCGGGGACTTATGGCTAGAGTTCCCAACTGGAAACTTCCTATACAAACTTGCAGGACTTCCCGGAACTCGGTTTTGTTGCACGGATGGAATTCCATGCCCCCGGTAGGTATCCAACTGGTGTCCCTGAAGGTCTTTGGGATGTGAGTTGGAATGAGCCATAGAATGATGATCGTGGATCGGATCGACAAACCGTCGACTCAATTGGATTTAGGACATCGGTATAGTACTATGGGTGCCCCTCTCCTCCGGTCCCATTTCCTAGTGTCATCTTTTAGGTCCATTTTGAAAACTAGGGTTTTGCTTAGTAAGGGCTGTGCAATTTTCGCACATAGGGGTCAAATTTTCAAAATAATCGACTGGGGACTTAAGGATAGTGTTCCCATCTGGAACCTTCCTATACACACTCGCAACACTTCCTGGAACTCGGTTTTGGTTCACAGTTGGAATTATATGCCCCTGAAGGCCTTTGGGATGTGAGTTGGAACGAGCCATAGAATGATGGTTGTGGTTCGGATTGACAAACCATCGAATTCGTTGGATTCAGGACATTGGGATAGTGCTAGCGGTACCCCTCTCCTCCTGTCCCATGGCTCAGGTGTCATCTTTTAGGTCTGTTTGTGTCAGAAATTGTTACTAAGGCTAGGGTAACAAGCCAACACAATCTCAAAAATAAAATCAATCCAAACTAGGTTTTTAGGGTTTTGTTTTGTAGGTTTTGGTTTGAAACTTCAAGAGCATAAGGGAATACATTCAGCAGATAAGTAAAAACTAATTCATACACATATATCCATGAAGATGCATATATATCTCAGAAATCCAACAAAAGATTGCAATGAAGTTCATACAATAAAAGACAAGCATCACTGGAAATTACACATAAAACCAGAAATGAATTTGTCAATCAAGAAACTATATAAGTTCAAAAATGAAGCCAATACATATCAGAAGTGGAACAAGGAGTCATATATTCATAGTTTCATCAAAAATGCATATGAGAGTTTGCAATACTTAGCAGTGAACAAGTCTAGTAGAGTCAACAGCTTGCAGACCTCCTAAAGCTCTCCAAAAATTCCCCACAACCATCTCTTTTCTCCCTTTCTAAATAGTTTTTCATCTCCAAAAAAAACAGTTAGGGTATTTCCTACTAATTCTCCATCCATCGAATGACTAGACTAGGTGAAATAGCATTTACATTTTTACAAATGAAAAGCCTTAAATGAACCTAACTGCCCTAGATCTCTTTCGATGCCTCCACTAGCAAAGAGATGCCATCTGGACTTGAGGATCTTTTCTTTATTCTTTTGTGCTTTTGCTCCAGCTCAGCTATCCTTTTCTGTAAGTGTTCATTTTCATGCTGCAAAGTTGCAACTGTCTTTTCTAATTCTGAACTGTGCTTGTCAGCAACCCTTTTTCTTCTGAGTACTTCCTTTGCATCAATCACTAACTCCTGAAAGTTGTCATGAGTATCTTGAAGATCTTCTCTTAATCTTCTATTTGCCATCATTAGACCATCATTAACTTCCTGCATATAGTTCATTTGATGCTTGTACTGTTTGACAGTCTTCTTCAAATTCTCCTTATCAGAATTAACCAGTTTTTCTATTGCAGCATCCTGATCTTCACTTGGTTTCCAAAACATGTCAAACTTCTTAAACATTAATTCCTCTGTCAATGGCTTCACAGCAGTATCTTCAATGATAGGGTTTGAAACACTTGTTACCTGTTCTGATTTAATCTCTTCTGTTAACAATTTTCCAGAATTGTTTTCAACAATGGATTTAGAGCTTTCTTCACCTGTTACCTTTACAGACCCAAAATCCTCTCTTTTAACTGAATGCAATTCATTTTTCTTTGACTGCTCCTCCTCCATGGACTCTTCATCAGAGATGGTCACCTTATCAGTCTTCAATTTTGGATTTAACAGCTTTTTCATACTTAATCTTAATTTGTTTTTCGACCTAGTTTTAGGTCTCCATAAAGAAGCTGCCTCTCCCATCATTTTTAATTTCTTTCCTTGATATTGGATAGATGCTAACTCTACCACTTCCAACTTTTTGATCTTGCTCTTAGGCTTTGTGGTTTTATCCTTTATAGCATGATTTTCTTTAATCTCAGTTTTAACCTCTATCTCAGGCATAAACTGCTCTTCTTCTAACATATAGCCCTCATCATCTGAGAGGACTTTGATGGGGCTTCTTGGCTGGTTATGAACTTCTACTTTTGCTACAGGAATCACTTTGATATCAATTTTTTTCTCTTCTTGAAAATATGCTATAGGAGATGACTTCTTTTCAAGAAATTCCTCTTCCTTTTTGTCATCAAACAATGAGAACTCGACCTTATTGTGCTTTGAAAATTTCTGAGGCTGACTGTCATTCTGTCCTTCATCTGCTACCTGCTTTGTTCCCTTCTTAACTTTAATGTCATGTTTCTTTGCAGGTTTAACTGAATGCCCCAATTTTTGTATCATTACTTTTCCCTTATCAGTTTGTCTTTTGGGTTGTTGGTCTTCTCCTTTAGAATGAATCCCTGACCAAAACAAAAAGAAGTCCCAAGTTTTTTCCTCATGCTGTAACACTGTAGAGATAATTAACTTAATGAGACCATGATGAAACAATGATTGAGAAGTATGATCATCCTGTTGTTTTATTTTGCTTGACATTTTCTGCAGGCTTTTGAAGAAAAAGAATGGCAAATTCATTTTAGAAACTCCTGCCATATGCTGTAAGAACCTGAGATGATATTTGAACACTAATGAATACCTCCCTTCACAAGTCACATAACTCTGAAGAATCCTTATAGGTTCAATCCACTCCTTCCTGAAATTATGTATGAGAATACCTTTGTTCCAGTCAGGAATAACATTAGGCAATAAGTATCTTTGAGGATCAAACTCAAAAGGAGACTTCTTAAACCAGAGCTCGCCTTCATTACTAATTTCAGTGGCTTCTGAAATTAAATCTACAGTCAATTTGAATCTCAAAGGATCCATTATGATCATCTCATTCTTAAGTCCTTTGGCAAAATTGCAGGACACTTGAGCATTAAAACCATCTATCTTCTTGAAGAATTTCAACCATCCTGCCTGTTGGAACAGCTCTGCACAATCTGGAAGTTTCTGAATCCATGTCAAGTCTGTGGGTTCAGCCCTATTAACCTTACCACTTTTACTGATTTTTCCCATATCTTTCTTTTCAGGGAACAGGAACAGTCTAGTTTTAGGTTTCAGAAATGTCTTATAAGCTGTTTTCTGAGCAAATAATTCTGCAGGTTATAACAATTTCAGTGATATTTAAATCACCTGCACAAATTAACAGACCTTCCTGTGTAGCACCTTTATCAACTAGAAGAATTCCCTCTGTGTAAAAAACTGAGTTCTACAGATAATTCTGTGAGTCTTTTCGACACCCTATTCTGTATATTCTGATGTTTAAAACATTAGGCCATGAGAGAAAAATTCATGCAGATTCCTCTTAACGGGCTTCAGCTAACTGTTTCTGTGGTGAATTCCTCATCTTATGATCTATTACACCCTCCTCAGCAACCAATTTTTTCAGAAAATCGCGCAGCAGCAAAAACCCAAATTTTCCAGCTATAAGGGTTATAACGTAATACCTGTTAATTACTCATCCATCGTGGCCAAATGTCTTCAATTTGAGGTGTCAATGATGTCCTCCTTCAAGCACAGGTGTCCTCATATCGATTTTTTAGCTCTAGGTGAATGAATTCAAAAGCCCTAAATTCGCTGGCGCCAGAACACACCTGTCTCCTTTCCCCAGCGACACAATCCACCGTTTAACAGTGAACTCTCATGCACAAACACTGCCTCCTCTGTGATGATGCGTGTGACAAGAGAAAATTGACAGCTAAAACCCGGAATTGGCTGGTCTCTGTGCAACTGAACCCGCATAACCTGTAATGATGCCTTTGTTTTCTCTTCGTGATTAACAACCAACTAACATCATGCTCAAAATGCTGCACACACGTGTTAAACACTCACATAATGCGATTAGATACTCTCACTCTGCATCATGATTGAAATCAGATCGAGAAATAACAAAAAACTCATGCCACGATATTCCTGTAACGCGCTCTGTGTTAAACTTTGGTGTAGCGCTACAAGAATATCTTTTAACCAAAAAATAGCAATTTTTTAACTTTTTTGCCAATTTGTCGGAGATTTTGGCAGCTATTTGGTTTAGGACATTAGTTCAACTACTCTCTAAAGTCATTAATGATTCCCCTTTTGAATATATAACTCTCATTGACCCACTTTTCAATATAAAAAATGACCAAAATCAAATGAAATCTAAAAGGACTGAGTTCAAACTTTATTCAATCATTCATAAGGTTCTTAAGAAGACAAAAACCAAAACTGAAAACCAAAAATTAACTAAGGTAGATTCAAAAAACAAACCAAAAATTGGAGAGAATAACTAAAAATGCAGAAAAAATTACTGACTTAACATCTGGCTCCAGCTGCGGGATGAAGTCCTCCCTGTGAGGCTTCAAGAACCTGTAGACTAGTGCCTTCAGTCTTCCATTGGGCTATGGAGTCTTTATTCAATTTCACTCACACCGGTATATACAATGAAAAGTGACCATGATCTTCATTTAACTGTAGAAATGCTTGAGGAATCGCCCATTAACAGGGCTGAGCAATTCCTCTCCTTCCAAGGACTGCAATATGAAAGTATTATTTTCCAAAACTTTAGCTATCAAAAAAGGGCCAAACCATAAATTATCAAATTTTCCATGTTTCCCCTTCTGTTCCTTTCTTGCATCCCATCTTAAAACCATCTCACCTTCTGAAAAAATGTGATCTTTGATATTTCTGTCAAACCTGGTTTTCATTTTAGCTCTATACAGCTGGGCTTCTTTGTCTACCTTCTCCCTGTTCTGCTGTAACTCAATCATTTCAAAAATCCTCCTTTGCAAATCATCTGGTTCCTCTTGAGAATTTTGGAGGAACTTCATTACTGGGATTCCCAATTGTACTGGAAATACTGCTTCTGTTCCATAAACCAGCTGAAAGGGTGAAGTACCAATGGCCTGTTTTACAGTAATTCTATCTGCCCATAATGCATATTTCAACATTGAATCCCAGGATTTTTTATTTTGTTTGAGCAATTTCTTGATGCACTGAATGATATTTTTGTTAGATGATTCAGCTTGACCATTTCCCTGAGGATAATAGGGAGTTGAGTGTTTTAGCATAATACCATTTTTGTCACAAAAGGCCACCATTGCCTTGGATTTGAATGCTTTGGCATTATCAGTAATCAATCTTTGTGGACAACCAAACCTGCTCAGAATATTATTTTCTATGAAATCCATAATTACCTTATCTGTGGCATTCCTTGTGGGGATAGCCTCCACCCATTGTGTAAAGAAATCTGTGGCAGTCAAAATCCAATGATGCTGGCCTGAAGATGCTGGGTTTATTTCTCCAATAAAATCCAGACCCCACTGCTGAAAAGGGGCATTGACCACAATAGGCTTCAAAGGTAAAGACAGCAACTTCTGTTTACCTGCAAACTTTTGACAAGGTATGCAAGCTCTCACATGTTGATAAACATCTGAGAAAAGTGAAGGCCAATAGTAACCAGCTCTTAAAATTTTATAAGCTATTGTTTTCCAGTATTTATGTCCTCCACAAGCTCCTTCATGAGATTCTGAAATCACTTCCTTTATTTTAGCTTGATCTAAACACCTTAATAAGATTCCTGCTGGATCTTTCCAAAACAATTGACCTTCTATCAGACAGTATTTAGTAGTTTTCAATTTTAGGGACCTGGCATCTTTTCTGTCTAAATGTTCTGGACATTGCAAAAATAACAGAAAATGGACAATGTCAGCATACCAATCTGAAGATGAATAAGAATCCATGATTTTTTCTTTTTCCAGGATTACTTGATTTTCTTCAGGTGCTGATTCTTCTGTCATAGCATGTAATCCTAATGCCTGACAATTTGAGTCAGCCAGCAGTTTGGCCAATCCTTGTCCTTTGACCAGCTTAGTAGGTCTGATTTCCACTTCATATTCCATAATTTTGGCAATCCACCTTCCCCTCTTTCCTTCACTATCAGGTTGTGTCAAAACATCCTTCACTGCAGCATTTGGAACAAAGGAAACAACCTTGGAGTGTAAAATATAAATTCTGAAGAATTTTAAAGCCTTTACCAGAGCATAGGCTTGTTTCTCCAAGATACTGTATTTCAGCTCTGAATCTCTAAGTGTTTTGCTGAAAAAGGCAATTGGTTGTTCCAATCCCTCCTCATTCTTCTGAAGTAGGACAGCAGCAATGGTGTCTTCTGAAGCAAAAGAAAATGTAAGAAATTCTTTGTCAAAATTTGGACTCACCAGAACAGGTGCTTCAGTCAGAGCCACTTTAATCTTCTCAAAAGCTGCCTTTGCTTCAACAGTCCACCTGACTTCTTGGTCCTTTTTTAACATACCTGTAATTTGCTTAATGGTCTCAGCAAAATTAGGAATCAACCATCGCAGAAAATTGATTTTGCCAATAAATGATTGTACATCCTTTATACTCCTAGGCAAGCTAATCTTCAGTATTGCTTTGACTCTCTCCAGGTCAATTCTGATACCATCAGCTGATACCAAGTGGCCAAGCAACTTACCTTCTTGCACAGCAAAATGTGATTTTTTAGGGTTTAAAGATAAGCCAAATTTCCTGCATTTTATGAAGGTTTGTTCTAAATGCTGCAAATGTTCATCATCAGACTTTGAGAAGACAGTGATATCATCCAGGTAGATAACTACAAACTTATCTTTTTCACCCACGAATGCAATGTCCATAGCTCTCTGAAAGGTTGCTCCAGCATTCATCAAGCCAAAAGGCATCTTGTCATACATAAATGTCCCCCAGGGGGTTGTAAAAGCTATCTTTTCTTTGTCATCAGGATGCATGGCAATCTGATTGTATCCTGAAAAACCATCTAGCATAGAAATCCTTTGAGCTCCAACCACCTGCTGCAAAACCTGTTCAATCTTGGGGAGAGGATAATTGTCTTTTAATGATGATCGATTCAAATTTCTGAAGTCAACACATAATCGAATCTCTCCATTCTTCTTTCTAACAGGAACCAAATTGGCCACCCAAGAAGAATACCTAAGAGGCACTATTATTTTTGCATCCAACAACTTCTTTAACTCTTTTTCAATTACAGGGAACAAGGGTGGATTGATTCTTCTTAATTTCTGCCTGAAAGGTTTGACATTAGGTTTCAAAGGAACTTTGTGCTGGATAACTGCTGTATCATAGGTTTTTAGTTCCTTGTAAGACCAAGCAAATGCATCTATATATTTTCTCAACAGCCTGATATATCTACTTCTTTGCTCAGCTGTTAGGTTTTTAGACAGTTTTACCATTCTGGGATGTTCTGCTGAACCAATATTGTACTCCTCTACATTTTCTTCTGAAGATTGCATTACTGGTCTGGAAGGTGTATCATCTTTAGTGAATATTCTTTCTAAAGGTACTACACCTTTTGGAATGAAATTGCTCTTCAATTCAATAATCTTATGCCCAGCTATCTCTTCTGCAGCAAATTCATCTAACTGTTCATCCCTTTCATCTAGTTCTTGATCAATTTGATTGTTTGAAAATTCATCAACAAGCTCAAGAAATTTTTTTATTTCAATATCATCTTCAAAAACCCTCCAATGTCTCACATTATCTGGAACACATGGTCTATATCTCACTTCTATTGGATACCTTAATTGAGTGGTTTTTGGAATTCTGAAATGTGTGGCAGCCAGGGCTAAAGAATCTGCAGTTTCATTATGATTTCTGGGAATATGAGTGATATTAAATGCTATAAAATAATTCTCCAGCATATCCCATACCTCATTTCGATATACTTTCAGCAAACCCTGCTTTACTTGATATTTGTTCTTCACTTGTTGAACAACTAGTTCGGAGTCGCCATATGCAGAAATTTGCTGAATTCCCAAATATTTAGCAGCCTTCAATCCCAGTAGTAGGGCTTCATACTCAGCAGTGTTGTTGGTGGTAGCAAATTCTAACTTATACATAAGTTTCACCATTTCACCCCCGGGAGAAATCAATAAAATTCCAGCTCCAACACCTTCTTTGCATGAAGACCCATCAAAATACAACTGCCACAATACATCCTGCTCTTCTTGACTGTGTTTTATAGGCTGATCTTTTTGTACTTGCAACAGACCAGCAGAATTTTCTTCCTCACTAAACTGTAATATGCATGAACCAAGGTCTTTATCCACAGAATACATTGGGTGATTTGTAGGGTTTTTCTCATCTGTGACTATGTAAGCCAACTGTAGCTCTCTATAAAGTCTCCTGTTTTCTCCACCAAAAACAGGAATAGTTGCATAAGAGAGGTCCATCTGTAATGTTCCCCCAACTTTCTTAGCCCATGACCGAGACAGAAGTAAACCAAATTTTGGTGTGATGTCAGCTACCACAACATCCATTATTACACTTTTCATGGGTAACTGAGTAAGATTGACGACCATATCTTTTATCACTCCTAAACATTTTACAGCTCGGGAGTCAAAAGCATATAGATCATGGTAAGGCTTAGTGACATTAAGGCCCAGGGCTTCCATCACAGATTTTGGCATCAAATTATGGGATGCTCCTGAGTCTAGCAGACAGTTATGAATCATCTGCTCATGCACAGTCAGAGTTATATAGAATGGAGGAGAAGCACCAGCTTCGTTTTCAGTCTTTTCAGCCAAAGCTGATCCAATAAAAATTCTAGGGTTTTCCTCCTGCAGATTTACTGTATCTGAAACTGGCTGATTATTGGGCATATTCATTACTTTCAAAACTGTATTCTTGTATGATGGATTTTTTATAAGCTCAGAAAATGGCACAGGAATTTTAAGTTTTCCTAACTCATTTTCCAAACTAAAATTTTGACCTGACCTATTTACCTCTTCAATTTCTGTATTCTTCTTAGGTTTTTCTGCAGGTTGCTTCTTTTCTGCTACAGGATCAGCAGTTGGTTTATCAGGAATAACTGGAACAGGAACAGCAGCTTTCTTCTTAGGAGCTTGAACTACTTGTTTCGGTCCAGTTCTGAGATTAATAATTTTCTTAACTCCATTCTGATTGGTAGCAGCATTTACAGCAGTTTTTTCACATTCCAAATCATCTTCAACCTCATATAAATCAGCATCATAATATTCAGAATTTAGGAAATCTTCTTCAGTAACAAAGCCTGTAAACATTTTATCTCCAATGTGGTTCATGTCCTGATCAGTCTCAGTTTCTTCAAAGAGCAACTGCTGATCAATTTCTTCTTCATCAACCAAATTATTTTGAAAAGGTGGGGGCACTTTTTGATCTTCATTTTCTCTCCTTTCTTGCTGGATGTCATTATTTCTTCGTTCCCTTGGCATGAATCTAGGTGCAAATTGTCTTCTAAACTGATTTTGATTATTTGGATTCCTCTGAGCTTCTGGAGCAGGTTTAGCAGAATTCTTTTCAAGCTCTAGTTTATTCAACTTTGCAGTAAGGATCTTAACCATTTTGGCCATCTCATCTATCTTGGCCTCAGCAGATTGAGAAGCAGAGCTTGCTGTGATAGCTTCTTTCTTTCCCTTTCTTTCATACAGCTGCTGAGATGTTTCATTCTTAAGTCTATTTGAAGCTAACAAATTAGACTCTACCTCTAGGGCTGCATCTTGCATGTTCAGCAGGGTGATAGGTCTCCTCTCTCTGAGTAATAAAGAAAATTCATGATCAAAAGCATTGGCATAGGTCAACTTGGCTGATGTTTCAATGGGTTTAATTTCTGCTGGAATTCTACTGTACATCTTATTAAACCTCTTGGAAAAATCTGCAACAGTCTCATCTTTCTTTCTTCTGAGAGCTCCAAATTCAGTTATGTAGTATGTGTGATCTTTCGTATCTCCCCATTGTCTCATGAAAAGCTCATGGAGTTCTTCAATAATAGTAATGGAGTTAGCAGGCAAGTCTCTAAACCATTTTCTTACATCTCCATCTAGACTCTGAACAAATACCCTCATCCACACATCTTTAATTTCAATATTCTGATTGTCAGCATAACTCATGAAAGCCTCCCAATGTTCCTCAGCAGTGACTTCCCCTTGTCCATTGAATCTAGGCATATATTTCTGGTAATCACCTCCAGGTAATGCATGTAGAGGCTGGGGCAAAACTAATGGTGCATACCTAGCTGCTACCATTCTATCCATCATATCCATAGGTGGATTTTGGGCTGCCATTGTGGACTGAGGTTTAGACTGAGATTTTGAGGAGGAAGATATTTGACTAGAACCTTTTTGAAAAGGATTTCTTCCTATTTTCAACTGAAAAATGGGTATTTTATCAGGGGAAGAGGTTTTAGCTTTCAAAAAAATTTGAGGATTGGTGAAAACCTGAAAAGTATTCTCAGAAAGGATAGGTTTTATACAGGGTGAAACTTCAGCTGGGTCTAATGATTCACCCAACTGGTGAGAGTCACAGGAAGCTGGCAAAGATCGAGATTTTCTGAGTTTGTTTGCTGTTTTCAATATCTGCTCAGGGTCTGTCACACCCAATTTTAATGGAGAAACAGGCTTATTCCTGGTCCCAATCCCTTTTAGAAGCCAGTGTGACTTCTTTTGGTGAAAATAGCCTTCAAAAACTGCTGGTTCAAGTCCACCTCTTAAACCAGAAAAATGATGAGTATCCCAGGGAAGATGTGCTTCAGCTTCGTCCCCGGCAACGGCGCCAAAGATGTTTGTGTCAGAAATTGTTACTAAGGCTAGGGTAACAAGCCAACACAATCTCAAAAATAAAATCAATCCAAACTAGGTTTTTAGGGTTTTGTTTTGTAGGTTTTGGTTTGAAACTTCAAGAGCATAAGGGAATACATTCAGCAGATAAGTAAAAACTAATTCATACACATATATCCATGAAGATGCATATATATCTCAGAAATCCAACAAAAGATTGCAATGAAGTTCATACAATAAAAGACAAGCATCACTGGAAATTACACATAAAACAAGAAATGAATTTGTCAATCAAGAAACTATATAAGTTCAAAAATGAAGCCAATACATATCAGAAGTGGAACAAGGAGTCATATATTCATAGTTTCATCAAAAATGCATATGAGAGTTTGCAATACTTAGCAGTGAACAAGTCTGGTAGAGTCAACAGCTTGCAGACCTCCTAAAGCTCTCCAAAAATTCCCCACAACCATCTCTTTTCTCCCTTTCTAAATAGTTTTTCATCTCCAAAAAAAAACAGTTAGGGTATTTCCTACTAATTCTCCATCCATCGAATGACTAGACTAGGTGAAATAGCATTTACATTTTTACAAATTACAATTTTGCTAAAAATAGCAAATCTTTAACAAAAAGCCTTAAATGAACCTAACTGCCCTAGATCTCTTTCGATGCCTCCACTAGCAAAGAGATGCCATCTGGACTTGAGGATCTTTTCTTCATTCTTTTGTGCTTTTGCTCCAGCTCAGCTATCCTTTTCTGTAAGTGTTCATTTTCATGCTGCAAAGTTGCAACTGTCTTTTCTAATTCTGAACTGTGCTTGTCAGCAACCCTTTTTCTTCTGAGTACTTCCTTTGCATCATTCACTAACTCCTGAAAGTTGTCATGAGTATCTTGAAGATCTTCTCTTAATCTTCTATTTGCCATCATTAGACCATCATTAACTTCCTGCATATAGTTCATTTGATGCTCGTACTGTTTGACAGTCTTCTTCAAATTCTCCTTATCAGAATTAACCAGTTTTTCTATTGCAGCATCCTGATCTTCACTTGGTTTCCAAAACATGTCAAACTTCTTAAACATTAATTCCTCTGTCAATGGCTTCACAACAGTATCTTCAATGATAGGGTTTGAAACACTTGTTACCTGTGCTGATTTAATCTCTTCTGTTAACAATTTTCCAGAATTGTTTTCAACAATGGATTTAGAGCTTTCTTCACCTGTTACCTTTACAGACCCAAAATCCTCTCTTTTAACTGAATGCAATTCATTTTTCTTTGACTGCTCCTCCTCCATGGACTCTTCATCAGAGATGGTCACCTTATCAGTCTTCAATTTTGGATTTAACAGCTTTTTCATACTTAATCTTAATTTGTTTTTCGACCTAGTTTTAGGTCTCCATAAAGAAGCTGCCTCTCCCATCATTTTTAATTTCTTTCCTTGATATTGGATAGATGCTAACTCTACCACTTCCAACTTTTTGATCTTGCTCTTAGGCTTTGTGGTTTTATCCTTTATAGCATGATTTTCTTTAATCTCAGTTTTAACCTCTATCTCAGGCATAAACTGCTCTTCTTCTAACATATAGCCCTCATCATCTGAGAGGACTGTGATGGGGCTTCTTGGCTGGTTATGAACTTCTACTTTTGCTACAGGAATCACTTTGATATCAATTTTTTTCTCTTCTTGAAAATCTGCTATAGGAGATGACTTCTTTTCAAGAAATTCCTCTTCCTTTTTGTCATCAAACAATGAGAACTCGACCTTATTGTGCTTTGAAAATTTCTAAGGCTGACTGTCATTCTGTCCTTCATCTGCTACCTGCTTTGTTCCCTTCTTAACTTTAATGTCATGTTTCTTTGCAGGTTTAACTGAATGCCCCAATTTTTGTATCATTACTTTTCCCTTATCAGTTTGTCTTTTGGGTTGTTGGTCTTCTCCTTTAGAATGAATCCCTGACCAAAACAAAAAGAAGTCCCAAGTTTTTTCCTCATGTTGTAACACTGTAGAGATAATTAACTTAATGAGACCATGATGAAACAATGATTGAGAAGTATGATCATCCGCTGTTTTATTTTGCTTGACATTTTCTGCAGGCTTTTGAAGAAAAAGAATGGCAAATTCATTTTAGAAACTCCTGCCATATGTTGTAAGAACCTGAGATGATATTTGAACACTAATGAATACCTCCCTTCACAAGTCACATAACTCTGAAGAATCCTTATAGGTTCAATCCACTCCTTCCTGAAATTATGTATGAGAATACCTTTGTTCCAGTCAGGAATAACATTATGCAATAAGTATCTTTGAGGATCAAACTCAAAAGGAGACTTCTTAAACCAGAGCTCGCCTTCATTACTAATTTCAGTGGCTTCTGAAATTAAATCTACAGTCAATTTGAATCTCAAAGGATCCATTATGATCATCTCATTCTTAAGTCCTTTGGCAAAATTGCAGGACACTTGAGCATTAAAACCATCTATCTTCTTGAAGAATTTCAACCATCCTGCCTGTTGGAACAGCTCTGCACAATCTGGAAGTTTCTGAATCCATGTCAAGTCTGTGGGTTCAGCCCTATTAACCTTACCACTTTTACTGCTTTTTCCCGTATCTTTCTTTTCAGGGAACAGGAACAGTCTAGTTTTAGGTTTCAGAAATGTCTTATAAGCTGTTTTCTGAGCAAATAATTCTGCAGGTTATAACAATTTCAGTGATATTTAAATCACCTGCACAAATTAACAGACCTTCCTGTGTAGCACCTTTATCAACTAGAAGAATTCCCTCTGTGTAAAAAACTGAGTTCTATAGATAATTCTGTGAGTCTTTTCGACACCCTATTCTATATATTCTGATGTTTAAAACATTAGGTCATGAGAGAAAAATTCATGCAGATTCCTCTTAACGGGCTTCAGCTAACTGTTTCTGTGGTGAATTCCTCATCTTATGATCTATTACACCCTCCTCAGCAACCAATTTTTTCAGAAAATCGCGCAGCAGCAAAAACCCAAATTTTCCAGCTATAAGGGTTATAACGTAATACCTGTTAATTACTCGTCCATCGTGGCCAAATGTCTTCAATTTGAGGTGTCAATGATCTCCTCCTTCAAGCACAGGTGTCCTCATATCGATTTTTTAGCTCCAGGTGAATGAATTCAAAAGCCCTAAATTCGCTGGCGCCAGAACACACCTGTCTCCTTTCCCCAGTGACACAATCCACCGTTTAACAGTGAACTCTCATGCACAAACACTGCCTCCTCTGTGATGATGCGTGTGACAAGAGAAAATTGACAGCTAAAACCCGGAATTGGCTGGTCTCTGTGCAACTGAACCCGCATAACCTGTAATGATGCCTTTGTTTTCTCTTCGTGATTAACAACCAACTAACATCATGCTCAAAACGCTGCACACACGTGTTAAACACTCACATAATGCGATTAGATACTCTCACTCTGCATCATGATTGAAATCAGATCGAGAAATAACAAAAAACTCATGCCATGATATTCCTGTAGCGCGCTCTGTGTTAAACTTTGGTGTAGCGCTACAAGAATATCTTTTAACCAAAAAATAGCAATTTTCTAACTTTTTTGCCAATTTGTCGGAGATTTTGGCAGCTATTTGGTTTAGGACATTAGTTCAACTACTCTCTAAAGTCATTAATGATTCCCCTTTTGAATATATAACTCTCATTGACCCACTTTTCAATATAAAAAATGACCAAAATCAAATGAAATCTAAAAGGACTGGGTTCAACCTTTATTCAATCATTCATAAGGTTCTTAAGAAGACAAAAACCAAAACTGAAAACCAAAAATTAACTAAGGTAGATTCAAAAAACAAACCAAAAATTGGAGAGAATAACTAAAAATGCAGAAAAAATTACTGACTTAACAAGGTCCATTTTGGAAACTAGGGTTTTGCTCCATAAGGGAGACTGTGCAATTTTCGCACATAGGGGTCAACTTTGCAAAATCATCGACCGGGGACTTATGGCTACTGTTCCCAGCTGGAACCTTCATAGACACACTTGCAGGACTTCCTGGACTTATTTTGTTAACTTTTGTTTTTTACTTGCAACCATAATCTTGATCAATGGGTATGAACCCTTGGATTTGACAACAACCACAATTTAAAATTAGATATCAAATTAGCATGCATGTACTGATTTCATTGAACTGTTGAAAGATATTATTAGTTTGTTCCATTAAGATAATGTTTTCATAACACAATGGTGAGATGTTACTTGATCAATGCAATAAATGTAAGAGAATAAATATTGCTTAAAATGTAATTATATAAATTTCAATAGCATAATTTATCAATTTGTGGAAGAGATAAATCATCACAAGAACAAGTGGAAACTCAAGAGAAAATATGCAATATATTGTATCATGCATTGATAGCCGAATGTTTGTAATACAAAATATGGAAAAGTAGTTGGCCCTTAAATGGTCTGTCAATGTACATGTATCCCTAAGTACAACAATGTACATGTATGTCAAAATACATATGTACGGGACTATGCAACATCAAAAATAAATCGTTTGGTTTTTTTTTCCTCGACTTTCCTCTATCAACCATCTCCCTAGGATCGTTTTGCATCTTAGGAGTCTGCAAAAAAAAGATCATTATTTTTATCAAATAAATTCACTAATACCCTACCATTAACAAACTTAAAAAATTAACTTATGACCAAATTATTTATGACAAACACCTACCAAATCCAGCCGGGGTTAGATGCTTGCGGTGTGCTCATGGAAGTCCTCTCTATAGTTGTGCTCTGCAAATAAAATATCATATCTCAATTAATTCAACAATTCAACATTGATCAACATGTTTGGGTAAATTGAATAAAAATACTTGGTCATTAATGAACATCTCACCACAAGAGGAGACCCGGTCACAACAATGGATTGAGCGGAGGGGCCGAGCACTACTGCCGCTAATGGCTACAATCACCAAATGGGGACATAGTTATACATGCATGAATAAACAATATAGTAACATGGTTAAATACTATGCATTGTAATTGTTGAAATAGTTACCTCTGTATGACTTGTTGCAACTACCAATACAGCACTAACTGTAGCATCAATGACCCTTGCTAGGTGAGGGGTAGATGGATCTCCCATGTGTCTTCTATAGAATAAATCCACACCCTTTCTAGGAGTGGAGCCTCTCTTATACACTTGTCCCTTTTGCACATTTGGACTACGAGGAGAGGCAACTGCTGACTGTTTCCTAAATATAGAAGTTGGTGGCTACAATCACCAATTACTGACTTAGTTAGAAATGCATTGGTCAATGAAATAACATGTATTAACAAACTGACAATTATGAAATACATACCAATGTACTGTATACTTCAATCAATTCTAAGAAACGTTCTGCCACATATTGTGTCTCTGTGGGAAAGCTAACGCTTGTATTCCCACTTGGGGGGAGCTCACTAGATGAAATCATTTCCCTCTGAGGGGGATCTACAACCTACAATTTAGACAATTGTAAATATTAGATCGTGTACCATTAATTAAGTAACATGTGATAAAAAACTAACATGTATTAAAATAATGTCATGTTGAAATACTTACCTTAGTGTGAGTTGTTGTCGTTGAAGGTATGACAACAACTTGTACATCATACGGTTCTGGTGCATGAGCCTCTGGACTATCCTCTGCATCATAAATGGAAAAATATTGCCGCTCGTGCCCTTCTTGTAGCAACTACAAGTTTTAAAATCATTAAAAATATTAGCAATCTATATATGTGTATAGTAAGGAAAAATAATTTACAAATGACACTAAATTGTTAACCATTTACTTACCTGTGTAAAATACCCAGTAAAGCTTTCATCTGTCTGGGTAGGACCAAAGCAAGGATGGATGCATATTGTGTATGGGTGGGGCTCTTGGCTATTCTCATGAGGTGCAGTTCTAGTGCCACTATGTTGGTCGCAGCATTGTTCTAGAGGTTTTCCAATGTAGACACAGGTACTTCGCGGTACAAAATACCAACAAAACCCCTATTCACCTGCCCTTTCGGCAATAGACTGCAAGTAGCCTAAGGTCTCACCCAAGGCGAAGTCGAGGGGGTGGTTGTAGAAGCAGGTTTCCACAACCTTGTGATGCGAGTGATTCAGCTGCTTAATGCGCAATGCAGTGACCAACTACGTAGCTGTGTTTGATGATCGCGCGGAGTCTCCTACTCCGCGTCGAGTATTTCCCGGAACAAGGATATTGGAACCCTTAGTGCGGGCCCCAAGCCACACAGTAGGTTCGTGGGATCTGATCACTTCTATTCACTTCTTAATCGATAAACCTTAATAATTCATCATTACTTAGCTTGACAAACAACATAACTTATGCAAATATGTGAGATGTGCAGCACTGTGAGCTTTGATACTGCAATTCAATCCTTAACATTTGACTGTGTAGTTATCTTATCGATCCATTCATTCAAGACTTATAGGTGCTTTACTGTTTAATATTCCTCCCTACATGAATTACTTCGCATCTTATCCCATCCTTTCTGCGGCGAATACGGATCATAGTAAACATATAACAAGCAATAATAACTTCATGCATGCACTGTAAGTAAATTAGATCACAAATTAATAATAATCATGCACAACAATCACATAACACAATGGTTTAACATGGTTCACCCTCCAGGATGGGATGCTTTGTCCACAAGAACTATTGTTTATTTATCTTGGAAAGGGTACAACAGTTCTTCATCTACGCACTCAGATGTAGACGCTCTTCTCTTTCTCTCTCAATATTAGGTCTCTGTGCACTCAGTTGCAGAGCCTTTACAATGCTTCTCTCTAACAGATCTTACAATATTCAATAATGTTAACCCAAAATATTCTAACCCTTTCCTTTACAAAATTACCTTATTTATAGATCGAGACCCGTAGGTCATGTCTTTACATTTACGAAGGCAAAACCCTTAGGTTTACAAAAACTATCGCGGTTTTCCTAAAATTGGACTACTGATATCTGGTAGTGGATCTTCTATTATATGCACGCCAACAGCTTGCTTCTGCCAAGCTGTTCCTCCATTCATGGCCTTAGACAAGTAGTTCAACTAGTAGTTATCTTTTGCCCGTTGTGATCAGTCACCTACCTCCGATCTGCACCTACCCACTGCTTAGTAGATATCGACGATCTTTCCCAAAAATAGGTCTTTTGTGACCTAACCAAAATAACTTCCTTTGTCTGTCCATGCTCTGCTTAGCTGGATCTTTGTTGACGTGGCACATCGCAGCGTTGTACTCCTCGCAGCTCCTCCAATACTATGTTGCGCGCAACTTCGCAGCATACCAAAACTTATCCCAAAATTGTTCAAAAATGTATTGTGCTTATCTCCGCAGTTCTCACAATCCTTCCTGTTCAAAAATGCCCCATCTGGGCCATGCCCAACAGGCCCCTAACACTTACATGTGGCTTGCCCCCGAGCCACTTGGAACTTCCTGAAGGTTTTCTGCTTCCTGTTGGCTGATCTTCGCAGCGAACTCATTGAATCTTTCCATCAGCTTTTCAACCGCGGCCTTCGTCTCTTGTTCAATTTGCCCAACTATGTCTACCATTTCAAGTGTTATCTCTTGGTCGATCTGGCCTTCTACCTGCTCTTGATTTTGGTTCAACTCCTTCAACTTTTCGTTGATCTCCTTTGAGATCGTTTCAACGTCTTCTAATAATGTCTGTGACTTATCGCCCATTTCTATCTCCTTCTCCCGCAATGCTTTAACTTCCTTCTTGAGGTTGTTGATTTCCCTGTACTTGAGGAGTTTCTCCCTTGCTGGCAGCACCTTAACCTCCTCACCCATCTTTTCTAGTTCTTCTTGTTTTTCCTTCACCTCCTTCTTTACTTGCTGTAATTGTTCATCTTCTTCAAGGGCAGTAAATGCCTTCAATGCTGCTTCCAGTAGACTCTTGCACGTAGTGACTTCGATACCAATATTTTGTGCTGTGGTCTTCACTACTCCTTGTCTCAACTGCTGTTCATCTGGTGGAGTCTGTGGATTGAGCTGTGATTTCAGGGCAGCAATTTCAGATTCATGGAGAATCTCCATGTCTTCCTTCTCATTCCTTAGGCTATTGACCAAATCGCCAATCTTGACGATGGTATCTGTTGGTTCTGTTTGAATTTCAAAATCATCTATATTACCTGTAACCGCAGTGATCGTGCTCTCCAATCTCAGTCGACGATCTATTTCATCTTGTAATTTCATATAATTTTGTGAGCTCTCTTCTTCAAGTTGTCTTTGTAACTATGCTTGTCCTTTCAGTGCTTCTATGGTTCCGTCATGCATTTCTTCACCTAGTTGCATTTCTAAGTAATGGAGTCCTGGCAAAGGTATGGTTGCAAGATCAAGCTCCATGCGCTCTACATCCTTTGTATCTAGCATTGCTTGATCTTGTAATGGAAATATGATAGATAGTGGCTACACATGTACAATACGGGACCTCGCGGGAACTGCTATTTACTGCTGTGAAGTCCCCGCGGACCCTTTTCCAGCTGCTAACTCATGGTGCAATGGTAATCTTTTGCTTACTTCATCAAATTTTTTGGATATTCCTTGCAGTGTAGTCAGGTTTTGCTTTAAGCTGTCTTGAATTGCCTTTTCCTTCTTTTCTTTGTCTGTCGAAAGTTCCTCCATTTGTTCAGTTACCCTCACGACAATCATTAAATAATCATCTTCGCGAAGCACTGTGTCTAATTGTTCTTTGCTTGCTTTCTGCTTCTTCCTTTTTCCCTTTTCCCCCGAAGGACTTCCAACATCCTTCCTTTTTCCTGACTCTTTCTCTTCTACAATGGGACATGGGATAGGATTATCCTCGCCAGAATCACTTTCGATGTCCATGACCTCAACTCGTAATTCAGCTAGCCTTTCTTTCATTATGTTGTCAATATCTTCCTTGTACATATGGTAGTTTCTAGGGTACCAATCAACATTCTTCCTCTACGCTTTGGGTGAAATGGAGATGCATTTCATCACAGCATAAAATTTTATAACTTGGATATATTTGCTTGTCACTTGCTTTGGTATGCGAGGTGTAAGCATGATGGCCCCACACAGCTAGTCATAATATGTGTAAAACATTAGCACTGTTTCGTGCTGTCTGTCTAGATTCAGGCTCGCCCATAGATTCTGATATCTAGCACCTCTGCAGTCCGAAGTATTTGTGACCATTCCGACATAGTGGTTCGGTTCCCTCCACCCCAGGAAGCCAATCAATATTATTAGCCAGGTAAAATGAAAATATCCACCATTGATTTGTGTATCATTGAGTTCTTCAAGGAATTCATTTAATAAAAATTGGGACCAATTGAATTCTTGTCTCTCAGCAGCTGTGGCGCCAAGAAGTACTGTGCCTTCGTTTACTTCTAATGGTCAACACTTCCTTAAGATTTTTCCCGCTAACAGCTGCGTGACAAACCTCATTCCATCATCCTTTATGTCTTCCGTCTGGAAGCCTCGCTTCCCTTTGACCACAGATTGTGTTTGCTTCATTAATGCTGCTACCTCTTTATCCTTTGTCTTTCCCTAGAAGAACTACCTTGGGTCTTCTCCCCTTTTGCTTAATCCAGTTATATGGTGGATTAAGTCGATTGTCAGGTCGATATCTCGGTCTAGCCATAAATATCCTTGGTGGATGTGAGCCATAAGATTTTGCACCACCGCGTTGAGCTCTGGTGATCTGTCAAAATGTGGAAGCCTTAGTTGGTTGAGCAGCCCAGACTTGGCTACTCTCGACAACCAAATCTCGGCGACCAAGGTGAGGTTACCCTTTGCATTCTTCTTCCAGCACATGTATTTATCGGGCTGGAACTGTGGGAACTTTGGTTCAGTCGGCTTCTCTTTCTGCATTTCTAACAGATCATAGTCCTCCCATTTGCATTTTGGAATCTTCCCTAATAGATTTTTGTCCACCTCTACATGCTTCGATATAGGTAAGAGTGGTATCTCATACTTTGGGCTCTTCAGCAGTTTAATGGTCAGCGCATCTACTGCACGTGGCGAGATGTATTCTGGAGTCATAGTTAACGGTATGTCTTTATCAACAAGGGGCTTCTTTGGCCCTACCAAACTTGTCTACGGTAGTTTTGATCTGGGCGCTGCTGGATTTTTCCCTTTGTCTTGCATTGAGGGGTCATGTCTTGGTGATCTCCTTGGATTTTGTCCTGATACCTTGACGAATTTCTTGTTTTGGGTTCTCATTAATTCGTCAATTCCTCCGTGTTGGAACAACCTAACAGTATCTTCAACTGTGAACTCTTCTTCAACTAAAAATTTCTTAGGCATGCAAACAGTTTCAACGGTTGTAGAAAGCTTATGAAAACAGGTCAGACAGAAGTATTTGCAAAAAATTGTAAGTGTTTGATACGCCTGCGAGATGATAAGCAGTGTTATTTATAGGCGCGGCGGATCCTCCTCTATGCCCTTGAACGGCTAGATATGCATTTAATGGTGGTATCCGTTGGCTAAATCCGGCAGATTCTTGGGTCATTTCCGTAATTAAGTTGTTCAAAACGGCTATCTGTTCTTTAAATGCTCGAGCGATTGGTCGGAAAGCTTCTGTATAACGGATATATTCCCAACGGACACTGCAACGACTATTTTCTGGATTCTTGCATTGACCTGCGCGGCAGGTAATTTTTGGTTCTGCACAGTTACTTCACGGCATATAGTTTCTTTTCTTTTCTCTTTTTTTTTTTTTCAACATGGGGTGCTGTATAGATCTATCTCTATCTGTCTATGTACAGAATTTTTCATAGTTTCTAGTGCTCAATTCTGACCATACTTGGCACCTAGAAACTTTTCCTTCTTTTGATCATTAGGGATGCTGCGAAACAAGGCTATCGCAGTAAAGCTTTAGTCTGCTTCCATTTATCAGATTGGGTAATGAATCACCAGCTAAAGTGGCTAACTGGACTGTGCCACCGTTAGTAACATCTATTACAGTATATGGTCCAAGCCAATGCATTTTAAATTTTCCAGGAAACTTCATGAATTTACTATCATATAGTAGGACTAGATCACCTCCCTGAAAAGACTTGTTCTTGATGTGGCGATCGTGCCATGCTTTTTCTCGTTCTTTTTGCACTTGCTGGTGGAATCCCGCGATGAAGCGCTCTTCTTCCAACCCAACTAAGTGTGACAACCTTTCTTCTAGTGCTGCATGATCTTCCATCCCTGTAAATGCAGCTATTCTCAAGCTGGGTATAATGTACTCCATGAGCATTATTGCTTCTTGTCCGTAAGCCAATCTGAAAGGTGTATGTCCAATTAATTTCTTGCATGTCGTTCTATATGCCCATAATACTGAAGGAATGCGTAGGTCCCAATCATCGCGGTTTACATTGCATACCTTGGTTAGCACATTCTCAAGTACTTTATTAAATGCTTCAATAGTACCATTCGTTTGTGGATGATAAGGCGTACTGCACTGATGATGGATGTGGAATTCTTCAGTCAAAGTTTCAATAATTCTATTAAAAAAATGAGTACCTTGATCACTCATCAAAATTTTTGGGCATCCAAATCATGTAAGGATATTCTCAAAAATAAATTGTGCGGATGTAGCCGCGCTATAGTCCTTGACTGGTTTTGCTTTTGCCCATCGGGTGAGGTAGTCAGTTGCTGTAATAATATACCTCGCACCAGTTCTTTTTCCTAGTGGGTTAATAGGTCCCACGAAATCAATTGCCCATTTCTTGAATGCCTGGAAGGTCAGCTAAGGGTTCAACGGCATTTTGTCTCTTCTTGACGGTTTCCCTGTCCTTTGACAGACATCGCATTTTTCGCAATGTTCTTTGGAGTCCTTATGAATCCTAGGCCACCATAGCCCTGCGCACAATATCTTCTGCAGTAGCCCTTCCTGCATAATGACCTCCTGCGGCTCCTGAATGTGCATCAGCGAATACAAATGGCTTCTCATGTTCTAATACACATCTTCGCAGTACTTCATCGGGTCCTAACTTGTAGAGTTGTCCTGCGATAATGGTGAAGTCTGCGGCTCGTACTACCAGCTGCTTCTTTTGATGTGTAGTAAATTCAGGAGGTGCGAACCCAGTAGTTAGAAAGTCAATGATATCCTGATAATAATCATCGGTGATTTGTATAGCAAATAATTGCACATTAGGCAGATTGTCTTCTAGATTCATTGGTTCTTCTCCTGACTCGATCCTTGATAGATGATCAGGGCCTAAGTTTAATCTTCCTGGTTTAACTATTATTTCAAAATCATACTCTTGGAAGAGTAAGAGCCATATGCATATTTTCCCCCCTAACACTAGTTTATTGACCAGGTATTTCAATGCAGAATGGTCAGTAAACATTGAAAAGTGTGCACCAAGCAAATAGTGTCTGAATTTATGTAGTGCATATACCATTGCAAGTCCTTCCCTTTCAGTAGTGGTATAGTTCTTCTTAGCAGATGACATCTTTCTGCTCGAGAATGCAATGGGATGATCAATTCCTCCTTCTCCTGGTTGCGCAAGAATGATACCCAATGCTATACATGAAGCATCAACATGTATGTGAAATGGCTTTTCCCAGTCTGGAAAAACTAGGATCGGCGGGATGACCATTTTTTCTTTCAATGTGTCGAATCCTTTCTCGCAGTCCTCATTCCAAATGAATGGTGCATCCTTTTTCAAAAGCTTCTCCATTTCTGCGGTTATCTGTGCATAACCTTTTATGAATTTTCTATAGTATCCGTTATGCCCTAGTGTAGTGCGCAACTATTTAACTGAATTTGGTGTAGGCAAATTTACAATAACTGCTATCTTCGTTGGATAAACCATTAACCCTTTCTTACACACGATGTGTCCTAGTAGAATCCCATAAGGAACATAGAAAATACATTTCTTTAAATTCAATGAAATCTGATGTTGTCTACATTTTTCTAACATCATTCTTAGGTTCGCGGCATGGTTCTTCAGCAACCCAAAAATGGTCCAATCATCAAAGTAAACTTCTAGAAACTTGTGGATGAAGTCTTTGAATGTTGTGATTACTACTCTTGAAAATATCGCTGGTGCATTCTTCAAGCCAAAAGGCATCACTATATACTGAAATGACCCCCATTCTGTTGTAAAAGTGGTTTTGTGCCTATCGGCTGGATCAATTTTTATCTGATGATATCCAGAAAATCCATCAGTGAAAGAATATGCTTCATTCCCTCCAACATTATCAAGAACTTCATCAGTAAAAGGTTTAGGAAATGGATCATGCATAGAGGCATCATTCAACTTTCTGAGATCAACACAGATTCTAATCTCACCCTTTGTTTTCTTGTCTTGGATAACCATTGGGCTTATCCATTCAGATTCTTCGACCGGCTCAATAATTCATGCATCGAGCATCTTATCGAGTTCTGCTTTAACTCGTTCCTTGTAGCGTGGATTCAGTCTATATGGCCTTTGTTTAATAGGTTTCGCTCTTAGCTTAAGAGGAATTCTCATCACTCCTAAGTCTCCCAGGATACCTTTCATTTCTGTGAACTTCATTGAGAATACTTCCTGATATTCCTGTAATATAGTTGCAATCTCTGCAACTGTGTCATCATCCCAGTAGCCTCCTATTGCTGCAAACTTTGGTTCTTCAGAGGTGCCGATGTTCACTTTCTTTGTTTTAACTGGTCCACTCATATCTAGAATTTCAAGTGGAGGTCCCTCTACCTCACGTATACCTTCTTGGAATTTTATGTTGCGTGGGTCCTCTACGTCGCTATCTTCAACTTCTTCAGCTATGTAATAGCAGTCTAAAGCCTGCTCTATCTGTTCTGACCAATCTGGTTGTAGACTCGCAAGTACATTGTTTCTGTCAAAAAACTTTTCTAGTGTTATATTTTCCTCCTTGCGATGTGGGCTAAATATCTTTTGCTTGATCAGTTGCAGTGCATCATGTATAGTCGGAGAGTCATCTTGAAAATTCAAATCCTTCTGGAAGGTCGCAGTAAGGACGGACCAATCCGCAGTTCCTATGCGCATCTCCTCCTCGAGATACCACTTTTTTGGAATAGGCTCCTCCAACGTATGCACAAAGAGATGTACACATTTTGTCTGCGGTCTTTCCTTCCAAGATTTTACACAAGCTGCGATATGACCTCCTAGATCCCCATGGCCATTATATTTCTCAAATGGTAGCGTGACCTTATCAACAAATCTAATCTGTAGTTTTATTCTGCACTGGTCCCAAGTTATCATTGTCTTTTTGTGTGTAGCCCACCATCTGGCAGGTGTTTCTCTGAGTGCCATGTCTAATGTTGAGATGCGATGTTCATCTGCCACTACTGCAGTGTATTCTTTGATAAATGAATAAATGTTAGCTATACCATCATAAGTAGGGATTGGAATTACCTGCTTTCCAATCTAGTGGAGTGACTTTGTAAGTGTAGCGCATCTCCTGGCAGATACTTCATGCATTTCGTGTTGCCAGTTTTCTAATGCTGCGTCTGAGTCTGAGATGCAATAACTATCGCAGCGCCAGTTGAGCATTCCATCCGCAGTAGGATCAATATAATCTGTAGCATTTGTTGTCATTTGATAGATACAGTCAAGGTCTTGGGCTCTGTACTCTTCTTGAATAGGTTCAACATATCGCTCTCCCTGCGAAGGATATAATGGTGTGACAACCCTTATGTCATTGCCTTCAAATATCATTTTCATTGTTTTTAGATTGATGACAGTGGAGTTCGCCACTGCCCAATCGATGCCCAGCAGTGCTGGATAAGGATTTCTATCATCCACAATTTCAATTACTTCAAAGTTTGCATAACTTTGCACTCCATCAATGTCGACAATGGTATTGGTTAACCTTCCCAACAGTATAACTATGCATTGATTAGCCATTCTTAACTGTATAGGTGACCACTGTAACTTTGGTTTTCCCATCGCCTGCCATGTTTGCTTGGTTAAGACATTTACTTCATATTTGAGATCAAGAATGATCTCGTCCATCTCATAGTATCCTATCTGTGCAGTGAACCGCATTTCTCTGCCGGTTCTTTTGGGACTTCTAATGTTATGTACTGCACCGTGTGCTATTCCTTTCTTACTGCATGATTCGTACTGATTTACCAATTTTTCAAATTCCATAAGAGTGTCCTTGTTTTTAAATAACTTGATGCAGCTTTGTAGAAATTGTGCAACACAATTAGAGGTATCTGGTGGAGTACATGTCTGATCATATGCCAGTGGCATGTCTTGTATTTGTGGTTCTTGACTTCGCAGCGGAATCCTTGGTGAAGTAGGTGGTGGTTGTTTAAACATGTCCCGCTCTTCCTTAAATATTTCTTTGTTTTTTCTGTAAGTTCATTGGAGGTGCTTTCCCAGGAGCTTTTCTTATCCCTACTGTTTCTTGAGGGTTTTTCTTAGGATCAGTTGTTCCAGAAGTCGAGGCTTCTGTGATTTTGTCTTTTCCTATATCAGCGCCACTTCGCGTTACTATGTTGACACTCTAACCTATAGGTCTGTTCTCTGATGCGATCAACTGGATGTTAGGGTTCGGTGATTCTGTTCTTCTCCTCTTCTGCATTTCTACTTCAAGCACTGGACAATATTCAATCACATGCTCAAATGATTTACAGTAGCTGCATGTGGTGCATGGATTAGTACAATCTCTTGATACGTGACTTGGCTGGCCACATTTATAGCATATTACCTGGCCTCGTCCTCTTCCTTGATTTTGACCAGTATTTCTTCCTCTCCCGCGATATCCACCACCGGGGCCTCTATATCCTCCTTGATCATAGTGGGTGTTCTCTTGCTTTGGCTGATTTTCCTCTTGAACACGGTACATTCCAGCACCTCGCATTGCTTCCATATCTCGCTTTCTTTCATTCATCAGTTCATAAGCGCGACAGTTGGACTCATCATGTCCAACTGACTTACAGAAATTGCAGTATAAGTTTTTAAGTGTCTTTAGATATTTTTGTATCAGGTAGCAGTCTTCAGGTCTGTGTCCTCTACTTCTACAAATTTCACACCACAGTGCCTGGTTCTGATTCATATTTATTGGGTTTGGTGCACCACTGTTAAGGTATTCTTGAAATAAGGGGCAATGTTCTCTTATGTGGCCCTCTCCTTTTCATCCTGTGCACCAAACTTCATGTCGTTGTTCCTGTCTCTGCTCTTTTCCATTCTTCATACCTTGTAATTCTAATGTCAAGGTAGCCAATTGGTTTTGGATCTGTATCATCCCCGAACTACTTTCTCCAATTGGTGAAGGTTCCAACTTCATTGCGATCTCCAAGTCCTCAGCTTGAGATACAACCTTTTGTTGCATTAGTGGTTGTCTGATGTGGGGCAACATCGCAACAATGAACCATTCTTGATGTTGTTGCGGAGCTATAACAAAGCTCACTTGGTCCAACAATGTTTTGAATTTTTGGTCGAATTCCTAGACTGATTTAGTAGGTTTCTGCTTAATTTCTTTCAACTATGTTATGTACTGTGATTCTGATTTGGGTTTCTTAAACTCTACTACAATCGTAGTCTTGATATCTGCTAAGGTTCTTGGCTGTGCTTGAGAATACTTCATAAACCAATGCAGCGCTCTGTCTCTAAAAGTAGTTATGAGCTGCGCTCTCTTGATAGCATCATCTGTTACTTGATTAACACTCCACATGGCTTCAAATAGAAACTAGTTTTGATCAGGGTCTTCCAGACCCATTCCTTTGAATATCGACAGTTTTATATCGTTATCTGTCATTTTTCTTCTGGATTGTGTACTAGGGATAGTATTCTGCAGAATAGTCTGAGTCGTAGTGCTGTGAGCACTCGCTCCTGCGGTGTTACTAGTATTACTGATCTGTGGTATAGGTTGCGCGATACTCACAGCGGTTGGGTTCTGGACTAATTGATTCTGAGGTATAATACGGTGGATTGTGGATGATAACTGAGTGTTTGTATTATTGAGATCACATGGAATTTCAGTATCTATACGGTTTCTGGATGGTGTGGGTTTCTTCTCGTTAGTAAGCTTGTATCTTTTTCCACTTCTCAAAGTATGGTTTTCTTCGTCAGAATCAATGTATGTGTTCTCTACCATGACAAATTTAGGACTATTGTTGCATTCTTAAAACACATTTCTCAGCTAAAAGCATTTTAATGTATAAACTGAGGTTTCTTAGGAACTTACCTCTGAATTCTTCGAAAAAGTATGCTTCGGCTTGGCTGTAGGACTTCAGTGTGTTTACAGCAAATTCGGTCACAAATCCTTCTAATATGCTATCAACCCAGAAGTCAACTACTCGTGACAGTGGGTTGTCGATTGCTTTAAGTTGTTTGGTAAGCTCTGGACTCCACTTTGTAGGTACTCCGCCTTGGGAGAAATTCTTTCTTTCTGCTAGGCGCGATATCCACTCATGTAGCTCATTTGGAAACGACGCCCAAAAAATTTCGTGGATGTCTCTCCACAATTATCTATTCAACCACTGTACGTCAGATAATCGTTGATGTCTGTTTTCTTTCTTTGCGAAGTCTCTTTCGATCTTATCGCACCATGCCCAGATTTCTTTCTGTTCTGGATGCCAACTGTTGGACATTGCTTTTCTGAATACAATATCACATCACTGGTCTTAGCGCGAAAACGGAACCATTTGTTGGTCGCAACACTGTTTTAGAGGTTTTCCAATGTAGACCCAAGTACTTCGCGGTACAAAATACCAACAAAACCCCTATTCACCAGCCCTTTCGGCAACATACTGCAAGCAGCCTGAAGTCTCACCCGAGGCGAAGTCGAGGGGGTGGTTGTAGAAGCAGGTTTCCAAAACCTTGTGATGCGAGTGATTCAACTGCTTAATGCGCAACGCGGTGACCAACTACGCAGCTGTGTTTGGTAATTGCGCGGAGTCTCCTACTTCGCGTCGAGTATTTCTCGGAACAAGGATATTGGAACCCTCAGTGAGGGCCCCAAGCTGCGCAGTGGGTTCGTGGGATCTGATCACTTCTATTCACTTCTTAATCGATAAACCTTAATCATTCATCATTTCTTAGCTTGACAAACAACATAACTTATGCAAATATGTGAGATGCGCAGCGCTGTGAGCTTTGATACTGTGATTCAATCCTTAACATTTGACTATGTAGTTATCTTATCGATCCATTCATTCGAGACTTATAGGTGCTTTACTGTTTAATATTCCTCCCTACATGAATTACTTAGCATCTTATCCCATCCTTTCCACGGTGAATACATATCATAGTAAACATATAACAAGCAATAATAACTTCATGCATGCACTGTAAGTAAATTAGATCATAAATTAATAATAATCATGCACAACAATCACATAACACAATGGTTTAACGTGGTTCACCCCCCCGGATGGGAAGCTACGTCCACAAGAACTATTGTTTATTTATCTTGGAGAGGGTACAACAGTTCTTCGTCTGTGCACTCAGTTGGAGATGCTCTTCTCTTTCTCTCTCAAAATTAGGTCTCTGCACACTCAGCTGCAGATCCTTTACAATGCTTCTCTCTAATAGATCTTACAATATTCAATAATATTAACCCAAAATATTATAACGCTTTCCTTTACAAAATTGCCTTATTTATAGATCGAGACCCGTAGGTCATGTCTTTACATTTATGAAGGCAAAACCCTTAGGTTTACAAAAACTGTCGCGGTTTTCCTAAAACCAGACTACTGATATCTGGCAGTGGATCTTCTGTTATATGCGCGCCAACAGCTTGCTTCCACCAAGCTGTTCCTCCATTCACGGCCTTAGACAAGTAGTTCAACTAGTAGTTATCTTCTGCCCATTGTGATCAGTCACCTACCTCCGATCTGCACCTACCCACTGCTTGGTAGATATCAACGATCTTTCCCAAAAATAGGTCTTCTGTGACCTAACCAAAATAAGTTCCTTTATCCGTCCATGCTCTGCTTAGCTGGATCTTCGTTGACGTGGCACATTGCGGTGCTGTACTCCTCGTAGCACCGACCTCGCAGCTCCTCCGATACTATGCTGCACGCAACTTCGCAGCATACCAAAACTTATCCCAAAATTGTTCAAACTTTACTGTGCTTATCTCTGCAGTTCTCGCAATCCTTCCTGTTCAAAAATGCCCCATCTGGGCCATGCCCAACACACTACTAGATGCTCCTCGACCACTGGAAAGTGGTGGCTCTACCCCACCGGGAGGTGGTGGATCTACCCCACCGAGAGGTGGTGGCTCTACTCCACCCATAGATGGTGGCTCTGATGGCCCTTCCTAGTACATACCTTGAAGATACGTGCTATGGCAAACAACCGCCTGTGCCAACAGTAGGAAAGAATCCTACGTCTGTGGCACCAACTGATGTGCAGGAGGCACATCCAGCCTGCGTAGCTACCTGCGAGGTGGAGCTACTGGGCGATTGGGATTTATGTGGATCGCATTGGGACGTTGTTGAGGCATCCCCATCCCATCGCCCTGGTACTCCAAGATATCAAAATAATTAACATACTTGCCCCAAAAAATTATGCGTACATCTTTCTAAGAAAATATAGAGGCATTTCCATGTTGTTATGTGGTGGTATATCAAATACCATGTACCATTGGTCCATCCAATTATCTATGAATGGTTGATATGTACACCACTCGATAGAAATATGCCTTTTATTTACATTCGGGATTTCACCCGTCCGCAGATCTCTAAAAAGGGAAAAGATATGTTGTTTTGAACCATCTTCAACTTCTTAACTTCTTTGTAGCTAATTCCATCAGCATATTCTTGCCTCTGTCTCTCTCTATATGTAGCAATATATTGTAGTGCACCATTTCACCTACTAAAGGTCTTTATCATTGCATCCAAATTGGATGCAAGCATACGGTGCCTATCATCAACAATTGTTATTGAGTTTCGAATATCTCCGAGCCTCTCAATTTCTCTTTGGATATCTGAATGTGCATCCATGGTCGTCACTGCAATCAAAAAATAGAAAAACAAATCATTAGAAACATATACATGTGCTATAATGACATCTCTCAAAAATGAAAAATGAAAAAACTTTGTGCAAGAATGAATAAATTACAAACATGAATATCATCTCAATATACTATAATAACAACTACATGTAAACCAAAGTGGAAGGTGATGATCAAGTACGATCGATGGCGTAGAGCTCCTAATTCAATTAATACCGAAGGATCGAGACAATGTGGGCCTTAAAAGCACTTTATGTACACCTTTCTAGAACTGAGGTATTGGAGAAGATGTTATTCGTCATCCTCTACCTTCAGAGATTTCTCTTTTGTATCTAATTCATTTCATGTTCGTGGCCCTTTCCTTGCTCATAATCTAGTGTATGATGAGGAAGATTTGGTGGTGAAGTCCTCTGCGTCATTAAGAAGGGGCAAGATTTTGAATGTGAGGGTTTATCTAAGCTTGTTCCATGAAGTAAATCTCTTATCGGTTTCTAGTTATGAAGACCCAAATCCATCGATTGAGTGTCTTGGTGGTGAAGGAGGTCAAAAAAGATGTGGTAGTTCATCTTAGCAACAGAGTAAGCGATGTGTCTCGAAAGGAGGGGAACCTAGTCCCTTGCGTTTTGGGGGATGATGTAAAATCCATCATGCCATTGGGTTGGCTTCACAAGCATTGGTTGGACATTTTTATGGTAAAAGAATGTGTGGGAAAAAAACATAGGGTTTGATTGAGTCAAGTCTAGAAAGCAAGCCTAGGTTATAGTCCATAGTTCCTCCTCCTAACCAAATGGTGGATGGCTTTTCTTTTGCAATTTGTAATAGATGTGGAAAAAATATTGAAGAAAAGTTAGTGTTGGGATTCAAATCCCTTATTGATTTGGTGGATGCAAAATTCATTAAGGGGATTGATAGTATGGAGGAATTGACATATGTTAAATAACAATTTATAAAAAAATTAGTTTTGGAATTTCATTTACATGGATTTTTAATTTAGGGCAATATAAAAAATTATATTTTTATTGAGGAAATGAGGCAATGATGAAGGTTTGGATGCCTACCTTTCCAATCATCCTTGCTCTTTGAATTCACCTTCCTTGCTCTTCGAATTTACCCTCCCTCCACTTCTCGAGGTCTACGTTGCGAGGGCCCTTAACTAGTCCTCAATCCTTTTTAAACATTGTAAACAATTTGAAAAAATATATTTTATTTAAAATATTTCTTCGTATAAATATTTTTATTTAAAATATATCTTTGTATAAATATTTTTCAGCTTTTCATCCTAAAAGAAAGAATTAGACTAATATTTACCCTTCAACATGAAATTAAAAATAGCCCTTCAATTTTGATCTAAGTTTGATTCCTAATACGTACATGCATAGATCCATAAGCTGACATATTCTTAAAGACTCTGCAGCCGGTTGGACAGCGAATTCGCTGTGCACACCAAAAAGGTTAGTACTGATTAATCACTATCTATCCACCGACAACCAGAGCGCCGCAGTGGGGTCCAAAACAGTGAAGGGTTCGTACTGATTGACTAGATTTTGAAGGCATAGGCGAAAAAGGCATAATAGTGGCCAAAACCATCGGCGATTTCGTTTTTCAATTTCAACCCTCGATCATGCCATCACAACACACCGTCAAATTGCAGATACTACCTTTCTCTTTTTCATAGCCACGTCAAATATTTGTAAGTGCATAATTTTAGGTGAGATGGGACTAACGCAGGCTCCTCTATGAAAAATCTTCAAGAATTTAAAAGTTTACTCATCCCAATTGGATGTTTAAAAGTGGTGGAAGTCTTATCAGTTATTTCTGAATTGGTTTTTTCAGTCTTCATACCATATATATATTGGTTTTTTCTTATAGTTATTGTTTTCTATTTTACTAATAAAGAATTTTCTTTCTTAATCACTGATCTATGTAGATTCACTTTTAAGAAAATTAATTTTTCTAATTGCTTACAATAAATTTAGGTGGCTGTAATTTATTTTAATTTTTAAAAATTAAAAATTAAAAATTTATGAAAATATATATATATAAAAATACAGAATTAATTATTTATATTATAGTATAATAATATTTAAAAAATCATATATATAATATCTCTATTTATATAAATTTTATATTTTCAATTATTTTATATTGTAATATATTATATATTGATATTAACTTTTTATTATTATTAATTAATATATTAATTTTTTTTTCAAACTAAATTGAATTTAGGTCTCAGAAAACGTTAAGTCTGAGAAAACGATTTACAACAAGGAAGATACTTCCACGATTTATCATTCTTCCATCAAATTTGTGCAAAGCTCCATGGAAATTATGATTATTATTTCAATTAACCTAAATAATATAATATATATAAATATTTATTTTTATTATGTACCCGTAAATTGTGTAGTTGTCTCGATGGACTTTAATTTTTCCTTAAGTTAAATTTTTTTTTAAAACGATATGATATTTTATTGTGTAATTTTGGCATGTTGTAATTCGCAGGGAAACATGACACATACCTTAGGAATCCCTCCCAGACTTACCTTAAGAATCTGTCAGAGGCATAATGGCCCATGCAAGGTACTCACATTTATTGTTGACCGGTCAAGCCACACGGTGCCAAGGAATGTCAGGACACATGGCAGTGGTCCTGTATAAATAATATAATATGTATAAATATTTATTTTTATTATGTACCCGTAAATTGTGTAGTTGTCTCGATGGACTTTAATTTTTCCTTAAGTTAATTTTTTTTTTAAAACGATATGATATTTTATTGTGTAATTTTGGCATGTTGTAATTCGCAGGGAAACATGACACATACCTTAGGAATCCCTCCAAGACCTACCTTAAGAATCTGTCAGAGGCATAATGGCCCATGCAAGGTACTCACATTTATTGCTTGACCGGTCAAGCCACACGGGGCCAAGGAATGACAGGACACATGACAGGACAGCTAGCCCTGGAATTTCAAATTTTAAGTACCTGTCAATTCAAAATTTGATGACAGCCACATGGTTTTAGCGTTTGTCACTTTACGTTTTATACCAGTTAATAGAGTGTCAAATTTACTGTATTATAAAAAACCTGTCTTTTGCTAAGAATTCCAACGAGTACTTTTATCCATTGACACCCTCTTTATATATTTGGATGTTCTCCAGTGCTTTTATCCATTGACACCCTCTTTATATATTTGGATGTTCTGCATTATTAGTGTCCACGAATAAAGAGGAGTTCAATTTGTTGTTTTCATTATTAATTTAGTAGTAGGGAAGCTTGCTCTTTTCATAATGGGCTTTTAAGTATGCATTTATTTATATATTCCTTCAAGGATGATACTTCAAAAATTTCCCAGGCAGGCCTACGATGAAAAGAGCTCATGGTAACTCGTAGGAATTTGACAGTGAGCAGAACAATCAAGAGCAGGGCAGAGGGCAGACAGCAAGCTAGATAGGTATTCAATATTCTGACGGGACATGTAAATTGATAAACATCAAATCTATGTTTTAAATTTTTTTATGGCTGTCACTGTTGACGTCTTTATTTTACATTTACCGGTCAAATACATTTTCAGACGGAAAAAAACGTCCTACAAGACGTCAAATTCCAGGCCTGGACTGACAGCAAGCCATATACACCCCGCAGCAGACTAATTAAGTGTACTGCAAGGGCCTTGACATTCCCTAATTCTGCGTGCATCTTATTTCACGGCAAAAAATTCCGGCTTTCTCCGTCGGCTCAGCAATCCATGCCCACCATTCTGCATACCCATGGATCTATGGGCCCATGACCATCATCCACCTCATCTCAATGTGCTCAATACGAAACACCACACCGAAGACTACTACGGTCAACATTAATGCAACCATGCTCATTTGAATTTTGAATTCACCGAAGGCGGATAGATACAAAGAGATTCAAATTTAGATTTTGAATTTGTAGCCCGCTAACTCTTACAGCTGCGTGCCCAATCCAAAATACAGCCGCGAATTGGAATCTTGGCTCTCGTTATTCTATTGAAGCTTTCTCCGCTTCGACATGCAATGAACTGTTCTGTGCTCTCAAGTAGATGGCGATGTTTTTGGACTTTATTACCTCATTTATGAGGGAATGTCAAAGGCCTCTGCAACAGACTTAATGAATCTGCTGCGGGGTGCATATTACTTGCCCCTAAATTTGCTGCGGGGTGTATATTACTTGCCCCTCATGACACCGGTTCAGGCGGAGAAGAAGGTGCAAATTAGTGAAGTTCCTTCTGTCATTTTCATTTTTGTTTTGAAATTGATCCATGTCGATTTTGAACAACTCGTCTGTTACACAGGCAATTTCATAATGCATCATTTTGTATTTAATATCGATTGATGTGCATATCGATCTTGTGTTTAATGTAGATTTTTTTTATGAAAATATATCTGCTATCGATATCTAATAGAAGTGTGAAATTATACGATAGTATGTCGAATTGTAATTGAAATGGTTAAAATAAGGCTTTTAATGATCCAAGAAAAACTAGAGGGGTAATTTGCTTAGCTGTAGTGTTCGTACTTGAAACTCTGAATCAAATTCAATTGTTTGAAACTGAATTTATATATATATATAAAAGAATATACAAATTCAGTAAAAATATAAAGCATCTCTATAGAGAATTTTATTTCCTAGGTTTTTATTCTTTTATATCTATTTGTAAGTTGTTTTAAACATCATATATACCTTATGTCTATAGGTAATATGTAATGGTATTTTTCCTTCATAAAATATATATATTTTGTGAGTTGAATTAATGTTTAATTAAAGGAAGGTTTATAGGTAATTTCTTGTTAATAAATTCTTTATAGCTAAATAGTGAGATCTGAATGCTTAGGCTATGTTTCATATAATTATCTCATTTTCCTTATACTTTTTATTGGATTTTCTTCAACAAAGAGTAGAGGTGAATTGTGATGGGCTCCCTTTCTTAATGTTTTCAATTTCAAGTATTACATAAATCACATTTACTTTTTACCATGACAAATAAATTTATACATACTTTTATATTTTTTATAACTACCATTTTATAACATACTTTTCTATTTTCTATAATATACTTTTTTTTATATTCTATTTTTTATAATTATCATTTTATAGCAAAAGTTATTAGTAATATCAGAGACATTACCACTTCATGATCTTTGTTATAAATTTAAACAGTGTAAATAAATTGGAGGGATGAAAATGGATCACCAAAATTCTATCTCAAATAGGGTCAACGTGGCCAAATATAATGAATGAATGGTCAAAACAAAAAAACAACTTTTATATACACAGAAGCTGGAGACCTCTCCCTCACCAAAATCATTGTGATGGCCAGTTCAGGCATGCAATCCGGATCCTTGCATCAAGATCAAGACCCACGGACGACGGGTATTTTGGTGGGAAAAGGATCACTTCGTCTTGAGATTCAGATGTTCAGTTGTTGGTTACTTGTTTCATGCATTTTCTTATCCATTTCTTGCGAAGTCGGTGGTTGTTTGAATGACGAAATGCAATCTCTCTTGGCTTTTAAAAGCGGCTTGCATGATCCGACGGCGCGTTTGTCTTCCTGGAATGTTTCATTCAGCTGTTGCCACTGGGAAGGTGTCTCCTGCGACAGCCGGACCGGCGATGTTGTTGCGTTGGATTTGTCTAATTGCAATTTGAGTGGTGTCTTGCGTCCTGCAGCACTGTTAAACTTGACGGCTTTGGAGCGATTGGACCTTAGCTTCAATAATTTTACTGGCCTTCCTATTCCTAGAGAGATGGGTCTTATGAAGAACTTGAAACTCCTGAACCTATCCACAGCTGGATTCGCAGGTGCCATACCATGGCAGCTCGGAAATCTGTCAAACTTGACAGGGCTCGATCTCACTTCCTCGGCTTCTATGTTGGCAAGTGTTGACCTCTCATGGCTTGCAAATCTCACGGCCTTGACGAATCTTTCTCTCAACGGAGTGGATCTCTCGGCAACGTCGTCTTCATGGGGACAATCAGTAAGTCGTCTTTCCCTGCTCTTAAATGTTACAATGTCAAACTGCAACTTGACGGGTTCCATTCCCCGCTCCCTGCAGAAACTTAGATACGTACAAACTCTCCATCTGGATGGAAACACTTTTCTGTCCAAATTCCCTACTTGGTTAGTGAATATGACTAGTTTGATCCATCTGCAGATTAGCAATGCAAATCTCAGTGGATCTCTTCCGTTTAATGAGCTTTCTCAGATGCCTCACTTACAATATATTTCCTTGGAAAATAATAAACTATATGCCGATGTTTCTCAGATTTTTCAGGGCCAATGGAAGAGCCTAACCTCTTTCGACATGCCAAACAACAGTTTGTACGGCGCCATACCATCCTCTATAGGAAAACTATCATCTCTCGCGCTGCTACAACTGCACACAAACAACTTGCGGGGAACGATTCCAAAGTCATTGGGCCTCCTCCGCTCCCTTACTGTACTAAACCTGAGCTACAACAAATTGACTGGACCTATCCCATTATCCCTAGGATCGTTGTCTAAACTCACCAATATCATTCTTAGTAATAACCTTTTGAACGGAGCAATCTTAGAGTCACATTTCCGCAGTCTGAACAATCTAAAATATCTTGACCTCTCCAGTAACAATTTAACTTTCAAAATCACCTCCAACTGGACTCCCCCATTTGATTTAGATGTGTTAAGGCTATCTCATTGTCAAATAGAGGGGGCGTTTCCTCCTTTTCTGAAGACCCAACGTTCTATCACGACACTGGATCTGTCCAGTAACACCCTCACAGGAAAAATCCCTTCATGGCTCTGGAATCTTCCCATGCTCCAGAAGTTAGCCCTATCACACAATCAGTTGCAAGGACCAATACCAGCTCAGCTGTATAACTCGTCGAGTTCGCTGAAGGAAGTGGAGCTACGGGACAATCAGTTTCATGGCAATCTTTCCAATCCTGCAGGAATTTCTGTGGCAGGCTTCCTTCGGGAAGTTGATCTGTCAATGAATAAGATTACTGGTTCAGTCCCCCAAGAAATCTGCACGATGTTGCATACTTCTAATTTCTTATCTTTAGCACGGAATAAACTGAAGGGGCAGATTCCTTCTTGTATTTGTGAGCAAGCAGAGTATCTAGAGGCTTTGGATCTTTCCGGCAATACCCTCAGTGGGAAGTTCCCTTCCAGTTTCGGTAATTGCTCTTCTCTGAAGGTATTGAATGTGGCAAATAATAGTTTGGAAGGACATATACCGGTGGAACTGGGAAAATTGAGCAATCTTCAGGTATTGCACATCAACGACAACAAGTTAAGTGGGCATGTTCCCCCATCCTTGCAAAATTGCAAAATGTTGGAAATTTTAGATTTGGGTGGAAACAGCATATCGGGCAAAGTTCCTGAATGGATAGCGTATCTTTCAAAGCTCCGCGTACTCGTTCTCAGATCAAATAAGCTAGAAGGTGGGATACCGATCCAGATAAGCTACCTGCAGACACTCCAAATTCTTGACCTGGCAATGAATCAACTGTCAGGTTCGATGCCACCACATCTCTCAAACATATCAACAATGAGAAATGTATACCCCACAAGTTCGCAATCCAACAAAGCTATTACATACGCAAAGTACTATAAAGAAGAAATTTTCCTGATGTACAAGGGTCAGACATATTCGTATAAGAAAATCCTTTCACTTTTCATTTCTCTGGACCTCTCGGCAAACAACCTTAGTGGTGACATCCCCGACGACATGGGATATCTCAATGGTTTAATCTCTTTGAATCTGTCAGATAATCAACTTATGGGAAATATTCCAAAAAGTTTTGGCAGAATGGTACACTTAGATGCTTTAGATCTCTCATGCAACCAGTTATCGGGAAGAATACCCGAAACATTTGCAAATCTGAACTTTCTGGGTTATTTAAACCTATCAAATAACAATCTGTCAGGGAGGATTCCAGCTACACCACATTTGCAGACATTTAATGAGTCTTCATTCTCGGGTAATCCAGAGCTTTGTGGAGAACCAGTTCAAAGAAAATGCAACTATCTTACTTCTATTTACGGCCAACGAGAGGAAGGCGACAAGAGTGTGCATTGGTGGGATTTATGGGAAACTGGAATGGGGATGGGAATTGCAATTGGGTTCGGAAGTGTGATCGGAGCGTTAGCTCTCAGCAGGCGATTGAGCAGGCGATACTACCAGTTTGTCGATAGCATTTTGAACATCTCATAAAGAATATGCATGCTAGATTTACGTTGAATCTTTTCTTTTTTTTAACGTTGAATATTTTCCAAACAGGATGATTATTTTGTATTTTTAAATTTGCTTCAGGTTCTATCAAACTGTGTGCTCTTAAATCCTACTAAAAATATGCTGTGCGAATCAGGTCTTCGATCTAGAAATAAGAAACAAAGACAATATTGTATTCCGTTTATTTGGAAGGACAATCTGTCTCAGATGCTTTATCATTATGATTAGGTCTTCAAATTTTGAATGATTATCCCTTTGCTTTAGCATTTTGAATCGGCGTAACATTGTTTTAGGTTTAATTGAAGTGCAAGTTTGTAAATTCATAATTGCTTTGCGTTTAATTCAGTGTGAAAGTATGGACAGTGTTTTTTGTTAACATGATATATTTAGGCATAATTGCTTTGCGCTTAATTCAGTGTGAAAGTATGGACAGTGTTTTTTGTTAACATGATATACATTTTAGGTTTAATTGAACTGCTGATATACATTGTTTTAGGTTTAATTGAACTGCAAGCTTGTAAATTCATAAGTTGATATACATTGTTTTAGGTTTAATTGAACTGCAAGCTTGTAAATTCATAAGTTGATATACATTGTTTTAGGTTTAATTGAACTGCAAGCTTGTAAATTCATAAGTTGGATTGCTTTGACTTTTACGGTGATTTTTTTAACATGACATAGATTTAAAGGTTAAGCATAATTTATTTTGTATTATTTTAATTTTAAATTATAAAAGCATTAAAATAATAATTTTACGGTTTATTCAGCATGTTTAATTAATGAGTTAAATTATGAATGACACAATAATTTTTTAAAATATAAATTAAAAAATAGTTAAGAAAATTTTATTTTTCCATTATAAAAATTAATATTTAATAAAAAAATATAACATCTTCATTTAATTGTAATAATAAATTTTTTCATTTTAAATTAGCAATATGTCACTTACAAGAATTGAACCTGGATGGGGAGTGTAAAAAACATTCCTCCCAACCACCCAAGCTACAACCAATGGATATGTAAATAGATACCTGTCTTAATATTAATAAATTAATTAAAAAAAACTTTTAAAATATAAAAAAATGAAAAAAAAATTCGCATGCCTCTATATAATGTATTTGAAATGTGCAGCCAATTACATCTATTGTTTTATAATGTAAATAATAATATCAAATATTTATATTTATTGTTAATATAGAAGTGATGGTGTGTAAAAGAAAATTGGATTTATGCATTAACAATCGCTTATTAATGTAGTTTAATTAAATCCACAAATCAATATCAAAATTTGTTAAACATATTCATAAACATTCTTCATTAATGCAACATAACGGATATAAAAAAATGACATAATATTTAAATATAAATCTGTACAAAGTAATAAACTAACTTAAAAATTAAATTAAATACATAAATTTATTTTATTTTAAAAACTAACTATAAAAATAAATAAATAAATCATTAATTAAAACTACAATAAACTAAAAAAGAAATATTCGTTTAATCATCCCTATGAAGTATGATATTGGTTTATACAAATCTTGATAATGGATAAAATGTATTTAATATACACAAAAAAAGTTATATATATATATTAAGCAATTTAATGACTATAAATTCTTTTCAAGTGAAGGGTTATAATTTATAACTATGTCGCTCAAGAATGCATTTCTCTTTTTAATTTCTATGTAAAAAGTAATATTTACATTTATTTTCAACACAATTTTTTAATAAAAGTATAAATGCACATTCATTATGTATGATTAGAACATGCATATATACATTTTGGTCATTTTAAATTTAAAATTTGAAATATAATGTAACATACTTTTTTAGCTGAAGAACATTTTATGTTGGAAAACATTATGATAATTTTTATTGTAAAGTTTTATGTTGGACAAGTGTCCAATGATGACTGTAATTTGCATAATATTTTATTATTTAATAAATAAAATAGGAGACAAACACCTAAGAGGACTCTTGAAAGAGTGGTTACTGACCCACTAGGTAGAATGGAATCTGGGGTAGAAGGCAATGGACAAGTGATAGCATCATGATGCAACTAACTAGTTGTTGGTATGGGACAACTCCCTTGAAATGTGGTCATAGTGCCCTGAAAGATGGGACTGGAGCTGTAGGCTCATTTATTCCAAACTAACCACTAAAGACCTAGGCAGTCTATATAATAGCCATCAAATTATGAACTGAGGTTCATCACTTTTCCTGACGAGAAAATTTACCTTGGGGTTTTGCTGTGTTTGCACCCAAGAGATTTAATGAGGGTATATGCTAAGTTGTTGATCATGTTGTGAGTCTGCAATACTCTTTTGGGTTTCAGGAGTTTGATGCTGAGTGCTGAAGGCATATTTTGAATTTAGGAGTTTTATGCTGAGTGTTGAAGGCATATTGAGTGCCTTGCTTCTACACAGATTCCATCTGCTTAGTGGTTCAGTAATCAATCTCGGGGGTTCACAAGAAGCCAACAGTTGGCTGCTTCTTCTGAAATAGATTGGGAGGAACAGGCCTCCTTGGGTGTTTGTCGGCCCTATATTCAATTGAAGGTTCCATTATCTTTCTCTAATTTCAAGCATTTAAAGTTCTGCTGTATAAATACTTTTACTATTTTTATTTTATAAATTTATTTCAGTTTTCTGAGTAAGTTAAGATTCTGTATAGAAATGATTTTGATTGAATAAAATAGTTCTTTGCATTTTTCCCCATGCAAGTGGATCTGCATCGTACTCTAGTACAGAGACAAATTAAGTTGGATAGATAAATGATAGGCAAAATAGCCATGTGAATGAGAAGATAAAAATGTTATATTTTCTTAAGTTTCTGCTTACTGTTAATTTCCTATGTATACATGTATCAGTGTTTTCCTTATCATTTTCTGTACAGATAATTGTTTTCAAAATTCACAGTAATGTTTTCTCCATTCTATAAATATTAGTTGTCTAGAAATAAATAATTCCCCTTTCTAAAAGTATATGAATTATTTTTCTATGTTATAGTATTTAAAACATATATAAGTTTATATCATAACAGTTGCAGATTCAAATCTCAACATACAACATATTATTATCATTTTCCCTTTTTAAAAACAGTGTAGAGTAATAAACACCAATTTCTTCATGCACAGAATTACCTACTACTATGCTATTTATTATTTCAATATAGCAAACAATCTTCTTGTCATACAATAGAAGTATTATGTTTCAAACCTAGGGTTTTACACATTTCACTTTCAAGCCAAACCTTCAAACTTTTGAGTTTATCATTGAACGGTAGCAATAAAAACATTAAAGAATATCCATACATTACAGATAGAACTGAGTTATGGCTTCAACATCACAACAGGTTTCCAACTCAAGATTTCGTTTATTATGCATAGTCTCATCAAATCTCGGCTCGCGGCCAACATTTAAACAGTCCATAAACATAACATAAACCACATATTATTTTGCCTTAAAACCAAACATTTAAACTGTATTCGTTTCCATAGATTGAACTAGTTAAAATTTCAGTATCATCTCCAGGATTCCAATTATTACATTGTCTTTGGAACAACTTTAAACAGAAGCAACAAACACAAGTTTGATGCTGAGATATTCTCAAGGAGAAAAATCAAAACCATGCATTCAAAACAAAGTCAAACCCTAACCCTTGGAATTGTTATAGAATGAAAACGCAACATCATTTTAAAATCAACGAACTACACACAGGCCAAAACCATTCCATAGATTTCAAACATCTATCATTGTTCATTAAAACATATGATTTTTACATTATCCAAGTATGAAAACAAGAACTCTTTTCCACGACTGTTACAAGTCAAAATCAACAGGGTTCGTGCCCTTTGGGTCGAGGTACTATCCTCCCCAATCTAATACATTTTTTTACAAACCCTAATAGATGAAATACAAATTATTAGAGGTAAACACGAAGGTCTCGGACTACACATTTCGAAGGCCAACACTTCCATCTAACCAGAGTTACAAGGCAACCTCCGAGGCTTACCGGTCGGTGTAGCAGTAGCCAACCATCATCACCCGGACTGGAGAAGCCATTGAACCTCTGCACCCGCAAAAACAATGAAGATGTGGTTAAAGAACAGTTTTTTCTTTTAAAGGAACGATTTCAATATTGAATAAGCAACTATTACTGTGTTAATGTTCGAATATGGAAGCTACAGGAAAAGGGATTCGAAGCACATTACCTTTTAACGTTGGCATAGAGAAGAAAATGCCAGACAGGTGCAACTACAATGGTAAACTTATACACCGTCGAATGTTGAGAAAGAAGGAAACCACACCGAGCTAACAACCATTAAATAGTTAAACAATGCCGAGACCTATAATCATTCATGGCGAGCACTTGGCCTCTCATTTCGAACCCAGTTCTAAAAGAAAAACTCTCAACAGGTCTGAGTGTCGAATCAGACCAAGAAACAGACCCCAAGCTGCAAACCGTGACAAATTACCATTGTAAAAAGAACTAGAGAGACTTGACTCTTAAACCTTCCACAGGTCACGGGTTCAAAACGCAGGCATTATGCCTTTACAGTGCAAAACGAGAACCCTAAAGACCCTCTGCCTATCGGCCAGACGCAGAACCACTACCAACAAATACCAAGGAACAATAACAATTTGAACGTAATGGAGGTAGGGTTTAACCCTCATCCATCAAAACCCTGCCAGATCAACGGTGGAGATCACTGGGTTAGATTCATGAAACACCAAGCAATCTACCATATTAAATGAGCTATCATTACTACTGCCACGAAGGAGCTATCTCATTAACCATCGAACCAGTATTGTCTACAACTCATCACAAGAGCTGTTATCACCACGATAATAGCACGTGATCAAGCTCACTACATCATCCACAGTGGAACTCCACTACCTCCGCAGATGTGTGCATTCAATGCATAGGCAGTGTTAATATCTGCCAACCTGTGACATTGTAACGTTCACGTCATAATTTAATTGCAATGAACATGTTATATGGTGAGTCGTGTTACATGATTCAAAACATATTGTATGGTAAGGTATAAATCCCATAGTCATGTTGTTAGGTTTTGTATAGTATCACATAGGGTCACGTTAAATACACACAACACATATCAGTATACATCAGCTCTTAGATCTGCTGTCAGTATTTTCACATGGTATTAGAGAATGTTGAGAGTATAGTCTATCTCCATTCCTAAGTTTATTTTTGCAGGTTATTACCAAGATTTCGAGTGCAGCAACAGTTTTTGTTAGTTTTTCATCATTTGATTCAATATGATCTAGGATCTTAACTGAGAGAATAACATGCACATCAAAACAAACACAAGAGACAAGAGACACAAATTATTTCACTTGGGAAACCAGAAAGGAGAAAACCCCACAACTTCCTCAGAGATAGAATGAGCAATATTACAAAACCCCAAAACAAATAGATGGTTTCCAGCAGCTTCCTCCTCCTCCACTTATGCGAAATCCTCCTCTCTCCCACTAATGCGAAGTGAGTGAGTGTGTGAATGATCAAATAGAGAGGAGTACCCTCTCTATTTATACTTTACCTTTCACTTAGCCTTAACCCCAAAGGTCGGCCCCTAAGTGTAACTGACTGGGTCGACTTCTCTAGGAGAGTCCAATAACCCATTAATAACTTAACTCTGGGGTCTAATGCCTCGACATACATGGGAGGATTGAACTCAATGACTTTACATGACCCAAGTACAATAAAGACTTCCCCGACCGGAGGAATAAACATCTATGTTGGAGGTAGAATAAAAAAATACAAATACAATATACAAGTGAATACATTTCGAAGTTACAAATACATCAACAGTTTTCTGCAGTTTTGCAGTAGTAGCAGTTGCATATATTCCCTATTATTTTGTGCAGGTCTTCTACAACAGCTTCCATGAATTTGGAAGGAATTCCTCCTCTCTCTCCATTCAACTATGATGAGTGGAAACCAAAGATGATAGCATATTTGAAGAGACATGGTCTTTTTTATTATTGTCTTGAAAGAGAATTCTAATCCTCTGAAGAGGAGAATGGTTGGTTAAATGAAGGTGAGAAATCCTATGGAGCAATGTTGACTGCTATGTCTCGTTGTATGCAATCCCACTTCTATGATTCTGCTAAATCTACAAAAGAGCTATGGGCCCATCTGGATGAAATATTTGGAAAACAGAATGAAGGGATTGGTGCAAACTATTTGGAGAGCAAGCCCAGTGATGCATTCGTCCTCCTTGATGGTCTCTCTGATCATGATTCAGTATCAAACATATCTCATAATTAAGTTGTCCAAAAGGAAGAATAACTTGTAGATTCAACACTCATGTTCCCAATGTCTTCTATTTCGAATTCTGAGCCAACTCACACTCTAGAAACTAAAGAGGTTCTTAAATCCTCTCTTGCACAAGAGTCTATTGGTTTGCATAATGATGATCTATTGAATGTTTCGGAGGTTAAATCAACAATTGGAGGTGATGCATTCGCTCTGCTTGATCACTTATCTCTTATGTACTACTATATGATCATTTGTACATGCTCTCAGAAGTTCATTGAAGATGTAGGGAATTACCATTTGCTTGGGATCATTTCTCATGCATATCATGGTTCATTTGGTTTTGATCTCACCCCTGCTAGTTCAAAGGAGATCTCAATAAACCATTTATCAAGTCTTGGAGCTGATTTGAATTCCAAGCAACCACTATCATGTGATGGTTCTTTTGGGCATGATCTCACCTATGATGGTTCAAAGGAGATAACAAAAGACTATCAACACATTCATGGATTTGATCCTACCTCAGTTGATTCGAATCACAGGTTCCAAGATCATCCTCATACCTTTGGATTTGTTCTCATCACATTGGGTCTGAAGAGCAAGTACAAGCACATGTCTCCATATTTGCTTGCATCCACTAAAGGAGAACACAAGCACATGTTTTTGGAGCATGAACCACTTCTTCCCAAGAAGAAGATACCTCCAGACATAAGACCAATCATCACACCTGCTTGAGTTTGGATCATTTATTTTTTGGTGTGCCTTACAGTCTCTTTTGAGGGGGGGTATTTTTCCCATGAGGTTTTTTCCCATTTCCTTGTTTCATGGACTGTTATTTATTATTCATTGTATTGGGTGATCTTTGGTCTCAGTTACCAGGTCCTAGGATGGATTAAGGAGGGGTGTTAGGATATTCCTATACTCCATCCTAGTCCTACTAGCATTGCATTCAGTCATGCATGCATTTTTGCATGCAGGCATGTAATTGCATGCATCCCAGTCATCAGTAGACCTGTCTCCCAGCACCTTGTCCCTAGTCTACTGGCCCCAAGAGCTTCTTTTTGTTTAGTTCCATCCCTCCTAGTCAGTGATGCACCCTCTTTTCATCTACCACATGTGAAGTGCTCCCTCTCTCACCTACCACACTTAGTTAGTTGCTTGGTAACTGACTACACTCAGTCAATTTCTTGTTAATTGATTGATACACTCTGCTAGACATCTAGAGAGACTAGTTTATCTGTTCTGACTACTGACAACTTCAGTTACATCCAGTTAAGACTAGTTATATTCTGTTAGACTTAGTTACATCTAGTTGACTCGGTTTGACAACTACCAGTGCATTGATGACACTCCATTACTGATCTGATGATGAGTTCATGCAGGCTAATTCGAACTACCACCTTGGTATTCAAATCCTCTCCATTGTATTATTTATTGTTCATATTATGATTAATGAATTAGTGTGATGTTATTATGCTTCTATCTGAGTTGTATTGTATCATTATTCTGCTGCACTTTTACACTGCATTGTCCACCTTTCTTCTATTTTCCTGCTTAATTTTATTGAGATTTTTTATTTAAAATTATAAAAAACTAAAATGTTTTGTATTTTAATTATTGAAAAAAAATCATAATAATATTGATACAAATGAACTTATACAAAGTAAATAAAAGAGAACCGATGTATTGAATTTGCACTTTAATAGGAAAATGTTTATTGATGTGCACTTAACTTTTCAAAGGGGAACCCCTCCAAAACAATATTAATCAATTAGCAACATATCACATAGTTTAAACTTTCATAAAGTGTTTCTATATATTGCAAATCCTAACCACCTAGTGAGCTTGAGGCTACATCAAATACCTAGTGAGCCTTCTTTAATGAGGCCCTCACTTTATTGATCACATGCTCTAATTTCTTAGTGGTCCTTATATAATAAAGATTTCAAGTATACATTATTCAAGAACCTATCCCTTAACTAAGAGTGTTTGGGTGGGACCCTAACATGCCCTCTCCCATCAAAATCAGTGTTTTCTTGAAGGCTAGAGATGTCGAAACTGTTGTAGGGTGATAGATTGTTCCCAAGTGGCATCTTTTCATAGTGTATTATTCCACTGGATCAAGACATTTTGGATAATTCAATGACGCTTGTGCCATTTTGTTTTGTCTAAATATACCTCATGTTACAACTAAATGGAACCCTCTTCATCCAATTCTCGTAGGATGGTTTGAAATCCACAGTTTGGCAGGATACCACTTTCTTTAAGCATGACACATGAAATACATGGTGGATCTTAGAGTGGGAAGGTCGAGCTAATTTGTAGGCAACTGGTCCAGAGTATTGGATATGGTCCAGAAAACCTAGATGAAAATTTTTGGTGGTTCTCCTTGAGATATGTTTGATTATATGGTTGGATACAAAGGAACACATGATCCACTTCTTTAAAGTGGTTCTTAGATTAACATTGATTGGCCTATTGCTTTGTTATGTTACAATCCAACAACACATTGTCCTTGAGTGTATAATGAATGTCAGATTGGACATTCAAGGTTTTTCCACCTCCTAAACCTTGGATGTGTCTCGTAAGTATGAACCTAGAAATATCATATTATTTCCATAGGGCCACCTCATAAGAAGGCATTTTGTTAGCACCATGATAGGTGGTAGTGTACCTCCATTTGATAAGAGATATCCACTAAAGCCATCGTGCTTTTTTTTAGGACAACATCTTAAATATGGTTCTAAACACTTAATTGTAAGTTTCAAACCTTTGCAAGCGAAAAAATTATTATACATTCTTAAGTAAAATAGAAAGAACAACAATGACACACACATAGTACATGGAGATTTACCTTGGAAATCCTTAACTAGGAAAAGCAATCAAATTTAGTGTTTCATCTCTATCATTTGCAATGTATTAACTTAATTTTTCACAATACCATATTTAGATATTTTGCAACATCGAAAACCTCAATCCACTAACTTGAATGAGATAAAAAACCTACTCATTTAGCCATGATTAGATTATAGTGGGTCGAAAAGGCATAAAAGGAATAAATAAAAAAATAACCTTAAACCCCAACAAACACTTTTGGATGAGTGTACAATCCACATGCTTTAGTGAATGCATTATGATTAATTGCAAAATATGTGAGATTTTTAGCACCAATATAGATCCATCTTAACTCTGGCTTTATCAAGCACCGAGAGGGATCAAATCACTTAAGATGCAAACCTCTTTTAGAGTTCTAAACTTAAAGATAGGTTCCAAATAAAATTTCAAAACGTCAAACTTGATCAAATAAAACAAAACCATCAAACCTTGCTCCTCATATAATAAATACTTGCATTCTGTGATCATAATCCTACCCCTCCACTTATCCCATGCTATGATAGTCATATGTACATAGTGTTAGCCTCCCTATCACAACATGTGAGGGGGCATGTAAGGGACTTGGAACACACATTTATTACATTGCATTGTTCATATTTTATTTACTTCAAGTGCTAAAATAAATTACTCTTCTTATTTTTTCTTAGAAATTAGAACTTTATACCTTTCTTCTTAATATCTCTTAGCTTTTTCTTCAATTTTTATAATTCCTTAGTGATATCCCATAATTTAATAAATAAAAATTACATAAAATTTCGTAAGTTTTAGGAGTAATTAAAGTTTAATTTCGTCAATGTATTACTCAGTTTTTCTTAGAAGGGTGATAGTCCACTTGAAAGACGAGATAGCTCATTTTTCCGTTTTTAATAAGCTTTTTAATTTATTTTTATTAATAACTTTCTCTAAATTGAATCGATTGATATAGTTTCTTTTTAATATATTTTAACAACTTTATTGTAATTTTATAAGTTAAATATTCATATATATATATATTGTTATTTTGAATATATAGGTTTTGAGTCTAAGATTAAATTGTATATAGGGGAATTGCAGTTGCACAAATATTCTCCTCTCAAACTAACTTGCCTCGGTTGCCTCAGTCGCCGAGAATGCTTCGTTTAATCTCGCAGAGTTCTGGTTCTCACTATAAAATCTCGTAGAACCTCTCCCATGGCTTTATTGTCCCCAATATTGAAACAAGGATGCTGACGAATATATGGGAAATAGATGGTAACGTTGCATTAAACAATAACCGATAGCTACAGCTGAGCGTGAGGGTCCTGTGTGAGGTCGGCTGATTTGACAGTGCATTTCCGGTCACCGGAGCAAATAACTGCAGCCCGAGAGTTGTCTATGGATGGCATACTCATTCTATGGAGGATGGATGGTTCTCACACCTAACAGGCTCTTCTTAAAGGTGATTCTGTCTAGTGCATAAGGATTGCCATCCATAACCACGATGGATCGGTGTGCAACCAAAAAACATTGAAGGGACAGGTATGTTCAAGCCCTCGATCGAGGTATTTGCTCGATTGAGGGCCTAAAACAGGCCTTTTTAATGTTTTTCAAAAGCTAGATCTAGCTTTTCAAAAGCTAGATCGAGCATTTCAAAATCTAGATTGAGCTTTTGAAAATATAGATCGAGGTCTTGTTTCAACCCTCGATCGAGGTCTTTTAAAATCCTCAATCAAGGTCTTTTAAAACCCTCAAACGAGCTTTTAAAACCTCGATCGAGAGCTTGAAAAGACCTCAATCGAGGGTTCGAAAAATAAGTTTTTTGGCACCCACGTGCCAAAAATGGTGAACCACCTTCGTGGAATCACCCTAATATTAATTTGCAAAATAAGTTCTTAAATATTTGGTACAAGAAAGAGAAAATTGCATTGTAGCATATTTCTCTTACTAAACAAGAAGGGCCCAAGGGGCACATGAAGAAGCCCTTATAGGTAAAATAGTTGAAGTATCTACAAACATGGAAGATGTAGAGGCTAATGTTGAATCAAAAGAAGAAAAATCTACAAAAGAACATGAAGAAAATCCCTAAGAAGGAGATAAACATGAAGAAGATGATAAGGAGCTACATGACCCAAAAGAATATGTTTAAGATTCAAAGAAATACGTTCTTATATCTAAGGTTTCATTCTATCGACACCCACACCACCATGAGAAACAATAGTCATCAAGGCAAGGTAGAGAGAATCAATGAACATGGAACCAAAAAGGAAACCAATATGGAGGAACATGGAAGACTAAAAGAAATGAATGGATATATCAAAATAACATAACAACAACATGGAACAAGAGGAGCAATTAGAATCAAGATCAAGGTTGTAAGGAAGCAGTTGGAGCCCATGTCCACATTTCATGAGGATGGATGGATGCTTGTCCTTCGTACTAGTTGGCTAAATTGATTAGTAGGTCATATTATATGTTTTCTTCCCATGGTTCAAGGACAAAATATGAGAAGGGGGGTGGAACTTTATGTAACTAAGAAAGATAATATGAGGTACTTAGGGAGGTACCCAAAGGGAATAATGCATGTAATGCGGTCATAATCATGGAATATGTCCAGTTGATAGTTAGAGGAAAAAATATAATAATAAGGGTAGTTGACATAGGACCTTATGAGAAAGTATAAATATACATGAGTATCATTGTATGAGATATATTAGATATATTGTATTGTATCGAGCATGGCTTGTGGAGTGATTCCTTCCATAGGGATTAATTGGTGGTGTCACCCTACCTTCAATGTCTCTCTTTATATGTTGGGGTTATTCTTATGGTGAATGTCTTTTGGTTATTTATGAAGTATAAAGGGTTCTATATCTTTTTTGTGATTCAATTTTTGGGTTAAGGATCACTACACACATGGGTTAACCCATTTGAATGGGAAGTCATATTTCTCCATTTATTCTTCTAGGAAACTATATAAATAAATACGTAGTTCTCCATGAAATTCAAAAATTTTAATGAGAGTAAGGTTATGCTACAATATTTTAGGTGGAGTTTGTAATCCCACTTACTTCAATCCATTTCATTATGCTTCATGAGTGGCTTTGCTTCTCAAATTTCTCTTCCATTTCCCATTACATAAGGGAAATTATTGCTCCAATCATTCTACAATCTATGGGAGAGTCCTAAAGAGTAAATAACCCCACAAAGGGAGAGCTTGGAGATCATCTTTACCACTCCCTCAAAGTGAAATATTTCAATTTCATAACTTAAATCTTTCCATTTGATATGAAAACGAAGCATTCAGTATCTTTTCCCCATAATATTGTTCAATGATTTTATGATTCTTGTTTGGAGTTTATGATAACTATTTGAATTGTTAATATTTTTAGAGAAGTGTATTTTTGGTTCTTTATAGTCATTATGTGTAGGTCTCTAAGGATAATTCTCCATTTGAATTCATTTCTCCTTGCTTTGAAAAAAATACAATTCATCAATAAATATTTCCTCAAGGTTGCTTCTCGCTTCTCCACCAATTTAAGTTCATTACATGCTTATGGATATACTTGGTTTGGTTTGTTCACTCAAACAAATCACACTTCTAATTGTTTGTTTACCTCAATAGTTCAAACCTTTCGATCAAGTGTATTATTTGATAATTCCTTCCATCAAATCACACACAGCAGGAATGGTGACCATACTACGGATGAAATCTCAAATTTTGATTTGTTGTTGAATTTATGAATTTTTCCATCATCAATTGTCGCCTTCTAACACTTGTCATTGTAGTTTATATGGTTGTTTCCACAAACAGACGACTACAAAGCTTTTAATTTTCACATTTTAAGTTTTCACAGATTCTCGAAAACTATGTTACTATCAAAGTGTTTTTTTTCACTATTAGGTGAGGCCCATTTAACAAAATCGTATAGCTTAGGAACTATGTGTTTCATAATTCATGTAGACTACACTCCATCTCACATAGACTACACTCTATCTCACATTTTAAGTCTACATAGTTAATTTAAAAGAGGTGTTTTTAAGTGGATTTTCTTTCTGAGTGGGTGAGGGCCTAGATAATATTTTTTCTAAAATTATAGGTTGTTTCAATTGCTATTTTATTTTCGTAAATTTCCTCACACTTAGAGAAATTAGAACTAAAGTGGCGGCACGATGAAAGTGGTATTCTTTATTATCATAATCGGACAACGCGATGGGATGAAAATTGCTGATCGTACAGGGACAGTTGCCTCTCCTTCACTTTATATATATATATGAATCAGAATGATTGATTTGACGAAGTAGATGTTTTGGCTAATATTATCTTTGTTGTTCGTTATTTAATGCTGTAATACTATGATAGGCTAGATTTCAAGATGTTTGAGATTCAAGTGCCAACCAACCTATTGCTGCCCTATTAAATGACTTACACCAAGCTAAATAATATTCACCATTTTTTTGCAAACCCAATTGCCTTTTTATTGGACTACCATTAAAGTGATTAATATTGTTATAAAGTTCTCGCAATTCGCGAGAGTGTTGTTTAAGGAAAGTGATTTTTATTCAACTACCATTGAAGTCATTAATGTTGTTATAACGTTCTCACAATTCGAGACGGTGTTGTTTAAGGAAAGTGATTAATGTTGTCATAACGTTTTAACGATTTGAGAGAGTGTTGTTTAAGGAACTGATAATCCATTTTCTAGTAAACATTTATTATTTGATGTAGTAGTTTAAACCTATTATAATTTAATATTTTTTTTTAGTTATATAAAAAAATCTTACTATGACCATTATGCAGATCATGAAGACTATGTTCATAAGAATCTTGTAAGAGTGAAGATTATGGACATAAGGATCTCTTACAGTTGCATGTCAAATCTTTAAGAAGATTTATTAAAATTATAAATATAAGTGGGTGAAATTATATAATTATATATATATTTTTATCTATTTTTTATTATTAAAAATTTGAAACAAACGCTCTGTAAATATATTTTTTTTTCAAATATATATTAATATATATATATATAATTTATTTGAATTTATTGAATTTATTGAATTTGAAATTTATTGTTGGTGGTGTCGACAGAAGGAGGAATCCGCGGGACATAAAGATGTATTTAGTGGAAATGGCCGACCGGAACGTATTGAGTGTCGAATAATAGCAGTGAAAAAGGGGAGTAAATTCCGAGTCCGTGCGGAGTAAATTCAAGCAAGGTGGAATTCCAAGTCTTGCGCATCGGTGAAATTCTGGCGTAAAGGTGACGGTGAAAGTGACGGTGAAATTCTGGCGTAAAGGTGACGGTGAAAGTGAAATAAAGGTAAAGGTAAAGGTAAAGGTGAAAGTGAAATAAAGGTATAGGTAAAGGTGAAAGAAAATTGAAGAAATCGCCGTATGGAGCGGGTCTTTAGTGAAGGTCAAAGAAATTCAACAAAACTACTGAAAATTTGTTGGTGGTGACATCCGCGGGACATATTGTCTGTGCGAAAGAATAGCAGTGATAGGTGAAATTTTTGCGTATAGGTGATGGTGAAAGTGGGAGTCAATTCACAACTTTATGGAAAATTCCGAATCTTGCGTATAGGTGACGGTGAAAGTGAAATCAAGTAAATTCACAACTTTATGGAAAATTCCGAATCTTGCGTATAGGTGACGGTGAAAGTGAAATCAAGTAAATTCACAACTTTATGGAAAATTCGTTGGTGGTGTCAAATGAATCGCCGTGAATTGCCGTGTTCTTTGTGTAACATAATGGTGGTGGTGGTTAGGATATTTAAAAACTTGATTTATTGAACTTAAAAAAAATGATATGGAATAATTAATTTGTTTTAGGATTAAAAAAAATGATATGGAATAATTAATTTGTTTTAGGATTTTATTTTTATGTTTGAAAAGATTGAAAAGAAGCTTTTATAAATTTCCATAATTTTGTTGACTTACCAGGTTGGGAAGATTGGTATCATTACAAATATTTTGAAATTGGGATGTATAGGAATTACTCTTAAAGGAAGGACAAAACCAAGATTGATCACTACATCCTAGAGGCTATTACGATGAATGATGTGGTAACCATTCCTCAAATTTATTCTACATTGAGAGTTTACTAGGCAAATCTCCAACCAATGATGGTTAAAGTCGAAGGTATGATTGCAAGGAAACCTATATCTATTTCAATTGATCGTAGATCTAGCCACGATTATGTTACTCCTATAATTGTTAAAAGTCATGCTCTTAAGAAATGAAAACATATTAAGCCATGGCTAGTTCAACTAGTCACTAGGACCAAGACAAGGGCTAGTGAAATGTTGGAGAGTTGTTTGTTAGAATTGAATGGAATCTTTATGTAGGTAAACTTGAATATGCTTCCACTTGGTATAAAGTTGTCATCTGAATGGATTGGTTGGATGCACATAAGATTCTCGATTGCATTAATGAAGACAAAGACTCATGCATAGTAAGAGTCATTCTAAAGACAAACCAGTTTTTGTAACCTTGGAGTATTATTTGAATTCCTAAATCATAGGTCCTAATCTAGTTTAAATGTTAGTGTTTTCCAATGAGAGATACCAGCCCTAGGTTCACTACACACTCTCATGGGTTGAAATTGGTGTGGGGTTTTAAGCTAGAGATTTCTGCGAAGAACTATTCGATTACATATTAAATTAAGGGTAAGGTTTTGGGTTGTTGGCTTATATGGTAATTTTTTAGTTCCACGAATGATGGGAGGTTATTGAACTTGAAATATTTGATTGAAATTAAATGACTAGAATGATAAATACATGGAAGCAAATATATAATTTCCCTTTATTAGTTCTAATTTCTCTAAGTGTGAGGAAATTTACGAAAATAAAATAGCAATTGAAACAACCTATAATTTTAGAAAAAATATTATCTAGGCCCTCACCCACTCAGAAAGAAAATCCACTTAAAAACACCTCTTTTAAATTAACTATGTAGACTTAAAATGTGAGATAGAGTGTAGTCTATGTGAGATGGAGTGTAGTCTACATGAATTATGAAACACATAGTTCCTAAGCTATACGATTTTGTTAAATGGGCCTCACCTAATAATGAAAAAAAACACTTTGATAGTAACATAGTTTTCGAGAATCTGTGAAAACTTAAAATGTGAAAATTAAAAGCTTTGTAGTCGTCTGTTTGTGGAAACAACCATATAAACTACAATGACAAGTGTTAGAAGGCGACAATTGATGATGGAAAAATTCATAAATTCAACAACAAATCAAAATTTGAGATTTCATCCGTAGTATGGTCACCATTCCTGCTGTGTGTGATTTGATGGAAGGAATTATCAAATAATACACTTGATCGAAAGGTTTGAACTATTGAGGTAAACAAACAATTAGAAGTGTGATTTGTTTGAGTGAACAAACCAAACCAACTATATCCATAAGCATGTAATGAACTTAAATTGGTGGAGAAGAGAGAAGCAACCTTGAGGAAATATTTATTGATGAATTGTATTTTTTTCAAAGCAAGGAGAAATGAATTCAAATGGAGAATTATCCTTAGAGACCTACACATAATGACTATAAAGAACCAAAAATACACTTCTCGAAAAATATTAACAATTCAAATAGTTATCATAAACTCCAAACAAGAATCATAAAATCATTGAACAATATTATGGGGAAAAGATACTGAATGCTTCGTTTTCATATCAAATGGAAAGATTTAAGTTATGAAATTGAAATATTTCACTTTGAGGGAGTGGTAAAGATGATCTCCAAGCTCTCCCTTTGTGGGGTTATTTACTCTTTAGGACTGTCCCATAGATTGTAGAATGATTGGAGCAATAATTTCCCTTATGTAATGGGAAATGGAAGAGAAATTTGAGAAGCAAAGCCACTCATGAAGCATAATGAAATGGATTGAAGTAAGTGGGATTACAAACTCCACCTAAAATATTGTAGCATAACCTTACTCTCATTAAAATTTTTGAATTTCATGGAGAACTACGTATTTATTTATATAGTTTCCTAGAAGAATAAATGGAGAAATATGACTTCCCATTCAAATGGGTTAACCCATGTGTGTAGTGATCCTTAACCCAAAAATTGAATCACAAAAAAGATATAGAACCCTTTATACTTCATAAATAACCAAAAGACATTCACCATAAGAATAACCCCAACATATAAAGAGAGACATTGAAGGTAGGGTGACACCACCAATTAATCCCTATGGAAGGAATCACTCCACAAGCCATGCTCGATACAATACAATATATCTAATATATCTCATACAATGATACTCATGTATATTTATACTTTCTCATAAGGTCCTATGTCAACTACCCTTATTATTATATTATTTCCTCTAACTATCAGCTGGACATATTCCATGATTATGGCCGCATTACATGCATTATTCCCTTTGGGTACCTCCCTAAGTACCTCATATTATCTTTAGTAGTTACATAAAGTTCCACCCCCCTTCTCATATTTTGTCCTTGAACCATGGGAAGAAGACATATAATATGACCTACTAATCAATTTAGCCAACTAGTACGAAGGACAGGCATCCATCCATCCTCATGAAATGTGGACATGGGCTCCAACTGCTTCCTTACAACCTTGATCTTGATTCTAATTGCTCCTCTTGTTCCATGTTGTTGTTATGTTATTTTGATATATCCATTCATTTCTTTCAGTCTTCCATGTTCCTCCATATTGGTTTCCTTTTTGGTTCCATGTTCATTGATTCTCTCTACCTTGCCTTGATGACTATTGTTTCTCATGGTGGTGTGGGTGTCGATAGAATGAAACCTTAGATATAAGAATGTATTTCTTTCAATCTTAAACATATTCTTTTGGGTCATGTAGCTCCTTATCATCTTCTTCATGTTTATCTCCTTCTTAGGGATTTTCTTCATGTTCTTTTGTAGATTTTTCTTCTTTTGATTCAACATTAGCCTTTACATCTTCCATGTTTGTAGATACTTCAACTATTTTACCTGTAAGGGCTTCTTCATGTGCCCCTTGGGCCCTTCTTGTTTAGTAAGAGAAATATGCTGCAATGCAATTTTCTCTTTCTTGTACCAAATATTTAAGAACTTATTTTGCAAATTAATATTAGGGTGATTCCACGAAGGTGGTTCACCATTTTCGGCACGTGGGTGCCAAAAAACTTATTTTTCGAACCCTCGATTGAGGTCTTTTCAAGCTCTCGATCGAGGTTTTAAAAACTCGATCGAGGGTTTTAAAAGACCTTGATCGAGGATTTTAAAAGACCTCGATCGAGGGTTGAAACAAGACCTCGATCTATATTTTCAAAAGCTCAATCTAGCTTTTGAAATGCTCGATCTAGCTTTTGAAAAGCTAGATCTAGCTTTTGAAAAACATAAAAAAGGCCCGTTTTAGGCCCTCGATTGAGCAAATACCTCGATCGAGGGCTTGAACATACATGTCCCTTCAATGTTTTATTGTTGCACACCGATCCATCGTGGTTATGGATGGCAATCCTTATGCACTAGACAGAATCACCTTTAAGAAGAGCTTGTTAGGTGTGAGAACCATCCATCCTCCATAGAATGAGTATGTCATCCATAGACAACTCTCGAGTTGCAGTTATTCGCTCCGGTGACCGGAAATGCACTGTCAAATCAGCTAACCTCACACAGGACCCTCACGCTCAGCTATAGCTATCGGTTATTGTTTAATGCAACGTTACCATCTATTTCCCATATATTCGTCAGCATCCTTGTTTCAATATTGGGGACAATAAAGCCATGGGGAGAGGTTCTACAAGATTTTATAATGAGAACCAGAACTCTGCGAGATTAAACGAAGCATTCTCGGCGACTGAGGCAACCGAGGCAAGTTAGTTTGAGAGGAGAATATTTATGCAACTGCAATTCCCCTATATACAATTTAATCTTAGACTCAAAACCTATATATTCAAAATAACAATATATATATGAATATTTAACTTATGAAATTACAATAAAGTTGTTAAAATATATTAAAAAGAAACTAAAAACTGAGTAATACATTGACGAAATTAAACTTTAATTACTCCTAAAACTTAGGAAATTTTATGTAATTTTTATTTATTAAATTATGGGATATCACTAAGGAATTATAAAAATTGAAGAAAAAGCTAAGAGATATTAAGAACAAAGGTATAAAGTTCTAATTTATAACAAAAAATAAGAAGAGTAATTTATTTTAGCACTTGAAGTAAATAAAATATGAACAATGCAATGTAATAAATGTGTGTTCCAAGTCCCTTACATGCCCCCTCACATGTTGTGATAGGGAGGCTAACACTATGTACATATGACTATCATAGCATGGGATAAGTGGAGGGGTAGGATTATGATCACAGAATGCAAGTATTTATTATATGAGGAGCAAGGTTTGATGGTTTTGTTTTATTTGATCAAGCTTGACATTCTGAAATTTTATTTGGAACCTATCTTTAAGTTTAGAACTCTAAAAGAGGTTTGCATCTTAAGAGATTTGATCCCTCTCGGTGCTTGATAGAGCCAGAGTTAAGATGGATCTATATTGGTGCTAAAAATCTCACATATTTTGCAATTAATCATAATGCATTCACTAAAGCATGTGGATTGTACACTCATCCAAAAGTGTTTGTTGGGGTTTAAGGTTATTTTTTTCTTTATTCCTTTTGTGCCTTTTCGACCCACTATAATCTAATCATGGCTAAATGAGTAGGTTTTTTATCTCATTCAAGTTAGTGGATTGAGGTTTTCGATGTTGCAAAATATCTAAATATGGTATTGTGAAAAATTAAGTTAATACATTGCAAATGATAGAGATGAAACACTAAATTCGATTGCTTTTCCTAGTTAAGGATTTCCAAGGTAAATCTCCATGTACTATGTGTGTGTCATTGTTGTTCTTTCTATTTTACTTAAGAATGTATAATAATTTTTTCGCTTGCAAAGGTTTGAAACTTACAATTAAGTGTTTAGAACCATATTTAAGATGTTGTCCTAAAAAAAAGCACGATGGCTTTAGTGGATATCTTTTATCAAATGGAGGTACACTACCACCTATCATGGTGCTAACAAAATGCCTTCTTATGAGGTGGCCCTATGGAAATAATATGACATTTCTAGGTTCATACTTACTAGACACATCCAAGGTTTAGGAGGTGGAAAAACCTTGAATGTCCAATCTGACATTCATTATACACTCAAGGACAATGTGTTGTTGGATTGTAACATAACAAAGCAATAGACCAATCAATGTTAATCTAAGAACCACTTTGAAGAAGTGGATCATGTGTTCCTTTGTATCCAACCGTATAATCAAACATCTCTCAAGGAGAACCACCAAAAATTTTCATCTAGGTTTTCTGGACCATATCCAATACTCTGGACCAGTTGCCTACAAATTAGCTCGACCTTCCCACTCTAAGATCCACCATGTATTTCATGTGTCATGCTTAAAGAAAGTGGTAGCCTGCCAAACTGTGGATTTCAAACCATCCTACGAGAATTGGATGAAGAGGGTTCCATTTAGTTGTAACATGAGGTATATTTAGACAAAATAAAATGGCACAAGCGTCATTGAATTATCCAAAATGTCTTGATCCAGTGGAATAATACACTATGCAAAGATGCCACTTGGGAACAATCTATCACCCTACAACAATTTCCACATCTCTAGCCTTCAAGAAAACACTGATTTTGATGGGAGAGGGCATGTTAGGGTCCCACCCAAACACTCTTAGTTAAGGGATAGGTTCTTGCATAATGTATACTTGAAATCTTTATTATATAAGGACCACTAAGAAATTAGAGCATGTGATCAATAGAGTGAGGGCCTCATTAAAGAAGGCTCACTAGGTATTTGATGTAGCCTCAAGCTCACTAGGTGGTTAGGATTTGCAATATATAGAAACACTTTATGAAAGTTTAAACTATGTAATATGTTGCTAATTGATTAATATTGTTTTGGAGGGGTTCCCCTTTGAAAAGTAAGTGAACATCAATAAACATTTTCCTATTAAAGTGCAAATTCAATACATCGGTTCTCTTTTATTTACTTTGTATAAGTTCATTTGTATCAATATTATTATGATTTTTTTTCAATAATTAAAATACAAAATATTTTAGTTTTTTATAATTTTAAATAAAAAATCTCAATAAAATTAAGCAGGAAATTAGAGGAAGGGTGGACAATGCAGTGTAAAAGTGCAGCAAAATTATGATACAGTACAACTCAGATAGAAGCAGAATAACATCACACTAATTCATTAATCATAATATGAACAATAAATAATACAATGGAGAGGATTTGAATACCAAGGTGGTCGAATTAGCCTGCATGAACTCATCATCAGATCAGTAATGGAGTGTCATCAATGCACTGGTAGCTGTCAAACTGAGTCAACTAGATGTAACTAAGTCTAACAGAATATAACTAGTCTTAACTGGATGTAACTGAAGTTGTCAGTAGTCAGAACAGATAAACTAGTCTCTCTAGATGTCTAACAGAGTGTATCAATCAATTAACAAGAAATTGACTGAGTGTAGTCAGTTACCAAGCAACTAACTAAGTGTGGTAGGTGAGAGAGGGCGCACTTCACATGTGGTAGGTGAAAAGAGGGTGCATCACTGACTAGGAGGGATGGAACTAAACAAAAAGAAGCTCCTGGGGCTAGTAGACTAGGGACAAGGTGCTGGGAGATAGAGCTACTGATGACTGGGATGCATGCAATTGCATGCCTGCATGCAAAAATGCATGCATGACTGAATGCAATGCTAGTAGGACTAGGATGGAGTATAGGAATATCCTAACATCCCCCCTTAATCCATCCTGGGCCCTGGTAACTGAGACCAAAGATCACCCAATACAATGAATAATAAAGAACAGTCCATGAAACAAGGAAATGGGAAAAAACCTCATGGGAAAAATACCCCCCCTCAAAAGAGACTGTAAGGCACACTAAAAAATAAATGCTCCAAACTCAAGCAGGTGTGATGGTTGGTCATATGTCTGGAGGTATCTTCTTCTTGGTAAGAAGTGGTTCATGCTCCAAAAACATGTGCTTGTGTTCTCCTTTAGTGGATGCAAGCAAATATGGAGACATGTGCTTGTACTTGCTCTTCATACCGAATGTGATGAGAACAAATCCAAAGGTATGAGGATGATATTGGAACCTGTGATTCGAATCAACCGAGGTAGGATCAAATCCATGAATGTGTTGATAGTCTTTTGTTATCTCCTTTGAACCATCATAGGTGAGATCATGCCCAAAAGAACCATCACATGATAGTGGTTGCTTGGAATTCAAATCAGCTCCAAGACTTGATAAATGGTTTATTGAGATCTCCTTTGAACCAGCAGGGGTGAGATCAAAACCAAATGATCCATGATATGCATGAGAAATGATCCCAAGCGAATGGTAATTCCCTACATCTTCAATGAACTTCTGAGAGCATGTACAAATGATCATATAGTAGTACATAAGAGATAAGTGATCAAGCAGAGCGAATGCATCACCTCCAATTGTTGATTTAACCTCCGAAACATTCAATAGATCATCATTATGCAAACCAATAGACTCTTGTGCAAGAGAGGATTTAAGAACCTCTTTAGTTTCTAGAGTGTGAGTTGGCTCAGAATTCGAAATAGAAGACATTGGGAACATGAGTGTTGAATCTACAAGTTATTCTTCCTTTTGGACAACTTAATTATGAGATATGTTTGATACTAAATCATGATTAGAGGGACCATCAAGGAGGCCGAATGCATCACTGGGCTTGCTCTCCAAATAGTTTGCACCAATCCCTTCATTATGTTTTCCAAATATTTCATCCAGATGGGCCCATAGCTCTTTTGTAGATTTAGCAGAATCATAGAAGTGGGATTGCATACAACGAGACATAGCAGTCAACATTGCTCCATAGGCTTTCTCACCTTCATTTAACCAATCATTCTCCTCTTCAGAGGATTAGAACTCTCTTTCAAGACAATAATAAAAAAGACCATGTATCTTCAAATATGCTATCATCTTTGGTTTCCACTCATCATAGTTGAATGGAGAGAGAGGAGGAATTCCTTCCAAATTCATGGAAGCTGTTGTAGAAGACCTGCACAAAATAATAGGGAATATATGCAACTGCTACTACTGCAAAACTGCAGAAAACTGTTGATGTATTTGTAACTTCGAAATGTATTCACTTGTATATTGTATTTGTATTTTCTTATTCTACCTCCAACATAGATGTTTATTCCTCCGGTTGGAGAAGTCATTATTGTACTTGGGTCATGTAAAGTCACTGAGTTCAATCCTCCCATGTATGTCGAGGCTATAGACCCCAGAGTTAAGTTATTAATGGGTTATTGGACTCTCCTAGAGAAGTCGGCCCAGTCAGTTACACTTAGGGGCTGACCTTTGGGGTTAAGGCTAAGTGAAAGGCAAAGTATAAATAGAGAGGGTACTCCTCTCTATTTGATCATTCACAGACTCACTCACTTCGCATTAGTGGGAGAGAGGAGGATTTTGCACAAGTGGAGGAGGAGGAAGCTGCTGGAGACCATCTATTTGTTTTGGGGTTTTGTAATATTGCTCATTCTATCTCTGAGGAAGTTGTGGGGTTTTCTCCTTTCTGGTTTCCCAAGTGAAATAATTTGTGTCTCTTGTCTCTTGTGTTTGTTTTGATGTGCATGTTATTCTCTCAGTTAAGATCCTAGATCATATTGAATCAAATGATGAAAAACTAACAAAAACTGCTGCTGCACTCGAAATCTTGGTAATAACCTGCAAAAATAAACTTAGGAATGGAGATAGACTATACTCTCAACATTCTCTAATACCATGTGAAAATACTGACAGCAGATCTAAGAGCTGATGTATACCTCACAAGAGATATTAAGAAGGAAAATAGAAGAAGAGTGGACAATGCAGTGTAAAAGAGCAACACAATTATTATACAGTAGAACTCAGATAGAAGCAGAATAACATCACACTAATTCATTAATCATAATATGAACAATAAATAATACAATGGAGACGATTCGAATACCAAGGTGGTAGTTGGAATTAGCCGACATGAACTCATCATCAGATCAGTAGTGGAGTGTCATCAATGCACTGGTAGCTATCAAACTGAGTCAACTAGTTGTAACTGAGTCTAACAGAATATAACTAGTGTTAATTGGATGTAACTGAAGCTATTAGTAATGAGAACAGATAAACTAGTCTCTATGGATGTCTAACAGAGTGTATCAGTCAATTAACAAGCAACTAACTGAGTGCAGTTAGTTAACAAGCGACTAACTGAGTGTGGTAGGTGTGGTAGGTGAGAGAGGGATCGCTTCACATGTGGTAGGTGAAAAGAGGGTGCGTCACTGACTAGGAGGGCTGGAACTGAACATAAAGAAACTCTTGGGGCTAGCAGACTAGGGACAAGGTGTTGGGAGACAGGGATACTGATGACTGGGATGCATGCAATTGCACGCGTGCATGCAATTGCATGACTGCATGCAAATATGCATGCATGACTGAATGCAATGCTGGTAGGACTAGGATGGAGTATAGGAATATCCTATCATCCCATTGAATATATATAAAAAAAAATCTTTTATGTTTTAGTAACCCAAATCCTCATGGAAATATCCCACCAACTAAACAATTCACCAACCATTAATTTAATAATTTTAATAATGGTAAAAATACATGATATATTTTAATAATATTTTTTTTTAAATTGTTAATTTATAGATTAATATTAAATTAGTTTTAATAAATAATATTTTATTTTTTACATATAAATATAAAACTTTAAAATAAACAAAAAAATTATATAAAATTGATTTAAACCTACATTCAAGTTAATTTTCATAAAATTTATATAACTTATTTATTTTAATTATACACAATCCAATAATTTTCAACCAATTCTAAACTTATATATGAATCCTCTTGTTGAATGGGTACTTCTAACTACATTTATATGATTTGGAATGGGGTCACAATTTTTCGTTAAGATATATAAACAACCATAAGTGATGCCTAGAAAGAAATAATAAGGATATCAGACATGTATGCTTTATACATTATACATGAATCACAAACACATATGCCTTAAACTTGTTCAAATGGTGGTGGTGGTTTAACTTTTTGAAGATGAACACTCATTAGAATATTGTTGTTGCCACTGGCTGCAATTGTAAGTATAAATGACTGTTGCAATAAGTGCAATAATTTACTATAATGTCTTTCTCGTGCAACCACTCCACTTCCTCGCCCCATTGCAGTTTGGACATTCAGTGGCCAAATCCCTCTTCAAAGACCTCAAATGCTCAACATCACGTAGCTCTTCTAACTCGGAACAAAACTGGAAAGACAATGTTTGAAGTTTTGTCAGCTGCAACAACTCCTGTATTCGTTTCAGCTATCGTAATCCAATCCATCCAATCTCTCTTGAGATACCAATGTTTTAAGAGTTGGAATCTCCAGTTCTTTGCAGTAGTAAATGCCTAATGTTTGAATTTTTGAAAGAGTACAAACCCTCCTACTTTTCTCAAACAAGGACAAAACGCTAACCATAGATCTATTAGTATCGTTGGCAATGCTCCAACCTCCACCATGTTGAAATATTGTAACTTCTAAGAATATTATATTTGTACTTTATTATTCTGGAGATGTTCCATTCCTCCGTGGAGACCCTATTGTATATCCGGAGATGTTTATTCCTCCGAGGAAGTGTGGTAACTAGGGTTATTAGATCTCCCATTTGAGGTTGGCCCTAAGTTAGCTATTTAGGGGTTATTAGACTCTCTTAGGAGAGGTCGGCCCCATTAGGGTGAAGACAATGATACATGATCAAGACCTACTTATGTATCTATGGGCTGAAGCAGCTAGGACAACAGTCTATGTGCAAAATAGACTATCTCATAGTTCTTTTGAATTCAAGACCCCAGAAGAAGTGTTTACAGGGAAAAATCCTAAGGTAAGTCATCTCAAGAATCTTTATCAACCAGGGAAAGTATGTTGTGGAAGTCTTAAAAATATTTGATCTGTTGGAATGCAAATCCATGGCCACTCCCATGGATTCCAAATTGAAGTTGTTAGCTGATGACTCCTCAGAGTTAGTGGATGTGGCTCTGTACAAACAGATTATTGGGTCATTGATGTATCAAACGAATACCAGGCCCAATATATGCTTTGCTATGAACACCTTGAGTCAGTATCTAGTGGAACCTAGATGAGATCACCTGATAGCTGCAAAGCATGTGATGAGGTACCTAAAGGGTACGATAGATTTTGGTCTATGTTATCGTGGAGATCATGACTTCAGATTATATGGATACACAGATGCTGATTGGGAAGGAAGTGTATCAGACAGGAAGAGTACATTGGGTGGATGTTATTGTCTTGGATCTACCATGATCTCGTGGTTTAGCAGGAAGCAGTCAAGTGTGTCTCTCAACACAGCTGAAGCGGAATATATAGTTGCTTACTTTGCTAGTTGTGAAGCGGTATGGCTTCAGAAGTTGTTATCAGGTTTGTTTGACTTAGAGATGGACCCCACTGTGATCCTGTGTGACAACTAGAGTTGTATCAAGATGACAGAGAATCCAGTGTTCCATGATAATTCAAAGCACATAGAGATCTGATATTTCTATATACGGGATATGGTGCAGAAAGGAGCTATCAAGCTCGAGTATGTGAGCACTAATGAACAAGTTGCTGAAGTGTTGACCAAACCTCTGTCTCGAGTAAAGTTTGAGTATTTTCGAGACAATCTTGGTGTAGTTCAGAAGGACACTCCTCAAAAGGGGGAGTGATATGGTCGATGATGATATTTGGATACTGGTATCGATATGGATACCTGTATCGATGATGAGATTGCCTACATCGATGGTAAGGTCGATGATGAGGATACTTGTATTGATGAGGACACTGTATCGATGATGTGGATACATTTGTCGATGATGAGGATACCTATATTGATGTGGATACTTGTATCGATGATGAGGATACCTGTATTGATGTGGATACTTGTATCGATGATGAGAACACCTGTATTGATGTGGATACTTGTATGAGGATTCTAGTGTCAATGATGAGGTTACTTGTTCTGACGATGAGGTTTTCGGTTACATGCATGGTCCTTAGACTTTGTCTAGTGGACGAGGATGAATTGTAGCATCCCTGGACTTAGGTCCCTAAATAGATCCGTAGACAGTTGTCTTCGAAAAAGAGGTCCATAGTGGACGAGGAGGGATTGTATCATCCATGGACTTAGGTCCCTGAATAGATCCGTAGACAGTTGTCTTCGAGAAGTGGTCCCCAGCAGACGAGAGGATTATTTCATCCTAGGACTTTGGTCCCTGAATAGATCCGTAGACAGATGTATTCGAGAAGTAGTCCCTAGTGGACGAGAGGATTGTATCATCCCAAAACTTTGGTCCCTGAATAGATCCATAGACAGATGTCTCCGAGAAATGGTCCCCAGTGGACGAGAGGATTGTATCATCCCAGGACTTTGGTCCCTGAATAGATCTGTAGACAGATGTCTCCGAGAAGTGGTCCCCAGTGGATGAGAGGATTGTATCATCCTAGGACTTTGGTCCCTGAATAGATCCGTAGACCGATGTCTCTGAGAAGTGGTCCCAGTGGACGAGAAGATTGTATCATCCCAGGACTTTGGTCCCTGAATAGATCCATAGACAGATGTCTCCGAGAAGTGGTCCCTAGTGGACGAGAGGATTGTATCATCCCAGGACTTTGGTCGCTGAATAGATCCGTAGACATGTGTCTCCGAGAAGTGGTCCCTAGAGGACGAGAGGGGATTGTATCATCCCTGGACTTCGGTCCCTGAATTGATCCGTAGACATATGTCTTCGAAAAAGGGTCCTTAGACTTTGTCTAAGTTGATGAGTGGACTGCATTGTCCCTAGACATACTATGATGTCTTAAATGGATCATGTGTATTGCAGGGTATGCTGCTACGATGCTGTTGATCGTGATGATCTAGATGACGATGTTGTTGATCATGACGATCTAGATGACAATGCTGCTGATCGTGATGATCTAGATGATGATGTTGTTGATCGTGATGATTTAGATGACGATGTTGTTGATTGTGGTGATCTAGATGATGATGTTGTTGATCGTGATGATCTAGATGACGATGTTGATGATCGTGAGGATCCAGATGATGATGTTGATGATTGTGCAGTTCCAGATGACGATGTTGATGATCGTGAGGATCCAGATGATGATATTGCTGTGGCTGATTGGGTGCTGCAGAAGATGAATATTTAGTACTGAAGATGTTGATGTTCCAGTATTGAAGATGTTCCAATAACTGCTTGAGTTACTGATGATGTATAAAGAAAGCCTCCAATGATTTATAGATGCATCATGTATTATGTAGTTGATGACTCCTTGCTTATGCAGATGTTGTTGCAATATCCTTATCGTTAAGGGGGAGTGTTGAAATATTGTAACTTCTAAGAATATTATATTTGTACTTTATTATTCCGGAGATGTTCCATTCCTCTGTGGAGACCCTATTGTATATCCAGAGATTTTTATTCCTCCGAGGAAGTGTGGTAACTAGGGTTATTAGATCTCCCATGTGAGGTCGGCCCTGAGTTAGCTGTTTAGGGGTTTTAGACTCTCTTAGGAGAGGTCGGCCCCATTATGGTGAAAAGTTAGTTAAACTCAAGTATAAATAGAGGCGGTTTGTTCCTCATTTATACCATTCATTCACTCACTTGTGATTGGTGCATAGGAGAGAGAGAGGTTTGCATAGGAGGAGAAGGAGCTCTTGTTGAGGACTACATCTTGTATTGGGTTGATTATCAATATTGAGGAAAGATTTGCTGGGTTTTCTACCCCATGAGGGTTTCCCAGGGTAAATCTTTGTCTATCTTGTGATTGTGTTTCTTTCAGTGATATTGCTTGTGAAATTAGGCTAAACTTAACACACCATACTATCAGAATTATCGATTTTGAGATCATGAAGGTTGATGTAAACAACGTAAGAATAAGATACCTCTGAAGCATCCAGTTTACTCAATGCTCCTTGCCCTCTCAATTTTGTTGTTGTTTCAAACTCCCCTAGTCCAATGTTTTTGCATGTTAGAGCTTTCTAAACTAAAAAATTTCAAATTACATAGGTTTCCAATAGACCTTGGTAATGTTTTGAAGCCATAACTCAAATACAATTCTCACAAGAACAATTATTGGTAATTTTTTCTCGCATGGTTGAAGATTTCTTTTGCGAGGATTGTTTTTCCAACCATGTCGAGTCCCACAATTCCTACAACCATAGCCTTCCCACTTTCCTGCTCAGTCTGCAATAACACTGCTCTTTCAAAATATATGACTTTGTCATCCAATCCAGTCCTATATTTGAATATGGGTGTTTTTCGAACTATTTCCAGCACTCGTTCGATGGCATCCACAGGAAAATAAGAAGACCAAAATCGCAGAACCTAAGAACTTACTAAATTACTTCCTATCTCCAAGTTCATGGCCACTGGCCATTATCCCTGCCGCTAAACAACCTGAGACATCATTCCATCCATCAACGAATAATTTGCCTCTATACAGTAACGAATTCAAATTTAAATTTGCCTCGATTTGAAATTCAAATATACACCGAGAAAATGGCACCCAAGAAAAATTGATGGTGAGCTATGGCCGTATGTAAACTGATAGCTACAGTTGAGCGTGAAGGACCTGTGTTAGTGTGATGGGAGGTTTCCAATGCAGCCTATTTGACTACATGTTTCCGGTCACCGAAATCGATAACTACAGTCGGGCGATATCCATGGATGCCATAATCATGGCATGGAGAATGGTTGCTTATGACACCTGACATGATCGCCTTAAAGGAGAGTATGTATGGTGCATAAGGCTCACCATTTAGATATTGGCTCAATTTGTTGTTATTGATTTTAGAAGCTTTCATCCCACAAATTCAATAGAAAGAAAGGAAGTTAAAACCAAACAAGCATTGTAAAAAGGCTATGGCCTCTAGATAAATGTTTAGAGGTCATATTCACAAGTACATGCCACATGGGCCAAAGAGTCAAATCCTTTTCCTAAATACAGAGTCTCAATCCTCTTTTAGTTTAAAAAAGAAGGAAAATAAGCCACTTCCAAACATTTAATTACCAACCTTTCCTTTTAAGTGGGGATCACATTATTTTTAGATACAATTAATTGCCTAACACTTTAAAGTTTACCCAAGTTCTTATAAATTTCTAGATTGCAACATGTTCTATATGTAATACCTTTCTTTTCGAAATATATGTTTACATGGTCATGAAGAGGATATTCTCCATTCCCATGACAAAATTAGATTAAAGAGATGGGCCTTTTAGATTTATCAATTTTTTACAACTTCCTAAACTCTATATACATTGAATCAAAATTAATTGTTAGACCTTTATTCACTACATTTAATGATAGGGAGATCCTTTCCTTCTATTAAAAATTATAGAAAAATTAACCAATTTATATGAAAGTTTTCTCAAAAACGTTATGAAGACTTTTTGTTCATAATATATTATGTAAAATCAAATTTGTGAGTTAAGTTTTAATCACTTTATAATTTAACAAGTAAAATATGAATTATTAAGATTTTCAAACAATATTATTGAAATATAATGATACATATTTAATATATTATATAAGTTTATTATTTATTATATAATGATACATATTTAAATGATTGTTTATTTTATTTTGGTTTAACTAAGTTATGTTGTGTATTTACATATGACTTATCTTCTTATGCTTAGATAAGATTATAATTTTCCTTTCTTTCAATATAGTCTTATAGACTCAAAAGATGAATCATTAAACCATATTAGTTACTAAAAACAAATCATTCTAATATTTTGTTAAACATTGAACACAAACATATCATCGTGTATATATATATGTGTGTGTGTTATTGGGCTTACCTTAAACATGATAGAACAAAGTGCTTTTAAGTCTTTCTTCATTATCTTTTTTATGGTTTCTTCCATGGTAGGTCATTACAATCATGTGTATGGGCTATTCTTGATATTATGGGAGGGCAATCCAATTATGTGTTGTGGCTAAATACATGTTTTAATGAACTTGTAATAAGTAAAGATGGATTTTAATGGAGAAATGCATGTATATACCTCGCCAATAAGATTTTTTAACTTGCAACATTTAAACATGGAAATGATCATCATATATATATCATTGAGTTTACTCCTTGGGTGTAAAATGATTGGAAACATTTAGATTTATACATTGGTGGCAAGGATAACTTCTTTTTCTCTTGATCACCAAATAGAAACCTAAATATTTTCATGTGTGTATATAAGCATTTGTTAACACAATTTTATTTTACACACACATCAATCATAATAATAAAATAACCCAATATTATAACTTCTCTTTTTAACTATTCAACTTAGCCTCTATTAACACACAAATATTGAAATATAAATGGTTGAAAATGTCCATATACTTTCTCTACTTTAAAAATGGTATCAATAAATTAACCCACTAAATTCATATATATAACTTCATTATGTAATTTTATATTTTATGTATATATAAAAAAACATTAAATATTATATTTTATATATATATATATAAAACAATAAAAAAATATGTGGATGTAGGTATTATGTAATAAATGCTTAATTAGTTGAATATATATATGTATATCAGTGTAACTATATAACTTTAAAAAGTATGTATGAAAAATCTAAAATAAAAGGGTTGGGTTTGTTTCGGTGTATTAGCATATATAAGTTTGCAGGCTTGCTTGTTTTATAGACCATTATTTCTACTAATTGGCATATTGAAATTCACATTGAATTTATTTCCAAAGTTATATATCATTACCTTATTACCTTTGAATGCATGAAGGCTAAGAAATTGTGCAAAACACGTTGCATCATTATTTTGATTACATAATTTCCTTGTGTGAGTCTCCAATTCCTCGTGATGTTCCTTAAAAAATTCAATTACTCTTCGTTTGAGGGAAATCTTTTGTTGTTTGCAATAGTCATCATTTTGTTCATTTTATAATTGCTGATTACTTTTTGAGTAACATTTAAATTTGGGAAATAAAGTGTTGAGTGTCATTTTATTATTTTTATATTTATTGATTTTTCTTTGAATAACATTTAAATTTAGAAAATATCAATTCTTAGATTGATTACAAATAATGTAAAATTCTAGAATATTTGAAGTGAGACCAAAATTAAAAGCAATATAAAATCTTCAGAATTTTTGAAAGCACTTCAACATTAATATAATTTATTAAATTAATCCTTCATTCACTTATTATCGAGAAATTATTTAATTACAATATTTTAAATTCAATGCTTATAATGCCAATATCTTCATCCATTATTATCCAAAAAAATATTTAACCACGACAGCATTTTAAATTCCATGCTTATAATGATCAGAGTGTGTTTATAATCTGCCAGAAAAATATAAATGGATTTGCCACCAGAATACTTATTCGATCTTGTAGTGATTCCAAGCATAATGGGATGAAATTTTCCCAAAGCTACATGGTTATACCATCATTGTAATTAAGAACATTTACTCAAAAAATACGCTTCTATTTTTTAATTGTGTTGCAATAAAAGAGAGATTTCGATGATGGAGAAAAAAGCACAAAGAATACCATACCATGTCAAAATTTATATTAGACAATCAAAGCTATATTTAAGAATAGCATTGGGCTTTGAAATTCTGAACGAGAGAAGGATGGAGACTTCTTCGAACAATCAAATCAACTTTAAATTTACAAAAACTCAAAATCAAATATAAACAGATATGAATATAGATAGATGAAAAATATTAACGGAATGAGAATAGTTGATACACTAATATGGTTAAGTAGAGGCGATAATAAAGTAAAAGAGAAACTGATATAAAAAGAAATGTGCATTAACAAAACAGACAGTTGGGCATAACGCCGCACCTGATAAGAAGCGTTAATAGCTGTCCCCACTAAGCGATTAATTAAGCAAGTGTTCTAGGGTTAACAGGTCTAGTTATGAAGGTGGTAAAAGAGAAGGTAGACAGAGTAAGAGAGCAGCTGCTACCAATTGATTCCCCCCAAGAAGTGTGATTGAAGCAGCCTGTGTGCCGTATGTTGACCCGTCCAAAATCTCTATTAGAAGCCCGTCTAATCAATGTGAGGCAGTTAAAGGTTGGTTGGTGAAGCGGGTGGATCGATTGAAGGAAGCTAAGCGAAAACCCGATACTGGGTTGCTTCCGACACAGGAAAGATTACTTCCATCCTCATAGCAATGGTACATAGGAATGAGATCAAGAAATTGCATTGAAGAAAGGATTCTTGTTGCAGGTGCCGTTTCGACATTCCAATTTCCCTTATTTTACATTTCCCTGGATGCAAATGTATGCAAACTTAATAGGAATCTAGCACTACATGTCACGCTTTGCCAAAAACTCGAGATCTGATGCCAGCAACTGCGGAGCAGTCTAAAATAAAGACCGGAAGGCGGAAATGATAGAGGCCTTCATAGGCTGAATATTCGCCATGATAGAGGCCTTCACTGGCACAAACTGAAAGCGAAACCACTTAGAGAATTGGCTGGCGAAAATGATAGAGGCATTCTAGGCTGAATATTCACCATGATAAACAGACCAACTCCTCCCACCTAAAATACAGTTTCCCAACAATGAATGGCATCAGTGACAGCGGTGACTACTTTATTACTCAATTCAAACTTAAATTTGCTTAGCATCCTCAAATTCAAATTTGCCTCGCATTCTGAAATGAAAATGGCGCCCTCAGAAAATTCATAGGCAAGATGTAACCGTATGCATTGATAACATGATGGGAAATTAAAGAGGAACTGACAGATACAACTGAGTGTGAGATGTGATGGGAGGTTTCCAACGTCGCGGATTCGATAGCACGTTTCCGGTCACCGGAGCCGACGAGCATCCATAGATGCCCATACTTATGCCATGGCGGAACTGATGGGTATAACACCTGATGGGTAGTCTGTCTGTTGCATAAGGCTCACCCACAGGGAATTCGCTGTCCAACCGGTTGCAGAGTCTTTAAGAATATGTCAGCTTATGGTTCTATACATGTACGTATTAGAAATCAAACTTAGATCAAATTTGAAGGGCTCTTTTTAATTTCATGTTGAAGGGTAAATATTAGTCTAATTCTTTCTTTTAGGATGAAAAGCTGAAAAATATTTATACAAAGAAATATTTTAAATAAAAATATTTATATGAAGAAATATTTTAAATAAAATATATTTTTTCAAATTGTTTACAATGTTTAAAAAGGATTGAGGACTAGTTAGGAGCCTTCGCACAAAGTTGAGAACGTTGGAGCGATCAGAGCTTCCAATGTAGATGCGAAGAAGTGGAGGGAGGGTAAATTCGAAGAGCAAGGAAGGTGAATTCAAAGAGCAAGGATGATTGGAAAGGTAGGCATCCAAACCTTCATCGTTGCCTCATTTCCTCAATAAAAATATAATTTTTTTATATTTCCCTAAATTAAAAATCCATGTAAATGAAATTCCAAAACTAAAATTTTTAAAAATTGTTATTTAACATATGTCAATTCCTCCATACTATCAATCCCCTTAATGAATTTTGCATCCACCTAAGCAATAAGGGATTTGAATCCCAACACTAACTTTTCTTCAATATTTTTTCCACGTCTATTACAAATTGGAAAAGAAAAGCCATCCACCATTTGGCTAGGAGGAGGAACTATGGACTATAACCTAGGCTTGCTTTCTAGACTTGACTCAATCAAACCCTATGTTTTTTTCCCACACATTATTTTACCATAAAAATGTCCAACCAATGCTTGTGAAGCCAACCCAATGGCATGATGGATTTTACATCATCCCCCAAAACGCAAGAGACTAGGTTCCCCTCCTTTGCAGACACATCACTTACTTTGTTGCTAAGATGAACTACCACATCTTTTTTGACCTCCTTCACCACCAAGACACTCAATCGATGGATTTGGGTCTTCATACCTAGAAACCGATAAGAGATTTACTTCATGGAACAAGCTTAGATAAACCCTCACATTCAAAATCTTGCCCCTTCTTAATGACGTAGAGGACTTCACCACCAAATCTTCCTCATCATACACTAGATTATGAGCAAGGAAAGGGCCACGAACATGAAATGAATTAGATACAAAAGAGAAATCTCTGAAGGTAGACGATGACGAATAACATCTTCTCCAATACCTTAGTTCTATAAAGGTGTACATAAAGTGCTTTTAAGGCCCACATTGTCTCGATCCTTCAGTATTAATTGAATTAGGAGCTCTATGCCATCGATCATACTTGATCCTCACCTTCCACTTTGGTTTACATGTAGTTGTTATTATAGTATATTGAGATGATATTCATGTTTGTAATTTATTCGTTCTTGCACAAAGTTTTTTCATTTTTCATTTTTGAGAGATGTCATTATAGCACATGTATATGTTTCTAATGATTTGTTTTTCTATTTTTTGATTGCAGTGACGACCATGGATGCACATTCAGACATCCAAAGAGAAATTGAGAGGCTCGGAGACATTCGAAACTCAATAACAATTATTGATGATAGGCACCGTATGCTTGCATCCAATTTGGATGCAATGATAGAGACCTTTAGTAGGTGAAATGGTGCACTACAATATATTGCTACATATAGAGAGAGACAGAGGCAAGAATATGCTGATGGAATTAGCTACAAAGAAGTTAATAAGTTGAAGATGATTCAAAACAACATATATTTTCCCTTTTTAGAGATCTGCGGATGGGTGAAATCCTAAATGTAAATAAAAGGCATATTTCTACCGAGTGGTGTACATATCAACCATTCATAGATAATTGGATGGACCGATGGTACATGGTATTTGATATACCACCACATAACAACATGGAAATGCCTCTATATTGTCTTAGAAAGATGTCGCATAATTTTTTGGGGAAAGTATGTTAATTATTTTGATATCTTGGAGTACCAGGGCGATGGGATGGGGATGCCTCAACAATGTCCCAATGCGATACACATAAATCCCAATCTCCCAGTAGCTCCACCTCGTAGGCAGCTATGCAGGTCAGATGTGCCTCCTGCACATCAGTTGGTGCCACAGACGCAGGATTCTTTCCTACTGTTGGCACAGGCGGTTGTTTTCCATAGCGCGTATCTTCAAGGTATGTACCAGGAAGGGCCATCAGAGCCACCATCTATGGGTGGAGTAGAGCCACCACCTCTCGTTGGGGTAGATCCACCACCTCCTAGTGGGGTAGAGCCACCACCTTCCAGTGGTCGAGGAGCATCTAGTAGTGTGTTGGAAAGGCCTAGATGGGGCATTTTTTAACAGGAAGGATTGTGAGAACTACGGAGATAAGCACAGTAAAGTTTGAACAATTTTGGGATAAGTTTTGGTATGCTGTGAAGTTGCGCGCAGCATAGTATCGGAAGAGCTGCAAGGTTAGTTCTGCGAGGAGTACAGCACCGCGATGTGCCAGGTCAATGAAGATCCAGCTAAGCAGAGCATGGACGGATAAAGGAAGTTATTTTAGTTAGGTCACAGAAGACCTATTTTTGGGAAAGATCGTCGATATCTACCAAGCAGTGGGTAGGTGCAGATCGGAGGTAGGTGACTGATCACAACGGGAAGAAGATAACTACTAGTTGAACTACTTGTCTAAGGCCGTGAATGGAGGAACAACTTGGTGGAAGCAAGCTGTTGGCGCGCATATAACAGAAGATCTGCTGCCAGATATCAGTAGTCCGGTTTTAGGAAAACCGCGACAGTTTTTGTAAACCTAAGGGTTTTGCCTTCGTAAATGTAAAGACATGACCTACGGGTTTCGATCTATAAATAAGGCAATTTTGTAAAGGGTTAGAATATTTTGGGTTAATATTATTGAATATTGTAAGATCTGTTAGAGAGAAGCATTGTAAAGGCTCTGCAGCTGAGTGTGCAGAGACCTAATTTTGAGAGAGAAAGAGAAGAGCGTCTGCAACTGAGTGCATAGACGAAGAACTGTTGTACCCTTTCCAAGATAAATAAACAATAGTTCTTTTGGACGTAGCTTCCCATCCGGGGGGGTGAACCACGTTAAACCATTGTGTTATGTGATTGCTGTGCATGATTATTATTAATTTGTGATCTAATTTACTTACAGTGCATGCATGAAGTTATTATTGCTTGTTATATGTTTACTATGATCTGTATTCACCGTGGAAAGGATGGGATAAGATGTTAAGTAATTCATGTAGGTAGGAATATTAAACAGTAAAGCACCTATAAGTCTTGAATGAATGGATCGATAAGATAACTACACAGTCAAATGTTAAGGATTGAATCACAGTATCAAAGCTCACAGTGCTGCGCATCTCACATATTTGCATAAGTTATGTTGTTTGTCAAGCTAAGTAATGATGAATGATTAAGGTTTATCGATTAAGAAGTGAATAGAAGTGATTAGATCCCACGAACCCGCTGCGCGGCTTGGGGCCCACACTGAGGGTTCCAATATCCTTGTTCCAGAAAATACTCGACGTGAAGTAGGAGACTCCGCGCGATTACCAAACGCAGCTACGTAGTCGGTCACCACGTTGCACATTAAGCAGCTGAATCAATCACATTGCAAGGTTGTGGAAACCTATTTCTACAACCACCCCCTCAACTTCGCCTTGGGTGAGACCTCAGGCTGCTTGCAGTCTGTTGCCGAAAGGGCCAGTGATTAGGGGTTTTGTTGGTATTTTGTACCACGAAGTACCTGGGTCTACATTGGAAAACCTCTAGAACAGTGCTGCGACTAACAAATGGTTCCGTTGTCGTGACAAGACCAGTGATGTGATAGTGTATTCAGAAAAGTAATGTCCAACAGTTGGCATCTAGAACAGAAAGAAATATGGGCTTGGTGCGATAAGATCAAAAGAGACTTCGCAAAGAAGGAAAATAGACATCCACGTCTATCTGACATACATTGGTTGAATAGATACTTGTGGAGAGACATCCATGAAATTTTTCGGGCATCATTTCCAAGCGAGCTACACGAGTGGATATCGCGCCTAGCAGAAAGAAAGAATTGCTCCCAAGGTGGAGTACCTACAGAGTGGAGTCCGAAGCTTACTGAACACTTAAAGCAATCGACAGCCCACTGTCATGAGTAGTTGACTTCTGGGTTGATAGCATATTAGAGGGATTTTTGACCGAATTTGCTGTAAACACACTGAAGTCCTACAGCCAAGCCGAAGCATACTTTTTCAAAAAATTCAGAGGTAAGTTCCTAAGAAACCTCAGTTTATACATTAAAATGATTTTAGCTGAGAAAGGTGTTTTAAGAATGCAGCAATAGTCCTAAATCTGTCACGGTAGAGAACACATACATTGATTCTGACGAAGAAAACCATACTTTGAGAAGTGGAAAGAGATACAAGCTTACTAACGAGAAGAAACCCACACCATCCAGAAACCGTATAGATACCAAAATTCCATGTGATCTCAATAATACAAACACTCAGTTATCAGCCACAATCCACCGTATTATACCTCAGAATCAATCAGTCCAGAACCCAACTGCTGTGAGTATCACGCAGCCTATCCCACAGATTAGTAATACTAGTAACACTGGAGGAGCGAGTGTTCACATCACTACGACTCAGACTATTCCGCAGAATACTATCCCTAGTACACAATCCGGAAGAAAAATGATAGATAACGATATAAAACTGCCGATATTCAAAGGAACGAGTCTGGAAGACCCTAATCAAAACTGGTTTCTATGCGAAGCCATGTGGAGTGTTAATCAAGTAACAGATGATGCTATCAAGAGAGCGCAGCTCATAACTACTTTTAGAGATAGAGCGCTGCATTGGTTTATGAAGTATTCTCAAGCACAACCAAGAACCTTAGCAGATATCAAGACCGTGATTGCAGCAGAGTTTAAGAAACCCAAATCAGAATCATAGTACATAACAGAGTTGAAATAAATCAAGCAGAAACCTATTGAATCAGTTTGGGAATTTGACCAAAAATTCAAAACATTGTTGGACCAAGTGAGCTTTCTTATTGCTCCGCAATAACATCAAGAATGGTTCATTGCTGCGCTGTTGCCCCACATCAGACAACCACTAATGCAACAGAAGGTTGTATCTCAAGCTGAGGCCTTTGAGATCACAATGAAGTTGGAACCTTCACCAATTGGATAAAGTAGTTCGGAGATGATACAGATCCAGAACCAATTGGCTACCTTGACATTAGAATTACAAGGTATGAAGAATGGAAAAGAGCAGAGACAGGAACAACGACATGAAGTTTGGTGCACAGGATGCAAAGGAGAGGGCCACATAAGAGAACATTGCCCCTTATTTCAAGAATACCTTAAGAGTGCTGCACTAAACCCAATAAATATGAATCAGAACCAGGCATTGTGGTGTGAAATTCGTAGAAGCAGAGGACACAGACCTGAAGACTGCTACCTGATACAAAAATATGTAAAGACACCTAAAAACTTATACTGCAATTTCTGTAAGTCAGTTGGACATGATGAGTCCAACTGTTGCGCTTATGAACTGATGAATGAAAGAAAGTGAGATATGGAAGCAACGCAAGGTGCTGGAATGTACTGCGTTCAAGAGGAAAATCAGCCAAAGCAAGAGAACACCCACTATGATCAAGGAGGATATAGAGTCCGCGGTGGTGGATATCGCGGGAGAGGAAGAAATACTGGTCAAAAGCAAGGAAGAGGACGAGGCCAGGTAATATGCTATAACTGTGGCCAGCCAGGTCACGTATCAAGAGATTGTACTAATCCATGCACCACATGCAACTACTGTAAATCATTTGAACATGTGATTGAAGATTGTCCGGTGCTTGAAGTAGAAATGCAGAAGAGGAGAAGAACAGAATCACCAAACCCTAACATCCAGTTGATCGCATCAGAGAACAGACCTACAGGTCAGAGTGTCAACGCAGTAACGCAAAGTGGTGCTGATATAGGAAAAGACAAAATCACAGAAGCCTCAACTTCTGGAACAACTGATCCTAAGAAAAACAGTGAAGAAATAGTAGGGATAAGAAAAGCTCCTGGGAAAGCACCTCCAATGAACTTACAGAAAAAACAAAGAAATATTCAAGGAAGCGCGGGACATGTTTAAACAACCACCACCTACTTCACCAAGGATTCCGCTGCGAAGTCAAGAACCACAAATACAAGACATGCCACTGGCATATGATCAGACGCGTACTCCACCAGATACCTCTAATTATGTTGCGCAATTTCTACAAAGTTGCATCAAGTTATTTAAAAACAAGGACACTCTTATGGAATTTGAAAAACTGGTAAATCAGTACGAATCATGCAGCAAGAAAGGAATAGCACACGGCGCAGTACATAACATTAGAAGTCCCAAAAGAACCGGCAGAGAAATGCGGTTCACTGCACAAATAGGAGACTATGAGATGGACGAGATCATTCTTGATCTCGGATTTGAAGTAAATGTCCTAACCAAGCAGACATGGCAGGTGATGGGAAAACCAAAGTTACAGTGGTCACCTATACAGTTAAGAATGGCTAATCAAGGCATAGTTATACTGCTGGGAAGGTTAACCAATACCATTGTCGACATTGATGGAGTGCGAAGTTATGCAGACTTCGAAGTAATTGAAATTGTGGATGATAGCAATCCTTATCCAGCATTGCTGGGCATCGATTGGGCAATGACGAACTCCACTGTCATCAATCTAAAAACAATGAAAATGATATTTGAAGGCAATAACATAAGGGTCGTCACACCATTAGATCCTTCGCAGGGAGAGCAATATGTTGAACCTATTCCAGAAGAGTACAGATCCCAAGACCTTGACCGTATCTATCAAATGACAAAAAATGCTACAGATTATATTGATCCTACTGCAGATGGAATTCTCAGCTGGCGCTGCGACAGTTCTTGCATCTCAGACTCAAACGCAGGATTAGAAAACTGGCAACACAGAATGCATAAAGTATCTGCCAGGAGATGTGCGACAATTACAAAGTCACTCCACTAGATTGGAAAGCAGGTAAGTCCAATCCCTACTTATGATGGTATAGCTAACGTTTATTCATTTATCAAAGAATACATTGCAGCAGTGGCAGATGAACATCGCATCTCAGCATTAGACATGGCACTCAGAGAAACACCTGCCAGATGGTGGGCTACACACAAAAAGACAATGATAACTTGGGACCAGTGCAGAATAAAACTACAGATTATTTGCTGATAAGTTCACGCTACCATTTGAGAAATATAATGGCCAGGGGTATCCAGGAGGTCATATCGCAGCTTGTGTAAAATCTTGGAAGGAAAGACCGCAGACAAAATGTGTACATCTCGTTGTGCATACGTTGGAGGAGCCTATTCCAAAAAAGTGGTATCTCGAGGAGGAGATGCACACAGGAACCGCGGATTGGTCCATCCTTACTGCGACCTTCTAGAAGGATTTTAATTTTCAAGATGACTCTTCGACTATACATGACGCTCTGCAACTGATCAAGCAAAAGATATTTAGCCCACATCGCAAGGAGGAAAATATAACACTAGAAATTTTTTTTGACAGAAACAATGTACTTGCGAGTCTACAACCAGATTGGTCAGAACAGATAGAGCAGGATTTAGGCTGTTATTACATAGTTGAAGAAGTTGAAGATAGCGATGCAAAGGACCCGTGCAACATAACAATCCAAGAATCAGAAGGTATACGCGAGGTAGAGGGACCTCCACTTGAAATTCCAGACATGAGTGGACTGGTTAAAACAAAGAAAGTGAACATCAACACCTCTGAAGAACCAAAGTTTGCAGCAATAGGAGGCTACTGGGATGATGACACAGTTGCAGAGATCACAGCTATATTATAGGAATATCAGGAAGTATTCCCAACTAAGTTCACAGAAATGAAAGGTATCCTGGGAGACTTAGGAGTGATGAGAATTCCTCTTAAGCCAAGAGCGAAACCTATTAAACAAAGGCCATATAGACTGAATCCACACTACAAGGAATGAGTTAAAGCAGAACTCGATAAGATGCTTGATGCAGGAATTATTGAGCCGGTCGAAGAATCTGAATGGATAAGCCCAATGGTTATCCAAGACAAGAAAACAAAGGGTGAGATTAGAATTTGTGTTGATCTCAGAAAGTTGAATGATGCCTCTATGCATGATCCATTTCCTACACCTTTTACCAATGAAGTTCTTGATAATGTTGGAGGGAATGAAGCATACTCTTTCACTGATGGATTTTCTAGATATCATCAGATAAAAATTGATCCAGCCGATAGGCACAAAACCACTTTTGCAACAGAATGGGGGTCATTTCAGTATACAGTGATGCATTTTGGCTTGAAGAATGCACCAACGATATTTTCAAGAGTAGTAATCGCAGCATTCAAAGACTTCATCCACAAGTTTCTAGGAGTTTACTTTGATGATTGGACCATTTTTGGGTTACTGAAGAACCATGCTGCGAACCTAATAATGATGTTAGAAAAATGTAGCCAACATCATATTTCATTGAATTTAAAGAAATGTATTTTCTATGTTCCTTATGGGATTCTACTAGGACACATCGTGTGTAAGCAAGGGTTAATGGTTGATCCAACAAAGATAGCAGTTATTGTAAATTTTCCTACACCAAATTCAATTAAACAGTTGCGCACTACACTAGGGCATACCGGATACTATAGAAAATTCATAAAAGGTTATGCACAGATAACCGCAGAAATGGAGAAGCTTTTGAAAAAGGATGCACCATTCATTTGGAATGAGGACTGCGAGAAAGGATTTGACACATTGAAAGAAAAAATGGTCACTGCGCCGATCCTAGTTTTTCTAGACTGGGAAAAGCCATTTCACGTACATGTTGATGCTTCATGTATAGCATTGGGTATCGTTCTTGCGCAACCAGGAGAAGGAGGAATTGATAATCCCATTGCATTCTCGATCAGAAAGATGTCATCTGCTAAGAAGAACTATACCACTACTGAAAGGGAAGGACTTGCAATGGTATATGCACTACAGAAATTCAGACACTATTTGCTTGGTGCACACTTTTCAATGTTTACTGACCATTCTACATTTAAATACCTGGTTAATAAACTAGTGTTAGGGGGGCGAATACGCAGATGGCTCTTACTCTTCCAAGAGTATGATTTTGAAATAATAGTTAAACTAGGAAGATTAAACTTAGGCCCTGATCATCTATCAAGGATCGAGTCAGGAGAAGAACCAATGAATCTAGAAGACAATCTGCCTAATGCGCAATTATTTGCTATACAGATCACCGATGATTATTATCAGGATATCATTGACTTTCTAACTATCGGGTTCGCACCTATTGAATTTACTACACATCAAAAGAAGCAACTGGTAGTACAAGCTGCAGACTTTACCATTATCGCAGGACAACTCTACAAGTTAGGACCTGATGAAGTGCTGCGAATATGTGTATTAGAACATGAGAATCATTTGTATTAGCTGATGCACATTCAAGAGCCACAGGAGGTCATTATGCAGGAAGGGCTACTGCGCAGAATATATTGCGCGCAGGACTATGATGGCCTACGATTCATAAGGACTCCAAAGAACATTACCAGAAATGCGATGTCTGCCAAAAGATAGGGAAACCGTCAAGAGGAGACGAAATGCCGTTGAACCCTTAGCTGACCTTTCAGGCATTCGAGAAATGGGAAATTGATTTTGTGGGACCTATTAACCCACTAGGAAAAATAACTGGCGTGAGGTATATTATTACAGCAACTGACTACCTCACCAGATGGGCAGAAGCAAAACCAGTCAAGGACTGTAGTGCGGCGACAACCACACAATTTATTTTTGAGAATATCCTTACATGATTTGGATTCCCAAAAATTTTGATGAGTGATCCGGGTACTCAGTTTTTTAATAGAACTATTGAAGCTTTGACTGAAGAATTCCACATCCATCATCAGTGCAGTACACCTTATCATCCACAAGCGAATGGTACTGTTGAAGCATTTAATAAAGTACTTGAGAATGCACTAACCAAGGTATGCAATGTAAACCGCGATGACTGGGACCTGCGCATTCCTTCAGTATTATGGGCATATAGAACGACATGCAAGAAATTAACTGGACATACACCTTTCAGATTGACTTACGGACAAGAATTAATAATGCCTATGGAGTACATTATACCCAACTTGAGAATAGCTGCATTTACAGGGATGGAAAATCATGCAGCACGAGAAGAAAGGTTGTCACACTTAGTTGGGTTGGAAGAAGAGCGCTTCATTGCGGGATTCCACCAGCAAGTGTAGAAAGAACGAGAAAAAGCATGGCACGATTGCCACATCAAGAACAAGTCTTTTCAGGTAGGTGATCTAGTCCTACTGTATGATAGTAAATTCATGAAGTTTCCTGGAAAATTTAAAATGCATTGGCTTGGACCATATACTGTAATAGATGTTACTAACGGTGGCGCAGTCTAGTTAGCCACTTTAGTTGGTGATTCATTACCCAATCTAATAAATGGAAGAAGACTAAATCTTTACCGTGATAGCCCTGCTTCACAGCATCCCTAATGATCAAAAGAAGGAAAAATTTCTTGGTTCCAAGTATGGTCAGAATTGAGCACTAGAAACTGTGAAAAAGTCTGTACATAGACAGATAGAGATAGATCTATACAGCACCCCATGTTGAAAAAAAAAAGAAGAGAAAAGAAAAGAAACTATATGCCGCGAAGTAACTCTGCAGAACCAAAAATTACCTGCCGCGCAGTTCGACGCAAGAATCCAGAAAATAGCTGTTGCAGTGTCCGTTGGGAATATAGCCGTTATACAGTAGCTTTTCGACCAACCGCTCGAGCATTTAAAGAACAGATAACCGTTCTAAACAATTTAATGACAGAAATGACCCAAGAATCTGCCGGATTTAGCCAACGGATACCACCATTAAATGCATATCTAGCCATTCAAGGGCATAGAGGAGGACCCGCCGCGCCTATAAATAACATTGCTTATCATCTCGTGGGTGTATCAACCACTTACAATTTTCTGCAAATACTTCTGTCTGACCTATTTTCATAAGCTTTCTACAACCATTGAAACTATTTGCATGCCTAAGAAATTTTTATTTGAAGAAGATTTCACTGTTGAAGAGACTGTTAGGTTGTTCCAACATGGAGGAATTGACGAATTAATGAGAACCCCAAACAAGAAAGTCGTCAAGGAATCAGAACAAAATCCAAAGAGATCACCAAGACACGGCCCCTCAATGCAAGACAAAGGGAAAAATCCAGCAGCACCCAGATCAAAACTACCACAGACAAGTTCGGTAGGGCCAAAAAAGCCCCTTGTTGATAAAGACATACCATTAACTATGACTCCAGAATACATCTCGCCATGTGCAGTAGATGCGCCGACCATTAAACTGCTGAAGAGCCCAAAGTATGAGATACCACTCTCACCTATATTGAAGCATGTAGAGGTGGACAAACATATATTAGGGAAGATTCCAAAATGCAAATGGGAGGACTATGATCTGCTAGAAATGTAGAAAGAGAAGCCGACTGAACCAAAGTTCCCATAGTTTCAGCCCGATAAATACATGTGCTGGAAGAAGAATGCAAAGGGTAACCTCACCTTGGTCACCAAGAGCTAGTTGTCGGGAGTAGCCAAGTCTAGGCTGCTCAACCTGCTAAGGATTCCACATTTTGACAGATCATCGGAGCTCAACGCGGTGGTGCGAACTCTTATGGATCGCATCCACCAGGGATATTTATGGCAAGACCGAGATATCGACCTGACTATTGACTTAATCCACCATATAACTGGATTAAGCAAAAGGGGAGAAGACCCAAGGCATTTCTTCCAGGGAAAGACAAAGGATAAAGAGGTAGCAGCATTAATGAAGCAAACACAATCTGTGGTCAAAGGTAAGCGAGGCTTCCAGGCGGAAGACATAAAGGATGATGGAATAAGGTTTGTCACGCAGTTGATAGCGGGAACAATCTTAAGGAAGTGCCGACCATTAGAAGTAAATGTAGCCGCAGTACTGCTTGGCACCGCAGCCGCTGAGGGACAAGAATTCAATTGGTCCCAATTTCTATTAAATGAATTCCTTGAAGAACTCAATGATACACAAATCAATGGTGGATATTTTCATTTTACCTGGCTAATCATATTGATCGGCTTCCTGGGGTGGAGGGAACTAAACCACTATGTTGGAATGGTCACAAACACTTCGAACTGCAGAGGTGCTAGATATTAGAATCTATGGGCGAGCCTGAATCCAAATAGATAGCACGAAACAGCGCTAGTGTTTTACACATATTACGACCAGCTGTGCGGGGCCATCATGCTTACACCTCGCATACCAAAGCAAGTGACAAGCAAATATATCCGAGTTATAAAATTTTATGCTGCGATGAAATGCATCTCCATTTCACCCAAAGCGGAGAGGAAGAATGCTGATTGGTACCCTGGAAACTACCATATGTACGAGGAAGATATTGACAACATAATGAAAGAAAGGCCAGCTGAATTACGAGTTGGGGTTGTGGACATCGAAAGTGATTCTGGCGAGGATAATCCTATCCCATGTCCCATTGTAGAAGAGAAAGAGTCAGGAAAAAGGAAGGATGTTGGAAGTCCTTCGGGGGAAAAGGGAAAAAGGAAGAAGCAGAAAGCAAGCAAAGATTAATTAGACACAGTGCTTCACGAAGATGATCATTTAATGATTGCCGCGAGGGTAACTAAACAAATGGAGGAACTTTCGACAGACAAAGAAAAGAAGGAAAAGGAAATTCAAGACAGCTTAAAGCAGAACCTGACTGCACTGCAAGGAATATCCAAAAAATTTGATGAAGTAAGCAAAAGATTACCATTGCACCATGAGTCAGCAGATGGAAAAGGGGCCACGGGGACTTTGCAGCAGCAAATAGCGGTTCCCACGAGGTCCCGTATTGTACATTTGCAGCCACTATCTATCAGATTGCCATTACAAGATCAAGCAATGCTAGATACAAAGGATGTAGAGCGCGTGGAGCTTGATCTTGCGACCATACTTTTGCGAGGACTCCATTACTTACAAATGCAACTAGGTGAAGAAATGCATGACAAAACCATAGAAGCATTGAAAGGACAAGCAGAGTTACAAAGGCAACTTGAAGAAGAGAACTCACGAAATTATATGAAATTACAAGATGAAATAGATCGTCGACTGAGATTGGAGAGCACGATCACTGCGGTTGCAGGTAATATAGATGATTTTGAAATTCAAACAGAACCAATAGATACCATCGTCAAGATTGGTGATTTGGTCAACAGCCTAAGGAATGAGAAGGAATACATGGAGATTCTCCATGAATCTAAAATTGCTGCCCTGAAAGCACATCTCAATCCACAGACTCCACCAGATGAACAACAGTTGAGACAAGGAGTGGTGAAGACCACAACGCAGAATATTGCTATCGAAGTCACTACGTGCAAGAGTCTACTGGAAGCAGCATTGAAGGCATTTACTGCCCTTGAAGAAGATGAACAATTACAGCAAGTAAAGAAGGAGGTGAAGGAAAAACAAGAAGAACTAGAAAAGATGGGTGAGGAGGTTAAGGTGCTGCCAGCAAGGGAGAAACTCCTCAAGTATAGGGAAATCAACAACCTCAAGAAGGAAGTTAAAGCATTGCAGGAGAAGGAGACAGAAATGGGCGATAAGTCACAGACATTATTAGAAGACGTCGAAACGATCTCACAGGAGATCGAAGAAAAGTTGAAGGAGTTGAACCAAAATCAAAAGCAGGTAGAAGGCCAGATCGGCCAGGAGATAACACTTGAAATGGTAGACATAGTTGGGAAAATTGAACAAGAGACGAAGGTCGAGGTTGAAAAGCTGATGGAAAGATTCAACGCGTTCGCTGCGAAGATTAGCCAACAGGCAGCGGAAAACCTTCAGGAAGTTCCAAGTGGCTTGGGGGCGAGCCACATGTAAGTGTTAGGGGTCTGTTGGGCATGGCCCAGATGGGGCATTTTTGAACAGGAAGGATTGTGAGAACTGCAGAGATAAGCATAGTAAATTTTGAACAATTTTGGGATGATTTTTGGTATGCTCTGAAGTTGCGTGCAGCATAGTATCGGAGGAGCTGCAAGGAGTACAACGCCGTGATGTGCCACATCAACGAATATCCAGCTAAGAAGAGCATGGACGGACAAAGGAAGTTATTTTGGTTAGGTCACAGAAGACCTATTTTGGGGAAAGATTGTTGATATCTACCAAGCAGTGGGTAGGTGCAGATCGGAGGTAGGTGACTGATCACAACGGGCAAAAGATAACTACTAGTTGAACTACTTGTCTAAGGCCGTGAATGGAGGAATAGCTTGGCGGAAGAAAGCTGTTGGCGCGCATATAATAGAAGATCTGCTGCTAGATATCAGTAGTCCAGTTTTAGGAAAACCGCGACAGTTTTTGTAAACCTAAGGGTTTTGCCTTTGTAAATGTAAAGACATGACCTACGGGTCTCGATCTATAAATAAGGTAATTTTGTAAAGGAAAGGGTTAGAATATTTTGGGTTAATATAATTGAATATTGTAAGATCTGTTAGAGAGAATCATTGTAAAGGCTCTGCAGCTGAGTGCACAGAGACCTAATATTGAGAGAGAAAGAGAAGAGCGTCTGCAGCTGAGTGCATAGACGAAGAACTGTTGTACCCTTTCCAAGATAAATAAACAACAATTCTTGTGGACATAGCTTCCCATCCGGGAGGGTGAACCATGTTAAACCATTGTGTTATGTGATTGTTGTGCATGATTATTATTAATTTGTGATCTAATTTACTTACAGTGCATGCATGAAGTTATTATTGCTTGTTATATGTTTACTATGATCTGTATTCGCCGCGGAAAGGATGGGATAAGATGCTAAGTAATTCATTTAGGGAGGAATATTAAACAGTAAAGCACCTATAAGTCTCTAATGAATGGATCGATAAGATAACTACACAGTCAAATGTTAAGGATTGAATCACAGTATCAAAGCTCATAGCGTTGTGCATCTCACATATTTGCATAAGTTATGTTGTTTGCCAAGCTAAGTAATGATGAATGATTAAGGTTTATCGATTAAGAAGTGAATAGAAGTGATCAAATCCCATGAACCCGCTGCGTGGCTTGGGGCCCGCACTGAGGGTTCCAATATCCTTGTTCCGGGAAATACTCTACGCGGAGTAGGAGACTCCGCATGATCACCAAACACAGCTGCGTAGTCGGTCACCGTGCTACGCATTAAGCAGCTGAATCACTCACATCACAAGGTTTTGGAAACCTGCTTCTACAACCACCCCTTCGACTTTTCCTCGGGTGAGACCTTAGGCCACTTGCAGTCTATTGCCGAAAGGGCCGGTGAATAGCGGTTTTGTTGGTATTCTGTACTGCGAAGTACTTGGGTCTACATTGGAAAACCTCTAGAACAGTGCCGCGACCAACATAGTGGCACTAGACCTGCACCTCATGAGCATAGCCAAGAGCCCCAGCCATGCACAATATGCACCCATCCTTGTTTTGGTCCTATCTAGACAGATGAAAGCTTTACTGGGTATTTTACACAGGTAAGTAAATGGTTAACAATTTAGTGTCATTTGTAAATTATTTTTCCTTACTATACACATATACAGATTGCTAATATTTTTAATGATTTTAAAACTTGTAGTTGCTACAAGAAGGGCACGAGCGGCATGAATTTTCCATTTATGATGCAGAGGATAGTCCAGAGGCTCATGCACCAGAACTGTATGATGTACAAGATGTTGTCATAACTTCACCGACAACAACTCACACTAAGGTAAGTATTTCAACATGACATTGTTTTAATACATGTTAGTTTGTTATCACATGTTACTTAATTAATGGTACGCGATCTAATATTTACAATTGTCTAAATTGTAGGTTGTAGATCCCCCTCAGAGGGAAATGATTTCATCTAGTGAGCTCCCCCCAGGTGGGAATACAAGTGTTAGCTTGCCCACAGAGACACAATGGGTGGCAGAACATTTCTTAGAATTGATTGAAGTATATAGTACATCGGTATGTATTTCATCATTGTCAGTTTGTTAATACATGTTATTTCATTGACCAATGCATTTCTAACTAAGTCAGTAATTGGTGATTGTAGCCACCAACTTCTATATTTAGGAAACAGTCAGCAGTTGCCTCTCCTCGTAGTCCAAATGTGCAAAAGGGACAAGTGTATAAGAGAGGCTCCACTCCTAGAAAGGGTGTGGATGTATTCTATAGAAGACACATGGGAGATCCATCTACCCCTCACCTAACAAGGGTCATTGATGCTGCAGTTAGTGCTGCATTGGTATCTACAAAAAGTCATATAGAGGTAACTATTTCAACAATTACAATGCATAGTATTTAACCATGTTACTATATTGTTTATTCATGCATGTCTAACTATGTCCCCATTTGGTGATTGTAGCCATTAGCGACAGTAGTGCTCGGCCCCTCTGCTCAATCCATTGTTGTGACCGCGTCTCCTCTTGTGGTGAGATGTTCATTAATGACCAAGTATTTTTATTCAATTTACCCAAACATGTTGATCAATGTTGAATTGTTGAATTAATTGAGATATGATATTTTATTTGCAAAGCACAAATATAGAGAGGCCTTCCATGAGCACACCGCAAGCATCTAACCCTGGCTGGATTTGGTGAGTGTTTGTCATAAATAATTTGGCCATAAGTTAATTTTTTAAGTTTGTTAATGGTAGGGTATTAGTGCAGTTATTTGATAAAAATAATGATATTTTTTTTGCAGACTTCTAAGATGCAGAACGATCATAGGGAGATGGTTGATAGAGGAAAGTCGGGGAAAAAAAGCAAACGATTGATTTTTGATGTTGTATAGTCCCGTACATATGTATTTTGACATACATGTACATTTTTGTACTTAGGGATACATGTACATTGACAGACCATTTAAGGGCCGACTACTTTGCCATATTTTGTATTACAAAAATTCGGCTATCAATGCATGATACAATATATTGCATATTTTCTCTTGAGTTTCCACTTGTTCTTGTCATGATTTATCTCTTCCACAAATTGATAAATTATGCTATTGAAATTTATATAATTACATTTTAAGCAATATTTATTCTCTTACATTTATTGCATTGATCAAGTAACATCTCACCATTGTGTTATGAAAACATTATCTTAATGGAACAAACTAATAATATCTTTCAACAGTTCAATGAAATCAGTACATGCATGCTAATTTGATATCTAATTTTAAATTGTGGTAGTTGTCAACTCCAAGGGTTCATACCCATTGATCAAGATTATGGTTGCAAGGAAAAAAGAAAAGTTAACAAAATAAGTCCAGGAACTCATGCAAGTGTGTCTAGGAAGGTTCCAGCTAGGAACGCTAGCCAGAAGTCCCCGGTCGATGATTTTGCAAATTTGACCCCTATGTGCAAAAATTGCACAGTCCCTTACTGAGCAAAAACCTAGTTTCCAAAATGGACCTAAAAGATGACACCTGAGCCATGGGATAGGAGGAGAGGGGCACCGCTAGCACTATCCCAATGTCTCGAATCCAATGGATTCGATGGTTTGTCGATCCGAACCACAATCATCATTCTATGGCTCGTTCCAACTCGCATCCCAAAGGCCTTCAGGGACACCAGTTGGATACCTATCAGGGGCATATAATTCCAACCGTAAACCAAAACCGAGTTCCAGGAAGTGTTGCAAGTGTGTATAGAAAGGTTCCAGCTGGGAACACTATCCATAAGTCCCCAGTCGATTATTTTGCAAATTTGACCCCTATGTGCGAAAATTGCATAGTCCCTTACTAAGCAAAACCCTAGTTTTCAAAATGGACCTAAAAGATGACACCTAGGCAATGGGACCGGAGGAGAGGGGAACCCATAGTACTATACTGATGTCCTGAATCCAATAGAGTCAACGGTTTGTCGATCCGATCCACGATCATCATTCTATGGCTCATTCCAACTCGCATCCCAAGGCCTTCAGGGAGACCTTTTGGATACCTACCCGGGGCATAGAATTCCAACCGTGCAACAAAACCGGGTTCTGGAAAGTCCTGCAAGTGTGTATAGGAAGGTTCCAATACCTACCGGGGGCATAGAATTCCATCCGTGCAACAAAACCAAGTTCCGGGAAGTCCTGCAAGTTTGTATAGGAATGTTCCAGTTGGGAGCTCTAGCCATAAGTGCTCGATCGATGATTTTTCCAAGTTGACCCCTATGTGCGAAAATTGCAGAGTCCCTTACTAAACAAAACCCTATTTTCCAAAATGGACCTAAAAGATGACACCTGTGCCATGGGACCGGAGGAGAGGGGCACCCCTAGCACTATCCCGATGTCCTAAATCTAACGAAGTCGACGGTTTGTCGATCTGAGCCACGATCATCATTCTATGGCTCGTTCCAACTCGCATCCCAAGGCCTTCAGGGAGACCTTTTGGATACCTACCCGGGGCATAGAATTCCAACCGTGCAACAAAACCGGGTTCTGGAAAGTCCTGCAAGTGTGTATAGGAAGGTTCCAATTGAGAACTCTAGCCATAATTCCCCGGTCGATGATTTTGCAAAGTTGACCCCTATGTGCGAAAATTGCAGAGTCCCTTACTGAGCAAAACCCTAGTTTCCAAAATGGACTTAAAAGATGACACCTGAGCCATGGGACTGGAGGAGAGGTGCACCCCTAGCACTATCCCTATGTCCTGAATCCAACAAAGTCGACGGTTTTTTGATCCGAGCCATAGTCATCATTCTATGGCTCATTCCAACTTGCATCCCAAAGGCCTTCAGGGACACCACTTGGATACCTACCGGGGGCATAGAATTCCAGCCGTGCAACAAAACCAGGTTCCGAGAAGTCCTGCAAGTGTGTCTAGGAAGGTTCCAGCTGGGAATGTTAGCCATAAGTCCCTGGTCGATGATTTTTCAAAGTTGACTCCTATGTGCGAAAATTGCACAGTCCCTATTGAGTATAATTGTCATTCATGCCAAAAGTATTCATTAATGACAAAGGATATGATGATATGGAATATATGATGAGGTGGCATGAGTAGTGAGTATTAAAATCCACCTGATGATGTCTAGTGCCTTCATAATGTCATTATTACAATTTGACCTAATCACATAAAGATTTGTCAATTTGGAGAAATTCTAGAAATTAATTAAGTGTTGGAAAATTGGTCCAAGTGGCCTCAGGAAAATGCTTGCCATACCTCATAAGAGAATGATAAAACGTATCTGAAAGAATCAAGTTATATCTTGTTGAAGAGGCTATCTTACCATGGTCTGATTTCTCAAAATTGGTGTTTGATGAAAAAGTTATAGGCCCACCAAAACAGGGTTTCAGGCTGTTTTGCACCAGTGGTAGTAAAAATACCTAAGTGGCCTCAGGAAAATGAACGGCATAATTCACAGATTAAGGAAAATTCCCACCCCATCTTTTCAGGTTGTAGCTTGTTGATCGTTCTACCTGACTATGGTCTCATTTTGTCTTGAGAGTGTCTGAGGAGGAATTTATGGGTCTAGCAAAACAGTGTTTCAGGAAATTTTGCTCCAGTCCAGTAAAATGCACAAATTGTCCAAGTATAAAATTACTGGTAAAACTGCCTAAGTGACCTTTGTAAAATGCCCTCCATTTTCTGTAGTTGATGATTTAAATTTTTCTGAGGGTATATGTTTCTAGAGTGTTGATTGGTGAATCTAACAATATCATTATTTTGTCCAAAAAGTGTCTGAAGATGAAGTTATCAGTCTGCCAAAAGTGCCCTTTGGATTGTTTTTCTCCAGTCCAATAAAATTCCCGCCAAAGTCAGAAGAAGATGAGTCTGAAGGGGAAATCAGTTTGGTTGTGCTTAGTGAGATGTACTACATCATCTGGTATCCTTTGTTCAGGAGTTGGTGAAAATAAAAATCCCTCATGTTGACTTAGGGTTTTATAATTTTGTCTAAGTGTTAAATCAGTAGTTTAAAAAACTATTTTCAAATGCCCACCAGATGATGTGTGTGTGTGTGTCAATTAATTCATCAAATGACATGGATTTGTTCCTTGTTGAAGTGTTTATCTAGTCATGGTTTCATTTTTCCCTATCAAGGTCACATGAGTGAAAAAATTGTTCGGATATCCATCATCTATTTTGGGATACATCATCTATTTCAGGATCTTGCATGATCTATTTCAGGATATGATCTATTTCAGGATCATCTATTTCAGGATATGATCTATTTCAGGATCTTGCATGCACATGCATGCATCCTAGTCACCAGTTTGATGCCTCCAGCACCTTATCCACCTTCTTCTAGCACCCGGGAGCCACTTACCACAGAGTTTTAGCCCTCCTAAGCTGAAAGGCGCCCTCTTCTCACCTACTGCCAGAGAAGGGCACACTTGCTCACCTACCACTGCAGATTCACTTCAGTTACATTCAGTTAGCTCCGATTCTCCCTGATTTGAGGCTAGTTTCACTCCCGACTGACTGTATCACTTCCGTTTGACCTCCAGTTTGATTAGGTGACTTGTTCTGACTTCAGTTAGCCTCCCATGCGCCCCCACTGAGCCTCCAGATCCTATATCAGTGCTACACACTTCAGTTACATTTATTATACTCAGTTAGACTCAGATTGACACCTGGATGACTGGTTGTTGTGATTGATGAGCACCACCGATGATTTATGAGGACTCCTAGACAGAGTCAAGCTACTCCATTCAGTGATTCGAATGACCTCCTTAGGCAATTCGAATTGCTCAGTCATTGTGACAGTTTGTATTGTAATTCATTCACCCTTTCTGGGATAGATAGCACTGCTGCATGTTTTGCACAGTTTTGCACCATATTTTCTATGTTCATCTGTTGTGATTGATTTACTTGTTCATTAGATCTGCTGTGACTAATTTTACATGGTATCAGAGCCATTGCAGGGACAAGATCTCTTTTCTACAGGTGTTTATACAAGAAGATTTGACTGAATTGCTAAAAAAAATTGCAAAAAGTTTGGCATGAAATATCTCAAGGGCATTCGCTCCTGTGCATGCAAAGCTTGAAAAATATTCCAATACCACTCCAGAAGCTTGAGTTACCACATAATTCCTGGATCTGATACATTGGACCTATTCAACATTGCTTGAAATCCAATCCCAGGTGTGATGCAACTCTCAAAGGGTGGATTGTTCGACCTTATTGTGGTTGTTTTGATGTGATTTGCAGGTTTATTGTCTCCTCCAATTGCATTCGCTACCTTCTACATGCAAGCCTTTCTACAGCAATTGCATTCGCTATAGTCTGCATGCAAGCTTCCTCTTCATCAGTTGACTCAATCCTTGCAATGGAATACTCTTCTTCAAAGCCTATCCTCACCCCATTCAATTATTTTGATTGGAAAGATGATATGGAGATCATATTACGTTCAAAAGGTTACTACCGAGTCACTCTTGGTCTTGAATTGGAGCCAAACAATGTAGCAGAAAGAACCAAACACTACAACAAGCTTGATGAAGCTTATGGTCTTCTTTGTCTCTCCATCTCCAAGGATCTTCACTTCCATCTCAGCGGATTGAAGACTCCAAAAGCCATATGGGAGCAACTTGAAACACTATTCGGCAAGCAGGATGAGCTTAGGGCTTTTCAATTAGAGAATGAATTGATTGGCCTTAATCCTAAGAATTTCGAGACCATCAATGAATTCTTCACAAAATTCAAGAACTTGAACTTGCAATTGAAGAACAGTGGTGTTATCAAAGAGGATAAACAGTTGATCCTCTCCATTCTAAGCAAGCTTGGGAAAGATTATTCGGTATTTGTCTCCACTTTCAATTCCGGTCGGCTAACTACCCCGAATTGGAAGATGCCTACCTTGAATGCCTTCATTGAGTCCGTTACGAAAGAGCATGACAAGTTGATTCAAATGGGGTCCATAAGCTCCAAAGATTCAGCCCTATTTGTTCAAGGACCCAAGATCTCGAATGGTAAAGGAAAGCTAAAGAAGGAGAAGCCCAAATTCGAGCCTCACAAGCAAAAAGACAAAGGCAAGCAAACGGATGCACCATCCAGTTCGAAATCCAAGCAAAAGGGCAAAGAAGGTAACCAAAAATCTAAATGTACTTATTGTAACCGTGGCTTTCATCCCGAAAGTTCATGTATGAAGAAGACTATATATCAAATGGCCCTCCTTTTGGAAAAGAACAACATAACCCTTCCTGACGGTGCAAGGAAGAAGGATCGGAATGACGATCATGAAAGAGGACAAGCACTCATGGCAACGGTTTCGAAGCCCACTCTCTTGATAGATTCGGGTGCATCAAATCATATGGCTGCAAATATTGATTCTTTTTCCTCATTCGATCCAAACAGCTCCATCCCCATCCATTTGGGAGATGACTCAAAAATTTCTTCAAAGGGCAAAGGTACGATTCATGTAGAACATGGAAGCTTTCAGAATGTTCTCTATGTGCCTTCCTTAGCTTCGAATCTCCTTTCTGTGTATCAAATGACACATACTGGTGATCCAAAGAAAGTCACATTCAGCCCTAATACAGTTGAAATTTCTGATATCAAAAGTGGAAGACTAGTTGCGGTTGGAAAGACAAACCACACTGCAAAATGTTATGAGTTTTCGCACTTTATTCCGCTTGCAAAGCCCACTGCTCTTCGCACACATGGTAATGAGGTTAGTAGGCTTTGGCATGAAAGATTTGGACATCTAAATTATAAGTATTTGCTGCTGCTATCAAATAAATCCATGGTAGATGGGCTTCCACAACTCCGTTCCTCGAAGGGAATATGCACCGGTTGCATTATTGGGAAGCACCCCGAGCACAGATTCGACCGCGGCAAGGCTAGCAGAGCCTCTACTATTTTGGGATTGATCCATTCTGATATCATTGGTCCGCTGCCCCATATGTCATTAAATGGTTCAAGGTATGTTTTGACATTTATTGACGATTTTTCCCGCTTTACATGGGTATTCTTTCTCAAAAACAAGTCAGAAGTGCTTGGAAAATTCAAGGATTTTAAGGCTTCTGTTGAGACCACCACTGAGAGCAAGATCAAAGCTCTTAGATCTGATAATGGTGGGGAATATATCAAGTTCGAGTTGCTGCAACTTTGTGCCCAAAGCGGAATCAAGATCCAACATACAGTTCCCTACACACCCCAGCAGAACGGTGTAGCGGAAAGGAAAAACCGGTCACTGAAAGAGATGGCTACATGCATGATTGAATCGAAAGGTTTGGCTGCAAATCTTTGGGCTGAAGCAATCAATGTTGCTGCATATATACAGAACTGTGTTCCACATTCATCCGTGAAAGGTATGACTCCTTTCGAAGCATTCTTTGGTCACAAACCGGATGTGTCAAATTTGAGAGTTTTTGGCTCTACTGCATGGGCTAGAATTCCTTCTGAGAAGAGACGAGCTTTGGATCCACAAAGTATCGAGTGCATATTGATAGGATATGGGGAAGAATCAAAAGCATATAAGCTCATGGATATCAGATCTAAAAAGATATTCAAAGAGCGCAGTGTGCAGTTTGAAGAACCGCTTCAAGAATTGCAACTAGTTGAGGAGAAAACTGCCGATTCACCACCTTCACCAGAAGAAGATTCGAGCAGCGATAATGAAGGTATGAGTTCTGATATTTATGATATTGTAGCAGCATATGATGATCATGACATATCAGGTTCGGAATCCGACCATTCAGATCCCCCTCAGTTACCAAAGTGGGCCCAAAACACTCTACAATCTGCTGGTTCTAGTCTTGGAAATCCTGCTGATCCGAGACGAACAAGAGGAGACTTTCAAAGAGCAGGTATGGCTCTTTCTATTGCTGATCCATTTCTTCCTGAGATTTGTTATTTGATGGCTGGTTCAGATCCCCAATCATACTATTCATCCCATCGAGATCCGAGATAGAAAAGTGCCATGGATGAAGAGTACAGTTCTCTTCAAAAGAACAATACATGGGAGCTAGTTTCTCTTCCACCTGGAAGAAAATTAGTGAAGTGTAAATGGGTCTACCGTACTAAAGTTGCTGCTGATGGCACTATCAGCAAATATAAAGCAAGGTTGGTGGCAAAAGGTTTTTCCCAAGTCCAAGGAGTGGACTACACAGAGACCTTTGCACCGGTTGCAAAGATGGATTCCATCCGCCTTGTTTTAGCTATTGCCGCATCCAAGCACTGGGAAGTGCACCATATGGATGTGAAGAGTGCATTTTTACATGGAGACCTTGCTGAAGAGGTCTATATGCAGCAGCCAGAGGTTTATACATCAGATCCATCATTGGTTTGTAGATTGAAGAAATCTTTGTACGGGTTAAAACAGGCCCCAAGAGCTTGGTACGCAAAGATGGACTCCTTCCTTCTTTCTCAGAATTTCCAAAGATGCAAATCTGATCCGAATGTCTATCTTCAGCGAGTTAAAGGTAATTTGTTGGTTATTGTACTTTATGTTGATGATCTGCTTATTACTGGTAGCACACTTACTTCAATAAACAAGCTAAAATCTGCCTTAAATCTAGCTTTTGACATGAGCGATTTGGGCTTGCTGAGTCATTTTTTGGGCTTGGAGATAGCTCAAAATTTCGATGGGATCACTATATCTCAGCAAAAATATGCTTCCGACCTGTTATTGAAGTTTAATATGGCTGAATGTAAGGCAGCCCCGTTCCCATTCCTCTCAGGAATCAGTCTTGAGGAGGGAGATTCCACACCGCTTGCAGATTGCAGTATGTATCGACAGTTGATTGGTTCACTACTTTATTTGACACATTCACGGCCTGATATCTCATATGCCGTGAGTGCCGTGTCAAGATATATGCAGCAGCCACATGAGCTTCATTGGCGAGCAGCTAAGCGGATCTTGCAGTATGTGCAAGGTACGAGACAGTTTGGCATACACTATGCTGCAGATTCTGAGCTAGATTTCATTGGTTTTACTGATTCAGATTGGGCAGGTGATAGCATTGATCGGAAGTCCACTTTCGGTTATGTTTTCATGATTGGTCATGGTGCTATTTGCTGGTCCAGCAAAAAGCAAGCAGCCATTGCACTTTCTTCAGCAGAGGCAGAGTATCGAGGGGCAGTCAATGCCTGCATTCAGGCAGTTTGGTTGCAGGGTATTCTTTCCGAGTTTGGTTTTGGTGGCACTACTTCGACTGTCCTATTTTGTGACAATCAAAGTGCTATCAAGATCTCCACAGATCCAGTTCAGCGGCAGAGGACCAAACACATTGAGATTCATATGCATTACATTCGACAGTTGGTGCATGACCGCACCATCATTCTGCAATATTGCCCGACTGATGAGCAAATTGCAGACATCTTCACCAAGAGCTTCACTGAGAAGAAGTTCTCTTACCTCCGTTCACTGTTGGGGGTGAGTTCCATCATAGTGGAGACAGATTGATTCATTATTATGCTTTAGCTTGAGGGGGGGCTTTCTTCCCACTGGGTTTTCCCTCTTTCCTCACTTAGTTTATTTTCAGCATTTTTTGGATTATTGTATTGGGGCACGGGGGGTTCACTCATTGAACTTGTTACATAGCACAATCGTTCGTAGGATATTAAATAATATCCTTAATTTCACTAAATATTGGAAAATGCCGCCTAAAATTGTATTGTTGAACCCCCCTCCCAATATACCTTTCCAATTAAGAAAACCCCTAGTTTCACTAGATATTGTAGGTATTTATTTTTATCAGCCCATTTTTAATACCCCCTTTATCTCATTATCAAGTTGTAACAAATAAGAGCCATAACACATTTAGTATAACCAAACGAGATGCTAAATAAAATAATAGTTTAATGCAAATAATGATCCCACCATGATTGTAGGGCTAACGGATCAATTTGTAGCATTGGATAGTGGAAGACCCAACTAAATAGTAATGGGGAAGTGAAAATGCATAAAAGGAAACCCAATCAAAATATCTTTGTAACAAAGAATGTAAAAGACTAATAGTCTAATAGTCAGTGCAATTCTTAGAAATGGTGAGAATTGCAGATGTTTCATACCATAGCATGCCAATCTACCAATTTTATATCATGTAAATACAACTATAGCCATAAAGAGCTCATGTTTTCTATAAGCTTAATAAATTGGAGGTATGAATTGAGCCCATGATTTGGAGATATGAATCCATCCTACGATTTGGAATTTATTCCTCACCCCACCCAAATAAAATAACCCTCAATATTTATATTACTATATCAAATTAAAAACCCCCCCTTGACCCCTTAATACGAGGCAATATATTTTTGAGACTTTTAGAAGTATTCAAACCCCCAATATGAATGAACGTGATATGATATTGCCTAGCTAGTGAAGCCCCCGTGTATTGGGGTGACCTTTGGTCTTAGTTACCAGGGCCCCACATTATTTTAGTTGGCACATCATAGTCTAGCTTGAGGGGGGGTGTTCGGATATCCATCATCTATTTTGGGATACATCATCTATTTCAGGATCTTGCATGATCTATTTCAGGATATGATCTATTTCAGGATCATCTATTTCAGGATATGATCTATTTCAGGATCTTGCATGCACAGGCATGCATCCCAGTCACCAGTTTGATGCCTCCAGCACCTTATCCACCTTCTTCTAGCACCCGGGAGCCACTTACCACAGAGTTTTAGCCCTCCTAAGCTGAAAGGCGCCCTCTTCTCACCTACTGCCAGAGAAGGGCGCACTTGCTCACCTACCACTGCAGATTCACTTCAGTTACATTCAGTTAGCTCCGATTCTCCCTGATTTGAGGCTAGTTTCACTCCCGACTGACTGTATCACTTCCGTTTGACCTCCAGTTTGATTAGGTGACTTGTTCTGACTTCAGTTAGCCTCCCATGCGCCCCCACTGAGCCTCCAGATCCTATATCAGTGCTACACACTTCAGTTACATTTATTATACTCAGTTAGACTCAGATTGACACCTGGATGACTGGTTGTTGTGATTGATGAGCACCACCGATGATTTATGAGGACTCCTAGACAGAGTCAAGCTACTCCATTCAGTGATTCGAATGACCTCCTTAGGCAATTCGAATTGCTTAGTCATTGTGACAGTTTGTATTGTAATTCATTCACCCTTTCTGGGATAGATAGCACTGCTGCATGTTTTGCACAGTTTTGCACCATATTTTCTATGTTCATCTGTTGTGATTGATTTACTTGTTCATTAGATCTGCTGTGACTAATTTTACAAAAATAACCTTCCAAGTTGAAAAAACAAATCATTTCCACACAGTGTATGAGTATGCCCACACATAGCTTAAAAATATATACTAAACAAGTTTTTCAGATGCCCGCACAAGCCAGAGATTTAAATAGAGATTGCTCAGCCAGTTAATTAAACAAAGATGAAATAAATAAGAGACATAAACAAAACAAAGTTTATTATTTAATTAATAAACATAAATTTAATTAATAAAAAGAGTTTTTTGGCATGCATATATTACAATTAGGTTGCTATTGTTTTTTTGTCATGCATATATTAGGATTAGGTTGCTATTGTTTTTTTGGCATGCATATATATTAGGATTATGACTAGGTTTTTTGGCATGGTTTCTAGGTTTCTATTGTTATGGATTAGGTTGCTAAGGTTATATTCATGTTTCTAGGGTAGACTATATTTCTAAGGCTAGATTAGGTTTCTATGTTTGTGGTTTGGGTTTCTAGGTTTCTAAATTAAGGTTATATTTATGAGGATGATGGATAAGAATCTTATGGTGAAAAATGGGATGGTGATGGTGACAACATGGGTAGGAAGAGCATGGTGGTGATGTTCATGGTGGCATGGTGATGGAGAAAATGACCATGGGGATAGTGATAATGAGCATGGAGATGGTGATGGTGATAGTGAACATGAAAATGGGCATGAGGATGCAGATATTATGGTTTACTTAGATGGAATAAAAAACAAAGAAAACAAATCCATGAGGAAACTTGTGCAATTTATCAAGTTTTACCAAGTATATGCAATTTATCAAGCTATCAATGTCTGGATGAAATAGTCAAAATATTAATGTCAATACTCAATGAGACCACAAAACAAAATAATAGCATACATGTACACCACATACCTATAACATAGTACAAAATAAAACATGAAAACCACATACCATATTACCTACCAATGGTCATTCGACTAGACCATCAGGATCACCTCGAATACCAAGGGTTTCCTTTAACCTCTCATGCTCAGAGTAAGGAAATAAGTATTGTGCCTTTGATGAGTTCTTCCTTGGCATTGTTTGCAGCTGGGGGTTTGTGCCAATAACTAAGTTTGTATAATGGTATACAATATCACCTGGTCTATAATCTTCATATGTATACTCTTTTATATTTGTAGAGTGGGAAACTTGGTTCAAATATTCTCCTTTTATAACCATCGACCCAATCGGAAAATCATTGGCCTTAGAGTCCTGTAATGGGACATTTAGGGTTTGATTCCCCTCTAAGCAACATTCCAGCCAATAGTCGGTGCGCCATGCAATGCGTCTCAGGGAAACCATTGCGTATATGTTCCCTAGAGAAAATATAGTGCCAACATTTCAATCAACTAATTAGACACAACTAGTTGTCAAAAATATAAAAAATATACACAACTAATTAGACACAACTAGTTGTCAAAATATAAAAAATATAAAAATATTAATCGAACCTGGTTGTACGAGATCTGATATGTGGCCATAGTCTGGTGAAATACTTGATTGGTCCTCCTCCAACTGGGATAATTTTGTAGCTATCCGTCGACCAATGGGGAGTGATACACGGTCCCAGCTATCAACCCAATCCTTGGATTCACATTCGTCCCATTCACCACTACTGCATGGAGAACAAAAACATGAGATTTTCATTGTCCACATTTCAAGTATAGCATTGTCTAACGTTCTAACTGAATGAAATGCACGAGTTCCTTGGATGGTTGTTGGAGAATTTTCTAACCACACATCAATTATTTGAGTTTCACATCTTAATTTTCCACTTATCCTAAGTATTCTGACCCTATCACATGCTTACATCATTAGTAGATCACAGTTTCAGTAAACTGAGCCTCCTCCTACATTCAGGGAGTCAACTGGGCCACCATTATCAGTTAACTGGGCCTCCTCCATCATTCAGGGACTAATTTGCATGACTAAAACGCACTACTCAGTCCATCTAACAACATTTACTATTTTATTCATCCACCTAGAGACTAGAAGGTGCCCTACTACACTTGTTGAACTCATCTAGTGTTATTTTCACCTACTATTCAGTTAACCGTAGACATAAAGGAGCCCTCTCCTATTTTTGGGAATTCAGCTGAGTTCTGGATTTAGTTAGACTCAGTTAGACATTTTGAGAGTCTGTTAGAGTCTGTTTCATAGTAGTTAAGTGGTTAACTAATGTGTCGAGTGGCATTAACTGCCAAGTAAGCCACTCTCATGCATTCAATTCGAATGAACTCTCTGGAATTCGAATTGCTTGGATTATTGTAGCCATTGTTACACATTGTAATAATCTTTTGAGTTTATGATATACATGAACTGCTGCAAACCTTTTGCATCAGTGTTTTGACATATTATTTGCCGCATGCATCTCTAGTAATTGTTGTCTTTGTTTCATAGATCTGTTGTGCTTATATTTTACGTGGTATCAGAGCCATGGAAGGACAACGAAACTTTTCTACATTGTTTCTGCACTTCTTCACTATTGATTCTGCACTTCTACACTAGTGATTCTGCACTTCTGCACTAGTGATTCTGCACTTCTGCACTAGTGCTTTTTGCACCTGGAACACATATGAAGCTTGAGAAAGATTACTAATAAATATTCCAACTTTGCACAAGAAGGCGAAATTTTTCCACATAATTCCTTGATATTGTGCATTCGATTCTTCAAAATTGCTTGATAGTCTATTCCGGGTGTGATGGAACTTGAAAAGTGCAGGTTGTCGACCTAAAAATTTCTTGTTTGTTTGTGATTGCAGGTTTCTCATAGTCTCATATTGAATTCTCTACAACACAAATGGAATGTTTTAAGTTAACATTATACTGTACTTATTACAGCATTACAACTGCACTAGTTCTCTTAATGCATTTATATAATTGTCTTGTATGTTCATTGATTCTATTATGATATTTGAAGACTATCTTATTGTCCTTTAAACATTGAAGTAGGGATTTAAATCTCTTCTACTATTTGAGACTATTTATGAATTCATTTATATCTTTATCTTCAATACGTTGAACGTCAGGTCATTACATACAACTGTTACGTCATAGATAAATGTATAATGATGACATTCAAAGCTCAACGTCTTTAATGCCTAACTTTTCTTTTATTATTAATGGTGTTATGTTGCTTATTATTCTTATGTCGTGATATGTTTAAACTTAGTATTTGATTATGTGTAAATCCTTTTTGAAAGGAAAGAGAGTTTTGGAGCAGTTGTGAGGCTTACTTAGCTTTTAAAGTTAATGTATGTTACATCATTCTGTCCAGGTCACAGGTAGGACTATTATGCATGAAATGGCTAAGGTTTTCATATATTTTAAGGGCCAAGGTTGAAAACCTAGCTTTATAATTATATTGCAAAATCTTCTTATTATTATGATCCTAACTAAGGTTGAAATGTCCTAGCCCTAATGGCTTCTTTCAAGGTGAAGGCGTATCACTAAATAACATTGGTATAATATAACATTTGTGTTTATACCTCTGACCAAGGTTCTTGGCGAACTTTGTGAATTGGAAATTCGAATGGAAAACAACATATTTAAACTATACGTTATGGGTGAAAATTGATTGTATAGTGGATTCCGAACGAGCTCATTTATGAGCCTTGTGAAGGTTGGTAGAAGCTTACCATGTAAGGGACAAAGCCCTAACACCTTGCTGGTATTTCCATTGTTAATGCTGTGGCATGAGGGTTTGGAGAGTCGAGCTCTCGTTTGGCTGCCATGGCCATTCGAGCACCACTGCACAGTTTCTAGCTTTAAACTTTATAAAAATGACAGTGTGGCCTTTCTTGTTCAACCTAATGCTACCGTGGTCTTGGTTACTACTCTCAGGGCGCTTAGTCTCTTCGGCGGGAGGTACGAAATGGTTCCAACACTCGTTCAATATTTTAAATTCTTTGTTTATATTTCAAAACAGAACATGTCTAAATGCCTCGTGTGCTTTGGCAGGAGGTTTTCCAGTTGCTTGCTACTCGTTGTTCTCTTCTAAGCTTAGGACTATGACCTGACTCAGTCAAAGGAAAACCCCATTGGTTTAATACCACGGTAATCCCTCGGTTTCGCTATGAAGTCTCCTCTTTCAACGAATTTGATTTCACTATCGGTGTTTGGTATTTATTATGTTGTAAGCCTTTGGGCATTCGAAAGGTTTAGAAGCCTGTACAAAATGGAGTTGAGTTCGACCATCAATTTTAATGAAAAGATACGGCATTTGAGCTTCGTTCTGTTTGCATCTAAGTCTCTGTCGAGACTAATACTATTTGTCTCATGTGATTATGTTTGGCTTGGAGCCTTTAGTTGGAATTTGTAAATGTTTGAATAGATTACAGTATGGTTAAACTACTCCACGCATTTTCTAGGTTTTTAACTTCTAGGTTTGGAACTGATGTTTATGTAAAAAGGATTCGGGCATTATCATTTTGAATACTATTTTTAATAGGGTTGTCTAGGAAGAAGGTTATTTCAATGGTTAAAAGTTGAATGCGTAATTGCTTTGGGCCAAGCCCTAACTTGATTCTGTGTTTAGCTTTTATTATTATGTTGGCTCGGTGTTTGACTTGTCTCTAGTTTCGGTTATTACAGGGTTTAAACCCTAAACCTAACAATGTTTATAACTTCATTATATGTAAATAATATGACCAGGTGAGATCTTTCTCAAGAGACTCGAACCCATGACTTTTAAATAAAATATTCCTTTAATAAGATGGCAGCGTTTTAACCCTTAGATGCCATCGAGTTCTAATTGTTTTGATATATTCTGTGTAACTGCATTTGGTTGTCTGTATAATGTTTCACACCTTTCGGTGTTGGGATTAACCTTGTTCATAATAATTTGATGACCCCAGGATGAGTCCTTTCGGTCTCGAACCCTTGTTATATGATTACAATGGCTCTGCCATATGACACTGTAATAATCTTTGATAAATTTTAAACATTGTTTCAAATGTTAACTCATTACAGGGTTATTAATAATTCTAATGTTCAACTATTTGATATTTGTTAAAATGTGAACTCTACAGGGTTCGACCTTCGACTTAGTTGATATTCTATTTGTATAATGCATGTTGATCCTTTATATGGGTATTGAGTAGTATCAACAGATTTCATAATATAGTTTATGAGTTGTATTATTTGCATAGGTGAATGTGTTTTCAGAACTTTGTTTCGATTTGGTATTTTTATATAATACTTTGTTTATGATAAATAATGCTTATAGGGTTTATCTATGGATATTTTAAAGATGTTTATTTCTATCAGGTTGATAAGAGTTCTATACAATATACTTGATAAATTTATAATGATCCTATATATATATATCATAATACTACAATGCTCTGTTTAAATGATTTAAACTTATGTATGTATTCAATTTTGTAAATATTTCTAGTTTATGTGTATTGTATCCTGTCTATAAATAATAGCTTGAATAGCAATATTATTTATCTCAGTTGTATAAGTATGATTACTCTATAAAAATCTATGATGAGATAAGTGGATTTTACAGCTAGGTTTCTGACATTACTATTTAAAAATAAAAAGTGTTTACTTTAAGAAATTTCATGTTTAAGAGAGCAGCATTCTATAGGGCCCCTCCTTTAGGGTCCCCTTGAACTGTACCTGTAACTTTAACAACTTCATACAAACAAATTAGCCATCATAGTTATTGGAAAAATAAAATAAAAAGCGTGAATAACTTAACAAAAATAAGCAAAACCTTAACCTGTCAACCCGATCCGGCTGGTCCATTGTCGCCTTCGTCTTCCGTAGGATCCCTCCAGCAAAGTTCGTTTAACCATTGGTGAAGCAACCGTTAGCTTCGCCACCCAACCATAGGCTCATGCTTTCAGTCGCATGGCCTCCCCCGAGCTTTGGGTCGTAGAGCTCACACACAATAAAAAAATCATGAAACCCAGTTTGGGATTTCCCCCCACCAAGATTTCCAGCCAAACCCTTAATAGCAGCAAGTCATGAGGTAACTCAATATTACGATAGTCATCCAGGTTCTGGGTCCTTTACCCATCCCCGAAGTCTCCCTTTTAAAGGAAAATCCCTTGCGACACATGTCGCTTCATGCATAAATAATTATTTAATTAATTCTTTAATGAAAAACAACTCACCCATCCAAGTGTCAGTTTCTCTAGGAGATGCACCAACATCCCTAAGTTTGCTCATGTTTGTCCCCTAGATATTTCACTTAACTCCTAGATTTGTGGTGTAGGTGGATTTGACTAGGTGTCCATGCCTAGGATTCCATTTTGCTCCTAAATAAATATTTTTAATATTTTTAAATAATCAGGAATATCCTTTCATGTGCAATGCTTAAATAACACTTAATATTATTTAAATGCCAAAGTAATCATTTATGTGCAAATGCCTAAAGTACTCAAATGCATTTATAAGTAAAGTTCTAGGTGCAAAATTATACGTTTCAATGTAGTTAAGTTTAGCAATCAACTTTTACTAGGGACCCAGTGTCGCGCCGTTGGGCCTCCTTGTTCCTTAATTTAATTTCTCTGACATGGCACCACTCCGTCGAGTCCAGTCATCCATAGTTTCCATTCCTCGGCAAGGAACCACATCGTTGGGTCCTTGCATTCACTCTTTCCATTCTTGGCAGGGTACCGCACTGTCGGGCCCTCCTGCCGTCATCCTTCCGTTTTGACTTGCAGGAACTTCATGTAGGGATTTCAGGAGTCGTTACCTTCCATCCTTCGTCTACACACTATTAGGGACTAATGGCGTTGAGGAGTGAGTCCATTCTCACTGTGTGCCCCCCAACTCGTACGTGACCAGCTCCATCGTGGCCCACCTCGTACGCCCTCACGCTTTCCTCTTGAGCAAGCAGATTAGTGCTTATCTGCTCAAGCGTGGTATTCCGTCGGAAGTTGACATCATCGTCGCTCTCCCTGTGTGTGATTTACTCGTACTCTACGACCCTTCATATTCCTTTGTGTGTCCGTTGGGGAACTGTTTCACCTGTCGCTACACACATTTCTCACAAACGTAAATTAGTAGCACTGTCCTCAATAATCACAATTTGTTTTATAAATATGTTGCTTCATTAAGCATCTATAATTTACTTAATCATTACTCATTCGTCTAATCACATAATCAATTGCATAGCTAGTCGTTAAGCATCATTCATATGTATAGTTTTCATATCAAAGTTAATCGTTAAACAACATGAAATTGTCCATTCACAATAACTACCCAAATGCACATATATCAATCAATCGTAATCATAAATATACTCAAAATAAAATCATAGGGTTATTTTATTAATGTTTCAAACAGTCAGGTGACTCAGCAGGTGCCCTCAATGTCTATAGTAGTCTAGGGGCACTACACATTCTGCTTATAGAAATCTATTCTATTTCGAACAATAAACACTACTATTTACAGATCATTTCATCCAGGTTACTTAAACATCTTCCTGTACTAGAGTACATCACCTATGGTGAAAGGAAAAATACAAGAAGAATTTTATAATCATTCATTCTATATTTTCAATCTTTATTTTTCCATTCATTGTACAAAATTAATCTATCAGTTTAGAAGTCTAATCATTCTCAACAGCTAACCGACAGCTAACCGAGATATATCCAGAAAAAACTATGATAGCATGAACATACAATTCCATAATATAGTTCAACAGTTCAAAACTAAATAAATTAAAAACAAGTAGAACCTGATAACCGATAGGGTGGACAAACACCCAAAGAGGACCGTTCCTCCCAACCTTCTCCAGAAAGTAGCGAAGATCAATTGCTTTTGGACCCCCCAGCCTATTCATTGAACCACCAGGATGAAGATACTGTGTAGAAGCAAGACACTCCGGTTTTACTTTAGCAATCAAGAAGACTTGCATACAAACCACTCATATGTACTTCAACAATCATGAAGACTTGCATACATATCATACTCATGTACTTTAGCGGTCAAGTAGACTTGCATACATAGTACTTTCCAAGTCAGCAGTAAGATAGTATTACTCCACAGCTCATTACCTAGCTTCCCCTCATCGAATCTCTTGTGTGCTCAGTTCTAACACCACAAGGAAAAAGTTCTATCTCCACAGAGAATGTGTGAGCAAACAACTCAATTCGATGGCTATAAAAGATTGCATAGGTCTTTTGGTTCAGTTTCACAATTAATGAGCCACCAGCTCAATTCCACCATCCTTGGGGAACATGACCACAATTTTAGGGATGTTGTCCCATAACAACATCTAGTAATTGAGTGCAGATGCTTCCACTTGTCCATTGCCTTCTATACTAGATTCCATTCCTCCTAGTGGGTTAGTGAACACTCTTCAACAGACCCTCTGGGTGAGTGTCTCCTATTTTAATTTATTAAATAATAATATTATTCATTTACAGTCATCGTTGACCATCCTAGGTCATTAATACAAAACTTTACAATAAAATTTAAAGTATTGTTTTCCCACAAACATAAAATGTTTCAAGTACTAGGTAGGTTACATAAAGCTATTCCAATTCTTCCTTTTTCCTTTAAATGTGAGTTATTGTAGTGAACAAGCAGCTATTGTCAATTGAATCAATAGTCTTACGGAATCCGACAAACATTCCAGTGCTCCTGAGGTAACCGATTGAACATGACAACATTTCCAGGAAAGGGCTTCCTAGTTACAAAAATTCAAAATCTGTTAGCTCTGAAATTGCACTTGGCAATGCTTTTAGCATGGTTTGAGACAAATAGAATTTACAGAGTGATCGTTGATGTCTCTTCTATCATTAATTCAATTTTTTCACCTTATTTATCATAATTTTATTTTCATAGTCTACTTTAACGCTCTCTTCTTCTGCTTAGTGTTTGAGTAACATGGCATCGGATCCTTTCAATGATGTATATACTCTATGTGTCCTCGGAGGTTTTTTTAAAAGTCCCTTGCCACTTGTCTTTTAGTGCCTTGCCAGGTTTCATTAGGCTTCATCATCAGAACTTTGCCTTTTTCTATTGCAAGGAATTCGCTACAATGCAACTTTTCACTTGTTATAATTGAATATCAATTGAGGGATCAAATTAAATTGGCATTATAAATATGTATTAAATGAAGATATTTTAAAAGTTTTAATGACGAACTTTGAAACCCCCCATGAAATATGTACTAGAAATTTGAAATGAATGTATAATTTTATTTTATTGTGTAATCAATGCATTTCCACATAAACCAAAGTGGTGGCTTAGGTTTGTTGATGATTGTTTTAGTAATTGGCCTCATGGTGATGATAAACTAAATCAGTTCTTAAACCATATGAATAATCAATGTGATAGTATTAAATTCACCATAGAAAAGGGGGTACACAACTCCCTTCCTTTCTTGGATGTTCTTATCACAAAAAATACGGATGGTTCTCTTTCTCACCAAGTATACAGAAAGAAAAATCACACGAATAGATACTTGCATGCCGACTGACACCATCATCCAGCCTAGAAAGTCAGTATTATAAACACCCTAGCCACACATGCATGGCGTGTCTTAGATCAAGACCACTTAAAAGACGAGCTAAAGCACCTTAAAGAATCCCTCATAAACAATGGTTATAAGAGTAAAGATATTAATCAAGTCTTCTGCAACATAAAAAAGAAAAACAAAAAGAAAATCAATAAAAAAGAATTTGATATAACCCACCCTAGAATTACTCTTCCATATATACATAGCACCACTATCAAGATTGCAAGTGTTCTAAAAGAGAATAACATTATGGTGTCGTTTGCTCCTCACAATTCCTTGAGAACCATGCTTGACAAAGCCAAGGACCCCATCGATCCCAAAAACCAAAAAGGTGTATACAAAACACCTTGTTCATGTGGTGAAACCTACATAGGTGAGACAGGTAAATCAATCGCAATTAGATTAAAGGAACATAGTGCATACCTATCACATGAAAGAGTAAAAAAATCAGCCATGGTTGAACATGCTCACAACACAAAACATCATACTTGCTTAGAAGACTCTAAGTTCTTAGCCATTGTTCCTCAATATCACAGAAGAAAAACTCGCGAAGCCATAGAAATTGAGAAATGTAGAAATAATTTCAACCGAGATGATGGCTTCAAACTAAAGATGCATGGAAACCTGTAATTCATAAACTTAAAACAAGTTAAATGGATAAATATAACCAAACATATACAATTTTAAAACAATTAAGAGCTACTTAATTTATTAAACATAAAAATAGGAAGGATAAATAATAAACACTCATTTAGAAACATACTTTAATATGACATTGAATTTATTAATAATCCAAACACTACAATATAAAATAAATAGTCAAAGTATTTAATATAACTACACACCTCCAACTTATATATCAATACTATTAATAACTTTTCAAATTATTAATAATTTTATAAATAAAAAAAATTAAAAAAAAAATTACTATTAAAAACTTTCAAATAACAATTATACTTTATAGAAAAACATAACACATTAGATTTTTAAACATTAGAAAGAATAATAATAAATAATTTATTTATAACAAATTCCACTTAGGTTAAAGTCAAATTAAAAAAAATTAAATAAGAGATTTTAACAACTAAACCGACATGTTCCAAACCCTAACCCCAAAAACCAAACAAACAATATTTATTCTTCACTTCCCCGTGCTAAAGAAGAGAGTGAGATTTGCTTCTCTTGAGGATGAACCTGCTTAAAAGGTTCGAAATTGTCGATTTCAAAAATCATCCGCAGATTTCCTCTCATCACTATTTGATATTTGTTAAAACGTGAAGTCTACAGGGTTCGACCTTCGAACTAGTTGATATGCTATTTGCATAATGCGTGTTGATCCTTTATATGGGTATTGAGTAGTATCAACAGATTTCATAATATAGTTTATCAGTTGTATTATTTACTTAGGTGAATGCGTTTTCCAAAACTCTGTTTCGATTTCGTATTTTTATATAATACTTTGTTTATGATAAACGATGCGTGTAGGGTTTATCTATGGATATTTTAAAGATGTTTATTTCTATCAAGTTGATAAGAGTTCTATACAATATACTTGATAAATTTATAATGATCCTGTATATATATATCGTAATACTATAATGCTCTGTTTAAATGATTTAAACTTCTGTATGTATTCGATTTTGTAAATCTTTCTAGTTTATGTGTATTGTATCATGTCTATAATAATAGCTTGAATAATAATATTATTTATCTCAATTGTATAAGTATGATTACTGTATAAAAATCTATGATGAGATAAGTGGATTTTATAGCTAGGTTTCTGACATTACTGTTTAAAAATAAAAGGTGTTTACATTAAGAAATTTCATGTTTAAGAAAGCAGGATTCTGCTTATAGAAATTTATTCTATTTCAAACAATAAACAATACTATTTACAGAGCATTTCATTTATGTTACTTAAACATCTTCCTGTGCTAGAGTACATCACCTATGGTGAAAGAAAAAATGCAGGAAGAATTTAATAATCATTCATTCTATATTTTCAATCTTTATTTGTCCATTCATTGTACAAAATTAATCTATCAGTTTAGAAGTCTAATCATTCTTAACAGCTCACCAAGATATATCCAGAAAAACTATGATAGCATAAACATATAGTTTCCTAATATAGTTCAATAGTTCAAAAGTAAATAAATTAAAAACAAGTAGAACCTGATAACCGATAGGGTGGACAAACACCCAAAGAGGACCGTTCCTCCCAACCTTCTCCAGAAAGCAGCCAAGATCACTTGCTTTTAGACCCTCGAGCCTGTTCACTGAACCACTAGGCCGAAGATACTATGTATAAGCAAGACACTCAGGTTGTACTTCAGTAATCAAGAAGACTTGCATACAAACCACTCATATGTAATTGAAAAATCATGAAGACTTGCATACATATCATACTCTTGTACTTCAGCAGTCAAGTAGACCTGCATACATAGTACTCTGCAACTCAGTAGTAATACATTCTTACTCTGCAACTCATTACCTAGCTTCCCCTCATCGAATCTCTTGTGTGCTCAGTTGTAACACCATAAAGAAAAAATTCTATCTCCACAGAGAATGTGTGAGCCAACAGCTCAATTCAATGGCTATAAAAGATTCCCTAGGTCTTTTGGGTAAGTTTCACAATTAATGAGCCACCAACTCAGTTCCACCATCCTTGGGGAACATGACCACAATTTTAGGGAAGTTGTCCCATAACAACAGCTAGTAATTGAGTGCAGATGGTGCCACTTGTCCATTGCCTTCTACACCAGATTCCATTCCTCCTAGTGGGTTAGTGAGCACTCTTCAAAAGTCCCTTTGGGTGAGTGTCTCCTATTTTAATTTATTAAATAATAATATTATTCTATTACAATCATCCTTGACCATCCTTGGTCATTAATACAAAACTCTACAATAAAAGTTAAAGTAATGTTTTCCCACAAACATAAAATGTTTCAAGTACTGTGTAGGTTACAAACACCCCCTCTTACGTTCAACATCATCCTCGATGTTACTTATTCATCATCAAAGCCTTCCTGGAATAAAATTGGATCTATTTCCCGCATATGGCTCTTCAATTCCTAGGTTGCTTCGTCTGGACTAAGGTGCTTCCATTGCACCTTTACCTGTCCAATGGTGTGATTCCGGAGAAAAAATTCCCTCTTGTCGAGGATACAATCAGGTTCCACCTGAAAATCTTTGTATGGTTCCACCTGTATGTCATTCCAATCGATTACATGAGTGGCATCATGTACATAAATTTTCAAAATAGAAATATGAAATACATTATGTATTTTTAGATTAGGTGGTAAGGCTAATTGATATGCAACTGGTCCAATTCTTGATAGTATTTCAAATGGTCCACAATACCTGGGTGCTAATTTAGCACAACTCCCAAGCTTAAAAGATCTTTTCTTGGGTTTTACCTTAACAAAAACATGCTCACCTACTTGGAATTCTTTCTTAGTTCTTTTCAGATCTGCATGACTCTTTTGTCGGTCTTGTGTAATTTTCAAATTGCCTTGTACCTGCTTCACTATTAGTTCCATCTATTTTAACAAATATGGTCCTAACATTAATCTGTCAACAAGATTACTCCAAGAGATAGGAGTATTACACTTTCTACCATACAGAATTTCAAAAGGACTGAGTTTAGCTGAAGCTTGATAGTGATTGTTATAAGCAAATTCAACTAAGTGCATATATTCCTCCCACTTAATTGGATGATCTTTAACTTACATTCTTAACATGTCTTCTAGAATCTGATTTACCCTTTCTGTTTGTCCGTTAGTTTGCAGATGAAAAGATGTGCTGAAATTTAATTTAGTATCTAAACCTTTAAACAATGACTTCCAGAAATTTCCAGTAAATTTAGAATCTCGATCAGAAATTATTACCTTGGGAATTCCATGCAAACAAAAAACTTGGTTCATAAACACATCAGCAATGTCAGTAGCCTTAAAAGTAGTTTTAACAGGTATAAAATGAGCTGCTTTACTAAGTTTATCTATGACTACCATTATTGAATTATTATGCTTTTGATTTTTAGCCAAACCAGTTATAAAATCAATGCTGATAATTTCCCACTTCCACTCTAGAATTGGCAATGGCTGTAATAGTCCAGCTGAGTGTTGATGCTCAGATTTAACTTGCTGACATTCAAAGCAGCTAGCTATGTATTCGTCCACCTTATTTTTCATATTTGGACAAAAGTAATCTTTTATTAACATCGTTATCATCTTTTGGTAACCAGGGTGTCCTGAATAAGGACTTCTATGCACTTCATTTAAAATCAACAACTTAAGTTCAGGTACATTAGGCACATACAGTCTATTTTTATACAGCATTAGACCTTTTTCATTCAAACTGAGATCTGTTATTATATTTTCAGAATTATTTTCTGCAACTTTTTCCTGTAATTTTTGATAATTTTTATCCAATTTTATCCCTTCTTCAAGCTAATTTTCTAAATATGTTTTGTAAGTGCTGATTGCTGCTATGAAATCTAATTTTGAATTTCTACTTCAGGCATCAGCCACTTTATTTTATTTACCTTTTATGTGCTGAATCTCAAAATCATATTCGCTAAGGAAAGCTAACCACCTAGCTTGCCTTGCTTTCATATTTGGTTGGTCCAACAAATATTTTAGACTCTTATTATCTGTCATTATGAAAAATTCCCACCGATCAGATGATGGCACCACATCTTGAAAGCATGTATCACGACAGCCAAATCTAGATCATAGGTAGCGTAGTTCTTTTCATGAATTTTTAGCTTCCTTGACTCATACACTATTATGTGACTTTCTTGTGTTCAGACTCCGCCAAGCCCATCATTGCATGCATCAATGCATACAACAAAGTCCTTGTTAGGATCCGCAATTTTTAGAATAGGTGCAGTAGTTAACAGTTCTTTCAGTTTCTTAAAACTCTCTTCACACTTTTGATCTCAAACAAATTTCTTTCCTTTCTTTTGTAAAGAGGTTATGGGATTTGCGATTCTTGAGAATCTTTCTATAAATTTTCTGTAGTAATATGTGATTCCCATGCATGATCGTACATCTGTTACATCTTTAGGGACAAGCCATTCGTTAATTGATCTTATTTTATCTGGGTAAACTAAGATTCCATCCTTGGATATCACGTGACCTAAATACTATATTTTATCTTTGAAAAATTCACACTTACTGAATTTAGCATACAATTGATGTTCTCTTAAGACTTGTAAAATTATTCGCAAGTGTTCATTGTGTTCTTCCTTAGCCTTTGAATAAATTAAAATGTCATCAATGAAAACAATTACAAACTTATCCAAATACTTATGTAAAACATTATTCATTAGACACATGAATACTGTTGGAGCATTAGTTAGCCCAAAAGGCATAAATACGAATTTGTAATGCCCGTAACGGGTTCGAAAAGCAGTTTTAAAGATATCTTCGTCTTTTATCCTAACTTGATGATATCCAGATATCAAGTCTATTTTTGAAAATATCGCTGCTTCGCGTACTTGATAAAACAGATCATCTATGCGGGGTAGAGGATATCTTTTTTTAATCGTCATTTTGTTTAACTAATGGTAGTCTATTTATAAATGCAAGGTACCATCCTTCTTTTTAACGAAGATGATAGGTGCTCTCCAAGGAGACACACTTGGTATTATGTAGTTTTTATTGATTAATTCTTTTAACTGTGATTTTAATTCGTTAAGTTCCAGGATTTTCATCCGGTAAGGAGATTTTGAGTTTGGTACCGCACCCGGTACTAGCTCAATGGTGAAATCCAATTCCCTTTTTGGAGATAGACTTGGAATTTCTTCCGGGAATACATTTGCAAAGTCTCTTAGTATTGGTATATCTTCAAGTTTTAAATTATCTTCTTTAGTTGTGTGTTCATCATTAATTACATTTACAAAAAAAAAATTACATCCTTTCGTATAGCCTTTTTCACTTGCAAAGCAGAAATATGTCTAACTAAAGTTTTTCTAGGGATTCCTTTTACTGTTTTTGGTTCTTCTTTATTATTCAAACTTGTAAATGTCTTTTCAAAACAATTCAGAACTACCCTATGCTTTTCCATCCAATCCATTCCGATTAAGACATCATAAGACCCTAACGGTAATACATTCATCTTTAATTGTGTCTTTAATTGACTCATAAGCAAATCACAATTTTTAACAAAATCAACTACCTTCCTTTTTGTTCCTGTAGCTAACTGAACCAGCCAAGATTTATCAAAATTTTCTACTTTCAATTTACAGCTTTTTACAATATCAGGTGATACATAACTCAAACTTGCACCTGGATCAATTAAAATATAGATAGGTTTTTTCTGTAGCGTACCTTTGATTTCAACCATTGAAGTTTGATGATCAGCCTGTCGATTTTCCAAGGCTGCATTGATCTTGGACATTTCCCTTGCTAAGTCGCCAATTGTTGGTTATGACTGCACTGTATGAATGTTGTTGATTGTTCTTTTCTTGTTAGGACAGTTTGCTTCAATACGCGGTCCTTGACATTCATAACATTTTAAAGGTTCCTTTTGATCATTATTTCTAGCATAATTATTAGGCATGTTTCTTGCAGCTGTAAAATTTTGCAGTGCGTTACTTCTAAAATTATTTCCTTGAAATTTTTTGCTATGGAAATTTCGCTTGTTATTCCTAGCATTCCTATTAGAATTAAAATTTTTCCTTTTATGCTCAATTTTACTGGGTTTATTACTCTTCCATCTAGATACACCTTCTCTTTTTCTATTTTTTTCAAAACAAAAGTTTGCTTTCCTCATAGCTTCCTCAACAGTCTTAGGGTTGTCGTACTCAATTTTGTCTTTGATATTAAAAGGTAAGCAACTCAGAAATCTTTGTATTTTAGGATTCTCATCCACAATGTAAAGTACATATCTTAATTAACTTAGAAGTTTACTGCTTAATTCTTTCATGTTCATAGAACCCAATTTTAAATCATAGAATTCTTTAGCTTTTTCTTCATAGTACTGTTCAGACAGAAACTTCTTCTTAAAATATTTCTTAAATGTACTCAAAGTTACACTCTTTTCTTTAATGCTTTTTACTCTCTTTATATCCTGTCACGAAATATCTGCTTTCCCAGTCAGATTATAAATGACCATCTTAGCTTTCAACTGATCTGAATAATCATAAATTTGAAAGTATTTCTTCATACCTGACAGCCATGCTTCGGCTGCTTCTCCCTTTTCATTTTCACCGTTAAATGTTGGGGGTTTTTATCTTCTTGAACTCCCCTGAAATATGTTCATATGGTTTATAATTTCTCCTTTTTGGTCTACATCCACTTTCACTATTGTCACTAGAGTACTTATGTTTCTTTTTACGCATTTTAACATTAACTTCGGAAGATGAGCTATTATCATCATTAGAGAATCTTAACTTCTTACCTTTGTGTTGGTAGGACATGGTTCCAGATTCAGAACTAAATTCTGTTCTTTTATATTTTTCGTCATTATGAAATTTATCCAGTAATACTTGATTCAGCTCTTCCTGTGCCTTCAGAATCCTTTCATTTTCTTTCTCAACAGTTTTTATTTCATCTTTTAAATGCTTAACTGTTCGAAGTAGTTCAGATGAATTATCATTTAATTCTACATAAATTTCTTCATTAACATGTTCATGTTCATTATTATTTTGTTCATTATGTTGAGATCTATCCTCAGTAGATTCTTCTGGTCCTTCCATACCTGCAAATTAAATAGCACATGTTCTGTACATAAACAAATTAAAACAAAAATAAGTAACTGTGTTTTCTTTTTAAATTTTCTATTTTGCTAGTTGAGCCACTTTCAGGCGTAGTGTTTGAACTTGTGCTCTGATACCACATGTAAGATCCCCAAATTTCATCAAAAATTAAAAAATTTCTAAGCAGTCTATTTGCTATTAAATTCTATGTGGAAGTATAAATGTGAATGTTCATCATCTTTATTACTGCTCTATTATACTCTTAAATGCAATAACTATTTGTTTACAACTGTCGTCGATTTAAAGGTGTCTTAACGACATTTAGATAGGTAATTGTTCCTATGTTTTAAGTTAACACTATACTGCTCCTATGGGGAAAAAATAGGAAGGCATATCTATGATATTGTGAAACAGAGGCAAGTTAAAATCCAGAGAGGGAGGGATATTCTTCGATGGGGTCATCAACCGATAGGGAGGTTTACCATTAAAGAAGCTTATCATTTACAAACTAGCTCGGATAATCCAGAGGAGGATAAGGTATGGAAATATTTATGGGAGGCCAAGTTGTGGCCCAAAATTACTCTTTTTCTCTGGTTAGTCCTATGAGGTCGAATCCTGACATGGGACAAACTGGTGAAACAAGGTTTCGGGGGTTCATCTATTTGTGTTCTTTGTGGTCAGAATAATGAGACAATGGAATGGGAAGCCCTTTCAAGGGAACATTCTGAATCATATATGGCAATTGTATCCTGGTTTCCTCCTCTGAGAGGTGTGGAAAGAACAAAATTATCGATTGTTTTAGGAAAAACAAAAATTCAACACTTGGAAGATCGTCTGGGAGCGTCTTAAGTAGGAAATAACTGAAACCTTGAAACTTACGAGATGGAATGTGGAATATCTGAGTGGACCTAATAATGAAACAAGGCTATTACATACCTGGGGAATTAGAGGTCTTCCTCAGTTTATTTGTATTCAGCATAATGCTATTAAACCGTAGGAAAGCCCAACGCAGTGGTCTCTACCTCAGCAACAATGGTTGAAACTGAACATTGACGGTGCTTCTAAAGGGAACCCGGGAGTGGCAGGGTATGGTGGGGTGGTTAGAAATAGCCAAGGCCACATTCAGTTCTGTTATTAAGGTAATATTGGCATTGAAACTAATAACGCCGTGGAGTGTGAAGCTTTGCTTCAAGGACTTAAGCTTATTACCAGATATGGCATTAATAGTTGTATTGCAGAAGGTGATCCTGAAATTTTTATACAGATGGCTAACAAACTCTTAAATAGAACCCAAGCAGTGAAGATTACCACCACGTGGCATCTAGCATGGCAGATAACGTGTTTGGAAACCATGATAAGAGGCTTTAACTCCATCGTGTTTCGACATGTAAGAAGAAGCGCCAACTGTCTAGCTGATGAGTTGGCAAACTAGGGCGTCATACAAGTGAATGATAGATGGGATGGGCAGGTCTCGAATTTACCATCTGATACGTGTCGTCTCAAGTGCATTAACATTGCCGAGTGTGATAATAAGGAATGGCTGGTGAAAGATGACAACAGAGTCTGCCCCACTACCGGTGATTGATATATGGATGGTACACGTCTCGAATCAAAGGGACAGATGGAACGAAGGGAAGAGGTACCTAAGGATGATCGTCAAGGTTTGTGGCGATATCATATCAGATGGTGAATTCAATTCAGAGAACTTGCAGCATGCGAAAGACAAGGTGGCGAAGCATATGCAGGATTACGATGGAGTTTCGTGATCAACAAAGGATGACAAGTACAAATGATGAAGGCTGTGTTAATTATTTCAGCATCAGGCTCATGATGCCAAATTCAATGGTGATAGGAGGCGGCTCACCCATAAATATGGACTGTAGAGGTGGTATCAGGAACAAAGCTTCCAGGCGGTTTTTCCCTTGGAATATGTTTAGCAAGTGTATTGTGGCTGTGAGTGTGCAAAGAATTTGCAATATTGAGAATATCATGTCTCTGAAAGGTCGTGCTATGAAATGGGGTAGGAAAGACCTTGGTGAAATGAGCATGGTGGGGGGAGGTGCCACACCTCGTACTAGTCCTAGCCGTGATCAATGGAATTCGGCGGCTACTGCTATTTTCTTTTGACGTTTCTTTCCTCCGGGAGTAATGTAGGAGGTGGAGGAAATTGAAGCCGACTTATGGCGTTTGGTGGGGGAAGCTAATTTACTGGAGGAAGTGGAGGCCATGGCTAATTGGATCCATGACCTGGGGAATACTATAGGTCGGATGGAATTGTACAATCGGGTGATTGTCACTCTGTGGGTGACCAAAACCTTAATTTCCCAGTGTATAGATACTCGTGGAGATGCTTTATCTGGTTCTTCTTGGCTCAAGAGGCTGGAGGAAGTTAGCAAAGACACGTTGGACAACTATCATTGGATCCATATGAAGCTGGACCTGCTGGCTGACAAACTGGGCATTACATATTTGGATGTGCTGAAGCAGCATGCTAATCCTCGGGGTCCTGATCCTGTGGATAAAGGGGAGGTAGCAACTGCTCCTTTTATGGTGCATAGTGATGATGAGGCGGGCCCGTCAACCTAAACGTCTTTGTTGTTTTTGTCCCCTGTGGCGTGGTATTTTCGACAGTATTCTCTTTTGGCTCTGGTGCATTGTCGTTTGGTGCTAGCTTCATGTTCTTTTAGTGGATGTGCTTTAATAACTGTCTAGGGCTTTGGTTATGGGTAGGGTTTGTGATGTCTGGTGTTTCTATGTTGTCTAGGGGAATGAATTTTTGTAATCTTCTGAACAGTTTGATTTTGTAATCTCTCGAGCAGTAGTCTTCCGCTCGGTGACAATTCTGATGATGGTCTCAAGTTTTTTAGTTCAACTGAGTGGTACTGTTGAAACTTTGGCTCATTTTTGTGTTAAAATTGTCGATAGGGATTGGGTGGGGAACTCAACTTAAAGGTGGCTCATTTAGCACCTGTTTTCTGGGAGCTGAGGGGTGGCTCATTCAACACCTGTGTTTCTCTATGGGATCTTTTGGTAGCTCATGAAGCACCTAGTTATTGTAAGGAAGTCAATATGTATTCTCTGATTATGTTAATACAATGAAAGTTACCTTTTTTGCTTTAAAAAAAAAAAGTTAACATTATACTGTACTTATTACAGCATTACACCTGCACTAGTTCTCTTAACTCATTTATATAATTGTCTTGTATCTTCATTGATTCTATTATGATATTCGAAGACTACCTTATTGTCCTTTAAACATTGAAGTAGGGCTTTAAATCTCTTCTACTGTTTGAGAGTATTTATGAATTCATTTATATCTTTATCTTCAATACGTTGAATGTCAGGTCATCACATACAACTGTTACATCATGGATAAATGTATAATGATGACATTCAAAGATCAACGTCTTTAATCCCTAACTTTTCTTTTATTGTTAATGTTGTTATGTTGCTTATTATTCTTATGTCGTAATATGTTTAAACTTAGTATTTGATTATGTGTAAATCCTTTTCGAAAGGAAAGAGAGTTTTGGAGCAGCTGTGAGGCTTACATAGCTTTTAAAGCTAATGTCTGTTATGTCATTCTGTCCAGGTCACAGGTAGGACTATTATGCATGAAATGGCTAAGGTTTTCATATATTTTAAGGGCCAAGGTTGAAAACCTAGCTTTATAATTATATTGCCAAATCTTATTATTATTATGACCCTAACTAAGGTTGAAATGTCCTAGCCCTAATGGCTTCTTTCAAGGTGAAGGTGTATCACTAAATAACATTGGTATAATATAAAATTTGTGTTTATACCTCTGACCAAGGTTCTTGGCGCACTTTGTGAATTGGAAATTCGAATGGAAAACAACATATTTAAACTATACATTATGGGTAAAAATTGATTGTATAGTGGATGCCGACCGAGCTCATTTATGAGCAATGTGAAGGTTGGTAGAAGCTTACCACGTAAGGGACAAATCCCTAACTCCTCGCTGGTATTGGCATTGTTAATGCTGTGGCATGAGGGTTTGGAGAGTCGAGCTCTCGTTTGGCCGCCATGGCCATTCGAGCACCACTGCACAATTTCCAGCTTTAAACTTTATAAAAATGACAGTGTGGCCTTGCTTGTTCAACCTAATGCTACCGTGGTCTTGGTTACTCGGTTGAGATACTCTCAGGGCGCTTAGTCTCTTCGGCGAGAGGTACGAAATGGTTCCAACACTCGTTCGATATTTTAAATTCTTTGTTTATATTTCAAAACAGAACATGTCTAAATGCCTCATGTGCTTTGGCAGGAGGTTTTCCAGCTCCTTGCTACTCGTTGTTCTCTTCTAAGCTTACGACTATGACCTGACTGAGTCAAAGGCAAACCCCATTGGTTTAATACCATGGTAAGCTCTCGGTTTCGCTATGAAGTCTCCTCTTTCAATGAATTTGATTTCACTGTCGGTGTTTGGTATTTATTATGTTGTAATCCTTTGGGCATTCGAAAGGTTTAGAAGCTTGTACAAAATGGAGTTGAGTTCGACCATCAATTTTAATGAAAAGATATAGCATTTGAGCTTCGTTCTGTTTGCATCTAAGTCTCTGTCGAGACTGATACTATTTGTCTCATGTGATTATGTTTGGCTTGGAGCCTTTAGTTGGAATTCATAAATGTTTGAATAGATTACAGTATGGTTAAACTACCCCATGCATTTTATGGGTTTTTAACTTCTAGGTTTGGAAATGATGTTTATGTAAAAAGGATTCCGGCATTATCATTTTGAATACGATTTGTAACAAGGCTGTCTGGGAAGAAGATTATTTCAATCGTTAAAAGTTGAATGCGTAACTGCTTTGGGCCAAGCCCTAAATTGATTCTGTGTTTAGCTTTTATTACTATGTTGGTTCTGTGTTTGACTTGTCTCTAGTTTTGGTTATTACAGGGTTTAAACCCTAAACCTGTCAATGTTTTATAACTTCATTATATGTAAATAATATGACCAGGTGAGATCTTTCTCAACAGACTCGGACCCATGAATTTTAAATAAAATATTCCTTTAATAAGATGGCCCAGCGTTGTAACCCTTAGATGCCATCGAGCTCTAATTTTTTTGATATATTCTGTGTAACTTCATTTCGTTGACTGTATAATGTTTCACACCTGACGGTGTTGGGATTAACCTTGTTCATAATAATTTGATGACCCCAGGGTGAGTCCTTTCGGTCTCGAACCCTTGCTATATCATTACAGTGGCTCTGCCATATGACACTGCAATAATCTTTGATAAATTTTAAACGTTGTTTCAAATGTTAACTCGTTAAAGGGTTATTAATAATTCTAATGTTCAACTATCTGATATTTGTTAAAACGTGAACTCTACAGGGTTCTACCTTCGACTTAATTGATATGCTATTTGTATAATGCATGTTGATCCTTTATATGGGTATTGAGTAGTATCAACAGATTTCATAATATAGTTTATGAGTTGTATTATTTGCATCGGTGAATGCATTTTCAGAACTCTGTTTCAATTTGGTATTTTTATATAATACTTTGTTTATGATAAACAATGCCTATAGGGTTTATCTATGGATATTTTAAATATGTTTATTTCTATCAAGTTGATAAGAGTTCTGTACAATATACTTGATAAATTTATAATGATCCTGTATATATATATCGTAATACTATAATGCTCTGTTTAAATGATTTAAACTTTTATATGTATTCAATTTTGTAAATATTTCTAGTTTATGTGTATTGTATCATGTCTATAAATAATAGCTTGAATAGAAATATTATTTATCTCAGTTGTATAAGTATGATTACTGTATAAAAATCTATGATGAGATAAGTGGATTTTATAGCTAGGTTTCTGACATTACTGTTTAAAAATAAAAAGTGTTTACATTAAGAAATTTCATGTTTAAGAGAGAAGCATTCTGCTTATAGAAATCTATTCTATTTCGAATAATAAACACTACTATTTACAGATCATTTCATCTAGTTTACTTAAACATCTTCCTGTACTAGATTACATCACCTATGGTGAAAGGAAAAATACAGGAAGAATTTTATAATCATTCATTCTATATTTTCAATCTTTATTTGTCCATTCATTGTACAAAATCAATCTATCAGTTTAGAAGTCTAATCATTCTTAACAGCTAACCGAGATATATCCAGAAAAACTATGATAGCATAAACATACAGTTTCAGAATATAGTTCAATAGTTCAAAACTAAATAAATTAAAAACAAGTAGAACTTGATAACCGATAGGGTGGAAAAACACCCAAAGAGGACCGTTCCTCCCAACCTTCTCAAGAAAGCAGCCAATATCACTTGCTTTTGGACCCCCGAGCCTGTTCACTGAACCACTAGGATGAAGATACTGTGTAGAAGCAAGACACTCAGGTTGTACTTCAGCAATCAAGAAGACTTGCATACAAAGCACTCATATGTACTTCAACAATCATGAAGACTTGCATACATATCATACTCATGTACTTTAGCGGTCAAGTAGACCTGCATACATAGTACTTTGCAACTCAGTAGTAAGAAAGTCTTACTCTTCAACTCATTACCTATCTTCCCCTCATCGAACCTCTTGTGTGCTCAATTCTAACACCACAAGGAAAAAGTTCTATCTCCACAGAGAATGTGTGATCCAACAACTCAATTCGATGGCTATAAAATATTGCATAGGTCTTTTGGTTCAGTTTCACAATTAATGAGCCACCAACTCAGTTCCACCATCCTTGGGGAACATGACCACAATTTTAGGGAAGTTGTCCCATAACAATAGCTAGTAATTGAGTGCAGATGCTACCACTTTTCCATTGTCTTCTATACTAGATTCCATTCCTCCTAGTGGGTCAGTGAACACTCTTCAACAGTCCCTTTGGGTGAGTGTCTCCTATTTTTATTTATTAAATAATAATATTATTCATTTACAGTCATCCTTGACCATCCTGGGTCATTAATACAAAACTTTACAATAAAATTTAAAGTATTGTTTTCCCACAAACATAAAATGTTTCAAGTATTAGGTAGGTTACATAAAGCTATTCCAATTCTTCCTTTTTCCTTTAAATGTGAGTTATTGTATTAAACAAGCAGCTATTGTCAATTGAATCAATAGTCCCACAGAATTCGACAAACATTCCAGTGCTCCTGTGGTAACCGATTGAACATGACAACATTTCTAGGAAAGGGCTTCCTAGTTACAAAAATTCCAAATCGGTTAGCTCTGAAATTGCACTTGGTAATGCTTTTAGCATGGTTTGAGACAAATAGAATTTACAGAGTGATCGTTGATGTCTCTTCTATCATTATTTCAATTTTTTTCACCTTATTTATCATAATTTTATTTTCACAGTCTACTTTAATTCTCTCTTCTTTTGCTTAGTCTTTGAGTAACATGGCATCAGATCCTTTCAATGATGTATATACTCTATGTGTCCTTGGGAGGTTTTTTTCAAAGTCTCTTGCCGCTTGTCTTTTAGTGCCTTGCTAGGTTTCATTAGGCTTCATCATCGTAAGATTGCCTTTTTCTATGGCAAGGAATTCGCTACAATGCAACTTTTTCACTTATTATAATTAAATATCAATTGAGGGATCAAATTAAATTGGCATTATAAATATGTATTAAATGAAGATATTTTAAAAGGTTTAATGATGAACTTTGAAACCCCCCATGAAATATGTACTAGAAATTTGAAATGAATGTATAATTTTATTTCATTATGTAATCAATGCATTTCCACATAAACCAAAGTGGTGGCTTAGGTTTGTTGATGACGTTTTTAGTAATTGGCCTCATGGTGATGATAAACTAAATGAGTTCTTAGACCATATGAACAATCAATGTGATCGTATTAAATTCACCATAGAAAAGGAGGTACACAACTCCCTTCCTTTCTTGGATGTTCTTATCACAAAAAATATGGATGGCTCTCTTTCTCACCAAGTATACAGAAAGAAAACTCACACGGATAGATACCTCCATGCCGACTCACACCATCATCCAGCCCAGAAAGTTAGTATTATAAACACCCTAGCCACACATGCATGGCGCATCTTAGATATATACCACTTAGAAGACGAGTTAAATCTCCTTAAAGAATCCCTCATAAACAATGGTTATAAAAGTAAAGATATTAATAAAGTCTTCCGCAACATTAAAAAAGAAAAAGAAAAATAAAATCAATAAAAAAAATTTGATATAACCCGCCCTAGAATTACTCTTCCATATATATATGGCACCACTAACAAGATTTCAAGTGTTCTAAAAAAGAATAACATTATGGTGTCATTTTCTCCTCCCAATTCCTTGAGAACCATGCTTGACAAAGCCAAGGACCCCATCGATCCCAAAAACCAAAAAGGTGTATACAAAACACCTTGCTCATGTGGTGAAGCCTACATAGGTGAGACAGGTAAATCAATCGCAATTAGATTAAAGGAACATAGCGCAGACCTACAACATGAAAGAGTAAAAAACTCAGCCATAGCTGAACATGCTCACAACACAAAACATCATATTTGCTTAAAAGACTCTAAGGTCTTAGCCATTGTTCCTCAATATCACAGAAGAATAACTTGCAAAGCCATAGAAATTGAGAAATGTAGAAAGAATTTCAACCGAGATGATGGCTTCAAACTAAAAGATGCATGGAAACCTGTAATTCATAAACTTAAAACAAGTTAAATGGATAAATCTAACCAAACATATACAATTTTAAAACAATTAAGAGCTACTTAATTTATTAAGCATAAAAATAGGAAGGATAAATAATAAACACTCATTTAGAAACATATTTTAATATGACATTGAATTTATTAATAATCCCAACACTACAATATAAACTAAATAGTCAAAGTATTTAATATAACTACACACCTGCAACTTATATATCAATACTATTAATAACTTTTCAAATTATTAATAATTTTATAAAAAAAAAATTTAAAAAAAATAAAAATAATACTATTAAAAACTTTCAAATAACAATTATACTTTATAGAAAAACATAACACATTAGATTTTTAAACATTAGAAAGAGTAATAATAAATAATTTATTTATAACAAATTCCACTTAGGTTAAAGTCAAATTAAAAAAAAATTAAATAAAAGATTTTAACAACTAAACCGACATGTTCCAAACCCTAACCCTAAAAACTAAACAAACAATATCTATTCTTCACTTCCCCGTGCTAAAGAAGAGAATGATATTTGCTTCTCTTGAGGATGAACCTGCTTAAAAGGTTTGAAACTGTCGATTTCAAAAATCATCCGCAAATTTCCTCTCATCACTATTTGATATTTGTTAAAACGTGAAGTCTACAGGGTTCGACCTTCGAATTAGTTGATATGCTATTTGTATAATGCATGTTGATCCTTTATATGGGTATTGAGTAGTATCAACAGATTTCATAATATAGTTTATTAGTCGTATTATTTGCTTAGGTGAATGCATTTTCTAGAACTTTGTTTCGATTTGGTATTTTTATATAATACTTTGTTTGTGATAAACAATGCCTGTAGGGTTTATCTATGGATCTTTTAAAGATGTTTGTTTCTATCAAGTTGATAAGAGTTCCGTACTTGATAAATTTATAATGATCTTGTATATATATATCGTAATACTATAATGGTCTGTTTACATGATTTAAACTTCTGTATGTATTCGATTTTGTAAATATTTCTAGTTTATGTGTATTGTATCATGTCTATAAATAATAGCTTGAATAGCAATATTATTTATCTCAGTTGTATAAGTATGATTACTGTATAAAAATCTATGATGAGATAAGTGGATTTTACAGCTAGGTTTCTGACATTACTATTTAAAAATAAAAAGTGTTTAGATTAAGAAATTTCATGTTTAAGAGAGTAGCATTCTTCTTATAGAAATCTTTTCTATTTCGAACAATAAACACTACTATTTACAGATCATTTCATCTAGGTTACTTAAACATCTTCCTGTACTAGAGTACATCACCTATGGTGAAAGGAAAAATACAGGAAGAATTTTAAAATCATTCATTCTATATTTTCAATCTTTATTTGTCCATTCATTGTACAAAATTAAGCTATCAGTTTAGAAGACTAATCATTCTTAACAGCTAACCGATATATATCCAGAAAAACTATGATGGCATAAACATACAGTTTGAGAATATAGTTCAACAGTTCAAAACTAAATAAATTAAAAACAAGTAGAACCTGATAACCGATAAGGTGGAAAAACACCCAAAGAGGACCGTTCCTCCCAACATTCTCCAGAAAGAAGCCAAGATCACTTGCTTTTGGACCCCCGAGCCTGTTCACTGAACCAATAGGATGAAGATACTATGTAGAAGTAAGACAGTCGGGTTGTACTTCAGCAATCAAGAAGACTTGCATACAAACCACTCATATGTACTTCAACAATCGTGAAGACTTGCATACATATCATACTCATGTACTTCAGCGGTCAAGTAAACTTGCATACATAGTACTTTGCAACTCAGTAGTAAGACAGTCTTACTCTGCAACTCATTACCTACATTCCCCTCATTGAATCTCTTGTGTGCTCAGTTCTAACACCACAAGGAAAAAGTTCTATCTCCACATAGAATGTGTGATCCAACAACTCAATTCCATGGATATAAAATATTTCATAGGTCTTTTGGTTCAGTTTCACAATTAATGAGCCACTAGCTCAATTTCACCATCCTTGGGGAACATGACCACAATTTTAGGGAAGTTGTCCCATAACAACAGCTAGTAATTGAGTGCAGATGTTGCCACTTGTCCATTGCCTTCTATACTAGATTCCATTCCTCCTAGTGGGTTAGTGAACACTCTTCAACAGTCCCTTTGGGTGAGTGTCTCCTATTTTAATTTATTAAATAATAATATTATTCACTTACAGTCATCCTTGACCATCCTGGGTCACTAATACAAAACTTTACAATAAAATTTAAAGTATTGTTTTCCCACAAACATAAAATGTTTCAAGTACTAGGTAGGTTACATAAAGCTATTCCAATTCTTCCTTTTTCCTTTAAATGTGAGTTATTGTAGCGAACAAGTAGCTATTGTCAATTGAATCAATAGTCCCACAGAATCCGACAAACATTCCAGTGCTCCTGAGGTAACCGATTGAACATGACAATATTTCCAGGAAAGGGTTTCCTAGTTACAAAAATTCCAAATCAGTTAGCTCTAAAATTGCACTTGGCAATGCTTTTAGCATGGTTTGAGACAAATAGAATTTACAGAGTGATCGTTGATGTCTCTTCTATCATTAATTCAATTTTTTTCACCTTATTTATCATAATTTTATTTTCACAGTCTACTTTAATGCTCTCTTCTTCTGCTTAGTGTTTGAGTAACATGGCATCAGATCCTTTCAATGATGTATATACTCTATGTGTCCTCGGAGGTTTTTTTAAAGTCCCTTACCGCTTGTGTTTTAGTGCCTTTCCAGGTTTCATTAGGCTTCATCATCGGAACTTTGCCTTTTTCTATGGCAAGGAATTCGCTACAACGCAACTTTTTCATTTGTTATAATTAAATATCAACTGAGAGATCAAATTAAATTGGCATTATAAATATGTATTAAATGAAGATATTTTAAAAGGTTTAATGACGAACTTTTAAAGCCCCCATGAAATATGTACTAGAAATTTGAAATGAATGTATAATTTTATTTTATTGTGTATTGAAATACACACACACATCCACCAAGTGTTAGTGCAAAATTTGAAGGTCTTAAGGGTGAAAATATGAAGTAAAAGGAAATAATTATAGAATTTTACATTTTTTCAACTTCAATCCCTCAAAACTCATATTATATTTCAGAATTTCACTTTAAGGTAAAAAAAAGATTTGTAGGTAATTGTGTTACCCCATACCTTTTTTTTTTTGTAAAAAAGATCATGGACATATATTAGGATAATTTTTTTGTTTACTAAGTGAATATAATTTAAAATTTTACATTAGCATAATAAGTATAGTCCATTATGTTTTTTTTAGTGACGGCTATTCATATTTGGGAAAAAAATTATATTGCCACAACCTAAAAATATTGTACAAGTGCATGAATGATTGTTGGGGAATTTTCAGGTTTAACCAATATTTTTGTATTTAATGAAATTGAGTAAGACAAATAATGGTGATGTTTCGAAACATTTTTTGATCAGTCAATTTTCATTTTGATGTCATCATCACTAAGAAAACTAAAAGTGAGCTTTTGAAAAGGACAGAGAGGGGAATTGCACTATGATTTTTACTATTTTTTTGGTGTTTTCATTTTGAAGTTATTGAATTTGCATGTAGTTTTCATAATAGTAAAATTTTGAAGTGATAGAGTATAGAATAAAATTATTAATAAATAGAAATTATTGATGAAAAGAAATAATTCTTATATAATTAGAAACTAGATTTAGATATGAATTGTAACATACCCCTTTACTGAAAACATTTTATGTTTGAAGAAGACATTATCTTAACTTTTAATAGTTTTATATTTGGACAAGTGTCCAAGGATGACTGTAATTGCACAATATTATTATTTAAATAAAAAAAATAGGAGACACTCACCCAAGGAGAATTGTTAAAAGAGTGTTTACTGACCCACTAGGTGGAATGGAATCTAAGGTAGAAGGCAATGGACAAGTGGCTGCATCATGAGGCAAGTAACTAGCCGTTAGTATGGGACAACTCCCTTGAATTGTGGTCATAGTTCCCTGAAAGATGGGACTGGAGCTTGAGGCTCATTTATTGAAAACTGACCACCAAAATGACCTAGGCATCTTGTTAAGAGCCATCGAATTTTGGATTGAGGTTCATCACTTTTCCTGACGAGGAAACTTACCTTGTGGTTCTGCTGTATGCACACAAGAGATTCGATGAGGGGAAGTCTAGGTTTTTTATCATGGTGTAAGTCTACCTTATTTACAGGTGAGTGCAGAGTTTCTACTACTGAGTGCAGAGATTGAGGTTTTTGGCAAGTCTCTATTGATTGCTGGTTATACAAAATTGAGTGCCTTGATTCTACATAGGGTTCTTATACCTAATGGTTCAATAAACAAGCTCGGGGTCCAAAGGAGGCAAGTAGATTGGATGCTCCTTCTGGAGAAGGTTGGGAGGAACAACCCTCCTTGGGTGTTTGTCCACCCTATCTACAGTTACAGGTTCTATTGGATATTTCCTCTCTAAGTAGTTAATTTACTTTCTGTAATTGTTGATTTAATACGCTTTAGCTAACTAATAATAATACAGAAATATAAGTGTGAATTTCTGATCTGTTAGGATTTTGTAGACTGCTGAATATATTTATGAATTGATAGAATAAATGCCCTCTCTGTATTTTTCCCCATATTGTTTTCTCTATCGTACTCTAGTATAGAGAAGGAGAATTAAGATAGATAAATGATAGGCAGAATGTAGAATGAATGAATAGATTAACATTGTTTTGTTTCCTTAATTTCCTTATCTATTAGATTTACTGTAATTTCTTAGCTACTTGGTAAATTACATAACTTAGGTTTTCTGTCAAGATTAAACATAGAAATAATGATTTTATTCAGACAGTATAGTATCTCTATTTTTGCAGTAACAAATTTATATAGGGTTTAATGTTTCCAGGTTTTCTAAACTCTACAAAAGATTTCTTTATTATAGCCTCTTACTAAATATCCATTCAAAATTTCTAATAAGACTTTTATTTATCCTATATTATAATTATTTTAACATCAAAACAGTAACCCATATTCACGATTGAAAACAACTATCACTACAAGCAGATTAAACCAAACTGTTAACACAAATATCGTTATTACCAATGTTCTTATACTGACAGAACCCCAATTTCTCTAATATAACATTTAGTATTCATTCAACACTTGACAAATCAAATTTATTATCAAAGACAGAGTTCGACCACCTATTCGAAACCTTCATCATATCTTTATTTACCATGTATTATTTTATAAGTAACCGAAACCCCTTAAAGAACATAGTATTCACCAAACAGGGTTTTGACTAAGACACTATGCCATGTATTATATTTATACATGCAATCATTCATGTATAGTTGAATTCATATTACAGGAAATACTATTGACGAAAGGTCATTTGTCTTTAAAACTATAAAATAGTCATTCTCTTGCAGAACCAGCTTGAAGCAATAAACCCAGTTTTTAAACAAAACAACAGTAGATATACTACTTAACAAAATCAAATGCCTATCGATATTATTCACCTACACAAACAAAACCAAGTTTGAAACTACAGTCCGAGAGACTAAGCCATTCGGCTTTTCAACACTTTAAACATTCAATTTATCATCGTCACATGCCGAACCAAGGGTTCGAGGTTGCAAATAGTCCCATACATCGAAACGAAGAAGAGGTTAGGGTTTGAGTTTTCAAACAAAGCATTAATCCTTGGCTCTCAGCCATTAACCAAATGCAACATACATTGACATCAAATAACATTGAGCATTGATTTCAGGCATAGTATAAAAACCATAGGCCAAACCCTTTTCATTTATCCAATAGTCGAGGGTTAAAACCCTGGGAACAAGTAATACATTTCGACATACAGTAACACTGTAGAATACATTATAAGGGTAGGTCGAGGATTCAATCCTCCATACGCATGCGTCATAGCATGAAGGCATTCAAAAGCGACCACACCTTTTGAAAATAGAAAGCTCCGGCCAAACCAAACACAACTAACAGTTGTTAGGAGAAACCACCGAGACTTACCGTTTCAAGTAGTAGTTTCCCACTAAGCTTGAGCATAGAACCCTGTAGGTGAAAGCACCTGCCAATAACACAGAGGGTGGTTAAACTTTAATTCCAAGCTTAAAACAATACAGACGATTGCATCAACACAAAAATTTCAAAAGAGACATTACCTTTACATTAAACTGAAGGTTGAAATCAACAACTTCTACAACTGACTTTAAATCCAAGGTCACACACAACTCGCTTAATGAATGCAACTATTACATCCATTGTAACTGGCTCGGCTCTTAAACCCTGAAAACTATCAACCCTTCCCTATAGGTTGTGGTATTGAACCTGAGGAAGGAGTCCTCAAGAACCAGCTTCGAAGCCGAGCACCACTACAACCGACGTGACTTTTCCTGAGACATTCAAATACCAAAACAATGCAGTGAACTTCCACACCAGAGCTCGGCTCTTAAACTATCAACTTGTAACAGTAATCACTCTCAGGTCATAGTTTCGAATCGTGGGAGAATCTCTCAAAACCTGAAAACAAAACCGTAAAGCTTCGCAGGCCTGTTGGCCTCGTTACTACACCACTCCTGAACAATGAATATAGAATGGTTATGCTACCTGAGTGATAATCCCGAGAGCTGTTTGGGTTAGCACCTTAACCAAGGAGACCACGTGAACGTTACCACGTCGGATGCCAACGGGCATTCCACTCCTCCTGCCTTTATTACACTTTTAATAATTGAGCTACCAACGTACTGTTTCCTGTCAATGTAACCACATATCAAACCTTTCCAAACATTCTCCATAGTAACACTTAACAACTTCCAATTTAAGTAGGGTCGTATGTTATCAAAGTTTACATTATCGTTTCTATGGTTATCTAGGTGTTACATTGTAGCGCATCAAGGTTATTGTTGGCCATTATCACGATGGAATTCATAACCCTAGTATATCATATAATTCCCTAAGTCCAAAGACTCATGTTTATTGTCAATACGTTAGTAAATTATATAGAACACTTTTTAATCAAACCTTTCGGGTATGGTATTAGCACCATAAGGATTAATAAATATTTCTTTTGGAGTTGTACAAAGTATATAATGTACAACTAGAAACATTATATAAGTCACTTAATAATTTATCCCCTTGGTCATGCTCTTATGGAAGAGAATAATAAAAGGAGTTTTTGCAATACATCACCAAGCCTAAATGCTAATGATCTAACATGTTTAAATTTCGAGTCATAAGACATTTATATATCGAAACACTCTACTCTCAAATCCTAAGTTCAGAACCTTTAAACATTATACAAATTTATGAACTTTACAAATCACACAACGTCAAGAAGGAAGTTAACAGTATGACAAGCATATAGGCCACTTTTCTAGGATGAAGTGGAAGAAGCTTTGAGAGTAGTTTTCTCCTTGTAGTGACTCCTTCCAATCTAGAGTTTTCAAATAGCAATTACAACTTCTGGAAATTCAATCAAAGATTTAAGTAGAACACTTACAGCAGTAAGACTGGGATTCAAAACATTAGTAAGCTCTCTCCATGAAGTACATCAGACTTATCACTAGACATTGACGGTTAACTGAAAGTGCATTTAAGACTTCTTAGAAATACTTTGCATTACTGGGAAGGACGTATCTTTCTTACCTGCAACTCTGCGAAAAAGAAGGTTCAAATGCTTTAGCATAAATGCTAAGTAAGCCTCGGGGTACCCATAGGACCCCTTCATCATCAAAAGAAGAACAACAGTTAGCACTTATAAACATTAATAATTGTTTAAGCATTGACTTAAGTAATCTAAGAAGTACAACTGAGACAAGAAAACAATCAATAACATCTTAATGTAGATTTAATTTCATCTCTTATCATGTCGCAAAACAATATATTTATGACCGTTACAAACATTTATTTCAGCATGTCGACATAGAAGCATTTAATATAATTCCGCGCAGCAAAGTACAACATTTAATGCTACGTTGAAAAATTTTGAATTTTTTGTGAAATTTCGAGATGTTACATGAATCTATGGATATAGATTCAACAAATAATCTTTAAAATTTGCAGGTGTTTGGCTTCTCCAAGTTATAGTTTTGTAAAAATGCATGACATTTTTTAAAAACACTAACTCTAGGTTGGTAGAGAGTTTTAAACTCTCAACCAATAGTATTTCTTTTGAAATAAATGTCTCTAATTAAATAAAACATTGGATTGAGATTTTAAAACAACACACTCCAAAATGTGTTTCCCAACTTAGTGTTTTCAACCTTTAATATAATCAAAACAATTTTTTCCTTTTAAACATGTAAAGATCATTCTTTATTAATACAACCTATAAAAAAATTACAATTCTTTTTAGGAATGAAAAGTTACAGAAAAACATTAACAAATACTTTTTTTCTTTAATAAGTTATGTAACAAGAAAATGTAATTTTTTTTTATAAAATATTAATATATCTTTATAAAATTATATACATACAATTTACTGAAATATATTTTAGTATATCTATAATAATATGTATGAAAACAAAGTCATACTAAAAATAGAAAAATACATTGAATTTTTTGTGGCTTATACTTCCATACCACATAAGATTATAAAATTATACACTGAAATATATTGTTTTGTCTGTTTATAATAGTATGTATAAAATTGAAAACAAGACATACTGAAAATGTAAAAATGCATTGAATTTGTTGTGGCTTATACATTCTATATCACATAAGTACCACACATTGAAATATGGGTAAAATATTTGTTACTGAACACAAATTCAAATGTATTTTTATATGTAACATCCCAAAAAAAATCACAAAAATTTAAAAATTTTCGACATAACAATTAATGCCTATTCAAACTATGCGGAATATAATAATGCATAAAAGATTGTCTTGCTGTACTAAATACCATGCTGGTTTATAGTATAAGATTTGTGACTAGATGATTTAAGTTTATGTCTTGATATTATTCATACTCAGCTATACTATTACAAAACTTCTATTGTTGTTGTTATGATTGATGATTTAACTAGTTTGACTAATGTGCTTTTGTTGATGATGAAGGGGTCCTACGAATGCCCCGAGGCTTACTTAGAATTCGTGCTAAAGCATGTGAATTCGTACTTGTGGTAGTTTATAGGTAAGGATTTAAAGTTTGCGACAAGTGACCGAACAGTTTTTCAGTAATCCCCTTTGTAAAAATATTTGAAGAGATAAGACATTGAGCACTCTACCGGGTGAGAAACTTTGGTTAAAGACTAAACGTTCAAGATAACGATAACTGGATATGCTTGCTGATGCAAACAGTGCGTCTTATTTAAATGTAATCTATAAGTTTGTATTTGATTCTAGAGAATGTCTGTCTCGATCATGACTCAGTTTTATACTCAGAATTATATGTGATTTTCATTTAAATTTCAAGTTGGACTGTACATACGTGTCTATTTCTTATCTCAATGTCAATTCATAGAAATTCTATGTATTAAAGATTTAATATCTCGTATAGGAACTATATGCTATGATGATATTATAATGGTGATAATTTGAATTCATTGATTATTAAATTCATTACACTATACAATGAAATATATGTGTGTCGTAATTTATTAGATTACCCATATAATCCTTTTGCAATGTGTAATAAAATATTAACAAACTCTTATATATATAAGCTTTATGTGATATGTGTTGTGTGCATTTAACGTGACCCTATGTGATACTATACAAAACCTAACAACATGACTATGGGATTTATACCTTACCATACGATATGTTTTGAATCATGTAACACGACTTACCATATAACATGTTCACTGCAATTTAATTATGATGTGAACGTTACAATGTCACAGGTTGGCAGATATTAACGCTGCCTATGCATTGAATGCACACATCTGCGGAGGTAGTGGAGTTCCACCGTGGATGATGTAGTGAGCTTGATCATGTGCTATTATCGTGGTGATAACAGCTCCTGTGATGAGTTGTAGACAATACTGGTTCGATGGTTAATGAGATAGCTCCTCCGTGGCTCCTTCGTGGCAGTAGTAATGATAGCTCATTTAATATGGTAGATTGCTTGGTGTTTCATGAATCTAACCCAGTGATCTCCACCGTTGATCTGGCAGGGTTTTGATGGATGAGGGTTAAACCCTACCTCCATTACGTTCAAATTGTTATTGTTCCTTGGCATTTGGTGGTAGTGGTTCTGCGTCTGACCGACAGGCAGAGGGTCTTTAGGGTTCTCATTTTGCACTGTAAAGGCATAATGCCTGCATTTTGAACCCGTGTACTGTGGAAGGTTTAAGAGTCAAGTCTCTCCAGTTCTTTTTACAATGTTAATTTGTCACGGTTTGCAGCTTGGGGTCTGTTTCTTGGTCTGATTCGACACTCAGACCTGTTGAGAGTTTTTCTTTTAGAACTGGGTTCGAAATGAGAGGCCAAGTCCTCGCCATGAATGATTATAGGTCTCGGCATTGTTTAACTGTTTAATGGTTGTTAGCTCGGTGTGGTTTCCTTCTTTCTCAACATTCGACGGTGTATAAGCTTACCGTTGTAGTTGCACATGTCTGGCATTTTCTACTATATGCCAACGTTAAAAGGTAATGTGCTTCGAACCCCTTTTCCTGTAGCTTCCATATTCGAACATTAACACAGTAATAGTTGCTTATTCAATATTGAAATTGTTCCTTTAAAAGAAAAAACTATTCTTTAACCACATCTTCATTGTTGTTGTAGGTGTAGAGGTTCAGTGGCTTCTCCAGTCCGGGTGATGATGGTTGGCTACTGCTACACCAACCGGTAAGCCTCAGAGGTTGCCTTGTAACTCTGGTTAGATGGAAGTGTTGGCCTTTGAAATGTGTAGTCCGAGACCTTCGTGTTTACCTCTGATAATTTGTATTTCGTCTATTAGGGTTTGTAAGAAAATGTTATAGATTGGGGAGGATAGTACCTCGACCCAAAGGGCACGAACCCTGTTGATTTTGACTTGTAACAGTCGTGGAAAAGAGTTCTTGTTTTCAGACTTGGATAATGTAAAAATCATATGTTTTAATGAACAATGATAGATGTTTGAAATCTATGGAATGGTTTTGGCCTATGTGTAGTTAGTTGATTTTAAAATGATGTTGCGTTTTCATTCTATAACAATTCCAAGGGTTAGGGTTTGACTTTGTTTTGAATGCATGGTTTTGATTTTGCTCCTTGAGAAGATCTTGGCATCAAACTTGTGTTTGTTGCTTTTGTTTAAAGTTGTTCCAAAGACAATGTAATAATTGGAATCCTGGAGATGATACTGAAATTTTAACTAGTTCGATCTATGGAAACGAATACAGTTTAAATGTTTGGTTTTAAGGCAAAAGAATATGTGGTTTATGTTATGTTTATGGATTGTTTAAATGTTGGCCGCGAGCCGAGATTTGATGAAACTATGAAGAATAAACGAAATCTTGAGTTGGAAACCTGTTGTGATGTTGAAGCCATAACTCAGTTCTATCTGTAATGTATGGATATTCTTTAATGTTTTTATTGCTATCGTTCAATGATAAACTCAAAAGTTTGAAGGTTTGGCTTGAAAGTGAAATGTGTAAAACCCTAGCTTTGAAACATAAGACTTCTATTGTATGACAAGAAGATTGTTTGCTATATTGAAATAATAAATAGCATAGTAGTAGGTAATTCTGTGCATGAAGAAATTGGTGTTTATTACTCTACACTGTTTTTAAAAAGGGAAAATGATAATAATATGTTGTATGTTGAGATTTGAATCTGCAACTGTTATGATATAAACTTATATATGTTTTAAATACTATAACATAGAAAAATAATTCATATACTTTTAGAAAGGGGAATTATTTATTCCTAGACAACTGATATTTATAGAATGGAGAAAGCATTACTGTGAATTTTGAAAATAATTATCTGTACAGAAAATGATAAGGAAAACACTGATACATGTATACATAGGAAATTAACAGTAAGCAGAAACTTAAGAAAATATAACATTTTTATCTTCTCATTCACATGGCTATTTTGCCTATCATTTATCTATCCAACTTAATTTGTCTCTGTACTAGAGTACGATGCAGATCCACTTGCATGGGGAAAAATGCAGAGAACTATTTTATTCAATCAAAATCATTTCTATACAGAATCTTAACTTACTCAGAAAACTGAAATAAATTTATAAAATAAAAATAGTAAAAGTAGTTATACAGCAGAACTTTAAATGCTTGAAATTAGAGAAAGATAATGGAACCTGCAATTGACTATAGGGCCGACAAACACCCAAGGATGCTTGTTCCTCCCAACCTATTTCAGAAGAAGCAGCCAACTGTTGGCTTCTTGTGAACCCCTGAGATTGATTACTGAACCACTAAGCAGATGGAATCTGTGTAGAAGCAAGGCACTCAATATGCCTTCAACACTCAGCATAAAACTCCTAAATTCAAAATATGCCTTCAGCACTCAGCATCAAACTCCTGAAACCCAAAAGAGTATTGCAGACTCACAACATGATCAACAACTTAGCATATACCCTCATCAAATCTCTTGGGTGCAAACACAGCAAAACTCCAAGGTAAATTTTCTCGTCAGGAAAAGTGATGAACCTCAATTCATAATTTGATGGCTATTATATAGACTGCATAGGTCTTTAGTGGTCAGTTTGGAATAAATGAGCCTAAAGCTCCAGTCCCATCTTTTAGGGCACTATGACCACATTTCAAGGGAGTTGTCCCATACCAACAACTAGTTAGTTGCATCATGATGCTATCACTTATCTATTGCCTTCTACCCCAGATTCCATTCTACCTAGTGGGTCAGTAACCACTCTTTCAACAGTCCTCTTAGGTGTTTGTCTCCTATTTTATTTATTAAATAATAAAATATTATGCAAATTACAGTCATCATTGGACACTTGTCCAACACAAAACTTTACAATAAAAGTTATCATAATGTTTTCCAACATAAAATGTTCTTCAGCTAAAAAAATATGTTACATTATATTTCAAATTTAAAATTTAAAATGACCAAAATGTATATATGCATGTTCTAATCATTAATAATGAATGTGCATTTATACTTTTATTAAAAAATTGTGTTGAAAATAAATGTAAATATTACTTTTTACATAGAAATTAAAAAGAGAAATGCATTCTTGAGCGACATAGTTATAAATTATAACCCTTCACTTGAAAAGAATTTATAGTCATTTAATTGCTTAATATATATATATATATATATATATATATATATATAACTTTTTTTTTTTTTGTGTATATTAAATACATTTTATCCATTATCAAGATTTGTATAAACCAATATCATACTTGATAGGGATGATTAAACGAATATTTCTCTTTTTAGTTTATTGTAGTTTTAATTAATGATTTATTTATTTATTTTTATAATTAGTTTTTAAAATAAAATAAATTTATGTATTTAATTTAATTTTTAAGTTAGTTTATTACTTTGTAAAGATTTATATTTAAATATTATGTCATTTTTTTATATCCGATATGTTGCAATAATGAAGAATGTTTATAAATATGTTTAACAAATTTTGATATTGATTTGTGGATTTAATTAAACTACATTAATAACCGATTGTTAATGCATAAATCTAATTTTTTTTAGACACCATCACCTTTATATTAACAATAAATATAAATATCTGATATTATTATTTACATTATAAAACAATAAATGTAATTGGCTGCACATTTCAAATAGATTATATAAAGGCATGCGAATTTTTTTTTCATTTTTTATATTTTAAAAGTTTTTTTTAATTAATTTATTAATATTAAGACAGGTATCTATTTACATGTCCATTGGTTGTAGCATGGGTAGTTGAGAGGAATGTTTGTTACTCTCCCCACCAATTATTACTATAAATTAGATATGACCCACATATAATTGATTGTTCATTTCATCTTTTCAAAAGGCTTTTGTTAGTGCTTGACTCAATAAAAACCCAAGTCCATTTTACTATTATAACATGCAATGGTATAATTACTCTTAAAAATGTTGAAATAAACTTCCTTAAATAATTGTTCCATCTAACATGATGGTATAATGGTAAAAGTATGATATTATGATGTAATGGTATAATTTGAAATGAGAAAATTTATTATTAAAATTAAATGAAGATGTTATATTTTTTTATTAAATATTAATTTTTATAATGGGAAAATAAAATTTTCTTAAATATTTTTTAATTTATATTTTAAAAAATTATTGTGTCATTCATAATTTAACTCATTAATTAAACATGCTGAATAAACAGTAAAATTATTATTTTAATGCTTTTATCATTTAAAATTAAAATAATACAAAATAAATTATGCTTAACCTTTAAATCTATGTCATGTTAAAAAAATCACCGTAAAAGTCAAAGCAATCCAACTTATGAATTTACAAGCTTGCAGTTCAATTAAACCTAAAACAATGTATATCAGCAGTTCAATTAAACCTAAAATGTATATCATGTTAACAAAAAACACTGTCCATACTTTCACACTGAATTAAGCGCAAAGCAATTATGCCTAAAATGTATATCATGTTAACAAAAAACACTGTCCATACTTTCACACTGAATTAAACGCAAAGCAATGATGAATTTACAAACTTGCACTTCAATTAAACCTAAAACAACGTTACGCCGATTCAAAATGCTAAAGCAAAGGGATAATCATTCAAAATTTGAAGACCTAATCAGAATGATAAAGCATCTGGGACAGATTGTCCTTCCAAATAAACGGAATACAATATTGTCCTTGTTTCTTATTTCTAGATCGAAGACCTGATTCGCACAGCATATTTTTAGTAGGATTTAAGAGCACACAGTTTGATAGAACCTGAAGCAAATTTAAAAATACAAAATAATCATCCTGTTTGGAAAATATTCAACGTTAAAAAAAAGAAAACATTCAACGTAAATCTAGCATGCATATTCTTTATGAGATGTTCAAAATGCTATCGACAAACTGGTAGTATCGCCTGCTCAATCGCCTGCTGAGAGCTAATGCTCCGATCACACTTCCGAACCCAATTGCAATTCCCATCCCCATTCCAGTTTCCCATAAATCCCACCAATGCACACTCTTGTCGCCTTCCTCTCGTTGGCCGTAAATAGAAGTAAGATAGTTGCATTTTCTTTGAACTGGTTCTCCACAAAGCTCTGGATTACCCGAGAATGAAGACTCATTAAATGTCTGCAAATGTGGTGTAGCTGGAATCCTCCCTGACAGATTGTTATTTGATAGGTTTAAATAACCCAGAGAGTTCAGATTTGCAAATATGTCGGGTATTCTTCCCGATAACTGGTTGCATGAGAGATCTAAAGCATCTAAGTGTACCATTCTGCCAAAACTTTTTGGAATATTTCCCATAAGTTGATTATCTGACAGATTCAAAGAGATTAAACCATTGAGATATCCCATGTCGTCGGGGATGTCACCACTAAGGTTGTTTGCCGAGAGGTCCAGAGAAATGAAAAGTGAAAGGATTTTCTTATACGAATATTTCTGACCCTTGGACATCAGGAAAATTTCTTCTTTATAGTACTTTGCGTATTTAATAGCTTTGTCGGATTGCGAACTTGTGGGGAATACATTCCTCATTGTTGATATGTTTGAGAGATGTGGTGGCATCGAACCTGACAGTTGATTCATTGCCAGGTCAAGAATTTGGAGTGTCTGCAGGTAGCTTATCTGGATCGGTATCCCACCTTCTAGCTTATTTGATCTGAGAACGAGTACGCGGAGCTTTGAAAGATACGCTATCCATTCAGGAACTTTGCCCGATATGCTGTTTCCACCCAAATCTAAAATTTCCAACATTTTGCAATTTTGCAAGGATGGGGGAACATGCCCACTTAACTTGTTGTCGTTGATGTGCAATACCTGAAGATTGCTCAATTTTCCCAGTTCCACCGGTATATGTCCTTCCAAACTATTATTTGCCACATTCAATACCTTCAGAGAACAGCAATTACCGAAACTGGAAGGGAACTTCCCACTGAGGTTATTGCCTGAAAGATCCAAAGCCTCTAGATACTCTGCTTGCTCACAAATACAAGAAGGAATCTGCCCCTTCAGTTTATTCCGTGCTAAAGATAAGAAATTAGAAGTATGCAACATCGTGCAGATTTCTTGGGGGACTGAACCAGTAATCTTATTCATTGACAGATCAACTTCCCGAAGGAAGCCTGCCACAGAAATTCCTACAGGATTGGAAAGATTGCCATGAAACTGATTGTCCCGTAGCGCCACTTCCTTCAGCGAACTCGACGAGTTATACAGCTGAGCTGGTATTGGTCCTTGCAACTGATTGTGTGATAGGGCTAACTGCTGGAGCATGGGAAGATTCCAGAGCCATGAAGGGATTTTTCCTGTGAGGGTGTTACTGGACAGATCCAGTGTCGTGATAGAACGTTGGGTCTTCAGAAAAGGAGGAAACGCCCCCTCTATTTGACAATGAGATAGCCTTAACACATCTAAATCAAATGGGGGAGTCCAGTTGGAGGTGATTTTGAAAGTTAAATTGTTACTGCAGAGGTCAAGATATTTTAGATTGTTCAGACTGCGGAAATGTGACTCTAAGATTGCTCCGTTCAAAAGGTTATTACTAAGAATGATATTGGTGAGTTTAGACAACGATCCTAGGGATAATGGGATAGGTCCAGTCAATTTGTTGTAGCTCAGGTTTAGTACAGTAAGGGAGCGGAGGAGGCCCAATGACTTTGGAATCGTTCCCCGCAAGTTGTTTGTGTGCAGTTGTAGCAGCGCGAGAGATGATAGTTTTCCTATAGAGGATGGTATGGCGCCGTACAAACTGTTGTTTGGCATGTCGAAAGAGGTTAGGCTCTTCCATTGGCCCTGAAAAATCTGAGAAACATCGGCAGATAGTTTATTATTTTCCAAGGAAATATATTGTATGTGAGGCATCTGAGAGAGCTCAAACGGAAGAGATCCACTGAGGTTTGCATTGCTTATCTGCAGATTGATCAGACTAGTCATATTGACTAACCAAGTAGGGAATTTGGACAGAAAAGTGTTTCCATCCAGATGGAGAGTTTGTAGGTATCTAAGTTTCTGCAGGGAGCGGGGAATGGAACCCGTCAAGTTGCAGTTTGACATTGTAACATTTAAGAGCAGGGAAAGACGACTTACTGATTGTCCCCATGAAGACGACGTTGCCGAGAGATCCACTCCGTTGAGAGAAAGATTCGTCAAGGCCGTGAGATTTGCAAGCCATGAGAGGTCAACACTTGCCAACATAGAAGCCGAGGAAGTGAGATCGAGCCCTGTCAAGTTTGACAGATTTCCGAGCTGCCATGGTATGGCACCTGAGAATCCAGCTGTGGATAGGTTCAGGAGTTTCAAGTTCTTCATAAGACCCATCTCTATAGGAATAGGAAGGCCAGTAAAATTATTGAAGCTAAGGTCCAATCGCTCCAAAGCCGTCAAGTTTAACAGTGCTGCAGGACGCAAGACACCACTCAAATTGCAATTACACAAATCCAACGCAACAACATCGCCGGTCCGGCTGTCGCAGGAGACACCTTCCCAGTGGCAACAGCTGAATGAAACATTCCAGGAAGACAAACGCGCCGTCGGATCATACAAGCCGCTTTTAAAAGCCAAGAGAGATTGCATTTCGTCATTCAAACAACCACCGACTTCGCAAGAAATGGATAAGAAAATGCATGAAACAAGTAACCAACAACTGAACATCTGAATCTCAAGACGAAGTGATCCTTTTCCCACCAAAATACCCGTCGTCCGTGGGTCTTGAACTTGATGCAAGGATCCGGATTGCATGCCTGAACTGGCCATCACAATGATTTTGGTGAGGGAGAGGTCATCCAGCATCTGTGTATATAAAAGGTTGGAATTTGACAACAGTACCCTGTACCTATTGTTATTTTTTGTTTTGACCATTCATTCATTATATTTGGCCACGTTGACCCTATTTGAGATAGAATTTTGGTGATCCATTTTCATCCCTCCAATTTATTTACACTGTTTAAATTTATAACAAAGATCATGAAGTGGTAATGTCTCTGATATTACTAATAACTTTTGCTATAAAATGATAATTATAAAAAATAGAATATAAAAAAAAGTATATTATAGAAAATAGAAAAGTATGTTATAAAATGGTAGTTATAAAAAATAGAAAAGTATGTATAAATTTATTTGTCATGGTAAAAAGTAAATGTGATTTATGTAATACTTAAAATTGAAAACATGAAGAAAGGGAGCCCATCACAATTCACCTCTACTCTTTGTTGAAGAAAATCAAATAAAAAGTATAAGGAAAATGAGATAATTATATGAAACATAGCCTAAGCATTCAGATCTCACTCTTTAGCTATAAAGAATTTATTAACAAGTAATTACCTATAAACCTTCCTTTAATTAAACATTAATTCAACTCACAATATATATATATATTTATGAAGGAAAAATACCATTATATATTACATATAGACATAAGGTATATATGATGTTTAAAACAACTTACAAATAGATATAAAAGAATAAAACCTAGGAAATAAAATTCTCTACAGAGATGCTTTATATTTTCACTGAATTTGTATATTCTTATATATATATAAATTCAGTTTCAAACAATTGAATTTGATTCTGAGTTTCAACTACGAACACTACAGCTAAGCAAATTACCCCTCTAGTTTTTCTTGGATCATTAAAAGCCTTATTTTAACCATTTCAATTACAAGTTGACATACTATCGTATAATTTCACACTTCTATTAGATATCGATAGTAGATATATTTTCATATAAAAAAATCTACATTAAACGCAAGATCGATATTAAATACAAGATCGATATGCACATCAATCGATATTAAATACAAAATGATGCATTATGAAATTGCCTGTGTAACAGACCAGTTGTTCAAAATCGACATGGATCAATTTCAAAACAAAAATGAAAATGAGGGAAGGAACTTCACTAATTTGCACCTTCTTCTCCGCCTGAACCGGTGTCATGAGGGGCAAGTAATATACACCCCGTAGCAAACTTAGGGGCAAGTAATATGCACCCCGCAGCAGACTCATTAAGTCTGTTGCAGAGGCCTATGACATTCTCTCATAAATGAGGTAATAAAGTCCAAAAACATCGCCATCTACTTGAGAGCACAGAACAGTTCATTGCATGTCGAAGTGGAGAAAGCTTCGATAGAATAACGAGAGCCAAGATTCCAATTCATGGCTGTATTTTGGATTGGGCACGCAGTTGTAAGAGTTGGCGGGCTACAAATTCAAAATCTAAATTTGAATCTCTTTGTATCTATCCGCCTTCGGTGAATTCAAAATTCAAATGAGCATGGTTGCATTAATGTTGACCATAGTAGTCTTCGGTGTGGTGTTTCGTATGAGCACATTGAGATGAGGTGGATGATGGTCATGGGCCCATAGATCCATGGGTATGCAGAATGGTGGGCATGGATTGTTGAGCCGACGGAGAAAGCCAGAATTTTTTGCCGTGAAATAAGATGCACGCAGAATTAGGGAATGTCAAGGCCCTTGCAGTAGACTCAATTAGTCTGCTGCGGGGTGTATATGGCTTGCTGTCAGTCCAGGCCTGGAATTTGACGTCTTGTAGGACGTTTTTTTTCCATCTGAAAATGTATTTGACCAGTAAATGTAAAATAAAGACGTCAACAGTGACAGCCATGCCCTGCTCTTGATTGTTCTGCTCACTGTCAAATTTCGACGAGTTACCATGAGCTCTTTTCATCGCCTGCCTGGGAAATTTTGAAGTATCATCCTTGAAGGAATATACAAATAAATGCATACTTAAAAGCCCATTATGGAAAGAGCAAGCTTCCCTACTACTAAATTAATAATGAAAACAACAAATTGAACTCCTCTTTATTCGTGGACACTGATAATGCAGAACATCCAAATATATAAAGAGGGTGTCAATGGATAAAAGCACTGTAGAACATCCAAATATATAAAGAGGGTGTCAGTGGATAAAAGTACTGGCTGGAATTCTTAGCAAAAGACGGGTTTTTTATAATACAGTAAATTTGACACTCTATTAACTGGTATAAAACGTAAAGTGACAGACGCTAAAACCATGTGGCCGTCATCAAATTTTGAATTGACAGGTACTTAAAATTTGAAATTCCAAGCCTGGCCGTCCTGTCATGTGTCTAGTCATTCCTTGGCCCTGTGTGGCTTGACCGGTCAAGCAATAAATGTGAGTACCTTGCATGGGCCATTATGCCTCTGACAGATTCTTAAGGTAGGTCTTGGAGGGATTCCTAAGGTATGTGTCATGTTTCCCTGCGAATTACAACATGCCAAAATTACACAATAAAATATCATATCATTTTAAAAAAAAATTTAACTTAAGGAAAAATTAAAGTCCATCTAGACAACTACACAATTTACGGGTACATAATAAAAATAAATATTTATACATATTATATTATTTATACAGGAGCACTGCCATGTGTCCTGTCATTCCTTGGCACCGTGTGGCTTGACCGGTCAAGCAATAAATGTGAGTACCTTGCATGGGCCATTATGCCTCTGACAGATTCTTAAGGTAGGTCTTGGAGGGATTCCTAAGGTATGTGTCATGTTCCCCTACGAATTACAACATGCCAAAATTACACAATAAAATATCATATCGTTTTAAAAAAAATTTAACTTAAGGAAAAATTAAAGTCCATCGAGACAACTACACAATTTACGGGTACATAATAAAAATAAATATTTATATATATTATATTATTTAGGTTAATTGAAATAATAATCATAATTTCCATGGAGCTTTGCACAAATTTGATGGAAGAATGATAAATCGTGGAAGTATCTTCCTTGTTGTAAATCGTTTTCTCAGACTTAACGTTTTCTGAGACCTAAATTCAATTTAGTTTGAAAAAAAAATTAATATATTAATTAATAATAATAAAAAGTTAATATCAATATATAATATATTACAATATAAAATAATTGAAAATATAAAATTTATATAAATAAAGATATTATATATATGATTTTTTAAATATTATTATACTATAATATAAATAATTAATTCTGTATTTTTATATATATATATATTTTCATAAATTTTTAATTTTTAATTTTTAAAAATTAAAATAAATTACAGCCACCTAAATTTATTGTAAGCAATTAGAAAAAATAATTTTCTTAAAAGTAAATCTACATAGATCAGTGATTAAGAAAGAAAATTCTTTATTAGTAAAATAGAAAACAATAACTATAAGAAAAAACCAATATGTATATGGTATGAAGACTGAAAAAACCAATTTAGAAATAACTGATAAAACTTCCACCACTTTTAAATTTCCAATTGGGATGAGTAAACTTTTAAATTCTTGAAGATTTTTCATAGAGGAGCCTGCGTTAGTCCCATCTCACCTAAAATTATGCACTTACAAATATTTGACGTGGCTATGAAAAAGAAAAAGGTAGCATCTGCAATTTGACCGTGTGTTGTGATTGCTTGCATGGTCAAGGGTTGAAATTTAAAAGCGAAATCGCCGACGGTTTTGACCGCTATTATGGAAGCTATCAAAATCCAGTCCTGATTGCAACCACTGGAAATGCCTTCAAAATCCAGTCAATCAGTAGGAACCCATTACTGTTTTGGACCCCACGGCGGCGCTCTGGTTGTCGGTGGATAGATAGTGATTAATCAGTACTAACCTTTTTGGTGTGCACAGCGAATTCGCTGTCCAACCGGCTGCAGAGTCTTTAAGAATATGTCAGCTTAGGGATCTATGCATGTACGTATTAGGAATCAAACCTATCAAAATTGAAGGGCTATTTTTAATTTCATGTTGAAGGGTAAATATTAGTCTAATTCCTTTTTTAAGATGAAAAGCTGAAAAATATTTATACAAAGAAATATTTTAAATAAAAATATTTATATGAAGGAATATTTTAAATAAAATATATTTTTTCAAATTGTTTACAATGTTTAAAAAGGATTGAGGATTAGTTAAGGGCCCTCGCATGAAGTTGAGAATGTTAGAGCGATGAGAGCTTCCAATGTAGATGTGGAGAAGTGGAGGGAGGGTAAATTCGAAGAGCAAGGAAGGTAAATTCAAAGAGCAAGGATGATTGGAAAGGTAGGCATCCAAACCTTCATCATTGCCTCATTTCCTCAATAAAAATATAATTTTTTATATTGCTCTAAATTAAAAATCCATGTAAATTAAATTCCAAAACTAAAATTTTAAAAAATCGTTATTTAACATATGTCAATTCCTCCATACTTTCAATCCCCTTAATGAATTTTGCATCCACCTAAGTAATAAGGGATTTGAATCCCAACACTAATTTTTCTTCAATATTTTTTCCACATCTATTACAAATTGGAAAAGAAAAGCCATCCACCATTTGGCTAGGAAGAGGAACTATGGATTATAACCTAGGCTTGCTTTCTAAACTTGACTCAATCAAACCCTATGTTTTTTTCCCACACATTCTTTTACCATAAAAATGTTCAACCAATGCTTGTGAAGCCAACCCAATGGCATGATGGATTTTACATCATCCCCCAAAACGCAAGGGACTAGGTTCCCCTCCTTTGCAGACACATCGCTTACTCTGTTGCTAAGATGAACTACCACATCTTTTTTGACCTCCTTCATCACCAAGACACTCAATCGATGGATTTGGGTCTTCATACCTAGAAACCGATAAGAGATTTACTTCATGGAACAAACTTACATAAACCCTCACATTCAAAATCTTGCCCCTTCTTAATGATGCAGAGGACTTCACCACCAAATCTTCCTCATCCTACACTAGATTATGAGCAAGGAAAGGGCCACGAACATGAAATGAATTAGATACAAAAGAGAAATCTCTGAAGGCAGAGGATGACGAATAACATCTTCTCCACTACCTCAGTTCTAGAAAGGTGTACATAAAGTGCTTTTAAGGCCCACATTGTCTCGATCCTTCAGTATTAATTGAATTAGGAGCTCTACACCATCGATCGTACTTGATCCTCACCTTCCACTTTGGTTTACATGTAGTTGTTATTATAGTATATTGAGATGATATTCATGTTTGTAATTTATTTGTTCTTGCACAAAGTTTTTTCATTTTTCATTTTTGAGAGATGTCATTATAGCACATGTATATGTTTCTAATGATTTGTTTTTCTATTTTTTTATTGCAGTGACAACCATGGATGCACATTCAGACATCCAAAGAGAAATTGAGAGGCTCGGAGACATTCGAAACTTAATAACAATTGTTGATGATAGGCACCGTATGCTTGCATCCAATTTGGATGCAATGATAGAGACCTTTAGTAGGTGAAATGGTGCACTACAATATATTGCTACATATAGAGAGAGACAGAGGCAAGAATATGCTGATGGAATTAGCTACAAAGAAGTTAAGAAGTTGAAGATGATTCAAAACAACATATCTTTTCCCTTTTTAGAGATCTGTGGACGTGTGAAATCCCGAATGTAAATAAAAGGCATATTTCTATTGAGTGGTGTACATATCAACCATTCATAGATAATTGGATGGACCGATGGTACATGGTATTTGATATACCACCACATAACAACATGGAAATGCCTCTATATTTTCCACGATATTTTCTTAGAAAGATGTACGCATAATTTTTTGGGGCAAGTATGTTAATTATTTTGATATCTTGGAGTACTAGGGCGATGGGATGGGGATGCCTCAACAACGTCCCAATGCGATCCACATAAATCCCAATCGCCCAGTAGCTCCACCTCGCAGGAAGCTACGCAGGCCAGATGTGCCTCCTGCACATCAGTTGGTGCCATAGACGCAGGATTCTTTCCTACTGTTGGCATAGGCAGTTTTTTTCCATAGCACGTATCTTCAAGGTATGTACTAGGAAGGGCCATCAGAGCCACCATCTATGGGTGGAGTAGAGCCACCACCTCTCGGTGGGGTAGATCCACCACCACCCAGTGGGGTAGAGCCACCACCTTCCAGTGGTCGAGGAGCATCTAGTAGTGTGTTGGGCATGGGCCAGATGGGGCATTTTTTAACAGGAAGGATTGTGAGAACTGCGGAGATAAGCGCAGTAAAGTTTGAACAATTTTGGGATACGTTTTGGTATGATGTGAAGTTGCATGCAGCATAATATCGGAGGAGCTGCGAGGTCAGTTCTGTGAGGAGTACAGCACCGCGATGTGCCACATCAATGAAGATCCAGCTAAGCATAGCATGGACGGATAAAGGAAGTTATTTTAGTTAGGTCACAGAAGACCTATTTTTGGGAAAGATCGTCGATATCTACCAAGCAGTGGGTAGGTGCAGATCGGAGGTAGGTGACTGATCACAATGGGCAGAAGATAACTACTAGTTGAACTACTTGTCTAAGGCCGTGAATGGAGGAACAGCTTGGTGGAAGCAAGCTGTTGGTGCGCATATAACAGAAGATCCGCTGCCAGATATCAGTAGTCCGGTTTTAGGAAAACCGCGACAGCTTTTGTAAACCTAAGGGTTTTGCCTTCGTAAATGTAAAGACATGACCTACGGGTCTCAATCTATAAATAAGGAATTTTTGTAAAGGAAAGGGTTAGAATATTTTGGGTTAATATTATTGAATATTGTAAGATATGTTAGAGAGAAGCATTGTAAAGGCTCTGCAGCTGAGTGTGCAGAGACCTAATTTTGAGAGAGAAAGAAAAGAGTGTCTGCAACTGAGTGCATAGACGAAGAACTGTTGTACCCTTTCCAAGATAAATAAACAACAGTTCTTGTGGACGTAGCTTCCCATCCGGGGGGGTGAACCACGTTAAACCATTTTGTTATGTGATTGCTGTGCATGATTATTATTAATTTGTGATCTAATTTACTTACATTGCGTGCATGAAGTTATTATTGCTTGTTATATGTTTACTATGATCTGTATTCGCCGTGAAAAGGATGGGATAAGATGCTAAGTAATTCATGTAGGGAGGAATATAAACAGTAAAGCACATATAAGTCTCAAATGAATGGATCGATAAGATAACTACACAATCAAATGTTAAGGATTGAATCGGAGTATTAAAGCTCACAGCGCTGCGCATCTCACATATTTGCATAAGTTGCACATTAAGTAGCTGAATCACTCGTCGCGTTGCACATTAAGTAGTTGAATCACTCGCATCACAAAGTTGTGGAAACCTACTTCTACAACCACCCCCTCGACTTTGCCTCGGGTGAGACCTCAGGCTGCTTGCAGTCTGTTACCGAAAGGGCCGGTGAATAGGGTTTTTGTTGGTATTTTGTACCACGAAGTACTTGGGTCTACATTGGAAAACCTCTAGAATAGTGCTGCGACCAACAAATGGTTCCGTTGCCGCGCTAAGACCAGTGACGTGATAGTGTATTCATAAAAGTAATGTCTGAGAGTTGGCATCCAGAACAGAAAGAAATCTGGGCCTGGTGCGATAAGATCGAAAGAGACTTCGCAAAGAAAGAAAACAGACATCCATGTCTATCTGACATACAGTGGTTGAATAGATACTTATGGAGAGACAAGATCTCGAGGACTGATTACATGTGACCAACATCACAAAACCTTAAAAGAGTGTCCCAGGAACGTTTATGTGCATAGCATGATTGACAATAACTCTAAAGAGCATCCGAGGACTTTTACATTCCTAGTACATCCTGTCCGGATCTCCAGGACTTATTACATGTGGTCCCCACAAAACCTTAAGATAGTGTCTTGCCTAGTAAGAACTCTAAAGAGCATCCAAGGACTTTTACATGCCTAGCACAACCTGTCCGAATCTCCAGGATGTATTACATGTGGTCTAGAAAAACCTTAAAAGAGTGTCTTTCCCAGTAAGAACTCTAAAGAGCATCCGAGGACTTTTACATGCCTAGCACAACCTGTCCAGATCTCCATGACATATTACATGCTACCCTTGCACAACCTGTCCACGGACACAGAGTACCATCCTGATACTCAATATCAACCTAATCATCCTCGCACAAAGCATCATCCTGATGCTCATGATCATACTGATCATCATCATACAGTACATCATCCTAATGCACATCATCATCACATGATCATCACGATCATCACGATCATCGTCATAGTATCGTCTTGATGCATATCATCATTACATGATCATTCTGATCATCGTTATAGCATCATCCTGATGCATATCATTATCGCATGATCATCCTAATCATCGTCATAGCATCATCTTGATGCTCATCACACATGATCATCCTCTTCAGATCATCTCATTATCCACAAAGCACAGCCCAGATGCACATCATACAAAACTTACACCACCAACATGGGAGAACACATCTACCACCATTCGGGGAAGGCTCTAGCCATTACTTTTTCACCATGGGAGAACACATCGACCACCATGTGAAAAATGGCTTCAGCCCTTACATCTACACCATGGGAGAACACATATGCCACCATGTGAGAATGGCTCCAGCCCTTACATCTGCACCATGGGAGAACACATCTACCACCATGTGAGAATGGCTTAGCAATTACATCACGACTATGGGAGAACATATCTACAACCATGTCGAAAAATCCCATGTGCATCTGTGTCTTCTGTACTCATCACTTCCCCTTGGAAGGAACCTCGATTTGAAGTACACCAAGCCTCTTTTTGAATTACTTGAACTTCACTCTGGCTAGTGGTTTGGTCAACACATCTGCAATTTTCTCATTCGTCGCAACATACAGGAGCTTCATTGCTCCTCTTTGCACCATATCCCTGATATAGTGATAATTGATCTCGATATGCTTTGACTTGTCATGGAACATCGGGTTCTTTGACAACTTCACACAACTCTGGTTGTCACAATAGATACAAGTAGCATCCAACTGGAGATCAAATAAATCATACAGTAGCTTCCTTAGCCATACTGCCTCACAACTAGCCGAACAAGTTGCGACATACTCTACTTCGGCTGTACTCAGTGCTACACAGGACTGCTTCCTGCTAAACCAAGAGATCACACTTGATCCCATACTGAATCCACATAACCCTCTAGGTTAAACTTTTGATTCGCATCATACTTGATCCCATAATCAACCGTACCCGTCAGGTACCTCAGAATATGCTTTACAACAAAGCAAATATCTGGTCTCATGTTCGTCAGGTACATAAAGGACCCAATCATTTGACTATACATCGTGGCATCAACCGACTCTGACAAAGCATCACTCAATAGCTTCAGGTTCGATGCCATAGGTGTGACCATGGTCTTGCAATCCATTATCCTGAACCGCTTTAGGATCTCTACTGCATACTTCCCTTGTCCAAGGAATATTCCATCTGCACTCTGCCACACCTCCATACCTAGAAAGTAATGCATCATACCCAAGTCCTTCATCTCGAACTCGGCAGCAATATTCCTCTTCGTGTCGGAAATCAACCTATCCTCACCTATCACAAACAGGTCATCCACATACAGTAGGAGTATCACTGGATTGTCTTCCTCAACCTTGTAGTAAAGGATGGAATCCGCTTTACTCTTGGTAAATCCCAAACAGGACAGGAAGCTGTCTATCCTGTCGTACCATGTCCTAGGTGCTTGATTCAAGTCATACAAGGCTTTCTTCAATTTGCACACATGTGACTCCCTCCCATGTGTCTCAAATCCGAGTGGCTGCTCCACTTTCTATTCGACTACACCATTCAAGAAAGCTGTCTTGACATCCATCTGGTGTATCTTCCACTTCATCACTTGCCTTGTATTTCTCTATGCTACTATCTGCAGAATCCTTGATCTTGTAGATATACTTGGAAGTCACAACAGATTTCCCTTCTGGTCTTGGTACCACATCCCAAACATCATTCTTCATGATCGATTGGTATTCTTCAATCATGGCATTACTGCATCCCTGATCCTCGGAGCTTCATATTCTTCAATATCTTCATTAGGTAGTTTTCTTGAACTTCATTGCTAGAATAAATGTCATTGTCCTTCTTTTGTAGGCATTTGTACACGATCTTTCCTACATGTAAAATTCAATTGCATGATTAGAAACTTCTCATAGTTTTCAAAACAAAATCTTACACATAAGAATATATGTCAGACAGTCATGCAATTATTTTAGCCAATGCTTCAATACAACATTTATCCATATCCTGTAACTTTGTAGATGCCTTCCATCTCTACCAGAACATTGTTAAGAGTTTGCACAACTCCCAACATGTTAGCAAAGAGGTTTCATTCTAGATAAGTAGCAATGGAATGTTGTACAGTACCATAGGCCACTTACCCATTACTATATTAGTAGTATCTTGTTCATTAATGCAACCTTTTCTAAAATGCATAATATACATCCTAAATCTAGGAACATAAATATGTACATGAATGAACAACATCATTTAAGTAATAAGAAATGACAATTCAAATACTTATATTTGTTTTCTTCTTGGATGGACTCCCTCTCAATCTTTGGTTCCTTGCAAGAACTACTGGAGTGATCTCCCTCCCGATCTTTGCTTCCTTGCAGGAACTACTGGAGAGAGCTCCCTCTTGATCTTTGCTTCCTGGATTGTCTTTCTTTGAAACTTATATCCATCCTAGACCACTATGCATGCTTAAGTGTGCACTAGTGTCATCCTCAAGATCTCATACATAATCATTAGTATAATCTCAATACTATCAAAACATTATGACTCTAAATAATCTTAAACATGTATGGTTATGGTCATTTCATACACTGGTAATTTATCACAAGCGTTAGTATTCAAGGTTTTAGGGAGGACTTCTTTTACTCATGCATATTCTTATATGACCATAGGACTCTTCATTAAGAATCATAATATGCATAAACCCATGATTACTGAAACTTATAACTTCATGAATAATCATTATCAATCATACAAAAATATACTTATATAAGATCTTAACATAAGGTAGGATTCTAACTCGATATAGGAAAACATACCTAGATTATCATGTTTGTTTAACATACCCAAACAATGTCTTCTTTGTTCTCTTAGAGAACTTGTGCTAGCAACCTGCATATCTCATAAGTTAATAATTGTAGAACCAAGTTATACATACCTTGTAAGTAGAGATTCTATGTGATCCATGACAATGGATGAGTCTTTGTCTTCATGTCACCATGGTCATATGTTCTTGATCTAGAACTTGATTTGTCTTTCTTGATGTACCCTTCATGTTAGTGGACAACATCATCCTCATACAACAACACAGTGTATTAGTAAAATCATAAATGTCATACCCCTAATCAATGAATGTATTCACATGCATTCATACTTTTACTAGGTGTTATAGCTTGAAATGACACCTCTCCGTCCATGACGACACTTGCTTCCCTTGGTCGCATGACGACACTTCTTGAGATCAAGTTCAGTCACACAACAGGACATTTGTGGATGGAGGAGTCATTTGGGACACTAAAAATGGTTGAAATGACGTCATTCTTGACCCATTTGATGTATATGACCCTTAGGAACATTTTTCCAGACCAAACCATCTCTTGAAAATGAGCAGAAAAGTCTGTTTTTTGCCATTTTTCAATATGAGCGCTGGTACACAGGCATGATAGTAGCATGTATACCCTACTGAGCACGATTCCACTGTTGAAATAGTAGTGTGTGTACGTGACTTTGTCTACTATAGAGTAGCGTACACCCCTGTTTTGGTCCAAATCTCAAAATTCGAGTAAGTTAAGTTGGTTGGGAAACCTCTTGAGCGGTTATAACTTCTTTTCCTCTTCCTCATTGACTATATAAGGAGGGTAGAAGGGCCATGTGAGAGGACTAAGCCCAATTACAAATTTATATTGGAGGAATGGAGACCCTCATCCCTCTCTCTTGTGATTCAGTTTTGGTAAACCATAGCACAGTTGATTAGAGGCTGGAATCCTTGGAGAACGGAAGCAGGAGACCTTGAATCTAGGTTTCGTGAAGTGCCAAGCTTGAAGGAAGGTATAACTGTATGTACTTGATTTCATTCATTAATAAAGATCAGACGTTCTTCTCTTTCCAAATATGACCTATTAATGTGTCTTAGATTTGATTACTGTTTGATTATAGTTTGATGTCTCTTTATATTATGGATATCAGTATTATATATGTAGTCAAATGTATTTGAGAAAGGTATCAAGTTGTTTTGCAGGTCTGGGCATTGCGACACTGGATAAGCATTGAAGAGCGAGGGAGGCAAAGATAGGATCAACCTTCTGAATGAGGTGCCTACATCTCTAAACCCTAATCTCTTCATTTATTTGTTGTACTTGTAGAATGCTTGTAAGTCTATCTTTATCACTGTAAGTTGGTAGTTTCTCCCCTGAACTATAGGTTCATTTTCCCTACAACACTAGGGTGATAAGACAAGTCTAAAATTAATCAAGATTGTACTAACCTCAATAATATGAAGACAAACATATCATAAACTTAATTATGAACATATTTCAAAACATACCTATATCTCTTCAAGTCATATCTGTGAGGATTTCTTGTAGCCTTCTTATGTAAGGCCTTAGCCTCATCTCCCTCTGGAACTGGAACTTCTTCACTTATGCAAGTGTCCAATTCATTCTCTTCTAGGATTAACCCAATCCATTTTGATTTGTTGAAGCTGGATCTGGAGCTGGATTAGGGTTTGTCAGAGAAAACCTAAAGATTCAAAATTTTGATTGGATGAAAAGATGCACCTTGCAAAGCTGATCAAGCTGGTATACTTCAATTTTGAAATCTCCAAAATTTGACCCCTCAAAATTTCCTTTGAAACTTTCAGATCTTCTCGTCAAAATCCCAAACTAGGGTTTGATAAAGCCCGAGGTTCTACCCAACCAAAAAATTTGAACTTGGTATCTAAATTTTGATTTTGTCGAGGAGAGTAATCCTATGCTAATATCACTCCAAAATTCCACTTCTTTCAAAAGCCCTAATTTCCCGCAGTAGCGATAAGCCAAAAATGAGAATGCTTAGAATCCAATTCTATTTCATAGAAATATGTGCCTTATTGTTTTTGGTGCATCTCTGAAATTTCAAATCCACAGGGTCTGAAACTTCATCCTATGGTATCCTAACCTATCATATTTCCATCCCCATAGGTCTGACCTCAAATGGATTCTCTGAGAGAGAGATATGACAAATGTCGCAATGTGACTTGTTTATGGGATTAAACAGTACAGCAAACTTGTACGGCGTGCCACGTGTCACTGTTTCAACTTCTGCCTCTGAAACCTGGACCTGTGAAACTAAAGTCCGTTCCCTAACTGTCACTTTTTGCAGAATTCCATTTGGAGTTTCCCAGCCCGATATATGATCTTTTTTCCTAGGTCACCTGTTTAGGACTCCATTCTAGAAGAGGAAGAAACCTAATTTGTACGGATCATATATCACAAAGTACAACGAATCTGAGGCTGTCCTTTGGACACAAGGTACATGGACATTGCATATTCGACCTGTAGATGTTTTAGATCCCGAACCTTCTCCAAAATGGATTTATAGTGAAAGTGCCACGATGACTGGTTTTTACTATACCAAGCCCTAGCTTCAAATTTGTCGCAAGTGAAACAAGTGTCATAAATTCCATACCATGCCTTCCTTCAGGCTAGCTCTAATGTCATGTTATTTTTTATCATTTAATTCAATAGATCTAGGATCTTAACTGAAAGAACAACATGTACATCATATCAAGCATAAGAGACAAGAGGCAAGAGACACAAAACATTTCACCGGGGAAAACCAAGAAGGTGAAAAACCCCGCAAATTCCTTAGAGATAGAATAAGAACCAATATAAAGATCACAAAGATCAAACCCAAGAGATAGATGACTACAGAAGCTACTCCTCCTCCACTAGTGCGCACTCCTCCTCTCTCTCACTAATGCGAAGTGAGTGAGTGAGTGAATGTGTCAAATGAGAGAGTCACACTCTTTATTTATACTTTTACTTTCACTTGACCTTTACTCAACTAGGTCGGCCCCAACTTAACCACTTAACATAATGTTGACTGGGATGACCCCACTAGGGTGGTCTAATAACCCTTTAACCCACATGACTCATACAGGTCCGATCCCATCAAGGTGGTCTAATAACTCATCAAGTATAAGTTACGACACGTACAATATAACTTGCGACACTTGCAAGTACAATTAATGACACTTCCAATGAGAGGAATAATACATCTCCGTTGGGGATACAATAAAGTACAAATACAATATACAAGTGAATATCTTCCGAAGTTACAAATACATCAACACATCCAACTGATGTTGTAAGGATGAGGATGCAGAGTCGTCACAAGACCTAATTTCTTCACAAGATATTCAGAAACAAAATTCTTCTGGATCTCGCTGTCCACAATCAAATGCAATGGGTTGTTTTGAACCCATATCTATGTATGGAACATATGATCTCATTCCTCCTCATCGACGATAGTCGAGGCTGTTGGAGTTGTCGATGTCAACAGAGTCATTACTTTTGGATCAGATTCTACCACAGTCTTGTTGAACGTGTGGGATGTCGAATTTTTTTCCAAAAAGGTCTTCCAAGATTTGCATTCAGACGTATCATGCCAAGATGAGTGATGGTAGTCGCACCATTTTCTGGTCAGTTGCTTGTTGCGTTCCTTTTTGTGAAAAGGCTTCTTTCCATGGTATGGATTTGGTGGAGTTGGATGGGAAGATTTCGACTTGTTTAAGTGAGATGACGCCTTCTTGTTGGGTGTTCATCCTGATGTTGGATTTGTCGTGAAGCGCGCTTTTCCCTTCTGCTTGGTTTCAAGTTTACTGGCATAGTGGAATGCATCCGCAAGCGTATTGACAGTCAGAAACTCCATCTCTTGTTGAATGTACTGGGATAATCCATTGACGTACTTTAGAACAAGCAATTTTTCTTCTTCTTGAACGCCAATTCTAGCCATGAGTCGATAGAACTCGTTGGTGTAGCTTTGCACAGACTAGTCTTTCCATTGCCTTAGCTGCTTCCACTTCTTATATTATTGCTCAAGGTACCTCGACGGGTAAAACTCCTCTCGGATGTGTTCGACGAATTTATCCCATGTGTCAATGGGGTCTTCTCTTTTCTCCATCTTTGTCAAAATATTCTCCCACCAGCAGTGCACAGATGTTGACATTTTTAAGGATGCAATGGTGATCTTGTTAGCTTCTGAGATTTGATTCATAGAGTAATAGGATTCCAATAGTTGAACCCAATTGTCAACGGATTCTGCGTCAATCTTGCCTTCAAGATTCGGTATGTCCAAATTCATTTTCACTTTGAAGGGGATGATTTTTTTAGAGTTAGTTCTCATAGTAAATGATCCTTAAGTCGAAGAAAATCGCGTGAGAATATCGTTAACTGGCGAACATCTCAGTTCGTTGTCGAGCCAATGCTTTCTCTATGAGATCTTGTGTCTCGTCGATTGCATGTCTTTCGCCTGTTTCTTCTGCCATCTCTGTAGGTAGTGTCTGCTTAGATTGTTGAGTTTGCGAGTGAGTTTGAATCGGCATAAGTCAAGTAACTTCGTTGGAAGTTTCTACGCAAAACTTAAGTACGAACAAAGCTGATGTGCTTTGACGAAGCTCTGAATAAGCTAACTGCTCTGATACCAATGATCCACTCGGATCTAGGAAGCACGAGGGGGGAAATAGTCTGAATGAATGAGTCGACTCTGTTATGACAGAAGCATAAGAAATAGAATAAGCAAGCAAGGATACACTATGCAGATGAACACAATTACACACAGACAATATACAAGAATGGGAACTGATCTTCTCTATTACTGGATGTAAAGATCTGGACTAATAAGATGTATATTACAATATTTTACGTGCTTATATAAAGAGTGTTGAGACGCTTGGGTGCCTACCTATTATGTTCACTTACAAAGAGGTTATAATGTTTCGGCAGTTCAACCGTTACGGTCGGCTGGAAGGCAGAGTGATAGTCTGTCGAAGTTCAACAGTCGCAATTCGCAAGATGTTGTTGCGCAAGCCGCAGGTTGACGTCGTGAAACTGTGAGGTCGTTGAATGTGTTGAAGTCGGAACTTGGAGAAGTTGTGTCGATGACGATGACTTGTCATAGTAGATGTAGACAATAATGCCAACTTCTATATGGATCACCTTCCCATCATTAGACTCCGACAACTGCATCTCCATCCACATGGGAGATGATTCACAAATTTCTTTGTAAGGCAAAGGTACTAATCATTTAGAACATGGTAGTTTTCAAAATGTTCTATATGTTCCTTCTCTAGCTTCGAACCTAATTTTTGTGTATTAGATGATGCACACTGGTTTTCCCAAGAAGGTTGTATTCATCCCTAATTATGTTGAAATTTATGATATTTCCACCGGAAAGCTCATTGCAGTAGTCAAGGCAAATCATGCTACAAAAACATATGAGTTTTCCCAGTTTTTTCCACATTCAAAGCCAAGTTCTCTTCTGACTCATGGAAATGAGGTTAGCTGGATATGGCATGAGAGGTTTAGACACCTAAATTATAAATATTTTCAGCTTCTACAAAATAATTCCATGGTTGAATGCCTTCCTAACATCAAATCCTCAAAAGGGATGTGCAAGCATCCTAAGCACAAGTTCGATTGAGGCAAAGCTAGCAGAGATTCTTGTATTTTGGGGCTGATTCATAGTGATATCAGTGGTATTTTAAAAAATACCTCCATGAATGCCTTAAGGTATGTTCTGACATTCATTGATTAATTCTCTATATTCACATGGGTCTACTTTCTCAAGAACAAATCGAAAGTGCTTGAAAAATTCAAAAATTTCAAGGATTATGTTGAGTCTACTACTGGGAGAAAGCTAAAAGATATCAGATATGATAATGGTGGAGATTACATCAAATCATAGCTACTGCAACTTTTTGTGGAAAATGGAATCCAAATCCAGCACACAGTCCCCTACACACCTTAGCAGAATGGTGTAGCGGAGAGGAAAAACCGAGCATTGAAAGAGATGGCTACTTGTATGCTTGAGTCGAAAGGTTTGGCTTCAAATATTTCGGCTGAGGCCATGAATTTTTCTTCAGAACATATTTCGACACTCATCCGTCAAAGGTACAACTCCTTTCGAATCCTACACTGGTCACAATCCTGATGTGTCATATCTCAGGGTTTTTGGCTCCACTGCATGGGCTAGAATTCTGATTGAGAAGATAAAATATTTGGAACCACAAAGTATTGAGTGCATCCTCATTGGATATACTTAAGAATCCAAAGGACACAAACTCATGGATATCATATTCAAAAATATATTCATCGAGAGAAGTGTTCAATTTGAAGAACCACTTCATAATCTATAAATAGTGGAGGAAGAATCTGCCAAATTGCTTCCTCTCCAAGAAGAAGATTCAGAAGAAGATGATGAAATTTTTTGTTCTGATATTTTTGATATTTTGTTAGACATTAATGAACATGAAATATCAGGTTCAGATTCAAATCCATATGATCCCCCTTAGTTTCCAAAGTGGGCAGAAAAGGTTCTCACATCTGCTGGTTCTAACATTGGAAATCCTGCAGATCCAAGAAGAACCCAAGCATAATTTCAAAGAGAAGGTATGGATCTTTCATATTCTGATCCATTACTTTTTGAATTTTTTTCTTTTTATGATTGGTTCAGATACTAAATCATACTACCATTCCCACTGAGATCTAATATGGAAAACCGCCATGGATGAAGAGCACAATTCTCTTCAGAAAAATGCAACATGGGAGTTAGTTTCTCTTCCACCTGGGAGGAAATTAGTTCAATGAAAATGGGTCTACCGAACCAAGGTTTCTACTGATGGTTCAAACTAAAAATAGGCCCCACGAGCTTGGTATGCAAAGATGGATTCCTTTCTTTTGTCGCAAAATTTGTGAGATGAAAATCAAATATGAATGTGTATATACAGAAGCATGAAGGTAATTTTATGATAATCTCCTTTATGTTGATGACCTATTGATTACAGGAAGCAAACTTTCTTCGATCGGAACTATAAAAACCGCTCTACACCAAGCATTCGATATGAGTGATTTACGCATTTTGAGGCAGTTTCTTGTTCTTGAGATCACTCATATTTTTTATGGGATGATTATATCTCAATAAAAATATGCTTTGGACCTGCTAAATAATTTCAATATGTCAGAATGTAAAGTGGCACCATTCCCATTCCTCTCAGGAATCAGTCTTGAGGATGGTGATTCTACACTGTTGGTGGATTCTACACTATGCAGACAGTTGATTGGTATTCTTTTGTATCTGACACAATCTAGGCCTGATATTTCTTATGCCATAAGTGTTGTGTCAAGGTATATACATCAGACCCATGAGCTTCACTAGAAGGCAGCCAAAATGATCTTGCACTATATGCAGGGTACGAGACATTTTGGCATACACTATGCTACAGATCTCGATGTCGACTTGGTTGGATTCAATGATTCAGATTGGTTGGGTGATACCATTGATAGGAAGTACACTTCCGGATATGTTTTCATGATTGGAATAGGGCCTATTTGCTGGTCAAGCAAAAATCAGGCCTCCATTTCCTTATCTTCAGTAGAGGCAGAGTATTGAGGAGCAATCAATGCTTACATTCAGGTAGTTTGGTTGCAGGGTATTCTAGCAGAGTTTGATATTGGTAGCACCACTTCTACTATCATATTTTGTGACAATCAAAGTTCTATCAATATCTCGATAGATCCAGTTCAGAGACAAAGGACCAAGCATATAAAGATCCACATGCACTACATCCGAGAGCTTGTGCATGACAAAACCATTTTACTGCAATATTGCCCTACAAAATAGCAAATTGCAGACATCTTCACCAAGAGATTCACTGAGAAGAAGTTATCTTACCTCCATTCATTGTTGGGGGTGAGTTCTACTATTGTGAGGAAAGATTAGATCCTTCAGTGTTTAGTTTGAGGGGGGGTTTTCTTTCCCATTCGGTTTTCCCCTCTTCCCTTACTTAGATTTTTTGAGCATTTCTAGGATTATTTCTGTACTGGGTGACCTATGTCCTTTGTTGCTAGGGCCATTTTATTATTTTTTACTCCTCCACATGATATTATATTAAGGGGGGGTGTTGGATAATCATTTATTTGAGCTTCACAACTTAATTTTTCACTTATCCTAAGTATTTTGACTCTATCATGTGCTTACATCATCAATAGATCACAGTTTTAGTAAACGGGGCCTCCTCCTACATTTAGGGAGTCAAAAAGGCCATCATGATCAGTTAACTGGGCCTCCTCCATCATTCAGGGAGTGATTTGCAAGACTAAAATGCATTACTCAGTCCAGCTGACAACATTTACTATTTTATTCAGCCAACTAGAGACTAGAAGGTGCCCTACAACACTGGTTGACCTCATCTAGTGTTATTTTCACCTACCATTCAGTTAACTGCAGATAGAAAGGATCCCTCTCCTATTTTTGGGCATTCAGTTGAGTTATCGATTTAGTTAGACTCAATTAGACAGTTTCAAAGTCTCTTAGAGTCAGTTTCATAGTAGTTAAGTGGTTAATTGATGTGTCGAGTGGTGTTAACTGCCAAGTAAGCCACTCTCATGCATTCAATTCGAATGACCTATTTAGAATTCGAATTGGTTGGCTTATTGTATCCATTTTTACACATTGTAATAATATTCTGAGTTTATGATATACAAGAACCGTTGCAAACCTTTTGCATCAGTGTTTTGACATATTATTTGCTGCATGCATCTCTAGTAATTGTTGTCTTTGTTTCGTAGATCTGATGTGCTTAGATTTTACAGGTCTTGCACTCATATAACTTTGATTGATCTACATCCACCACCTCCAAAAAATATCTATGTACATGTGCTTTCCTGGTTGAGTGATCTTCCTGCCTTCTTTCTCCCTCCCCCATGACTGAAGCACACCATTCAATGATGGTTTTTGCACCTCAGATGAGTGATACATTTGTGAACTTCATTTCTTGCCTGCATAATGCAGTCTTGATGCACGCACCTGCTCCATCATGTTCACCTTTTTCGTGTTCGGTCTCAAAATAGTTCCAAATATGTGGAACCTTGTGCTTTTTGTGGAGCATACACAACCATTTTTTAATTTCCTTGCACAACCGTTAGACCAAATCCAATATTGTTTCATATGTATATTGTTATCCTTCAAGTGATTCTAGAACATTTGAAAGTTGTGTTGTACAAAAGACAAGTCATGACACCTGTCATCACTTATGTAGAAGTGATACTCCTTCAATATAACCCTGTTGTCTTCAGGACTATCTGCCTCATGTCTATAGGTGATATGGACCATTATGTTGACCTAGTCTGAGTGATAGTATTGACTCTGAATCTCATTTTGCAGTTGAAGAGTGTAGTTTTCCGCAAAATCGACCACTGACAGGATAGTCCCAATAGGAAATGTATCCCTGTACGTTCTAAATTGCTCATCTTGCCAACGAGCCACATGTACATGCTTTACATACTGTTGTGTCTTTTAAAAGAATTCCTCCATGAAGTCGCAAACCTGTACCTGGTAGATCAACAATAAAGACATATATCAATAGATTGTTACATATGAAATTGCAATATGAAGAAAAAATAGTATTCAATAACTTATTACCAACCTGAGAAGTGACCAATTGTATTTTTTTCTTTCATTCCCTCCATCAATATCATACATGACATATTTGAATGACTGCAATTTCACCTCCTTCCTCCCAAGTTCATGCTTATCGGTCACATTTATGCATTTTTCCAATAATGCCAATCCACCACACCTTGGGCATGTCCCATCTATGCAAGTTTTTTGATAAAATGTGCAACCGTTTGTCCTGCTACACAAAATGCTATGAATAAAGTCTCTAGATGACATCGATGGTAATGTATATGAGCATTCCTACACAAGAGTGTTATGCAATGCACGAAAAATGTATTTATATGTGTCATAATAGTAACCATACTCAATGTGGTATTGACAACAACATGTGTTACCACTTGTGTTTATTTTAACATACCATGGTTTGCATTTTTCAAACGATCTTTGGCCAGAGTTAAGTTTGTTATGTTGATTCCTAAATCTCTCATATAATTTTGTTTGTGTCATATCAATAAAATGTTTAATGTGTGGTTCACGATCGTTTGAACCCCTTCTCAATTTTAATACATCTTTTTGGTTGGAAGAATGTTTGGTGCTGTCATGCCAAAAAGCTTGCACTAATCCCTTTACCGCATCAATGAGCTTCATATCATAGTGTGGCTACCTGCCAATGAAGGCCCAAACATCTGTTTGACCGGTTTCAAGTTGTTCTCTTCTAACAAAATACCTACGAAGTGTCTTCACATTCAAATTAATAATTTTGGAGGTAGGTTTAAGAAAACGAAGTGCCCTAGTGTTTTTGTTCCTGATTGATTGTGACAACACACAGCGAACCGCATTGTGATCCTTTGAGCAAGATTCATTTCCAATTGTACGAAATGCATAGACTAAACTTTTAACAATATTATAAATTGGTTCTAAATTTTTGGTCATATTTATCCTTAACATTCTTCTAACAACAACCATAGACCTAGATTTTAACAATGATAAAAATAATTTGCACTTGTCCCCATCACATTTAGAATAAGAAAATTGATCAAGTATTTGTTGATTTTGATAAGCAATAGCACGTTTAGACAACATACCTTCAAGAGAACAATGAGAGTTTCATCAACCTGTATACGTTTCGGAGTTCTTTGAGGTGTAGCTGTGATCCGGATCTTGGGAGCTGAGAACCGGAAGGCTTGAATGCCGAGAGAGGAGGAGATTAAGCATGCAAATCTGTCATAAAATTCACATGAAAACCTAATGTTGCATAAGAATAAGCATGAACAAAAACACATGAAGTGAATGGGAGGTGAGGCTCAAAGAGGAGCCCCACCTCTAAAACTAATTACCAATAACTCACTCAGATCTAAATAATCTCACAATGAACAATAGAAAATATGAGAGAAACCAAATGAGTAACTTGATATCATGAGAAGGCTTGCTAGGCCTTTATATAACATTATTACAATGTGTTTTGAGGCTATACCATGGGCCAAAACTATGTGCTACTAAATACCATGGATGAGAGAGGGTGGCCTCTTTATTTATTACTTTTATAGCTTATACATCCGAATTTAGACCATATGCCCCCTAAAATTCGGATCATTCCTCCCCCCTTAGAAAATGATGGTCCCCATCATTTCATGCTAAAAAGAGACCCATGATTACAATGTGCTAGCTACCAATGAAGAGAAGGGTTTTGTGAGGTTGACCCATAACTGTGGGTTTTGCAAGGGTGACCCATAACCATGATGGCAATGACAAGCTTGATTCCAATGAAGAGAAGAGTTTTGTGTGGTTGACTCAAAACCATGGGTTTTGTGTGGTTGACCCATAACCGTGGGTTTTATGTGATTGACCCATAACCATGGTGGCAATGACAAGCTTGTTTCCACTCACAGATGTGGGTGAAGGGAATTCCCCTACACTTTGTTGTGGACAGCGGCAGCCAAAAGAACCTGATCTCAGAAGAAGTCATCAAGAGATTGGAGCTACCAATAACGCCACACCCACAACCATACACCATTGGATGGCTAAGCCAAGGACGAAGGATCCATGTCAGTCACCAATGTCGCCTACCATATGGCATCAAGCCCTTCAAAGATGAGGTATTATGTGATGTGGCCCCACTCGAAGTATGTGATGTTCTTTTGGGACAACCATATATGTGGAAGCGTCATGCTGTATATGAATCACGACCTCGCAGTGTCATTGTCACTTTGGGAGGACAACTCTATCGGATACCAGAGATAGTTGCACCTACCCCAAACGAGCAGGGAAGGAAGATAATCTCCCACACTGGGAAATTTTCCTTATTCGCAATTGCCACTAAAGGTGAACATCAGATCGCGGAGACATCCACAACCTCTGCAGATTATCCTTCTACTCAGCAGAAACAAGAACACAAAGTTAGTGCAGCATCGCCTATTCGGGTACCTCTACAGTGCAAGGCCATGCATTCAAGGGGCCCCTCCAAAAAGAAACCATCAACACCAATGCAAAATACCACAACAACCAAAACTGTTGAACAGCTCCAGCGCAGCCAGCAACAACAATTACAGCCCTCTGAAGATGTCAAAGTAAGGCAACCTTTCCACTTCAGCAAATGTCGCACCAAGAGCTCAATTCGACACACAGCTCGACATATGATAAGGGATTTAACGCAATGGAGACCATTGCTTCCTAAGGAGGGAGGATTGATCCAGGTGGATATCGGTGGCAGCCCACCTCTTCCAACTGGCTCAAAACAGTCTTCTGGCAATTTTGGCAAATTACTATTTTTAGCAGTTTTTCGGGTCCTGAACTTCCGGAGCCATTTTGAGGCCCTAAACGACATTTTTTGGCGATTTGGGGGACCAAATGGTTGCCAACGGCATACATTTGGGCCCAGTCGAAAGTTGTAAATCTCGGTTAGACCTTTCCAACGGGCTACCGAGTGCCCTAAACGGAGATCGTATGCAAAAGTTATGACCCCGGGAAGTTGACTGTTCAACTAACCACCTTGGGGCCGCAAACTTTATGACGGTTCATCTTCTAGGGTTAGGTTTTTGGATGATTGGGATTCTTTCCCTCATGCTTATGATAAATAGGCCCTTTCGGCCTCTCTTTGTATTCATCTTGGCACGAATGAGCATAGCGGCCACATCTCTTCTCAGAGATAGCTACCACCATTCTAGCTATTGTATTTTACAGTCTGTTCTATTTCCGCTATTTAATAGAATATGTGTTTACTGTATCACTGTGTTATTTGCAATATATCTCTGTATATGATTCTGTATATGCTATCTTTTGTTTCGTTCCCACATAAATTTGGATCAAGCTGCTAATGGAGGTAAGGGTGTCGGAACTGGAGCATGTACAACATCACCAGGATGCTCCGGAGTTTCAATAGGAGCCTCTTGTATTTCATTCTATTGTTGGTATTTGGATGTGGGAAATTGGACTTTCTCTTGTACAGTCTCCATAACATTTGCTTCTGTCATTGTAAATCCTTCATTCAATGCCTCCCAAAGTTCGTCGCTTATATAACCAAAACCCAACAAGTCATTCACTACCATAGTATGAGATTGAATTGATGTGGGAATTGAAACATCCCCCAATGAGCACATGCGTTTTACTTATTGACTAGTGCCATGGGGTGCTTGTTCATCAAATGTTGTTGAAATTGAGGGCCACTCTAGTGAATTTTTCCATTTTTCTTGTCATGGATGTGTAGGAACAACCGTGGCATAAGCTACGGCTAGAATTGGATGAGTTTCCATGGAATTCCTTTGATTACACATGTCCATGTCTGATTGGCGAGAAGCAACCACAGATAATCTAGACGGTCCAAAAGTCACCAGCTGGACAACACCTTCTCTAGGTTTTGGCCAAATTGCAACTTCTTGGCCATGTGGATGATAATCTGGGAATCACCTTCCAGAATCGCCGGGCACCAGGCTTCTCTGAGCACCAACTCGATTCCCTGAATGAGACCATCCAGTTCGGCAGCATTATTAGAATCGTAGGAAATGGACCCAAAGAAAACCTTCAGGATGATTCCCGAAGAATTCCTGCAAACCCCTCCAAATCCTGCAGAGCCAGGGTTTCCACGAGAGGCGCCATCAAAATTGATTTTGAACCCAGAAGATAGGGGTCGGGACCAGAGGGTCGGGATGCTAGGTCGACAAATTTTCTCTTTTTTCCTGAGCCCCTCCAAGTCAGATCGACCTAAACCCCAACCAACCGTAATATGCAACTCCCCAGCTGAAATATCTTTATTCTTGTCATCCCATTGAATACTTCTGATAGTATCTTTCATGTTATTGACCAACTTCATCCATACCACCTCTTCCCTATGATGTTTGTCTCGAAAGATACGCCCATTCCTCTCTTTCGAGATCGTCCATATCACCATACTCGGAAACATCTGCCATAGAGTTCCGATGATATGATTCGAGAAAGTTTTGGTATCCCAAGTCTTTAAGGTTTGATCAGGTTGCCCTCTAAACTAGTTACTTCTCCTAAAATCGCTGCACCTTTATCCCATAAAGAGGAAGCAAAAGCGAAAGAATCCAGAAGGTGGCCAACAGTCTCCTCCGAATTGAGACAGAGAGAGCATTGAGAGGGCCCCAAGATTCCTCGCTTCCTCAAGTTCTCACTTGTCAGGATTCTCTTCCACGCCACTAACCAACAAAATACAGCAACTTTAGGCCAGATGTTCATCCCCCAAAATTTTCCCTAGGAGTTATCCTCTTCTCCCTCATCCTTAACTTGAACTTCATATGCTTCTTTGATATTGAATGTGCCTTTCTGGGAGAACCCCCACTACAGCTTGTCAGGGTTATTGTTGATCTTGATAAACCTCTCCCGCAGAGTTGACTCAAAGGAGTGAAGATTCTCAGCCGAGGTGAGACCTTCGCAATCACTTAAGTGAACCCATTTATTATATCCTTCCTGAGCTGAATGCTCCCAATAGTGGCACACTTTAGTTTTTCCCTCAGCCAACCCTCTATCCTTGATAGTCTTCCATCGAGGATCATCCCCAAGTTTAGGGAGTTGGTTCCATGAGTCCTCCCAAAAATTTGCCATCTCCTTGTCATGAATCTCCCAGAAGCAATAGTTTTGGACAAGTTTACGACCTGAGAAATCCTTTAACCAGATGTGAGATCCATTCTTTTCCTCATTGAATCTGATCAAACACCCCTGCTCTCTATCCCTGACATATTTAATATGCCACAAACGAGCCCAACGCTCAGTTCTATGGTTGCACCACCTCCACCAAATTTTGGATCCATGCACTTCACTCAAGACCTCGGGATCCCTGATGCCGAGACCCCTTTTATTCTTTGGTTTGCAAATTTTATCCCATCCAACCAACGCAAATTTAGCTTTAAATTCTCTGCCACCCCAAAGAAAATTTGTCTGTATACTAGGAATTTCCTTAAGAACCGACTTGGGGGTAGAAAGCATCGAGAAAAGGTATACCGGCATAGCCTGGAGCACGGTCTTGACTAAAATCAATTGGCTTAGAAGGTTTAAAGGACGAAGAGTCTAGCTTGCCAATTTTTTTCTCATTATGTCCAGTAAGTCCTGCCACGAGATCTTGCGAATCGTTCCCTCAACCAACGGAACCCCAAGGTATTTGGAAGGGAAAGAACCACGAGAGAAACCAAGAATTCTGATAATATTGTGTTGGGTAGGGCCAGGAGTGTTAAAGAAGAACACCTGAGATTTTCCGCGATTAACTTCCAGCCCAGACGCCTTCGCGAAAAGCATAAGACTCTTTTTGAAAGCGGGAGCCTCTTGGACTGAAGGGTGCCCCATTAGCATTGTATCATCCACAAATTGTTGGTGCATCTGCTTATCCATACCTACATGGAGTTGAAGTCCCCGAATCCCTCCCTCAACAGCTTGGGTCTGCAGAAGCTTGCTAAGACCTTCTGCCATTAGGATGAAGAGAAAAGGGGAGAGAGGATCTCCTTGACGAATACCCTGGGAGGCTTGCAGAAGTTTGGTAGGAGCCCCATTAAGGAGGATGTATTAAAAAGGGGAAGAAACCAGATTCATAATCCATGCCACCCAGTCCTCGTCCAAACCAAAATCCCTCAAGATGCACCTCATATACTGCCTACTGATTTTATCGTAGGATGATTAACTTGGACACTTGTTAATACATATTAGACTATTAAATATATACCACTACAGATTTGTAATGATTTATCTAGTTCATCAAAATTTCCAACTATGTGAGAATTATGGGCTTCCCTCATCAATTGAAATCTCATTCCTTGGGGTAAACATAGCTTTCCGAATCTGTAGAGTAGCCCATCTTGATGATAATATTCATTTCCTTCTAAATCAACAACTATTTTCTCTTTTAGCTACCAGAACACATTTGCAAAATCAACATCTTCCTTGTAATTTTCAGAAAGCAAATGGTGTGTGAATGGCTCAAGTTGTATAATCACTTCCACCACTGTGATAACATATCTGGTACGGTTGGTGATTAGTGTAGATTATGGTTTCCTTTCCCAAGAGATAATGTTTCCATTTCTTGAATGCTTGTACAAGGAGAAAAACTTATTTTCATAAATAGGGTAGTCTAGTAGTGCTCCATTTACCAACTCTATACCCACTCACATCAATTTCAATCTCAAAGGGTTGCTACAAATTAGGCATGGCCAACACTTGTGCGTGATTGATTGTTCTCTTTAAGAGACTTATACTATCTTCCATTTCACTATTATAACATGTAATGATGTAACTACTCTTAAAATGTTGAAATAAGTTTCCTCTAATATTAAATTGTTCCCATATCACATAATGATACACCACTAAGAATAGGTGACATGAGTAAGTTCAATATTACAATTAAATGAACATGTCACATGTTATTTCTCCTTATTAGTTCTCTAATATTGTGAAAATAAAATCTTATAAAATATTTAACTTATACTTTAAAACCCTAAATATGTCATTAATAATTTAACTTATTAATCAAACACCCATGATTATAAGTAAAAAAAATAAAAATTTATCAATTTATTTTATGGTTTTATAATTCAAAATAAAAATGATACAAAAATCAATTATGTTAAACCATTTTATCTATATGAAGCTAATTTTTATATCGATAGATGTTTTTATCTTAGAATTTGGGGTGGATTAACATCTATGATTTTCCCTAGATTGTAGGGAGATGAGACAAGTGTACTATCAAGATTGATTTTATGGAAATCAAATTCTAAATAAATAATTATAAAAATGATCAAATATAATGTTACTGGATGCATGGATAATTGATAGTTAATGCATGAATAACTATAAGAGGCTTTGTGGTAGAACACAAGTAAAACATAACTTATTACTTATTTGTGACACTTAACTTATGTCCGAGTATTGATATTCACGATCCACAAATTAAATAGCTAAACTAATTTTAGTCTATATCATGCTAAAAAAACTATCAATATACTCTCACAATGAAATAAACTCACAATGAAATAAACTCAAAGCAATCCAACTTGTGAACTTACACGCTTGCACTCAATTAACGTAACATTATAACTCAAAACAATCGAGCTTGTGAACTTACAGGCCGATTCGCACAGCATATTCGGACAGCATATTATCAGTAGGATTTAAGAGCACACAGTTTGATAGAACCTGATGTAAAATTTACAAATACAAAGTGATCATCTTGTTCGGAAATATTCAATGTAAACCTAACCTTTTTCTTTATGAGAAGTTCAAAATTCTATCCACAAACTGGTAGTATCGCCTGCTCAATCGCCTGCTGAGAGCTAAAGCTCCGATCACACTTCCGAACCCAATTGCAATTCCCATTACCATTCCAACTTCCCACGAGTCCCACCAGTGCACACTCTCGTCGCCCTCCTCTCGTTGGCCGGAATTAGAAGTATGATAGTTGCATTTTCTTTGAACTGGTTCTCCACAAAGCTCCGGATTACCCGAGAATGAAGACTCCTCAAATGTCTGCAAATGTGGTAGAGCTGGAATCTTCCCTGACAGATTGTTAGTCGATAGGTTTAAATAACCCAAGAAGTCCAAATCTGCAAAAGTTTCAGGTATTCTTCCGGATAACTGATTGCATGACATATCTAAAGCTTCTAAATTTACCATTCTGCCAAATTCTTTTGGAATGTTTTCCATGAGATGATTATGTGACAGATTCAAAGAGATTAAACCCTTCAGATATCCCATGTCCTCCGGGATGTCACCACTAAGGTTGTTTGCCGAGAGGTCTAGAGAAGAGAAAATCGAGAGGATTTTCTTATACGGCTGTATCTGAGCCTTGACTGTCAGGTAAAGTTCTTCTTTATAGTAATTTGCGTATCTAATAGCAGAGTTGGATTGCGAACTTGTGAAATATCCATTCCTCAATGTTGATAAGTTTGAGAGATGTGGTGGTATCGAGTCTTACAGTTGATTCATTGCCAGGTCAAGAATTTGGAGTTTCTGCAGGTAGCTAATCTGGATCGGTATCACACCTTCTAGCTTATTTGATCTGAGAATGAGTACGCGGAGCTTTGAAAGATCCCCAATCCATTCAGGCACTTTGCCCGATATGTTGGTTCCACTCAAATCTAAAATTTCCAACATCTTGCAATTTCGCAAGGACGAGGGAACATGCCCCCTTAACCTGTTGTTGTTGATGTGCAATACCTGAAGTTTGTTCAATTTTCCCAGTTCCACCGGTATCTGTCCTTCCAAACTATTATTTCCCACATTCAATACTTTCAGAGAAGAGCAATTACTGAAACTGGAAGGGAACTGCCCATAGAGCTTATTGCCTGAAAGATCAAGAGCCTCCAGCTACTCTGTTTGCTCACAAATGCAAGCAGGAATCTGCCCCTTCAGTTTATTCCATGCTAAAGATAAAAAATTAGAAGTATGCAACATCATGCAGATTTCTTGGGGAACTGAACCAGTAATCTTATTCATTGACAGATCAAGTTCCCGAGGGAAGCCTACCACAGAGCTCCTTGCAGGATTAGGAAGATTGCCATGCAACTGATTATCCCGTAGCTCTACCTCTTTCAATGAGCTCGACGAATTATACAGCTGAGGTGGTATTGGTCCATGCAACTGATTGAATGATAGGACTAACCTCTGGAGCTTGGGAAGATTCCAGAGCCATGAAGTGATTTGTTCTGTGAGGATGTTATTGGACAGGTCCAGTGTCGTCATAGAACTTTGAGTTTTCAGAAAAAGAGGAAACGCCCTCTCTATTTGACAATGAGATAGTTTCAAAAAAAGTAAATCAAATGGGGGAGTCCAGTTGGAGGTGATTTTGTAGGTTAATTTGTTACTGGAGAGTTCAAGATATTGCAGATTGTTCAGACTGCGGAAATGTGACTCTAAGATTGGTCCGTTCAAAAGGTTATTACTAAGAATGATATTGGTGAGTTTAGACAACGATCCTAGGGATAATGGGATAGGTCCAGTCAATTTGTTGTAGCTCAGTTTTAGTACAGTAAGGGAGCGGAGGAGGCCCAATGACTTTGGAATCGTTCCCCGCAAGTTGTTTCTGTGCAGTTCTAGCTGCGCCAGAGAAGATAGTTTTCCTATAGAGGATGGTATGGCGCCGTACAAACTGTTGTTTGGCATGTGGAAAGAGGTTAGGCTCTTCCATTGGCCCTGAAAAATCTGAGAAACATCGGCAGATAGTTTATTATTTTCCAAGGAAATATATTGTATGTGAGGCATCTGAGAGAGCTCAAACGGAAGAGATCCACTGAGGTTTGCATTGCTTATCTGCAGATTGATCAGACTAGTCATATTGACTAACCAAGTAGGGAATTTGGACAGAAAAGTGTTTCCATCCAGATGGAGAGTTTGTAGGTATCTAAGTTTCTGCAGGGAGCGGGGAATGGAACCCGTCAAGTTGCAGTTTGACGTTGTAACATTTAAGAGCAGGGAAAGACGACTTACTGATTGGCCCCATGAAGCCGACGTTGCCGAGAGAACCACTCCGTTGAGAGAAAGATTCGTCAAGGCCGTGAGATTTGCAAGCCATGAGAGGTCAACACTTACCAACATAGAAGCCGAGGAAGTGAGATCGAGCCCTGTCAAGTTTGACAGATTTCCGAGCTGCCATGGTATGGCACCTGCAAATCCAGCTGTGGATAGGTTCAGGAGTTTCAAGTTCTTCATAAGACCCATCCCTATAGGAATAGGAGGGCCAGTAAAATTATTGAAGCTAAGGTCCAAACGCTCCAAAGGCGTCAGGTTTAACAGTGCTGCAGGACGCAAGACACCACTCAAATTGCAATTAGACAAATCCAACGCAACAACACCGCCGGTCCCTTCACTGTTTTGGACCCCACGGCGGCGCTCTGGTTGTCGGTGGATAGATAGTGATCAATCAGTACGAACCTTTTTGGTGAAAGCTATCCAACAGGCTGCAGTCTTTAAGACTATGCATGCACGCATTAGGAATCAGAATTCGATCAAATTTGAAGTGCTATTTTTATGCATGACGCATTAGGAATCAGAATTCGATAGTGCTATTTTTAATTTCATGGTGAAGGGTAAATATTAGTTTTTTTTTTTTAAGGATGAAAAATTGAAAAATATATATATTTTTAATTGTTTACAATGTTTAAAATGTACTGATTATTAGTTAAATAGGTTTTGATTTCAATAAAAAGTGATAACATCTATACTTTATAATAAAATCAAATCATGTAAAAATGTGTGAGAGAGCTTGAACAACCATATCCATATCGTATTACATATCAAATATCAGGATACAATACATATATATAGTTGGAGTTAGATCCAACTAACTCCAAACATGGATATGGAGGCTGAGAAAATATCTCAACAATCTCCTACAATATCTCAAACCAACTTTAAACTAAGCACATTGCATTAATGGAAGCATCATCTCTAACACTCTCCTTTAATGCTTACATTACAAAACTTACAAACAAATTACAAATTACAATATTATGTTGTCTGACTCGTCTTCATCAACATTTACACCCACTTTGAAGTCTCATAGTTTGCACTCTTTCTCCCATTTGATCCATTTGAGAGATAACCACTTCTGACCAACAATAAAGTAATTGTAGTGATTAACAATATTGAATACTTTACTCTACCAAAGTACATAGCTCGTTGAGTTTGGAAAATAAGTAACCAAGTAACTGGACTGATCTATGGAGATACTTCCATTTGTCGAACACATAGCTCGTTGAATCCAACAGGATCTAGGAGAGTACTCTAGATACTGAACGTATCCAGAAGTTAATCCTACAAGTGAAATTTTAAAAAAACTTACAAACACACATAAAATATTACATAAAGTAACCTGTAACTAACACTCTTGGAGCACGACGAGTCACATAAGTTTGACCTTATTAAGAACAACCTATAACTAATGCTCCCAGAGCACGACGGGTCACATCAGTGTAAACTTTAATTGGCCTATTCTTTGTGGTTCTGCATCATTTGATAAATCTGAAGCCAAGCTACAGACTGCAAAACACCCTTCTTCACATAATTTTTATAAACTCCACAAACTGCACACTTACTGCAACAACTAGTTATGACCACACAATAAATCTTCAACAGTAAGAAGCTGCAAAACATCCTTGGATAATGCACATGCAACAGAAATAGAATTAAATTGTAGCGAATTGACTGAGGTTCATCTTAGTTGTTATATTGGGTTTAATCCCTATATCCACACGATCTCCTACACACGCAGATAGGTGTTTCTTTGAACAATGATAGACTCGGCTTTTTTCCTCGATGGTAATGGATCTTCTAGTATAAATTGATCTTTTAAGGCTAACTCTAAGTTGGATGGGAGACTCCTTCCTCGTGGGAAGCAATTCATCGGATCTCTCTTTAAATTGCAAGCAACTTCTTTTTATAGGAAAAAAATTGCTCTCATGCTCTGCTCTCTATGATTGGAAATCTCATGATTACACCAGTTAATGAATTTTACCAATGAACATAAATTTAGTGACTAAATTACACCAGCAATTCAGAACTATGAATTTGCAATACAATCTCTCGGATTTTGTATTGATCTTTATGCAGACCTTCTTACAATGCTGCTCTAGTCGCCCAAGTATTTGGAAGTTGATCTCATTCAGCTCTGCAATGAAGGTGTCGTGGGCACAAACAATTGGTTGTTCCACTAAAAATTGAACAATGCGGCTTCAACAAGCTTGACACCTCTCCAATCAATCACGAGCTCTTTCCTTTCATAAATCATACATAAAAAATGACACACACAACATACTACTCTCCCTCCTCTAATCTCATTCTACATCTACAAAATATTATCTCTCAAATATCTTCAATATTCCTAGGTATCCCATGAGGGAGTCAAGTGTTAGGATATTTTAATACTCCATCCTTGTCCTACCTAACATTATTTATTTTTCCTAGCTGTTGATGATGTCATTTCCCCCCAAGTGGTGTGCAGATGTCATCTAGGATCCATCTACCACCTTCTGACCCCTGCATGCATCATTTTAGGACCACTTTAGTCAGTTCCCTATTTTATAAAAACCAACTGAGTGTTCCAGTGCAATCCACCTAAGTTAGCTGACTCTTGTGGGGGTTTGGAGCTCCAAATGCCACTGATTGTGGCCTCATGTGCCCATTTATGATTGACATGCATGAAAAAATAATTATTGCGCCCTCCTTAGTCAGTTAATTGATTATGACTTCAATTAGCTGAGTTTAGGTTCAGTTCAGTTGAGTTTGAGTCTTCCGGAGCACTCCAGTGGTGATAATCCGTATGCTAGACCAACTGAGGTTTGAATTATAGTATGTTATTCGAATTCTCTCCATTGTATTATAATTGTTCATTATATTGATTATTGGATAGTGTGACATTATTCTGCTCCTATCTGAGTTCTATTGCATAATTATTTCTCTGCTCCTTTTTACTGCAGTTTTCACTCTTATTCAACTTTTCTTCTCATTCTTTCTTTATGAGGTATACTCAGCTCTTAAATATGTTGTGACTTAGAATTTCACATGGTATCAGATCCCATGAACGAACAGGTTGAGCAACTGCTTTCGGTAGTGCACCAGAAGCCTCTGTATTTCCACAGGATATCCTGGTGTCATTGCATTGAATTCATTAGAGAAATCCAATGAGGTCTAGCCAGGTGTGAAGGATCCGGATAAAAGTTCCTACTGTCCTAAAGCAATGCTCAGTAGTAGTTTATCTCCAAAAATTGAGAGTTTTTTTCGAGTTATTCGAAGTTCGTGGGTCCAACAGTTTTCTATAATTGCAACATGTTTTTCAGCAGTTGCAGCTGTTTTTTGCAGTTGTAGCAGTTTCTGCAGTTGTAGCAGTTTCTGCACTTGTAACAATTTTTGCAGTTGCAGCAATGTTCTACAGTTGCAGCAGTTTTCTGCAGTTGCATTAGTTTTGCTGCAGTAGCACTAGCAGATATTTTCCATTGTTTTTGTAGGTATTCTACAACAACTTCCATGGATCTGAAAGCAATTCCTCTTCTCTCTCCATTCAACTATGATGAGTGGAAACCAAAGATGATAGCATATTTAAATAGACAAGGTCTTTTTGATATGTGTATTGGTGTTATGAGAGATTTTGCTTCCTATGAAGAAGAGAATGATTCACTAAATGAATGTGACAAACCCTTTGGAGAAATGTGTATTGCTATGTCTCCTAGTATGCACTACCTCATTGATACTATTGAATATCCAAATGATCTATGGGCCCAAATTGACACAGAATTTGGCAAGCAGAATGAAGAGATTGGTGTAAATTATTTGGAGAGCAAGCCCAGTGATACCTCCTTAAGTGTTCTCTCTAATTATGTCTCGGCCTCAATCATATCTCATGATGAAGTTGTTCAATATGAAGAAGAAGTTGCAGATTCAACACTCATGTTCTCAATGTCTTTTATTTCAAATTCTGAGCAAGATAAGCTAGTTCATACTCTAGAATCTGAAGAGGTTCTTAAATCCTCTCTTTCACATGAGTTTGTTGGTGTGCAGAATGATGATCTACTGAATGTTTTGGACTTTAAATAAGAGTTTGGAGGTGATGCATTCACCCTCCTTGATCACATGCTTCCTATGAACTTCTATTTGATCAATGGAACATGCTCTTAGAGTTTCTCTGAAGATGGAGGACACTACCATTCGCTTGGGTTCAAGTCTCAGGCATATTTTGGTGATTTTGGTTTTGATCTCACCCTTGCTGGTTCAAAGGAGATCATAAGAAACCATCTATCAATTCTTGGAGTTGATTTGAAGTCCAAGACACCACCATCATGTCATAGTTCATTTGGTTATGATCTCACCTATGTTGGTTCAAAGGAGATATCAAATAACTATATACACATTCCTGGAGTTGATCCTACCTCAGTTAGTTTGAATTATAGGTTCTAGGATGATCTTTATATTTTTGGATTTGTTCTCACCGTGTTCGGTCTGAAGAGCAAGTTCAGAAAGCCTCCAATTCGCTTGCATCTACTGAAGGAGAATGATACACTTCTTCCCAAAAGGAAGATACCTCAAGACATATGATCAAGCATCACAACTACTTGAGTTTGGAGCAATTAATCTTTTGGTGTGTTTTAGTCTATTTTGAGTGGGGGGGTTTCCCATGAGGTTTTCCCCATTTCCTTGGTTCATGGACTGTTCTTTATTTTTGATCATTTATTTGATTGTATGGCTAACCTTTGATCTTAGTAACCAAGGTCCGGGATACAAAAGTATGGATTAATGGGTAGTGTTAGGATATTTTAATCCTCTATCCTTGTCTTATCTAGCATTATTTATTTTTCCTAGTTGTTGATTATGTCATTTTCCCCCTAGTGGTGTGCAGATGTCATCCAGGATCCATCTACCACCTTCTGATCCCTACATGCATCATTTTAGGACCACTTTAGTCAGTTCCCTTTTTTTAGGAACCAACTGAGTGTTCTAGTGCAATCCACCTGAGTTATCTGACTCTTATGAGGGGTTGGAGCTCCAGATGCCACTGATTGTGGCCTCATGCGCCCATTTATGATTGGCATGCATGAAAAACTCACTATTGCGCCCTCCTTATTCAATTAACTGATTGTGACTTCAGTTAGCTGAGTTTAGGTTCAGTTCAGATGAGTTTGAGTCTTTCAGAGCACTCTAGTGGTGATTATCCCTATGCTAAACCAATTGAGTTTCGAATTCTCCTATGTTATTCGAATTCTGTCCATTGTATTATAATTGTTTATTATACTGATTATTGGATAGTGTGACATTATTATGCTCCTATCTGAGTTCTGCTGCATAATTATTTCTTTGCTCCTTTTTACTGCAGTTTTCACTCTTATTCAACTTTTCTGCTCATTCTTTCTCTATGAGGTATACTCAGCTCTTAGATTTGTTGTGACTTAAAATTTCACATCAAGCCCACACCAGCTCTGATACCAAATTATAATTTGGGAGAGTAGCAATAATTACAAACAATAATAATTGTATTACAAATAAAACATAAGGATACAATACATATATATAGTTGGATTTAGATCTAACTAATTCCAAACATAGATATGGAGGTTGAGAAAATATCTCAATAATCTCCTACAAGATCTCAAATCAACTCTAAACTAAGCACATTGTATTAATGGAAGTATTATCTAACAATTAACATGTATTGCGTAGTAGCATGTATCTTTAATGATATGCGTGAGACTAAATACTACATCTAATCTTAATTTCATATATGAAACCAATACTTTAACTTTATACCAACGAGGGAGTTAAAATGATGAAGTTGGTAAAATAATTTAAAGATAAATAAATTTAAATTTAATATCGTTAAAAGATATTTTAATTATCTATAATACAAAATGTTTTAATTTATCTAAAGATATAAGAGATGGATCACTGTTTTATCTTCCACAAAACTTAATTTATGAAAATATTTTTTATTTATCAAACAATATAAGAGATGGCTCATTTTTAATGCATGGAAATATTGTAAGATTACATATGACCTACATATGCTTTATCTATAAAATAAAATAATATAAGAGATGGCTCCTTTTTAATCTAGTAATATATGAATATTTTCATTATGATTTCAACATGTCATTTAGGGGAATAGAACTTGGGTGAAGAGGACAAATCCAATGTCCTTGCCTTGCAGAAGGAAACAACCCCTTACTAACTCTACCATCAGCATGCTTGAGTGCATGGGAAATCCCACGGGGGATTCACTCAATAAACCGCTATCATAGCACGTTCGTTCATGGCATATGAAACAATATCCCTAATTTCACTAAATATTGGAAAATATCTTCCAAAATCGTTTTTTTTAACCCCCTCCCAATATGCCTTCCCAATTTAAAAAAACCCCTATTTTCACTAGATATTGTATGTATCAATTTTTTCATTAACATTTTCTTATACCCCTTTATATTTCTACCTAGTATATTGATATGATACTGTAGCTAGGGCTTTCACTCTAGCTTGTGCAAATGAGCACTTGCTAAGGATTATGGAATCCTTAGCAGCAGTATGGAAATAAATAACGTTAAACTAAATACAAATGACTGAAGCAAATGACAGTAAACAGTAAATCTGAGCTAAACATGTGCATAAAATACCAAAATTCTTCTAACATCAAACAGAAAATAAAGAGCTTGACAAATGGTAAGCGGTTCTCTTTTATTAACAATGGGAAGTTGATTTACATCCAAATATTACCTCAAGGGTGAGGCTGGTGGAGAACTTTGCAACCATGTGGTGGAGTATGCTCCAAGGCTTCAGTATCTCCTCTTATCCAAAATGCTAGCAAGGGGTGGCCAATGGTTTACTCTTGGTGGAGAACGCAAGCTCAAGTGGTTGAGTAAGGGTTCTAGAGTGATTTGGGCAGCATGAGGGTAGGATGGATTGTGGATATGAAATGGGGAGCCTCCACCTTCTATTTATATATTTTTAGGTGGAGGAGTGCTTGGACCATGGTTTTAGGAAAATAGTGGTTTAGGTTAATGGTTTAGGGTTTTCTCCTCATTTTCTCTCCATTTTAGATTTATTTTCAATATGTATTCCCTTTTTATTTGATTTTGGGAATTTTAGACCCTTTTTTAGGGTTTTTGGTATGTTTTGGGAGTTTTTGGGTTATTTTTTAGGAGGAAAACATTAACCTTTTCCTTTTGGGTAATTATTTGGGGATTTTGTAGGAAATATGGTTAATAGAGTTAGGTGGCTAGGGGAGATGAGCTGGTGAGCATTTTTTGAGTGTTAACAGATTGCCCCCTGATGTGTGAGGGAAGGAGCTCATCGTATGACCAATAGACATCATAGGTTCTATCATTTTTCAGGGATGTGAGCATTTTGGCGGAGAAGTGTGGAGACTGTAACCTGGACTTCGTACTGACTGCAAAAGCTGAAACAATACATGGCCTCATTTAATGAATGAGGAAATCATCTCAATATGTGGACGAGGCAGGCATACCCATGCTTGTATTTAAGATATACAAATAATAGTGAGGCCCAAGAGGGGACCTGAACAATACATGGAGAACTGATGTGTGGGGACACAAATCTGGGACATACTCCTGGTTTGACCATGACTGATCTGGAGAATTGATATATGGACATAAGGGCGTCCATGTTGAATGTGGTACCATAACAAATGGTGCTCTGTTGGATCCAAGGGTGTCCAACAACTGGATGGACTCAATGATTAAGAGTCAGAATCTCAAGGGTTCTCGAGGAAGCATATGACTGGGGTACTTTCGAACACTGTCGTCGAGCGCAACTCGGATATCCGCGGTAACATATAATTGGGGGGTTCCAAAGTAGACTCACCAATGTGATAGAGTCAGGGGACATCCGGGGTCTTTGACTAATAACTGAAGGGACCAATACCCTACACAGATCTCAACGATGCGATCAAGGTGTTGAAGTCAAGCACGTGAGAAACAACCATTCAGAGAGGCACTAAGCACTCCTGTAATAAATCGTCCGTAGGCACTCACCATTGATGGTGATGAGTCCAAGGCACGGGGACCTCTAGGTCTATCCTATGGAATATATTGGCTGGCGTCGACAGAGGGAGACCTGCAACTACCAAGGAAATGATGTTTCCTTGATAGGAGTGCGAGGTGTTCAACCAAGAGGTGATAGTACTGGAGGTGGGACTGTTAAACTATGGGGGTGGGGAACAACTGAGGTCGCAGAGTGGGGGGGGGACTCAAACTTCCTTTGTTGAGAGTAAGATGGCATGGCTTGACCTGGAAGCATATGAAACTCACTTCGGGTATGGGGATCATAGCGTAAGGGACCGAGGGCTGTGACTGCAATGGGGGAGACTCGGGGGGGAAAACAGATAAATGGTATCGAGAGACTTTAAGGGTGACGCTTTGGAGAATACTCTGAACATAGGCGACCATATTGGGGAAGCTGCCATAATAGTGTGACTATACCTGATCTGTTGTTCTGCCGAGAGGCACCGTTGGGGCCTTCTTCATGTTTTAGGGAGCTCAAAGAAGGTATAGAAGTGTGCTCAAAATGGTGCTGTCGTGTGGATTTGTACGAGCCCAGGGCAGTTCATGCTCGTGTGTACTTTCAATTTTAAGGAGTCTAAAAGCGATAAGAAAAATCTGAAATGGTGGAGAAGTACCATTGTGTAGATTTATACGAGCCCAGGACGGTGAATGCTCGTGGTTGCTTTCATCTTTTGAGAGTCGGAAAGTAGCGAGAAGACTCTAAGGGGGTTGTTTTTTGTGTGTTAGTCTTCAAAGGCTGAAAAAACATAAAATGATGTGATGAAGAACTCTTCTAGCCAATGTGACTAGAGTATTCCTTTTTTGTAATTAGTCTACAAGGTCCAGAAAAGGGGTAAACTTATACCGAATAGATGCCCTTTCAGATACTTTAATGAGCATGAAAGGAAGCAAGATTGCTCGGTGATTTTTTCATTGTTTTAGGAGTCAGAAAAGAGCTTAACAGAAACTCCCTAAGTTCCTTTTTCATAAAGGGATTGTTCAACTCGAAAAAGAGGTAAAATTATACTGAACACAACGATGGCCTGGTCGTGGTCGAGATGGCAAGTAAATCGATGCAGTAAGGGGCCTGGAAAAAAGTGCCCTAAAAAGGTTTCATGAGAGCGATAAATGATCTCAAGCATCATCACGGGCGCGAAAATGTGATTCTGGCGATGCGAACGGTGCGAAAAATGGAATTCGTATGAGCCTTTCACGGGGTGGCACGCAAATCAAGGCAGTAAGAGGTGTGGAAAATAGTTCCCTAAATTTTTTTTCCGTGAGAGCAAGAAATGATCTCAAGCATAATCACGAGCGCGGAAATGTGATTCCGGCGATGTGAACGGTGCTAAAAACGGAGTTCGTATGAGCCTTTCGTGGGGTGGCACGTAAATTGAGGCGATAAGAGGCCTGGAGAAAAGTGCCCTAAAAAAGTTTTTGTGAGAGCGAGAAATGATCTGAAGCATAATCATGGGCACGAAAATGTGATCCGAAAATGCGAATGGTGCTAAAAATCGAGTTCATATGAGCCTTTCGTGGGGTGGCATGCAAATCGAGGCAGTAAGAGGCCTGGAGAAAAGTGCCCTAAAAAGTTTTCGTGAGAGCGAGAAATGATCTCAAGCATCATCACGGGCGCGGAAATGTGATTCCGGCGATGCAAATGGTGTGAAAATCGGAGTTCGTATGAGCCATCCATGGGGTGGCATGCAAATCGAGGTGGTAAGAGGCCTGGAAAAAAGTGCCCTAAAAAAGTTTATGTGAGAGCGAGAAATGATCTCAAGCATCATCACGGGAACGTAAATGTGATTCCGACGATGTGAATGGTGCTAAAAACGGAATTTGTATGACTTGATAATTTTGGAAAACTTGTTATAAATAGTGTAGCGGGGCCTTATGACATGTGTCATTGTCATTGCTAAAGTTGATAGGAGATTGACGGGGCCCAGAGATGAAAACCTTGTTTTCTCGCATTCCGACCGGTGTATTTTTATTACGCGGCTTGTAGGTAATAGTGCTTGTACCCTTTCATGTTTTCTATACAGTTGGGTGGGTGGTTGGGGCCCTGGGGCATGCCTATGGAGGGAAAATGCTCCTCAAGAAGCCCCAGCGTGGGTTTTGAGAGAAACCCCATGCTTTAAAGCGCAGTGCTGGGTGTTGTAGTTGCGCTTTGGAGCACAACTATGGGGGTCACAGTTGCGCTTCACTTCAAAGCGCAACTGTGGGGGTCACAGTTGCACTTTGAAGCGCAACTGAGAGACCAAAAAGTACGCTTTGGAGCGCACATTCTGCCCATATATGGGGTGTTTTTTTTTTTTTAGGCTTAATGAGTTTTGGTTTGCTGCTTGAGAGGATGCCGGTGGCTTAACAAGAGCATGAGGTGGCGGATGATCTCGTGGAGGACATTGCGGATGACATAGATGTGTAGCTTTTCTTGGCTCATTGCGGATTGATGAAGTTCTTCCATGTCTCTTTGATGCGTGCGGCTAACTTGTTGCTGAATAAGTTAGTCAGCTTTTGGGACATAGATGCAGAGGTGTTCATCATCCAGGGTGAGCGCCTAGAGATTACCTTGATGGATGTTTATTTTCTGACGGGTTTTCCATGGTTGGGTCAGGTGGCCAATACCTAGCCGAGGCTACATAGTGACATAGACATGGAGGACTTTATGGAGTGCCACTGTTATTCGGGTGCTCACGTGCATGAGAATGCCCTATTGATTGTTGACATAATGAGTGTGGAGACATGAGCTATCGTGGCCTTGGTAGTACATGTGATAAGATCCCATTCTCCACATCGAGTTTCCAGGAGTCAGATGATGTTAGTAGAGCAGGTCATGGTGGGAACCTACTTTTCCTGGGGGCAGATGTACCTGTCTGCGGTTCAGCGGCAGCTGAACGAGGTGCATGGCCGAGGGAGGGGGGGATTTTGTTTCCCCTCATTTTTATGTTATTTCTTCTTTGAGCGGGTCCCTACCTTGCGGCCGTACCTAGTGGTACGGAACGGGGGACGGCGCGAGCCACAGATGTGCAGGTGGGGAGAGATGATGACCCATGCATGTGGTGGACTCGTCGGAAGGTTTTTTACCGAGGAGCTATTTGAGCAGTGGATGTAGCTCCCTGTTGTGATCCAGGATTATCCGTATGCGAGGATGGACTTTCGTGGAGATCCCAACGATGATCTTACCTCCAGGGCAGGCCTGGGGGCATGATGGTATGTTTGTTTCATGTTTTTGGCATTGTATTTTATATGTATCATAGCATAGATGATAGCTTTTATGATTTATATGATGTCGAGACTTATGGGATCTCATTTCTTGTGCAGATATTGGACCAATGCCCCCAGACGGATATCGCCTGCGGAGAGGCCGCGTGGCAGGTTTGGTCCCTCCTGGTGGAGGTCATGGTCGATGTCAGAGTTCTAGGGCTACGTTGGATACCTTACGCGTGGAGATAGACTGTTTGCTAGACAGGGTCATTGATGAGGGTTGGCAACACCTGAGCCAGGAGCTGATCGACATTTGTTATGATGCTCTGCAGGAGTGGAGGCCTCTGATGAGGCATATTGCAATGCCTGCGGAGAATATACGGGCTATGGCACGGGGGGACGTCCCCTATATTGGTGATGAGGATGTTGACACTGGGTTTGATGAGCCAGCTAAGGAGGAGGTAGAGGATGATCGAGTGGATTTAGATTGATCTGGCAGTCTATGGTGCTGCCCCCATGTCCGAGGCATGTTGATTTTGTATTTTGTATCAGGATATATGTATATGATGGGGATGCTGTTGGGGATCCTTAGTGTATTGATGTATTGGGATGCTTTGGACATGACGACACCTGTATTTATGACGTATATATGTATCTTATATGCACATGGATGCATTTTTGTAGTGATGTTTTTCGTTTTATGTTTATGCACATGGATGCATATTATGGTGATTATGTATATGCACGTGGATGCACATTGTGATGAGTATCTATATGCACGTGGATGAAAATTATGATGGTGATTTCTTTTGTGTTTTTCTATGATGTTTATGTATGCCTATTTTATGGATATATGCATGGTTTATGGTTTGCTTCCTACAGGTTGTGGTTTATGTGCCAGTCTAGAATGTTGTTAGCTATTTGGTCTGTGACACTGTTTTGACGTTGTGGTACATGAGTGAATGTAATGGATCCAAATTTTCTAATAATTTGTTTGGTGTGTAGGAATTTTCTAAATAGGCAGGACTCTCATACCTGGTAGTAGTTGTTGAGTTGGGCGACGAGTAACTGGGAGTCGAGGAACACATGAAGGTGACTTATGCCCATCTAGAGAGCAACGGTGAGGAGACCGTTCACAACATCGTACTTGGCCTAGTTGTTGGTGGTCGCACCTATGCACACTCCATCGAAGTGGATCACCTCATGTGAGGGGTCATATAACACCCAAGCTGCGAAGGCGAGGTTCGGGGACCAGCGAATTGCACTGTTGGAGAAACCGAGATAGAGTGGTGGAGGAGGCTCCATCTGTAATCATGTGGGGAAGCAATGTGTGAGGTTCTATATGCAAAAAGAAAGAGATAAATAGAAATGCAACTATATTACATGGACTAGTGGGTCCGAGAAGTGCTCAGGGGTAAAAGCGCTTGACGTACAACCCATTACGAGGGTTGCGCAGGGGGTTTCCCTCACAATCGGTGAGGATATATGCCCCATGTCCGAGGCATGTATGGACGACGTATGGGCCTTGCCACATTGACTCGAACTTTCCTTTTCCAGTTTTGTCGTGCGCTTGGTCGTAGACAAGGACGAGGTCACCTTCTCAGAAATTGCGGGCACGAACGTGTTTGTCATAACCATCTTTGTAGCGGTTTTTGGCGGCCTCAACTATTTGAAGGGCTTTTCGCCTGTCCTCGTTGGCTTGTTCTAGGAGGATAAGTCGTCCTTCGAGTGGTGAGGTATTGGGGAGGAGTTCTACTATGAGGTGTAGTGTGGGGATCTGGCATTCGATGGGGAGGACAGACTCAACCCCATGAGCTAAGTGGAAGGGGGTAAACCCGGTGGCGGTTTTGGTGGACATGCGGTAGGATCAGAGTGCAAAGAACAACATATGGTGCCAATTATTGGACTTGTGTTTGTCCATTGTGCATTGGAGAATGGTTTTTAGAATCTTGTTGATGGCCTCAACTTGGTCGTTCCCTTGGGGGTAATAGGCCAAGGCATATTGGTGTTCGAATTTTAGCATGGTGGATAACTCCTTCCAGATGGAGTCCATAAAATGGGAGTTGTGGTCGGACATGAGTTGTTTTGGTATCCCGAACCGAGCGATGACGTGGTTAAAGAAGAGGAGGGCTGCCGTTTCTGCTTTGCGGTTGAAGGTGGGCATGGCCTCAGCCCATTTGGTAAAATAATCGACGACCACTATGATGTATTTATAGCCTCCTGTCGATGGAGGGTTGCATTCCATGAAGTCTATGGCCCATTTGCAAAAAGGGCCGACGGTGATCACGGGATGGAGAGGGGCGGGTGGGTTTATTGCTTTGCGGGCGAAGAGTTGGCAGTTATGGCAATGTTTGATGGCTGTGATGCAGTCGGTAAAAAGAGTGGGCCAAACATAACCGACGTGGATAACGTTTTGGGCTGTGGCCATCCTGGAGAAGTGGCCACCGCAGGCTCCGCTGTGGCAGTCGTTAAGAACTTGTTCAGCCTCATCTCTGGTGAGGCAATGATGGAGGATGGTGTCGATGCCACGTCATTATAACACATTGCGAAGGAGGAGATAATGGGAGGCATGGTGGCGTATGCGATGACGGTCATCGCGGTCAAGGTCGGACCGAAATTTTTGGGTCCACAGGTATAGTAGGATGTCACCGACTAGGAGTCGTATGACGAGATGATGAATAAGTGGTCATTAGGTAGGTTGGGATTAATGGATGGTGACATAGATGGGGATGGTAAATCTATCATGAGTTGTGCTAGTGCAAGGGTTTTGACACTTTTTGGTGTTGTAAAAGTGAGGTCATACTCCTAGAGTATGATTACCCACTTAGCGACGCGGCCCTGAAGGAGGCGTCAACTCAAGAGATAAATGATGGGGTTTGAGTCGGCCATGACTGTGGTTTGGCTTAGTAGGATGTAATGGCGGACTTTCTGGACCAAGAAGACGATGGAAAGGGCCAAATTCTCCTCAAAAGGATAGCGTAGTTGTGGGTTGGATAAGGTCTGACTCACATAATAGACTATCTGTTCTTTGCGAGCGCTATCCTCATGAACAAGGACCCCTGAGACGCCGTGGTTGGATGCCGAAACATAAAGGATAAAATCCTTCAAGAAATCGGGTGGTGAGATTAGTGGAGCGTTGGTCAAGGCTACTTTGAGGGCGTCGAAAGCCACTTGTGCTTGTTCATCCCACACAAAGGGGATGCGGGTACAAAGTAGGCGAAGAAAACTGTTGAAAGTCATGGTGTATTCTGGGACAAAGCAGCGGAGAAAGTTGGCTCTCCCCTGCAGACTCTACAATTGTCTGATTGTACGGGGGGGTGACAGGTCCAAGATGGCTTGTACCTTTAAAGGATCTATGGTGATCCATTTTTGAGAAACGATGAATCCTAACAACCGACTTGCAGGAACACAAAATATGCACTTAAGTGGGTTTAAGCGAACTTGGTATTTGCGACAACGCATAAAAACTTTTCGGAGGTCATTCAAGTGATTGGACTGTTCCTTTGATCGCGCAATGAGATAATCAAGGTATACCAGGATAGTGTGGGCTAGGTCATGGAAATACTAAGTCATGGATCGTTGGAAAGTGGTGCTAGCATTTTTTAGGACAAATGGCATGACGCGATAGGAAAAGGTGCCCCATGGTGTTGTAAATGCGGTCTTATATTGGTCCTCTTTTCAGATGTGGATTTGGTTATATCCAGAGAAACCGTCCATAAATTTGAGAACTTCGTGTCCCGCACAGGCGTCGACAAGTTGGTCGATGAACGGTGTGGGGAAATTGTCCTTTGGACATGCACAATTGAGATCGCGAAAATCGGTGCAAACGCGGATGGTGCCTTGTTTTTTGTTTAGAGGTACCGGGTTGGACATGCATGTGGTGTAAGCGATGGGGTAAATGAAGCCTACTTTTCACAACTTCTCAAATTCGGCTTTGACAACATGGAGCTTAGATGGGTGAATTGGTATCTATTTCTGTCGGACAGGAGGGACATTCAGCCAATTATCGATGTGATGTTCAATGATGGCGGGGTCCAATCCGGGCATCTCAGTATAGGACCAGGCGAAGATGTCTCGAAAATATTGGAAGAGTTTCTTGTATTCCCTGATCTCGTACTCAATATAAGAGGCGCCTAAGGTGATGATCTCGGGTTGGCCACCTAGACGAGAAATGCCCACCTATGTAATGGGAGAAATATTTTCCATGTTTCCGTCTTTGAAGGCATCAGGTTCCGGGAGGGGGTTCTAGAACCAGTCCACCTTATCGGGGAGGAAATCCTTGGTTTCGATTTCCAATTGGTTGGATGTGGTAGGGGTGGCCTCACCAGGGATGAAATATGATCAGGTTCCGTAAGGGCTTCGAGGATTTCCTCATCGCAACGGAAGTACTGAGTTGTCAAGTCAGACCAGGGGAGGGTAGATGTTGGAGGCGCGTCGTGCCTATCGACCGTGGAGATCATGTATATGGTATTGATTTCTTCCGAGGAGGAAGATGTTGGGGGATAAATTTATTCAATGGTAGGGGGGGATTTCTCTATTTCGAAGTTATTAATTTCATAGATAGCTGCTCTGTAATTCAGGATTTAGGGTCAGTGATGTGAGTAGTGGCTGTAGATTCCACACATGGCGCAAGCGTGGTTAGTGCGTAATGCTTTGTTGCACTGGTGAGCGGGGGGATTTAATTCGACTATGGGGATGTTGGGGTCATCGTCCAAGGTCTGCATTTGTTTTTGGAGATCGGGCAACTCAGGACAGTTGTGGGTGGCATGGCATAGATCATCGCATAGGGAGCACTTCGGGGGTGCATGGGGTGGTGGTTGGGGTACCATAGGTTTCCTTTTTGGTGGGGCAGTATATGTTTGCGGGCCTCTGCCCCCAGTATTTCTGGGTGGTGGGCGGGGGCGGGGTTTTTTGTCGATGTAGTGGTCGCCTGTAACATACCCCTTTGCTGAAACATTTTATGTTTGAAGAAAACATTATCTTAACTTTTATTGTAAAGTTTTATATTTGGCCAAGTGGCCAAGGATGACTGTAATTGCACAATATTATTATTTAATAAAATAAAATAGGAGACACTCACCCAAATAGACTGTTGAAAGAGTGTTTAGTGACCCACTAGGTGGAATGGAATATGGGGTAGAAGGCAATGGACAAGTGGCAGCATCAGGAAATCAGTAACTAGTTGTTGTTATGGGACAACTCCCTTGAATTGTGGTCAAAGTTCCCTGAAAGATGGGACTGGAGCATGAGGCTCATTTATTTGGAAACTGACCACTAAAGACCTAAGCATCTTTATAAGCCATCGAATTTGAGAAGAGGCTCACACTTTTTCTGACGAGAAAATTTACCTTGTGGTTTTGTTGTATGCACACAAGAGATTCGATGAGGGGAAGCTATGTTTTGAGTTGTAGTGTAAGTCTGTTTCACTTTTGCTGAATGCAGAGTTACTACTAAGTGCATAGAGTTATTTTGAGGTGTATTGAAAGTCTCCATTGATTGTTGGAAGTAAAACTTGAGTGCCTTGCTTCCACATAGAGTTTTCTACCTAGTGGTTCAGTAAACAGGCTCGGGCGTCCTAAGGAGCAAGTGATATTGGCTGCTTCTTCTGGAGAAGGTTGGGAGGAACAGGCTTCTTTGGGTGTTTGTCCACCCTATCTACATTTGCAGGTTCTACTTGTTATTTCATTACCTAAGTAGTCATAATTGATTGTTCTGTAACTATTAATTTAGGATTTATTAGCTAAATATTGATAGTTATCATTATGCATAAGTAAATGTTTAATTTTCTGAACTGATTATGATTCTGTAAATTATTGAAGAAATTATATGAAATGATAGAATATATTTCTTCCCTGTATTTTTCCACACACTATTCTTGTGCCGTACTCTAGTACAAGGAAGGGTGTTTCACAAATAGATAAGAATAATGATATGCAACAGACAAAATGATTGAATAGCTATTTTAGATAGAACTCTGCCATGTTTCCTGTAATTTTCTAATCTGTCTACATTTTGTATTTAAATATCTCATGTCATTCAGTCATAAAAGCATATAGCAATACCTATTCTATGCAAATATTATATTATCTTTTACATTCATAACAATAGAAGTAAACCTTTCCATATTTCTGCACAAAACTTAGGTTTAATTATAAGTTAACTATTCCTTTACAAAAGATAAATATTATATATTCTCTTATCATTTCTTTTACCCTATTAATACATTATAATATTAAAACTTGACTGTAGACTATCTTCAACCTTTTGAAATTGTAAACAACTATAGAAAAGATCGAAATAAACATATTTATATGCATAAACTGTTAGCACTGGTCTTATCATTTGATATCTTATACTAAACATAGAGAACAACATACAATGCTAAGTTAGACATTGTATCAATTATTAGAATTTACAGAGCTTGAATTCATGAAATCTACAGGTACGGGTTACATTTTGTTTTCACAAACTTTATAAAACGAAGCAGCATACAAATTGTGTAGTCAGGGTTTTAAACAAGGTTAGTATGCCTTGTTTAAACATCTAAATCGTAACATTTGCACATACAACCTTACGGCCTTAAACCCTAGACTATTTTATTTAGCATTTCAACAAGTTCTAGATAAGGCATTTTTTAATACACATTATTATTATTATCCACAACTTAAATACCAAAGCATACGAAAGGAATTTCAACAAAATGGGGTTGCGAGTTCGACCCACATAACTATTCATTGAGCAAACAAAAACCAAACACCTTCTACCACAGAGATTCTTCAACCTTTGCTCTTAGCTTTATCAAAACGAAGACAACAAACAAATCCTTATTAACTTTTCAAAAGTAATGAGAGACATTGCTCCAAATTATTTCCATCTACTACTGTCGAGAGTTCTAAAATCTATAACTGACAACACATCTGGAACATACAGTGACAACACGAATTCGAAACCCCAACAATGTTCCTAAAACAACATTTATTTCCAAAATCGTAAACAATCAATATCTATTATTTTATCAAAAGGCCAATGGTCAAACCCTTTCGCATGACTGTTACACTTTATAAAATTTTATACAGTAAAATCCTTGAAGAGTTTACAGAGAAGTAGGTTGAGGATTCTACCCTCCCTAACCCTTTCCTTACGGCTTAACGAAGGTTACAACACTGGTAAAACCAAGCTATAAACCAAACAAGGAACTGACACTCTTGCTAGGATGCACCACAGGTAATTATCGAGGCTTACCAGTTTGAAAGCCCTGCTTCTACCTTGTTCCAACACTTTGCATTGTAACATACCAACCATCAACCAAGGAGTTACCTGCCAGACAAACAACATTATGGTTAAATATTAGAAGACAATGCTAAAACAACAAGTTACAATTGAACAATATAAATCGCATGGAAAACAAGAGAAGAAATATAAGTTTACCTTCGAAAAGAGAATCCATGTTCTAGTCTGAGCACCCTCATAATCATCGTAAACCATTGAAACCACTCAACTGCTAAGCACACGCAGCAACCGGTTCGGCTCTTGAGCTTTGAGATGCATTTTACATAGCATCATGTCCTGGTATCAAAACCTGGGAGGTGCCTTCAAGCACTACCAGCAAACCCTAAAGACCCGTAGGCCTGTCAGCCTCTCCAACACTCCACTCTTACCAAATGAATGCCGAAAGGATGCTCTCGTCGAGGTAAGCCAAAGAAGTTAGGGTTGGCACCGAGACCAAGACTACCACATGAAGACCTTCCATGGAGGTGCCATTAGACTCTCCACTCATTCACACTTTAATGCACATTATTAAACCATAGCTACCACAGTACATAGAACCCTTCCAGCATAACCATGCATCGGGGTTATTGCTTGTCCTTTCGATGGTGGAACATTACAATATAATGTGATCATAAAGATTCCAAAGGTCAACATAACATCCAGGTAATAGGTATTTCGCACCATACCCTAGGTCAAGGCATCGACCACCCATCATGGCGGGACTCACAAACATGTTATAATATGGTTACAATACTCCTAAGTCATTCAAACAATCAAACTTTTGTACCAAGAACTATATCAACACCATCATATAGTTACAATACTTATTATGATCTAGGCACTATATTATCAATGGTTTAAACTATAAAAGAAATACAAATAACAACTAGTTATAACTATAGTCATTATTACAATACTATAGGTTATAACATCCATCATATAAATTAATAGGAGAGAGTGCATAAAGATCTCAACTATAGTCTTTTGTCCAAATTACTATAATAACACTAGTTTATAATTGATGCATATATAAAGGTTAGATGCATATAGGGGTAGTTATAACCATCGACACTTTCAAAGTGGCCATGTTAAACACTATCACCTAGGTTATGCATGTATTACATAAATATGATAGAGTTAGAAGTGCGACTTTAACACACAAGTTTTTATTATGAACCCTTTGCATGGTAGCGATAATAATTATAGAAGTTTGATGTATTTAGCCTTGAGGGGTAAACGAATTACTCCTTTTTATAACATAGTACAATATATGCAAACAATTTAAATGCTGAGAATTTGAGTGAGATCATAAGAATTATTCAGTACAATTTTTAATTGAAGAAACAACCGGAATGGATCTCACACTGGCATGTTTTGCAAGTCATTCTATTTTCTCTTTTTAAACTTGAAAGCTAACTGACGATATTTAGGACCTCCGTATTTCACTTTCGAAACACTATTTTTCTCTTACATGTGATCTGCGACAAGAACGTTCAAATGCTTTAGCTAATAGCTAAGTAAGCTTCGGGGTTCCCATAGGACCCCTTCATCATTAATAAGAATAATAATAGTTAGCACATATAAACAAAAAGCAAGTAAATCTATAAAGCATTGACATCAAATTTTAGTAATCATAAGTAATCTAGGATGCACGACTGAGGCAATAAAACATCCAATAGCATCGTAATGTAGACATAATTACATTTCACGCATATAGTAAAACAATACACATGCATTATCATTATAACATTTTATTACATCATGTTGTTTAAATGAACAAACAAGCATTTATTATATTTCCACACAGCAAGTATAACAGTTAATGCTACGTTGAAATTTTTTTAAATTTTTGTGATTTTCGAGATGTTACATGTGGTATCAAAGCGCAAGTTCAAACTTTAGGCCTGAAATAGGCTCACGTGCACAAAATAGAAAAAGAAAACAAAAAATCTAGTTACTAACTTTTATTTAAATTTGTTTCTGTATAGAACAATTTGACGTTTAATTTGCAGGTATGGACATACCAGAGGAATCAACAGAGGATAGATCTCCTCATAATGAACGTAATAATGACGAACATGAGAATATTAATGAATAAATCTACGTAGAACTTAATGATCAATCATCTGAATTATTACGAATTGTTAAGGATTTAAAAACTGAAATAAAAAGTGTTAAGGAAGAAAACGAAAGGATTTTAAGAGCACGGGAGAAATTAAATCAGATTTTATTGGATAAGTATCATCAAGATGAAAATGATAAGAGGACAGAAGTAAAGATTGAATCTGGAACAATGTCCTACAAACACAGAGATAAAAACCAAAATACTATAAAAATGAAAGCAACTCTTCTTCTTTTGAATCTGATGATAAAAATTATCACAGAAAATATAATTTTGATCAGGACAGCAATGACAGTGACCATGGTCCTAAGAAAAGACGTAAAAATTATGAACAAATTTCAGGAGAGTTTAAAAAGATAAAATCTCCAACTTTTAATGGCGAAAATGAAAAGGGAGAGGCAGTTGAAGCATGGCTGCCTGGAATGAAGAAGTATTTTCAGATTTATAACTACTCATCTCAATTAAAAGCTAAGATGGCCATATACAATCTAACTGGAAGGGCAGACATTTGGTGGCAAGATATCAAGAGAGTTAAAAGTCTTAAAGATAAGAATATAAAATGGAGTACATTTAAGAAAAAGTTTAAGAAAAAGTTTTTATCCGAACAGTACTACGAAGATAAGTCAAAGGAATTTTATGATTTAAAGATAGGTTCTATGACCATGAATGAGTTATGTAGCAAATTTATCAGCTTGTTAAGGTATGTACCTTACCTAGCTGAAGAAAAACCTAAGATACAAAGGTTTCTAAGCTGCTTACCTTTCCACATAAAGGACAAAATTGAATACGATAATCCTTCAACTCTTGAAGAAACCATGAGGAAGGATAATTTATGTTTTGAACAGAATAAGAGAAGAGAAGGTGTATCGAGTTGGAGGAATAATAAATCAAGTAATTACGAGCATAAGAAGAAAACTTTTAATTTTAAGAATTCTGGAAATAATAAAAATTTTAATAACATAAATTTTCAGAATAATAATAATTACATAGGTAATGCACCACATAATTTTACTGCTGCAAGGAATGTGCCTAATAATAATAACATCAATAATAATAATAACAACACAAGATATGCTGAACATAGACCACCTTTGAAGTGTTTTGACTGCAATAGACCACATACTAGAGCAAACTTCCCACTCAGAAGAAAGACAGTCAACAATATTCACACCATACAAGCGGAACCGACAGTTGGTGATGTAGCAAGAGAAATGCCCAGGATTAATGCAGTGCTCGAAAATCGACAAGAAGACCATCAAACTTCTATGGTCGAGATCAAAGGTATGATACAAAACAAATCTATTTCAATTTTGATAGATCCAAGTGCAAGTTTGAGTTACATTTCACCTGATTTAGTGAAAAGTTGCAAGTTAAAGGTAGAAAAATTTGATAATTCATGGTTAGTTCAGCTAGTAATAGGCACTAAAAGAAAAGTTACAAAATTTGTCAAAAGTTGTGATTTACTTATGAGTCACTTAAAAATGCAAGTTAATTTGAATGTTTTGCTATTAGGGTCATATGATGTGTTAATTGGCATAGACTAGATTGAACAACATACAGTAGTACTTAACTATTATGAAAAGTCTTTTGCTTGTTTGAATAATGAAGGTAATACTGAAACAGTAAAAGGAATTCATAGGAAAACATCTGTAAGACAAATTTATGCTTTACAAGTAAAGAAAGCTGTAAGAAATAGCTGTAAAATGTTTATTGTGAATGTGATTAATGACGAATGTTCATCTAAAGAAGATAAGATAAAACTGGAAGACATGCCTATTCTTAAGGACTTTTCTGATGTATTCTTGGAAGAAATTCCAGGATTACCTCTGAAAAAGGGAACTTGATTTCACCATTGATTTAGTACCGGGTGCGGTACCAAACTCAAAGGCTCCTTATAGAATGAATATTCTGGAGTTAAATGAACTAAAATCTTAGCTGAAAGAATTAATAGATAAGAACTACATAAGGCGAAGTGTGTCTCCTCGGGGAGCACTAGTCATCTTTGTTAAAAAGAAAGACGGTACTTTGCGACTATGCAAAGATTACCGTCAACTTAATAAAATGACTATGAAGAATCGATATCCCTTGCCCCGCATTGATGATCTATTTGATTAGGTACGCAGAGTAGAGATATTCACTAAAATTGACTTAAGGTCTGGATATCATCAAGTTAGAATAAAGGATGAAGACATTTTCAAAACGGCTTTTAGAACTCGTTATGGACATTACAAGTTCGTAGTTATGCCTATTGGGCTAACTAACGCACCGACAGTATTCATGTGCTTAATGAATAATGTTCTGCATAAATTCCTAGATAAGTTTGTAATTGTGTTCATTAATGATATTCTAATTTATTCAAAAACTAAAGAAGAGCATGACGAACACTTAAGAATAATTCTGCAAGTTTTAAGAGAATGTTAACTTTATGCTAAGTTCAGTAAATGTGACTTTTATAAAGTTAAAATACAGTATTTAGGTCACATAATATCTGAAGACAGAATTTCTGTCGACCCAGATAAATAAGAGTAATTAACGAGTGGTCTGTCCCTAAAGATGTAACTGGCGTGCGGTCATTTATGGGAATAACAGGTTACTATAGAAAGTTTATTGAAGGATTCTCTAGAATTGCGAATCCCATAACTTCTTTGCAGAAGAAAGGGAATAAATTCGTCTGGAATAAAAAATGCAAAGAAAGTTTTAAGAAGTTAAAAGAGTTATTAACAATAGAACCTATATTAAAAATTGTTGATCCTAATAAACACTTCGTTGTATGCACTGATGCATGTAAAGATGGACTTGGAGGGGTCTTAACTCAAGAAGGTCATGCTATTGCTTATGAGTCTCGAAAGTTAAAAATACACAAAAAGAATTACGCAACTTATGATCTAGATCTGGCAGCCATGATACATGCACTAAAAATGTGGCGCTATCATTTGATTGGAAGAAAGTTCCCATTAATGATAGATAATAAAGGCTTAAAATGCTTGTTGGATCAAACAAATCTTAATGTAAGGCAAGGTAGGTGGCTAGATTTCCTTAGCGAGTATGATTTCGAAATTCAATACATTAAGGTTAAAGAAAACAAAGTTGCTGATGCCTTGAGCAGAAATGACAAATTAAGTTGTGTGGCAGCAATCAACACATTTAAGATAGATCTGGAAAATCAGATCGAAGAAGGAATTAAGCAAGATGAAAATTATAAAAAATTGCATGATAAGATTGCTAAAAATTTATCTAAAAATTTAATAACAGATTACAGCATTAATGAAAAGGGCTTAATGACTTATAAAAACGTAATTTATGTACTTAATGTGTCAAAAGTTAAACTTTTGATTTTGGATGAAGTACATAAAAGTCCTTATTCGGGACACCCTGGTTATCAGAAAATGATAACTATGTTAAGAAAGGATTACTTTTGGTCCAACATGAAGAATGAAGTGGTTGAATACATACCTAGGTGTTTTGAATGTCAGACAATTAAGGCTGAACATCAACACCCAGCTGGCCTATTGCAACCATTGCCAATTCCAGAATGGAAATGGGAAATTATAAGTATTGATTTTATAAAAGGTTTACCTAAGAATCAGAAACAGAATGACTCAATATGGTTGTGGATAAACTTAGTAAATCTGCTCATTTTATTCCTGTTAAGACTACTTTTAAAGCTACTAACATTGCAGATGTGTTTATGAAGCAAATATTCTGCTTACATGGAATTCCAAATGCAATTGTTTCTGATCGAGATTCCAAGTTTACTGAAAATTTCTGGATAGCATTGTTTAAGGGTCTAAATACTAAATTAAATTTCAGTACTTCTTTCCATCCACAAACTAATGGACATACTGAAAGGGTTAATCAGATTTTAGAAGACATGTTAAGAATGCATGTTAAAGATCAACCAACTAAGTGGGAAGTTTATTTGCATTTAGCTGAATTTGCTTACAATAATCATTATCAAGCTTATGCTAGACTTAGTCCATTCGATATTTTATATGAAAGAAAATGTAGTACTCCTATTTCTTAGGATAACCCTGTTGATAGATTAATGTTAGGACCAGATTTGTTAAAAGAGATGGAGCTAACCGTGAAACAAGTACAAGGCAATTTAAAAGTTTCACAAGATAGAAAAAAAAGTTATGCAGATATGAAACACACTGAAAGAGAATTTCAGGTAGGAGATCATGCCTTTGTAAAGGTAAGACCCAAGAAAAGTTCTTTTAAGCTTGGGAGTTGTGCTAAACTAGCACCAAGGTACTGTGGACCATTCGAAGTCCTTTCAAGGATTGGACCAGTTTCATATCAGTTGGCTCTACCATCTACTTTAAGAATCCATAATGTTTTTCACATTTCTGTTTTAAAGAAGTATGTGCACGATGCTACTCATTTGCTGAATTGGAATAACATACAGGTGGAACCCGAAGGATATTTTCAAGTGTAACCAGACTGTATTCTCGACATGAGGGAAATTATGCTCTGGAATCGTACCTTAGGGCAGGTAAAGGTGCAATGGAAGCACCTTAGCCCTGATGAAGCTACCTAGGAATTGGAAAGTAATATGTGGGTAACATATCCAATTCTGTTCCAGGGAGGCTCCGAGGAAGAATAAGCAACATCGAGGACGATGTTGAGCTTAAGTGGGGGTGTTTGTAACATACCCCTTTGCTGAAACATTTTATGTTTTAAGAAAACATTATCTTAACTTTTATTGTAAAGTTTTATATTTGGCCAAGTGGCCAAGGATAGTTGTAATAGCACATATTATTATTTAATAAAATAAAATAGGAGACACTCACCCAAATAGACTGTTGAAAGAGTGTTTATTGACCCCACTAGGTGGAATGGAATCTGGGGTAGAAGGCAATGGACAAGTGGCAGCATCAGGAACTCAGTAACTAGCTGTTGTTATGGGACAACTCCCTTGAATTGTGGTCAAAGTTCCTTGAAAGATGGGACTGGAGCATGATGATCATTTATTTGGAAACTGACCACTAAAGACCTAGGCATCTTTATAAGCCATCGAATTTGAGAAGAGGCTCACACTTTTTCTAACGAGAAAATTTACCTTGTGGTTTTGTTGTATGCACACAAGAGATTCGATGAGGGGAAGCTATGTTTTGAGTTGTAGTGTAAGTCTGTTTCACTTCTACTGAATGCAGAGTTACTACTGAGTGCAGAGAGTTATTTTGAGGTGTATTACAAGTCTACATTGATTGTTGGAAGTACAACCTGAGTGCCTTGCTTCTACACAGAGACTTTTACCTAGTGGTTCAGTAAACAGGTTCGGGGGTCCTAAGGAGCAAGTGATATTGGCTGCTTCTTCTGGAGAAGGTTGGGAGGAACAGGCCTCTTTGGGTGTTTGTCCACCCTATCTACATTTGCAAGTTCTACTTGTTATTTCATTACCTATGTAGTTATAATTTATTTTTCTATAACTGTTAATTTAGGATTTATAAGCTAAATATTGATAGTTATCATTATGCAGAAGTAAATGTTTAATTTTCTGAACTGATTATGATTCTGTAAATTATTGAAGAAATTATATGAAATGATAGAATAGATTTCTTCCCTGTATTTTTTCACACACTATTCTTGTGCCATACTCTAGTACAGGAAAGGGTGTTTAACAAATAGATAAGAATAATGATATGCAACAGACAAAATGATTGAATAACTATCTTAGATAGAACTCTGCCATGTTTCCTGTAATTTTCTAATCTGTCTACATTTTGTATTTAAATATCTCATGTCGTTTAGTCATATAAGCATATAGCAATACCTATTCTATGGAAATATTATATTATCTTTTACATTCATAACAATAGAAGTAAACCTTTCCATATTTCTGCACAAAACTTAGGGTTTAATTATAAGTTAACTATTCCTTTACAAAAGATAAATATTATACATTCTCTTATCATTTCTTTTACCCTATTAATACATTATAATATTAAAACTTCACTGTAGACTATCTTCAACCTTTTGAAATTGCAAACAGCTGTAGAAAAGATCAAAATAAACATATTTATATGCAGAAACTATTAGCACTGGTCTTATCATTTGATATCTTGTACTAAACACAGAAAACAACATACAACGCTAAGTTAGACATTGTATCAATTATTAGAATTTACAAAGCTCAAATTCATGAAATCTACAAGAATAGGTTACATTTTCTTTTCACAAACTTTATAAAATGAAGCAGCATACAAATTGTGTAGTCAGGGTTTCAAACAAGGTTAGTATGCCTTGTTTAGACATCTAAATCGTAACATTTGCACATACAGCCTTACGGCCTTAAACCCTAGACTATTTTATTTAGCATTTCAACAAGTTCCAGATAAGGCCTTTTTTAATACACGTTATTATTATTAGCCACAACTTAAATACCAAAGCATACGAAAGGAATTTCAACAAGATGGGTTTGTGATTTCGACCCACATAAGTATTCATTGAGCAAACAAAAACCAAACACCTTCTACCACAGAGATTCTTCAACCTTTGCTCTTAGCTTTATCAAAACGAAGACAACAAACAAATCCTTATTAACTTTTCAAAAGTAACGAGAGACATTGTTCCAAATTATTTCCATCTACTACTGTTGAGAGTTCTAAAATATATAACCGACCATCACATACAAATCCATCACATCTGGAACATACAGTGACAACACGAAGTCGAAACCACAACAATGTTCCTAAAACAACATTTATTTCCAAAATCGTAAACAATCAATATCTATTATTTTATCAAAAGGCCAAGGGTCAAACCCTTTCGCATGACTGTTACACTTAATAAAATTTTATACATTAAAAATCCTGAAGAGTTTACAGAGAAGTAGGTTGAGGATTCTACCCTCCCTAACCCTTTCCTTACGGCTTAACGAAGGTTACAACTCTAGTAAAACCAAGCTAAAAACCAAACAAGGAACCGACACTCTTGCCATGATGCACCACAGGTAATTACCGAGGCTTACCGGTTTGAAAGCCCTGCTTCTACCTTGCTCCAACACTTTGCAATGTAACATACAAACCATCAACTGAGGAGTTACCTGCCAGACAAACAACATTATGGTTAAACCTTAGAAGACAATGCTAAACCAACAAGTTATAGTTGAACAGTATAAATTGCGTGGAAAACAAGAGAAGAAATATAAGTTTACCTTCAAAAGGAGAATCCATGTTTTGGTCTGAGCACCCTCATAACCATCGTAAACCCTTGAAACCACTCAAATGCTAAGCACACGTTGCAACCGGTTCGGCTCTTGAGCTCTGAGATGCATTTTACATAGCATCAGATCCTGGTATTGAAACCTGGGAGGTGCCTTCAATCACTACTAGCAAACCCTAAAGACCCGCAGGCCTGTCGACCTCTCCAACACTCCACTCTTACCAAATGAATGTTGAAAGGATGCTCTCGTCGAGGTAAGCCAAAACAGTTAGGGTTGGCATCGAGACCAAGACTACCATGTGAAGACCTGCCACGGAGGTTCCATTAGACTCTCCACTCATTCACACTTTAATGCACTTTATTAAACCATAGCTGCCACAGTACGTAGAACCCTGCCAGCATAACCATGCATCGGGGTTATTGCTTGGCCTTTCTATGGTGGAACATTACAATATAATGTGATCATAAGGATTCCAAAGGTCAACATAACATCCAGGTAATAGGTATTTCACACCATACCATAGGTCAAGGCATCGACCACCCATCATGGCAGCACTCACAAACATGTTATAATATGGTTACAATACTCCTAAGTCATTCAAACAATCAAACTTTTGTACCAAGAACTATATCAACACCATCGTATAGTTACAATACGTATTATGCTATAGGAATTATATTATCAATGGTTTAAACTAAAAAAGAAATACAAGTAACAAATAGTTATAACTATAATCATTATTACAATACTATAGGTTATAACATCCATCATATAAATTAATAGGAGAGAGTGCATAAAGATCTCAACTATAGTCTTTTGTCCAAATTACTATAATAACACTAGTTTATAAGTGATGCATATATAAAGGTTAGATGCATATAGGGGTAGTTATAACCATTGGCACTTTGAGGTCAAATGCCATCATTCGTGAGTCAGAAGGGTCGATAACGCCAATGGAGGATAACAGAGTCTTGCATTGGGCAAGACAATTCTTTAGAACCTCTAAGGCTGACATAGCAGCAGGAGATTGGGGTAAGTCATCCACAATGTTGTAGTTGGGGGCCGCACGGGCGTTGGGGTTGTTATTTATACGTCGTAGCGGGAAACAAGGGGCTTTGGGGGCCCCATCGCCTGGTAGTCCATTGGGGGGTATGCGTAGTGACTGATCTTTGGGAACAGTGTTAGCAACCCTATCGACCATAATGGATTCAGCAGTGGGCTCGTATTGGTTTCAGCGTGTTTGGAGGTTGACATCGGCCGAAGACATCAAAAGCAAGTGGTGGGTACCCAAATCCATGGGTTTATTGGCGGGTGCAGCATATGTGATTTGTTGTTGTTGTGTCAGAGGTTCTTGAGGGGGACCCATTGGTTGGGTGTTCACGACTCCTTTTGTGGGAAAGGGGTTCTGTAATACCAAGGGTTGGTTTTGGGGTGGTCGAGGTTGGGTTGTGTTTATGGGACCGCCTGACCCTATCGTTGGGCGTCATCAGTCCATAGTTGGTGTGCCCGCTCTAAATGAGGATAGGTGTGTGTGTAATGGTCAACCACCCCGCAAATTGAACATGGGTGGTTAGTTTGTAGGTTGGGTTCTTCCCCTGATGGGGAGGTCTGTCAGGTTTCTGGTTGGGTGGGGAAACGTTGTTGTCGTTCGGGGGATTGGGTTGTTGACCACCTTGATATTATGGTTGGCTGTTACCGCGGTTACGCCCTCGACCCCGTTGTTGTTGGCTCTGCTGGTTGAGTTGGGCCGACTGGTTTTGCTGTGGGTTCTGCTGGGCGTATACCTTCCCTTGGGGGTTCGGGAAATTCTGGGTTGGGCAGGTGCCGAGGATATTTGCTGAGGATGGTAAGCTGGAGGGGCCTGGGTTTGAGCTGGAGGTGGTGCTTCTTGATACGGATAGTAAACTGGGGGTGTTTGCTATTGTGCAGGTATTGGCTGTGGGGGATAATAAGCCAGTGGGGCTTAGGGTTGGGTGTGCATAGGTGTCGCCTGCTGATGGTAATAGGCGGTGGGTGTTGTAGGGGGAGTATAAGGTGTTCGTCCATGACCAAAACATTGTAGCAGACACGATGGTCCATGGGTATGGGGGGTGCGATCCATTGGAGAACACGATGTCGTTGCACCAGAATGGGATGTGGTCTATGAGAGATAAGGGCCGCGGGTCGGGGGCATAGAATTATAAGGTTGGCCATGGGATGCCACATGTCCGATGATGTCGTTGGAAGCATGGGATGCCCCTGGTGCATCGTTCTGGGAGGAGTTTCCATGGGGAGCATCTGGTAAAATGGAGTATAGGTTGCCAGATTGGGCATAGATCAGGTCAAACTATTATGCTTTGAGGATAGCCTCTTCTTCTGATTGAGGTTGTTTGGATGCCACATCCTTGGCTATTGCTGGTATCAGAGAATTGAGGAACCAATCTAGGAAAATTTGATCGTCAAGCTTTATCTTGCACAAGCTTTGTCGTTTGCGCCACTCATGAATGTCGTCCGTGATATGGGTGGCCATATTTTGCCTGCAAGATAGGAGAATTTCGACACCGGCGTCATGACGAACTGGAAGCTGAAAGAACTGCAAAAAGGTGGAGGCGAGGGACGTGAATGTGGAGTGGGTCCCATGTGGCTGGTTAATATACCATTTCGTTGCACAACCAGTGAGGGTCTGTTGCAATAAGCGTAGGCGGATAGAGACATCCACTATGGAGTTGGAGGAACACCATAGATGGAAAGACATGATATGATTTTGGGGATCCTCACCAGCCTTTCCCGCAAACTTAGGGATGTCTGATGGGAGCCTGGTAGGCATATGAGGCCAAGTGAGGTCGTGTCGAATGGGATCGTTTGTCAATCTGGAAAGGTCAGGTAGCTTAAGACTAGCCATGAATGGTAAATTGGCCGAAGGATGTGACATGGTCACTGGGGTGTGTGTGTTGGTAGTAGCATTGAAATTGGGGCATATGCCCCCAGTGTGGGGGGTTGTGTTATGTGTCGTGGCTAGGATCGTGGGACCCCCAGTCAGAGGTGGGGGAAATGCGAAGGAAGGGTCTGCACCACCAAGTGTACCATGGATCGCTGACTAGGTGATGTTGTGTCCAGCGGTTGGTGGGGTTTGAAGGGTGGCAGGGATAGCAGGTGTGGGTCCTCCCGATGGTATACCAGTGACCGGTGCTATTGTGGTGACTATTGTGGTGTTTGGAGGAATGGTGGACCCTCCACCGACAGTCCCTCCAAAGAATGGGTTGGAAGTCATGCCTACCATGGGGCAAGACAAAGCGATGTATATGGGGTTTTTTGACTCTGCATCAGAGTCAGATGTGGTGTGGGGGGTGTCATAGTCAGGTGACAAAGCTCTATGCCTGTGACAGGAAGTGTCAAGTGACGAGGCTCAGTGCCGGTGATGAGTGGTGTCAAGTGACGAGGCTCTACGCTTATGACGGGTGGTTTAAAGTGGGTCGTGCTGTGGGGGCTTGCCCCGGAAGCACCGAGAACGTCTCAGAGACTCAATGGTGACAAAAGGATAGTAAAACTAGTGGGTTTAGCTGAGTAAAAATCTTCGAAAACTCTAATGCAATCGAGTGTGCATAAAGGGAGTGCAAAAAATATAGCACTCAGGCCAACAACAAACTCAAAATGCTCACTATAACAATTGTGCTGTGGTGAGTGGAGTGACAAAAAGGGTGGTCAGAAAACCAACAAGCAAATGACTCCTAAAATAGAAAAACGGTGTAATCGCTAAACCAAGAGGAGGTAAGGGGGCATTCAAACACCTAACTAAAGAAATATTATGGTTCGAACAAGACATATCCTCTGCAAGGTGATGAAATCCAAGTCAGAAAATATGAAATGCAGAACCAAAGGCTAATGATATCCCCCTACCGAGAGGGACACCGGGTAGACAATCCTAGAAGAATGGCCACTAAGATACCCCATTCATGACACGTCCAGAAAGGTAAATCCGCAGCTCCTGTTCTATCGCCGCTATACTCCCACTAGGGTAGTACACCGAGAACAATGAGTAGGTAGCCTTCGGTTACTGAATGGATTGCAGTATTCCACTCAGGCCTCTGGAACCAACCTTGTTACTTCGACCCTCCTAAGGGAGAGGCCTTTCCGACAAATAGGTGTATAACCGTGCCAATAATTACTAGGGGATTTTGGTACCCTAATGGAAAACAACTGTGTCTCAAGTGAATATGACCGAGGGGTGTTATTTGGATGCCTATCCCTCCTGTCCTACCTAACTACAATATTCTTTTGTGTTCCCCAAGTGGGGTTAAGTGTTGGTTGAGTTAGGTGAATTTTAAGAATCAGTTGAGTTAATTGTGTCAGGTTGGGTGCAAAGTGATGTTTGTGTCTTATGCTGTAAATTTAACTGTTGAAATTAAACTTTGCTAAAAATGGGAAAAATTGCTGAAATAACACTGCTTATGTGAAATAATTTGCTAAAATGTGAATGTTTGAAAAACCAGACTTTTCCTAATAAATCAGCAAGCAGAAATAAAGAAACACAACTAATTAATCAATGTGTGCAGTTTGGACAGGTGGCTGCCAAGATGGAGTAAAAAGTGCAGAAAAATCTAGGCCAAAACTAGGGGTTGAAGCTCGGCTTTCTGGACGAAACCTGCAGCTGAAGCTCAGCTTTCTGGCAAAAACCTACGGTCGGAGATTGGCTTTTTGGTCGATACTAGAGGCTTGGAGCGTGGCTTTTTGGCCAAAACCTAGGGCTTGGAGTGCGGCTTTCAAGAGGAAACCTAGGGCTTGGAGCGTGGCCTTCGGGACAAAACCTAGGGCTTGGAGCTCGGATTTCGGGAGGAAACCTACGGCCGGAGTTGGACTTTTTGGCTAAAAATTGAGGCTTGGAGCTCAGCTTACGGGATGAAACCTAGGGCTTAGTGGCTTTCTGGAGGAAACTTAGGGCTTGGAGCACGGCCTTCAAGAGGAAACCTACGGCCAGAGCTAGACTTTTTGGCCGAAACTTGAGGCTTGGAGCTCAGCTTACGGGATGAAACCTAGGGCTTGGAGTGCAGCTTTCAAGAGGAAACCTGCGACTGGAGCTGGAATTTTTGGCCAAAAATTGAGCCTTGGATCTCAGCTTATGGGACGAAACCTAGGGATTGCAGCGCAACTTTCGGGAGGAAACCTGTGGTCGAAGCGGCATCTAAGTCCAGGAAACGTGCGGCCAGGATGCGACTGTTAGAATGGAAGCCGAGCTCTAGGACACGGCTATAGAGCCGGAACCCGAGCTTTGGGGGCCGGGAGATACCGAGAAAACCGGTGGCTGAGCAGGTGGCCAAGGTTTCTAGGGATCTTAAGTCATAACCAGGGCTGAAAATGGCAGTAAAAAGTTGAAAAACACAGTAAAAAACTTGCAAAATACAGTAAAAATTAACTAAAACCAAAGAACCAAGGGTTCAACTGGGGGAGTCGCCAATCTGTAGCTAGGGATTTCACCCTAGATTGTGCAAATGAGCACCTACTAAGGATTATGGAATCCTTAGCAGCAGTATGGAAGTAAATAATGTTAAACTAAATACAAATGACTGAAGCAAATGATAGTAAACAGTAAATCTGAGCTAAACATGTGCATAAAATACCAAACTTCTTCTAACATCAAACAGAAAATAAAGAGCTTGACAAATGGTAAACGATTCTCTTTTATTAACTATGGGAAACTGATTTAGATCCAAATATTACCTCAAGGGTGAGGTTGGTGGAGAACTTTGCAACTGTGTGGTGGATTATGCTCCAAGGCTTCAGTATCTCCTCTTCTCCAAAATGCTAGCAAGGGGTGGCCAATGGTTCACTCTTAGTGGAGAATGCAAGCTCAAGTGGTTGAGCAAGGGTTCTAGAGTGATTTGGGTAGCATGAGGGTAGGATGGATTGTGGATATGAAATGGGGAGCCTCCACATTCTATTTATAGATTTTTAGGTGGAGGAGTGCTTGGACCATGGTTTTAGGCAAATAGTGGTTTATGTTAATGGTTTAGGGTTTCCTCCTCATTTTCTCTCCATTTTAGATTTATTTTCAATATGTATTCCCTTTTTATTTGATTTTGGGAATTTTAGACCCCTTTTGAGGGTTTTTGGTATGTTTACATTAACCTTTTCCTTTTGGGTAATTATTTGGGGATTTTGTAGGAAATATGGTTAACAGAGTTAGGTCGCTAGGGGAGATGAGCTGGTGAGCATTTTTTGAGTGTTAACATATACCCTTCTTATGACCCCACATGCATTCTACAATGCACCTTGCTTCTTTCGATGTATATTTTGGATGCACATTACTTCACCCACAATGCAATTACTCAACCACATATCATTATGATTTGAAACATCTAATGGTGTAATGAAGAGATAGGAGATCACTTATTGTATGTCGCTAGAGACAATGCACATAGTACAAAATTTAGATTGCATGTTGAAGTTCCCCAATCGCTGACTAAGCCTATTGTGGGATAGGTATCCAAGCCCCCAGGGCCTATAACAAGATCTAGGAGGCTGACTAAACCTCCCAAGGCCTGTAATAGGCACCAGTGGTTGGGTATTCAATCCCCCAAGGCCTATCGAGGGCCTATAACAAGCCCTAGAGGCTTAGAGCCTCCCAAGGCTATTGGTAACAACTGGCTGAGTGTTATTGGTAGCAACTAGTTGTCAATGATCATTGTCTCTCGACTATGATCGACTAGAAACCCTCTTCACCATGAAACCCCTAGCCTCAAGCATGCCTCAAGACGCGATTTCCTTATGTACCGGTAAGCCCGAGCATTGCCTCAACCCGATTTCTCATCCGATCGTGATCCTGCCATCTCCATTTGGTAGATATTTGTCATCCCACCCATATAAAAAAGACTCCAAAGTATTTTTGTATTGTTACATTGAATAAAAAAACCCTTTGCACCTTAATATATAAGCAATATAATTTTTAGGTTTTCATGATTATTTAATACCCCAATATGAATGAATGTGATATTATATTGCCTCATAGTGAAGCCCCCGTGGGAAATCCACATGCTCAACAGGACCAAGACATGATCAATGCATTTGGCACATTTGGGAGAACACAAGGAAATTGCAAGAAGTGATGGATCAGACATGGATGCAAAGCTTTCAATAGTGAGGCATACAAACAAGAGGATTCAGGAAAGGGAGCATCGTCAAGGGGTTTCATGAGTCAGCAAGAGGCTTCAACAAGCATTAAAAAGGAATAAGACACCATTGGGTCCGCTTTCCCAAGGCATGGCAGTAAGAAACCCCGAGAGGGGAAAAACAATATCACTTTGCTCTAGGCACATGTGGACACCATTGGGAACAACTCTTGGGTTTGCAAACAAAAGGGCTCCGCTATAAGGAAAGTGAGAAAAACTGTGGGAAAAGGGAGCATATGACCAAGGTGTGAAAAAGAGAAGGTATAGGTAGAAGAACTCGTATTCCAAAAACATGGTTGGATAGAGCTACTGAAGGGAATCCACAAAAAGGAATTCAAAAGACCACCCACTTTCCTTGGGGTTTTCAAATGAGACATTACTTAGAAGATGTGTCTACCAAGAAGGCTTGAGCGCCCACTTATGAGGAAAAATGAAGTGACTACTCATTTATATAAATTGGGTGCACAAGTAGCAAAGGATCCAAGAAGTCATCCACCAAAGAGCTAAGGGGAAATTATTTTGGGGTTGGGGGATGCTGAGGTAGAGTGCCAAGTGAAAACATAGGTTAGATGTAGCAGGATTTCGTGACAAGGCAAAGGATCAACAAAATGAATACTAATGTTGGAAAGGCACTGCCATAGGTTGTTCTGTATTTTGGGTAGTACCCTGAAGTTCGTACCCCCTTTATATATAAGGTTCCATCCATTACCTGGACCACCCGATTGTAACTTGTTCACTTCAATAAAGAATTGTTGGACTCCCTCAATGTGTTGGATTATGGTTTGGTTTCTTTGTTGTCTAACTATTAATTTGGCTAAGTAAAAACACACACATTATCATAATTTAAGTCCAATTGTAAGCTAGGAAAGGTTATTGGGCACAGTTGGCCTAAATGAAGGGTATCTCACAACGAAATATATGGACATGCCATGAGTGAAGAGTCATATTCCACCAAAGTGTAACATCGGACATCCAAGTCCCTAGTATGAAACTCGAATGGTGTTGCATGATCACCGAAGTTTGGGAAAGCCTACAACACCAAAGCTTTGGGACCTTGATTGTTAGTATCAAAGGTAAAGTAAGTAGGGAGTAAGCTCGTTAAAGGTTTTGTTGTTACTAGGAAAATGGGTGTGGAACACAACCTTGCACGGGGTAGAAGTTGGGTAGACGCAACGTCCATCGATAGAGTGCCCAACGACATATTTCCCAAAAGACAAGGTGCTCAAAGTATAATGCACTCAGAAGGAAGATTCTCCATCGACAAAGCGCATGGAAGATAAGGTGCCTAGAAGACAAAGCACCTAGAAGGTCGAGCACCTAAAATAAAGGGCACCCAAAAGACAAAGCATATCAGCGAAGGTGCACCTAGAAGTTAGAGCACATAAATAGAGTAACATGTCAATAGAGATGTGCCCATCAAGAGAACCACACATTAGTAGAGGCACACATGTCAATAGAACAACATCCATCAAGAGTGGCATGTTGACAGGACATCGCCCATTGACAACGTGCCTAGAAGTTAGGATTTGGGGTGCGTGAGGCGACAAGTGATTGATAGGCCGACAAGAGACACTTTAGATGTATCAAGAGTTGAACCATTCTAGGATTGCATCATGGATGGTACCAAAGAGTCTTGGAACAACAAGATGGAAGATGTGTTCAAGGAACAAGAACATCGACACTAGGAGACTCATGAGATGTGCCTTGCATAAATGAGGTAGCTAGAGAAAACCAACGCGAGGGTGGAAGCCTACACCCAAAAAGTGGAGACTTTGGTAGGACAAGTGGAAAGTTGGGAAAAGAGGGTGGAGTCATTCTGAACGAAGGTTGACTTTGTAGTTGGTAGCATGTCATAATCAATATTTGTAGTAAGAGAGGTTGAATGAACTTAGTTTTGTGTATTTGATCATGAGTGGATTGAAGGTAGCAACTTTGATTTACTCTGTTGTGACCCATAGTTCTATAAGCGAACAAACCCCTACAACACTTCACCATAAGATTGAGGCAATCTTAGATGCATTTAAGATAGTGAACTCAGATGTGAAGTTAGAAATAGGATTAGGTCATTAGCACCATTGAATATTGGGGAGTGGTTTGGTAGTTAGGATTAGGTCATTAGCACCATTGAATATTGGGGAGTGGTTTGGTAGTTTGGACTTGATGGTGGTTTTAATGGACGACCATGTAGTCATCCTAGGGTATTACTTCCTCAAGCTTGCCAAAGTTTTTATGTTTCTCCATAAAAATTTCTTGATTTCCTAAGCGAAGTTGGGACTCATAGAGTGCCAATGATCACAAGAAATAAAATGGGATGGATACCCAGGATGTCTTTTGTCAAAGTGGTCAAGGAAACAAATGAGCCCATCATCTTGTCTAGTGTTATCACTCAGTAGCATGAAAAGCAGAGTTTGGGAAGAGCAGTTGTAGGTACACACTTGGGTAGAGATCAAACTGAGCAAAGGTTGGTAGCATTTAAAATTTTGGTAGATTCAGCCTTAGAGAAGAGTGAACCATTGGGGGTTTTGGATCATCAGAATAAGGTCATTGGAGGCATGGAGACGCTTGCAATGGTTGGTAACAAAGATAGTTTTCGAGGAAAAAGTGTTCATAGGTATGCACACATATGTACACGTATTCATACATATTTATTCTATATAATGCCGAACTAACTAACATGTGAGTAAAATGACAATAGCAAAGAAATTAACACCAAGTATGGTCAAAATTTAAATAAGATAGAAAAATTATAATGATTAAATTTGAAAAATAAATTGAGATAAGTAAATTTATGTAAAACATGAAAAACAAAATACCAAGTCCATGAACGGTGAAATAAACCCTATAAAACAGAAGACTAAGACCAAAAACGATGAAGGCAGACATGATTTGAAATTCCAGCAATGTTCTTTTTAACTTTGAACTTTCACCATGATAAGCCGTATTCTTTGGAACTTTGAACTTTTATCATCATAAATCATTTCACAATACTTTAACGATATTCAGCTACTCATTACCAGCAAATTCAAGAAAAATGCAGAAGCGACCGTGGGGTCAAAAATAGAAATGGGTTCGTACTGATGAATCAAACACGTGGATAGTGGCATCGGCGAAAAAGGTGACATTTCCTGTGGATGCAATAAGGACTCGATTTGATCATGCAAACACAACACATGTACCTTTCTCATTTCCTTCATAGCCATGTCAAATATGTAACCTATAAATATATGATTTAGTAAATTAAATAAAACTAGCAACAACTACATTTTTAAATGTGGTTGATATTCACCGATCGGCATATATCAACTCCTTTTAAATGTGTGGTCATAGTTGATATAGACCGATCAATCAATATCAACCACATTTAAAAATGTGATTATTAATATTTTAATAATAATATTAATTTGAACATTAATATTGATTTTATTATATTTAAAAAAATAGTTATTTAAAATTATTTTTTATGATTAAAATTATTAATAAAATTATATTTATATAAAAAATTAATTTAAATTTATCAATAATATTATTTTATTTAGAATTTAAATTTAAAAATAACATTATCTTATAAATTAAAGCACTTGTACGAGACCCTAAACGAATCCTTATAATTATAATTTACAATATGATTACCATAAAAATTCATAAAAATCCATACAAACACTTCTATGAATATCATACCATATGCATTATCAAAGAGCTTGTCTATGAATTTTTTGAAATATTTGGACAAGTTAACTTCCATACAAATATGTGTATATCTATGTGTCTATTGAGGTGAGAGTCGTGATAAATATTGTAAAATTAAGTTGATAAGTAAAAAAATCAATCCATATAAAATAGGAAATTAAAATAATAATAATAATAATAATAACTTCATGGGCTAATACATCATTAAAAATGTGAGATATTCTTAGTAACATGGCTCCCATAGCTCTCGAAAGATTGATTATGACTAACACAGGTGGTTTCTTATATATTTTACATAAACATCTTTTTATATATAGCAAAAGTAGTATATATATAGGAAAGCATTTTAGTCACATTTACCGTCATTGAAGCTCGCATGTGCTACACAACAGCCCAAAAACAAAATAACTGACATCAAATGCCTGCCACAACTTGGCAAGCATGAAATTATGTAGGTCACGAAAAAATGCCAAAAAAATTAAGCATTAAATCAGTTCTTAAAAACAAAATTACAATTTAAATCATTAAAATTATAATTTAGCATTACAAGATTCTAAAAAAATATTTTGGAAATATTATTTGAAAATTAGAATTTTTTTAAAAAACTTGAAAATTCACCTAAATTTACATTTACATTTTTTTAAAACCTGAAAATTTAACTTTAAATGCAGACTCTAAAGTGAATCCTAATAGTGTAATCTATCAACAGGGAGAGCATATACTAATCTACGGTATCATCAAATTGGTTAATCCTGGAACCCTAAATTTTATTCCTAAAATTTTGCCCAAGGAAAAGATAAAGATTAAAAAAAGAATGTAGTAAGGTCTAAGTGTATAAGATTAAGCTGAGAGACCATACACTAATGAACAATATTATCAAATTGTGTATCAAGTAAAACTGTCAATGAATTATATCTAGAAAATCTGAAACTGACATAATACTTTGAAAAAAATATACAAAGAATCATATATAAAAAAATCTGGAACTGAAATAGTACTTACCTAGAAAAAATGCAGATAACTGTGTCCGACCATAAAGAATGTGGGAGGAAGGAAATCCAAGCCTAGACAGGATCTTGAGTTCTGCTACTAGCTAGATATCTTGAAGAGCGTACATGCAATGCATATTTAAATGGACTCATTATTTGTTTATATCACTAGTTATATATATTTACAAATAAGTCAAGTCATGGATAGTTATCCGATGAAAGCCTACTTAACTATATTAACATATAATTTTTTATTGAAAAGATTCTTCACAACTTAAGTAACATAATTCATCATAGTTTAACTAACCATATTAAATTAAAAAAACTATATTTAAAAAAATTACCATAATTCATATTTAACTAACTATATTAAATTAAAAAAATATGTTAAAAAATTAAGGAATGCAGGTTTTGCCTTTTTTTTTCCATAGAAAAATTTAACTTATTATTAATATACGAAATAGTAGATATGTCCAATTGTCATAAGAGTACATAGAAATATCAGACCAAACAATACCAGGTTACCGGTTTGCGGCCTTTGATGGCTCCTCCTTTGCAGCCTTTGAGGTATTTAGCTTTGATAATCATCCCCTAGATAGATTTGTCAAAAAGAACACGCCATAAACTTCTTGCATGCAATGCCATGACAAAGCGGTCCAGGTCCTTAATCTTCCACCCCCCCAAAATCCAGGGTCGAGCCGGCATGGACCATTTTATGAGGTGAAATTTTTTCTGCATCCCCCCACCAAACCATAAGAAACAGAAAATCTTCCTTCGTATAAGACAGAGGATGGATAAACCCCTAGATTCTGTAGGACTGCTTTTGCAAGCGTGAGTCTGCCACCTATGGTTAAGTGTCGTAGAATCCAGTGACCAATACGATTTTCAAAACGTCTAACAAGCCAGGACCAATCATTCGTATGATAATTCGAAGGCTTAATGAAAAAACCCAGGTATTTCGTTCCATCAGCCAACTCTTTGAAGTTAGGTGGAAAAATTGAACTAATCGACTGTTCCACATCCGCTTGCAGAGAATGTTTCAAAAAATGCCACTTGTTATAGCTGATGGTCATACCAGTTACGAAGCAGAAAAAATCCAAAATCTGCTTATACTGAATCCATTCCTCCAGAATGCCCAGGCCAAAAAGCATAACGTCATCCACAAAAAAAGAATGTGTGATAGAAATATCATTTGTAATCTTGATGCCAACAATCCGGCCCTCCCTTTTGGCTTTATGTATAGAGAGGCTCAAACCTTCAATGACTAGTAGGAAGAGAAGAGGAGAGTGGGGACACCCCTGTCGAAAACCTTGAGAGGTCTTAAAATAATCCGTTGGTTGCCCATTTATGATTACAGCATAATTTACTGACGAGACACATGCCATAATCCATTTCATCACCTTCCAAGGCAGGCCAATCTGTATCAGAATTAACCTAAGTAGATTCCAATCAACTCGATCATAAGCCTTCACTAAGTCTAATTGAAGTATAAGTGCATCAAGTCTCTTTTGTTTTATACTATGAAAAATTTCTTGAGTCACCCCCACAGCATCGTGAATCTGGCGGCCCCTGCAGAAAAGCATACTGTTCCATAGAGATGTGTCTTGATAGAACCGGTTTGATACGATCTGCAATGATCTTGGAGATAATCTTGTATACTAAGTTATAGAGGGCAATAGGCCTGAATTCATTGTAATTCTCCGGGTGGGAAGATTTCGGGATGAGAGCCAGATATGTAGAATTTAATGCTCCAGAGACATGTCCCAATTTCCGAGATTCATCCCCAGCATCCCAGAGGTCTTCCCCCATGATGTCAAAAAAATAGAGAAATAGTTCCACAGTCCACCCATCCGGTCCAAGAGATTTACCCTTTGAAAAGCCCCGCAATGTGTTCTCCACCTCCATTAATGATATATCTTCAAAAATGCTGTCTCCCTCCATCTCATTAAACATCCGGGAGTATTCCTTGATAATCTTGAATTGCTCCACCAATGATGTATTCTTTGGGTCACAATAGTATTCCTGAAAATGACGAGTTGCCTCTTCCATTAAATTCTCATCCCCCCTGATCCACCAGCCAAAGTGATCATTTAGATCCCAAATAGTATTCTGAATCCTTCATGAATCCGCAAATTGGTGAAAAAACTTTGTGTTCATGTCCCCGACTTTAAGCCAAATAGCATGGCTTTTTAAATGCCAAGTTTCCTCCTAAATAAGGAGAATCTTTAGTTTCCTACACTCCATTGTTGAGAGTTTTTCATGATCCATCTTTGTAAGACTTGGATTCACAGAACTATGCATCAATATACCAATTTCCTTTTCAATTTCTAAGAGTTTTGCATTCAGCAGCTCTTTTTTCTTCTTCTCCCACCCAATAGTAAAGTCCTTAATGGACTTTTGCCTACCCACATGGTCCAATGGCTCTGAATATTTGATATTAAAAAAAAAACATTATATTTAAACGCTGCAAAACGAAATATATTCGGATTATGATTTGACCATTTCCAAATTCACCTTAAAAAATAATACTTTGCCGATTTCCGCATAAACGTCAAATATTTAATACTGGGTGACATGGTGGCCGAAGTTGAAATAACCATCAACAATCTATGGCTGAGCCAACTTTATTAACACCTGTTATACATGGTTGGCCAAGCTTAACTTATCAAGCTTAACTATGGCTGTGCCAATTTTATTAACCCCTGTTATCTAGGGTTGTTCAAACTTAACTGATCAAATTCACCGTGGCTGAGCAAATTTTATTAACTTGAAAACTTGATCGTTCTTCGTCGCCGCGTCCGAGTACCTTGTCGACGACTCGCAGAATCTGGTTTCATGTGTTGCTAACAAGTTTATCTTGTTGTCTGCCATTGGTTTGAGGCTTCTAATTGCCACGAAATGAAGAAGATGATTTCTGAAGGCTAAAGATATAAACAAAATGCAAAGCATACGAAGAACGTAACCTAATGTAGAGCAAGTTCACGTTCAACGGTTCAAGCCTAAGGGGATCAAAGACAGAAAGATGAATGCTAGATTCATTCACCATAGCAGAGTGAAGATGGAATTTTCTAAGGTTCGGCTAAGTTTCAACCATGGTCAAGCCGGTATACAGCCAATACCCAACAAACAAAGGTTTATTAAAATTGTATATACAGCAAAATACATTTGAGACAGTCTGTGTATTACCATACAGGTTACACAAAGGAGAAGGGAAGACAGCCATGAGCCAGCGCAACCCTGGAGCTTGGTATCTGTTAAAAAAGACACGATTATAAAATAATCGTAGAACAGATCAATGTTGCCTGGATCCACAATCGAATCCCCAAAGACAAGAAAGGAAGGCACTTTGCTTGTAACTTACTTTGCTGGCCCATTGGCGTCGGCCAGCCACGCCCAAATACATAGGAGAAGAGATCATCTTTGCGTACAGATAAAGAGATTCTATGACTGCGAGCTTATCAATTTGTAACCCGACCGATTGAAACGAGCTTATCAATTTGTAACCGGCAACCGATTGAATTGAATCCCCTACAGATCCCCTAGGCTACGAATTGCAGGATAACAGAAATGATTGAATTTAACCTTTTGAATTGCAGGATAACAGAAACGATTGAATTTAACCTTTGATCGCTTCCCCACCGCGTGGCAACAGAGTTTGATTAGGCTACTAATTGCAAGATAACAGATTGAAACAATTTAATTTAACCTTTGATCGCTTCCCCACTGCATGGCAACAGAGTTTGATTAGCAAAAAAACGGCAACTTAAGTTTGATTAGGAATAGACGTTTGAGTAACCTGTGAGTTCACCCCAAATCTAGGCAGTTAGATGGATGTGCTCGACGAAAGCATATGCCAATTCACTTAATCCCGACCGCCCACGCTTAATCCACCATTAAAAGGCCGCGATGGCCGTCCATGTATTTCTCATTACAGTCGCCTATCGGCGAAAAATTTAAATCCATAAAAATAGATAAATAATTTAATAATAAAAACTACAATAAACTAAAAATATATATAACATTAATTATTATAATGTTTATATCTTAAAATTCTAAGTTCTAAGTTGAGGAAGAAGAGTACTCTAGATTGCAGCCTTTACATCTTACAATTCCCAGCTGAGGAAAAAGAGTCATCTAGATTGCAAGAGATGTGAAGAAGTGAACCAAGTGTAAAATACTTATATGAAATATTTTTAATTAAATATACTATAAATGTACATAAATATTTATATGATAAAATCAAACACATAATTAAAAAAAATATATATAAAATCTCAATAACCTCGAATTTGGTGAGTGTGTGGCAACTAAATAATAATTATTATTTTAATAAGAAAGTATGAAATTAAATGGTATAATTTATGTTTTATGGGGTTTAAATAATTACACTTTGGCTTTTTTTAATTGGTTTTCAAAATTTAATTGTTGACTAGTAAAAATCTGTATCTATAATGTTCTACGAATTGAATTTGTTTCAAATTTCCATACACGAAATACAATACAACCCAATTATGCTATTATAGATAAAACCTATGCACGATAAAAAAGGGAGTGAAAATATTCTACAACGTGAGGTGGCAGCATTTGCAAATATATCATGCCATATGTCGCCTTCCACCTCCCAGCAATGACTCAGGAATTGAATCCTTGATAACAAATTCAAGCCTTCTTCAGTGGACGTTGATCATTGTTTATTGCATATTATGCATGTCAATCAACAACCCAAGAAATGTTTCAAGTATAAAAGTATGGTTTCTTTCTTTATGTACTTTTTTAGTTCTTAAATTTGCATATAGAATGTTCCAAAAATTGTTGTGTGATGTTTGTCATTTTGTGGGTATGGGCATCGGGTGAAGAGTGCAAAGGTAGGTATGGACGTGTCCCTAGAGATAGAGAAATCATAGAGTTTTCCTCTATAGGAGAATACAATCAAGCCCACTTCCACATCGCACAAGATTGACTACTCCGACACATTCTTCATCAATCTATTTCGCCTCTTTGAAAATGTAACTTGACGATTGATTTTTTTTTCGATCCTCCTCAACTGGACTTGAGCTTGCTGCATCTTAAACACACCCTTATTACTATAAATACTTTCTCTCTCACTTTCTTCCTGAACCCTACTTGCCTTCTCTCTATCAGAAAGACATGAACCAACCTTTTGCATGTTGGAAATATCATAATTAACGAGCTGATAGCGTATCAGATATGCGCCGGCTCTGTCAGACCCAGTCAGTCATTTTGTCAGTCTGCAATGTCTGACAGTCAGTCAATTTGCAGCCAATCCCAGTCATGGCAAGTTAGTATTTAAGTAGTCGCTCTTGTATTTGGCAAGATCAGATTTCTTAGGTAGAAATTAATTGCAGAGTTTATTACAACCTCGTAACTTCGTGGAGAAGCTAAACCTAAGTTTTTGTATAAATAGAAGAAGAAGAAGTGAAAACCGTGAAGTAATTCAAGAGCCCAAGCTCTGTGTAAATGGTGAAAGATTGAAGTTAATATCATCTCTCTGTAAGTGCGCAAAGTTACTTTGTTTTACTAGTAATATATAAGTCTATAGTTTCACATATTTATTCTCAAGAATGTTAAATGTTGTGTTGCGCACATCTTCTTCATATTTAGTTGTGTGAATGTTGTTTACATTTACGCGCAGTAAATCAAATCAAGAATTTCCAAGTATTTCATGGTGGTGAATGCCCTAATTTAATGCGCAACAACTTCTACATATATTTTGGTTCTTATGTTTTAAGACAAGTTTATTTAAGTTTGAGTTGTGCGCACTTAAATAGGTATGCAAAGTTAACCGTGTAGTTAACCTTTGTAAAAGTGAAAAGTGTGTGAAAATGTGATTTGTATAAAGTGCGCAAAGTCAAGTTCCGCAAAGTTAGAGTAGCGCGCATTTATGCAAAGTATTGGGCAAAGTTAAGTTTTGTCAGTTGAAAAGTAGAATCGCGTAGTTAATCTTTGCGCAGTAAGAAAGAGGAATTGCGTAGTAGAAACGCGCAGTTAATCTGCACGGAGTAAAAGGTTGAATCATGCACTTAATCTGCGCACGGTAAAAGGTTAAAGGTGAATTGCGCATCTAATCTCCGCGCGATCATTTTGTGAAGTAAAGTGTTTTTATAAAGTGGAAGAAAATTAAAGTTAAACATTTGCTAGGTCTAGCGCATGTCCTTAGCAAAAGAAAAAGAAATACTCATGTATCGCGCAATGAATTTTTAAATTGACTGCGCTTGCCGCATGCCCCTTTTCCCCTTCATCTGGTATTAGAGCCTGGTTTACAGAAAGAAGAATTTGTATTTACATAAGGGAAAAGTGATTAAGAATGGCTTCCACTTCGGGTAATGTGCAAACCCTTATATTTTCTTGTAAAAATTATGAATATTGGTCTCTAACTATGAAGGCTTTGTTTAGAGGTCAAGATGTATGGGAAATAGTCCAGAATGGTTATGTAGAACCAACAAATGCAGTAGCATACAACAATCTCACACAAGCTGAGAAGGATGTTCTGAGGGAACAGAGGAAGAAAGATGGAAAGGTGTTGTTCCACATACATCAAGCAACACATGAATCAATACTCCCAAGAGTAGCAGCAGTGCAGTCAGGAAAGGAAGTGTGGGACACACTGGAAACTGCCTATCAAAGTTTGGACAAGGTAAAGACTACTAAACTTCAAATTCTGAGAAGAGATTTTGAATCCCTGTCAATGAAAAATACAGAGTGAGTAGACTCATTCTATACTCATGTTATTTGTCTGGTTAATCAAATAAAGTCTCATGAAGAAACTCTAACTGACCAAAGAGTTGTTGAAAAAGTTCTTAGAGATCTACCAAAGAAATTTGAATCTTTGGTTGTAACCCTGGAGGAAAACAACGATTTATCCACATTTACTATTGATGAGTTGCAAGCCTCATTACTCAATCATGAACATAGAATCAGTGGTTCAAATGCATCGCTGGAAGGTGCATTCACAGCATAGTCATCCACAAGCCGTGCAAGGCAGAGGAAGATCAAACTCAAGAGGTAGAGGGCGAAGTTCGTTCAGAGGAGGTCGCAGCAGCAGCCCTGCGCATGTCACTGGTAAAAGCCAGAATCAAACTCCCACTCAGCCAAGTGGACAAAGGTATGATAAATAAAAAATTCAATGTCATTACTGCAAGAAGTATGGACACTTCGCATATGAATGCAAGAAGAAGCAGTATGACCAAGGAAAGCAAGGTGAAGCGCAATCAAGCAACAACGACGCATCGAACAGCTCACCGTTCTTAGCATGCGCATCTCCACTGGAATGCAATGATGTCCAAGAAAGTCCAAATGACATATGGTATTTAGACTCAGGATGTGGCAATCATATGACTGGTAATTTAAGTTTATTTTCCAGTCTAGATAAATCAGTTCAAACTGATGTAACACTTGGAAACAATATTCAAGTTACTGTTTTGGGAAAGGGTACTGTTGATATTCTAACAAAACAGGGGGAGCAGAAATATATGTTTGATGTGTATTATGTTTAAGGTTTGAAGCACAACCTGATGAGCATTGGTTAGCTGATGGAAAAATGTTACAGAGTTCACATGGTAGGGAAGTGCTGTGTGATCAAGGACATATATCCCAGTAATCAGTTAATTGCTGAAGTAGAGATGACAAGCAACTGCTTGTTTCCTTTGAGGATAAGACCCATCATAAAAGGTAAGACAACTCAAGTTGTTCATGCAAGTCAGAATGAGAATTCTGAATCTGCGTTTCGCGCAAAGAGCAAAGGAGCAGAAATTCATTGCACAGCAGGAGAGAATGACAACGCAATGCAAGCAGCGTTTCAGATAGAAGTAAAGGATGAGTCCTGGTTATGGCATTTCATATTTGGACATCTGAATTTTGGTGGGATAAAGCTACTGCACACGAAGGGAATGTTGAAAGGATTTCCATTGATCAAAATACCAGAGAGAATTTGTGAAGGTTTTATTTTTGGAAAGCAACACATAAAGAATTTTTCAGTCAGAAAGTCATACCAAGCGTGCACACCACTTGAAATCGTGCATTCTGATATTTGTAGACCGATGCAAACACCATCCATGGGAGGATGCACTTATATTCTCACATTCATAGATGATTTCACAAGAAAAACATGGTTTTACTTTCTAAAGCATAAATATGATGCATTTGATTGTTTTCAGCAGTTCAAGGCACTCGTGGAGAAGCAGAGTGGGTACAGCATCAAGATTTTGAGAACAGACAGAGGTGGTGAGTATGTCTCAAATGATTTCTTAAAATTTTGCAAGAATCATGGCATACAAAAGCAGTTCACTGCGTGGTATACACCGCAACAAAATGGTATCGCAGAGGGAAAGAATAGAACCATCATGGAGATGGCACGCAACATGTTGGCAGTCGCGCATCTGTCAAATGAATATTGGGATGAAGCAATGGAAACTGCAGTATACATCATGAATCGATGTCCGACGAAGAGCGTGAAGAACAAGGTTCCACAGGAAGCATGGACATGTATGAAACATAGTGTTTCGCATTTGAATGTTTTTGGTTGTGTAACATACGTACATGTTCCATATGATCTAAGAAGGAAATTAGACAAAAAGGGACATAAATGTATTTTTATTGGATATTGTGAAGACACAAAAGCATACAATTTGTATGATCTGGTTGTAAGGAAAGTCATCATCAGTCGCGATATTCAGTTTGTGGAAAATGAAGCATGGGATGGAATAGTAGAGAAGAATGTGAAAATCATTTCACATGTTGAACATGATGACATTGCAAAAGACGTGGATGAGACTCCACATGTAAATCAAAATTGCGCAACTCCATCTACTCCAAGGATTGCGCAACATGCTCCAACAAAAAGTACTCCAACACAAGGCCCAGCTCAAGCTACTCCATCAAGCACACCAAGTGCGCTACAAACTCCATCAAGCAGTTTGCGCAGTGCGACACCAACAACTCCACCAAGGACAAGAAGTCTGCGCGAGATATATGAGGATGGTACACCTAATTCATTCTCATGTTTTGCATTTTTTTCTCAAGTTAATGATCCGCTAACATTTGAAGAAGCAGTTGAAGATAAATTTTGGGTGCAAGCCATGGATGAAGAAATAGAATGCATTCAGAAGAATTAGACATGGGAACTAGTTGATGTTCCTAAGGCCAAGGATGTTATAAGCATCAAATGGATTTATAATACCAAGAAAGATGCTGATGGAAATGTGCAGAAGCAAAAGGCAAGATTGGTAGCACGAGGATTCACTCAGCAGCCCGGCATAGACTTCAATGAAACTTTTGCACCTGTAGCACGAATGGACACTATCAGGACAGTATTGGCCATCACTGCACAAAAGAAATGGCCTGTTTATCCAATGGATGTCAAGTCTGCATTTTTAAATGGTTATTTAGAAGAAGAAGTATATGTTGAGCAGCCACAAGGCTATGAAGTTCCAGAACAAGGACACAGAGTGTATAGACTGAAAAAGGAACTGTATGGTTTGAAGCAAGCTCCCAGAGCTTGGTACAGTCACATTGAATCATACCTCATTTAGAATGGATTTCACAGAAGTGAATGTGAGCCAACGCTGTACACAAAAATCAATCAGCAAGGTAATAAGCTAATTGTCTGCTTGTATGTAGATGATTTAATATTTACTGGTGATTTTGGCATATAAGAATTCAGAACAGTCATGGAGAGTGAATTCGAAATGACTAATTTGGGGCTTATGAAGTATTTTCTGGGAATTGAAGTCCAGCAGACTGAAAATGGTATATTCATATCACAGTCAAAGTATGCAAGTGATGTCTTGAACAGGTTCAAGATGTTGAATTGCAAAACAACTCCAACAACAGTGATAATAGGTTTGAAATTAAGCAAGGATGATGATGGCTCCAATGTAGATCCTACACTGTTTAAAAGGTTCGTTGGTAGCCTTATGTATCTTACAGCAACAAGGCCAGACATCATGTATAGAGTCAGCCTAATCTCAAGATTCATGGAGTCACCAAAAGAGTCTCATTGACAAGCAGGTAAAAGAATTCTGAGGTATGTGAGTGGAACAAAAGACTTTGGTATTTTGTATTCAACCTTAGAAAATTTCAAACTCATTGGATACACTGACAACGATAATGGAGGCAACACAGGTGACAGAAAAAGCACATCTGGGAATACATTTCATGTAGGCACAGGTGTTGTATCATGGGCTTCAAAGAAACAACCCATAGTAACTCTCTTTTCAGCAGAAGCAGAGTATGTTGCAGCTACAAGCGCTGCATGTCAAGCAGTTTGGATGAGGAGGATGTTAAGTGATCTGTCACAGAACCAGAAAGAACCCACAGTCATTTACTGTGACAACAATTCAGCTATCGCACTGTCAAAGAATCATGTGTTTCACAAGAGAACCAAGCCAATCGACACAAGGTATCACTTCATCAGAGTATTGATAAACAAGAAGGAAATCTGTTTAGAATTTTGTAGGTCTGAAGATCAAGTTGCAGACATATTTACAAAACCATTGGCAAAGGACCCATTCCAATTTCTGCGAAGTTTTTTGGGAGTGACAACTTCTGCGTAATGAACTATGTCATGAACAGAGCATGTTTCGGCTCTGATATATTTTGTAATATTGTATTTTTGTTTAATGATCCCCATCCAGTCATAATTAAGGGGGAGTGTTGGAAATATCATAATTAATGAGCTGATAGCGTATCAGATATGCGTCGACTCTGTTAGGCCCCAGTCGGTCATTTTGTCAGTCTGCAATGTTTGACAGTCCGTCAGTTTGCAGCCAAGCCCAGTCACGGTAAGTTAGTATTTAAGTAGCCGCTCTTGTATTCGGCAAGATAAGATTTCTTAGGTAGAAATTAATTGCAGAGTTTATTGCAACTCTATAACTTCATGGAGAAGCTAAACCTAATTTTTTGTATAAATAGATATCTCCCGCAGAAGATTAAGTAGAGATGAAGAGATAGGGATAAGAGTGAATAAGAATAAGTGAAAACCGTGTAGTAATTCAAGAGCCCAAGCTTTGTGTAAATGGTGAAAGATTGAAGTTAATATCATCTCTCTGTAAGTGCGCAAAGTTACTCTCTTTTACTGAGTAATATATATAAGTCTATAGTTTTGCATATTCATTCTCAAGAATGTTAAATGTTATGTTGCACACATCATCTTCATATTTAGTTGTGTGAATGTTGTTTACATTTACGCGCAGTAAATCAAATCAAGAATTCCCAAGTATTTCATGGTGGTGAATGCCCTAATTTAATGCACAGCAACTTCTACATATATTTCGGTTCTTATGTTTTAAGACAAGTTTATTTAAGTTTGAGTTGTGCGCACTTAAATAGATATGCAAAGTTAACCGTGTAGTTAACTTTTGTAAAAGTGAAAAGTGTGTGCAAATGTGATTTGTATAAAGTGCGCAAAGTCAAGTTCCACAAAGTTAGAGTAGCGCGCATTTATGCAAAGTAAAGTATTGCGCAAAGTTAAGTTTTGTGCATTTGCACAAAGTTCAACTGCGCAGTTGAAAAGTAGAATCGCGTAGTTAACCTTTGCGCAGTAAGAAAGAGGAATTGCATAGTAGAAACGCGTAGTTAATTTGCGCACAGTAAAAGGTTGAATCACGCAGTTAATCTGCGCACGGTAAAAGGTTAAAGGTGAATTGGGAATCTAATCTCTGCGTGATCATTTTGTGAAGTAAAGTGTTTTCATAAAGTGGAAGAAAATTAAAGTTAAACATTTGTTAGGTCTAGCGCATGTCCTTAGCAAAAGAAAAATAAATACTCATGTATCGCGCAGTGAATTTTTAAATTGACTGTGCGTGCCGCGTGCCCCTTTTCCCCTTCATTGCATTTCACGAGAATGCTTGAGATCCAATGACAAGCAATGCCTTGCCGTTGTATCAATCATTACACTGTCCAATGAATATTGCTCACCTATAGGTGTATGTACTTCTGTGATAGATGCCAAAAGAATGTATGTAGTTTTCGTTAGAGATGTTGGTTTGTGATTTGTTTATTTTTCACCTGAATGTGTGACTAGTGGTAGTGGTCAAGGCAAGCTTTACAAAACCAGAATACATTTTTACTTTTACAAAGAATACTTGAGCTCTAAAAGAATACAAAGGATCCTTGATCTCTAAAACAAATAAAATATATAGAGCAAGTTTTATATTAAAATATTAATAGTAATCTCCTTCTTTGGTATCGATTTCTACGATTTGGGTAGTTTCAAAATCCAGTATTTAGTCTAGAAAGATAATTGTGATTACTGAGATTGCAAATTGGGCAAACTGCAATTTTCAGTTGTGATTTTGGCTAGAGTTAAGAAGAAAAATGCCAGATTTAAGAAGAAAGACGTGGAAATAATGAGATGTTTTGGTTGTTGTTCATCCCACCAGGTGAGTTTGGAAGGTCATAGGACTTTTTGTTTGGAATATTTTGGGATATCTCAATGATAACATGAAAAAAAATGTAATCCAAATAAATAAGCTAATAACTAGTACAACCACTTAACTTGTGGGTGGTGAACATCGATAGGTCACAAGTTAAGTGCTATGAACAAGTTATCTGTTACTTGTTCAACATGCTTAGTTGTAATCATCGATTGTCCATGCCTAGCTACCTATTACCTTCTTTAGTTAAATGAGTTGTCACTACTTGTTATCCATGCATGAGTTACTCAACTACCAGTTATATATCTATATATATATATATATATATATATCTATATATATATATATATATATTAAAATTGTTTATTTAGAATTTTGAACAACGACCATAAAATAAATATGGACAGTACATTTTTTCCATCCTCCTTCAATCTAGGAAAAACATAGATGGTAGTCCACCATAAATTCAAGATATAAACACATATCGGTGTAACTAAGTGATTTTTCTTTCATGTTTATATTTGATTAATTCAGAGTTGGTTTATGTTAACACTTACACTTTGACGTTGATTGTGCCCATGTTCGACTTAAAATTTACATGTGAATATAAAGTGATGTTCATTTCAGTCTCAATTGCTTGGAGTAGACCTTGCCAAAATAAGATACATACTTGATTGCTAAGGAGATTAGATCTATGATCATAACTTAGATTGAGTGACCCCATAGCCAAAATTGTTTTCATATAAAAAATAGATAGAACATTGTTTGTAGTGGATGACTACCTTTGGAAGAGGACTGCAAACTTGGCTTTTTCTAATTTTGGCTTCCATCTTTATACATAGGATCTCATTATTTTACCATTTATCTTAAAAGAATTTGAATCTTTCGCTATGTGAGAAACCAATTATATTTTATCAAATTTCTTTAAGAGCATCAATTGAAGTGCATTCATGTATTTGGGGCTCCCAAGCAATGTACAATAGAAACAAGAGACACCACCATGCTCTCTTTTTCTTAAGGGAATTTATAAGAAGAAGAGGGAGAGAAGGGGAAATTAAGTTTCTACTCATATATTCCAAGGAAGTAGTGTGTTACAGGAATTTATAAGAAGAGGAGGGAGAGAAGGGGAAATCGAGTTTCTACTCATATATGCCGAGGAAGCAGTGTGTTATAATATATAGACAAGGAGAGATTATTATCAACTATTTTATTTTCCTCCATCACTTAGCGACACACAGTGCTCCGTGGTTGGTATTGTTTGCCAAACAGATCACATGGTGCCCTTCTCCAATATTTTGTAGTGTTTTTTTCTACAAATTTATATAGACAAACTGATAGATTGAGTATAACAATTATGTGATCAAAATTATGTTATGTGCATAAAAATACAAATAAAAAAGTTATAGACAATTTAAATTATGTTAGGTGAGGGCTCGCCACAAATGTTTAACAATGTAGCTTTTGATTGGTAACAGAAGAAGAACATCACGTGGAAAAGCTAGTATTTGATTCAGCGAGTGAAGTGTTTTTTTCACAATTTTTCTTTGTATCCTTTACTAAACTAAAAACACTTCATATGTAGATACTCAAATTGTGGGCAGATCCCATAACTTTTATGCAAAGATTTTGTTTTTTTTGTATAATTTTAGTTTAGCAAAGAATATATATACATATCTTTTTAAAATTTAAGTTAGAATCGACATTGTTATAGTTCATATTTTTTCTTTTTGTCAAATTTTAGGTAAATATTGATATTGGTGCTACGTGTCAGCTCCACGTTGAGCAAAAAATTATACATCTCCCTCATAACGGGAATGTGTAATTTCTAATTACAGTGGTTGAATAACGACATAAATTCAAGGATCAATCTAACTTCACCAATCATTCATTAGGAATTCATTATGAAGTACATATGGCATATCAACCATAAGTGGATTAAAAACCCATAAGTCACAAGTATTGACATTAGAAAAATAACTAATATTAGAAAAATAGAGCAACAAGTTCTCTCTTCTATTTCAATATCTCGAGTTAAATCTTTGGATAGTCATCGATGTAAACCTCCATTTTATTGATATGACAAAATAGGAAATTGTGTGGGTGTGTCTAAGAGAAAAGATAAAGAAGATATATTGAGATCAATTACTATGTGATTTATAGGTTATTTAAGACCTTCATTAGATATATATGTTATTCAATGTCTTCACTTTTTTATTATTCACCTTTTTCATTATTGAAAAATGTTACTTTTCTTTTGTTCAGAATCTAATAATTGGGTGTTCTCATGAAGACGAGTAACACTTTTTGACAAGACGTGGATGCAGATTGTCTAAAATGCGAGATCGATCGAGGTTTGTTTAAGCTCTCAATCTAGATTTTTTCAATAGCTCGATTGAGGGTTTAAATAACCCTCGATCGAGCTATTAGAAAAAACCTAGGTTACGAAATAGCTCGCAGCTCGTTTGAGCTATTTTCTACATTAATTTGAAATGTAAACAATAATATAATGTATATTATGAAAATATAATATTCGAATAGCTCAATAACTAGATCGAGGTATTAAATATCTCGAACTAGGTATCGAGTTGCTATTTCATAGATCACTTTGAAATGTAATTCATAATGAAAATATAATATTTCAAAAAATTATAGCAATCTATAATTATAAATATACAATTACAATATTAAAATTACAAATAAAAATTTAATACAAATAAAGAAGTTTTGAGACCTAGAAACAAAATAATAAATATAATTCAAAACCATGGGCAAATTTATCATGGATTACCAAAACCTGTTGAAGGGTGGATGTGACTTTCTAGCCAATAAAGGAGAAAGAACCAATAAAGGGTCTTTAAGGAAATTCCCGATCCATTTGGGATAGTTGCTTCTCGCTAGAACAAGGGCCCTGCTGACACTAATGCAGATTTGTTCCTCGAAAGGAGACTTGCAATCAAATTGATCTAAGTTCCTAAATGAAAACCTACTATAAAATGAAATACAATCTAACCTATGACATAATTTAAATGTAGTTTTTAATAATTATGAAAAGACAATTTTAGTAGCTACTATAAACAATTTTAGTAACTGTGAAAAACCTATAACTTTAGTTACAGAAATACTATAAACTAAATACACTATTACCCATTTCCTATCTTGCATGCAGGAGCAATTTTGAAACTATTAATACCATTAAAATATGAAAAAACAATATTCTTTGATATGAATTAATGTAAGAACAAAGCTTAAGACCAAAACATACAAATTCAATGTTAATTGCACATCTCAAGTAACATAAAGAATTTTCCCATTACATAAATGCACAATTATTTAAAATAGAAATCAAAGAACATGTATTCGAAGGTAACAAGATGTCATTCCGATAATCAAAAGATATATTGGACAAATATATAAAAAAGGTATAAAAGAAAAATAAAAGAGTTTTATAGTATAGAAGTCAAATTAGTGCCAGTATGATGTAAAATCACTATGAGACTGTATGTGAACAAAGTCTTAAAAGTTGATAACAGAGACAGCCCCTTGCTACTCCTTCAGAAGTTCTTGATACCCTCCTTAGAATTATTACAAAAGAAAATATACAGAAATTTTGGGAAAATAATTCCCCTCAAATTCTACATAGCCTCTCCTATTCTTCTCACAAACATGAAGAATACAAGTAGAAATAAGATATAGAAGAATAGAAATTCCTTCTATTCTACAGAGAGCCCCCCCTCTCCACTGGTAAAGAACTATCTGTTATTTATATAGGAAATTCAGTGCTCCCTACATCATGAGACCTCTGGAGCATTACCAAATCCTTGGATGATTCTTGTGAGATCGCTCATCCTTGTTCTAAGCATTCTGGTGATCACGAGTATGTTCCTTCTCCAAGCTGGCGATGGATTCTGATCATCGGAAATCTGTCTTTAAGAGTAACTACCAATGTATAGCCTTCATAACATTTACTTCAAAGTATATATGAGCCTAAGTGTTGAATGAAGTCGTGAGTATATAAAATCCATATGGAAAATAATATCAAACAAATAATAATTTGTTAATTTGATTGCATAAAGTAATGAATTTCATTGGGTCATAAGAAAAGCAAGAAGATAATATCAAACAAATAATAATTTGTTAATTTGATTGTATAAAGTAATGAACTTCATTGGGTCATAAGAAAAGCAAGGGAGAAAAAAATAGCTCAATACTTTATCAAATAAAATAATCTTTTCCCCATAAAGTATATTTACATATATTTTTGTTAAAATAGATTAATGAAGGCTATCACTATAGTTAATCACCTAGATAAAGAAATGAAATCATAAATTATATTTACATATATTCTCGTTAAAATAAATTAATGAAGGTTATCACTATAGTTAATCACATAGATAAAGAAATGAAATTATAAAAGTGAGGAGATGTGTGTTTTGAATAAGAAATCTCTAATTAATATGTTTTTATAGTGATTAATCTTTATGCATAATAAAAGATTATTGTTTTAAATATATATGTATACAAATTTCTTTAATAAACTTAAATAAAAGAATCAATAAAGAGTAGATCTTATTATTTCAAAGTATAAAAAGAAAATTTTGATTCATAATTAATGTAATTCTTTATTAAGATATGAATAAAAAACAATGAAACCATAAATTTATTCACCAAAGCATAATTTGTTTTTTTAATTGAAATGTTATACAATTATCATAAGATAAAGAGATGGATTTTGACTAATTACTTCATTGCAATAATATCACATCGCAAAATAATCATCATATAAATGCAAGTAGACAAACCAACCATGAATTTAACTTAAAGTCAAATTCTTAAGCAATCATCTGACCATGAAATCATCTTTCATACAGAATAAGTGAAAGGAATGAAAGGCACAGAGACTAAAAATCATTGAAAAGAGACAATCCAACCACCAATTGAATCATGTAAGACAAGGGAAAGCAAATTAAAGTCTTAAGTATTTACAAATTTACATGGGAGGCCTTTGGTTTTACAAAATAAAGGGGAGTTGTTGGAGGCCTAGCAAAACTATGGGCCATAAACAAATAACAATAAACATGTGCTAAGCTATTGAATATTCGAATATTATATTTTCATAATATGCATCATACTATCCTTTAATTTCAAAGTAATGTAGAAAATAACTCAATCGAGTTATTTTCTTAACTGCGGGTAAACCCTCAATTGAGGTATTTAAAAAGTTTTTTAAATCTTCGATCGAGGATTTTAATAGCTTGATCGAGGGCTTTAAAAATAGGCATTTATCTCCTTTTTTACAAATATGATTTTACTAGCATCTTTTGCAAGTGTAAAACCTATCTTGGGATGCACCTTCGGTGGTGGCCTTCAAGTCAATGGATTTGTCAACGAATCGTCTATCCATTGGCATATAATTACAGGTTTTTGACTTTATATAATATTTTTTTTCTTTTAAAACTTACACTTAAAAACCATGTCCACAACTTCGAAACAACTCAAAGAAAAATCAACAACATTTAAAAAGCACACACCAAAAAATTTCAAAAAATATATACACCCCACATCATCACGTCCTCTTCAAAAGGGAATTTTTGGTTTTTCAATTTTGGTTATCCGTAAAAAAAAAATTTGCGTGCACACACGTGTACAAAATGCTATTAAATTTTGCAATGGTTTGATTCAAAAATTAATAAAAAAAATATAAATTTCCCCAAAAAATTAAAAACTAACTTTCCAAAATAAATTAAAAACAAATATGTGTACCCCGAATTATGTTCATATTTCTTTTCAAAAATTATACATTTATCATTAAATGATTTTATGTGCACACAAGGCACTTGTTAACTTTCCATGAAATTTACAAGAATAAGTCTTTCATTAAATGCAATTTTGACACATTAAATGATTTTTTTTTCTAAATATAATTGGAAAGACAATGTAAATCCCTACAATTTGTTTTCTGGTTGCATGTTGAAATTCACAAGGCATATATGAGTTTTGAGTGATACAATTGAATAAATGATTAAAATATCAAATTTCCATCGTCATTTTTGGTCAAAAAGTGTTACCCATCTTCATGGATCTACCCCATTCAAATTTCCTAATGTTATGTTTTGAATTTTATTGAAATACACATCATAGATGATACTTAGTATATTTCAAAGGATCACACTCATCTAAAAAACATACATATACATAATCATGATCATCTAAAGTTATGATGCATCCTCCTTCAATTGGAACCAGCATAGATCCATATAAACTACGGACATACCATGTGATGAGAGGGATCAAATCCCTCAAGGTGGAAACCTCTCTGCAAGTTTTGCAGTCTAAAACGGTTTTCACCTCGAGGGATTTGATCCCTCTTGGCGTATGGTAGATCTAGATTTTAGATGGTCTTTGATGGATATATTTGATGTATCAATGATTGGTGACTCTCCATCTATATAGTCATTGGGAAATTAGAGGTTTTATCCGGATCTAGTAACAGAAGAACCTCACGTGAAGAATCTCATGTTTGCTTTAGCGAGTTTCAAAGTGTTTATTTCACTTTTTTTCTCTATATTCTTTACTAAACTAAAAGCACTTCATATGTACATACTCAATTGTGTGAAAATCCTAGAACTTTTATGCAAATATTTTGATTTTTCTATAATTTTAGTTTAGTAAAGAATATATACATATCTTTTTACATTTTAGGTTCATACTTTTTCCATTTATTAAAGTTTAGGTTAGAACCGACATTGGTGTCACGTGTGAGCTGCACGTTGAGCACATAATTACACATCTCCTTCATACCGGGCTATAGAAATCACTTATCAATTAAGCAAGTATTCCTAAGTAAACCCCCCTCATATCCATTACAAAATCATATTGGATACACAGCTTCCCACATTTTAGATAACAACCATTGAGGAATCCCTATGAGGCACAACATGAGAAAATAATACTTTTCCATACAATGATTGATATCATGTGTTCATACAACCATTATGAAATTCCTATGAGGAACAACATAAAAAAGTCAATTTTTTCCATACAACAACTGCCTTTGTCCATTTTCATGGAGTAACCCACACTATATGGCTTGCTTCAAGTGTATTGAATGCATTCATTAAATGGATAGTTTGTATCCATGATTATTTCATCATTTCCTTGTATATTTGGAGCTTAATTAGAGAAGCAATATCCCAATGCCATAGACCAAATTTATTAATTCTCACTATGTTCAGGAAACTCTTGGAAATTTTACCACCTTCAACTAATCATACCTAGGTCAACTGCTACTACCTAATTTTCACCACTTAATTGAGATTAGTTATTATGTAGCAACGAAATCAAGCCAACTTTGCACTCTTTTAATATGAGATATGGTATTGAAAAAATATATTACCTAAACATGACTATTATTGATCCAAGAGTGCTTGCTCAACATGGGGTAACATGTGACACTACAATAAAATAATAATACTAAGCAAACAAAATTTTTACAATGTTCACCCTAAGCTAAACTTCAAAACCAAAGATATATGTATTCCAATTAATTAAAAATAAAAGAATTAATTAGAATATATGCCTATTTGTTAAATAAGGTTTTTGAGAGACAAGATGTCTATCGATTCAAAGCACTTAAATCTCAATAATAATCGTTTCAGAACCAAAGAGTTATGTTTTCAATTAATTAAAACTAAAATAATTAATTAGAATATATAAGTATTTCGGGACGGCAGGAGCGGGTGGGGAGCTCATTTCCCAAGGATAGATATTAGTATTAAATATGCTTAGAACATAGGGCATGCAACTAACAATCAAGCGGAGGCCTTAGCACTACTCCTCTGCCTCTTCATAGTCAAAGAGAAAGGTTGGAGATCCCTAAAAATCCTTGGTGATTCGATTTTAGTAATCAATCACTTAAGAACTGGAACTCTGCCCTCTGATATGATTCTCAAATCTATTTTTAGGAAAATTTTCCAAGAAATTCAAGCTCTCATCAAAGTTAACGTGCTTCATATTCTAATACAAAATAACCAAGGGGCTGACTTGCAAGCCAATCTAGCACTAAGGGAGAGTATAGGAAACTTAAGAATCAATGAGGAAGATCGGAGTAGTTAATTCAGCATCGCAGGAAATGATGAAGACATAATCCAGGAAACTTTGAGATTGTTTAAAAGTGAGTGAATGGCCAATTCTTCTAGCATCAGTCTCAAATTTGAGAAGGTGGTTGAAGTTTGGCATAGCCACGTCTTTGGCATTTGGCCTTGGAGGATGGATAGGAAGCGAAAAAGTGTGTCGAGGAAGACGAATGATGAAAGGCATGTAATTGCACCCTACGTCAAATATTTGGAACCAATGGAGCAATCTCAAAGTGTGCAGAGAGCGGAGCTTAAAATGGTCCCTGTTTTTCGCTATCTACCCATGGCAAACAAATAAAACACAACTTCCAAGGGTGGGTTATCAACCACGAATGGATGGCATCAACAACACGGGCTCTCTAATAAATGGAGTAATTTTTGTGTTTTACTGTCTAATTTAATTAATGCACACTTGTTAGTGCGGGAATAAAGCACGCTTAAACTTTAAAGTCTCGGCAAAGTTGGCTTAGAGAACAAGTTATTTTTAATTTAAAAGGTCAATATAATTAAAGTTCTCAGAAATATGGTTAAGGGATGCATGAACCATAACAAAAAAGGGTTAGAAGTGTAAAAATATATAAACAATTAAAAATTACATATGTATTTGAGCACAGATAAAATATTGCCACGTTTAATTATTACTATTTGTTATCTATTTAACATTTTTGACATGCTTTGTAAAATATAAATATTTGTTTTACTATTACAAACCATTACATTAATGTGAGGATAACATTAATGTGAGGAGTAAAGATGATATGCGTAAATGTATTTATTAAAATGTATTTAATTAAAAATATAAATATATTTGATTAGAAATCAAATATTGATTGATAGTTTTTTTTTTTTTTTAATTTCTAATATCTATCTAAATTTATAAAAGTTATGATAAAATATAAATATATGAAAAACAATGTAAAATATAAATATTTATTTTATTAGTACAAATAATGTGATTGGATTTTAATATTTTTTAAAATTACAATGGGATTTGAAAATTTTATAAGCTATTAGTTATTTCATTACTCACATTGTGCTTTTCTTTGAGCATGATGTGACTTTAACATAAAATAACCAAATTTATTATTTAATAGCCAAATCGATTATTTAATTATTAATCAATAGTGCTTCGACTACATGTGTCAATTTAGTAGATTTTTTGGGAGGCATAGGAGAACTGGTGGGGCAATATTGAACAATGCTTTAATGGCACGTGTCATGCTACTTTCCATATTAAGTTTTGGTGTTCCGATGACTTGAAAATCAAATATGTTGACTGTAAATCGATTCATAGATCCATAGACAATGAATGAATATAACACGAGATAAGAAATATTTATGAGGTTGTATAAATAATCATATATCTCTGTGGATAAACATGGAGGTGTTGAGCTCTACAAAAAGAGGGTTCATATTGTTCCTGCCCCCAAAAAAGTACTTAATATTCATTGATACAAACCTTGGCAAGACCATATATTCAACCTCTATGAGCACGCATTATCTCTAGTAAGTCAACCACGATTTCAATGCAAAACAACTCTATTCTTAAGCCATGCTTCAATCATTGGCATAATTGCTCAAGTACTTTTCCATCTTGCCGTAGTTTCAGACATCCAAAGGAATAAAATTTTTCCAATGATGTCGAGAGTTCAATGCTAGGTAGTGCCTTTAACTCTAAGCAATATCGAAGCTTTGTTAGGTGCCCTATATGGTCTTCAACTTCATGAATTTGGATGTCTACAACTCCTCCAAAGGTAACAAAGTTTCAATGTTGGGAATATCCTCCACTTTTTCACATTCGCTAATGCTGAGTATATGAAGCTTTGCATGACCACAAAGACCCCCTATTTTCTCCAAATTAGAAGAATTAGACAGTTTCAGTAGTATGAGTGTATTCGACAATTTTGCAATCTCCACTAGATATTACAATGGTCGACGAAGAGACGTTGAAGGTTGGGGGATTAACACCTAGAGAAAATGATCCTTGCTCCAATATTTCTCTACAAGAGTAAAGTGTAACATCCGCAAATTTCATCAAAAATTAAAATTTTTCTAAGCAGTATATTTGCTATTAAATTCTATGCGGAAGTATAAATGTGAATGTTCATCATCTTTATTACTGCTTGATTATACTCTTAAATGCAATAACTATTTGTTTACAACTGTCGTCGATTTAAAGGCGTCTTAACGACATTTAGATAGGTAATTGTTCCTATGTTTGAAGTTAACATTATACTATACTTATTACAACATTACACCTACACTAGTTCTCTTAACTAATTTATATAATTGTCTTGTATCTTCATTGATTCTATTCTGATATTCGAGGACTATCTTATTGTCCTTTAAACATTGAAGTAGGGCTTTAAATCTCTTGTACTATTTGAGAGTATTTATGAATTCATTTATATCTTTATCTTAAATACATTGAACGTCAGGTTATTACATACAACTGTTACGTCATAGATAAATGTATAATAATGAAATTCAAAGCTCAACGTCTTTAAGCCATAACTTTTCTTTTATTATTAATGTTGTTATGCTGCTTATTATTCTTATGTCGTAATATGTTTAAACTTGGTATTTGATTAATATGTGTAAATCCTTTTTGAAAGGCAAGAGAGTTTTGGAGCAGCCGTGAGGCTTACTTAGCTTTTAAAGCTAATGCATGTCACACCATTCTGTCTAGGTCACAGGTAGGACTATTATGCATGAAATGGCTATGGTTTTCATATATTTTAAGGGCCAAGGTTAAAAACCTAGATTTATAATTATATTGCCAAATCTTATTATTATTATGACCCTAAATAAGGTTGAAATGTCCTAGCCCTAATGGCTTCTTTCAAGGTGAAGGCGTATCACTAAATAACATTGGTATAAAATAATATTTGTGTTTATACCTCTGACCAAGGTCCTTGGTGCACTTTGTGAATTGGAAATTCGAATGGAAAACAACATATTTAAACTATACGTTATGGGTAAAAATTGATTGTGTAGTGGATGCCAACTGAGCTCATTTATGAGCCACGTGAAGGTTGGTAGAATCTTACCACGTAAGGCACAAAGCCCTAAATCCTTGCTGGTCTTGGCATTATTAATGTTGTGGCGTGAGGATTTGGAGAGCCGAGCTCTCATTTGGACGCCATGGCCATTTGAGAACCATTGCACAGTTTCAAGCTTTAAACTTTATAAAAATGACAGTGTGGCCTTGCTTGTTCAACCTAATGCTATCGTGGTCTTGGTTACTCGGTTGAGCTACACTCAAGGTGCTTTGTCTCTTCTGCGAGAGGTACGAAATGGTTCCAACACTCATTCAATGTTTTAAATTCTTTGTTTATATTTTAACACAGAACATGTCTAACTGCCTCATGTGCTTTGGCAGGAGGTTTTCCAGTTTGTTGCGACTCGTTGTTCTCTTCTAAGCTTACGGCTATGACCTGACTGAGTCAAAGGAAAACCCTAGTGGTTTAATACCATGATAAGCCCTCGGTTTCGCTATGAAGTCTCCTCTGTCAACGTATTTGATTTCACTATCAGTGTTTGGTATTTATTAGGTTGTAAGCCTTTGGGCATTCGAAAGGTTTAGAAGCCTGTACAAAATGGAGTTGAGTTCGACATTCAATTTTAATGAAAAGATACGACATTTAAGCTTTGTTTTGTTTGCATCTAAGTCTCTGTCGAGACTAATACTATTTGTCTCATGTGGTTATGTTTGGCTTGGATCCTTTAGTTGGAATTCGTAAATGTTAGAACAGATTACAGTATGGTTAAACTACTCCATGCATTTTCTGGGTTTTTAACTTCTAGGTTTGGAAATGATGTTTATGTAAAAAGGCTTTCGGCATTATCATTTTCATTTTCAAAGTTACTGGGTTTATTACTCTTTGATCTAGATACACCTTCTCTTTTTCTGTTTTGTTCAAAACAGAAGTTTGCTTTCCTCATAGCTTCCTCAACAGTCTTAGGGTTGTCGTACTCCATTCTGTCTTTGATATTAGATGGTAAGCAACTCAGAAATATTTGTATTCTAGGATTCTCATCCACAATGTAAGGTACGTATCTCAATTGACTTAGAAATTTACTACTTAATTCTTTTGTGTTCATAGAACCCAATTTTAAATCATAGAATTCTTTAGCTTTTTCTTCATAGTATTGTTCAGACAGAAACTTCTTCTTAAAATATTTCTTAAATGTACTCCAAGTAACACTCTTTTCTTTAATGCTTTTTACTCTCTTTATATCCTGTCACCAAATATCTACTTTCCCAGTCAGATTATAAATGACCATCTTAGCTTTCAGCTGATCTGAATAATCATAAATTTGAAAGTATTTCTTCATACTTGACAGCCATGCTTCAACTGCTTCTCCCTTTTCATTTTCACCATTAAATGTTGGGTTTTTTTTATCTTCTTGAACTCCCCTGAAATATGTTAATATGGTTTATAATTTCTCCTTTTTGGTCTACATGCACTTTCACTATTGTCACTAGAGTACTTATGTTTCTTTTTACGCATTTTAACATTAAATTCGGAAGATGAGCTATTATCATCATTAGAGAATCTTAACTTCTTACCTTTGTGTTTACAGGACATGGTTCTAGATTCATAACTAAATTCTATTCTTTTATATTTTTCGTTATTATGAAATTTATCCAGTAATACTTGATTTAGCTCTTCCTGTTCCTTCAGAATCCTTTCATTTTCTTCCTTAACATTTTTTATTTCATCTTTCAAATCTTTAACTGTTCGAAGTAGTTCAGATGAATTATCATTTAATTCCAGGTAAATTTCTTCGTTAACATGTTCATGTTCATTATTATTTTGTTACTTATGATGAGATCTATCCTCAGTAGATTCTTCTGGTCCTTCCATACCTTCAAATTAAATACCACATGTTCTGTACATAAACAAATTAAAACAAAAATCAGTAATTGTGTTTTATTTTTTAATTTTATATTGCCTGAGTTGAGCCACTTTCAGGCCTAGTGTTTGAACTTGTGCTTTGATACCACATGTAACATCCCCAAATTTAATCAAAAATTAAAAAATTTCTAAGTAGTCTATTTGCTATTAAATTCTATGTGGAAGTATAAATGTGAATGTTCATCATCTTTATTACTGCTTGATTATACTCTTAAATGCAATAACTATTTTTTTACAACTGTCGTCGCTTTAAAGGTGTCTTAACGACATTTAGATAGGTAATTGTTCCTATGTTTTAAGTTAACATTATATTGTACTTATTACAGCATTAGACCTGCACTAGTTCTCTTAACGCATTTATATAATTGTCTTGTATGTTCATTGATTCTATTATGATATTCGAAGACTATCTTATTGTCCTTTAAACATTGAAGTAGGGCTTTAAATATCTTCTACTATTTGAGAGTATTTATGAATTCATTTATATCTTTATCTTCAATACGTTGAACGTCAAGTCATTACATACAACTGTTACGTCATGGATAAATGTATAATAATGACATTCAAAGCTCAACGTCTTTAATGCCTAACTTTTCTTTTATTATTAATGTTGTTATGTTGCTTATTATTCTTATGTCGTAATATGTTTAAACTTAGTATTTGATTATGTGTAAATCCTTTTTGAAAGGCAAGAGAGTTTTGGAGCAGCCGTGAGGCTTACTTAGCTTTTAAAGCTAATGTATGTTACGTCATTCTGTCCAGGTCATAGGTAGGACTATTATGCATGAAATGGATAAGGTTTTCATATATTTTAAGTGCCAAGGTTGAAAACCTAGCTTTATAATTATATTGCCAAATCTTCTTATTATTATGACCCTAACTAAGGTTGAAATGTCCTAGCCCTAATGGCTTCTTTCAAGGTGAAGGCGTATCATTAAATAACATTGGTATAATATAACATTTGTGTTTATACCTCTGACCAAGGTTCTTGGCGAACTTTGTGAATTGGAAATTCGAATGGAAAACAACATATTTAAACTATGCATTATGGGTGAAAATTGATTGTATAGTGGATGCCGAACGAGCTCATTTATGATCCATGTGAAGGTTGGTAGAAGCTTACCACGTAAGGGACAAAGCCCTATCTCCTCATTGGTATTGCCATTGTTAATGCTGTGGCGTGAGGGTTTGGAGAGTTGAGCTCTCGTTTGGCCGCCATGGCCATTCGACCACCACTGCACAATTTCTAGCTTTAAACTTTATAAAAATGACAGTGTGGCCTTGCTTGTTCAACCTAAAGCTACCGTGGTCTTGGTTACTCGGTTGAGCTACTATCAGGGTGCTTAGTCTCTTCGGCGAGAGGTATGAAATGGTTCCAACACTCATTCAATATTTTAAATTCTTTGTTTATATTTCAAAACAGAACATGTCTAAATGCCTCGTGTGCTTTGGCAGGAGGTTTTCCAGTTGCTTGCTACTCGTTGTTCTTTTCTAAGCTTACTACTATGACCTGACTGAGTCAAAGGAAAACCCCATTGGTTTAATACCACGGTAAGCCCTCTGTTTTCTGGGTTTTTAACTTCTAGGTTTGGAAATGATGTTTATGTAAAAAGGATTTCGGCATTATCATTTTGAATACGATTTGTAATAGGGTTGTCTAGGAAGAATATTATTTCAATGGTTAAAAGTTGAATGCGTAACTGCTTTGGGCCAAGCCCTAACTTGATTATGTGTTTAGCTTTTATTATTATGTTGGTTCAGTGTTTGACTTGTCTCTAGTTTCTGTTATTACAGGGTTTAAACCCTAAACCTTTCAATGTTTTATAACTTCATTATATGTAAATAATATGACCAGGTGAGATCTTTCTCAAGAGACTCGAACCCATGACTTTTAAATAAAATATTCCTTTAATAAGATGGCCCAGCGTTTTAACCCTTAGATGCCATCGAGCTCTAATTGTTTTGATATATTCTGTGTAACTTCATTTGGTTGACTGTATAATGTTTCACACCTTTCGGTGTTGGGATTAACCTTGTTCATAATAATTTGATGACCCCAGGGTGAGTCCTTTCGGTCTCAAACCCTTGCTATATGATTACAATGGCTCTGCCATATGACACTGTAATAATCTTTGATAAATTTTAAACATTGTTTCAAATGTTAACTCGTTACAGGGTTATTAATAATTCTAATGTTCAACTATTTGATATTTGTTAAAATGTGAACTCTACAGGGTTCGACCTTTGACTTAGTTGATATGCTATTTGTATAATGCATGTTGATCCTTTATATGGGTATTGAGTAGTATCAACAAATTTCATAATATAGTTTATGAGTTGTATTATTTGCATAGGTGAATGCGTTTTCAGAACTCTCTTTCGATTTGGTATTTTTATATAATACTTTGTCTGTGATAAACAATGCCTATAGGGTTTATCTATGGATATTTTAAAGATGTTTATTTCTATCAGGTTGATAAGAGTTCTATACAATATACTTGATAAATTTATAATGATCCTGTATATATATATCATAATACTATAATGCTCTGTTTAAATGATTTAAACTTATGTATGTATTCAATTTTGTAAATGTTTCTAGTTTATGTGTATTGTATCCTGTCTATAAATAATAGCTTGACTAGCAATATTATTTATTTCAGTTGTATAAGTATGATTATTGTATAAAAATCTATGATGAGATAAGTGGATTTTATAGCTAGGTTTCTGACATTACTATTTAAAAATAAAAAGTGTTTACATTAAGATATTTCATGTTTAAGAGAGCAGCATTCTGCTTATAGAAATCTATTCTATTTCGAACAATAAACGCTACTATTTACAGATCATTTTATCTAGGTTACTTAAACATCTTCCTGTAGTAGAGTACATCACCTATGGTGAAAGGAAAAATACAGGAAGAATTTTAAAATCATTCATTCTATATTTTCAATCTTTGTTTGTCCATTCATTGTACAAAATTAATCTATCAATTTAGAAGTCTAATCATTCTCAAGAGCTAACCGAGATATATCCAGAAATAACTATGATAGCAGAAACATACAATTTCATAATATAGTTCAACAGTTCAAAACTAAATAAATTAAAAACAAGTAGAACTTGATAACCGATAGGGTGGACAAACACCCAAAGAGGACCGTTCCTCCCAACCTTCTCCAGAAAGCAGCGAAGATCACTTGCTTTTGGACCCTTGAGCCTGTTCATTGAACCACCAGGATGAAGATACTGTGTAGAAGCAAGACACTCAGGTTGTACTTTAGCAATCAAGAAGACTTGCATACAAACCACTCATATGTACTTCAACAATCATGAAGACTTGCATACATATCATACGCATGTACTTCAACGGTCAAGTAGACCTGCATACATAGTACTTTCCAACTCAACAGTAAGACAGTCTTACTCCGCAACTCATTACCTAGCTTCCCCTCATCGAATCTCTTGTGTGCTCAGTTCTAACACCACAAAGAAAAAGTTCTATCTCCACAGAGAATGTGTGAGCAAACAACTCAATTTGATGGCTATAAAAGATTGCATAGGTCTTTTGGTTCAGTTTCACAATTAATGAGCCACCAGCTCAGTTCCACCAACCTTGGGGAACATGACCACAATTTTAGGGATGTTGTCCCATAACAACAGCTAGTAATTCAGTGCAGATGCTTCCACTTGTCCATTGCCTTCTATACTAGATTCCATTCCTCCCAGTGGGTCAGTGAACACTCTTCAACAGACCCTCTGGGTGAGTGTCTCCTATTTTAATTTATTAAATAATAATATTATTCATTTACAGTCATCCTTGACCATCCTGGGTGATTAATACAAAACTTTACAATAAAATTTAAAGTATTGTTTTCCCACAAACATAAAATGTTTCAAGTACTAGGTAGGTTACATAAAGCTATTCCAATTCTTCCTTTTCCCTTTAAATGTGAGTTATTGTAGCGAACAAGCAGCTATTGTCAATTGAATCAATAGTCCCATGGAATTCGACAAACATTCCAGTGCTCCTGAGGTAACCGATTGAACATGACAACATTTACAGGAAAGGGCTTCCTAGTTACAAAAATTCCAAATCGGTTAGCTCTAAAATTGCACTTGGCAATGCTTTTAGCATGGCTTGAGACAAATAGAATTTACAGAGTGATCGTTGATGTCTCTTCTATCATTAATTCAATTTTTTCACCTTATTTATCATAATGTTATTTTCATAGTCTACTTTAATGCTCTCTTCTTCTGCTTAGTGTTTGAGTAACATGGCATCGGATCCTTTCAATGATGTATATACTCTATGTGTCTTCGGAGGTTTTTTTAAAAGTCCCTTGCCGCTTGTCTTTTAGTGCCTTGCCAGGTTTTATTAGGCTTCATCATCGGAACTTTTCCTTTTTCTATTGCAAGGAATTCGCTACAACGCAAATTTTTCACTTGTTATAATTAAATATCAATTGAGGGATCAATTTAAATTGGCATTATAAATATGTATTAAATGAATATATTTTAAAAGGTTTAATGACGAACTTTGAAACCCCCCATGAAATATGTACTAGAAATTTGAAATGAATGTATAATTTTATTTTATTGTGTAATCAATGCATTTCCACATAAACCAAAGTGGTGGCTTAGGTTTGTTGATGATGTTTTTAGTAATTGGCCCCATGGTGATGATAAACTAAATGAGTTCTTAAACCATATGAATAATCAATGTGATAGTATTAAATTCACCATAGAAAAGGAGGTACACAACTCCCTTCATTTCTTGGATGTTCTTATCACAAAAAATACAGATGGTTCTCTTTCTCACCAAGTATACAGAAAGAAAACTCACACGGATAGATACCTCCATGCCGACTCACACCATCATCCATCCCAGAAAGTCAGTATTATAAACACCCTAGCCAGACGTGCATGGCGTGTCTCATATCAAGACCACTTAGAAGACGAGCTAAAGTACCTTAAAGAATCCCTCGTAAACAATGGTTATAAAAGTAAAGATATTAATAGAGTCTTCCGCAACATAAAAAAGAAAAAGAAAAAGAAAATCAATAAAAAAGAATTTGATATAACCCGCCCTAGAATTACTCTTCCATATATACATGGCACCACTAACAAGATTGCAAGTGTTCTAAAAAAGAATAACATTATGGTGTCGTTTGCTCCTCCCAATTCCTTGAGAACCATGCTTGACAAAGCCAAGGACCCCATCGATCCCAAAAACCAAAAAGGTGTATACAAAACACCTTGCTCATGTGGTGAAGCCTACATAGGTGAGACGGGTAGATCAATCGCAATTAGATTAAAGGAACATAGCGCAGACCTACGACATGAAAGAGTAAAAAACTCAGCCATGGCTGAACATGCTCACAACACGAAACATCATATTTGCTTAGAAGACTCTAAGGTCTTAGCCATTGTTCCTCAATATCACAGAAGAAAAACTCGCGAAGCCATAGAAACTGAGAAATGTAGAAATAATTTCAACCGAGATGATGTCTTCAAACTAAAAGATGCATGGAAACTTGTAATTCATAAACTTAAAACAAGTTAAATGGATAAATCTAACCAAACATATACAATTTTAAAACAATTAAGAGCTACTTAATTTATTAAACATAAAGATAAGAAGGATAAATAATAAACACTCATTTAGAAACATACTTTAATATGACATTGAATTTATTAATAATCCCAACACTACAATATAAACTAAATAGTTGAAGTATTTAATATAACTACACACCTCCAACTTATATATCAATACTATTAATAACTTTTCAATATTATTAATTTTATAAGAAGGATAAATAATAAACACTCATTTAGAAACATACTTTAATATGACATTGAATTTATTAATAATCCCAACACTACAATATAAACTAAATAGTCAAAGTATTTAATATAACTACACACCTCCAACTTATATACCAATACTATTAATAACTTTTCAATATTATTAATTTTATAAGAAGGATAAATAATAAACACTCATTTAGAAACATACTTTAATATGACATTGAATTTATTAATAATCCCAACACTACAATATAAACTAAATAGTCAAAGTATTTAATATAACTACACACCTCCAACTTATATATCAATACTATTAATAACTTTTCAAATTATTAATAATTTTATAAAAAAAAAAAATACTATTAAAAACTTTCAAATAACAATTATACTTTATAGAAAAACATAACACATTAGATTTTTAAACATTAGAAAGAATAATAATAAATAATTTATTTATAACAAATTCCACTTAGGTTAAAGTCAAATTAAAAAAAATTTAGATAAAAGATTTTAACAACTAAACCGCCATGTTCCAAACCCTAACCCTAAAAACTAAACAAACAATATTTATTCTTCACTTCCCCGTGCTAAAGAAGAGAGTGAGATTTGCTTCTCTTGAGGATGAACCTGCTTAAAAGGTTCGAAACTGTCGATTTCAAAAATCATTCGTAGATTTCCTCTCATCACTATTTGATATTTGTTAAAACGTGAAGTCTACACGCTTCGACCTTCAAATTAGTTGATATGCTATTTGTATAATGTGTGTCGATCCTTTATATGGGTATTGAGTAGTATCAACAGATTTCATAATATAGTTTATCAGTTGTATTATTTGCTTAGGTGAATGCGTTTTCCAAAATTCTGTTTCGATTTGGTATTTTTATATAATACTTTGTTTATGATAAACGATGCCTGTAGGGTTTATCTATGGATATTTTAAAGATGTTTATTTCTATCAAGTTGATAAGAGTTCTGTACAATATACTTGATAAATTTATAATGATCCTGTATATATATATCGTAATACTATAATGCTCTGTTTAAATGATTTAAACTTCTGTATGTATTCGATTTTGTAAATCTTTCTAGTTTGTGTGTATTGTATCATGTCTATAATAATAGCTTGAATAGCAATATTATTTATCTCAATTGTATAAGTATGATTACTGTATAAAAATCTATGATGAGATAAGTGGATTTTACAGCTAGGTTTCTGACATTACTATTTAAAAATAAAAGGTGTTTACATTAAGAAATTTCATGTTTAAGAGAGCAGGATTCTGCTTATGGAAATCTATTTTATTCACAACAATAAACACTACTATTTACAGATCATCTCATCTATGTTACTTAAACATCTTCCTGTACTAGAGTACATCACCTATGGTGAAAGGAAAAATAAAGGAAGAATTTTATAATCATTCATTCTATATTTTCAATCTTTATTTGTCCATTCATTGTACAAAATTAATCTATCAGTTTAGAAGTCTAATCATTCTTAACAGTTGACCAATATATATCCAAAAAAACTATGATATCATAAACATACAGTTTCATAATATAGTTCAACAGTTCAAAAGTAAATAAATTAAAAACAAGTAGAACCTGATAACCGATAGGGTGGACAAACACCCAAAGAGGACCATTCCTCCCAACCTTCTCCAGAAAGCAGCCAAGATCACTTTCTTTTGGACCCCCGAGCCTGTTCACTGAACCACCAGGATGAAGATACTATGTATAAGCAAGACACTCAAGTTGTACTTCAGTAATCAAGAAGACTTGCATACAAACCACTCATATGTACTTGAACAATCATGAAGACTTGCGTACATATCATACTCTTGTACTTCAGCAGTCAAGTAGACCTGCATACATAGTACTCTGCAACTCAGTAGTAAGACAGTCTTACTCTGCAACTCATTACCTAGCTTCCCCTCATTGAATCTGTTGTGTGCTTAGTTGTAATACCATAAAGAATTTTATTTATCTCCATACAGAATGTGTGAGCCAACAACTCAATTCAATGGCTATAAAAGATTCCCTAGGTCTTTTGGTTCAGTTTCACAATTAATGAGCCACCAACTCAGTTCCACCATCCTTGGGGAACATGACCACAATTTTAGGGAAGTTGTCCCATAACAACAACTAGTAATTGAGTGCAGATGCTGCCACTTGTCCATTTCCTTCTACACCAGATTCCATTCCTCCTAGTGGGTTAGTGAGCACTCTTCAAAAGTCCCTTTGGGTGAGTGTCTCCTATTTTAATTTATTAAATAATAATATTATTCATTTACAGTCATCCTTGACCATCCTTGGTCATTAATACAAAACTCTACAATAAAAGTTAAAGTAATGTTTTCCCACAAACATAAAATGTTTCAAGTACTGTGTAGGTTACAAACACCCCCTCTTAAGTTCAACATCGTCCTCGATGTTACTTATTCATCATCAAAGCCTTCTTGGAAAAAAATTGGATATGTTGCCCGCATATGGCTCTTCGATTCCCAGGTTGTTTCGTCTGGATTAAGGTGCTTCCATTGCACCTTTACCTGTACAATGGTGTGATTCCGGAGCAAAATTTCCCTCTTATTGAGGATACAATTTGGTTCCACCTGAAAATCTCCGTATGGTTCCACCTGTATGTCATTCCAATAGATTACATGAGTAGCATCATGTACATACTTTTTCAAAATAGAAATATGAAATACATTATGTATTTTTATATTAGGTGGTAAGGCTAATTGATATGCAACTGGTCCAATTCTTGATAGTATTTCAAATGGTCCACAATACCTGGGTGCTAATTTAGCACAACTCTCAAGCTTAGAAGAGATTTTCTTGGGTTTTACCTTAACAAAAACACGCTCACCTACTTGGAATTCTTTCTCAGCTCTTTTCAGATCTGCATGACTCTTTTGTCAGTCTTGTGTAATTTTCAAATTGCCTTGTACCTACTTCACTGTTAGTTCGATCTATTTTAACAAATATGGTCCTAACATTAATCTGTCAACAAGATTACTCAAAGATCGATATGAGTATTACACTTTCTGCCATACAGAATTTCAAAAGGACTGAGTTTAGCTGAAGCTTGATAGTGATTGTTATAAGCAAATTCAACTAAGTGCATATATTCCTCCCACTTACCTGATCTTTAACATACATTCTTAACATGTCTTCTAGAATCTGATTTACCCTTTCAGTTTGTCTGTCAGTTTGCGAATGAAAAGATGTGTTGAAATTTAATTTAGTATCTAAACCTTTAAACAATGACTTCCAGAAATTTCCAGTAAATTTAGAGTCTCGATTAGAAATTATTACCTTGGGAATTCCATGCAAACAAAAAATTTGGTTCATAAACACATCAGCAATGTTAGTAGCCTTAAAAGTAGTTTTAACAGGTATAAAATGAGCTGCTTTACTAAGCTTATCCATCACTACCATTATTGAATTATTCTGCTTTTGATTTTTAGGAAAACCAGTTATAAAATCAATGCTGATAATTTCCCACTTCCACTCTGGAATTGGCAATGGCTGTAATAGTCCAGCTGAGTGTTGATGCTCAGATTTAACTTGCTAACATTCAAATCAGCTAGCTATGTATTCATCCACCTCATTTTTCATGTATTTGGCCAAAATTAATCTTTTATTAACATCATTATCATCTTTTGGTAACCAGGGTGTCCTGAATAAGGACTTCTATGCACTTCATTTAAAATCAACAACTTAAGTTCAGGTACATTAGGCACATACAGTCTATTTTTATATAGCATTAGACCTTTTTCATTCAAACTGTGATCTGTTATTATATTTTCATAATTATTTTCTGCAACTTTTTCCTGTAATTTCTGATAATTTTTATCCAATTTTATCCCTTCTTCAAGCTAATTTTCTAAATCTGTTTTATAAGTGTTGATTGCTGCCATGAAATTTAATTTTGCATTTCTGCTTAAGGCATCAGCCACTTTATTTTCTTTACCTTTTATGTGTTGAATCTCGAAATCATATTTGCTAAGGAAATCTAACCACCTAGCTTGCCTTGCATTCAGATTTGGTTGGTCCAACAAATATTTTAGACCCTTATTATCTGTCATTAATGAAAACTTCCTACCGATCAGATGATGGTGCCACATCTTTAAAGCATGTATCACGACAACAAACTCTAGATCGTATGTAGCGTAGTTCTTTTCATGAATTTTTAGCTTCCTTGACTCATACACTATTACGTGACTTTCTTGTGTTAAGACTCTGCCAAGCCCATCATTGCATGCATCAATGCATACAACAAAGTCCTTGTTAGGATCTGCAATTTTTAGAATAGGTGTAGTTGTTAACAGTTCTTTCAGTTTCTTAAAACTCTCTTCACACTTTTGATCCCAAACAAATTTCTTTCCATTCTTTTGTAAAGAGGTTATGGGATTTGCGATTCTTGAGAATCCTTCTATACATTTTCTATAGTAACCTGTGATTCCCATGAACGGTCGTACATCTATTACATCTTTAGGGACAAGCCATTCGTTAATTGATCTTATTTTATCTGGGTCAACTGAGATTCCATCCTTGGATATCACATGACCTAAATACTATATTTTATCTTTGAAAAATTCACACTTACTGAATTTAGCGTACAATTGATGTTCTCCTAAGATTTGTAAAATTATTCGCAAGTGTTCATCATGTTCTTCCTTAGTCTTTGAATAAATTAAAATGTTGTCAATGAAAACAATTACAAACTTATACAAATACTTATGTAAAACATTATTCATTAGACACATGAATATTGCTGGAGCGTTAGCTAGCCCAAAAGGCATAACTACGAATTCGTAATGCCCGTAACGGGTTCGAAAAGCAGTTTTAAATATATCTTCATCTTTTATCGTGACTTGATGATATCCAGATATCAAGTCTATTTTAGAAAATATCATTGCTTCGCGTACTTGATCAAACATATCTTATGCGGGGTAGAGGATATCTTTTTTAATTGTCATTTTATTTAACTAATGATAGTCTATGTATAAATGCAAGGTACCATTCTTCTTTTTAACGAAGATGACAGGTGCTCCCCAAGGAGACACACTTGGTCTTATGCAGTTTTTATCGATTAATTCTTTTAACTGTGATTTTAATTCGTTAAGTTCCAGGATGTTCATCCGGTAATGAGCTTATGAGTTTGGTACCGCACCCGGTACTAGCTCAATGGTGAAATCCAATTCCCTTTTTGGAGGTAGACCTGGAATTTCTTCCAAGAATACATCTGCAAAGTCTCTTAGTACTGGTCTATCTTCAAGTTTTAAATTATCTTCTTTAGTTGTGTGTTCATCATTAATTACATTTACAACAAATATTTTACATCCTTTCGTACAACCTTTTTCACTTGCAAAGCATAAATATGTCTAATTGAAGTTTTTCTAGGGATTCCTTTTACTGTTTCTGGTTCTCCTTTATTATTCAAACATGTAAATGTCTTTTCAAAACAATTCAAAACTACCCTATGATTTTCCATCCAATCCATTCCGATTAAGACATCATAAGACCCAAACGGTAATACAGTCAGCTTTAATTGTGTCTTTAACTGACTCATAAGCAAATCACAATTTTTAACAAAATCAACTACCTTCCTTTTTGTTCCTGTAGCTAACTGAACCAGCCAAGATTTATCAAAATTTTCTACTTTCAATTTACAGCTTTTTACAATATCAGGTGATACATAACTCAAACTTGCACCTGGATCAATTAAAATATAGATAGGTTTGTTCTGTAGCATACCTTCGATTTCGACCATTGAAGTTTGATGATCAGCCTGTCGATTTTCCAAGGCTACATTGATCCTGGGCATTTCCCTTGCTAAGTCGCCAAATGTTGGTTATGACTACACTGTATGAATGTTGCTGACTGTTCTTTTCCTGTTAGGATAGTTTGCTTCAATACGCGGTCCTTGACATTCATAACATTTTAAAGGTGCCTTTTGTTCATTATTTGTAACATAATTATTAGGCATGTTTCTTGCAACTGTAAAATTCTGCGGTGCGTTACTTCTAAAATTATTTCCTTTAAAGTTTTTGCTATGGAAATTTCGCTTGTTATTCCTAGCATTCCTATTAGAATTATAAAATTTTCCTTTTATGCTCAAAGTTACTGGGTTTATTACTCTTCCAGCTAGATACACCTTCTCTTTTTCTATTTTGTTCAAAATAGAAGTTTGCTTTCCTCATAGTTTCCTCAACAGTCTTAGGGTTGTCGTACTCAATTCTGTCTTTGATATTAAAAGGTAAGCAACTCAGAAATATTTGTATTTTAGGATTCTCATCCACAATGTAAGGTACATATCTTAATTGACTTAGAAATTTACTACTTAATTCTTTCATGTTCACAGAACCCAATTTTAAATCATAGAATTCTTTAGCTTTTTCTTCATAGTACTGTTCAGACATAAACTTCTTCTTAAAATATTTCTTAAATGTACTCCAAGTTACACTCTTTTCTTTAATGCTTTTTACTCTCTTTATATCCTTTCACCAAATATCTGCTTTCCTAGTCAGATTATAAATGACCATCTTAGCTTTCAGCTGATCCGAATAATCATAAATTTGAAAGTATTTCTTCATACTTGACAGCCATGGTTCGACTTCTTCTCCCTTTTCATTTTCACCGTTAAATGTTGGGGGTTTTTATCTTCTTGAACTCCCCTGAAATATGTTCATATGGTTTATAATTTCTCCTTTTTGGTGTACATGCACTTTCATTGTTGTCACTAGAGTACTTATGTTTCTTTTTACGTATTTTAACATTAACTTCGGAAGATGGGCTACTATCATCATTAGAGAATCTTAACTTCTTACCTTTGTGTTGGTAGGACATGGTTCCAGATTCAGAACTAAATTCTGTTCTTTTATCTTTTTCATCATTATGAAATTTATCCAGTAATACTTGTTTCAGCTCTTCCTGTGCCTTCAGAATCCTTTCATTTTATTCCTCAACAGTTTTTATTTCATCTTTTAAATCTTTAACTGTTCAAAGTATTTCAGATGAATTATCATTTAATTCTATGTAAATTTATTCGTTAACATGTTCATTTTCATTATTATTTTGTTCATTATGATGAGATCTGTCCTCAGTAGATTCTTCTGGTCCTTCCATACCTGCAAATTAAATACCACATGTTCTGTACAGAAACAAATTAAAACAAAAATTAGTAACTGTGTTTTCTTTTTAAATTTTCTATTGCACGAGTTGAGCCACTTTCAGGCCTAGTGTTTGAACTTGTGCTTTGATACCACATGTAACATCCCCAAATTTCATCAAAAATTAAAAAATTTCTAAGCAGTTTATTTGCTATTAAATTCTATGCGGAAGTAAAAATGTGAATGTTCATCATATTTATTATTGCTTGATTATACTCTTAAATGCAATAACTATTTGTTTACATCTGTCGTCGATTTAAAGGTGTCTTAACGACATTTAGATAGGTAATTGTTCCTATGTTTTAAGTTAACATTATACTGTACTTATTACACCATTACACCTGCACTAGTTCTCCTAACTCATTTATATAATTGTCTCGTATCTTCATTGATTCTAGTGTGATATTCGAAGACTATCTTATTGTCCTTTCAACATTGAAGTAGGGATTTAAATCTCTTGTACTGTTTAAGAGTATTTATGAATTCATTTATTTATTTATCTTGAATACGTTGAAAGTCAGGTCATTACATACAACTGTTACGTCATGGATAAATGTATAATGATGACATTCAAAGCTCTACGTCTTTAATCCCTAACTTTTCTTTTATTATTAATGTTGTTATGTTTCTTATTATTCTTATGTCGTAATATGTTTAAACTTAGTATTTGATTATGTGTAAATCCTTTTTGAAAAGCAAGAGAGTTTTGGAGCAGCCGTGAGGCTTACTTAGCTTTTAAATCTAATGTATGTTATGTCATTTTGTTTAGGTTACAGGTAGGACTATTATGCATGAAATGGCTAAGGTTTTCATATATTTTAAGGGCCAAGGTTGAAAACCTAGCTTTATAATTATATTGCCAAATCTTATTATTATTATGACCCTAACTAAGGTTGAAATGTCCTAGCCCTAATGGCTTCTTTCAAGGTGAAGGCGTATCACTAAATAACATTGGTATAATATAACATTTGTGTCTATACCTTTGACCAAGGTTCTTGGTGCACTTTGTGAATTGGAAATTCGAATGGAAAACAACATATTTAAACTATACGCTATGGGTAAAAATTGATTGTATAGTGGATGCCGACCGAGCTCATTTATGGGCCATGTGAAGGTTGGTAGAAGCTTACTACGTAAGGGACAAAGCCCTAACTCCTCGCTGGTATTGGATTTGTTAATGCTGTGGCGTGAGGGTTTGGAGAGTCGAGCTCTCGTTTGGCCGCCATGGCCATTCGAGCACCACTGCACAGTTTCCAGCTTTAAACTTTATAAAAATGACAATGTGGCCTTGCTTGTTCAACCTAATGCTACCGTGGTCTTGGTTACTCGGTTGAGCTACTCTCAGGGCGCTTAGTCTCTTCGGCGAGAGGTACGAAATGGTTCCAACACTCGTTCAATATTTTAAATTCTTTGTTTATATTTCAAAACAGAACATGTCTAAATGCCACGTGCGCTTTGGCAGGAGGTTTTCCAGTTGCTTGCTACTCGTTGTTCTCTTCTAAGCTTACGACTATGACCTGACTGAGTCGAAGCAAAACCCCATTGGTTTAATACCACGGTAAGCCCCCGGTTTCGCTATGAAGTCTCCTCTTTCAACGAATTAGATTTTCACTGTCGGTGTTTGGTATTTATTATGTTGTAAGCCTTTGGGAATTCGAAAGGTTTAGAAGCATGTACAAAAAGGTGTTGAGTTCGACCATAAATTTTAATGAAAAGATACGGAATTTGAGCTTCGTTTTGTTTGCATCTAAGTCTCTGTCAAGATTGATACTATTTTTCTCATGTGATTATGTTTGGCTTGGAGCCTTTAGTTGGATTTGTAAATGTTTGAATAGATTACATTATGGTTAAACTACTCCATGCATTTTCTGGGTTTTTTACTTCTAGGTTTGGAAATGATGTTTATGTAAAAAGGATTTCGGCATTATCATTTTGAATACGATTTGTAACAGGGTTGTCTAGGAAGAAGATTATTTCAATGGTTAAAAGTTGAATGTGTAACTGTTTTGGGCCAAGCCCTAACTTGATTCTGTGTTTAGATTTTATTACTATGTTGGTTCGGTGTTTGACTTGTCTCTAGTTTCGGTTATTACAGGGTTGAAACCCTAAACCTCATTGTGTTATAACTTCATTAGATGTAAATAATATGACCAAGTGATATCTTTCTCAAGAGACTCGAACCCATGACTTTTAAATAAAATATTCCTTTAATAAGATGGCAGCGTTGTAACCCTTAGATTTCATCGAGTTCTAATTGTTTTGATATATTCTGTGTAACTTCATTTGGTTGACTGTATAATGTTTCACACTTGTTGTTGTTGGGATTAACCTTGTTCAGAATAATTTGATGACCCTAGGGTGAGTCCTTTCGGTCTCGAACCCTTGCTATATGATTACAATGGCTCTTCCATATGACACTGTAATAATCTTTGATAAATTTTAAACATTGTTTCAAATGTTAACTCGTTACAGGGTTATTAATAATTCTAATGTTCAACTATTTGATATTTGTTAAAACGTGAACTCTACAGGGTTCGACCTTCGACTTAGTTGATATGCTATTTGTATAATGCATGTTGATCCTTTATATGGGTATTGAGTAGTATTAACAGATTTCATAATATCGTTTATCAGTTGTATTATTTGCATAGGTGAATCCGTTTTCAGAACTCTGTTTCGATTTGGTTTTTTTATATAATACTTTGATTATGATAAACAATGCCTATAGGGTTTATATATGGATATTTTAAAGATGTTTATTTCTATCAGGTTGATAAGAGTTCTGTACAATATACTTGATAAATTTATAATGATCCTGTATATATATATCGTAATACTATAATGCTCTGTTTAAATGATTTAAACTTATGTATGTATTCAATTTTGTAAATATTTCTAGTTTATGTGTATTGTATCCTGTCTATAAATAATAGCTTGAATAGCAATATTATTTATCTCAGTTGTATAAGTATGATTACTGTATAAAAATCTATGATGAGATAAGTGGATTTTACAGCTAGGTTTCTGACATTACTGTTTAAAAATAAAAAGTGTTTACATTAAGAAATTTCATGTTTAAGAGAGCAACAGTCTTCTTATAGAAATCTTTTCTATTTCAAACAATAAACACTACTATTTACAGATCATTTCATCTAGGTTACTTAAACATCTTCCTGTACTAGAGTACATCACCTATGGTGAAAGGAAAAATACAAGAAGAATTTTAAAATCATTCATTCTATATTTTCAATCTTTATTTGTCCATTCATTGTACACAATTAATCTATCAGTTTAGAAGTCTAATCATTCTTAACAGCTAACCGATATATATCCAGAAAAACTATGATAGCATAAACATGCAGTTTCAGAATATAGTTCAACAGTTCAAAAGTAAATAAATTAAAAACAAGTAGAACCTGATAACCGATAGGGTGGAAAAAAACCCAAAGAGGACCATTCATGTCAATATTCTACAGAAAGAAGCCAAGATCACTTGCTTTTGGACCCCCGAGCCTATTCACTGAACCACCAGGATGAAGATACTATGTAGATGTAAGACAGTTAGGTTGTACTTCAGCAATCAAGAAAACTTGCATACAAACCACTGATATGTACTTCAACAATCATGAAGACTTGCATACATATCATACTCATGTACTTCAGTGGTCAAGTAAACTTGCATGCATAATACTTTGCAACTCAGTAGTAAGATAGTCTTACTCTGCAACTCATTACCTAGCTTCCCCTCATTGAATCTCTTGTGTGCTTAGTTCTAACACCATAAGGAAAAAGTTCTATCTCCACAGAGAATGTGTGAGCCAACAACTCAATTCCATGGCTATAAAAGATTGCATAGGTCTTTTGGTTTAGTTTCACAATTAATGAGCCACCAGCTCAATTCCACCATACTTGGGGAACATGACCACAATTTTTGGGAAGTTGTCTCATAACAACAGTTAGTAATTGAGTGCAGATGCTGCCACTTGTCCATTGCCTTCTATACTAGATTCCATTCCTCCTAGTGGGTAGTGAACACTCTTCAACAATCCCTTTGGGTGAGTGTCTCCTATTTTAATTTATTAAATAATAATATTATTCATTTATAGTCATCCTTGACCATCCTGGGTCATTAATACAAAACTTTACAATAAAATTTAAAGTATTGTTTTCCCACAAACATAAAATGTTTCAAGTACTAGGTAGGTTACATAAAGCTATTCCAATTCTTCCTTTTTCCTTTAAATGTGAGTTATTGTAGCGAACAAGCAGCTATTGTCAATTGAATCAATAGTCCCACAGAATCCGACAAACATTCCAGTGCTCCTGAGGTAACCGATTGAACATGACAACATTTCCAAGAAAGGGATTCCTAGTTACAAAAATTCCAAATCGGTTAGCTCTGAAATTGCACTTGGCAATGCTTTTAGCATGGTTTGAGACAAATAGAATTTACAGAGTGATCGTTGATGTCTCTTCTATCATTAATTCAATTTTTTCACCTTATTTATCATAATTTTATTTTCACAGTCTACTTTAATGCTCTCTTCTTCTGCTTAGTGTTTGAGTAACATGGCATCGGATCCTTTCAATGATGTATATACTCTATGTGTCCTCGAAGGTTTTTTTTAAAGTCCCTTGCCGCTTGTGTTTTAGTGCCTTGCCAGGTTTCATTAGGCTTCATCATCGGAACTTTGCCTTTTCCTATGGCAAGGAATTCGCTACAACGCAACTTTTTCACTTGTTATAATTAGATATCAATTGAGAGATCAAATTAAATTGGCATTATAAATATGTATTAAATGAAGATATTTTAAAAGGTTTAATGATGAACTTTGAAACCCCCCATGAAATATGTACTAGAAATTTGAAATGAATGTATAATTTTATTTGATTGTGTATTGAAATACACACACACATCCACCCAGTGTTAGTGCAAAATTTGAAGGTCTTAAGTGTGAAAATATGAAGTAAAAGGAAACACTTTTTGCTTTTTGTTTACTAAAATAATTATAGAATTTTACATTTTTTCAACTTCAATCCCTCAAAACTCATATTATATTTCAGGATTTCACTTTAAGGTAAAAAAAGATTTGTAGGTAATTGTGTTACCCAATACCTATTTTTTTTTGTAAAAACGATCATGGACATCTACTACGATAATTTTTTTGTTTACTAAGTGCATATAATTTAAAATTTTACATTAGCATAATAAGTATAATCCATTATGTTTTTTTAGTGACGGCTATTCATATTTGGGAAAAAAATTATGTTGCCACAATCTAAAAATATTGTACAAGTGCATGAATGATTGTTGGGGAATTTTCAGGTTTAACCAATATTTTTTTATTTAATGAAATTGAGTAAGACAAATAATGGTGATGTTTCAAAACATTTTGTGATCAGTCAATTTTCATTTTGATGTCATCATCACTAAGAAAACTAAAAGTGAGCTTTTGAAGAGGACAGAGAGGGGAATTGCACTATGATTTTTACTATTTTTTTGGTGTTTTCATTTTGAAGTTATTGAATTTGCATGTAGTTTTCATAATAGTATAATTTTGAAGTGATAGAGTATAGAATAAAATTATTAATAAATAGAAATTATTGATGAAAAGAAATAATTCTTATATAATTAGAAACTAGATTTAAATATGAATTGCAACATACCCCTTTACTGAAAACATTTTATGTTTGAAGAAGACATTATCTTAAATTTTTTTAGTTTTATATTTGGACAAGTGTCCAAGGATGACTGTAATTGCACAATATTATTATTTAAATAAAAAAATAGGAGATACTCACCCAAGGAGAATTGTTAAAAGAGTGTTTACTGACCCACTAGGTGGAATGGAATCTAGGGTAGAAGGCAATGGACAAGTGGCAGCATCACGAGGCAAGTAACTAGCCGTTGGTATGGGAAAACTCCCTTGAATTGTGGTCATAGTGCCCTGAAAGATGGGACTGGAGCTTGAGGCTCATTTATTGAAAAATGACCACCAAAAATACCTAGGCATCTTGTTAAGAGCCATCGAATTTTGGATTGAGGTTCATCACTTTTCCTGACGAGGAAACTTACCTTGTGGTTCTGTTGTATGCACACAAGAGATTCGATGAGGGGAAGTCTAGGTTTTTGATCATGGTGTAAGTCTGCCTTGTTTACTGGTGAGTGCAGATTTTCTACTATTGAGTGCAAAGATTGAGGTTTTTGGAAAGTCTCTATTGATTGCTGGTTATACAAAATTGAGTGCCTTGATTCTACACATAGTTCTTATACCTAATGGTTCAGTAAACAAGCTCGAGGGTCCAAAGGAGGCAAGTAGATTAGCTGGTCCTTCTGGAGAAGGTTGGGAGGAACAACCCTCCTTGGGTGTTTGTCCACCCTATCTACAGTTACAGGTTCTACTGGATATTTCCTCTCTAAGTGGTTAATTTACTTTCTATAATTGTTGGTTTAATACTCTTTAGCTAACTAATGATAATACAGAAGTATAAGTGTGAATTTATGATCTGTTAGGATTTTGTAGACTGCTGAATATATTTATGAATTGATAGAATAAATGCCTCTCTGTATTTTTCCCCATATTGTTTTCTCTATCGTACTCTAGTATAGAGAAGGAGAATTAAGATAGATAAATGATAGGCAGAATGTAGAATGAATGAATAGATTAAGATTGTTTTGTTTCCTTAATTTCCTTATATGTTAGATTTACTGTAATTCATTAGCTACTTGGTAAATTACATAACTTAGGTTTTCTGTCAAGATTAAACATAGAAATAATGATTTTATTCAGACAGTATAGTATCTCTATTTTTGCAGTAACAAATTTATATAGGGTTTAATATTTCCAAGTTTTCTAAACTCTGCAAAAGAGTTCTTTATTATAGCCTCTTACCAAATATCCATTCAAAATTTCTAATAAGACTTTTATTTATCTATATTATAATTATTTTAACATCAAAACAGTAACCCATATTCATGATTGAAAACAACTATCACTACAAGCAGATTAAACCAAATTGTTAACACTTATATCGTTATTACCATAGATCCTTTAACAAAAAAAAGTCTGTATTGAATGAATGTTCTTATACTGACAGAACCCCAATTTCTCTAATATAACATTTAGTATTCATTCAACACTTGATAAATCAAATTGACTATCAAAGACAAGTTCGACCACCTATTCGAAACCTTCATCATTTCTTTATTTACCATGTCTTATTTTATTAGTAACCGAAACCCCTTAAAGAACATAGTATTCACCAAACAGGGTTTTGACTAAGACACTATGCCATGTATTATATTTATACATGTAATCATTCATGTACAGTTGAATTCATATTACAGGAAATACTATTGACGAAAGGTCATTTGTCTTTAAAACTATAAAAATAGTCATTCTCTTGCAGAAGCAGCTTGAAGCAATAAACCCAGTTTTTAAACAAAACAATAGTAGATATACTGCTTTAGCAAAATCAAATGCCTATCGATATTATTCACCTACACAAACAAAACCAAGTTTGAAACTACAGTCCGAGAGACTAAGCCATTCGGCTTTTCAACACTTTAAACATTCAATTTATCATCATCACATGCCGAACCAAGGGTTCGAGGCTACAAATAGTCCCATACATCGAAACGAAGAAGAGGTTACGGTTTAAGTTTTCAAACAAAGCATTAAACCTTGGCTCTCAGCCATTAACCAAATACAACATACATTGACATCAAATAACACTGAGCATTGATTTGAGGCATAGTATAAAAACCATAGGACAAACCCTTTTCATTTATCTAATAGTCGAGGGTTAAAACCCTGGAAACAAGTAATACATTTCGACATACAGTAACACTGTAGAATACCTTATAAGGGTAGGTCGAGGATTCAATCCTCCCTACGCATGCGTCATAGCATGAAGGCATTCAACATCGACCACACCTTTTTAAAATAGAAAGCTTCGGCCAAACCAAACACAGCTAATAGTTGTCAGGAGAAACCACAGGAGAAACCACTGAGACTTACCGTTTCAAGTAGTAGTTTCCCACTTAGCTTGAGCATAGAACCCTGTAGGTGAAAGCACCTGCCAATAACACAAATGGTGGTTAAACTTAAATTCCAAGCTTAAAACAATACAGACGATTACATCAACACGAAAATTTCAAAAGAGACATTACCTTTACATTAAACTGAAGGTTGAAATCAACAGCTTCTGCAACCGACTTTGAATCCAGATTCATGCACAACTTGCTTGATTAAGCAACTATTACATCCACAGTAACTGGCTTGGATCTTAAACCCTGAAAACTATCAACCCTTCCCTACAGGTCGTGGTATTGAACCTGAGGAAGGATTCCTCAAGAACCAGCTTCGAAGCTGAGCACCACTACAACTGACATGACTTTTCCTGAGCCATTCAAATACCAAAACAATGCAGTGAACTTCCACACCAGAGCTCGGCTCTTAAACTATCAAATTGTAACAGTAATCACTCTCAGGTCACAGTTTCAAATCGTGGGAGAAGCTCTCAAAACCTGAAAACAAAACCCTAAATCTTCGCAGGCCTGTCGGCCTCGTTACTGCACCACTCGTGAACAATGAATGTAGAATGGTTATGCTACCTGAGTGATAAGCCCGAGAGCTGTTAGGGTTAGCACCTTAACCAAGGAGACCATGTGAACGTTACCACGTCGGATGCCAATAGGCATTCCACTCCTGCTGCCTTTATTACACTTTTAATAATTGAGCTACCAACGTACTGTTTCCTGTCAACGTAACCGCATATCAAACCTTTCCAAACATTCTCCATAGTAACACTTACCAACTTCCAATTTAAGTAGGGTCGTATGTTATCAAAGTTTACATTATCGTTTCTATGCTTAGCTAGGTGTTACATTGTAGCACATCAAGGTTATTGTTGGCCATTATCACGATGGAATTCATAACCCTAGTATATCATATAATTCCCTAAGTCCAAAGACTCATGTTTATTGTCAATACGTTAGTAAATTATATAGAATACTTTTTAATCAAACCTTTCGGGTATGGTATTAGCACCATATTAAGGATTAATAAATATTTCTTTTGGAGTTGTACAAAGTATATAATGTACAACTAGAAACATTAGATAAGTCACTTAATAATTTATCCCCTTGGTCATGCTCTTATGGAAGAGAATAATAAAAGGAGTTTTTGCAATACATCTCCAAGCCTAAATCCTAATGATCTAACATGTTTAAATTTCGAGTCATAAGACATTTATATATCGAAACACTCTATTCTCAAATCCTAAGTTCAGAACCTTTAAACATTATACAAATTTATGAACTTTACAAATTACACAACGTCGAGAAGGAAGTTAACAGTATGACAAGCATATAGGCCACTTTTCTAGGATGAAGTGGAAGAAGCTTTTAGAGTAGAAATTCATTCAAAGATTTAAGTAGAACACTTACAGAAGTAAGACTGAGATTCAAAACATTATTAAGCTCTCTCCATGAAGTACATCAGACTTATCACTAGACATTGACGGTTAACTGAAAGTGCATTTAAGACTTCTTAGAAATAATTTTCATTACTGGGAAGGACGTATCTTTCTTACCTGCAATTCTGCGAAAAATAAGGTTCAAATGCTTTAGCATAAATGCTAAGTAAGCCTCGGGGTACCCATAGGACCCCTTCATCATCAAAAGAAGAACAATAGTTAGCACTTATAAACATTAATAATTGTTTAAGCATTGACTTAAGTAATCTAAGAAGTACAGCTGAGACAAGAAAACAATCAATAGCATCTTAATGTAGATTTAATTTCATCTCTTATCATGTCGCAAAACAATATATTTATGACCATTACAAACATTTATTTCAACATGTCGACATAGAAGCATTTAATATAATTTCGCACAGCAAAGTACAGCATTTAATGCTACGTTGAAAAATTTTAATTTTTTGTGAAATTTCGGGATGTTACATGAGTCTATGGGTATAGGTTCAACAAATAATCTTTAAAATTTGCAGGTGTTTGGCTTCTCCAAGCTATAGTTTTGTAAAAATGCATGACATTTTTAAAAAACACTAACTCTAGGTTGGTAGAGAGTTTTAAACTCTCAACCAATAGTATTTCTTTTGAAATAAATGTATCTAATTAAATAAAACATTGGATTGAGGTTTAAAAACAACACACTCCAAAATGTGTTTCCCAACTTAGTGTTTTCAACCTTAATATAATCAAAACAATTTTTTCCTTTTTAACATGTAAAGATCATTCTTTATTAATACAACCTATAGAAAAATTACAATTCTTTTTAGGAATGAAAAGTTACTGAAAAACATTAACAAATACTTTTTTTCTTTAATAAGTTATGTAACAAGAAAATGTAATTTTTTTATAAAATATTAATATTTCTTTGTAAAATTATATACATACAATTTGCTGAAATATATTTTTGTATATCTATAATAATATGTATGAAAACAAAGTCATACTAAAAATAGAAAAATACATTGAATTTATTGTGGCTTATACTTCCATACCACATAAGATTATAAAATTATACACTGAAATATATTGTTTTGTATGTTTATAATAGTATGTATAAAATTGAAAACAAGACATACTGAAAATGTAAAAATGCATTGAATTGGTTGTGGCTTATACATTCTATATCACATAAGTAACACACATTGAAATATGGGTAAAATATTTGTTACTGAACACAAATTCAAATGTATTTTTATATGTAACATCCCAAAAAAAATCACAAAAATTTAAAATTTTTTGACATAACAATTAATGCCTATTCAAACTGTGCAGAATATAATAATGCATAAAAGATTGTCTTGCTGTACTAAATACCATGCTGGTTTATAGTATAAGATTTGCGACTAGATGATTTAAGTTTATGTCTTGATATTATTCATACTTAGTTGTACTATTACAAAACTTCTATTGTTGTTGTTATGATTGATGATTTAACTAGTTTGACTAATGTGCTTTTGTTGATGATGAAGGGGTCCTACGGATGCCCCGAGGCTTACTTAGAATTCGTGCTAAAGCATGTGAATTTGTACTTGTGGTAGTTTACAGGTAAGGATTTAAATTTTGCGACAAGTGACCGAACAGTTTTTCAGTAATCTCCTTTATAAAAATATTTGAAGAGATAAGACATTGAGCACTCTACCGGGTGAGAAACTTTGGTTAAAGACTAAACGTTCAAGATAACGATAACTGGATATGCTTGCTGATGCAAACATTGCGTCTTATTTAAATGTAATCTATAAGTTTGTATTTGATTCTAGAGAATGTTTGTCTCGATCATGACTTAGTTTTATACTCAGAATTATATGTGATTTTCGTTTAAATTTCAAGTTGGACTGTACATACGTGTGTATTTCTTATCTCAATGTCAATTCATAGAAATTCTATGTATGAAAGATTTAATATCTCGTCTAGGAACTATATGCTACGATGATATTATAATGGTGATAATTTGAATTCATTGATTATTAAATTCATTACACTATACAATGAAATATATGTGTGTCGTAATTTATTAGATTACCCATATAATCCTTTTGCAATGTGTAATAAAATATTAACAAACTCTTATATATATAAGCTTTATGTGATATGTGTTGTGTGCATTTAACATGACCCTATGTGATACTATACAAAACCTAGCAACATGACTATGGGATTTATACCTTACCATTCGATATGTTTTGAATCATGTAACATGACTTACCATATAACATGTTCATTGCAATTAAATTATGATGTGAACGTTACAATGTCACAGGTTGGAAGATATTAACGTTGCCTATGCATTGAATGCACACATCTGCCGAGGTAGTGGAGTTCCACCGTGGATGATGTAGTGAGCTTGATCACGTGCTATTATCGTGGTGATAACAGCCCCTGTGATGAGTTATAGACAATACTGGTTCGATGGTTAACGAGCTAGCTCCTTCGTGGCTCCTTCGTGGTAGTAGTAATGATAGCTCATTTAATATGGTAGATTGCTTGGTGTTTCATGAATCTAACCCGGTGATCTCCACCATTGATTTTGCAGGGTTTTGATGGATGAGAGTTAAACCCTACCTCCATTACGTTCAAATTGTTATTGTTCCTTGGCATTCGGTGGTAGTGGTTCTGCGTCTGGCCGATAGGCAGAGGGTCTTTAGGGTTCTTGTTTTGCACTGTAGAGGCATAATGCCTGCATTTTGAACTCGTGACCTGTGGAAGGTTTAAGAGTCAAGTCTCTCCACTTCTTTTTACAGTGGTAATTTGTCACGGTTTGCAGCTTGGGGTCTGTTTCTTGGTGTGATTTGACACTCAGACCTGTTGAGAGTTTTTCTTTTAGAAATGGGTTCGAAATGAGAGGCCAAGTCCTCACCATGAATGATTACAAGTCTCTGCATTGTTTAACTGTTTAATGGTTGTTAGCTCGGTGTGGTTTCCTTCTTTCTCAGCATTTGACGATGTACAAGTTTACAATTGTAGTTGCACCTGTTTGGTGTTTTCTGCTCTATGCCAATGTTAAAAGGTAATGTGCTTCGAACCCCTTTTCCTATAGCTTCCATATTCGAACATTAACACAGTAATAGTTTCTTATTCAATATTGAAATCGTTCCTTTAAAAGAAAAAACTGTTCTTTAACCACATCTTCATTGTTGTTGCAGGTGCAGAGGTTCGGTGGCTTCTCAAGTCCGGGTGATGATGGTTGGCTACTGCTACACCGATCGGTAAGCCTCAGAGGTTTCCTTGTAACTTTGGTTAGATGGAAGTGTTGGCCTTCGAAATGTGTAGTCCGAGACCTTCATGTTTACCTCTCATCATTTGTAATTTGTCTATTAGGGTTTGTAAGAAAATGTATTAGATTGGGGAGGATAGTACCTCGACCCAAAGGGCACGAACCTTGTTGATTTTGACTTGTAACAGTCGTGGAAAAGAGTTCTTGTTTTCAGACTTGGATAATGTAAAAATCATATCTTTTAATGAACAATGATAGATTTTTGAAATCTATGGAATGGTTTCGGCCTGTGTGTAGTTCATTGATTTTAAAATGATGCTGCATTTTCATTCTATAAGAACTCCAAGGGTTAGGGTTTGACTTTTTTTTGAATGCATGGTTTTGATTTTGCTCCTCGAGAAGATCTTGGCATCAAACTTGTGTTTGTTGCTTCTGTTTAAAGTTGTTCCAAAGACAATGTAATAATTGGAATCCTGGAGATGATACTGAAATTTTAACTAGTTCAATCTATGGAAACGAATACAGCTTAAATGTTTGGTTTTAAGGCAAAAGAATATGTGATTTATGTTATGTTTATGGACTATTTAAATGTTGGCTGCGAGCCGAGATTTGATGAGACTATGAAGAAGAAACGAAATCTTGAGTTGGAAACCTGTTGTGATGTTGAATCCATAACTCAGTTCTATCTGTAATGTATAGATATTCTTTAATGTTTTTATTGCTATCGTTCAATGATAAACTCAAAAGTTTGAAGGTTTGGCTTGAAAGTGAAATGTGTAAAACCCTAGGTTTGAAACATAAGACTTCTATTGTATGACAAGAAGATTGTTTGCTATATTGAAATAATAAATAGCATAGTAGTAGGTAATTCTGTGCATGAAGAAATTGGTGTTTATTACTCTACACTGTTTTTAAAAAGGGAAAATGATAATAATATGCTGTATGTTGAGATTTGAATCAACAACTGTTATGATATAAACTTATATATGTTTTAAATACTATAACATAGAAAAATAATTCATATACTTTTAGAAAGGGGAATTATTTATTTCTAGACAACTGATATTTATAGAATGGAGAAAACATTACTGTGAATTCTGAAAACAATTATCTGTACAGAAAATGATAAGGAAAACACTGATACATGTATACATAGAAAATTAACAGTAAGCAGAAACTTAAGAAAATATAACATTTTTATCTTCTCATTCACATGGCTATTTTGCCTATCATTTATCTATCCAACTTAATTTGTCTCTGTACTACAGTACGATGCAGATCCACTTGCATGGGGAAAAATGCAGAGAACTATTTTATTCAATCAAAATCATTTCTATACAGAATCTTAACTTACTCAGAAAACTGAAATAAATTTATAAAATAAAAACAGTAAAAGTATTTATACAGCAGAACTTTAAATGCTTGAAATTAGAGAAAGATAATGGAATCTGTAATTGAAGATAGGGCCGACAAACACCCAAGGAGGCCTGTTCCTCTCAACCTATTTCAGAAGAAGCAGCCAACTGCTGGCTTCTTGTGAACCCCCGAGCCTGATTACTGAACCACTAAGCAGATGGAATTTGTGTAGAAGAGAGGCACTCAATATGCCTTCAGCACTCAGCATAAAACTCCTAAATTCAAAACATGCCTTCAACACTCAGCATCAAACTCCTGAAACCCAAAATAGTATTGCAGACTCACAACATGATCAACAACTCAGCATATCCCCTCATCAAATCTTTTGGGTGCAAACACAGCAAAACCCCAAGGTAAATTTCCTCGTCAGGAAAAGTGATGAACCTCAATTCATAATTTGATGGCTATTATATAGACTGCCTAGGTCTTTAGTGGTCAATTTGGAATAAATGAGCCTCAAGCTCCAGTCCCATCTTTCAGGGCATTATGACCACATTTCAAGGGAGTTGTTCCATACCAACAGCTAGTTAGTTGCATCATGATGCTGCCACTTGTCCATTGCCTTCTACCCCAGATTCCATTCCACCTAGTGGGTCAGTAACCATTCTTTCAATAGTCCTTTTGGGTGTTTGTCTCTTATTTTATTTATTAAATAATAAAATATTGTGCAAATTACAGTCATCCTTGGACACTTGTCGAACATAAAACTTTACAATAAAAGTTATCATAATGTTTTCCAACATAAAATGTTCTTTAGCGAAAAAAGATATATTACATTATATTTCAAATTTTGAATTTCAAATGACCAAAATGTATATATGCATATTCTAATCATACATAATGAATGTGCATTTATACTTTTATTAAAAAATTGTGTTGAAAATAAATGTAAATATTACTTTTTACATAGAAATTAAAAAGAGAATGCATTCTTGAGCGACATAGTTATAAATTATAACCCTTTTGCTTAAAATATATATATATATATATATATATATAACTTTTTTGTGTATATTAAATACATTTTATCCATTATCAAGATTTGTATAAACCAATATCATACTTGATAGGGATGATTAAACGAATATTTTTTTTTTAGTTTATTGTAGTTTTAATTAATGATTTATTTATTTATTTTTATAGTTAGTTTTTAAAATAAAATAAATTTATGTATTTAATTTAATTTTTAAGTTAGTTTATTACTTTGTACAGATTTATATTTAAATTTTATGTCATTTTTTTATATCCGTTATGTTGCATTAATGAAGAATCTTTATGAATATGTTAACAAATTTTGATATTGATTTGTGGATTTAATTAAACTACAATAATAACCGATTGTTAATGCATAAATCCAATTTTCTTTTACACACCATCACTTTTATATTAACAATAAATATAAATATCTGATATTATTATTTACATTATAAAACAATAGATGTAATTGGCTGCACATTTCAAATACATTATATAGAGGCATGCGATTTTTTTTTTCATTTTTTTATATTTTAAAAGCTTTTTTTAATTAATTTATTAATATTAAGACAGGTATATGTTTACATCAATTTTAATTACAAATTATTACAATAAATTAGATATGGCCCACATATAATTGATTGTTCATTTCATCTTTTCAAAAGGCTTTTGTTACTGCTTGACTCAATAAAAACCCAAGTCCATTTTACTATTATAACATTCAATGGTATAATTACTCTTAACAAGAGCCACGAGGTGGCAATGTCCCCGACATTGCGACCTGCTATTGCGAGGGAACATATGATGTGGGAAAAGGATAATTTTAGGGGCGAAATTTAGCCCATGGGCTATTTTTGCATGTTTTTTTTCACAAAAGGATTTGCCAATTTGCATTTTTGGAAGCCCTATTTCACCCATTGGGCTCGCTAGCTGATGCTATGAATTTTTGTTTTTCTAGACTTGGAAATTATCTCTGTTTTAAGTTTTATTTTATTTTTTATTTGGATATTTTGTTATGTTATTTACAATTGTTTTTTATTTCGATGTCTTCTTTTGTTATTCACATGAGTGGGAAATGACTAGTGCTAAGTGTCAAACGATGTTCTCGATCATGACAATTTATTTTTGTTATAATACTCGAAAATTATAATTTTCCAAAGCTATGTAAACACAGTATGATATAATGTTTAATATTGCAAATTTTTTAGTTGGGCACAGATATAGAGGTCAAGCAACTTGATTATAACCTCTTTCAATTCAAGTAGAGTGTTTGAACACATTGACCCTCTTAACTGTCTCAGAGGGTGTTTGAAGGATGATTGATATCTGAGCTTTTATGTTTGGTTGGTTGATTAGGTAATGAAATTTGGGTGGAGGATAATCGTTGGCTCAATAGTGGGATTTTTTGGAGCAGTTGTTGGTAGTGTTGGAGGTGTTGGTGGTGGTGGGATCTTTGCTCCTATGCTCAATCTAATCTTTGGATTTGATGCCAAGTCCTCAACAACCATATCCAAGTGTAAGAAGACAAGTTTTTGAATTTATTTTAACTTAGAAAATGAGGGAAAGTGATTCCCTAAGGATTTCAATTTGCATGGTAAGATTTAAATGTTTCCTCACGACTATATATAAGCTATAGTTTGAAGTGTATAATATTTTGTGTAATTTTTAAAATTGATATTTTTCAAAAACATTATTCTTTAGGGTGACATTGCCAGTATACTCCACTACATATTTCTCAACTGCTTCATTATGATCTATGTGGTCATAAGTTAATTTTTGTAGCAATGTGATTTTCAAGCATATTTTAGGAGATAAAAAGAACCCTGTATTATTCATTCAATAAAAGTCATAATTATAAGCATCCTAAAATCAATAACAAATAGACAAGCCACTTTCCTTCCTACATAATGGCCACAAAATAATGATCGACCTAAAACAAACATATTGTAGAAATCTAGTTGTCTCTTCCGAAATCATTATCCTCAACCATATTTTTACAAACCTGGAGTCAGCAAACCATTTTTTCCCAAAACAACTACTATTAAACAAGATTCAGGAAACAATGAAATCTATTGCAGGAACTGCAGGATGGACTAAAAGCATTTCCTGTGAACAATTGAAGGGCCACATTCGTCATATTCTGCTCGTGTTACCCATATTTGCACAAGCCAAAACTGAGATTAATCACAAGCATGCATGTTTGTATTTCATGAATCAATGAACCAAATATGAAATAACTAAAATGATGATATTTGATATTAAAACCTTAGTATCGGCTAATATAAACAACAAAAGATATAGTTCCTTGGTGAGGGATATCCTCAAGCAGAGTTGGGTCCTATCGGAGTTAGAATGAAATTACCAATGTCAAGCATGCAGCCCACGTTGCCTTTTTCCATTAGACTAGATCCACTTTGTCTAAATTGATAAAATCAAGCATGCTTGTAGCCATTCACCAAAGTTATTTTATCAGTTTGGACTGTCCTCTTACAATTTTTTATCTAACAAGTTATACCAGAGTTGGTTACATGAACTTGTGCTTAATCAAACCTTCTAGCTAAGACCATTTAGGATTAACCCTTTGCTATGCTCAGGTAAGACCTTTTGGCACCAACCTGGTACTTACGGTCTTTCTAGGACATGACTTAGAAGGATGGCATTCTAGGACAGGAGCTTTACTTAGGGCTGAGATTTTACCGCTGGAGCTCTACTTAGATAAGACTTTTCAAAACCTTTCTTTTGGAAAAGGAAAAGCTATCTTCGGAAATTTAAGGGAAGACCTTTTAGGACCAATCTGGTATATTTCTTCCAATACTGGAGCTCTGCTTAGATAAGACCATTCAGGAGCTTTCTTTTTGCAAAGAGAGTTTCAAGGAGATGAGGTCCAATGCAAGTCCTTGGTGATTTTGGCAGTATAACTACAGGTCAGACCTGACACCTAAGTCAAAGGAAGTCTGTGCTTGTGATGCAGCCCCTCAGGCATGTTTCTAGCTTTCTTAAAGAACTTAAAAAATGTCTTTGTAGACTTCTTCCCTTATCAGAAAGAATATCTGGGATGAGTTTTCATATCTAAGGACAATAACATTCTTCATTATAACATGAGGGATGCTAATAAAAATCATTGGCAATTAAATAAAGCCCATTTGCTAGTCTCATGATCCAAGATTTCAATCATTTAAATTGGAGGTTATATTTGAAGTGTTGAATTGTGGTTGATTTGATGTTTCTGATTTAAAGAAGATGGTGGGAAGGACTACCTGTTGGAATGTGCTGAGAGAAGCCAGAATGGAGCCTCCAATCCAGACACTGTATTTTCTCTCCGAAGGAGCAACCACCTTGATCTTCATGCTACTTGGAGCAAGAGCTTTTATTTCTTTGTTCATCCGATTAGCAATGCCTGGAAACATAGTGGATCCCCCACTCAAAACTATGTTCCCATACAAGTCCTTTCGGATATCCACATCACATTTCATGATAGAGCTGTAAGTAGTTTCATGCATCCCTGGAGCTTCCATCCCAATGTGAGCAGGCTGGAATAAAACTTCTGGACACCTAAATATTTCAGAGCCAATTGTAATCACTGGCCCATATGGAAGCTCATAACTCTTTTCCAATGCAGTAGAGGTCTTTTCCAGTTCCATCTCATTTTCATAATCCAATGCAACATATCCCAATTTTTCCTTTATGTCTTGAACAATTTCTCGTTCTGCTGTTGTAGTGAAGGAGTGACCTCTCTCTGTCAGAATCTTGCATAGTGCATTAGTTAAGTCTCTACCTGCAAGGTCCACTCGATAGATTGCATGTGGAAGGGCATAGCCTTCATAGATCGGAACAACATGAGTGACACCATCTCCAGAATCGAGAACAATACCTGAAAATATAATTTGGAATTTGAAAATGTAAATATACTCTTTGTTTTGAAAAACCAAAATATGTATCTAGCATAACATCATGTTAAAGCTTGTATCAATCTCCTACTACTCACCAATACAACTCGAATAACTAGATTTTGTGAAAAGTTAGATGATGATCACAATGAAACTTTCTTTTAGACATAGAATTAGTTCAGAAAATAGGAAATTTTCAAATAATTCAATTTGAAGATTTCAAAAAAAAAGGAAACAAATTAAAAGTTAGGATTTAAGAGTACATTGGTATTGTATTTGAACACACTTTTGGATTTTTATTTAAGAGATATTTTAATATTCAAGGAAATACGAGGAAGTAGTAATAGAGGCTGCAAACCTGTAGTTCTTCCACTAGCTTAAAGAGAGAGCACATCTTGAATGGCAATATACATAGCAGGAGTGTTAAAGACTTCAAACATGATTTGAGTCATCCTCTCTCTGTTTTCCTTCGGATTAAGAGGAGGCTCTGTAAGCAAAACTGGATGATCCTCAGGTGCAACACAGAGCTCGTTGTTGAAAGTGTGGTGCTAGATTTTCTCCATGTCATCCCAGTTGTGTGACATCTCCAAAAAAAAAAAAATTCTTTTTCTTTTCTTTTATTTCAATTTTATTTACTGTAAGTAGCAGTAATTAGTTCTATTTTAACAAAACCTTAGACTAATAATTTAAACATCTGTATGCTGATCATGCTTAACTTCTTACACTTGTGTTCTTCCTGCTGGTTAGAAGAGTACGATGGTTGTCATGCCACTTACTTAGCTACGGCTAACATCACTCCATATGTTGATATGCAGGTATACTTCTACTATCGAGATTTCTTCATGACGCAGGAAAAGGATATCTAGAAGAAAGGTAACTTGAGACATACCTGTTTATAGATCATGCCTAGCTAACTATATTCAGGTCCTTGTTATTGGTTAGAAAAAATTCTCTTTAGTTCCTGCAACGTGTTTGGGCCTTCAACTCTAGGTTTGCTTCATAATGCAAGTAAAAGTTGTGGGATCAAAGAATTCCACTTAGGTGTGGGTCACTCCACGATTTGGTTATAGAATGTTTATTACCCGGTGCAAGGCAATACCTTCCAATAGCGCATATCATGAGGGACTATACTCTATGAATGCAAGTATGCTCCATATTTTCCATAGTTTTTTAATATGAAGGTGTAACCTCTATTGTAGGTCCAACGTTGGACTTTATTCTATCATTGTTCAGCATAACACTCCATTAGCGTGCTTGACACTATTACCATGAAAATACAATGATTCCATCCTTCGGTTATCCGCATGGTGATCTCATGCTATGACTATTCAAAAGTGTTATTTATGTTAAAGTTACCTGTTGCAAAAACGAGTCTTTTTTTCATTTAACCTTCCAGCTCGAAAGACTCAGGGGATATCCTGGAAATTGTAACCTATCATCCTATCCTACGTGCCAAGTCTTATACAGGGATTTGACGTACCAAGCAGTGGTACCCTATTATTTAATTCGGCCCTTATCACGAGGGTTCACAGTTTTAGATGTGCTCTTCGTTGCATGCCAGCGAGCCCAATGTGGTACAGGGCCATGTGATTCAAATAACAGCGCCTTAAATGAGCAGGTGACATCACCCCATACTAGCATCAGTTTCCTGAACGAACTAAACTCAACTTTTTAAAAATAAAACCCTATGTTTTCCATTCGGGCATGGCTGTTTTGCATCTCCAGTATTGAGCCGAGGCTTCATTGCTGTAAGCTTATGTAACTGTAAGGGAAACTAGTCAGAAATAACAAGGGAGGTCACGCTCTAATCTTTCATGATGATTTTAAAAGGGGTGAAACCCTCTTCGCAGAAGAATATACTGGAAGGTAGCTCTCGTGATAGTATGACGGAGCCATGACCAGCAACCTGGTCGCAAGGTAAAAGTTCTCTGTAAGGACACAGTTTTATTTCTTATACTTTATACATAGATGTCCTCTTTTCCAGATACTAACAATTTTATTGTGTCAGTGGCAGGGTTTTGTCGAGTCAATCTGATGTTGGGCGATTTGGGGTCTACTCCTTTCGGTAAGCAGGCATTGCTCCACACAACTCCATCATTGCATGGAAGAATTTTGCGCCATGACCCTCATCTATGTTAGTAGGATCAGGTCTAGCAGTAGATACATTTATTTGAAGAACCTGTCTAGGGTTTGGGCTTTGATGCCAGAGATGTAACATAAGATTTTCTGCCTGGAATATTTATTGTTCGAAATGGTTTTTGCTGGAATCCGAACTGGAACTCGCGTAGAGCTCAATACTGAGGGTTCCACGATAATTATACTTTGAATTTCTTCAGTTTTGTTTCCATACTGCTAGATCTGACTTAATGTAGTTTATGATCAATTATTACACTAATATCAGCACCAAACGTAGCTAAATAATGGTCTATTCACTAATTGTTCGATGACAGTGAACTAATTTTTCCTGAACGTTTGAAGTTTAAAACTTTCTGTAACCTGTCAATCGTTTTTACAGTCTTCGACCGAAACATGTTTCAAAATATCTTTTAAATACATTTTTAATGTTTCAAAAGTTTCTTTATTTTAAGCATGCAGTAGAAGCCCATTTGGTGTAGATTCTACCAATTCTAAGACGAGCCTTTTCCATTTTTTTTTTAAATATATCCTTTAAATTATAAGAATCTTAGTGAACAATATGTCCCATGATCATTATCTTGGTCAATGCAAAGAAAATCCCATGCTTATACGATATGCAATAGTAATTATTGGGTTGAGGGTTTAGCATAATTTTAAGTTGGCATAATACGTTGTTGGTTACCATGACATATGTCATAGGTCTCTACATCGAAAATAATTACTTGTGAATCATTGCCTGAGAATTGAGGTCGTTTAGGTTATCTATAAGAAGGCATGGAGGTCGGTATAATTTTTAAGTTTACAGGCTTTCCATTTCAGTAATTTTTTTAAAAACTGTATTTTGTTGATCTATAAGTTATATAGCGATCAGTGATGATAACGCAGAAGCTACCCTAAAATGGATATTCCAGTTCTAAATAATATTTGAATCCTAATCGACTATACAGAGGTAATAAAAAAATTACCCCGGCCGCTGTTATAAATTAGGGGAAGTCGATTTTAGGGTTCCACTACCATTCAAAGTTGATTACTAACCCAGTGTTCAACGATTGCTATTGCAGAAGAGCATAATACCAATAATAGATCGATTTTCTAATAAAACCAATCGATAGATCGACTTCCAATTAAAATAATTCAATACATCTGAAATTCAAACTTTGAGAGGCAAATTTTTGAATAACATCCTTCACATTTTATCACTAATGTCTGAGTACAACGCCGATTGAATTTACCAGTCTTAAGTTAGCTTAATCTATGCAAATGGATAACTCAGGTTAAAATAATAAAAGGAAATCCCCACGGAAGTGCTCAATTTCTTTTCCTTAGCAGATCTAGCATTTCGACAGTAATGTAACTAACATTTTCCCTTATACATAACATCTTAATTTCATATAATCTAGGAAAATAAAATAATGGAAAGTGCTGAAGGTCTATAATCAGAAAAACCTGGAACTGATAATCCCAATGAAGCCGGAACAGCCACGTTCCACCCAACCGTAGATTAGATACAAACACCAAGTCTGACTGTAATCACCCCCGAGCCAGATGCATGCATGAAAAGTGTGGGCAGTTAACCTCGAAAACTCAGTCACATTCCGGAATCCCTTGCCTAACACAGAGAGCTCACACAGCAAGTATAATCCTCTCCCGGCATACTAAGTAGCGTCCTGCCTCCCACATATGCCCTCCTTTATAGTTTTTCCTAGGTCTTACCATTAGCAGCCAATTCCTCATGGAATTTTCGCAGCTAAGTAAATCCCTGATTTTCAGGGTGTGTCTAGTGTCTTAAATACACTTCTGACACTTGTTTTGATTTCCCAGAGGTTAACTCTTACTTGTCCCCCACTTTTCCATGCATGATCTCCTCATTTAACTTGGCTGTTCCTTTTCATCCTTTTTTTATTAAAACAATAATTAAAAATCAAAGTTGTTTCTTACAACAGTCCTCCTAGGACTTATTCAGCAGATTTTTCATCTAGCCCCCTTATTGAAATAAATTTCACAATGATAACAGTATATATATATATAAAAAGAAAACATAATGTCTTATTGTTATTTGGGGAACGTCGGATCCTTGCCCCCTTATTATGAACACTGTCCTCAGTGTTCTAGTCTTCCTCCATCGGTTCTGGGAACAAATTCACATACTTTTCTAGTATCTCACTTTCCAATTCCCAGGTCGCCTCCTCAGGACTAAAGTGCTTCCATTGCACCTTTACCTGAGCGATGGCTCGGTTCTGAAGTATTGTTTCTTTCCTGTCCAGAATGCGTAAAGGTTCCACTTGAAATTCGCCTTCTGGAGCCTCCTGAATCAAATTCCAATCAATAATATGAGTGGGGTCATGAATATATTTTTTCAGTACTGAAATGTGAAAAATATTATGAATTTTTAAATGTGCTGGTAAAGCCAACTTATAAGCTACAGGTCCAATCCTCTCAAGTATTTGGAAGGGCCCACAGAATCGTGGTGCCAGTTTAGTGCAACTCCCTAGTCGAAGTGAGCTTTTCTTTGGTTTAACCCGCAAGCACACATGTTCTCCAACTGAGAATTCCTTATCCTGTCTTTTTAGGTCAGCATAACTTTTTTGGCGGTCCTGAGCCACCTTTAAATTTTTCTGCACCTTCTGGACAGTTTGTTCCATATCCCGCAGCAAATCCGGTCCTTTCAACAAACGATCGACCGGGCTATCCCAGCTAACTGGGGTAGTGCACTTTCTTCCATAAAGAATTTCGAATGGACTCATTCTTGATGATGCTTGATACCCGTTGTTGTAAGCGAACTCTACCAGATGTAAATAGTCTTCCCATTTGGTGGGTTTTTCCATGACGTACATTCTTAGCATATCTTCAATGATATGATTGGTACGCTTAGTCTGTCCATCCGTTTCAGGGTGATAACTCGTGCTGAAATTAATTCTTGTTTCTAGACCTGCAAATAAAGATTTCCAGAATTTGGAGGTCAATTTTACATCCCTATCTGAAATTACCATCTTTGGTACTCCGTGTAATCTGAATATTTATTTTAGAAATATTCCTGCAATATCTGCTGCCTTGTAGGTGGTTTTTACCGGAATGAAATGTGCAGATTTGCTAAATTTGTCAACCACCACCATTATAGAGTCATGTTGTCGCTGTGTTCTCGGCAAACCTGTGATAAAATCTAGTGAAATCACTTCCCATTTCCATTCAGGAATTGGTAATGGTTGTAATAAACCAGCAGGATGTCTATGGTCTGCCTTCACCTGTTGACATTCCAAGCATTTAGATAAATAATCAGCTAGATCAGTTTTTAATTTAGGCCAAAAGAACTGTTTTATAAGGGTTGTTATCATCTTTTGATACCCGGGATGACCTGCAAAAGGGGGTTTGTGCATCTCATTTAGAATAAATAATTTAATTTCTGCAACATTAGGCATGTACAGTCTATCTTTGAACCAAATCAGACCTTTCTGGTCCATTTTAAAATCTGTCCCGTTCATGTTTATCTTGTTTTGCTGAATTTTACCTTGCAGATTTATGTATTCTGCATCCTGTTTGCTTGCCACTATTATTTTATCCATGAGATTACTCTCTGGTTGACTCATTATTATCTCGTACAACTCGTGGGACCTTCGACTAAGTGCATCTGCCACTGTATTTTCCTTACCCTTTATGTGTTTTACATCAAAGTCGAATTCACTTAAAAAGGCCATACACCTTGCTTGTCGGGCATTGAGTCCTGGTTGGTTAAATAAGTTCTTGACACAAGTTTTATCTGTTAATAACAAGAATTTCTTTCCCAGCAGGTAGTGACGCCACATTTTCAGTGCGTGTACTACTGCCGTTAATTCCAAGTCGTGAACCACGTAGTTGCGTTCATGATCTTTTAGTTTCTGTGATTCATAACACACTACATGTTCGTCCTGGGACAATACTCCTCCTACTCCCTCTTTGCTAGCATCCGTACAAACTGTGTATCCTTTACACGGGTCTGCTACTTTTAGAACAGGTGCCTTGGTCAGTAAATCTTTGAGTCGTTCAAAACTTTCTTGGCACTTGCAGGACCAAACAAACTTAATCCCCTTTTTTTGTAGTGAAGTAATGGGATAGGCGATCTTTGAGAATCCCTCAATGAACCTCCGATAGTAACCGGTGAGTCCCATGAAAGATCTAATATCAGCTACATCTTTCGGTACTGGCCAATCTGCTATGGCTCTTATTTTCTGTGGGTCGACCGAAATTCCTTCTTCAGAAATAATATGGCCTAAATACTGAATTTCCTTTTTGAAGAATTCGCATTTCTCTAACTTAGCATACAACTGATGATCCCTCAAGGTTTGTAACACAATTCTAATATGTTGTTCATGTTCTTCTTTCGACTTGGAGTATATCAGGATATCATCAATAAAAATCAGTACAAATTGGTCTAGGTATTTGTTGAAGATACCGTTCATTAGGCACATGAATGTGGCAGGGGCGTTGGTTAGACCGAAAGGGATCACTACAAATTCGTAGTGTCCGTATCGAGTTCGGAATGCATTTTTATTGATGTCTTCATTTTTAATTCGAATCTGATGATACCCATATCGAAGATCCAATTTGGAAAAAACTTTGGCTCCCCCTACTTGGTCGAACAAGTCGTTAATTCGTGGTAAGGGGTATTTATTCTTAACAGTTACCTTATTCAGTTGCCTATAGTCGATACATAGTCTTAGAGTCCCATCCTTTTTCTTGACAAAAAGGACCGGTGCACCCCAAGGTGAGACACTAGGTCTTATATACCCTTTGTCTAGTAATTCTTGAATTTGAATTTTTAATTCCGTCAATTCTGGGATACTCATTCTATAAGGTATTTTTGACACTGGTGCTGATCCTGGTAAAAGTTCAATGGAAAAATCTATTTCTCGTTGAGGGGGTAACCCCGGTATTTCTTCTGGAAATACGTCTAGGAACTCGGCCAAGACAGGAGGCTATGCTATGGAAGTTTGACTTCAATTGAGGAGTAAATCAGAAACTCTTACAGCGTAAATCTTGCATCCTTTTCTCATGCACTTCTTAAATTAACTGCATAGCAGAAATCTGCCTAACAGAGACAGGTTTCTGTTTCCCATTCACTGTTCTTAGAGTTTGGTCTTCCGCAATGTAGGTGAAGTTTTTGGTAAAGCAATTCAGTACTACTTTATACCTTTCAAGCCAGTCCATACCTATTATCATGTCGTAAGATCCTAAAGGCAACACATTCAAATTAATCTTTGTTTTTTGGTCCTGTATTTGAAGCTCACAATCAGATATATATTCAGTTACCTTCCTCTTTGCTCCTGTAGCTAACTGAACTAACCATGGTTTTGGGTGCTTTACCTTGGTGAGTTGACAGTGCTCCATCATCTTGGGAGTGATGTAGCTTAAAGTTGCTCCAGGGTCAATTAAAATAGTACAAGTATGGTCAGAAATTTTACCTTCAATTTCCACATTTGCAGATTGATGATCTTCTTGTCGATCTTCCAAGGTTGCATTAATTCGGTGATAACTTTTCCCAATGTCTCCCACCGTGGATGCTTCTTGCATATTATGCAGTACCCTGTTTGTTTCATTGTATCGGGGACAATTCCTGCGTAAATGGGCTTCACCACATTCCCAGCACTTCAGGGGTTCTTTAGGGATACCGACACTTCCTTTTATTCCCATGTTAGGGGGTTTAAAAGTTTTCTGCTGTAACTGTTCATTCTTGGGAAATGAATTTCCTTGGAAGTTTTTGGGCATGTTCCTGAAGGGCGGGGGTTTGAAACCTTTCTTCCGCTGGTTAAACTTTTCCTGTTTCCTATCCTTCCATGCCTTAGTAGTATCATTCCTTTGTTTGTATTGCTCAAAACATAGTCTGGCCTTTCTCAGTGCTTCATCTAAAGTTCTTGGATTGTCGAACTCAATTCGATCTTTAAAGGACTGTGGCAGGCAGCTTAAGAACCGCTATACCTTCAATTTTTCTTCCTTGATATATGGAATGAACCGTAACAAGTCCAGGAATTTATTAATAAGATCTTCCATTGTCATTTGACCCAGCTTCAGTTCGTAGAATTCCTTAGTTTTTCTTTCATAATAACTTTCTGATAAGTACTGTTTCTTGAAATATTTCTTGAATTCTGACCATTCAAGGTTCTTTTCTTTCAGTCCCTGGGAAATCTTAAGGTCTTGCCACCATATGCTGGCCTTTCCCTTCAGATTGTACACAGCCATTCTGACTTTCATATTGCTGGAGTAATTGTAAATTTGAAAGTATTTTTTTATGTCCAGCAGCCAGGCTTCCGCTTCTTCGCCAGTTTTTGATTCTCCATCGAAGCTGGTAGGTTTTATCTTTTTGAATTCACCCTCCAGGTGGTCAACCTTCCTCTTTCCCATGGTCTTGTCCTGATGCTCAGATTTCTGGGTCTCATTGGAGGAATTTCCCTTTTTCTCAGCGCTTTGGTCAGTCTCTTCTTTCCTCTTGGTATCCTCCTTTTGTCTTTCGCCATTATTCCTTTCGTGAAGACTCTGCAGCAAAATTTCATTGATTTCTTGCTATTTTTCCTGAGCTTTCTTTAGTTCCTCATTGTCTGCTTTGAAGCTCTGTATCTCCACGATCAAGCTCCTCATGGTTTCTAGTACCTGACTTGCTTCAGAATGTTCTTCTGTTCTTGCCTGTTCATTTCCTTCAGGATCTTCTCCGTATTCCTCGCGCGAAGTCATCTGAAACAATCAAACTGGAAACATATGCATACAACACCCGAATATATTATTAGAATTTTTATTTCATGTGCAGCAAAAGTTAGGTGTTTTCCAAGGCGATAGGGTTGAATCTAGCTCTGATACCATATGTGACATCTCCAAAAAAAAAAAAAATCTTTTTCTTTTCTTTTATTTCAATTTTATTTATTGTAAGTAGCAGTAATTAGTTCTATTTTAACAAAACCTTAGACTAATAATTTAAACATCTGTATGCTGATCATGCTTAACTTCTTACACTTGTGTTCTTCCTGCTGGTTAGAAGAGTACGATGGTTGTCATGCCACTTACTTAGCTATGGCTAACATCACTCTGTATGTTGATATGCAGGTATACTTATACTATCGAGATTTCTTCATGACGCAGGAAAAGGATATCTAGAAGAAAGGTAACTTGAGACATACCTGTTTACAGATCATGCCTATCTAACTATATTCAGGTCCTTGTTATTGGTTAGAAAAAATTCTCTTTAGTTCCTGCAACATGTTTGGGCCTTCAACTCTAGGTTTGCTTCATAATGCAAGTAAAAGTTGTGGGATCAAAGAATTCCACTTAGGTGTGGGTCACTCCACGATTTGGTTATAGAATGTTTATTACCCGGTGCAAGGCAATACCTTCCAATAGCGCGTATCATGAGGGACTATACTCTATGAATGCATGTATGCTCCAGATTTTCCATAGTTTTTTAATATGAAGGTGTAACCTGGTGTAACCTCTATTGTAGGTCCAACGTTGGACTTTATTCTATCATTGTTCAGCATAACACTCCATTAGCGTGCTTGACACTATTTCCATGAAAATACAATGATTCCATCCTTCGGTTATCCGCATGGTGATCTCATGCTATGACTATTCAAAAGTGTTATTTATGTTAAAGTTACCTGTTGCAAAAACGAGTCTTTTTTTCATTTAACCTTCCAGCTCGGAAGACTCAGGGGATATCCTGGAAATTGTAACCTATCATCCTATCCTACGTGCCAAGTCTTATACAGGGATTTTACGTACCAAGCAGTGGTACCCTATTATTTAATTCGGCCCTTATCACGACGGTTCACAGTTTTAGATGTGCTCTTCGTTGCATGCCAGCGAGCCCAATGTGGTACAGGGACATGTGATTCAAATAACAACGCCTTAAATGAGCAGGTGACATCACCCCATACTAGCATCGATTTCCTGAACGAACTAAACTCAACTTTTTAAAAATAAAACCCTATGTTTTCCATTCGGGCATGGCTGTTTTGCATCTCCAGTATTGAGCCGAGGCTTCATTGCTGTAAGCTTATGTAACTGTAAGGGAAACTAGTCAGAAATAACAAGGGAGTTCACGCTCTAATCTTTCATGATGATTTTAAAAGGGGTGAAACCCTCGTCGCAGAGGAATATGCTGGAAGGTAGCTCTCGTGATAGTATGACGGAGCCATGACCAGCAACCTGGTCGCAAGGTAAAAGTTCTCTGTAAGGACACAGTTTTATTTCTTATACTTTATACATAGATGTCCTCTTTTCCAGATACTAACAATTTTATTGTGTCAGTGGCAGGGTTTTGTCGAGTCAATCTGATGCTAGGCGATTTGGGGTCTACTCCTTTCGGTAAGCAGGCATTGCTCCACACAACTCCATCATTGCATGGAAGAATTTTGCGCCATAACCCTCATCGATGTTAGTAGCATCAGGTCTAGCAGTAGATAAATTTATTTGAAGAACCTGTCTAGGGTTTGGGATTTGATGCCAGAGATGTAACATAAGATTTTCTGCCTGGAATATTTATTGTTCGAAATGGTTTTTGCTGGAATCCGAACTGGAACTCGCGTAGAGCTCAATACTGAGGGTTCCACGATAATTATACTTTGAATTTCTTCAGTTTTGTTTCCATACTGCTAGATCTGACTTAATGTAGTTTATGATCAATTATTACACTAATATCAGCACCAAAGGTAGCTAAATAATGGTCTATTCACTAATTATTCGATGACAGTGAACTAAGTTTTCCTGAACGTTTGAAGTTTAAAACTTTCTGTAACCTGTGAATCGTTTTTACAGTCTTCGACCGAAACATGTTTCAAAATATCTTTTAAATACAGTTTTAATGTTTCAAAAGTTTCTTTATTTTAAGCATGCAGTAGAAGCCCATTTGGTGTAGATTCTACCAATTCTAAGACGAGCCTTTTCCATTTTTTTTTTAAAATATCTCCTTTAAATTATAAGAATCTTAGTGAACAATATGTCCCATGATCATTATCTTGGTCAATGCAAAGAAAATCCCATGCTTATACGATATGCAATAGTAATTATTGGGTTGAGGGTTTAGCATAATTTTAAGTTGGCATAATACGCTGTTGGTTACCATGACATATGTCATAGGTCTCTACATCAAAAATAATTACTTGTGAATCGTTGCCTGAGAATTGAGGTCGTTTAGGTTATCTATAAGAAGGCATGGAGGTCGGTATAATTTTTAAGTTTACAGGCTTTCCATTTCAGTAATTTTTTTTAAAACTGTATTTCATTGATCTATAAGTTATATAGCGATCAGCGATGATAACGCAGAAGCTACCCTAAAATGGATATTCCAGTTCTAAATAATATTTGAATCCTAATCGACTATACAGAGGTAATAAAAAAATTACCCCGGCCGTTGTTATAAATTAGGGGAAGTCGATTTTAGGGTTCCACTACCATTCAAAGTTGATTACTAACCCAGTGTTCAACGATTGCTATTGCAGAAGAGCATAATACCAATAATAGATCGATTTTCTAATAAAACCAATCGATAGATCGACTTCCAATTAAAATAATTCAATACATCTGAAATTCAAACTTTGAGAGGCAAATTTTTGAATAACATCCTTCACATTTTATCACTAATGTCTGAGTACAACGCCGATTGAATTTACCAGTCTTAAGTTAGCTTAATCTATGAAAATGGATAACTCAGGTTAAAATAATAAAAGGAAATCCCCACGGAAGTGCTCAATTTCTTTTCCTTAGCAGATCTAGCATTTCGACAGCAATGTAACTAACATTTTCCCTTATACATAACATCTTAATTTCATATAATCTAGGAAAATAAAATAATGGAAAGTGCTGAAGGTCTATAATCAGAAAAACCTGGAACTGATAATCCCAATGAAGCCGGAATAGCCACATTCCACCCAACCGTAGATTAGATACAAACACCAAGTCTGACTGTAATCACCCCCGAGCCAGATGCATGCATGAAAAGTGTGGACAGTTAACCTCGAAAACTCAGTCACATTCCGGAATCCCTTGCCTAACACAGAGTGCTCACTGTGACGAACCCAAAATTTCGTAAAATTTAAAACTTTTCTAAGTGCCTAAATTGCCACTAATATATATATGTGGAATATATAAATCTTCCGTCACTTTTGCATGAATAGATAGTTGTTTTACTTTTATTTTTAACTAAATCAATGCTTAACTTAAGATGTCCACCATTTCTTAAATCTTGCGGGAAACACAAACTTTATTAGGTCTTAAAATACATTCTTTAAGAAAACATATACTTCTTTCAACAAAACAATCTAAATAGTAACAACACGATCATAATCATAAGAGAAGCATTGTATCAACAACCAATCTTCTGTATACATCAAAGTAATCACAAACATTTTAAGGACAGAATCAAGTACTCATTCATAAGACCCATTGAGAAAATACCATAGGAGACAAAATATAACGTGGTTCACCCGTACACGGGCTAGTCCACAAAGGTGTGTGCATCTTTTATTATAAACAAAAAGTGATAAGATTACAACGAGCAAACTGGTTGCTATAACAAGATTCTTCTCCTTCTGTCAAGCCTCTATCACATAGAGCTTTTTCATGTATCCACTGTACATATATAATACCTTAAATTAAAATACTCTTTCCAATACTATTTACACCAATCTAGCATTCATGGTTCATTCTATTATTAAAAGGCCCTTTGCAAAGGTTACCGATTTTAATAATACTCTAGTCTTTATTAACTTAGTATGTTATAGACTCTTTAGATAAGGTAATGAGATTTCAAAAATCAAAATTCCTTTTTCATTAAGGAATGAGACGCATGACTTCCAAGTTTTCTTCTAACCATTATCCTATATGTATTCTTATAATTTTCTTTACACTTGAATGCACCACTATATACCTTCAACTTTACTCAAATGTCAATTTAGTAAGTTAAATAGAAATATTTTCCATTCTAGACTTCTATTGCAGCTTACATCCCATTATAAGTTTAAACAAGTCTTTCAAGTAACGATTGGGCCAACTTAAAGCATCTTTTCTTATAATAGTGGAAACCAATGCTATATATAGAAGAATGTAAATAAGGATAAATTATACAAACTACCCCCTTCAACCACCTATTGGTTCAAATGGCAGAGATATGCACGTTATTTAATAGTACGTATGAATGACAAATAAGAAATCTAGCAGAGGTCTAAATTCATATTCTCCGCGACCATTTAACTGGTTACACTACCAGACAGAGTAGTTTAGTGAAGCGATTTGACAGAGATAATAAATAAATATATATAACACATCTATCAACATTAATGTTATATGTTATATGGAGTAAATAACACACGGGGATCAATTAACAACACAAAGACTGCATTTACAACATTCAACATATATAATACTTTACATAGAAGATTCTCGAATCTCACATTCGTCTCATATCCCAATCTTAAGCCACATTATTTATCAATGCATATATATATATATATATATATATATATATATATATATACATCTCCTATCTTTATTTCATAGACTTACATCAATTCTGTTCTAAGTATAACACTTAAGACAGAGATATTATTTTCTGATCCAAATCGTTCGGTCAAGCTATCGCATTCTACATAGAAAGAAGAATACGATTTTCTTTAAATCGAACTATTGTATTCAGCAATAAAGAGCAAGAAGATATTTAAATATGCTACGTCAAATGGACATACAATAAAGATATCCTAGTATTCTGCATCGAACAACTATGACAAGCATGGATCTATATACTTCCAAAGCAGCTCCCACGCAATCATAAGATGGTGATCTAAGAAACCGTAATCAAACAACCAAAAAAGAAGTATCTACAGCAATATCTATAAAGTGGACGGAGACATACGGTACAACATATCAACACCAGGATCTCCTACGAAAATAGTGCAGGCAGAAACTATCCCGCAGAACCTTCCCATCCCTCTCTCGTCTACAAAGATGTCTCTTTAACCAAAATGAAGCATGGACCTCTAAACTTTGATCAATATCAGAGATTTGCAAGCTGGTGGATACTACTCAACCAAAGGTAACCAAATTATGCAGACGGCTTGCTAGCTGAGACTTTCAGCGTTCAATATTATATAGTCAACTTAAAAGAAAAGGAAATGCTTAAATTAGTAGAACTGTCGAAACATAGGAAAATAGGTTATGACCGGGTAGATCTACACCCACCATGGTAGACACATAGACCATCGTTTTAGCCTCGATCAGAAATCAAATAAAAATGATTCTTTTTATCTAGCAGTCACATCGCATCAAACTTAAAGGATATACGTAGGGAGGGTTGCACTTCCATGTCAACAAACATAAAGGCTCCCATCATCAACAGGGTGTGATATCGCATCAATCATAACAAACTATAATCCACAACGCACAGATAATAAAAATACCAGGCATCGAAGTATACTTACCTCAACGCTGAGATACGTAAATGCCAGAGAAGAACTTCGCGCTTTAGCTACAATCCTTCCTTGTCTTCACTGTGGACACTCTTCCAACAAATCTATCCACTAAGGGAAACCTTCTTTACCGCAGAGGAGTAGATGCAGGCCTTTCCTCTATCGAGTATTTTTCTCCAGATTCAAAAACCCTTTTTCCTTTCTCCAGTGTACTCGCATAGATCTCTCCAACTTGATTTGCGGAATAATAGACCAAAGAAGGCTCATGCCCTTGGGAAGTTCAGACCTTGCGGCCACGTACCAACAAGATCACGCCTTTGTCAATCAATCCACACTCCAGAGTTCAGCTCGCTTGGATGAAAACCTCCGTCGCTCGCCCCGATGGCTCTATCGCCCATCCCCAAAAATACCCCTAGATCTTCCCCGATCGCTACATAGCAAAAGATCAAAAGAACAAATCAATTTCCCCACCGTCAGAGATCGGATCCCTTCCATAACTCTCCCCAATCAATTTAACTCCCAGTGCAGAGCTACCGAGGAGCTTTTCCCGCCCTCGACTCATCTCCACTTCAACCATTTAATGGTTAGGTCCATACCCACTCCTGCCAAATGGCGATTTTTCAAACTCTCATTAAGAGGCCAGTAGTGGTTTACTAAACGTTGGCACTCGTTGGTGAGGTGAGTGTCCTCTATAATTAACAATGCGGCAAGTGGCGGCTCTAACTTGTGTAACAAAAGGAATTTCCCAAATAAGGAGACAACTTCCTCGGACTACTCGTCAAAATTCGCCACTCCCTCGTAATCATATCAAATCATTTAGAATGCTCAGTATCGACTTTACTCGGGAATACATAACTACACTATTTTATTTCTGGACTATAATACATATGCCATTGTTTATCAAACACACTTAACCGACCAAACTCTAAGATTTCGCTGTAGCAGTAATGAGTTAAACTGAATCGGAAGGGAAGTTTCGATTCCCTTACAATGGGCACCGTAAGTAGTATACAGTGAAAAGATAGAAGCCGTGTAACCGATTTTGACTGTGTTTTTCATCTTAAGATATATATATCTATATCCGTATGAAATCATAGATAGCATAGCAGTCGGGTAGGGTCTAGCTGGCAACGTAATAACCAATCATAAACCAAGTACGCAGGGATGGAAATCCAAAGTGAAAAGACCAAGATATAAAAACCGTTTATATAGAAAATAGAGTTTAATACGGAGGCAATGATCGAAACTGGAACTCAAAACGGCTTCATACAACAAACAGAATTTAACTAGTTTTACCTGAGATCAAGCAGTACTGAGATTATTCCTATCTGAGTTCATTTAAGTTTCCACCTCAGTCAAAGCTTTGGAACAGAACTACAACGTACTTGGTGCTCCACGTGAGTCTTCCCTCTTTTATGCTTGTTAAGAGAATCTCTAAGACGTAAATATCTTCTATATGTTAATATTCTAACATATAACACCAATATATATATATATATATATATATTATTATTCCAACACGGTAACCTATAATATATCAATATATGATTATCGAACACCCTTGTGGTATCTTCTTTGGGAAGGATAATTACACAAGGTGAACTTTCATCCTACCTTACATACAAGGTGGAGAAGGGTTAGTATATAAGGGTATGTCTTATTTAGAATTTTTAGTAGTATACATCCCTGGTATCTTTTCCACATCCTAAGGTAGTGATCATATCGATGGTACTGATTATTTTAGGTTATAAAGGAGGGGTATCACACTCACACAGCAAGTATAATCCTCTCCCGGCATACTAAGCAGCGTCCTGCCTCCCACATATGCCCTCCTTTATAGTTTTTCCTAGTTCTTACCATTAGCAGCCAATTCCTCGTGGAATTTTCGCAGCTAAGTAAATCCCTGATTTTCAGGGTGTGTCTAGTGTCTTAAATACACTTCTGACACTTGTTTTGATTTCCCAGAGGTTAACTCTCACTTGTCCCCCACTTTTCCATGCATGATCTCCTCATTTAACTTGGCTGTTCCTGTTCATCCTTTTTTTATTAAAACAATAATTAAAAATCAAAGTTGTTTCTTACAACAGTCCTCCTAGGACTTATTCAGCAGATTTTTCATCTAGCCCCCTTATTGAAATAAATTTCACAATGATAACAGTATATATATATATAAAAAGAAAACATAATGTCTTATTGTTAGTTAGGGAACGTCACAAGTTGTTAACAATACCATGCTCAATTGGGTATTTCAAAGTGAGAATACCCCTCTTGGAGTGTGCTTCGTCACCAACATATACATCCTTCTGTCCCATGCTAAGCATTACACAGGTGTGCCTCGGACGACCCACCAGACTAGGGAAAACTGCTCTAGGAGCATCATCCCCTACAAATCCAACCTTCAAAAGTCCCAAGTACAAACCGAAATGGAGACATGTAGTTAACGAGTGGGATGCAAGCAATGAAAGCTTTCAAATATTGAAAATTCCGAACAACATAAGAGAATTGATGTTGAGAGTTGTATGGAGGCCAGACATATTGAAAATGTCCTAACAGCAAAATAGGATTAGGGTTTAGTTTTATGGGGATAAGAGACTTACGCACTGGACTTATTGTCTGTCTATCCACAGAAAACAACACAATAATTTGCATTCCAAGTTCCCAATATTGTGACACTCGGCTTGCATGCGTGCTTTTAATGTTGTAGCTGGTTCACACGCTCGATGTCAGTCAATTAATTATTTGATGGGCTCTTTCGAGTTAGGATAATTTGAAATTATAAGATTTTATTTGAGTTTATATTGGACTCTTCTGGCATATCGCTGAGGAGGAGATAACTTTGGAAAATAACTATGAGTATGGATTTCATAATTTATCAACCAAATTAATATGGCAATACCAGAGAGATAGGCAGCTGTCCAGCTTTTCGCCATCTGTGAACCTCTTCGTACATCCCCAGGAAGCATTTTCATGGTGGATGGAGTTACGGTGTAGTATTCATTGATAGAAGAGGGATGTACAATGCACTGAAGCATCGTAACTGCCGCAATTATTAAAATTGAAAACTGTACAGTGCATTAATGTTGAATTACGTTTGCACGTCGCCCCCTCCTGGGAAGGGAAAATCAAGGCAAACGTCATCAAAACCATAGCCAATAAAAAATTAAATAAATATAAAAATTTTAATATAAAAATGACATACTATAGTCTTGACTTTTGAAATGTAAAAAATCTACTTTTACGTGGACAAACTAATACCACCTTGACGAAATATATATGATCCCCTTCGGGGACATAATAAGTACAAAAGCATTTGGCACCTGCCAACTAGATAGACTAAATGTTTCTAATACTTTATGGTCATGGTGATATTGGTATCAGACTTGAAACACTACACCATTTTTAACATAATATCAACTTTGACAATTGTTTTTTGGCACCATTTATCTATTATTGGCTCATTGCATTTGCTTGTATGCATTTACCCCATCTGCAAGAATGTATGTGTATGTGAATAGTAGTATTCAATGCTTCATATCAACTACATCAATATTTGTATGTGAATAATACTGTTCGAGGTTGTTCCAACATTAATGTATGCCAATATAGATACTGCCTGTAAATGCAATATGTTTTTTTTGTTGCATAGATCACCATGTCCTTTCCTTTATTTCTATGCACACAACTTGATTTCAAGGAAAATGCAAAATGCCCCTAAATGCTCCAACCAGTTAAATGCAAGATCTTCCAAGACAAATGCAAACTCTCCTTTAATGCTCTGTTGCAAAATGCTCCAACTAGCTAAATGCACCATTGCTCCTTGCCACTTGCAAAGTCGAGGGCATTGCCACTTCGTAGCTCTCGTTTTTATTTGTTGTTTATGTTGATAACCATGACACATTGGGTTTGGACATTTATATTAATAGAGGAATCATTTACATTTACAAAAGTTTAAATAAAAAAACCATGTATGTTTACAAAGATGTTTTAAGGCCACACATTCAAATATCTTCTTATGGCTTAGTTGTTTATAATTGATAACAAATCATAAGATTGTAAATTGAATTTTTGAATTAAATAAATAAATCTCTCTCTATATTTATGAAATATATATATAAATTATGGATTGATGTCATTCAAAATATAAATTGATTTGAATTTGATATTTAATATTTTATTTTTTAAATTAGTAATTTTTTTTACAAATTTTTTACATTTAACATCAAAAGTAGGTTTAGTTGCTTTCACACATGAAATATATATATAAATTATGGATTGATGTCATTCAAAATATAATTTGATTTGAATTTGATATTTAATATTTTATTTTTTTAATTATTAATTTTTTTTACAAATTTTTTACATTTGACATCAAAAGTAGATTTAGTTGCTTTCACACATTTAAGAAAATGTATCATTATCATTATTTTATGGTAATGTAAGGCATGGGTTGATGTCATTGCATATTCTCATTCCAAAATATAATCTTATACAAAATTTTGTAGAGATTTAATATTCAACATTTTATTTTATTTTTAAATTAATAATATTTATTAATTATTAATTTTATAAATTTTATACATTTAAAGTGAAGTATAAATTTAGTTTATTTAAAGCAAGTAAGAAAATGCATTATTTTATGGTTATGTGTTTACAAAAATTGCAAATTAATATAATATTGTTTTTATTTTTTTTTAATTTGTCAGTTGATCTGAATATAACTTTCAAAGTGATCCAACTTCTCTTCATCACCTTAATGGATCAATCAAGTAGAAAAACTAATAGTCTAAGAATTCATTTCTTAATCACAATTATATGTATATCAACATCACATCTATTAAACTATGACTTAGTTATTAACCAAAACTATAAGTTAATATACTTGCATCTATATTTAGTGACATCTTCTATCGATTTATCACCAGATCCTTCTACCAATTAAGCTTACTATTCTTCTATTTTTTAACATAAAAAACATTTAACTCATTCATTTTTTCATAGAGTAACCATTTAAATTCATGTTATGTAAAATACATATACATGATTAAGGCAAATGAATCATGCACATTTGCATTGCACAGATATAAACAAAAACTCTATAATGTCAAGGCTTTAGTAAAATATCTAAATAATAAATACAATTCTCATATAATTAAAAGGGTTAGGTTGATGTAATATCATACTACAATTCTCATATAGTTAAGAGGGTTAGGTTGATGTAATATCATGCTCTCTTATCCAAATCAAATTTTATTCATTTCCTTTAGAATTGATATATTTAACATTTTGACTTTTATATTACCATAATACATGTTAAAAGATTTAACTTTTAGTGTTTTGTTTCTATTAAAATGTTTAGGTGCAAGTTTAAAGTCAGATATTGATTTAATTTTTTATACAGTTTTAAAAAAAATATTATATTATGAATTTGTGAATAATCATAATGTTTTATTTTTTTATTTTTATTTATCCAATTGATTTGAAAATAAAAAAGTTTCAATTTTATGAAGATGATTTAAAGGTAAAAGAGTCTCAATACAAGAGCCACGAGGTGGCAATGTCCCCACAGTTGCTAATAGCAATAACAACTATTGTTATAAGACAAAAGCTATAGAAATATGACTCTTACCACAAAATTGTACTAGGGGAAAAATTTATTTTGCCACAAAACTAGTTAGCCATATAACCTCAAGTTCCCTACAATAAATAAGATAATGAAACTTAAAAGTTTATCATAATTTGATATATTATATAAATTTTGCTTGTTTTAAACCAATTTGTTAAACCATAATTTTGTTAAAACATACAATTTGCACTTAACCTATCCCAAACACACTTTATTTTTGGGATATTTATACCATGGATTGAATGGAAATCAAACTAATTTGATATTGTATTAGTGTTTCAAATTTTTAATATGGTTGATGTGATATTTATAATAATAATTTAATTTTTAAAGTATGATTCTACTGAACCATTGAATGATCCTAACTAAAGTGTGAATTGGTGTCTGAAATTTGTGATTTAAAGAATCATTGTCAAACTCTATTAACATTGAATTATTCACCTATACGACAGTATAGTGGAGTGGAATATGTGTACGCACTTAAATGAGTAAAAGCATAGAAATTTGAAAGATACCACTTGGATTATTGCATATTCTATGATTGTTCTCTTAGACTTTGTGAAGTTCCTTTAATAAGGAGATGTGGTTTGAGGGGATTGTCATGTCAATCAGGATCAAGTTGTGATTGAAACAGGATGTTTCCACAGGACCATGTTGTTAACCACCTGATATTGCTAGGTGTTTCACATGAAAATAAACATTGGCCAAAATATTAAAAAGTGGCATTGTTAGGTTAGCATTTTTGGTTGATGTTGCTCTACAATATATAAGGATGAACATAACCCATCACCAACATTTGTGGTCAATGAAGCATGTATGCCCGCTAAGCCTAATTAAATATCGACTAATTCGAGAGCAAAAAGTGTTATTATCATCACTAGCATGCTTGTATAGTTGTCAATAATTTATTAGAATATTGGAACAAAAGCAAAAGTGAGATGAATGATAAACAAAAAAAGACATGCACTCGTGTGACATGATGCCAGAGCTCTTAATTTAAAGAGAAGTATGGACACAAGGAAACCCTAAACATTTAAGAAAATAACTTTTTTAAAGTGTTGTGGCTCTAGTATTCTAATGTAAAAAAAAAACAATTTTGCATTTATGTATTCTCAAATTATAAATTATGAAATCAAGATAGGGCTTGGATTCAAAGTTGGAGGAGTGTAAAATCGCACACAATAATTTTCCATGGTGACTGAGGATAAATTTGAAGAGTAAAGTCCCATTTCACTTTGAAGGCCTATGAGATATTAATAAGCAATTTTTATATTGGGTTGTTTGTTTCCAAAAAATATGACTTCTATTCTCACAAAATCTAAGTATTTTTTTGCTCTTTCAAACAATGCCAATAATAATAGATTTTTGTATTTTTTGTTTTTTAGACTCTGCCAAAATCACTTGAAATTGAGAAAATATCAAATACCATAACAAAATACAATTACCCTAACACAATATGGTATATAAAATTTATACACATGATAATGGAATATGGAATATTGATTAGCCATATCAATATTAATGTAATCTCACTTCTTCAATATGAAGCTAAAGGACGATTTAAAATTACTTAAAATATCCTTTAATACAAATATTTAATCACTTTTAATACATTTTAAAGTTATTTTAATACCTTCATCAATTACAAGTACATTTTCATAAGTCTTAAGGGAAGTTCTAGATAGTTCTAGATAATGATTTAAAATTATTTAAAATATCCTTTAATACAATACTTTATCACTTTTAATACATTTTAAAGTTATTTTAATAACTTCATCAAGTACAATTTTAGAAGTCTTAGGCGAAGTCATATATTTTGTTTTACAAGTTATAATTGATAAATAGATTGAGGTTAGTCTATTTCTGAACAAAAGCCACATAGTGGCAATTGTCTCTCCATATTACTTTAAAAAAAATTCGATATCAAATGAACATAAACTATATTTACAATTTTGTTTCAGACCAAGTTATTTAGCCCAATTTAAACACTTTAATCAATAAGCAAGGTGGACATATAAGTTTATATTAATGACTTTTACAATATTGTCTTCTTTTTTAATCAATAAGAAAAATGAACATATAAGTTTATTTTAATGACTTTTACAGTATTGTCTTTCTTTTCAATTCTTTCTAAATTTAGTTAAAATTTTATTTATAAATTATAAATGCTATGTAAAGATTTCTTAATTTTTAAATTATTAAACATTAAACTGTCATGTTCAAGCTATCTGACTGTATTAATTAAAAAAAAAGTTGAATTCTTAATAAAAAAGAAATGTAATTTGCATAAATCATTAAAAAAAAGTTGAATTCTTAATAAAATAGAAATGTAATTTGCATAAATCATGCACAGAAACTATACTTTCCATATCTAAAGAATTAGTAGTATATGTTATTTTTCTATTTAAATTATCAATTAGAAGAGACAGATCATATATGTGTTCAGTGACTCAATTTACTCATTATCTCATTTCAAATTTACTGCTAAATTCTCATTTCTGATTTATTGTTAATTCTTTTTGTCTGTATTTTAAAGAGAGTATGCACTTCTTAAATAAAATTGTAAGTATGGAAAGAAAATAAAAGATAATAATAAGATAATTACTTAAACTTATTAAATCCCATTAACTTTTAGAAAAAAAATTAATGATATGCATTTGAATCATCCAATTGTTTAATTTTCTACCGAAGCTTCTACTATTTACTAAGACTAGCCAAAGAAAAATTAACATAAAAGTATGCTTTTATAAAATCTGTCGGATCAACCGCCTACATGCTTCTTTACACCTTGATTATTTAAACAAAAAGAAAAACCCTTGGCATTAAGATATGGATAACAAAGTAATAATAAAACATCCCATGAAGACATAGCTGTTAGCCCTAAAGTTTGCTTGACTACAGGAAGGCAAAGCTTAGGCACCTCAGAGGAAAATGAGATTTTGTTCATTTGGATTACTTAAAGGGATAAAAAATTAAAGTTCAAAAAATCATGCACTCTGGTAGATGATCTGAAAACATCCAATATTAAGAATATATAAGGATAAGTCCAAAAGATAAAATCATAAAAAATAAGATGGAAATCAGATGTTTCAAAAGACATTTTAAAAATCCATTTTGATTTGACATTCATATATCTGCATTGGCATGTACAAAGAAAACATCCATATAAACAACAATGCAAACAGAAATACAAAACATCAAAACAGTATACAGTTTGAATCTAGTACCCAGTACTCTGTATCATTCATCAGAATAAGGTATCCTCACACTCTGTATCATTCATCAGAATAAGGTATCCTCACATAGGTATATTGATATAACCAAATGGAAAACATAAAACATCCTCATAAGTGTCTCCTCACAGCCCCCCCTTGGATGGAACCTCCCCTCTCATTACAGATTACAATAATTATAAAAGAAAAATACCCTGAATAAGTTATTGCATGACTGGAAAGACTCTAATTAGCTGCCAGTTGATCCCTGGATATTTTATTTTCCACGATCTTTGGCTAAGAGATAGCCTATCTTCCATGAACATATTACTATCTCGAAACTGGTAGACACGGAAGTGATATGCTCCCATAATATCTCCGGAAAAAATGACCCAGACTCTTTCCCTTCTGCGAGCGTTGATAACTAAATAGATCTTTTGTCATCAAATCTGAAGATAACCCGTGACTCATGATTATTGATTGAAGAGATTTTGGTTGTTGATTCTGTGGCTGAAATTCTGGAGATGGTTACTAAACTATCAACTAATTATTTTCCTCAATATTTGGATCTATATATTGCCAGGTGCCCTACCAAGTGCTCTGCCACCTGATAAATGTATTCTTTTCCAGGTGCTCTGCCAAGTGCTGATTTGATTCTTTGAAAAATTAACTCTTCAATGTTTTGAATTAAATATTTTTTCATCCTTCTGAAAAGCTAGGATCACTTGAAATTGTATTTCACTTCTGCAAATTTCATATTTGTTGGCAACGATTATCATTCCTTGCTACAAATAAACCATCCATGGAAGAAGACTGGACTTGTCCCTTTTGTCCTCAGTGACTCAACTAGTTTTCTGGAATCGATGATGAACATCCTCTTGATCCCTGCGGGCTTATCTTTCTTCAACACATGTTTGCACGATGCTGCTTGGTGAAGCTATGTATGTGAGCTCGACTGTCTATGATATTTGGCGATGACTTGTAAAAACCAAACAAAACCAAGAATGATGAAATTCAAGCAGCCTTGACACTTATGAGTATTCTTGATTACTAAATTTTGGGCTCAGGAACATGACCTTCGTGATCTTCATTGGTGGGGTTTGGCACATGAATGACAAGTTAATTAGTGTTCTCCAAAACAATTATACTAACCAAAACACCAACCGCTGTTGCAAAATCAGTAGTGCATTAACTGTCAAAAATCACAAAAGCAAAGTATCCTTTCATGTTCTTGACATTTTGCATTAACAATGGAGGTTGCTTGTTAATTAATCTGAACAATTCAAGTAGCTCGAGCACTTCAAATTGAGACTTGGTATTCTGAGCACTTGGAAGCTTGCTTGGCAATCAATGGTCTCTATTAAAATCATGAGAACAAGACCCTGACAAAGCTTCAAAATTCGTCTCTGTCCCTTTTATCATCTCTAAACCGGAGCCTTCATGCAACAGCGATTACCGAAAGACTTAAACACTTAACCACGTCTCTTGCTGAGGTCGAATAGCGCTCTTCTTTGTTGACAATGACAATGACGAACACACTGTTCATAAGCTTCAAAACTTTACAATCGATGGCATTGATCAGCACTCTTGGACGGGGCTTTTGGATGATTGACAACCTTGATGGCAGATATTATTTGGAATTATGTGTTGGTGGCGCACTTTGGGTGCTTTGTCTCGACCTGTGTGTTGTAATGCTGGTGCTATGGTACTTAGATCGATAGCTAGTGGACTTCGACTTTGATGCCTCGGGACAATACTTTTATATAAAAATAAACCTAAACACTGTACAAGAAGGCCCCAAAGCCAAATTTAGCTTAATAAAACCAATTTTTATTTGGCCAAATTTATAAAATGCTATCCACGGGCATTATAAAATTTGGCTAAATTTAACTTTGAAATCTTGTCTTTGAAAGAACGACATTCATCACTAAGTTTGGCATAACCAAATTTGGTACCAACAATAGCCCAAGAATGAAATTCAATTGAAAGCTCGAAATGAGCAAGATCATAGAATAGTCAAATACTACAGTTATTACAGATACATGATAACCAAAATTGTTAATCCATAGATAGCCACGGATATCGACCCAAAAACCAGTTCAATAAAACCGGCACGTAGTTCAAGTAAAAAAGGTCCTAAACCCTATAAAGAATTGAGCGTAGCACTCATTTAAATAGTCAACTATAACAGTTCACCTTGCAGCTAACAAACATCAACTGCAACTACACTAAGGGAATCAAATGAGAAGACTGTTATTCATCGAGACAATCTGAACCTGGAAGGAGCTCAGACTCCTGGTAGACAAACTCCAAGTTCGATGCTCAATGGTTTCGAACTTTTTCCAAAATGGTAATGAGTGCCAAGACAATCGCAGAGGTAGGAACTTTTGTATTGATGCTTGGTACTGCTCAATGGTTTCAAACTTTTGCCAAAATGCTAATGAGTGCCAAGACAATCGCAGAGGTAGAAAATTTTGGATTGATGCCTGGTACCTTGTAATAAGTAACAGAGAAAACAGCCAGCATACACTTTATATAATTGATAAAAGAAATGAAAGTTTAAAATGAGGTCTTTACCAGTCAAATAAAAACATTACCAGATTAAATAACAACGAAGAAATTAGAACTCAACCGTTCCAGGACGAGTTGCATATCTATTAAAAGAGAAGGAAGGGACCCTTAACACTCAATCACTGATGAAATCCTAGCACTAATCTCTATAAAGAAACAAATAAGGCATTGAGCCGTGACCTTGTTACCTATTACCTGAGTCAGTGATCTTTGGACTCTAACTTTACTCCAAACAGATTTAGTATTAATCAACACTTCCGTTCAACTTTAAACAAGAAGGCATGTCTTAAAAACCAAATAACTCTGTAAGGAAGCACTGCAAGGAACATCAAACCCTCTAACTCAAACCCTGACCCATCGGGTGGGTAGAGCCTCGGAGAGAATTGCCAAATGAGCAAAACATTGTTGAGATGGTTCCACAAAACTTCAATGTACTTGAAGGGTCTGAATCATCATTAAAAAAATCCATACGGAACTCCAAGTGTCGTGAGTAATCAAGCCTGGCATATATGAGTACTAGCAAGCCATATTAATATTAATAATATGGCTTATATACGTCGATCGGCATATATCAATATGGTTTAAATGTGGTTGATATACGCCGATCAGCATACATAAGCCATATTACTAATATTAATATGGCTTGCTAGTTGACGGTCGACCCCCGAGGTATATTTCATGACTTTAGTTATGAATATTAATAATAATAATAAGTATTACTATTTTAAAATTATAATTATTTTTATTTATAACAATAGTTTTTTTATAATTGTAATTAATAAATAATAAATAATTTATAGTACTAATTAATTATTTACTAACATATATAATTTTAAATATTTTATACAAACAATTATTTTTTAACTATGTTTAATAAATTATAAATAATTTAAAATAATAATTGAATATTTTGTAATGTCAGTGCAACTTGTTAATCCAGTACTTCACCAAAATCAAAGCGATGGCTCCTCTCATGTCTTCGCCAGCATCATGGAATGACTTACCAAGAGCCACGAGCCAATGGCCGAGAGGATATCTCTATAGATATTTGCAGGACAATAAGCTTAAAATGCATTCATTGATTGCATTAATTCAATAGCTTGAGGTGGAGGGAAACCTGTACAACACACAAACATAAGCCAAACCAGACAGCTAATAAGAGGCTTTTGCACTAAACAAATGTGGCATTGAATTGAAAAAATGAAAGAAACAAGAGCCACATGGGGCAATGTCTATAACAGCATGAAAATAGACTTTAGACTTTGTAAATGTAGTTCAAAGACATAGGGAAATGAACTTAACATTGCTTTTGCATTTTGACAATTTGCACTGAAAGTTTCAACACAATTGAATCAAATGTGACCACTAGTTGCTAAAGTATGTAAATGGCTAGTGAGAGACATGCACTTCAACTAGTGTCTTTTAAAATAATTGAATTTAATGTACCTAAGCTCCAAACCAATGGAAGGGCACCACATTTCTCCAGATCAAAAAGCTTGACTTCTACCACATACGATATACAAATTGCACCATATGCTTTTAGTCCCAGCCCATGTCTTGTGAATGTGTCAGTGCCTGACAAAGAGGAGCTGTGAGTAGGGAGTGGGATGTATGAGGAGGATAATTATAGGGCTTAAAGAACAAATATCTCTATTCAGTGTAGCTGTGAGCAGGGAGTGGGATGTATGAAGAGGATAATTATAGGGCTTAAAGAACAAATATCTCTATTCAGTGTAGGGTTATAAATAGGCTTTAAATAGGGCTTTTCAGTAAAGATATGAGAGCCAGGGTTCAGTGACAGATACAGAAACACTATGCGGGCCTTGTATAGGGAAGGGACTAATAGTAGTACTTTCCCTAGTTAGAAGGAAACATAAGGGAGACAGATAGGGATTGGCACCAACAAAAGCAATAAAAGACATGAAGGGCACCTCTTGATATTTGTGCAACTCAATAATAGTCTGCGACAGGAGCCAAGGATCAATGCAAGGATCAATGCAGAAGAAAATAGTTGTGCTGAAGTAGTTATTGTAGTAGTTTACTGGGACATATAGAGGGAATAGTAGTGCAGAACAAACATGGATTGTATTTCATTGTTAAGGACAAGTTAAGAACATGTAAATGACATTAGCCTTAAGAACTAGGAACATGTTTTGAAATCAAGCATGCATCTTTAAGAAAAGGAAAGGATGAGATATCAGAGATACAAGCATGACATGTTTTGAAACAAAGATGGATCAAGACTTTGCAAAGAGAACTGATTTCATGTCCTAATCTGATTTTTAAACAAGAGTTTCCACAAATAGATGAAGCCATGATACAAGCAACACATTTTTAGATTTTTAAAACAAAGACATGTAAGACTTTGCAAAGAGAAACAATTCATTTCCTTGATTTTTAAACAAGAGTTTCCACAAATAGCTGAAGCCATGATACAAGCAACACATTTTTAGATTTTTAAAACAAAGACATGTAAGACTTTGCAAAGAGAAACAATTTCATTTCCTAATCGAATTTTTAAACAAGAGTTCACATGTAAATTCATAATAACATCTTTTGAAATAGAGACAGGCTGCAACGAAAGTTTTTACAAGGAGAATCAATTTCATGTGTAATTGTAATGAAAGACATTTTCTGAAATTGAATATGCATCTTTAAAAATGGAAAGAGTGAAACTGCACATATTTTGCACAACTAGGTGAACATATTTTCAAACAGAGATAGATTGCAAGGAAGGAATTTGCAAAGAGTATCGATTCCATGTGCCAATGACATCACTGTTGGTGCAATAGCATTTTTTTTATAACATAAACAACTGCATAGATTTTACCAAGTTGCATTGACAAGGCACAACAATGCATTTAGTCTCAAAGCAAGAGAGCAACAAGCACAACAATATAATCCATGTGAAAGCATAATGTAGATCATATGACGAGTATATAAAGCCAGAAAGTGATATAAACATAGTTTTATATAGATTATATGATGAGTATATAAAGCCAGAAAGTGATATAAACATAGTTTTATATAGATTACCAAAACAAAAGCTGAAAACTTGGCATAGCCAAATGGGGTATCTCAGTTCAAAAACTAGATTCTAATGTAGTTGTAACCATGAATATCAAAATGAACAAAATTTACATAGTGGCACTTTGCAAGATGAGCAATGTGCAAGGAGAGCAAACAATTTATTTGATTGAGCAAAATACTGTCCTAACTTTAAACTTTAATAAGTATCCTAACGAAACCAAACAACATCACATTCAGAGTTTTTCATTGTCAAATATCTTTCAAAACAGAACCTAATAAGCTCATATGTAATAGAAACCTAACTCGGAGCATTCCAATAGTAAAAAATCTTCCAAATTGGATTCCAATAAGCTCATCTCCAATCAAAAACTAACTCTATAACATGAGACATCCCACATATTGTTAGGAAAAATATCCATAACATTGATGCATATACGTTGCATTCTAACATAACAGTTTATTAAATGAACTGAAATAAATACTTACCCTAACACAACAGGTTTGGGAACTGTCACAAACATTTAACCTACCATAAAAACCCTTGCAAATGAACCTGAGAACTATATATAAATTAAATAAGACCAACACGGAAGTTGTAAAAATAAAAGCAGCCATCAATAGCTATCATACCACTAATGATTAACATCAAAACACTGGTATTGAGTAGAAATACAAAAAATTTAAATCAGCGAGATTACCTTTCATGCAGTTATTTGTCCTGAACCCTTTGCACTCTATATAAAGTAAAGAACTTTGATCTCCACTTTCATCAAGCGTTCTCTTGCACCAAAAACTCTTAAGATTAAATATATGAAAGGGCACATTTAAGACCTGAAACAGCCTGATAGCTCGAAAAATTTATTCATATCATTTCAAACAGCAACATAGAGCCATTCCAAATAAATTCATGCTATGGTACCAATCACTATTTACACAAGTTTCATAATTGAGATCCAACGAAAGCCTTTGGGCCACATTGCAGTTGCTTCATGAGACCATGAAATTTTAAATATAAAACACATATAGGTACATAATTCACCGGGCTGCCAACATCTTCAACTGAAGACATGGTATTAGGGGCCTGGTTGTGCAATGCTTAAAATATTGGAGCTCCCCATGGAAGTCCTTCCAATGCTAGTATTGGTCTTCACCTGCAGGCTTGAAGATCTCATCAGAATTGATGTCTATGGATACACCAAAAACAAACTCTGCCTTATGATACACTAGTTCCTCAAAATAGGATTCACTGGCAAGAAAAATCAACGAAACAAGCCACTAGTAGCAACTTCACCTTGTTGCAATTGTCTGCTGCATTGGCCTTCTAAAGGATTTGGACTCTTCAAGAACCTCCTTCCTTGCCTGAAAATATATAACCATAAATGACTTGTGTAAAATTACATCTCCAGATATGTAAAGACTTTTAAAAAAAGATAAAATGCATAGCTCATTGTTTCTTGCAAGGTTATTTACCTAAATGAGCTGTCAACCATCATAGAGAAAAAGAAAAATGGGTGCGGTCATTAACCTGTCATGATCATTCAGAGGTGGACATGTTGGCATAAACTCCTTTGATTTTGGTAAGGGAAACTCCTTAAACCATTCATGATTGAGAGCTTCTTCTGAACTTATATGCTACAATTTGAAACCAAAATTGTATGAGAATAGAGAGACTATAACAAACTGAAATAATTTTTAACAAAATCTAAATCCCTATACTTTGTACATCAAATTCATCATTAAAACTGTAAAAGAATATCAGATCGACCAATTACCTTGCTAGGATCATAGGTAAGAAGATGATTAATAAGATCAAATCCCAGAAAATGATGCTGCTGGAATTTTTCCCTAAGTTTATTATACCTGGATTAAATCATCAAAAACACATTTAATTTAATATAAACACTATAAACAAACATAAGGTTATGATTATGAATATAACAATTTAACTGCTTTTATATTTACCACTTTTGTATTCAGTGTTCACTAGACAAATTAGAACCCATTCTACTTGCGAGCAATTGTCAATCATTAAAAGTTGTTCACGGAGCAAATAAAAGATGAAAAATCTTGGTTACTTACGGTTGTTTCACAAAGTTACACTTCACTACTGGCAAAGAAACAAAATCAAGCCATATCTTTTCATTCGAAGTCCCTAATGTCCTGAATATCTGCAACAACAATAAAAGCCAATGAACACGTCAATAAAGAAATACTCACTGGAAATGAAAATGTTTAAATAAAGAAATACTCCGATAAATGAAAATGTTTAAATAAAGATATACTCCGAGAAATGAAAATGTTTAAATAAAGAAATACTTCGAGAAATGAAAATGTTTAAATGAAATGAATGGAGTGTAAACAAATGAAAGGCCTAGTGATGAATACCTTGTCTGGTTGATCTATTTCACTCTTCCCCTGAAAGAGAGGTTCTTTTGCTAGAAGCTCTGCCATAATACAGCCAACAGACCACATGTCTACAGCAGTTGAGTACCTCTTAGCTCCCAAAAGTAGCTCAGGTGCTCTACAATCCAAAAAAAAATTGAACAATTAGAATTTATGCAGTTGAGTACCTCTTAGCTCCCAAAAGTAGCTCAGGTGCTCTACAATCCACAACAAAAATTGAACAATTAGAATTTACTTTTCTCTTAGAATCCCACCTATAGGCACCAAAAATTGGAAAAAAACTATGAAACAAATTTGCACAGTTTAGCAGAAACACAACAAAATACAATACAGTTTAACAGTTACTGTTTACAATACCTGTACCATAAGGTAACCACCATATGTGTGCAAGTTTTCAATGGAATGTCATATTGACGAGCAAGGCCAAAGTCACAGATCTTTATCTCCCCCTTATTGTTTAAGAGAAGATTCGACGTATTCAGATCCCTATCCAAAATAGAGATACAACAATTTAAACATCTAAATTTCTCCAGGTTCATATGAAATAAAATTTCATGTCAATTTCTTTGGGAATTCAGGAAATGGATATATGCCAAAGCTCTAATTCAACTTCAAAGATTACTTGTCAAAAAAAGATGGAAAAAAGTATTCAAACAAAATGTCACCTGTGTAAAACCCAATTGTCGTGGAGGTAACTAACGCCCTCCAGAAGTTGCAGAATCAGGTTTTTAACTTCACCCAAGCTGAAACGCTGTTTCATTGTTTCCATAAAACACTTTAGGTCATGTTCCATGTACTCCATCACCATAAATATGCTATCTAAATTGCTATCGTATTTTGAAGATAACGCTGCTGCTACTACCATTGGAAGAGGGAGAGTGCAGCCATTGCGAACAGGGTTCGATTTCTGAGATTTATTTACAGCGTTCAAAGAATCTCCGTCCTCTTCAGTATTTGATCTGGAGGTGGACGCGATTCGATCCAATGACTCAAAGAATTTATCCTCCTCCTCATCACTACAGCTGCTCATTGTGCAGGCATCGCTTCAAATGCCCGCTCAGTAAGCAGGGTGGGCTCGATCACATGGCAGTTTCAATAACAAATCAACATATACATAATAAATATAAACCCTACTTACCCTTCAATTCAGAATACGGGCTCGGTCACTCAGTCTTAATCATCAGCAACCGATTTTCCCAGAAGTTCACAAGCAAATCCAAACGAAGCCATTACCAAACATCAGGATCGATTCCCGAGTAGGCCGCAAGAAGACCCGGAGATCTAAACCACGTTTCCTCTTCAAAACCCCCCTCCTCCCCGTCCTCTTCAAACCCTGGGGACGGATGACCAAGGAAAAATAGAAGCAGAAGCCCAAAGAATTTTCTTCATTACTTTGTATTTATTTCTATTTCTAAACATCAAGAGAATTTACGCACAGCTCGTAAGGCAGAAGAGTGAGTGCCAACTGGTAAGGCAGAAGCCGTTCGATTATATTATACAGGCGACATAATTTCGAATGCAGTCAAATCACGGGCGGTAGGACAACACGGTCCAAGACACGTGGCGGGTGAAACCCCCCGCATCAAATTACGAGGAACATGGTCCAGGACACGCGGCGAGTGAAACCCCTGCATCAAATTACGAGGAAAAAAGTGAAGCTAGAACATTGTAAAACATAGGCAAAAAAAATTGTTTTGTTCAAAATGAAACTAAATAACACATGACGCACCTCTCACCGCCGAAACAGGAAGCGACTATCGAGGCTAACGTCATCAGCTCTCATCCAATGAAAACTTAACAAATTAGTACTATTTAAAAAATCTATATAAATAATTTTTTTTTAATAACCAAAAACTATAAAGTGGAGCAAAAATTTATAGGCCTAGGCACAAATTAATAAGGTTTGCATGAAATATATATAATCCCCTTTGGGGACATAAAAATGTTGAAATAAACTTCCTTAAATAATTGTTCCATCTAACATGATGGTATAATGGTAAAAGTATGATATTATAATGTAATGATATAATTTGAAATGAGAAAATTTATTATTACAATTAAATGAAGATGTTATATTTTTTTTATTAAATTAATAGGGTTTGCATGAAATATATATAATCCCCTTAGGGGACATAAAAATGTTGAAATAAACTTCCTTAAATAATTGTTCCATCTAACATGATGGTATAATAGTAAAAGTATGATATTATGATGTAATGATATAATTTGAAATGAGAAAATTTACTATTACAATTAAATGAAGATGCTATATTTTTTTTATTAAATATTAATTTTATAATGGGAAAATAAAATTTTCCTAAATATTCTTTTAATTTATATTTTAAAAAATTATTGTGTCATTCATAATTTAACTCATTAATTAAACATGCTGAATAAACAGTAAAATTATAATTTTAATGCTTTTATAATTTAAAATTAAAATAATACAAAATAAATTATGCTTAACCTTTAAATCCATGTCATGTTAAAAAAATGACGGTAAAAGTCAAAGCAATCCAACTTATGAATTTACAAGCTTGCAGTTCAATTAAACCTAAAACAATGTATATCAGTAGTTCAATTAAACCTAAAATGTATATCATGTTAACAAAAAACACTGTCCATACTTTCACACTGAATTAAATGCAAAGCAATTATGCCTAAAATGTATATCATGTTAACAAAAAACACTGTCCATACTTTCACACTGAATTAAACGCAAAGCAATTATGAATTTACAAACTTGCACTTCAATTAAACCTAAACCTAAAACAATGTTACGCCGATTCAAAATGCTAAAGCAAAGGGATAATCATTCAAAATTTGAAGACCTAATCATAATGATAAAGCATCTGAGACGGATTGTCCTTCCAAATAAACGGAATACAATATTGTCTTTGTTTCTTATTTCTAGATCGAAGACCTGATTCGCACAGCATATTTTTAGTAGGATTTAAGAGCACACAGTTTGATAGAACCTGAAGCAAATTTAAAAATACAAAATAATCATCCTGTTTGGAAAATATTCAACGTTAAAAAAAAGAAAAGATTCAACGTAAATCTAGCATGCATATTCTTTATGAGATGTTCAAAATGCTATCGACAAACTGGTAGTATCGCCTGCTCAATCGCCTGCTGAGAGCTAACGCTCCGATCACACTTCCGAACCCAATTGCAATTCCCATCCCCATTCCAGTTTCCCATAAATCCCACCAATGCACACTCTTGTCGCCTTCCTCTCGTTGGCCGTAAATAGAAGTAAGATAGTTGCATTTTCTTTGAACTGGTTCTCCACAAAGCTCTGGATTACCCGAGAATGAAGACTCATTAAATGTCTGCAAATGTGGTGTAGCTGGAATCCTCCCTGACAGATTGTTATTTGATAGGTTTAAATAACCCAGAAAATTCAGATTTGCAAATGTTTCGGGTATTCTTCCCGATAACTGGTTGCATGAGAGATCTAAAGCATCTAAGTTTACCATTCTGCCAAAACTTTTTGGAATATTTCCCATAAGTTGATTATCTGACAGATTCAAAGAGATTAAACCATTGAGATATCCCATGTCGTCGGGGATGTCACCACTAAGGTTGTTTGCCGAGAGGTCCAGAGAAATGAAAAGTGAAAGGATTTGCTTATACGAATATTTCTGACCCTTGGACATCAGGAAAATTTCTTCTTTATAGTACTTTGCGTATTTGAACATGTCTTTGGATTGTGAACTTGTGGAGTATATATTCCTCATTGTTGATATGTTTGAGAGATGTGGTGGCATCGAACCTGACAGTTGATTCATTGCCAGGTCAAGAATTTGGAGTGTCTGCAGGTAGCTTATCTGGATCGGTATCCCACCTTCTAGCTTATTTGATCTGAGAACGAGTACGCGGAGCTTTGAAAGATACGTTATCCATTCAGGAACTTTGCCCGATATGCTGTTTCCACCCAAATCTAAAATTTCCAACATTTTGCAATTTTGCAAGGATGGGGGAACATGCCCACTTAACTTGTTGTCGTTGATGTGCAATACCTGAAGATTGCTCAATTTTCCCAGTTCCACCGGTATATGTCCTTCCAAACTATTATTTGCCACATTCAATACCTTCAGAGAAGAGCAATTACCGAAACTGGAAGGGAACTTCCCACTGAGGGTATTGCCTGAAAGATCCAAAGCCTCTAGATACTCTGCTTGCTCACAAATACAAGAAGGAATCTGCCCCTTCAGTTTATTCCGTGCTAAAGATAAGAAATTAGAAGTATGCAACATCGTGCAGATTTCTTGGGGGACTGAACCAGTAATCTTATTCATTGACAGATCAACTTCCCGAAGGAAGCCTGCCACAGAAATTCCTACAGGATTGGAAAGATTGCCATGAAACTGATTGTCCCGTAGCGCCACTTCCTTCAGCGAACTCGACGAGTTATACAGCTGAGCTGGTATTGGTCCTTGCAACTGATTGTGTGATAGGGCTAACTTCTGGAGCATGGGAAGATTCCAGAGCCATGAAGGGATTTTTCCTGTGAGGGTGTTACTGGACAGATCCAGTGTCGTGATAGAACGTTGGGTCTTCAGAAAAGGAGGAAACGCCCCCTCTATTTGACAATGAGATAGCCTTAACACATCTAAATCAAATGGGGGAGTCCATTTGGAGGTGATTTTGAAAGTTAAATTGTTACTGGAGAGGTCAAGATATTTTAGATTGTTCAGACTGCGGAAATGTGACTCTAAGATTGCTCCGTTCAAAAGGTTATTACTAAGACTGATATTGGTGAGTTTAGACAACGATCCTAGGGATAATGGGATAGGTCCAGTCAATTTGTTGTAGTTCAGGTTTAGTACAGTAAGGGAGCGGAGGAGGCCCAATGACTTTGGAATCGTTCCCCGCAAGTTGTTTCTGTGCAGGTCTAGCTGCGCCAGAGAAGATAGTTTTCCTATAGAGGATGGTATGGCGCCGTACAAACTGTCCAAGCTAGTCATATTCGCTATTCAGACTGAAAATTGTTTTGATCGAGACGAAGAATTTCTAGGGATGTAAGGTTCTGCAGGGAAGGGGGAATGGAACCATTCAGTCGGCAGTTTGACATTGTAAGATTTATGAGCTGAGAAAGAGGACTTACTGATTGTCCCCATGAGGACGACGTTGCCGAGAGATCCACTCCTTTGAGAGAAAGATTCGTCAAGGCCGTGAGATTTGCAAGCCATGAGAGGTCAACACTTGCCAACATAGAAGCCGAGGAAGTGAGATCGAGCCCTGTCAAGTTTGACAGATTTCCGAGCTGCCATGGTATGGCACCTGAGAATCCAGCTGTGGATAGGTTCAGGAGTTTCAAGTTCTTCATAAGACCCATCTCTATAGGAATAGGAAGGCCAGTAAAATTATTGAAGCTAAGGTCCAATCGCTCCAAAGCCGTCAAGTTTAACAGTGCTGCAGGACGCAAGACACCACTCAAATTGCAATTAGACAAATCCAACGCAACAACATCGCCGGTCCGGCTGTCGCAGGAGACACCTTCCCAGTGGCAACAGCTGAATGAAACATTCCAGGAAGACAAACGCGCCGTCGGATCATGCAAGCCGCTTTTAAAAGCCAAGAGAGATTGCATTTCGTCATTCAAACAACCACCGACTTCGCAAGAAATGGATAAGAAAATGCATGAAACAAGTAACCAACAACTGAACATCTGAATCTCAAGACGAAGTGATCCTTTTCCCACCAAAATACCCGTCGTCCGTGGGTCTTGATCTTGATGCAAGGATCCGGATTGCATGCCTGAACTGGCCATCACAATGATTTTGGTGAGGGAGAGGTCATCCAGCATCTGTGTATATAAAAGGTTGGAATTTGACAACAGTACCCTGTACCTATTGTTATTTTTTGTTTTGACCATTCATTCATTATATTTGGCCACGTTGACCCTATTTGAGATAGAATTTTGGTGATCCATTTTCATCCCTCCAATTTATTTACACTGTTTAAATTTATAACAAAGATGATGAAGTGGTAATGTCTCTGATATTACTAATAACTTTTGCTATAAAATGATAATTATAAAAAATAGAATATAAAAAAAAAAGTATATTATAGAAAATAGAAAAGTATGTTATAAAATGGTAGTTATAAAAAATATAAAAGTATGTATAAATTTATTTGTCAGGGTAAAAAGTAAATGTGATTTATGTAATACCTGAAATTGAAAACATTAAGAAAGGGAGCCCATCACAATTCACCTCTACTCTTTGTTGAAGAAAATCCAATAAAAAGTATAAGGAAAATGAGATAATTATATGAAACATAGCCTAAGCATTCAGATCTCACTCTTTAGGTATAAATAATTTATTAACAAGAAATTACCTATAAACCTTCCTTTAATTAAACATTAATTCAACTCACAAAATATATATATATATATATATATTGTGAAGGAAAAATACCATTACATATTACATATAGACATAAGGTATATATGATGTTTAAAACAACTTACAAATAGATATAAAAGAATAAAAACCTAGGAAATAAAATTCTCTATAGAGATGCTTTATATTTTTACTAAATTTGTATATTCTTTTATATATATATATTCAGTTTCAAACAATTGAATTTGATTCTCAGTTTCAACTACGAACACTACAGCTAAGCAAATTACCCCTCTAGTTTTTCTTGGATCATTAAAAGCCTTATTTTAACCATTTCAATTACAATTCGACATACTATTGCATAATTTCACACTTTTATTAGATATCGATAGCAGATATATTTTCATAAAAAAAAATCTACATTAAACACAAGATCAATATTAAATACAAGATCGATATGCACATCAATCGATATTAAATACAAAATGATGCATTATGAAATTGCACAGACGAGTTGTTCAAAATCGACATGGATCAATTTCAAAACAAAAATGAAAATGACGGAAGGAACTTCACTAATTTGCACCTTCTTCTCCGTCTGAACCAGTGTCATGAGGGACAAGTAATATGCACCCCACGGCAGACTTAGGGGCAAGTAATATGCACTCGGCAGCAGACTCATTAAGTCTGCTGCAAAGGCCTCTGACATTCCCTCACCAATGAGGTAATAAAGTCCAAAGACATCGCCATCTACTTGAGAGCACAGAACAGTTCATTGCATGTCGAAGCGGAGAAAGCTTTGATAGAATAACGAGAGCCAAGATTCCAATTCGCGGCTGTATTTTGGGTTGGGCACGCAGCTGTAAGACTTGGCGGGCTACAAATTCAAAATCTAAATTTGAATCTCTTTGTATCTATCCGCCTTCGGTGAATTCAAAATTCAAATGAGCATGGTTGCATTAATGTTGACTGTAGTAGTCTTCAGCGTGGTGTTTCGTATGAGCACATTGAGATGAGGTGGATGATGGTCATGGGACCATAGATCCATGGGTATGCAAAATTGTGGGCATGGACTGCTAAGCCGACGAAGAAAGCCGGAATTTTTTGCCGTGAAATAAGATGCACGTAGAATCAAGGAATGTCAAGGCCCCTGCAATAGACTTAATTAGTCTGCTGCGGGGTGCATATGGCTTGTCGTCAGTCCAGGCCTGGAATTTGACGTCCTGTAGGATGTTTTTTCCATCTGAGAACATATTTGACCAGTAAATGTAAAATAAAGACATCAACAGTGACAGCCATAAAAAAATTTAAAACGTAGATTTGATGTTTATCAATTTACATGTCCCGTCAAAAAATTTAATACCTATCTAGCTTGCTATCTTGCTGTCTGCCCTCTGCCCTGCTCTTGATTGTTCTGCTCACTGTCAAATTCAGACGAGTTACCATGAGCTCTTTTCATCGTACGCCTGCCTGGGAAATTTTGAAGTATCATCCTTGAAGGAATATATAAATAAATGCATACTTAAAAGCCCATTATGGAAAGAGCAAGCTTCCCTACTACTAAATTAATAATGAAAACAACAAATTGAACTCCTCTTTATTCATGGACACTGATAATGCAAAGCATCCAAATATATAAAGTGGGTGTCAATGGATAAAAGTACTAGCTGGAATTCTTAGCAAAAGACGGGTTTTTTATAATACAGTAAATTTGACACTCTATTAATTGGTATAAAACGTAAAGTGGCAGACGCTAAAACCATGTAGCCGTCATCAAATTTTGAATTGACAGGTACTTAGAATTTGAAATTCTAGGCATGGCCGTCACTGGGAGCACTGCCATGTGTCCTGTCATTCCTTGGCCCTGTGTGGCTTGACCGATCAAGCAATAAATGTGAGTACCTTGCATGGCCATTATGCCTATGACAGATTCTTAAGGTAGGTCTTCGAGGGATTCCTAAGGTATGTGTCATGTTTCCCTGCGAATTAGAACATGCCAAAATTACACAATAATATATCATATCGTTTTAATTTTTTTTTAACTTAAGGAAAAATTAAAGTCCATCGAGACAACTACACAATTTACGGGTACATAATTTAATATTTTTTGCTTGCACACCGATCCATCGAGGTATTTGCTCGATCGAGGGCCTAAAACGGGCCTTTTTTATGTTTTTCAAAAGCTAGATCTAGCTTTTCAAAAGCTAGATCGAGCATTTCAAAAGCTAGATTGAGCTTTTGAAAATATAGATCGAGGTCTTGTTTCAACCCTCGATCGAGGTCTTTTAAAATCCTCGATCAAGGTCTTTTAAAACCCTCGATTGAGCTTTTAAAACCTCGATCGAGAGCTTGAAAAGACCTCAATCGAGGGTTCAAAAAATAAGTTTTTTGGCACCCACGTGCCAAAAATGGTGAACCACCTTCGTGGAATCACCCTAATATTAATTTGCAAAATAAGTTCTTAAATATTTGGTACAAGAAAGAGAAAATTGCATTGCAACATATTTCTCTTACTAAACAAGAAGGGCCTCAGGGGCACATGAAGAAGCCCTTACAGGTAAAATAGTTGAAGTATCTACAAACATGGAAGATGTAGAGGCTAATGTTGAATCAAAAGAAGAAAAATCTACAAAAGAACATGAAGAAAATCCCTAAGAAGGAGATAAACATGAAGAAGATGATAAGGAGCTACATGACCCAAAAGAATATGTTTAAGATTGAAAGAAATACGTTCTTATATCTAAGGTTTCATTCTATCGACACCCACACCACCATGAGAAACAATAGTCATCAAGGCAAGGTAGAGAGAATCAATGAACATGGAACCAAAAAGGAAACCAATATGGAGGAACATGGAAGACTAAAAGAAATGAATGGATATATCAAAATAACATAACAACAACATGGAACAAGAGGAGCAATTAGAATCAAGATCAAGGTTGTAAGGAAGCAGTTGGAGCCCATGTCCACATTTCATGAGGATGGATGGATGCTTGTCCTTCGTACTAGTTGGCTAAATTGATTAGTAGGTCATATTATATGTCTTCTTCCCATGGTTCAAGGACAAAATATGAGAAGGGGGGTGGAACTTTATGTAACTACGAAAGATAATATGAGGTACTTAGGGAGGTACCCAAAGGGAATAATGCATGTAATGCGGCCATAATCATGGAATATGTCCAGTTGATAGTTAGAGGAAATAATATAATAATAAGGGTAGTTGACATAGGACCTTATGAGAAAGTATAAATATACATGAGTATCATTGTATGAGATATATTAGATATATTGTATTGTATCGAGCATGGCTTGTGGAGTGATTCCTTCCATAGGGATTAATTGGTGGTGTCACCCTACCTTCAATGTCTCTCTTTATATGTTGGTGTTATTCTTATGGTGAATGTCTTTTGGTTATTTATGAAGTATAAAGGGTTCTATATCGTTTTTGTGATTCAATTCTTGGGTTAAGGATCACTACACACATGGGTTAACATTTGAATGGGAAGTCATATTTCTCCATTTATTCTTCTAGGAAACTATATAAATAAATACGTAGTTCTCCATGAAATTCAAAAATTTTAATGAGAGTAAGGTTATGCTACAATATTTTAGGCGGAGTTTGTAATCCCACTTACTTCAATCCATTTCATTATGCTTCATGAGTGGCTTTGCTTCTCAAATTTCTCTTCCATTTCCCATTACATAAGGGAAATTATTGCTCCAATCATTCTACAATCTATGGGAGAGTCCTAAAGAGTAAATAACCCCACAAAGGGAGAGCTTGGAGATCATCTTTACCACTCCCTCAAAGTGAAATATTTCAATTTCATAACTTAAATCTTTCCATTTGATATGAAAACGAAGCATTCAGTATCTTTTCCCCATAATATTGTTCAATGGTTTTATGATTCTTGTTTGGAGTTTATGATAACTATTTGAATTGTTAATATTTTTGGAGAAGTGTATTTATGGTTCTTTATAGTCATTATGTGTAGGTCTCTAAGGATAATTCTCCATTTGAATTCATTTCTCCTTGCTTTGAAAAAAATACAATTCATCAATAAATATTTCCTCAAGGTTGCTTCTCTCTTCTCCACCAATTTAAGTTCATTACATGCTTATGGATATACTTGGTTTGGTTTGTCCACTCAAACAAATCACACTTCTAATTGTTTGTTTACCTCAATAGTTCAAACCTTTCGATCAAGTGTATTATTTGATAATTCCTTCCATCAAATCACACACAGCAGGAATGGTGACCATACTACGGATGAAATCTCAAATTTTGATTTGTTGTTGAATTTATGAATTTTTCCATCATCAATTGTCGCCTTCTAACACTTGTCATTGTAGTTTATATTGTTGTTTCCACAAACACACGACTACAAAGCTTTTAATTTTCACATTTTAAGTTTTCACAGATTCTCGAAAACTATGTTACTATCAAAGTGTTTTTTTTCACTATTAGGTGAGGCCCATTTAACAAAATCGTATAGCTTAGGAACTATGTGTTTCATAATTCATGTAGACTACACTCCATTTCACATAGACTACACTCTATCTCACATTTTAAGTCTACATAGTTAATTTAAAAGAGGTGTTTTTAAGTGGATTTTCTTTCTGAGTGGGTGAGGGCCTAGATAATATTTTTTCTAAAATTATAGGTTGTTTCAATTGCTATTTTATTTTCGTAAATTTCCTCACACTTAGAGAAATTAGAACTAAAGTGGCGGCACGATGAAAGTGGTATTCTTTATTATCATAATCGAACAACGCGACGGGATGAAAATTGCTGATCGTACAGGGACAGTTGCCTCTCCTTCACTTTATATATATATATATATATATATGAATCAGAATGATTGATTTGACGAAGTAGATGTTTTGGCTAATATTATCTTTGTTGCACGTTATTTAATGCTGTAATACTATGATAGACTAGATTTCAAGCTGTTTGAGATTCAACTGTCAAGCAACCTATTGCTGCCTTATTAAATGGCTTACACCAAGCTAAATAATATTCAAACACTTTTTTGCAAACCCAATTGCCTTTTTATTGGACTACCATTAAAGTGATTAATATTGTTATAAAGTTCTCGCAATTCGAGAGAGTGTTGTTTAAGGAAAGTGATTTTTATTCAACTACCATTGAAGTCATTAATGTTGTTATAACGTTGTCACAATTCGAGAGAGTGTTGTTTAAGGAAAGTGATTAATGTTGTCATAACGTTTTAACGATTTGAGAGAGTGTTGTTTAAGAAACTGATAATCCATTTTCTAGTAAACATTTATTATTTGATGTAGTAGTTTAAACCTATTATAATTTAATATATATTTTTTTAGTTATATAAAAATATCTTACTATGACCGTTATGCAGATCATGAAGACTATGTTCATGAGAATCTTGTAAGAGTGAAGATTATGGACATAAGGATCTCTTACAGTTGCATGTCAAATCTTTAAGAAGATTTATTAAAATTATAAATATAAGTTGGTGAAATTATATAATTATATATATATTTTTATCTATTTTTTATTATTAAAAATCTGAAACAAACGCTCTCTAAATATTATATTTTTTTTTCAAATATATATTAATATATATAGTATTAATATATATATATATAATTTATTTGAATTTATTGAATTTCAAATTTATTGTTGGTGGTGTCGACAGAAGGAGGAATCCGCGGGACATAAAGATGTATTTAGTGGAAATGGCCGACCGGAACGTATTGAGTGTCGAATAATAGCAGTGAGAAAGGGGAGTAAATTCCGAGTCCGTGCGGAGTAAATTCAAGCAAGGTGGAATTCCAAGTCTTGCGCATCGGTGAAATTCTGGCGTAAAGGTGACGGTGAAAGTGACGGTGAAATTCTGGCGTAAAGGTGACGGTGAAATTCTGGCGTAAAGGTGACGGTTAAAGTGAAATAAAGGTAAAGGTAAAGGTAAAGGTAAAGGTAAAGGTGAAAGTGAAATAAAGGTATAGGTAAAGGTGAAAGAAAATTGAAGAAATCGCCGTATGGAGCGGGTCTTTAGTGAAGGTCAAAGAAATTCAACAAAACTACTGAAAATTTGTTGGTGGTGACATCCGCGGGACATATTGTCTGTGCGAAAGAATAGCAGTGATAGGTGAAATTTTTGCGTATAGGTGATGGTTGAAGTGGGAGTCAATTCACAACTTTATGGAAAATTCACAACGGTGAAAGTGAAATCAAGTAAATTCACAACTTTATGGAAAATTCGTTGGTGGTGTCAAATGAATCGCCGTGAATTGCCGTGTTCTTTGTGTAACATAATGGTGGTGGTGGATAGGATATTTAAAAACTTGATTTATTGAACTTAAAAAAAAATGATATGGAATAATTAATTTGTTTTAGGATTTTATTTTTATGTTTGAAAAGATTGAAAAGAAGCTTTTATAAATTTCCATAATTTTGTTGACTTACTAGGTTGGGAAGATTGGTATCATTACAAATATTTTGAAATTGGGATGTATAGGAATTACTCTTAAAGGAAGGACAAAACCAAGATTGATCACTACATCCTAGAGGCTATTACGATGAATGATGTGGTAACCATTGCTCAAATTTATTCTACATTGAGAGTTTACTAGGCAAATCTCCAACCAATGATGGTTAAAGTCGAAGGTATGATTGCAAGGAAACCTATATCTATTTCAATTGATCGTAGATCTAGCCACGATTATGTTACTCCTATAATTGTTAAAATTCATGCTCTTAAGAAATGAAAACATATTAAGCCATGGCTAGTTCAACTAGTCACTAGGACCAAGACAAGGGCTAGTGAAATGTTGGAGAGTTGTTTGTTAGAATTGAATGGAATCTTTATGTAGGTAAACTTGAATATGCTTCCACTTGGTATAAAGTTGTCATCTGAATGGATTGGTTGGATGCACATAAGATTCTCGATTGCATTAATGAAGACAAAGACTCATGCATAGTAAGAGTCATTCTAAAGACAAACCAGTTTTTGTAACCTTGGAGTATTATTTGAATTCCTAAATCATAGGTCCTAATCTAGTTTAAATGTTAGTGTTTTCCAATGAGAGATACTAGCCCTAGGTTCACTACACACTCTCATGGGTTGAAATTGGTGTGGGGTTTTAAGCTAGAGATTTCTGCGAAGAACTATTCGATTACATATTAAATTAAGGGTAAGGTTTTGGGTTGTTGGCTTATATGGTAATTTTTTAGTTCCAAGAATGATGGGAGGTTATTGAACTTGAAATATTTGATTGAAATTAAATGACTAGAATGATAAATACATGGAAGCAAATATATAATTTCCCTTTATTAGTTCTAATTTCTCTAAGTGTGAGGAAATTTACGAAAATAAAATAGCAATTGAAACAACCTATAATTTTAGAAAAAATATTATCTAGGCCCTCACCCACTCAGAAAGAAAATCCACTTAAAAACACCTCTTTTAAATTAACTATGTAGACTTAAAATGTGAGATAGAGTGTAGTATATGTGAGATGGAGTGTAGTCTACATGAATTATGAAACACATAGTTCCTAAGCTATACGATTTTGTTAAATGGGCCTCACCTAATAGTGAAAAAAAACACTTTGATAGTAACATAGTTTTCGAGAATCTGTGAAAACTTAAAATGTGAAAATTAAAAGCTTTGTAGTCGTGTGTTTGTGGAAACAACAATATAAACTACAATGAAAAGTGTTAGAAGGCGACAATTGATGATGGAAAAATTCATAAATTCAACAACAAATCAAAATTTGAGATTTCATCCGTAGTATGGTCACCATTCCTGCTGTGTGTGATTTGATGGAAGGAATTATCAAATAATACACTTGATCGAAAGGTTTGAACTATTGAGGTAAACAAACAATTAGAAGTGTGATTTGCTTGAGTGGACAAACCAAACCAAGTATATCCATAAGCATGTAATGAACTTAAATTGGTGGAGAAGAGAGAAGCAACCTTGAGGAAATATTTATTGATGAATTGTATTTTTTTCAAAGCAAGGAGAAATGAATTCAAATGGAGAATTATCCTTAGAGACCTACACATAATGACTATAAAGAACCAAAAATACACTTCTCCAAAAATATTAACAATTCAAATAGTTATCATAAACTCCAAACAAGAATCATAAAACCATTGAACAATATTATGGGGAAAAGATACTGAATGCTTCGTTTTCATATCAAATGGAAAGATTTAAGTTATGAAATTGAAATATTTCACTTTGAGGGAGTGGTAAAGATGATCTCCAAGCTCTCCCTTTTGTGGGGTTATTTACTCTTTAGGACTCTCCCATAGATTGTAGAATGATTGGAGCAATAATTTCCCTTATGTAATGGGAAATGGAAGAGAAATTTGAGAAGCAAAGCCACTCATGAAGCATAATGAAATGGATTGAAGTAAGTGGGATTACAAACTCCGCCTAAAATATTGTAGCATAACCTTACTCTCATTAAAAATTTTGAATTTCATGGAGAACTACGTATTTATTTATATAGTTTCCTAGAAGAATAAATGGAGAAATATGACTTCCCATTCAAATGTTAACCCATGTGTGTAGTGATCCTTAACCCAAGAATTAAATCACAAAAAAGATATAGAACCCTTTATACTTCATAAATAACCAAAAGACATTCACCATAAGAATAACACCAACATATAAAGAGAGACATTGAAGGTAGGGTGACACCACCAATTAATCCTTACGGAAGGAATCACTCCACAAGCCATGCTCGATACAATACAATATATCTAATATATCTCATACAATGATACTCATGTATATTTATACTTTCTTATAAGGTCCTATGTCAACTACCCTTATTATTATATTATTTCCTCTAACTATCAACTGGACATATTCCATGATTATGGCCGCATTACACGCATTATTCCCTTTGGGTACCTCCCTAAATACCTCATATTATCTTTCGTAGTTACATAAAGTTCCACCCCCCTTCTCATATTTTGTCCTTGAACCATGGGAAGAAGACATATAATATGACCTACTAATCAATTTAGCCAACTAGTACGAAGGACAAGCATCCATCCATCCTCATGAAATGTGGACATGGGCTCCAACTGCTTCCTTACAACCTTGATCTTGATTCTAATTGCTCCTCTTGTTCCATGTTGTTGTTATGTTATTTTGATATATCCATTCATTTCTTTTAGTCTTCCATGTTCCTCCATATTGGTTTCCTTTTTGGTTCCATATTCATTGATTCTCTCTACCTTGCCTTGATGACTATTGTTTCCCATGGTGGTGTGGGTGTCGATAGAATGAAACCTTAGATATAAGAACGCATTTATTTCAATCTTAAACATATTCTTTTGGGTCATGTAGCTCCTTATCATCTTCTTCATGTTTATCTCCTTCTTAGGGATTTTCTTCATGTTCTTTTGTAGATTTTTCTTCTTTTGATTCAACATTAGCCTCTACATCTTCCATGTTTGTAGATACTTCAACTATTTTACCTGTAAGGGCTTCTTCATGTGCCCCTTGGGCCCTTCTTGTTTAGTAAGAGAAATATGCTGCAATGCAATTTTCTCTTTCTTGTACCAAATATTTAAGAACTTATTTTGCAAATTAATATTAGGGTGATTCCACGAAGGTGGTTCACCATTTTTGGCACGTGGGTGCCAAAAAACTTATTTTTCGAACCCTCGATTGAGGTCTTTTCAAGCTCTCGATCGAGGTTTTAAAAGCTCGATCGAGGGTTTTAAAAGACCTTGATCGAGGATTTTAAAAGACCTCGATCGAGGGTTGAAACAAGACCTCGATCTATATTTTCAAAAGCTCAATCTAGCTTTTGAAATGCTCGATCTAGATTTTGAAAAGCTAGATCTAGATTTTGAAAAACATAAAAACGGCCCGTTTTAGGCCCTCGATCGAGCAAATACCTCGATCGAGGGCTTGAACATACTTGTCCCTTCAATGTTTTTTGGTTGCACACCGATCCATCGTGGTTATGGATGTCAATCCTTATGCACTAGATAGAATCACCTTTAAGAAGAGCCTGTTAGGTGTGAGAACCATCCATCCTCCATAGAATGAGTATGCCATCCATAGACAACTCTTGGGCTGCAGTTATTCGCTCCGGTGACCGGAAATGCACTGTCAAATCAACTGACCTCACACAGGACCCTCACGCTCAGCTGTAGCTATCGGTTATTGTTTAATGCAACGTTACCATCTATTTCCCATATATTTGTCAGCATCCTTGTTTCAATATTGGGGACAATAAAGCCATGGGGAGAGGTTCTACGAGATTTTATAATGAGAACCAGAACTCTGCGAGATTAAACGAAGCATTCTCGGCGACTGAGGCAACCGAGGCAAGTTAGTTTGAGAGGAGAATATTTGTGCAACTGCAATTCCCCTATATACAATTTAATCTTAGACTCAAAACCTATATATTCAAAATAACAATATATATATGAATATTTAACTTATGAAATTACAATAAAGTTGTTAAAATATATTAAAAAGAAACTATATCAATCCATTCAATTTAGAGAAAGTTATTAATAAAAATAAATTAAAAAGCTTATTAAAAACGGAAAAATGAGCTATCTCGTCTTTCAAGTGGACTATCACCCTTCTAAGAAAAACTGAGTAATACATTGACGAAATTAAACTTTAATTACTCCTAAAACTTAGGAAATTTTATGTAATTTTTATTTATTAAATTATGGGATATCACTAAGGAATTATAAAAATTGAAGAAAAAGTTAAGAGATATTAAGAAGAAAGGTATAAAGTTCTAATTTATAAGAAAAAATAAGAAGAGTAATTTATTTTAGCACTTGAAGTAAATAAAATATGAACAATGCAATGTAATAAACGTGTGTTCCAAGTCCCTTACATGCTCCCTCACATGTTGTGATAGGGAGGCTAACACTATGTACATATGACTATCATAGCATGGGATAAGTGGAGGGGTAGGATTATGATCACAGAATGCAAGTATTTATTATATGAGGAGCAAGGTTTGATGGTTTTGTTTTATTTGATCAAGCTTGACGTTCTGAAATTTTATTTGGAACCTATCTTTAAGTTTAGAACTCTAAAAGAGGTTTGCATCTTAAGAGATTTGATCCCTCTCTATGCTTGATAGAGCCAGAGTTAAGATGGATCTATATTGGTGCTAAAAATCTCACATATTTTGCAATTAATGATAATGCATTCACTAAAGCATGTGGATTGTACACTCATCCAAAAGTGTTTGTTGGGGTTTAAGGTTATTTTTTTCTTTATTCCTTTTGTGCCTTTTCGACCCACTATAATCTAATCATGGCTAAATGAGTAGTTTTTTTATCTCATTCAAGTTAGGGGATTGAGGTTTTCAATGTTGCAAAATATCTAAATATGGTATTGTGAAAAATTAAGTTAATACATTGCAAATGATAGAGATGAAACACTAAATTCGATTGCTTTTCCTAGTTAAGGATTTCCAAGGTAAATCTCCATGTACTATGTCTGTGTCATTGTTGTTCTTTCTATTTTACTTAAGAATGTATAATAATTTTTTCGCTTGCAAAGGTTTGAAACTTACAATTAAGTGTTTAGAACCATATTTAAGATGTTGTCCTAAAAAAAAGCACGATGGCTTTAGTGGATATCTCTTATCAAATGGAGGTACACTACCACCTATCATGGTGCTAACAAAATGCCTTCTTATGAGGTGGCCCTATGGAAATAATATGACATTTATAGGTTCATACTTACTAGACACATCCAAGGTTTAGGAGGTGGAAAAACCTTGAATGTCCAATCTGACATTCATTATACACTCAAGGACAATGTGTTGTTGGATTGTAACATAACAAAGCAATAGGCCAATCAATGTTAATCTAAGAACCACTTTGAAGAAGTGGATCATGTGTTCCTTTGTATCCAACCGTATAATCAAACATCTCTCAAGGAGAACCACCAAAAATTTTCATTTAGGTTTTCTGGACCATATCCAATACTCTGGACCAGTTGCCTACAAATTAGCTCGGCCTTCCCACGCTAAGATCCACCATGTATTTCATGTGTCATGCTTAAAGAAAGTGGTAGCCTGCCAAACTGTGGATTTCAAACCATCCTACGAGAATTGGATGAAGAGGGTTCCATTTAGTTGTAACATGAGGTATATTTAGACAAAACAAAATGGCACAAGCGTCATTGAATTATCCAAAATGTCTTGATCCAGTGGAATAATACACTATGCAAAGATGCCACTTGGGAACAATCTATCACCCTTCAACAATTTCCACATCTCTAGCCTTCAAGAAAACACTGATTTTGATGGGAGAGGGCATGTTAGGGTCCCACCCAAACACTCTTAGTTAAGGGATAGGTTCTTGCATAATGTATACTTGAAATCTTTATTATATAAGGACCACTAAGAAATTAGAGCATGTGATCAATAAAGTGAGGGCCTCATTAAAGAAGGCTCACTAGGTATTTGATGTAGCCTCAAGCTCACTAGGTGGTTAGGATTTGCAATATATAGAAACACTTTATGAAAGTTTAAACTATGTAATATGTTGCTAATTGATTAATATTGTTTTGGAGGGGTTCCCCTTTGAAAAGTTAAGTGAACATCAATAAACATTTTCCTATTAAAGTGCAAATTCAATATTAAAGTGCAAATTCAATACATCGGTTCTCTTTCATTTACTTTGTATAAGTTCATTTGTATCAATATTATTATGATTTTTTTTCAATAATTAAAATACAAAACATTTTAGTTTTTTATAATTTTAAATAAAAAATCTCAATAAAATTAAGCAGGAAAATATAAGAAGGGTGGACAATGCAGTGTAAAAGTGCAGCAAAATTATGATACAGTACAACTCAGATAGAAGCAGAATAACATCACACTAATTCATTAATCATAATATGAACAATAAATAATACAATGGAGAGGATTTGAATACCAAGGTGGTAGTTCGAATTAGCCTGCATGAACTCATCATCAGATCAGTAGTGGAGTGTCATCAATGCACTGGTAGCTGTCAAAACTGAGTCAACTAGATGTAACTAAGTCTAACAGAATATAACTAGTCTTAACTGGATGTAATTGAAGCTGTCAGTAGTCAAAACAGATAAACTAGTCTCTCTAGATGTCTAATAGAGTGTATCAATCAATTAACAAGAAATTGACTGAGTGTAGTCAGTTACCAAGCAACTAACTAAGTGTGGTAGGTGAGAGAGGGCGCACTTCACATGTGGTAGGTGAAAATAGGGTGCATCACTGACTAGGAGGGATGGAACTAAACAAAAAGAAGCTCCTAGGGCTAGTAGACTAGGGACAAGGTGCTAGGAGACAGGGCTACTGATGACTGGGATGCATGCAATTGCATGCCTGCATGCAAAAATGCAGGCATGACTGAATGCAATGCTAGTAGGACTAGGATGGAGTATAGGAATATCCTAACACCCCCCCTTAATCCATCCTGGGCCCTGGTAACTGAGACCAAAGATCACCCAATACAATGAATAATAAAGAACAGTCCATGAAACAAGGAAATGGGAAAAAACCTCATGGGAAAAGTACCCCCCCTCAAAAGAGACTGTAAGGCACACCAAAAAATAAATGCTCCAAACTCAAGCAGGTGTGATGGTTGGTCATATGTCTGGAGGTATCTTCTTCTTGGGAAGAAGTGGTTCATGCTCCAAAAACATGTGCTTGTGTTCTCCTTTAGTGGAAGCAAGCAAATATGGAGACATGTGCTTGTACTTGCTCTTCAGACCAAATGTGATGAGAACAAATCCAAAGGTATGAGGATGATCTTGGAACCTATGATTCGAATCAACTGAGGTAGGATCAAATCCATGAATGTGTTGATAGTCTTTTGTTATCTCCTTTGAACCATCATAGGTGAGATCATGCCCAAAAGAACCATCACATGATAGTGGTTGCTTGGAATTCAAATCAGCTCCAAGACTTGATAAATGGTTTATTGAGATCTCCTTTGAACCAGTAGGGGTGAGATCAAAACCAAATGAACCATGATATGCATGAGAAATGATCCCAAGCGAATGGTAATTCCCTACATCTTCAATGAACTTCTGAGAGCATGTACAAAGGATCATATAGTATTACATAAGAGATAAGTGATCAAGCAGAGCGAATACATCACCTCCAATTGTTGATTTAACCTCCGAAACATTCAATAGATCATCATTATGCAAACCAATAGACTCTTGTGCAAGAGAGGATTTAAGAACCTCTTTAGTTTCTAGAGTGTGAGTTGGCTCAGAATTCGAAATAGAAGACATTGGGAACATGAGTGTTGAATCTACAAGTTATTCTTCCTTTTGGACAACTTAATTATGAGATATGTTTGATACTGAATCATGATCAGAGAGACCATCAAGGAGGCCGAATGCATCACTGGCATTGCTCTCCAAATAGTTTGCACCAATCCCTTCATTCTGTTTTCCAAATATTTCATCCAGATGGGCCCATAACTCTTTTGTAGATTTAGCAAAATCATAGAAGGGGGATTGCATACAACGAGACATAGCAGTCAACATTGCTCCATAGGCTTTCTCACCTTCATTTAACCAATCATTCTCCTCTTCAGAGGATTAGAACTCTCTTTCAAGACAATAATAAAAAAGACCATGTCTCTTCAAATATGCTATCATCTTTGGTTTCCACTCATCATAGTTGAATGGAGAGAGAGGAGGAATTCCTTCCAAATTCATGGAAGCTGTTGCAGAAGACCTGCACAAAATAATAGGGAATATATGCAACTGCTACTACTGCAAAACTGCAGAAAACTGTTGATGTATTTGTAACTTCGAAATGTATTCACTTGTATGTTGTATTTGTATTTTCTTATTCTACCTCCAACATAGATGTTTATTCCTCCGGTCGGAGAATTCATTATTGTACTTGGGTCATGTAAAGTCATTTAGTTCAATCCTCCCATGTATGTCGAGGCATCAGACCCCAGAGTTAAGTTATTAATGGGTTATTGGACTCTCCTAGAGAAGTCGGCCCAATCAGTTACACTTAGGGGCCGACCTTTGGGGTTAAGGCTAAGTGAAAGGTAAAGTATAAATAGAGAGGGTACTCCTCTCTATTTGATCATTCACACACTCACTCACTTCGCATTAGTGGGAGAGAGGAGGATTTCGCACAAGTGGAGGAGGAGGAAGCTGCTGGAGACCATCTATTTGTTTTGGGGTTTTGTAATATTGCTCATTCTATCTCTAAGGAAGTTGTGGGGTTTTCTCCTTTCTGGTTTCCCAAGTGAAATAATTTGTGTCTCTTGTCTCTTGTGTTTGTTTTGATGTGCATGTTATTCTCTCAGTTAAGATCCTAGATCATATTGAATCAAATGATGAAAAACTAACAAAAACTGCTGCTGCACTCGAAATCTTGGTAATAACCTGCAAAAATAAACTTAGGAATGGAGATAGACTATACTCTCAACATTCTCTAATACCATGTGAAAATACTGACAGCAGATCTAAGAGCTGATGTATACCTCACAAGAGATATTAAGAAGGAAAATAGAAGAAGAGTGGACAATGCAGTGTAAAAGAGCAACAAAATTATTATACAGTAGAACTCAGATAGAAGCAGAATAACATCACACTAATTCATTAATCATAATATGAACAATAAATAATACAATGGAGATGATTCGAATACCAAGGTGGTAGTTGGAATTATCCAACATGAACTCATCATCAGATCAGTAGTGGAGTGTCATCAATGCACTGGTAGCTGTCAAACTGAGTCAACTAGTTGTAACTGAGTCTAACAAAATATAACTAGTGTTAATTGGATGTAACTGAAGCTATTAGTAATGAGAACAGATAAACTAGTCTCTATGGATGTCTAACAGAGTGTATCAGTCAATTAACAAGCAACTAACTAAATGCAGTTAGTTAACAAGCGACTAACTGAGTGTGGTAGGTGTGGTAGGTGAGAGAGGGCTCGCTTCACATGTGGTAGGTGAAAAGAGGGTGCATCACTGACTAGGAGGGCTGGAACTGAACATAAAGAAGCTCTTGGGGCTAGCAGACTAGGGACAAGGTGCTGGGAGATAGGGATACTGATGACTGGGATGCATGCAATTGCACGCGTGCATGCAATTGCATGACTGCATGCAAATATGCATGCATGACTGAATGCAATGCTGGTAGGACTAGGATGGAGTATAGGAATATCCTATCATCCCATTGAATATATATAAAAAAAATCTTTTATGTTTTAGTAACCCAAATCCTCATGGAAATATCCCACCAACTAAACAATTCACCAACCATTAATTTAATAATTTTAATAATGGTAAAAATACATGATATATTTTAATAATATGTTTTTAAAAATTATTAATTTATAGATTAATATTAAATTAGTTTTAATAAATAATATTTTATTTTTTACATATAAATATAAAACTTTAAAATAAACAAAAAATATTATATAAAATTGATTTAAACCTACATTCAAGTTAATTTTCATAAAATTTATATAACTTATTTATTTAAATTATACATAATCCAATAATTTTCAACCAATTCTAAACTTATATATGAATCCTCTTGTTGAATGGGTACTTCTAACTACATTTATATGTTTTGGAATGGGGTCACAATTTTTCGTTAAGATATATAAACAACCATAAGTGATGCCTAGAAAGAAATAATAAGGATATCAGACATGTATGCTTTATACATTATACATGAATCACAAACACATATGCCTTAAACTTGTTCAAATGGTGGTGGTGGTTTAACTTTTTGAAGATGAACACTCATTAGAATATTGTTGTTGCCACTGGCTGCAATTGTAAGTATAAATGACTGTTGCAATAAGTGCAATAATTTACTATAATGTATTTCTCGTGCAACCACTCCACTTCCTCGCCCCATTGCAGTTTGGACATTCAGTGGCCAAATCCCTCTTCAAAGACCTCAAATGCTCAACATCGCGTAGCTCTTCTAACTCGGAACAAAACTGGAAAGACAATGTTTGAAGTTTTGTCAGCTGCGACAACTCCTGTATTCGTTTCAGCTATCGCAATCCAATCCATCCAATCTCTCCGGAGATACCAATGTTTTAAGAGTTGGAATCTCCAGTTCTTTGCAGTAGTAAATGCCTAATGTTTGAATTTTTGAAAGAGTACAAACCCTCCTACTTTTCTCAAACTAGGACAAAACGCTAACCATAGATCTATTAGTATCGTTGGCAATGCTCCAACCTCCACCATGTTGAAATATTGTAACTTCTAAGAATATTATATTTGTACTTTATTATTCTGGAGATGTTCCATTCCTCCATGGAGACCCTATTGTATATCCGGAGATGTTTATTCCTCCGAGGAAGTGTGGTAACTAGGGTTATTAGATCTCCCATTTGAGGTTGGCCCTGAGTTAGCTATTTAGGGGTTATTAGACTCTCTTAGGAGAGGTCGGCCCCATTAGGGTGAAGACAATGATACATGATCAAGACCTACCTATGTATCTATGGGCTGAAGCAGCTAGGACAATAGTTTATGTGCAGAATAGACTATCTCATAGTTCTTTTGAAATCAAGACCCCAGAAGAAGTGTTTACAAGGAAAAAGCCTAAGGTAAGTCATCTTAAGAATCTTTATCAACCAGGGAAAGTATGTTGTGGAAGTCTTAAAAATATTTGATATGTTGGAATGCAAATCCATGGCCACTCCCATGGATTCCAAATTGAAGTTGTTAGCTGATGACTCCTCAGAGTTAGTGGATGTGACTCTGTACAAACAGATTATTGGGTCATTGATGTATCTGACGAATACCAGGCCCAATATATGCTTTGCTATGAACACCTTGAGTCAGTATCTAGTGGAACCTAGACGAGTTCACTTGATAGCTGCAAAGCATGTGATGAGGTACCTAAAGGGTATGATAGATTTTGGTCTATGTTATCGTGGAGATCATGACTTCAGATTGTATGGATACACAGATGCTGATTGGGAAGGAAGTGTATCAGACAGGAAGAGTACATTGGGTGGATGTTATTGTCTTGGATCTACCATGATATCGTGGTTTAGCAGGAAGTAGTCAAGTGTGTCTCTCAGCACAGCTGAAGCAGAATATATAGTTGCTTACTCTGCTAGTTGTGAAGCGGTATGGCTTCAGAAGTTGTTATCAGGTTTGTTTGACTTAGAGATGGACCCCACTGTGATCCTGTGTGACAACCAGAGTTGTATCAAGATGACAGAGAATCCAGTGTTCCATGATAATTCAAAGCACATAGAGATTCGATATTTCTATATACAGGATATGGTGCAGAAAGGAGCTATCAAGCTCGAGTATGTGAGCACTAATGAACAAGTTGCTGAAGTGTTGACCAAACCTCTGTCTCGAGTAAAGTTTGAGTATTTCTGAGACAATCTTGGTGTAGTTCAGAAGGACACTCCTCGAAAGGGGGAGTGGTATGGTCGATGATGATATTTGGATACTGGTATCGATATGGATACCTATATCGGTGATGAGATTGCCTACATCGATGGTAAGGTCGATGATGAGGATACTTGTATTGATGAGGACACTGTATCAATGATGTGGATACATTTGTCGATGATGAGGATACCTGTATTGATGTGGATACTTGTATCGATGATGAGGATACCTGTATTGATGTGGATACTTGTATCGATGATGAGGACACCTGTATTGATGTGGATACTTGTATGAGGATACTAGTGTCAATGATGAGGTTACTTGTTCTAACGATGAGGTTTTCGGTTACATGCATGGTCCTTAGACTTTGTCTAGTGGATGAGGATGAATTGTATCATCCCTGGACTTAGGTCCCTAAATAGATCCGTAGACAGTTATCTTCGAAAAAGAGGTCCATATTGGACGAGGAGGGATTGTATCATCCATGGACTTAGGTCCCTGAACAGATCCGTAGATAGTTGTCTCCGAGAAGTGGTCCCCAGCAGACGAGAGGATTATATCATCCCAGGACTTTGGTCCCTAAATAGATCCGTAGACAGATGTATCTGAGAAGTAGTCCCTAGTGGACGAGAGGATTTTATCATCCCAAAACTTTGGTCCCTGAATAGATCCATAGATAGATGTCTCTGAGAAATGGTCCCCAGTGGACGAGAGGATTGTATCATCCCAGGACTTTGGTCCCTGAATAGATCCGTAGACAGATGTCTCCAAGAAGTGGTCCCCAGTGGATGAGAGGATTGTATCATCCTAGGACTTTGGTCCCTGAATAGATCCGTAGACTGATGTCTCTGAGAAGTGGTCCCAGTGGACAAGAAGATTGTATCATCCCAGGACTTTGGTCCCTGAATAGATCCATAGACAGATGTCTCCGAGAAGTGGTTCCCAGTGGATGAGAGGATTGTATCATCCCAGGACTTTGGTCGCTGAATAGATCCGTAGACATGTGTCTCCGAGAAGTGGTCCCTAGAGGACGAGAGGGGATTGTATCATCCTCGGACTTTGGTCCCTGAATTGATCCGTAGACATATGTCTTCGAAAAGGGTCCTTAGACTTTGTCTAAGTTGACGAGTGGACTGCATTGTCCCTAGACATACTATGATGTCTTAAATGGATCATGTGTATTGCAGGGTATGCTGCTACGATGCTGTTGATCATGATGATCTAGATGACGATGCTGTTGATCGTGACGATCTAGATGACGATGCTGTTGATCGTGATGATCTAGATGATGATGTTGTTGATCGTGATGATCTAGATGACGATGTTGTTGATTGTGATGATCTAGATGATGATGTTGTTGATCGTGATGATCTAGATGACGATGTTGATGATCGTGAGGATCCAGATGATGATGTTGATGATTGTGCGGTTCCAGATGACGATGTTGATGATCGTGAGGATCCAGATGATGATATTGTTGTGGCTGATTGGGTGCTGCAGAAGATGAAGATTTAGTACTGAAGATGTTGATGTTCCAGTATTGAAGATGTTCCAATAACTGCTTGAGTTACTGATGATGTATAAAGAAAGCTTCCAATTATTTATAGATGCATCATGTATTATGTAGTTGATGACTCCTTGCTTCTGCAGATGTTGTTGCAATATCCTTATCGTTAAGGGGGAGTGTTGAAATATTGTAACTTCTAAGAATATTATATTTGTACTTTATTATTCCGGAGATGTTCCATTCCTCTGTGGAGACCCTATTGTATATCTAGAGATGTTTATTCCTCCGAGGAAGTGTGGTAACTAGGGTTATTAGATCTCCCATGTGAGGTCAACCCTGAGTTAGCTGTTTAGGGGTTATTAGACTCTCTTAGGAGAGGTCGGCCCCATTAGGGTGAAAAGTCAGTTAAACTCAAGTATAAATAGAGGAGGTGTGTTCCTCATTTATACCATTCATTCACTCACTTGTGATTGGCGCATAGGAGAGAGAGAGGTTTGCATAGGAGGAGAAGGAGCTCTTGTTGAGGACTACATCTTGTATTGGGTTGATTATCAATATTGAGGAAAGCTTTGTTGGGTTTTCTACCCCATGAGGGTTTCCCAGGGTAAATATTTGTCTATCTTGTGATTGTGTTTCTTTCAGTGATATTACTTGTGAAATTAGGCTAAACTTAACACACCATACTATCAGAATTATCGATTTTGAGATCATGAAGGTTGATGTAAACAACGTAAGTATAAGATACCTCTGAAGCATCCAGTTTACTCAATGCTCCTTGCCCTCTCTATTTTTTTGTTGTTTCAAACTCCCCTAGTCCAATGTTTTTGCATGTTAGAGCTTTCTAAACTAAAAAATTTCAAATTACATAGGTTTCCAATAGACCTTGGTAATGTTTTGAAGCCATAACTCAAATACAATTCTCACAAGAACAATTATTGGTAATTTTTTCTCGCATGGTTGAAGATTTCTTTTGCGAGGATTGTTTTTCCAACCATGTCGAGTCCCACAATTCCTACAACCATAGCCTTCCCACTTTCCTGCTCAGTCTGCAATAACACTGCTCTTTCAAAATATATGACTTTGTCATCCAATCCAGTCCTATATTTGAATATGGGTGTTTTTCGAACTATTTCCAGCACTCGTTCGACGGCATCCGCAGGAAAATAAGAATACCAAAATCGCAGAACCTAAGCACTTACTAAATTACTTCCTATCTCCAAGTTCATGGCCACTGGCCATTATCCCTACCGCTAAACAACCTGAGACATCATTCCATCCATCAACGAATAATTTGCCTCTATACAGTAACGAATTCAAATTTAAATTTGCCTCCCGTCTTGAAATTCAAAATTCAAATTTAAATTTGCCTCGATTTGAAATTCAAATATACACTGAGAAAATGGCACCCAAGAAAAATCGATGGTGAGCTATGGCCATATGTAAACTGATAGCTACAGTTGAGCGTGAGGGACCTGTGTTAGTGTGATGGGAGGTTTCCAACGCAGCCGATTTGACGACATGTTTCCGGTCACCGAAATCGATAACTGCAGTCAGGCGATATCCATGGATGCCATACTCATGGCATGGAGAATGGATGGTTATGACACCTGACATGATCACCTTAAAGGAGAGTATGTATGGTGCATAAGGCTCACCATTTAGATATTGGCTCAATTTGTTGTTTATTGATTTTAGAAGCTTTCATCCCACAAATTCAATAGAAAGAAAGGAAGTTAAAACCAAACAAGCATTGTAAAAAGGCTATGGCCTCTAGATAAATGTTTAGAGGTCATATTCACAAGTACATGCCACATGGGCCAAAGAGTCAAATCCTTTTCCTAAATACAGAGTCTCAATCCTCTTTTAGTTTAAAAAAGGAGGAAAATAAGCCACTTCCAAACATTTAATTACCAACCTTTCCTTTTAAGTGGGGATCACATTATTTTTAGATACAATTAATTGCCTAACACTTTAAAGTTTACCCAAGTTCTTATAAATTTCTAGATTGCAACATGTTCTATATGTAATACCTTTCTTTTCGAAATATATGTTTACATGGTCATGGAGAGGATATTCTCCATTCCCATGACAAAATTAGATTAAAAAGATGGGCCTTTTAGATTTATCAATTTTTTACAACTTCCTAAACTCTATATACATTGAATCAAAATTCATTGTTAGACCTTTATTCACTACATTTAATAATAGGGAGATCCTTTCCTTCTATTAAAAATTATAGAAAAATTAACCAATTTATATGAAAGTTTTCTCAAAAACCTTATGAAGACTTTTTGTTCATAATATATTATGTAAAATCAAATTTGTGAGTTAAGTTTTAATCACTTTATAATTTAACAAGTAACATATGAATTATTAAGATTTTCAAACAATATTATTGAAATATAATGATACATATTTAATGTATTATATAAGTTTATTATTTATTATATAATGATACATATTTAAATGATTGTTTATTTTATTTTGGTTTAACTAAGTTATGCTGTGTATTCACATATGACTTATCTTCTTATGCTTAGATAAGATTATAATTTTCCTTTCTTTCAATATAGTCTTATAGACTCAAAAGATGAATCATTAAACCATATTATTTACTAAAAAACAAATCATTCTAATATTTTGTTAAGCATTGAACACAAACATATCATCATGTGTATATATATATGTGTGTGTGTGTGTGTGTGTGTGTGTTATTGGGCTTACCTTAAACATGATAGAACAAAGTGCTTTTAAGTCTTTCTTCATTATCTTTTTTATGGTTTCTTCCATGGTAGGTGATTACAATCATGTGTATGGGTTATTCTTGATATTATGGGAGGCCAATCCAATTATGTGTTGTGGCTAAATACATGTTCTAATGAACTTGTAATAAGTAAAGATGGATTTTAATGGAGAAATGCATGTATATACCTTGCCAATAAGATTTTTTAACTTGCAACATTTAAACATGGAAATGATCATCATATATATATCATTGAGTTTACTCCTTGGGTGTAAAATGATTGGAAACATTTAGATTTATACATTGGTGGCAAGGATAACTTCTTTTTCTCTTGATCACCAAATAGAAACCTAAATATTTTCATGTGTGTATATAAGCATTTGTTAACACAATTTTATTTTACACACACACACATCAATCATAATAATAAAATAACCCAATATTATAACTTTTCTTTTTAACTATTCAACTTAGCCTCTATTAACATACACATATTGAAATATAAATGGTTGAAAATGTCCATATACTTTCCCTACTTTAAAAATGGTATCAATAAATTAACCCACTAAATTCATATATATAATTTCACTATGTAATTTTATATTTTATGTATATATAAAAAAACATTAAATATTATATTTTTTATATATATATAAAACAATAAAAAAATATGTGGATGTAGGTATTATGTAATAAATGCTTAATTAGTTGAATATATATTTAGTTGAATATATATATATATATGTATATCAGTGTAACTATATAACTTAAAAAAGTATGTATGAAAAATCTAAAATAAAAGGGTTGGGTTTGTTTCGGTGTATTAGCATATATAAGTTTGCAGGCTTGCTTGTTTTATAGACCATTATTTCTAGTAATTGGCATATTGAAATTCACATCGAATTTATTTCCAAAGTTATATATCATTACCTTATTACCTTTGAATGCATGAAGGCTAAGAAATTGTGCAAAACACGTTGCATCATTATTTTGATTACATAATTTCCTTGTGTGAGTCTCCAATTCCTCGCGATGTTCCTTAAAAAATTCAATTACTCTTCGTTTGAGGGAAATCTTTTGTTGTTTGCAATAGTCATCATTTTGTTCATTTTATAATTGCTGATTACTTTTTGAGTAACATTTAAATTTGGGAAATAAAGTGTTGAGTGTCATTTTATTATTTTTATATTTATTGATTTTTCTTTGAATAACATTTAAATTTAGAAAATATCAATTCTTAGACTGATTACAAGTAATGTAAAATTCTAGAATATTTGAAGTGAGACCAAAATTAAAAGCAATATAAAATCTTCAGAATTTTTGAAAGCACTTCAACACTATAATTTATTAAATTAATCCTTCATTCGAGAAATTATTTAATTACAATATTTTAAATTCAATGCTTATAATGCCAATATCTTCATTCATTATTATCCAAAAAAATATTTAACCACGACAACATTTTAAATTCCATGCTTATAATGATCAGAGTGTGTTTATAATCTGCCAGAAAAATATAAATGGATTTGCCACAAGAATACTTATTCGATCTTTTAGTGATTCCAAGCATAATGGGATGAAATTTTCCCAAAGCTACATGGTTATACCATCATTGTAATTAAGAACATTTACTCAAAAAATACGCTTCTATTTTTTAATTGTGTTGCAATAAAAGAGAGATTTCGATGATGGAGAAAAAAGCACAAAGAATACCATACCATGTCAAAATTTATATTAGAGAATCAAAGCTATATTTAATAATAGCATTGGGCTTTGAAATTCTGAACGAGAGAAGGATGGAGACTTCTTCGAACAATCAAATCAACTTTAAATTTACAAAAACTCAAAATCAACCTAAAGTTAGCTTTATGAAAATCAAATATAAACAGATATGAATATAGATAGATGAAAAATATTAACGGAATGAGAATAGTTGATACACTAATATGGTTAAGTAGAGGCGATAATAAAGTAAAAGAGAAACTGATATAAAAAGAAATGTGCATTAACAAAACAGACAGTTGGGCATAACGCCGCACCTGATAAGAAGGGATAATAGCTGTCCCCACTAAGCGATTAATTAAGCAAGTGCTCTAGGGTTAACAGGTCTAGTTATGAAGGTGGTAAAAGAGAAGGTAGACAGAGTAAGAGAGCAGCTGCTACCAATTGATTCCCCCAAGAAGTGTGATTGAAGCAGCCTGTGTGCCGTATGTTGACTCGTCCAAAATCTCTATTAGAAGCCCGTCTAATCAATGTGAGGCAGTTAAAGGTTGGTTGGTGAAGCGGGTGGATCGATTGAAGGAAGCTAAGCGAAAACCCGATACTGGGTTGCTTCCGACACAGGAAAGATTACTTCCATCCTCATAGCAATGGTACATAGGAATGAGATCAAGAAATTGCATTGAAGAAAGGATTCTTGTTGCAGGTGCCATTTCGACATTCCAATTTCCCTTATTTTACATTTCCCTGGATGCAAACGTATGCAAACTTAACAGGAATCTAGCACTACATGTCACGCTTTGCCAAAAACTCGAGATCTGATGCCAGCAACTGCGGAGCAGTCTAAAATAAAGACCGGAAGGAGGAAATGATAGAGGCCTTCATAGGCTGAATATTCGCCATGATAGAGGCCTTCACTGGCACAAACTGAAAGCGAAACCACTCAGAGAATTGGCTGGCGGAAATGATAGAGGCATTCATAGGCTGAATATTCGCCATGATAAACAGACCGACTCCTCCCACCTAAAATATAGTTTCCCAACAATGAGTGGTATCAGCGGTGACTACTTTGTTACTCAATTCAAACTTAAATTTGCTTAGCATCCTCAAATTCAAATTTAAATCTGCCTCGCATTCTGAAATGAAAATGGCGCCCTCAGAAAATTCATAGGCGAGATGTAACCGTATGCATTGATAACATGATGGGAAATTAAAGAGGAACTGACAGATACAGCCGAGTGTGAGATGTGATGGGAGGTTTCCAATGCCGCGGATTCGATAGCACGTTTCCGGTCACCGGAGCCGACGAGCATCCATAGATGCCCATACTTATGCCATGGCGGAACTGATGGGTATAACACCTGACAGGTTCGTCTTAAAGACGAGTCTGTTTGTTGCATAAGGCTCGCCCACAGGGAATTTGCTGTCCAACCGGCTGCAGAGTCTTTAAGAATATGTCAGCTTATGGATCTATGCATGTACGTATTAGAAATCAAACTTAGATCAAATTTGAAGGGCTATTTTTAATTTCATGTTGAAGGGTAAATATTAGTCTAATTCTTTTTTTAGGATGAAAAGCTGAAAAATATTTATACAAAGAAATATTTATACGAAGAAATATTTTAAATAAAATATATTTTTTCAAATTGTTTACAATGTTTAAAAAGGATTGAGAACTAGTTAGGGGCCCTCGCACAAAGTTGAGAACGTTGGAGCGATCAGAGCTTCCAACGTAGACGTGGAGAAGTGGAGGGAGGGTAAATTCGAAGAGCAAGGAAGGTGAATTCAAAGAGCAAGGATGATTGGAAAGGTAGGCATCCAAACCTTCATCGTTGCCTCATTTTCTCAATAAAAATATTATTTTTTTATATTGCCCTAAATTAAAAATCCATGTAAATGAAATTCCAAAACTAAAATTTTTAAAAATTGTTATTTAACATATGTCAATTCCTCCATACTATCAATCCCCTTAATGAATTTTGCATCCACCTAAGCAATAAGGGATTTGAATCCCAACACTAACTTTTCGTCAATATTTTTTCCACATCTATTACAAATTGGAAAAGAAAAGCCATCCACCATTTGGCTAGGAGGAGGAACTAAGGACTATAACCTAGGCTTGCTTTCTAGACTTGACTCAATCAAACCCTATGTTTTTTTCCCACACATTCTTTTACCATAAAAATGTCCAACCAATGCTTGTGAAGCCAACCCAATGGCATGATGGATTTTACATCATCCCCCAAAACGCAAGAGACTAGGTTCCCCTCCTTTGCAGACACATCACTTACTCTATTGCTAAGATGAACTACCACATCTTTTTTGACCTCCTTCACCACCAAGACACTCAATCGATGGATTTGGGTCTTCATACCTAGAAACCGATAAGAGATTTACTTCATGGAACAAGCTTAGATAAACCCTCACATTCAAAATCTTGCCCCTTCTTAATGACGCAGAGGACTTCACCACCAAATCTTCCTCATCATACACTAGATTATGAGCAAGGAAAGGGCCACGAACATGAAATGAATTAGATACAAAAGAGAAATCTCTGAAGGTAGACGATGACGAATAACATCTTCTCCAATACCTTAGTTCTAGAAAGGTGTACATAAAGTGCTTTTAAGGCCCACATTGTCTCGATCCTTCAGTATTAATTGAATTAGGAGCTCTACGCCATCGATCATACTTGATCCTCACCTTCCACTTTGGTTTACATGTAGTTATTATTATAGTATATTGAGATGATATTCATGTTTGTAATTTATTCGTTCTTGCACAAAGTTTTTTCATTTTTCATTTTTGAGAGATGTCATTATAGCACATGTATATGTTTCTAATGATTTGTTTTTCTATATTTTGATTGCAGTGACGACCATGGATGCACATTCAGACATCCAAAGAGAAATTGAGAGGCTCGGAGACATTCGAAACTCAATAACAATTGTTGATGATAGGCACCGTATGCTTGCATCCAATTTGGATGCAATGATAGAGACCTTTAGTAGGTGAAATGGTGCACTACAATATATTGCTACATATAGAGAGAGACAGAGGCAAGAATATGCTGATGGAATTAGCTACAAAGAAGTTAAGAAGTTGAAGATGATTCAAAACAACATATCTTTTCCCTTTTTAGAGATCTGCGGATGGGTGAAATCCTAAATGTAAATAAAAGGCATATTTCTACCGAGTGGTGTACATATCAACCATTCATAGATAATTGGATGGACCGATGGTACATGGTATTTGATATACCACCACATAACAACATGGAAATGCCTCTATATTTTCTTAGAAAGATGTACGCATAATTTTTTGGGGCAAGTATGTTAATTATTTTGATATCTTGGAGTACCAGGGCGATGGGATGGGGATGCCTCAACAATGTCCCAATGCGATCCACATAAATCCCAATCGCCCAATAGCTCCACCTCGTAGGCAGCTACGCAGGTCAGATGTGCCTCCTGCACATCAGTTGGTGCCACAGACGCGGGATTCTTTCCTACTGTTGGCACAGGCGGTTGTTTGCCATAGCACATATCTTCAAGGTATGTACCAGGAAGGGCCATCAGAGCCACCATCTATGGGTGGAGTAGAGCCACCACCTCTCGTTGGGGTAGATCCACCACCTCCTAGTGGGGTAGAGCCACCACCTTCTAGTGGTCGAGGAGCATCTAGTAGTGTGTTGGGAATGGCCCAGATGGGGCTTTTTTTAATAGGAAGGATTGTGAAAACTGCGGAGATAAGCGCAGTAAAGTTTGAACAATTTTGGGATAAGTTTTGGTATGCTATGAAGTTGCGCGCAGCATAGTATCGAAAGAGCTGCAAGGTCAGTTCTGCGAGGAGTACAGCATCGCGATGTGCCACGTCAATGAAGATCCAGCTAAGCAGAGCATGGACGGATAAAGGAAGTTATTTTAGTTAGGTCACAGAAGACCTATTTTTGGGAAAGATCGTCGATATCTACCAAGCAGCGGGTAGGTGCAGATCGGAGGTAGGTGACTGATCACAACGGGCAGAAGATAACTACTAGTTGAACTACTTGTCTAAGGTCGTGAATGGAGGAACATCTTGGTGGAAGCAAGCTGTTGGCGCGCATATAACAAAAGATCCGCTGCCAGATATCAGTAGTCCGGTTTTAGGAAAACCGCGATAGTTTTTGTAAACCTAAGGGTTTTGCCTTCGTAAATGTAAAGACATGACCTACGGGTTTCGATCTATAAATAAGGCAATTTTGTAAAGGAAAGGGTTAGAATATTTTGGGTTAATATTATTGAATATTGTAAGATCTGTTAAAGAGAAGCATTGTAAAGGCTCTGCAGCTGAGTGTGCAGAGACCTAATTTTGAGAGAGAAAGAGAAGAGCATTTGCAACTGAGTGCATAGACGAAGAACTGTTGTACCCTTTCCAAGATAAATAAACAACAGTTCTTGTGGATGTAGCTTCCCATCCGGGGGGGTGAACCACGTTAAACCATTGTGTTATGTGATTGCTGTGCATGATTATTATTAATTTGTGATCTAATTTACTTACAGTGCATGCATGAAGTTATTATTGCTTGTTATATGTTTACTATGATCTGTATTCACCATGGAAAGGATGGGATAAGATGTTAAGTAATTTATGTAGGGAGGAATATTAAACAGTAAAGCACCTATAAATCTTAAATGAATGGATCGATAAGATAACTACACAGTCAAATGTTAAGGATTGAATCACAGTATCAAAGCTCACAGTGCTGCGCATCTCAAATATTTGCATAAGTTATGTTGTTTGTCAAGCTAAGTAATGATGAATGATTAAGGTTTATCGATTAAGAAGTGAATAGAAGTGATCAGATCCCACGAACCTGGTGCGCGGCTTGGGGCCCACACTGAGGGTTCCAATATCCTTGTTCCGGGAAATACTCGACGTGAAGTAGGAGACTTCGCGTGATTACCAAACACAGCTACGTAGTCGGTCAGCGCGTTGCACATTAAGCAGCTGAATCACTCGCATTGCAAGGTTGTGGAAACCTGTTTCTACAAACACCCCCTCAACTTCGCCTCGGGTGAGACCTCAGGCTGCTTGCAGTCTGTTGCCGAAAGGGCCGGTGAATAGGGGTTTTGTTGGTATTTTGTACTGCGAAGTACCTGGGTCTACATTGGAAAACCTCTAGAACAGTGCTGCGACCAACAAATGGTTCCGTTGTCGTGCCAAGACCAGTGATGTGATAGTGTATTCAGAAAAGTAATGTCCAAGAGTTGGCATCCAGAACAGAAAGAAATATGGGCTTGGTGCGATAAGATCGAAAGAGACTTCACAAAGAAAGAAAACAGACATCCACGTCTATCTGACGTACATTGGTTGAATAGATACTTGTGGAGAGACATCCACGAAATTTTTTGGGCGTCGTTTCCAAACGAGCTACATGAGTGGATATCGCACCTAGCAGAAAGAAAGAATTGCTCCCAAGGTGGAGTACGTGCAGAGTGGAGTCCGGAGCTTACCGAACAACTTAAAGCAATCGACATCCCACTGTCACGAGTAGTTGAATTCTGGGTTGATAGCATATTAGAAGGATTTGTGACCGAATTTGCTGTAAACACACTGAAGTCCTACAGCCAAGCCGAAGCATACTTTTTCAAAAAATTCAGAGGTAAGTTCCTAAGAAACCTCAGTTTATACATTAAAATGCTTTTAGCTAAGAAAGGTGTTTTAAGAATGCAGCAATAGTCCTAAATCTGTCATGGTAGAGAACACATACATTGATTCTGACGAAGAAAACCATACTTTGAGAAGTGGAAAGAGATACAAGCTTACTAACGAGAAGAAACCCACACCATCCAGAAACCGTATAGATACCGAAATTCCATGTGATCTCAATAATACAAACACTCAGTTATCAGCCACAATCCACCGTATTATACCTCAGAATCAATCAGTCCAGAACCCAACTGCTGTGAGTATCGCGCAGCCTATCCCACAGATCAGTAATACTAGTAACATCGCAGGAGCGAGTGTTCATAGCACTACAACTCAGACTATTCCGCAGAATACTATCCCTAGTACACAATCCGGAAGAAAAATGATAGATAACGATATAAAACTGCCGATATTCAAAGGAACGAGTCTGGAAGACCCTGATCAAAACTGGTTTCTATGCGAAGCCGTGTGGAGTGTTAATCAAGTAACATATGATGTTATCAAGAGAGCGCAGCTCATAACTACTTTTAGAGACAGAGCGCTGCATTGGTTTATGAAGTATTCTCAAGCACAACCAAGAACCTTAGCAAATATCAAGACCGCGATTGCAGCAGAGTTTAAGAAACCCAAATCAGAATCATAGTACATAACAGAGTTGAAATAAATCAAGCAAAAACCTATTGAATCAGTCTTGGAATTCGACCAAAAATTCAAAACATTGTTGGACCAAGTGAGCTTTGTTATAGCTCCGCAAGAACATCAAGAATGGTTCATTGCTGCGCTGTTGCCCCACATCAGACAACCACTAATGCAACAAAAGGTTGTATCTCAAGCTGAGGCCTTGGAGATTGCAATGAAGTTGGAACCTTCACCAATTGGAGAAAGTAGTTCGGAGATGATACAGATCCAGAACCAATTGGCTACCTTGACATTAGAATTACAAGGTATGAAGAATGGAAAAGAGCAGAGACAGGAACAATGACATGAAGTTTGGTGCACAGGATGCAAAGGAGAGGGACACATAAGAGAACATTGCCCCTTATTTCAAGAATACCTTAACAGTGGTGCACTAAACCCAATAAATATGAATCAGAACCAGGCATTGTGGTGTGAAATTCGTAGAAGCAGAGGACACAGACCTGAAGACTGCTACCTGATACAAAAATATGTAAAGACACCTAAAAACTTATACTGCAATTTCTGTAAGTCAGTTGGACATGATGAGTCCAACTGTCGCGCTTATGAACTGATGAATGAAAGAAAGTGAGATATGGAAGCAACGCAAGGTGCTGGAATGTACTGCGTTCAAGAGGAAAATCAGCCAAAGCAAGAGAACACCCACTATGATCAAGGAGGATATAGAGGCCGCGGTGGTGGATATCGTGGGAGAGGAAGAAATACTGGTCAAAATCAAGGAAGAGGATGAGGCCAGGTAATATGCTATAACTGTGGCCAGCCAGGTCACATATCAAGAGATTGTACTAATCCATGCACCACATGCAACTACTGTAAATCATTTGAACATGTGATTGAAGATTGTCCGGTGCTTGAAGTAGAAATGCAAAAGAGGAAAAGAACAGAATCACCGAACCCTAACATCCAGTTGATCGCATCAGAGAACAGACCTACAGGTCAGAGTGTCAACGCAGTAACGCGAAGTGGCGCTGATATAGGAAAAGACAAAATCACAGAAGCCTCAACTTCTGGAACAACTGATCCTAAGAAAAACCCTAAAGAAACAGTAGGGATAAGAAAAGCTCCTGGGAAAGCACCTCCAATGAACTTACAGAAAAAACAAAGAAATATTCAAGGAAGCGCGGGACATGTTTAAACAACCACCACCTACTTCACCAAGGATTCCGCTGCGACGTCAAGAACCACAAATACAAGACATGCCACTGGCATATGATCAGACACGTACTCCACCAGATACCTCTAATTATGTTGCGCAATTTCTACAAAGATGCATCAAGTTATTTAAAAACAAGGACACTCTTATGGAATTTGAAAAACTGGTAAATCAGTACGAATCATGCAGTAAGAAAGGAATAGCACACGGCGCAGTACATAACATTAGAAGTCCCAAAAGAACCGGCAGAGAAATGCGGTTCACTGCACAGATAGGAGGCTATGAGATGGATGAGATCATTCTTGATCTCGGATCTGAAGTAAATGTCTTAACCAAGCAGACATGGCAGGTGATGGGAAAACCAAAGTTACAGTGGTCACCTATACAGTTAAGAATGGCTAATCAAGGCATAGTTATATTGCTGGGAAGGTTAACCAATACCATTGTCGACATTGATGGAGTGCGAAGTTATGCAGACTTCGAAGTAATTGAAATTGTGGATGATAGCAATCCTTATCCAACATTGCTGGGCATCGATTGGGAAATGACGAACTCCACTGTCATCAATCTAAAAACAATGAAAATGATATTTGAAGGCAATAACATAAGGGTCGTCACACCATTAGATCCTTCGGAGGGAGAGTGATATGTTGAACCTATTCAAGAAGAGTACAGAGCCCAAGACCTTGACCGTATCTATCAAATGACAACAAATGCTACAGATTATATTGATCCTACTGTGGATGGAATGCTCAGCTGGCACTGCGACAGTTCTTTCATCTCAGACTCAGACGCAGGATTAGAAAACTGGCAACACAGAATGCATAAAGTATCTGCCAGGAGATGTGCGACAATTACAAAGTCACTCCACTATATTGGAAAGCAGGTAAGTCCAATCCCTACTTATGATGGTATAGCTAACGTTTATTCATTTATCAAAGAATACATTGCAGCAGTGGCAGATGAACATCACATCTCAGCATTAGACATGGCACTCAGAGAAACACCTGCCAGATGGTGGGCTACACACAAAAAGACAATGATAACTTGGGACCAGTGCAGAATAAAACTACAGATTATTTGCTGATAAGGTCACGCTACCATTTGAGAAATATAATGGCCAGGGGGATCCAGGAGGTCATATCGCAGCTTGTGTAAAATCTTGGAAGGAAAGACCGCAGACAAAATGTGTACATCTCTTTGTGCATACGTTGGAGGAGCCTATTCCAAAAAAGTGGTATCTCAAGGAGGAGATGCGCACAGGAACCACGGATTGGTCCATCCTTACTGCAACCTTCCAGAAGGATTTTAATTTTCAAGATGACTCTTCGACTATACATGACGCTCTGCAACTGATCAAGCAAAAGATATTTAGCCCACATCACAAGGAGGAAAATATAACACTAGAAAAGTTTTTTGACAGAAACAATGTACTTGCGAGTCTACAACCATATTGGTCAGAACAGATAGAGCAGGCTTTAGGCTGTTATTACATAGCTGAAGAAGTTGAAGATAGCGACGCAGAGGACCCGCGCAACATAAAAATCCAAGAATCAGAAGGTATGCGCGAGGTAGAGGGACCTCCACTTGAAATTCCAGATATGAGTGGACTGGTTAAAACAAAGAAAGTGAACATCAACACCTCTGAAGAACCAAATTTTGCAGCAATAGGAGGCTACTGGGATGATGACACAGTTGCAGAGATCACAGCTATATTATAGGAATATCAGGAAGTATTCCCAACGAAGTTCACAGAAATGAAAGGTATCCTGGGAGACTTAGGAGTGATGAGAAATCCTCTTAAGCCAAGAGTGAAACCTATTAAACAAAGGCCATATAGACTGAATCCACACTACAAGGAACGAGTTAAAGCAGAACTCGATAAGATGCTTGATGCAGGAATTATTGAGCCGATCGAAGAATCAGAATGGATAAGCCCAATGGTTATCCAAGACAAGAAAACAAAGGGTGAGATTAGAATTTGTGTTGATCTCAGAAAGTTGAATGATGCCTCTATGCATGATCCATTTCCTACACCTTTTACCGATGAAGTTCTTGATAATGTTGGAGGGAATGAAGCATACTCTTTCACTGATGGATTTTCTAGATATCATCAGATAAAAATTGATCTAGCCAATAGGCACAAAACCACTTTTGCAACAGAATGGGGGTCATTTCAGTATACAGTGATGCCTTTTGGCTTCAAGAATGCACCAGCGATATTTTCAAGAGTAGTAATCGTAGCATTCAAAGACTTCATCCACAATTTTCTAGAAGTTTACTTTGATGATTGGACCATTTTTGGGTTACTGAAGAACCATGCTGCGAACCTAAGAATGATGTTAGAAAAATGTAGCCAACATTAGATTTCATTGAATTTAAAGAAATGTATTTTCTATGTTCCTTATGGGATTCTACTGGGACACATCGTGTGTAAGCAAGGGTTAATGGTTGATCCAACGAAGATAGCAGTTATTGTAAATTTTCCTACACCAAATTCAGTTAAACAGTTGCGTACTACACTAGGGCATACCGAATACTATAGAAAATTCATAAAAGGTTATGCACAGATAACCGCAGAAATGGAGAAGCTTTTGAAAAAGGATGCACCATTCATTTGGAATGAGGACTGCGAGAAAGGATTTGACACATTGAAAGAAAAAATGGTCACCGCGCCGATCCTAGTTTTTCCAGACTGGGAAAAGCCATTTCACGTACATGTTGATGCTTCATGTATAGCATTGGGTATCGTTCTTGCGCAATCAGGAGAAGGAGGAATTGATCATCCCATTGCATTCTCGAGCAGAAAGATGTCATCTGCTAAGAAGAACTATACCACTACTGAAAGGGAAGGACTTGCAATGGTATATGCACTACAGAAATTCAGACACTATTTGCTTGGTGCACACTTTTCAATGTTTACTGACCATTCTACGTTGAAATACCTAGTCAATAAACTAGTGTTAGGGGGGCGAATACGCAAATGGTTCTTACTCTTCCAAGAGTATGATTTTGAAATAATAGTTAAACTAGGAAGATTAAACTTAGGCCCTGATCATCTATCAAGGATCGAGTCAGGAGAAGAACCAATGAATCTAGAAGACAATCTACCTAATGCGCAATTATTTGCTATACAAATCATCGATGATTATTATCTAGATATCATTGACTTTCTAACTACCGGGTTCGCACCTATTGAATTTACTACACATCAAAAGAAGCAACTAGTAGTACAAGCCGCAGACTTCACCATTATCGCAGGACAGCTCTACAAGTTAGGACCTGATGAAGTGCTGCGAAAATGTGTATTAGAACATGAGAATCATTTGTATTAGCTGATGCACATTCAAGAGCCGCAGGAGGTCATTATGCAAGAAGGGATACTGCGCAGAAGATATTGCGTGCAGGACTATGGTGGCCTACGATTCATAAGGACTCCAAAGAGCATTGCCAGAAATGCGATGTCTGTCAAAGGATAGGGAAACCGTCAAGAGGAGATGAAATGCCGTTGAACCCTTAGCTGACCTTCCAGGCATTTGAGAAATGGGCAATTGATTTCATGGGACCTATTAACCCACTAGGAAAAAGAACTGGCATGAGGTATATTATTACAGCAACTGACTACCTCACCAGATGGGCAGAAGCAAAACCAGTTAAGGACTGTAGCGCGGCGACAGCCACACAATTTATTTTTGAGAATATCCTTACATGATTTGGATGCCCAAAAATTTTGATGAGTGATTCGGGTACTCAGTTTTTGAACAGAACTATTGAAGCTTTGACTGAAGAATTCCACATCCATCATCAGTGCAGTACGCCTTATCATCCACAAGCGAATGGTACTGTTGAAGCATTTAATAAAGTACTTGAGAATGCACTAACCAAGGTATGCAATGTAAACCGCGATGACTGGGACCTGCGCATTCCTTCAGTATTATGGGCATATAGAACGACATGCAAGAAATTAACTGGACATACACCTTTCAGATTGGATTACGGACAAGAAGTAATAATGCCTATGGAGTACATTATACCCAACTTGATAATAGCTGCATTTACAAGGATGGAAAATCACGCAGCACTAGAAGAAAGGTTGTCACACTTAGTTGGGTTGGAAGAAGAGCGCTTCATCGCGGGATTCCACCAGCAAGTGCAGAAAGAACGAGAAAAAACATGGCACGATTACCACATCAAGAACAAGTCTTTTCAGGTAGGTGATCTAGTCCTACTGTATCATAGTAAATTCATGAAGTTTCCTGGAAAATTTAAAATGCATTGGCTTGGACCATATACTGTAATAGATGTTACTAACGGTGGCGCAGTCCAGTTAGCCACTTTAGTTGGTGATTCATTACCCAATCTGATAAATGGAAGCAGACTAAAGCTTTACCGTGATAGCCCTGCTTCGCAGCATCCCTAATGATCAAAAGAAGAAAAAGTTTCTAGGTTCCAAGTATGGTCAGAATTGAGCACTAGAAACTGTGAAAAAGTCTGTACATAGATAGATAGAGATAGATCTATATAGCACCCCATGTTGAAAAAAAAAAAAGAGAAAAGAAAAGAAACTATATGCCACGAAGTAACTCTGCAGAACCAAAAATTACCTGCCGCGCAGTTCAACGCAAGAATCCAGAAAATAGTTGTTGAAGTGTCCGTTGGGAATATAGCCATTATACAGTAGCTTTCCGACCAACCGCTCGAGCATTTAAAGAACAGATAGCCATTCTAAACAACTTAATGACAGAAATGACCCAAGAATCTGTCGGATTTAGCCAACGGATACCACCATTAAATGCATATCTAGCCATTCAAGGGCGTAGAGGAGGACCCGCCGCGCCTATAAATAACATTGCTTATCATCTCGTGGGCGTATCAAACACTTACAATTTTCTGCAAATACTTCTGTCTGACCTATTTTCATAAGCTTTCTACAACCATTGAAACTATTTGCATGCCTAAGAAATTTTTATTTGAAGAAGATTTCACTATTGAAGAGACTGTTAGGTTGTTCCAACATGGAGGAATTGACGAATTAATGAGAACCCAAAAAAAGAAAGTCGTCAAGGAATCAGAACAAAATCCAAAGAGATCACCAAGACACGGCCCCTCAATGCAAGACAAAGGGAAAAATCCAGCAGCACCCAGATCAAAACTACCGCAGACAAGTTCGGTAGGGCCAAAAAAGCCCCTTGTTGATAAAGACATACCATTAACTATGACTCCAGAATACATCTCGCCACGTGCAGTAGATGCACCGACCATTAAACTGCTGAAGAGTCCAAAGTATGAGATACCACTCTCACCTATATTGAAGCATGTAGAGGTGGACAAAAATCTATTAGAGAAGATTCCAAAATGCAAATGGGAGGACTATGATCTGCTAGAAATGCAGAAAGAGAAGCCGACTGAACCAAAGTTCCCACAGTTCCAGCCCGATAAATACATGTGCTGGAAGAAGAATGCAAAAGTTAACCTCACCTTGGTCACTGAGAGCTAGTTGTCAAGAGTAGCCAAGTCTGGGCTGCTCAACCTGCTAAGGCTTCCACATTTTGACAGATCATCGGAGCTCAACGCAGTGGTGCGAACTCTTATGGATCGCATCCACCAGGGATATTTATGGCAAGACTGGGATATCGACCTGACTATCGACTTAATCCACCATATAACTGGATTAAGCAAAAGGGGAGAAGACCCAAGGCAGTTCTTCCAGGGAAAGACAAAGGATAAAGAGGTAGCAGCATTAATGAAGCAAACACAATCTGTGGTAAAAGGGAAGTGAGGCTTCCAGACGGAAGACATAAAGGATGATGGAATAAGGTTTGTCACGCAGTTGTTAGCAGGAAAAATCTTAAGGAAGTGCCGACCATTAGAAGTAAACGTAGCCGCAGTACTGCTTAGCGCCGCAGCCGCTGACGGACAAGAATTCAATTGGTCCCAATTTCTATTAAATGAATTCCTTGAAGAACTCAATGATACACAAATCAATGGTGGATATTTTCATTTTACCTGGCTAATCATATTGATCGGCTTCCTGGGGTGGAGGGAACCGAACCACTATGTTGGAATGGTCACAAACACTTCGAACTGCAGAGGTGCTAGATATCAGAATCTATGGGCGAGCCTGAATCCAAATAGACAGCACGAAACAGTGCTAGTGTTTTACACATATTACGACCAGCTGTGCGGAGCCATCATGCTTACACCTCGCATACCAAAGCAAGTGACAAGCAAATATATCCGAGTTATAAAATTTTATGCTGCGATGAAATGCATCTCCATTTCACCCAAAGAGGAGAGGAAGAATGCTGATTGGTACCCTGGAAACTACCATATGTACGAGGAAGATATTGACAACATAATGAAAGAAAGGCCAGCTGAATTACAAGTTGAGGTTGTGGACATCGAAAGTGATTCTGGCGAGGATAATCCTATCCCATGTCCCATTGTAGAAGAGAAAGAGTCAGGAAAAAGGAAGGATGTTGGAAGTCCTTCGGGGGAAAAGGGAAAAAGGAAGAAGTAGAAAGCAAGCAAAGAACAATTAGACACAGTGCTTCACGAAGATGATTATTTAATGATTGCTACGAGGGTAACTAAACAAATGGAGGAACTTTTGACAGACAAAGAAAAGAAGGAAAAGGCAATTCAAGACAGCTTAAAGCAGAACCTAACTGCACTGCAAGGAATATCCAAAAAATTTGATGAAGTAAGCAAAAGATTACCATTGCACCATGAGTCAGCAGCTAGAAAAGGGGCCGCGGGGACTTTGCAGCAGCAAATAGCGGTTCCCGCGAGTTCCCGTATTGTACATTTGCAGCCACTATCTATCAAATTGCCATTACAAGATCAAGCAATGCTAGATACAAAGGATGTAGAGCACGTGGAGCTTGATCTTGCGACCATACTTTTGCACCTGTAGCCAAGTATACTTCCATCAGAACAGTACTTGCCCTGGCTGCAGCAATGAAATGGAAAATACACCAGATGGATGTCAAGACTGCTTTCTTGAATGGTGTAGTTGAAGAGGAAGTATATGTGGAGCAGCCACTTGGTTTTGAAATACATGACAGGGATTCATATGTGTGTAGATTGAAGAAAGCCTTGTATGGCTTGAAGCAAGCTCCCAGAACTTGATATGGTAGGATGGACAATTTCTTATCTAGTTTGGGCTTTACCAAGAGTAAAGCGGATTCCAACCTTTACTACAAGGTTGAGGAAGGAAATCCTGTGATTCTACTTCTGTATGTGGATGAATTATTTGTAACAGGAGATGACAGATTGATTGCAGATACTAAGAGGATGCTTGCTGCTGAGTTCGATATGAAAGATTTGGGAATGATGCATTATTTCCTAGGTATGGTGGTGTGGCAGAATTCAGGTGGGATCTTCCTTGGTCAAGGGAAGTACACAGTAGATATCCTAAAGAGATTTGGGATGATGGATTGCAAGGCCATGGCCACACCCATGGAATCGAATCTAAAGCATCTATGTGATGCTTCATCTGATCCGGTTGATGTATCTATGTATCGTCATAAGATTGGGTCCTTGATGTACCTGACGGACACGAGACCAGATATTTGCTTTGCAGTGAACACATTGAGCCAGTTCCTGACGGATCCGAGGAGTGTTCACATAGTTGTTGTAAAGCATGTTCTGAGGTACCTGAAGGGTACAATGGATTATGGGCTCAAGTATGAAGCGAATCAAAAGTTTAACCTGCAGGGTTATGTTGATTCAGACTGGGCTGGCAGTGCTGCAGATAGGAAGAGCACATCTGGGTGCTGCTTCAGTATGGGATCAGGTGTGATCTCTTGGTTCAGTAGGAAGCAGTCCTGCGTAGCACTGAGTACAGCTGAGGCGGAGTATGTTGCATCTTGTTCAGCTAGTTGTGAGGCAGTATGGCTACAGAAGCTACTGTTTGAGTTATTTGATCTCCCATTGGATGCTACTAGTATATTCTGCGATAACCAGAGTTGTGTGAAGCTGTCTGAGAACCCAGTGTTTCATGACAGGTCGAAACACATAGAGATCAAATATCACTATATCAGGGATATGGTGTAGAGAGGAGCCGTGAAGCTCCTGTATGTTGCGACGGATGAGCAGATTATAGATGTGCTGACGAAGCCACTAGCCAGGGTGAAGTTCGAGTACTTCAAGGAGAGGCTTGGTGTTCTTTAGATCGACGACACTTCGAGGAAGAAGTGATGGACACATTTGCTGAAGCCATTCCAAGCATGTTGGAAGGAAGATCCTTCACATGGCTGTGGATGTAAGCGCTGGATGATGAGTATCAGGACGATGCTCCAGTTACTGCTCTGAATATGCATCATATTGGATGTTGGATATGATCAGTTGGATCATTTATATTTGTATGTATGTACGCATCGTGTTGATGCTGGATATGATCAGTTGGATCATTTATATGTATGTACGCATCATGTTGGATGCTGGATATGATCGGTTGGATCATTTGTATGTATTTGTATATGCATCATGTTGGATGCTTGGACCATGTATCTGTATCAGGTGGATACATTGTATGATCAGGTAGATCATGTATGTTGATATGTATCATATACTTGTATTTGTATCAGGTGGATACACTGTATGATCAAGTGGGTCATGTATGATGATATGTATCAGGTAGATACTTGGTGTGCATCAGGTGGATGCAATATATGATCAGGTTGATCATGATGATGAGCTTCAGGATGTTGATCCAGATGATATGTACCAGGATGGTACAAGTGATGATGATGAGTATGATAATGGGCATCAGGATGATGCCTCGTGCGATGATGATCCGTTGGATCATGAGTATCAAGTTGATACTTGGAGGTCAGAGATGATATGTGGCAGGTTGTGCAAATAGCATGTAATTAGTCCTGGGAGATATTGCCGGTCGTGATGCGGCACATAAATGTTATTGGGGTACTCTTTCCGGTATTGCTATGTAGTATGTAATTAGTCCTCAGATATCCGATAGGTTGAGCTGTGTGCTCATAATCAGTCCTGGGATGAGGTATTACTACAGAGACATGTAATCAGTCCTGGAGATCCGAGAGGTTGAGCTGTGTGCTCGTAATTAGTCCTGGGATGCTCTTTAGAGATCTTGCCTGTCGTGCTGCGACACATAAATGTTCCTGGGATGCTCTTTAAAGGTTTTGTCTATCCACATGTAATCAGTCCTGGAGATCCGAGAGGTTGAGCTGTATGCTCGTAATAAGTCCTGGGATTCTCTTTAGAGATCTTGCCGATCGTGCTGCGGCACATAAATGTTCCTGGGATGCTCTTTAAAGGTATTGTGGAGGAGATGCATGTAATCAGTCCTGGGAGATCTTGCCAGTCGTGCTTAGGCACGTAAATGTTCCTGGGATACTCTTTTCGGTATTGCATCCACACATAAAATTAGTCCTGAGAGGCCACCTTTATCAGACCGTTCACATAGATGATGAAGACCTGCAGGTGGTGGGCCTACATCCAGTATGAAAAAGGACTGGCTCTGTAGAACTTCCTATGACGAGTAGAGTCAGAGATTGGTTGAGATAGCAGCAGCAGTGACGATGATGATGACGATGCATCGATGACGATGATCCCGAGAAGAAGACTTGTCTAGCAGATCTATGTCGAGAAATACCTTCCTAGTTAAGAGGGAGTGTTGATGTATATGTAACTTCGGAATGTATTTCATCTATGTATTTCATATATATTTATTGTACCCTTATAAGAGATGTGTTATTCCTCTATAAGGAAGTGTCGTCCTGTGGATTGACAAGTGTCGCAAGTGTGTGTACTTGCCGATGGGTTATTATACCACCATGTGTGGGGTCGGCCCTGGAATATATATTATATTGTGGATGTATCTAGATAGACAAGTCGGCCCCATAGTGTAACTGGGCAAACAGGTTAAGTATAAATAGAGATCGGGAGATCTCTATTTGGATCATTCGGAAAGACACACTTCTCTCACTTAGAAAGTGGCACACTAGTGAGGAGGAGGATCATCTGCTCTAGGAGACTATCTCAAGTGTATTTTGGTTGTACTTTGGTTGAGCCATTGCTCTCTCTATCTCTGAGGAAGTTGTGGGGTTTTTCACCTTAGGGTTTTCCCCACGGAAACTATGTGTCTCTTGTCTCTCATACTTTTGATTCTTGTGATGCTTGTGATGCTTATTGTGATTGTTATGCATTGATATACTGTATATGTTATTCTCTCAGTAAAGATCCAAGAGTATTGTGAATTAATGCTCAAAATTTAACAGTAATGTGACTAGTGAACAATAGCACTGTTAGTGGTAACAATTAGTGATTTTTATGGTTATGAGTTATGGTTTTGTTGGACAAATCACAAGTGTTGTTTCTTTGATTCACCCTATGGATAGTAAGAAACTTTTTTTTGTTTGAAAAAAAACCTTATGGCTTAACTGTGATTTCATGATGGCTTGACATAAAACTTACTATAACCTTGGCGTGACTAAAAATATGTAGTCATTTATGGAGGTTCTAATATTTATAATGGAGTTTTAATACACTATATATATATATATTTATTAGTGCATACTCCAAGATTTATTATGATGCATTTGGTATAACATATCTCCAATCTATTATTGAATTGAACTTAAAGATTGGTGTGAGTTAAACTCTAAACAATTTGCATCCAGAATCCGACATTAATTTCGGCCAAAATCCGGTTCAAATTGTTGAAATCACAGTTTGGGGTTGTTGGAATTGCATAATCGGGGTGCCCTAGGGGTAATTGAGGGTGCTGAATCCATTCCTGCAATCGAAATTGCAATTCTAGCAACCAAAATTACAATTTCAGTAATTTTGGCGTCGTCGAATTTCAACGAAAATTGACGGAAAAGGTGCAAATCGTTTAGAGATTAGGCGACGCCGTAAATATTTAGCGTTCCACTAATTCTGTCGATTCTTATACAATCATAAATGGCATGTACATTTCCGTCACTTTTGTCAGTTGTATTTTTGTATAGATATATCAATGGACAAGTGGGTGGCTAGCCTAGCTTATTGATACTTGCCCTTTGGCATGTCCAGGGCATTTGAACTATGTTTTTATGTAAGAGCTTGTAATTGTATTTTCTGTTAAAATGCATGCAATAAACTGTAGACAAATTTATTAACTAGCAATTGCCCCAAAGGGTGCAAAGGAACACCCATAGAAAAAATAAAAATAAATGGAAATTTAAGTAAATGTGATGAAGTGAAAAAAAAGAATACTGAAATAGATGTCATGAAGAGCTTCTTCATCATCATTGAAATGCCATGAAGAGAACACTAGAATAGAAGAAATTTTGGGTGGTTAACTTCATGCTTAGATTCCAAGATAAATGTTTCACTATCGAAGATGAAGTGGACAACCTTTTGCTCAAATAAATGATAAAATGATGATGCAAATAGAGGGAATAGCATGTGTCGTGTAGTTGGATCACTTATCAGAAGGATGTCATAGTGAAAGCTTGTTCACTATTGGATCAACAAGATATTTCGAGTCTATGTTATGCAAACATAGTCACATGCCCAAGTAAAGTCAAGGAAACTCAAGACCATATCATAAGAGCACGAAGGGATTTTTGGGAGTTGTTAGAGTTTAAATATCATTTGTGTTCCAATTCTGGAGAGGTGAACAAGTAACATGTGTCGCAAAGTTGGATCACCCATCAAGAGGATGTCATAGTGAATTCTTATTCACTATTGGATCAACAAGAGAGATAAGAACCAATCTGAGTGGGGTTCCTTTGGACGTTACATCAGATTTAACAATAAAAATCCCACTCACTATAAACTTGTCCATGAATCAATTATTCATGATGGAAGTCACATCTTAAGAGCTTTGAAATATAAAAATGGTGCTCGTCCTTCGACTACATTAACAAAGCATCACAAGAGCACCTATGGGGATTTTATATCAACTCTCACATGCATTGATTGGCTAGCATTTCAATAATCCAATAAACTAAAGTGGTCGGTGTTCTAGTTGTGGTAGTTAATGATTAATGGCTTCTAAGTCCTCTATAGAAATTGGCATCTTGAGATTGAAGAAGGGATTGTAGTCCTCCAGTAAGAGCCATATATAAAAGAGACATTTTAATCCTCTCAGAATTGGTCCTCTATTATTGTTGTATATTAGAGCAGTATACACTTATTAATAAAGAAACTTGATATCTAGTTCATTATATTGTTTTGATATGGATTTTATTTATATGTACTTATATAATGACTTGAGTTACATTCAGTAAAAACAATAGGATCATATGTTATAATTGATGTTCATACAAAATCAGCTTGTATGTCCACATGGATAGTTTTTTGCATACATTGAACCACTATGGCAGCATGGAAAACAAATATCAAGACTTGGTTTTAGAAGGAACATAATACATCAAGAAACCATCGAAAAGAATATATGAAAATTGAAAATAGGGTTCCATAGATATACATTGATGGCAGGAAAAACCTCATCTAGAATGAATGATACTCAAGATGAGTCCAACTAAATATGCTGACCAAAATTTGAACATAAGAATTGATTTATAAAGTTGATAAACAATTCTATTTTGCTGCAAGGTGATAAAGTATTAGTTCTTCACATATTCCCCCTGCCCTGAAAAAATAAAAGGAATCCATGGTACCACTATTTAATTTCAAGATCATCCTCAAAGAATATTGCACTCCAAAGAATTTCCCAAGTGTTACTTTGCAGCAAGGACCTAGATTCTACACCTTGGTTACATTTCTCTGATCTCTTTGTGGTGTCCAACACTTTCACACTTGTGCAAGAAATATTTTACATAGCGTAAGACATAATCATAATAGTTTCCCCCGCCTTTCATTCACCATAGTAGAACTTTTCAATTCACAAGGAAACACACTTCCACTAAAGGGTGAGTGCAACAACATGGATGAAACAAAAAGATTCATTTCTCTTGTACACATCGTAGCAAGGTTGCGAGATAACCTACCAAAAATAACTTCTTAGTTTATTTTTCTCTCCATATGATTCATAATCAAGTCTGTGTGGCACTACAAACACATGAAGACTCTTTGGTAGCTGACAGTTGCAGAATGAACCTACAAGCCCAAGATTAAATATTATGAGTGGACTTGCATTTATGAGTTCGATGGCTTTAAGAAGGAGTATGTTGAATACTTATTTATGCAATTATTATTATTATTTTTATTTCATAGAGCATGAAAAAATAATTCACATTAGACAATTGATGAGATTTAAAATTAAAACAACAAAAATTGATGAAGAAAGGGAAATATGTGTTAGAAGGGGAAATAATTAGGGGAATCCTATAAACAAGGTATACATGGATATCAACAAATAAACTAACACTTTTTTGTTAATTGCATTGAGGACATGCTATGACGAGTTTAAAATGGAAAGCACAAGAACATACCCTTTGCGATGTATTTCGGTGACATCTTAGTCATTTTTTTCCTATGGCCAAAGGATAAAAAATGGCATTGTTGGCAATCTTCGTGTTGAGAATCCTGCCAAGGACGTTGTCACAAGATTCATAAACACTCTCATCATAGTAGTAAATAAGTAATTACAATTCCCTCTAAAAGTTTCTTTTGAGATAGCAGTAGCACATGTGAGGATATGATCCAATTAATTTGACACACTATCAGATCGGACATCATGTTTTCCTATACACTAACAATAGCTCTTTTCTTCATTTGTTGGAGTAAAATATACTAGATATTTGGGAATCCTCCCAGCATTCTTAATATTTTATCCCATAGTTGCTAGTTTGGATTTGTTGAGCAAATTTGCTAGTTTGGATTTCTTGAGCATATTGAAGCAACTCAATGTATGGAGCATTACTATTCATCAAATAATTGTTAGCTTATATTGCCAAGTTTGGGTCTTTAGGACTTCATTTCTATGTTTTTTCTGGGTATTTCAACTTTTAGTCAATTCTTTTACAAATGTAATGCTTTTTTATTTGTCAGGGAAGTATAAAAATATCATATTATCTCTACTAAGAAACAATGTAGGAGATATGGGTTACAACTTGTAGTTTAATTTGTATAAGCCAAGCTGTATGATCATGCCACATTTCTAATCAAACTAATTGGATAGCTAATTAAGAAAATAAAAAGGGTTTCTTTTGGAAACTAGGGTTGAGTTCTGTTTTTTTCTCTTTTTCCACAAGGTAATGGCTCATAACAAGGTAAAAAGAATATGATCTCATTTTTACAATGACATGATTTGTTTGCATAAATGTTCCAAATCTCTATTTGGAAAATTTGTTTCCATCCATTGTAATTTTATTGTAATTTTAGCATGCTCATAATTTTTAGGAAGATTTTTCTAATTTAATTCCTACATCCAAAGGGGATAATCTCATCTAAGTTATCATTTAATACCACTTACCATCAGAATTTTGTTCAGGTTGATGCATAATTTTGAAACGATGATATGTTCAACATAATTGTGAGTCATATAATACTCTTCAAAAACATATAATTCATATAACACGATTGGTTGGTTGACTATTTGTTGAGGGCTCAATTTTACTAAAGGTGTGTACTGTGGTATCTTTGCCCAAAAAATCTTGTCATACAAATCTTATATTCTTTCCTTAAATCATGTTTTCCTCCAAAAAAATAATGACCCATTTTAGTCTTGACATTACTTATCTTGAAATTTTATTAAAATAGAAACAAAATTAAAATAAACAAAACTAAATAAGACTAAAATATAACATAAAACTAAAAACCAACCGAATATAATAGTAAACTAAACGTAATTAAAATTAAATTAAAAGAAAAAAGAATGAATAAATCTAATTAAAATAATAAAACAAAACAAAACAAAAAAACTAAAACATACATGGCATTAAGAAATTTATGTCTTTGCCATTAAGAATTATTTGGCTGCATGCATATAACATGTCCTTTTCCATCAAACACATCCTTCATAAAACATACATGTCTTTTCGTTATAGTGGAAATTTCTTACGTGACGTAATTTTGAATCTGTGGATAGAATTCCCGTCTATAGTTTATTTCTTGATTGAATACCATGAAAACGTCAATGCTCCATAAGTCATGGAGGCAAAAGGAGAACGTACACGTGGAAACATTCCATTGGTTCGAAAGATGAGGAATCTTGCTACAGTGTTTCCAAACAACTTCTCATTCTCATTAAAGAACAAGACTCCAAAATTAATTGGATGAAAGTACACGATTAAACTTCAGACACAATGGATAAAAAGATACTTGTTTAATATAAGTTTTTTTAATAATTTTTAATTTTGATAACTATAATTCAAACCAAACCAAGTAAAATTAGTCATTTCAAAATATTAACTCAAGTAAAATTAGTCATTTCAAAAATATTAACCCAATTGAAAAATATAAATTTAAATTTAAGAAACTTCATAGTTATTTATGTCTTTTTAAATAATTTTTAATTTTGATAATTATAATTCAAACCAAGTAAAATTAGTCATTTCAAAATATTAACCCAATTGAAAAATATAAATTTAAATTTAAGAAATTTCATAGTTATTTTTATTTTTTAATAAAATTCAATTTAATATATAATTTTGTATAAAATTTAAAAATTTTTTTGCAAATCCCAAGGAAGTCGTAGTTGGTACAAAAGGTTCCTGCATTTTTCATTTTTTAGATGTTCAGTCAATGATAAAAAGTTAATGATAAAAAATGACATTTTAAGTGATGAACAATCAAATAAAAATATCAAGTAAATAAATGACATTTTAAGTGATGAACAATCAAATAAAAATATCAAGTAAATATGAAAGACAAATTAGAGAGCTTTCTTAAGCAGCCAGATTAAATGTGTTCAAACTGAAAAGCTTTGGGAAACTAAAAGCTTAGGAAACCCTTAGGTCAAATCAACATTGGACTAAAGTTTAAAGTTTTATGATGTTTAGTATTATTATTTTCAAATTAATTGAAAATAGTAGAAGATATATTCTCAGCAGCACGGACTAATAATACGGTGTTCGTAAATTCCAACCTTTTATATATTCCAACCTTTTATAATACGGTGTTTGTAAATTCCAACCTTTTAATTGAAAATAGTAGAAGAGATATTCTCAGCAGCACGGACCTTTTATACCAAAATCACTCTGATGGCCAGTTCAGGCATGCAATCCAGATCCTTGCACCAAGACCCACGGACGACAGGTATTTTGCGAAAAGGGTTACTCCGTTTTGTGATTCAGATTATCAGTTCTTGGGTAGTTGTTTCGGCCTGCATTTTTTTATCCATTTCTTGCGAAGTCGGTGGTTGTTTGAATGACGAAATGCAGTCTCTCTCGGCTTTTAAAAGCGGCTTGCATGATCCGACGGCGCATTTGGCTTCTTGGAATGTTTCATTCAGCTGTTGCCACTGGGAAGCTGTCTCCTGTTATAGCAGGACCGGCCATGTCGTTGCGTTGGATTTGTCTAATTGCAATTTCAGTGGTGTCTAGCGTCCTGCAGCACTGTTAAACTTAACGGCGTTGGAGCGTTTGGACGTTAGCTTCAATAATTTTACTGGCCTTCCTATTCCTAAAGAGATGGGTTTTTTGAAGAACTTGAAATTCCTGAATCTGTCCACAGCTGGATTTACAGGTAGTGTACCATGGCAGCTAGGAAATCTGTCGAACTTGATAGGACTCGATCTCACTTCCTCAGCTTTTATGTTGACAAGTCTTGACCTCTCATGGCTTGCAAATCTCACGGCCTTGACAAATCTTTCTCTCAACGGAGTCGATCTGTCGGCAACGTCGGCTTCAGGGGGACAATCAGTAAGTCGTCTTTCCCTGCTCTTAAATGTTGCAATGTCAAACTGCAACTTGACCGGTTCTATTCCCAGCTCACTGCAGAAACTTAGATACCTACAAACTCTCCATCTGGATAGAAACACTTTTTTGTCCGAATTCCCTACTTGGTTAGTGAATATGACTAGTTTGATCCATCTGCAGATGAGCAATGCAAATCTCAGTGGATCTCTTCCGTTTAATGAGCTTTCTCAGATGCCTCACTTACAATATATTTCCTTGGAAAATAATAAACTATCTGCCGATGTTTCTCACATTTTTCAGGGCCACTGGAAGAGCCTAACCTCTTTCTACATGCCAAACAACAGTTTGTACGGCTCCATACCATCCTTTATAGGAAAACTATCATCTCTGGCGCAGCTAGAACTGCACAGAAACAACTTGCGGGGAACGATTCCAAAGTCATTGGGCCTCCTCCGCTCCCTTACTGTACTAAACCTGAGCTACAACAAATTGACAGGCCCTATCCCATTATCCCTAGGATCGTTGTCTAAACTCACCAATATCAGTCTTAGTAATAACTATTTGAACGGAACAATCTCAGAGTCACATTTCCGCAGACTGAACAATCTGAAATATCTTGACCTCTCCAGTAACAATTTAACCTTCAAAATCATCTCCAACTGGACTCCCCCATTTGATTTAGATGTGTTAAAGCTATCTCATTGTCAAATAGAGGGGGAGTTTCCTCCTTTTCTGAAGACACAACGTTCTATCACGACACTGGATCTGTCCAATAACACCCTCACAGGACAAAGCCCTTCATGGCTCTGGAATCTTCCCAAGCTTCAGAAGTTAGTCCTACAACACAATCAGTTGCAAGGACCAATACCACCTCAGCTGTATAACTCGTCGAGCTAGCTGAAGGAAGTGGTTCTACGGGACAATCAGTTGCATGGCAATCTTTCCAATCCTGCAGGAATTTCTGTGGCAGGCTTCCCTTGGGAACTTGATCTGTCAATGAATAAGATTACTGGTTCATTTCCCCAAGAAATCTGCACAATGTTGCATACTTCTAATTTCTTGTCTTTAGCATCGAATAAACTGAAGGGGCAGATTCCTTCTTGCATTTGTGAGCAAACAGAGTATCTAGAGGCTTTGGATCTTTCAGGCAATAAGCTCTATGGGCAGCTCCCTTCCAGTTTCAGTAATTGCTCTTCTCTGAAAGTATTGAATGTGGCAAATAATAGATTGGAGGGACATATACCGGTGAGACTGGGAAAATTGAACAAACTTCAGGTATTGCAGATCAACGACAACAGGTTAGGAGGGCATGTCCCCTCATCCTTGCAAAATTGAAATATGTTGGAAATTTTAGATTTGGGTGGAAACAGCATATCGGGCAATGTGCCTGAATGGATAGCGGATCTCTCAAAGCTCCGCGTACTCGTTCTCAGATCAAATAAGCTAGAAGGTCAGATACCGATCAAGATTAGCTACCTACAGAAACTCCAAATTCTTGACCTGGCAATGAATCAACTTTCAGGTTCGATACCACCATATATCTCACACTTATCAACAATGAAGAATGTATACCCCACAAGTTCGCAATCCAACAAAGCTATTACATACGCAAATTTCTATAAAGAAGAAATTTTCCTGATGTACAAGGGTCAGAAATATTCGTATAAGAAAATCTGTCAGGGAGGATTCCAGCTCTACCACATTTGCAGACATTTGAGGAGTCTTCATTCTCGGGTAATCTGGAGCTTTGTGGACAACCAGTTCAAAGGAAATGCAACTATCGTACATCTAATTCCGGCCAACGAGAGAAGGGCGACGAGAGTGTGCATTGGTGGGATTTGTGGGAAATTGGAATGGGAATGGGAATTGTAATTGGGTTCGGAAGTGTGATCGGAGCGTCAGCTCTCAGCAGGCGATACTACCAGTTTGTCGATAGCATTTTGAACTTCTCATAAAGAAAATGCTAGGTTTATGTTCAATATTTCCCAATAGTGTGATTATTTTGTATTTTTAATTTTTTCTTCAGGTTCTATCAAACTGTGTGCTCTGAAATCGCTGTAAAAATATGCTTTGCGAAATCAGCTCTTCGATCTAGAAATTAAAAACAAAAACAATAATGTATTCCGTCTATTTTGAAGGACCGTCCGTCTCAGAGCTTTTAAAGGTTTTCGGTAGATTTGGACATCCAATTTTTTTGGGTAATGATGAATCTATGAAATTGAGATTTAAGTAATGCAGTATTGTAAAATTCAGTAGCTTAGAATAAAGAATAAAATATAATCAGAAAAAAAATCAGTGGGTATATTGAAATAGGCTTAAAAACATGTACATGTATTTCCTTTCAAAGAGTCCTTTACCAAAAAAAATCTTTATCAAGATTGTAATTATAAAAATAGATTAGTTCCCAACTTATACAAATCCTTTGTTTTGAACTGCTATCCTTGGCTTAAAAATCCTTTGATTTGAAGTGCTCGCCAATTGTAGCAAATGATTTTAAGTGCTGGACCAGGTAGTTTTAGCAGAGTAAATAAGCATCCTTTCACAATAATTGGATCAGGCACTTCAAAGCGGTATTTTACACTAACCTACGTAAAGTAAAGGATACAAGATTAAAAAATGACAAGTTAAAAAACACCCTCTTTTAATATGAATAAGCAAACTTATCTCATTTCTAGCTTTAAAATAAGTACTTCTTTCTTTTTATGTTTCAATGGAACAATAAAATTAAATAAAGTTGAAAAAATAAGGTCTTGATATCAACTTGCAACTTGCAAGTTTAAATATAAAATTAATTTTTAACTAACAAAGTTTTTATTTTTGTATAGATATCTTGAAATAAAAAACCCTTTTGATATTGTAAATTTTCAACACAATTCTCAATTCTCATTCTTATAGTTATAGTGAGATCTAATGTTGTATATCGTTTCATGGAAAGTATTGGCGAGGGTATGGAATATAACTTCTTGGCGGTATCGGCAGAAAATCCGAAAATATCGGAAAATGTCGAAAGCCACAAAAAATACAAAAATACTCATTTTTTTCAATTTTTAAAACATATAAAGCAACAACAACATCAAATAGACACATTGTTACATAAATATGATGATACAAGTAATAAATAAGATGCATAAGATGTCAAGTGGTCACATATCTTCACTAAACTGAAAATTCTGAAACATGTTCCTAATAGGATGATACAGAATCACATCAAAAGCTCAAAATAAATGTATCTCATGAGATGAATCATCATGAGGCATCTAGATACTAAGTAGTACATAATAAAATCAAAATGATAGATCATAAGAATCCCAACCATCGATTCCCTCTACCCCTTTTACGGGTAAAGGGCACCACTCTTCCTCTGGAAGCAGTAGGTGGTCGTGGAGGTACTCGTGATGAGGTTGGAGTGGAAGATTCAGAGCCTCCAACTACTCCAGTTGAGGCAGGACATAAAGTCAGTTGTCTCCTCGCATCCCCAACTCCAACTACAGGTCTCTGTGCTGGTGGTGACATTGGTTGTTGTTGATGTATTTGTAACTTCAGAAGATATTCACTTGTACATTACATTTGTACTTTATTGTATATCCAACAGAGATGTATTATTCCTCTGATTGGAAGTGTCGTCATTCGTATTTGCAAGTGTCGCAAGTTACATTGTAAGTGTCATCATTTGTATTGATGGGTTATTAGACCACCAGTGTGGGGTCAGCCCTAGTTAGGTCATGTGGTTGGGTTATTAGACTTGATTAGCAAGTCAACCCTGTTGGATTATTGGTAGGTCAAGTCAGTGTATAAATAGAGAGGTTGTGTCTCTCATTCTATTCATTCACTCACTTCTCAAGCTCGCATAGCTAAGAGAGAAAGTGGCGCACATGTGGAGGAGGAGGAGCATCTGCTAGAGACATCTTATTGGGTTTGATCCTTGTGATCTTGTATTTGGGTTTATTCTATCTATGAGGAAGTTGCGGGGTTTTTCACCTTCTTGGTTTTCCCCAGTGAAACTCTATGTCTCTTGTGTGATTGCTTTTGTGTCTATGATTGATATGCTGTACATGTTATTCTCTTAGTGATCCTGAATGATACTGGAATGAAATTATTGAAAAATTAATAGTTGCACCAGAAGATCAATCTCCTCCTAAGCATCTGTATACACTGGAAGTGGATCATCCTCCTGCTCCTCCCCACCCTCCCCCTCCATTGTGGTCTCCTCCCCAAAATCATCTGCATGATCCTCCCCCTCCTCCAACCACTCGGATGCCTCCTCCATGTCAAGCTCCTCCAACTCCACCCTCCACTGAGTAGTGGTGTCAATGGCATCCAAATTTATGGCCTCTATGTTAGGTTCTTTGTCAAGTTGCTTCACCCATAGCCTTAGATTGTAGTAGACATACACCATGTCATTAAGGCGTTGGGTACCTAACCTGTATGAACATTGAGGTCCATAGTTAGTAATGGTGAATTGTAGTAAATTAAAATTTAAAATTTAAAAATTTAAAAAATTTAAATTTTCATTGTTGTGTTTTTGAACATTTCTAACCTATTGCGCTTCTTGAAGTGTATATTTTCAAAGACACTCCAATTGCGCTCACACCCCAAAGAACTGCAAGTTTGGCTAAGCACCAGAACGACAAGTTTCTGCAACTCTGGGAGCTTTCCCTTTATTACATTCCAAGTTCCAAGTATGTGAATAAATGTATTGAAGTTGAACATGGTAGAAACCACTTGATTACCAGCCGTTAATGAAAACCATTAACAATTGCGATGGAAATAATCAATAATGACAATGACTCCCAATGCATCCTAGTACATTCTAACGAATGTGAATAAATGAGATGAAGTTGAACACTCATCAAATCAGCCAATCAGAGGTCAATGATGTAAACCTGCCGTCGGAAGCAAGGAAACTAGGAATTGACGTATGTAGGTACCAAGGTACTAAATGGTTTCTGAATCTAATTCCCAGATGATGTGTTGGAGTCGACATGAATAGACTCGTCGAAGGAGGGGCATGATGTATCCCACATCATCGACATGAAACTAAAACAAGAAAGTGATGTAAAGTGATGGATTAAATAAGCATAGACTAACATGAGGATGAAGGTTGATAGAACTCTAAAAAGGCTGACTCAGGTTAAATTTCCTTAAACATCAGATGGCACGACAATTGACTTGGAAAAAGTGACTCATCGAGATAGAGGCCAAAACATAATGCAACAATGACTAAGACATCCTTCAAATAGACCAAAGGAGTAGGATGACCCATGGAATTGGCATAACTCGAAGGAAAGAAGATTACCCAACTGTAATACAAGATGTAAACAAGTGCCATGTTCAAGGGTGACAACAAGATGCCATAAAGCTTCCCAACAAAACTAACCTATTTTTCACAATTTCCCCCCATCATGATCGATGAGTACCTCTCTGTTTTTTAATGCTCTTGAGGAGAATAATAGATTCCTAGTATAGCTCATATTAGACGAGTCCCTCATCATATGTTTAACAAACCTGAAGAAGGAGGGGCTATGTCTCATATGGGCCCTTCGATGCATTGTTTTACGAGTGCAAAGAAGGTAAACTCGACGATATTTTCACATTTAGAGACTCTGAAAAGAATCTAAAGAAGACTCCAAGGCGATCTTGTTCATAAATTTAGTCTCCTATGATTGAAAAAGGATAAAACCATACAAGGGAGAACTCTTCTAGTCAATGATTGACTAGAGTGTACATTTTTCGTAACTAGTCCACTCGACCCGAAAAGGGATAAACCTATACCAAATGGACTTCCTTTCAAATCATTTTATGAGCATGAAAGAGAACAAATATTGCTTAGAAATATTTTCATGTTTAGGGAGTCATAAAAGAGCTTCAAGGAGACTCCAAAGAGTTCCTTGTTCGTATAGTTAGTCTCACGAAATCATAAAAGGGATAAACTATCACTCAAAAGATGACTTTGTCATGGTTAATAACCGAGTATGACAAATACTAAAAGTAAACTTGACACAGTTCTTTTTCCGTAAATAGTCTACTGAGGCCGGATAAAGAGATAAACCTATACTCGATGAACACTTCCTCATTATTTTACGAGTACGAGAAAAGTGGACTAAACTCGAAACCATTTTACTCAATTTTAACGAGCACGACTATGGTAACAAAAGAACTCAAAATATTTTTCATGTTTTAATTAGAGCACGAAAGAGTAAAAAGTAAGCTCAACACTTCTTACCATTTTTAATGAGCTCGAAGTTGGGTGAAAATAATGCTCGAGGTGTCTAATTCATTTTTTTAATGATCTTGAAACAAAGAATGAACTATGCTTGGGGCTCCATTTTTTAACGAGCTTGAAACAAAGAATGAATTGTGCTTGGGACAATTGTTTCATTTTTTAGTGAGCTTGAAATTGAAAATAAATTGTGCTCGATATGATACCCATTGGAGGATTTCTTCCCAACATGATATCCAAAGGTTAGTACTTTGGGTGATACCCATTAACATGTTTTTTCCAAACATAATGTCCAAAGGTTGGAACATTGCCCCAGCATGACCAACAAAATCTAGCGGCTTAACTCCAGTATGATGTCTAGAGGCTAGAGACATTCCCCCCAAGATTCATTTCATTCACTGATATTTCACTTCACCTAATTATACTCTTGGCTAATAATAGGAATATGTTCACCAGAGAGGGAGGAAGAAAAATGATCAACTAACAAAGGAGGAGGAAATGAAGGTTCAGGTACTAAATATGGTAGAAAACCCAACCTAATTGGAGGGGGTATGTTTCATTTTTTAACGAGCTTGACACAGACAATGAACTATGCTTGTGATTATCCATTTCATTTATAACGAGATTGAAACAGAAAGCAGAATATAGGTTCATAAATATTTGTTTCATTTTTTAATGAGATTGACACAGAAAGTGAACTATGCTCATAATGATACCCAATGGAGGGTTTCTTCCCAACATGATATCCATAGGTTGGAACTTCCCCCCCATCATGGTCAGCAAAAGCTAGCGGCTTAACTCCGGTATGATTTCTAGAGGTTGGACAGATGCGCCCCAAGCTTTGTTTCATCCCTCGACTCTTCTTTTTATCCCTATTAGACTCTTGGCTACTAATAGGAAAAGGTTCACCAAAGAGGGAGGAAGAAAGAATATTAACTGACACAAGTGGAGGCAATGAAGCTTCAAGTACTGGTTCTAGTGGAAGACTCGATCATATTGGGGGGGGGTATGTTTCATTTTTTAACGAGCTTGACACAAACAATGAATTATGCTCATGGTTATCCGTTTCATTTTTTAATGAGCTTGACACATAAATCGAATTATGCTTGTAATTATCTGTTTCATTTTTTAATGAGCTTGTCACAGAAAGTAAACTATGCTCGTAGTCCTTGGACATGGCTTCCATGAGGTCTTTATCGGATGGAATAACAATGCTTTGGAAAAAATGCATGCCAAGAGACTCGATAGGGATAATGGGGGGAGACATCATGCTCCAATGCCCCCATTGAAGGGTTCAACATGTCAACTTTGATATCTAAATTGAGAGAATTTGAGCATATAGTGATAGGCTCTTTCTCAGTAGCAATTGAAGACATGGGAGACAATGTCGCATAATTAACATGTGGAAAAGGGGATACCACTTGAAAGGAACATTCATGGAAGTCGAATGGTGAGTAGTCATACAATGGTTGGAACTAAAAAATGAAAGTTGATCGATGGTCACTATGCTCCCATCACGGGGAAAATGCATCACTCGAAAGAGTGTGGAAACAACAGGTTTCATAGCATAGATAATGTCCTGCACAAGGAGTAAATTAAAATCCAAGGGGCCTTCAACCACTACGAAATCAATGCAGACAATTTTTCCACCTAAGTTGATGGAAAACTGAGGAAGGATCCCTAAAGGTTCACTGGGTCTTCTATTAAAAGCTAGTGTTTGATTATTGGCTAGCACAAGCTTAGGAGAACTTATAGATTTTCAAGCAATTGAGGATAAAATACTAACATATGCCCCATTCATCTATGATAGTACGATATATGTCCTTATTAGCAACTTGCACAATTATCTAGAAGGGGATACTCAAAGAAAGATGAGGTTCTTCTAGACTATTCCAATCAAAGGAAATGACCTCAATACTTGGAGGAATTTTTGTTGAAATGGACAGGACGTCCCATTGTCTATCTCCAAATTGTTAATTTTTATGAAAAAACACCATAAATCCATACCCCTTGAATGGGTTTTGGGAATCCTCTATCCTTCTTCTTGGCATTGTGCCAAGTGTCATCATTTGATTGCATTGAAATTTTTAAGAAGTAGCCTTAACTTTGGATTGAAAACCTCCTTAGGACCAAGGCTCGACCTCCTTCTTGCTTGGTGTCGCTGAGGTAGATCTGTGTGTGAAACTAGCTTATAGAAAATGAGGATGACAATGAAATTCAAATTCTTCTTGTAGATCTTAAGCATCAAATTTATGCATTTGATAAGGAATTTGCAGCCAACAGGCAACAATGTTAGCTCCTAGCGATTTTCAAAATTTATTTGGTACTAAAAATAAATAGGGGTATTAAAAATGCCACAGAAAAAATGATACCTAGGATATTTGGTAAAAAATCGGGGTTTTTAAAATTAAAATGATGTATTGGGAGGGGGGGTTCAAAAAAAAGTTTTTAGGAGGTATTTTTCAATATTTTGTGAAAATAGGGGTATTCTTTAGCATTGTACAAATGAACGTGCTATGGTGCATGTTCACTAAGTGAAACCCCCTGTGATGGAAGGTTGAGCACCACTTCCAGTCTATGCAACAAAGAAAGATGAGGCAGCCCTCGTGGTAGGTGAATCCATGGCCGTGGAGCCCCTACCACTACCCTTAGTGGGATGATCATATGTCCCTAAAGTCCTAGCCACTCCACCAGTTGCAAGTTTGGCTCTATTTGCAGCTAACTCTTCCCTTTTTTATCCTTAGAGTGAATTGGATCATGGGTAGTTCTCATAATCTTGGGAGTAAGCGCACTACAAATCCACACATCATGGCCAGGGAGTTTTTCCAAATGGTACTTCAACCTACTAATGCCTCCTGCCATATGTTGCCCACACAATTTGCAATTCAATCATTCTTGGTTTGTTCCATCTTCAAGGCCAACATATTAAGGGTTTTAGGTTTTCGTGGTATGCAGAGTTTGAGTGGTTTGTCGGATACTCCGCGGTCGACATTTTAGTTTTCGTCGACGTTTCGAATCCTAAGCTGGATTCATCTTCAGGACATAAATTGTGTAGAAGAGTTGCTCACCACGCCAATAAATAGTTAGAGAAGCTTGGTCCATTCCCATGCTAACCTTACATCTTCTCAAAGAAATTTTAAAGGAACCTCCAAAATCATGAAACCCTAATGTATGATTATTACCAAAAATATTATTAATAATTTTAGATTATTTATTCATGAAGGAAAAAGATGTAAAATAATGATAATAATTGATAATCGTTATTAAAAACATTGTTAAACATCTTATTAGGCCAAATGTTTATTATAATAAATAAAACAATAACAATCATGGATAATTTATTCATAAGTATTATTAAAAGATACTCTTAATCTATAATTAATAATTCAATATAAATCATCATTAAAATAACCTTATCACACAACATACTTGGCCAAATGTTCAAATTGATGATAATAATATCATTAACTGAAAGATACTCAATGAAAAATTATTAATAATTCTATAGAAATAATTATTAATAACTTTAAAAATACCATAGAAATAATTATTAATAACTTCAAAAAGATAATTATTAATAATTATTGATAGTTGCTAAAGGTAATAATCAGTATAAGTGGAAATCAATGCATATGTATGATCATTATCAAAGAAAACATGAAGGAGGCTAGGTCACTCATAATGACGAGAAAATTATGTCGAAAAAATTATGTTGAAAAATTATTATGATGAGAAAGTTATGCCTGCAGAACATACCTAGTTCTAACCATTACCTTCCTTACTGATTAGAGGCAGCCAACTCTCGTTTATTTGAAGCCCCCCGTCTCTATTCAGGTGTTTTGGATGCTTTATGATTTCTAAGGCCTCTCTCACCCTTCTTTTGTAGTAGTGGTCATCAATCGCGAGCATCTCTGTCTTCTCCAGGAAATGGATAGCCTCAAAAATCAAACCTAGGGCACCAAAAAAACAAGAAATTGACATTGAACCCCGATAGGAAAAAACTAACAGTAGGCTGGTTTAAAAAATCAGTCCTCTAGATTAGATTATCAAGGATGAAAAATGACAATAAAAGGGCTTTTAGATATCAAGCATTCTCTCCCATAAAAAAAAAAAAAAAAAAACCCTCACATTGTTTCATGGGGTTGAATATCGTTGCGAAATGACAAAACTAAGAGGCAAAATGTAGGAATGCAAAGAGGACAATCAAAATTGCATAAATCTATGGAAAAAATACTAGAAACGTGGAGGAATTTAAATACATACTTGAGCTTGGAAAATTGGAAATTTCAACAGTGGTTGGCAAATGAGGCTGAATCCTTGCTCCACTAAAAAATCTTTGATGGTGATGATGGTGGTTGTTTATCTACCTCCACAATGATTGATGATGACCACAAACCCTCTCCCTTCCTTCTCCAAAAAGCTAAATTCAAAATGACCAAAATAAAATCAAAATTTGGTCTTAAAGGCCGTGGCCTAGCCAGAGAGCCGATTTTTTCCATCGAGGCGCTATGTTTGCTAAAAAATCGCTGATATTTTGAAAAAATTGTACAATGCATTTTTTTGAGGGAAAAATCATTGGTCCAAAAAACTCACAAAAAATCGGGACCTTGGTGATTTTTTACACTATGATTTATATACATTTGCAAATACCTAGAGCATAGAAGGCCTTATAAACATATAATATTCTAATCCATTTTAATCATGGTTGACATGTTATCTATTGGGTTGTATTCTAGATTTACTTTAGAATTTTGATTTTACATAGTTACCTTTCCTAATTTCACCCTAGCTTGCCTTTGAAAGTCTGGTTTTGCTTTTCCAAGTTTTACCTTAGTTCTTATGCATTTTATCATTTGTTCATTATTTAAACCAAAATAGGGCTCATTTCTATTTGATTTTCAAAGTGTTTTATTTCTTGATTGAAACAATGCAAATGTTATCATGATTAATGTTATTACATTTGGAACATTAGGAGTTTTATGTCATATATGCTTTTCAAATGTATACTGGCAGCATGCGGAGAAATGTGAAGGGTAATAATGTTGCCAGTTTCGATTTCTTTTAATTGAAACAAGTGGCAAGCTTCGGTACAAATCTTTTAATTGATACAAGTGCTTCATTAAAAGAAGAACAACAACCCTAAGGTTGTGTCATGCAATGAGTGTTAATCACTCATCTCGAATATGTACCTGCATCAGTGCGACATTATCACAAAATATGGACATGGATTTTCGGTTTTTAAGCTAACCTTGTAGTGTTCATTCATTTGTTGTGGCTTGTATTTTGTGGAATTTAATAGGCATCCAGGGTAACAGGGTAAACAACCGGTGGGAAATTCATTACACCATGACTAAAACTAAGAAGCCGGGTGGAATAATTTGCAAACTCGAGCCTGATAATCTCCAGTGTCCCAGATCTGCAGAGATGATGAGAAAAGCCGGCTGGTTCCCCTTTTGTGAAAAAATGCAGGGTCCCAATGTGCAAGTAACAAGGGCATTTGTTAAAAATTGCAAAGATTCAGTGGTACATTTTGAAACCATAGAGATTGGGGTGGACGAAGACACCATTTCAGAAGCCATTGGAGTACCATCACAGGGTGAGAAATGGTTCTAGCAACAGCCGTTTGAAGCTGATTACAGTAAATTCTTGCTGCCAGGGTTTGAAGAATTAAGTTGGAAAAATGGCATTCATGTAAGTAAACTCAAGCCAGTGTGGAGAACTCCGTTGAACATGGTTCAGAGTTATATAACTTGTGAATGTCGCTATGATAGGGTTCTCAGATGTCATTTACGGTTTTTAATGCATTTCAATGGAGATTTAATGTTAGATTTGCCATTTTATTTGTGTAAAAGTATGCAAAAGATGATTGCTAGGGTTCAGAGTCATTAGGATCACACATCCTGTTCTCTTTTTCATCAAGGATTGATCAAGTTACTGATAGTTTCTTAGCTAAATAAAAGGGGACAAACTTGGGACCATTTCCTCTTTTGGTCAGTATTTGTTGCTGAAAGACAGAAACAACGTTGGGATAAGGGAAAAAGGAACAAGCTCAAAAGTTCAAGGCATCGGATAAAAGAAGTAATGGAGTCAGCAGATGGACAATCCAAAGAGTTCGAAAATGAACAGTCAACAAAGGAGTTTGATGTTGTAAATAACGAAGTTTCAAAAATGTATGTTACAAACACTCCCAAGATTGTTGTAGAGAGTGCAGGTTTCAAAGACAGGACAGGGTGAAACCCTAATGGCAAAAAACATGGAAGCTAGTTTAAGGGCAAGGACCCGAGCAAGAAGTAAATTGGAAATGAATATAAGGGTTGTACCTGATCCAAAACTGAAAAGGAGTGAGGTGACTGCCATATAGGATTCCTCTGGTGAGGAAGATGTGTGTGTGTTGCAGATCAAGAGTATCTCAGAATAGAGCAGACTTTGATGGAAATTCAAAGAGACAAATCAAGGCAGATACCAAAAGAATTCTGTTGGGATAAACAAAACGTTGTTGAGTATGAAGTTAGTGTAATTCAAAAGTCTCAAAGACTTATGAAACCCCTGTACAAATAGAGAGAATAAAATCAATTTTGGAGTTAGATGAAGACAAAAGATCTTTGCAATTTCTTAAAGAACAGAACCAATGCCTCCAAAAGTCAAATGAAGATTTAATGATGGAAAATAAGAGACTCCGAGAAGATTTACAGGAAAAAGATGGCAAATATCAAGAACTTGTTACAATTTCTAAGAAAATCTTGACAAAGAAAAGGGAAATAGAACAACAATATGAAGAACTTCAAGTTCGATTTCAAGCTTTGGAAGCAAAATGATCTTCAACTGGTGGAAAGGATGCGAGAACTATTCCGAAGAAGCCAAGTCATCTTTTAGATAGGCTTGATTGATAAAATGTTTTCTAGATACACAGTTGTTGATTAGATTAGGATAATTAAATCATACAGCTGTCAATTCTTTAGTTGACCTTGTTGTTTGAAGATATTCGAACTAGATTGATGTAATCAAAACTATCTATTTTTTGTTATTCTGGTCCATAGAAAGTGGATCGTAAAACTGTTTCAAGTTTGAAGACTTTTGTATATAAGAAAGAGTAAGGAGTCATGTAAAGGGGTTGGATAGAGCTATGGAGATCAGACTGATAGCATGATGCTCATGCATGTATTTTGTTTATCTTAATATGAAGAGACACTTTGAAATGATTATAATCGAATGAGCCCATTTTTGTTTAATATATGAATTGATAAAGCTTGCATGTGTTTATGATTTGGTCTTTGTATAATCTTATTCTTTATACCAGAACTCTTATAAATGGCATGTATGTTTTTGATGATTTGGATTCATTCTTTTTATAAATTCATGCTCGTAGACCTTCATATTACAGTATGTTACATCATATACCTACTGCAGTCATACCTTATATTATATTCTGATCTTTGTCCTATTTTTACTTGTTTATATACAATAATCCCTAGCTATCCTTTATCTACTGTTAAGATTTCTCTAGGCTTGAACCTTAGTAGTCTAGGTCCAACTCTAGTGATAACATCTTTTGGCACCGTTGCTGAGGAACAGAGAAATGAAAGTACATCTTCCCTGGGTATTTTACATCTTTACATATGATTTTGGAGGGTGAACAAAATCAATATAATTTGCAGACTACACATTCACCTGATATTTTCAAAAAGTTACAGTGGCTTCAAGGCAAATAGGGACTCAAGGAAATCCTTCATCTCCTCTGCACTCAGGGGTTTCTGATCCAGAAAGGATTCTAAGAGAAGCTAGAAGAAAGAAGATTGATTTCCCATCATCCAGTAACCCTCAGTATTCTTTAGCTACAACCATACCTTCTGATTTGTTGGATACTCAAGAAGAAAGAAAATCAGATTTATCTTTGTGCATTCCTGAATTCGAAGATTTTAATCCTACTCAAGTTGATGATTTTAAAGTTTATTCAAATCCTTTGACTTCTGACATAAACACATATCAAAGGAAACCTTCACTTATGAATGCTTTGATCCATTAAAATATTTGTCATCAGCTTATATACCTTTCACTACTAGAATTCTTATTGGCCAATTGAAAATCGAAGTGCCATCTCCTCCACACACCAAGCCACCATCTCCACAAAATCAACCATCTTCCTCACAGATTTTAGTATCCAATCCACCAAATATGGCTGGTCAACCCCCAAATAGGATGGCTGCTATGGTAGCATCTAGATATGCCCCTCTAGTATTTCCCCAGCCTTTAAATGCTCTCCCAGGTGGAGACTATCATAAATATCTCCCGGGATTCAATGGTCAGGGAGGTGTTACAGCAGAAGAGCATTGGAATACATACCTCAGTTATGCTGACAATCAGAATTTTGAAAATCAAGATGTGTGGATGAGGGTTTTTGTTCAGAGTCTAGATGGTGAAGTAAGAAAATGGTTTGGAGAACTGCCACCAAACTCTATAGATGGTATAGATGCTTTAGAAGAAGTGTTCATGAAACAATGGGGAGATACTAAAGATTACGTGTATTACATCACAGAGTTTGGAGCATTGAAAAGAAAGAAAGATGAGGCTGTTGGAGATTTTCTAAACGTTTCAATAGAATGTATAGTAGGATACCAGCTGAAATAAAACCTACTGAAACATCAACAAAGTTAGCCTATGAAAATGCTTTTGATCATGAGTTCTCTTTATGGTGAAGGGAAAGAAAATCTCTCTCTCTCTTGAATATGCAGAAAGCGGCCTTAGAGGTTGCGTCTAACATACTGGCTTCAAAGCAACTTAAAGAAGAGGCAGAGTGTCAAATGTCTGATAAAAAGGGGAAAAAGGAAATGATTCCATCTACTTCTACAGGAAAGGCCTTAGACAGTAAAATGGATGAAATGAATAAAATCATCAAAAATCTATCTGCAAAGCTTAATAGACTAGAAATAGAAAATAGAAGTCAAAATAAGCCTGCTCAGGAAAATGATAATAGAAACCCAAATCAGTATAGACGCCCTTTTCCCCCTAGATTCATTCCAAGAGAAAGAAGGAATAATGATATTCAAAGGGAGAGAAGAGACAATGAATATTTGAGGGTACAACCACCTTTCCAAAACAATTTGATAAGGGATGATGAGTCCTATGAAATAGATGAAAGAGAAGTTGAATATTTAGAACCTGACATTAATCAACTAGATGAATATTCTTCTTCTAATTTTTTGACCAAGGCTGATTATCATGGTGCACAAATGGCAGACTATTTTGAGACAGATTGTTTTGAACAGGAATCAGAAGTTTATCAAGAAGCACAATAGAAGTCATATGGTCTCAGATCAGGAATGAGGCAGGCAACAATTGGCAAAAAGAAGGTAAGGACTTTTCCTACTAAAGAAATTTTGTCTTTGGAGAAAAAACAGGAATCACAAAAGGATAAGAATAGTCACAGAAACAGAAGAGTTAGGCAAGGTGGTCAATTTTAATCTAGAACATGAAATCAGTAAAATTAAGATTCCTATTCCATTGACTGAGCTGGTTAGGAACAAATCATATAGAGAGCCTACTCTTAAAATCTTGAATTCTTCAGCTGCCTCCATTCCCTCAGATGTGATTAATTTGCAGGATGAAGATCCAACTATTACTACTGGTTCAAAAATAGTTGATCATCTAGATGCCAAATCTCTTTATCCCCCTCCATTTTATATCATTGTTACTATTCATGATCAGATGTTACATAACTATCTTTTAGACTCAGGTGCTTCACATAATCTCATACCTAAGACAGTCATGGAGGCTCTAGGGATTTCTGTTACTAAACCTTATCATGACTTGTATGTCTTTGATTCTAGGGCAGTAAAATGTCTAGGAGTCATCAAAGATCTAGTGGTTAGTCTTGCACAACTGCCCATGAAAAGTATCCTTATGGATGTTGTTGTAGCTGTTGTGTCTCCTAAATTTGGTATGCTATTATCACAGTCATGGGCAAAAAGGGTATGAGGAAATATTCAGATGGATTTGTCTTATGCTTCAATACCCATATTTGGAGGAGAGTATAGAAGGATTTATAGAGAAGTGCAGTTGGCATTTTTGGTAAGTGATGGTAAAAACCCTACAAACCATCCCATTTACTCAGTACATGAAGATATGGGCTCTTGCATGTTACATTTGAATGATGATTCTACAGGGGTTTTACAAGTGCAGAAAGACAGTCCAGTTCAGCATAAGAAGGAAGAGCAGGAAGGTATATGGCAAATGTACTTTGATGGAGCATCAAGTAAGGATGGAGTAGGAGCAGGTGTTGTACTTATTTCTGCTGGAGGTGAGGTTATTTCTCTCATGTATAAGCTGGAATTTCGAACAACTAATAACACTGCTGAATATGAGGCATTAGTTATGGGATTGAGGGCTACAAAAGACTTAAATATTCAAAAGCTTGCTATATTTGGCGACTCTGAATTGATAGTTCAGCACGTCAAGAATGTTTATCAGGTAAAACATCATTTGTTGAAAGTCTATAGAAATAAAGTTTGGGATTTAATAGATAATTTTTTCTTAGCTTTCAACATAACTTATATCCCAAGAGATTACAATCAGACACCAGATTCATTATCCTTGGCAGCAGCTTACTTTAAAGTTCCAAAATTAACACATTTAAAGTATCCAATTGATGTAAGATACAGGCCATCTGTTCCAGATGACATCAAACACTGGAAAGTCTTTCATGATGATCAGAAGGTAAAGGAATTTTTGGAATTAACACCTGAATTTGCAGATGATTTAATTGACTAGGATCAAGATGTTGACTTGGCTGAAAATGTTTCCTATGCAAAAGATTCAATTGTAGACCATAAAATTGTTGAATTAAAAGGAAACTTCATTCCTAAGGGACTTGTCCCATTGGAAAGGTTGTTTTCAAAGGACGACACATTGTTGAAACCCACAATGCAGACCACTGAAGAAAATGTTTTAAGTTGCAATATTGGTTATGAAGCTGAACCCAAAATAATCAGAATATCTAAGACACTTTCAGAAGGGGAAAAGAAAAAATATATCAGTTTGCTGAAGGAATTTGTGGACATTTTTGCTTAGTCATACGAGGATCTTAGAACTTATGATACCAACATTATCCAGCATAAAATCCCATTGAAACCAAACACTAAGCCTTTCAAGCAGAAACTTAGAAGGCTTAATCCAGCGTTACTGCCAGTCATTGAAAAAGAGGTGAAAAACTGTTGGATGCAAAAATGATTGTACCTCTCAGATATTCATCTTGGGTAGCAAATCTTGTGCCAATGCGCAAGAAAAATGGAGAGATAAGGCTTTGTGTGGAATTTCCGTAACTTGAATAGATGTTTCCTTAAAGATAATTATTCATTGCCTAAAATTGATCAGATCTTGCAAAAGTGGTAGGTTCCCAGAGGATTTCAATGATCGATGGGTTTTCTGGTTATAACCAGATTGTAGTACAGCCAGAGGACAGAGAGAAGACAACATTCACAACCCCCTAGGGTACATTTATGTACGATAAAATGCCTTTTGGGCTCATGAACGCAGGTGACACATTTCAAAGGGCTTGGACATAGCCTTTGTGGGGGAAAATGAAAATTTTGTAGTTATATATCAAGATGATATTACAGTTTTTTCTAAATCTGATGATGAACATTTGAAGCATTTAAAACAAAATTTCCTTAAGTGCAAAAAATTTGGTTTATCACTAAACCCAAAGAAGTCTCATTTTGCTATGACAGAGGGAAAACTCTTGGGCCATATAGTCTCTACTGAAGGAATAAAGATAGATCCAGAACAAGTAAAGGCTATCTTGAAAATCACCATCCCTAGAAATAAAATAAAAATTCAATCTTTCATTGGGAAAATCAAATTTTTAAGATGGTTTATTCCTAACTTTGCAGAGATTATTAAACATATCACTGGGATGCTTAAAAAGGATAGGGACGTTAAGTGGTCAGATCAGGCTAGATAGTCATTTGAAAGGATAAAGCGGGCACTCATAGAGGCAGTTTTAATAGCTCCTTATCATACCAAAGATTTTGAAATTTTCTCATTTGCATCTGAAGATACTATAGTTGATGTTTTACTGCAAAAGAATTCAGATGGCTTAGAACAATCAATTTCTTTTTTTAGCAAAACATTAAGAGATTCATAGCTTAAATATAGTACAATGGAAAAGCAAGCATATGCACTGGTTAAAGCTCTTAAATTTTTCGGAATTTATGTTTTGCATTAAAAAAATTTAGCCTCTGTTCCAAGTTCAGCAATTAAGGAAATCCTGGTACAGCTGGACAGTGAAGGTATTAGATCTTCATTTGATGGCTGAAAATCCAGAGCATGATTTGTCAATAGAGCAGAATAAGGAGCAGATTTACAGCAGGTATTATGATTCTCCATGGTATGAAAAAATTGTATATTTCTTGTTGCATCTACAATGTCCTCCAGATTTAAATAAAAATGAGTGTAGATCATTAAAACTTAAAGCTCTCAAATATGTTTTAATTGATCAAGTTTTATACTGGAAAGATCCTAGAGGTATATTGCTGAAGTGTTTGGATAGATCATAAGCTGATGCTGTCACTGCATAATTACATGGTGATGTTTATGGGGGACACAAGTACTGGAAGGAAGCTGCATTTAAAATCTTAAGAGCAGGCTATTATTGGCCTACCCTTTTTACAGATGTGTATCATCAGGTCAGAGCCTGTATGGAGTGCCAAAATTTTGCAGGTAAGCACAAGTTACAGTCTTTACCTTTAAAACCCATAGCAATAAATGTTCCATTCCAACAGTGGGGTCTAGACTTTATAGGAGAGATTCATCCTGCTTCTAGTGGTCAGCATAAATGGATTTTAACTGCTACCGACTTCTTTACTAAATGGGTGGAGGCAATCCCCACAAGAAGAGCAACAGATCAAATTATTACGAGTTTCCTTCAGGATAATATTCTCAGCAGATTTAGATGTCCTAGGAAGTTAATCACTGGCAATGCCTCAACTTTTAAATCCAAAAAGATGGTGAAATTTTGTGAAGAGAATAACATTAGCTTGAAACAATCCACACCTTATTACCCACAGGGTAATGGATTAGCAGAATCCAGTAATAAAAGTATTGTGAACAATATTAAGAAGATGTTGTTGGAAAATAAAAAGAATTGGGACACCAAATTAAAATTTGCTCTTTGGACTGATAGGGTAACCATAAAGAAATCAATTGGGACATCGCCTTTTCAGTTGGTATATGGAATTGATGCATTGTTTCCTGTCCAATTAAGTTCCCCAGTAATCAAATTTTTGCAGGAGGTTGAAGAAGAACTTGATGAAATAAGAAGAAGAATGTTTAAGATAATCCAATTGCAGTAGGAAAGAGAAGCCATTCTGGAAAAGGCTGAAATGCACCGAAAAAGGGTAAAAGAAAGTTTTGATAAAAAGATTAAAAAGGATGTATTTGCAGTTGGTGACTTGCTTCTCAGGTGGGATGCACGGAATGAAGACAAAGGTAAGCATGGAAAGTTCGATAATTAATGGCTGGGACCTTTTACAATAGTTAAAATCTTGGGAAACAATACCTTTGTCTTACAGGATTTGAGTGGTGATGAAGTTGCAGGTCCAATAAATAGACAATTTCTAAAACATTTTCACACATTGAGTTGTAGAAGGTCAGTGTGCATATTCATTGTATATATCATTACAATTTTGTAAATAAGACTCCAGCCCAATAAGACAAAAATATGATTCTAGCAAGTTTCAGAAAGCACAGGTCAAGATGTTCTTAAAGCCTCACAAGGAGGGCTTTATCCCCAATCGGAGCCAGATGTTATCTCTGGGGTTGTATTCTAGATTTACTTTAGAATTTTGATTTGACATAGTTACCTTTCCTAATTTCACCCTAGCTTGCCTTTGAAATTCTGATTTTGCTTTTCCAAGTTTTACCTTAGTTCTTATGCATTTTATCATTTTATCATTTATTAAACCAAAATAGGGCTCATTTCTATTTGATTTTCAAAGTGTTTTATTTCTTCATTGAAACAATGCAAATGCTATCATGATTAATGTTATTACATTTGGAACATTAGGAGTTTTATGTCATATATGATTTTCAAATGTATACTGGCAGCATGTGGAGAAATGTGAAAGGTAATAATGCTACCAGTTTCGATTTCTTTTAATTGAAACAAGTGGCAAAGTTTGGTACAAATATTTTAATTGATACAAGTGTTTCATTAAAAGAAGAACAACCACCCTGAGGTTGTGTCATGCAATGATTGTTAATCACTCATCTCAACGATGTACCTGTATCAGTGCGACATTATCACAAAATATGGACATGGATTTTCGATTTTCAAGCTAACCCTGTAGCATTCATTCCTTTGTTGTGGCTTGTATTTTGTGGACTTTAACAGGCATTCATGGTAACAAGGTAAAAAACCGGTGGGAAATTCATTACACCATGACTAAAACTAAGAAGCCGGCTGGAATAATTTGCAAACTCAAGCCTGATAATCTCCAGTGGGTCGATTAGTGTCCCAGATGTGCAGAGATGATGAGAAAAGCGGGCTGGTTCCCCTTTTGTAATTGTAAAAGAATGCAGGGTCACAATGTGCAAGTAACAAGGGCATTTGTTAAAAATTGCAAAGATTCAGTGGTACATTTTGAACCCATAGAGATTGGGGTGGACGAAGACACCTTTTCAGAAGCCATTGTAGTACCATCACAGGGTGAGAAATGGTTCAAGCAACAACCATTTGATGCTGATTACAGTAAATTCTTGTTGCCAGGGTTTGAAGAATTAAGTTGGAAAAATGGCATTCATGTAAGTAAACTCAAGCCAGTGTGGAGAACTCCATTGAACATAGTTCAAAGTTATATAGCTTGTGAAGGTCGCTATGATAGGGTTCTCATATGTCATTTGCGATTTTTAATGCATTTCAATGGAGATTTAATGTTAGATTTGCCATTTTATTTATGCAAAAGCATGCAAAAGATGATGGCTAGGGTTTAGAGTCATCAGGATCACACATCTCGTTCTCTTTTTCATCAAGGATTGATCAAGTTACTGATAGTTTCTCAGCTAAATAAAAGGGGACAAACTTGGGACCATTTCCTCTTTTGGTCAGGATTTGCAGTTAAAAGACAGAAACAACGTGAGGATAAGGGAAAAAGGAACAAGCTCAAAAGTTCAGGGCAACAAATAAAAGAAGTAATGGAGTCAGCAGCTGGACAATCCAAAGAGTTCGAAAATGAACAGTCAGCAAAGGAGTTTGATGTTGTAAATAACGAAGTTTTAGAAATGTTTGTTAGAAACACTCCCGAGATTGTTGTAGAGAGTGCAAGTTTGAAAGAGGTTTCAAAGACAGGACAGGTTGAAACCCTAATGGCAAAAAACATGGAAGCTAGCTTAAGGCTAAGGACCCGAGCAAGAAGTAAATTGGAAATGAATATAAGGGTTGTACCTGATCCAAAACTAAAAAGGAGTGAGGTGATTGTCATACAGGATTCCTTTGGTGAGGAAGATGTGTGTGTTGCAGATAAAGAGTATCTCAGAACAAAGCAGACTTTGATGGAAATTCAAAGAGACAAATTAGGGCATATACCAGAAGAATTCTATTGGGATATACAGAGCGTTGCTGAGTATGAAGTTAGTGTAAATTCAAAAGTCTTAGAGACTTATGAAACGCCTGTACAGATGGAGAGAATAAAATCAATTTTGGAGTTAGATGAGGACAAAAGATCTTTTCAATTTCTTAAAGAACAGAACCAATGCGTCGAAAAGTCAAATGAAGATTTATTGATGGCAAATAAGAGACTCCGAGAAGATTTACAGGAAAAAGATGGCAAATATCAAGAACTTGTTACAATTTCTAAGCAAACTTGACAAAGAAAAGGGCAATAGAACAACAATATGAAGAACTTCAAGTTCAATTTCAAGCTTTGGAAGCAGAACGATCTTCAGCTGGTGAAAAGGATGCAAGAACTATTCTGAATAAGCCAGGTCATCTTTTAGATAGGCTTGGTTGATAAAATGTTTTCTAGATACAGAGTTGTTGATTAGATTATGATAATTAAATCATACAGCTGTCAGTTCTTTAGTTGACCTTGTTGTTTGAAGATATTCGAACTAGTTTGATGTAATAAAAACTATCTATTTTTTGTTATTCTGGTCCATAGAAAGTGGATCGTAAAACTGTTTCAATTTTGAAGACTTTTGTATATAAGAAAGAGTAAGGAGTCATGTAGAGGGGTTGGATAGAGTTATGGAGATCAGACTGATAGCATGATGCTCATGCATGTATTTTGTTTATCTTAATACGAAGAGACACTTTGAAATGATTATAATAGAATGAATTGATAAAGCTTGCATGCGTTTATGATTTGGCCTTTGTATAATCTTATTCTTTATACCATAACTCTTATAAATGACATGTATGTTTTTGATGATTTGAATTCATTCTTTTTATAAATTCATGCTCTTAGACCTTCATATTACAGTATGTTACATCATATACCTACTGCAATCATACCTTATATTATATTATGATCTTTGTCCTATTTTCACCTGTTTATATACAATAATCCCTAGCTATCCTTTATCTACTGTTAAGATTTCTCTAGGCTTGAACCTTAGTAGTCTAGGTCCAACTCTAGTGATAACATGACACAAGATTGTAAACTTACTCTATACTTATAACCACAAATATATGGAATATAACTTCTAAAAGTCCTCACTTTAGAAAGAGTCTACCTTATATAATCAATGGCGCGGATGGTAATCCCAATTTTATGCCATTTCCAACTGCTAAGAGGTTCTAGTTACAACCGTAATATAAGGGTAAGCTAAGTCATCTAGTTTGTGTTAATGTTTCTTTTCTTCTCTATGTTTCTTCTCTTCGCATGTATTTTTAATTATTTATTTTTATATTTTTTAATATATATTATTGTCATTCCCAACCTATCGTTTCCTGCAAATTTGGGGAAATATTTTCTGTTACGCGTACCCACATTCCCAACATTCCCACATCCCATAAACTTGTGCAACATAGATAATAACATATCCTGAAGGCATGAAACTGACAATGTAACATAATGGCATGGCATCATCCAAGGCGGAAACCATTGAATAACATCTCAGCCTAACATGTCATCTCTTCTCTGACAACTAAATCTCTACTTGATCTGTGCAGTGAAAAAGAGGGTAAAAATCCCTATATACAATATGGTATAACACGTGCCATGTGGCATACATCATTCGTTGTGATAAAAATCACAATGTAACCCTCATTATGATGGTCGGGGTAGTTTGTATAATCACGGCTTGGCCCATTGATTTATCAACATTGATGTACTCCTTTTTTGTGCAATAATGTAATATAAAATACATTTTCCAAAATAAAACACTATGCATTTTCAGTTTTTCTTGGACATTAAAAAATCATGACTAAATCTTAAATTAGTGTGTTTGTTTACTTGAATATCCAAGAATCACTAGTATGTCAAAAGCTAATTGTTTTTTTTCAAGAAGTTGTTTAGGTTTAATTGATGGGCCCTGTAGAAGACTACTTATCATGTTGTTCATAAAGTCATCAAAATGAAAATTCTTCCCATAGGTTGACTTCATATTTAGGTTGGGAACAAAAACAAGTTCTAAAATTGATTCAGCGGTAAAGTCATTTGATTTAACTTGTAACATTGTTTAATGGTTAGTGGTTTACTCGTACAGATTTCATGCACACAATTGCCTAAGGACTTATACCATTATTCTCAGTTTAAATGTATGCAATTTCATTATTTTTCCAAAAGGCAATGATCGATGTTAATTCTCATGGCACTCCTATGACTCGGGTATATAAGACATTTCAAACCCTTGATAACATCTAGGACACACAACTCTAAATTGAATGTAATAAATGGTCCTCATGTTAGTGCCAATTTGTATTGAAGAATGTAACTTTGGAAGATATTCTTATTGCATTTTTATTATATTTCCTTCGAGAAATATTTGTATTGTATTTGATTATGTAAAAACCCTAAAATAAATAATGTAAAATAGACAAGTCAGCCTAGTGGGTAAACTACCCTAGTCAAGTCGGCCCAATTAGGTAAAAAGGCCAGTTTGTGACTAGTATAAATAGAGTGGCACCTAGATCATTTGGTGTATCACTCGCTCAAGCAAGTTCGCATGAGTAGAGGAAGAAGGACAAGTTCACTTGGGAGAAAGAGTAGTTGCATTGAAGACATCTTTTCTTGGTGTTTCTATTTTATCTTATTCTCGGGTTATTGTATGAGATTGAAAATTGTACTTTATGACGAATCTATACTGAAAAAGTTTTGCTCGGTTTTCTGCCCCAAGAGGGTCTCCCATGATAAATTGTTGTGTGCTCTTGTTTATGTTGTGCTTGTCTGTCTTTCAGTGATCCTATTGTATATGGTTATTGTAATATAATGCAAATTGATTAAAGATCTAACATAACCATTCTGGAAGTGTCAAATATCTAACATGGTTTCAGAGCTAGCTTGAAAGAAGACCTTGTGTAGCAGAAAATATCGGAAGTGAAAACTAGGGTTTCCTATTCCAGAGGCTTTTCACCATAGTTTGGCCTAAAAAGGAGGTCATCGCCCTAGGAGGGTGCTTTTTTCTGTGGAGGCAGAATTCAAATCGGAGAATTTTCATTTTTGCCCCTCACTATTGCTCGAGGAAAATTAGGGCATCAAGTTTTGGGCAGTTCTGTCCACATATTTGGAAGAAAAGGAACTTTGCTCAACTCGCCTTATAGAGGCACATCTCTCTCTCCATTCAATTTTTCAAGATTCCAAAGTTGGAAAATTAGAGTTTCTCTAACAAACCCTAGGTCAACCAAAAGTCAGATCTCAAAAGACATTGAAGTAAGCACTTGATTGGAGCATCTCGATTGGTAAGTGCTATTACCCTTATTTCCATTTGAGGTTCTCATTTGATCAAAATCACAAACAATACCAAGCTTGAGGATAAGCTTGAAGGAGTAGATAACTTATGTGCCTAGAAGTATAGAGTGATGCTCATTCTAGAAGAGAATGAGTTGGACAACTATGTCAAAGAAGAAGTTGCAGAGCCAGAGGGAGATGAAGACAAAGCTAAACATAAGAAGAACTTGGTTAAGGCCAAGAGAATCATTGTTGACTCCATCAAGGATCACTTGATCTCCCAGATCTCATCTTTGAAGACTCCTAAAGAGATGTTTGATGCATTGAAGAGATTATTCGAAGAGAAGAACATTAACAAAAAGATGACCTTGAGAACTCAACTCAAGGGTGTGAAGATGTTGAGCTCAGAAAGCATTCAATCTTATTTCACAAGAGTCTCCTAAATCAAAGAACAATTGGAAGCTATTGGAGATCATGTTGAAAATGTAGGATTAGTAATGACTACATTGAATGGTCTCCCAAGATCATGGGAATCATTCATTCAAGGAATATGTTCTAGAAGGAAGCTCATCAAATTCAGTAGGATTTGAGAAACTTGTGCTTAGGAAGAAGCCATAATTGAAGCTAGAGAAGAGAAGATGGGTGAAGACGATAATCAAGCCTTGGCAGCTCATGCAAAGAGGAGCAAGAAAGAAAGAACACTCCCACAAGTCTAGAAGATTCCAAAAGAATCAAAGATCTCACGGGGACTACTCAAACTTCAAATGTTTTAATTGTGATGAAATGGGACACATTGCAAGAAATTGCCCCAAGAAGAAAGGAAACAAGATGAGGCATCATGCTCATGCTGCAGAAGATGATGAACCAGTTAAGAAGAAAGCAAGGGAAGATTCCTCAAGTGATGAAGAAGTGTCTTGAACTTTTGATGATACAATAGTAATTGAAGAGCAAGAGGGAGGCATGTACAAATTAAAAGACCAACCAGAACAAGCATTGGTTCATGACACTATGGAACCAAGTGAACTATGGCACATAAGACTTGTATATATATACACTAAAAGGCTTTACCAATCGTAAACAAAATGGTGACTGGTCTACCCAAGATCCAGGAAAAACGTGTTAGTGTATGTAAAGGATGTGAAGAATTTGTTTCCAAGCAAAGGAGATCTTGGATCCAGTGCCTGAGGACCAAGGATGAAGACTTCAGAAAGTTCAAGACTAGATGAAGAAGATCAAGGTCTCCAGAATCAGATGATGATGCAAAGTACGCTTCCAGAAACTCCAGTAACTTCTGCAAGGAGGTAGAAACCAAGAGGGAGACTACAAAACACATGAAAGATAAGTATTTATTGTCATTTGAATTCCTGAGTAGTTTTGAAGGATTACATGTAGATCTATGATGCATTTTATTTTTATGCACTTATATATGACTAAAATTGACTAGCAGAAGGCTCATGTAATGCATGTTATGGGTAAGTGGCATATAGTGTTGCACAACATCCCATGATCCCTTAATGGAGCTAGTCTAGGATGAAACCTCTTCGCTAACATGTTAAGAGCAGTGCACGCTCTTAATAGTATGTTCCGATAGAGATGGAAGGCATATAGATAGTTACCGTGTGTATACAAGATATGGATGAGAGTTGTGTTGAAGCATTAGCTAAGATGCATTGGTTACATAACTATGTACATTATGCATAAGAAGTTATCATTACATGGAGTGTTACTAATCATATGACTAAATTTGACTTGTAGGAACAATCGTGTGCTATATGACCTACAAGAGAAGGATGATGATACTTGTTTTGAAGAACAAGTGAGGACTGTTCAACAGTGACCTTCAAGAAGATTTACAAATTCAAGCATACTATAGAAGTACAAGGAAAGGTTCATTGTTTCTCTCGGAAAGAGGGAGTCGATTATGACGAGACGTTGTTGCTAGATACACTTCGATCAGATATATTTTTGCGATGGCTACAATGATGAAGTGGAAGGTACACCAGATAGATGTAAACACTGCCTTCTTGAACGGTGTAGTAGAGAAGGAAGTATACGGAGCAACCACTAGGATTTGAGACACATGACAGGAAAACACGTGTGTGCAAATTGAAGAAGGCCTTGTACGGTTTGAAACAAGAACCCAGGATGTGGTATGGCATGATTGATGGATTTCTGACAAGCTTGGGCTTTACCAATAGTAAAGCAGATTTCAACCTTTACTTCAAGGTTGAGGACGGAAAACCAGTGATACTACTTTTGTATGTAGATGACATGTTCCTAACAAGTGACGAGAAGCTCATGGAAGAAATGAAGAAACTTGCCACATAATTCGAGATGAAAGACCTAGGTATGATGCATTAGTTTTTAGGTCTTGAGGTGTGGCAAAATCCAAAAGAGATTTTCCTTACCCAAGGAAAATATCCAGTAGAGATCCTGAAGAGATTTAGGATGATGATTTGCAAGGCCATGGCCACACCAATGGCATCGAATTTGAAGTTTATGTGTGATACTTCTTTAGAGATAGTGGATGCCACAATATATAGATAGATGATTGGTTCGTTGATGTACTTAATGAACACGAGGCCTGATATATGTTTTGTGGTGAACACATCGAGTCAGTACATGGTAGAGCCAAGACGTGTTCACCCGATTGTGACAAAGCATGTGTTGAGGTACCTGAGGGGTACAATTGATTATGGCCTCAAATATGTGTCAGATCAAAATATTAACCTTCAGGGTTATGTTGATGCGGATTGGGCCAGTAGTGTCACAGATAGGAAGAGCACATCATGGTGCTGCTTCATTTTCGGATCAAGTGTGATCTCTCGGTTTAGTAGTAAGCAGACGAGTGTGGCACTCAATACAGTTGTTATCACACAACTTGTAGTTGCCCCTAGTGGTATCCCATCCAGGACGGTAGAAGAGATGGACAACTAAAGAGGTGACCCAAGAGATGCCACGGTTCCCAATGCAAGGTGGGAGTCACGTCAATCGAGGCACTCTTCACTTTAGGTCAAGGTGAATCAAGACCTAGGGGGAGACCCTATAACCAATCAAAGATGATTGGACCTAGACAAAGGTTCTTAAGGATGAGTAAATGGTAAGTTACGGAAACCAATGCAAGGTAAAGTGGACCTAGAAATTAAAGTATGGTTGAAGGTGGTATGAGAGATGATTAGTGTTTCAACCAATGTATGATTTAGGCCACATGATTAATTATAATGATAAGATATAGTACCGTGTGTTGCACAAGTGGGTCCTACTTTCTTGGGATATGTGAGATGGCTTAATGTGGACCCACAAGGTGAAATTAAGGGATGTAATTGGCACTAGAGGATATGTAATGAGTAGATCTATGGATCTAAGTTGAAATTAGGAATACCCATGTACCAGATCTAAGGTTTGACACAATTCCCAAGGAGTGTGACTTGCTTAGGGAAGATTAGTGCCTTGTTGGATGGGTTAATGGAGTCAAAAGATATGTCAAAATGTAGATCAGGACACCTAGAGGTCAAGACAAGTGGCTAATTGAGATAGAGTGGTTGGATCTTACTAGATCTAGGATTTCATGAAATGACCCAAGCGGACCACAATCCCTTAAAACAATGAATGCTACCCCCAAGGCAAATCGTCATAAAATGATACTCTAGATATAGGTTTCAAGGTATGCCCGTTCCAAATCCACTGAAATCTCAACTACCCAGGTCATAGAAGTGGGCAAACTCAGTCACCCAAGGAAGTGCGACCTTGCTCAAGGAGGGCTAAAAGGTGGATAAGGTGTGTCAAATCAAGTCCAATGACCACCAAATTGTAGATCCAAGTAGCTTAGGCAATGACCTATGTGGATCTAGAAAATCAAGTCAATCCAAGGGTTAGATCTTACTAGATCTGAGTTTTAAGGTGCCAAGTAGTTTAAAAATGGGGTTTTAATCCCTTAAAATGTGGAATGATGCCCACAAGGTAGAAATCACCCATGTAAAAGTCTAGGGGTAGGTTATCAAGTGTGCAGATTGCAAATCAAGTGGGATCTCACCTACCCATGTGCTAGATCTAACCAAACAAGCCTCTCCAAGGAAGTGCAATTTGGTTCAAGAGGGCTTTATTGCCTTGAAAAGTGTGTCAATTTTAACCCAATCACCACCAAACTATAGATCCAGCTAGGGGTGGATGCTATAGAGGTGGGTTTTTAATATCTCTTCAAAAGCAAGGCTAGATCTAAGTAGATCTAAGAAAAACCAAAATGAGGGTTTTGATTAATTAGGGTTTTTATGATCTAGAAATTATGGATGATTCAAAGAAGAAGAAGATCATACCTTTGGAGCATACCTGGATAAAGAGATGAATGCTAGTTGAGATGAGGATTACTTTTGCCAAAGATCAAATGGAGAATTTTTTAAGCCCTCTTACCAAATCGATTTTTCCAAGCCACATATGTGTGTCCCTCCAACCTGTCAAAACCAAGGAGCAAAGCATCAATCAGTTTAACATGTTGAAGGTAGATACAAACAAGAAAACGATAAGCAAAGAATAGTTGGTGCAAAGACAAAACCACTCCCTGTTTAACCCAAAACGTCCTCCTCCAAGCTTGAAGGGCAAGCCTCCCCACCAATTCGCACTTGTTGAAGAAGTCTTCTCCACCTGTAAAGAAAGATATGGCAAATATGCAAGATAGCTACAATGGATCCTCCAGTGCAATGGACAAAAGCATTTACAATCAAAACAACCAACATCCATTCCAACCCAAGCATGTACTCCAAAATATAGAAATTTTATTCCAAGAGCCAAGAGCCAAAAATGTCTAAATGATTTTACAATGAGAGGCTCCCTCCTTAAATAGGATGGAGAGAGAGCATAATCCTAACCACTTTTTGCATGAGTGGCTAAGATTAAGAGATCAAAAGATCTAATCAATGGTTGAGATGAGCTCAACAATAAAATACATGGATCAACCATAAAATATAACTATAAGTGGACAAAATCGCCCTAGGAGAGGGGATCCCACCAAATCATGATGACAAAATATAACAATAAGCTTATGGTGGGTCCAAGGGGTAATTTTAGCCACCCTTGGTCAATCCCCATAGCACAATAATAATAAAATAGTCATCAATATACCAAATCGTGCCTCTATGGACAAATCATAAGCCTCAAAAGACCTCAGAAATCATCAGAAAGTGCCATAAGCGATGGATGTGGGCCCCGATGAAGCTAAAACTGCTGGAGAAGGTGTGGAAGACATCCCACTCATCATCACTGATCATCCCATGCCAAAACTTTGCCTCAGTAGCCCAAATCGAATTCCTCTGTAGCTATTTCTACCAATCCAAAACTGCCTCGGGAAGCATGTACCTGTCCCAAACTACCTCCTGGAGTACCTGCGCTATCAAGGTGAGGGCACCATTGTGTCCGGAAGGGGGGTAATATGGTAAAAACAAGTGGCTGGACTACCCCCTCCATCATCAACGCCCTAGGTGAACCGAATAAAAATCATCTCTGCTCTGACAGGGTCTCTGACAGACCAAAACTACACTAGGACAGCCTACTGAGGCTAAATCATCACTGTAACTGCCCGGAACTGAAAATAGACTGTCTCATTGGACTCAGAAGGTCCAAAAATATCCAAGATGTGTACTCATACACCATATAGCTCTTTGCATGATCATATAATATATCCAATATGCTGGAACAGGTGAAATAATAATAATCTGTAAATGATCAAATAATGTTGAAAACCACAGATCATCATCATAAACCTGTATGCGATGCATAGAACCATCATGTACATGTACATAGACCATATATCATCTAACTGTGTCATCATAAGGCCCAATAATCTCATGTCCTGTGATTGACCTTCGTCAAACTAGGTTTGACCAGGTCAATATTGACCAAATATAACTCAGACTACCATCAGAAGCTGCTGCAAAGTGTCAAAGGTTAATGCATGCTCTACATCTCATTCAAATAGCAATTATAACACAAAGTAATCATTACTAGCGATCTAAATCCAAATCTATATTGTCATTAATTATTTATATGACTCAGACTAGACTTTCAGGACCATACTCAGTTCATAGTTGTGATCAATTTGCTAGTGAAGGGTGAAGGCTCAAATAAAATGGCTAGCTTAAAGGGTGACTGACTGACTTAACATTGTGACACTTGATGAATATGGGTGTCTATGGTTGTCATTGATGACAACATTAATGACAAAGGATTGACTGGACAAAGTGCTAATGGCAAGCTTGATGACATAGACAGAGTGGACAAAGTGATGGGCATTGAAAATGACCCATTCTGTGGTCATTTTGTCCTAATACCCTAGACAAGAATGAATTGGAAGGTGACATGGCATGGCTCATGGACAAGAACAATGAATGAAATATGACTTGGCATAAAAGACAATAGGCAAGATGACAAGTTGACAAGCAAGGAGTAAATGGTTGAAGGTGATGGCAATGCCAAGCAAGCGTGAGCTTGCAGGCATGCTTCATAAAGTATATGCGGGGATGAAAATTAACTAAGTGTGGGCATGCTGAAAGCAAAAGAAGTTGGTCATGTGGGTGTTAAGACCACATGCATGTGGTAAGAAAGACAAACTGCTGGCATATCAAAGAAAGCAAACAAGAAGCTATTGTGGGCTTGCTTACGACCCTAGTGTGGGCACACTTAACCAAAGTTGCGTGCTCAGCTTTTGAAGGGTTAAACCCCATGTGGGCATGCCATCTAACCCTTGTGGGCATGCAGACCATATCATGCCATGTAAAATAAACGCACAAATGAGATGGTCAAAATTAAATATACAAATTTATATTTGAAGAAAATATTCTAGGTCGACCCAGCCCAAAAGAAATAAAATTAAAATTGAAACAAAAATGACAAGTCGGCTCCAAATAAAATTACAAGGTGAAAATAAAAATTATTTATTAAGACAGGTCGGCTCAGGAAAATGTGTTGAAAAATTAGTATAAATAGGGCCTCACGACTTCATTTCAATGAGTGGAATTTGGTGGCGATAGCTCTGAGATTTTCTGCCATATATCTGAGGAAGCCGCAGTGAAGATGGAGTTCTGATTTCAGGTGAAGAGGAGCAGTAACGTAGCAGCAGACATGAGTTTTTTAAATCTGATATCTTTTAAGCCTGAGTTTTATCTCTGAAATTTTCAGGTTTATGAAACAGTCGTTGCAAGGAGATGATGTGAATTTCGGATCTTCACTGAGGCAATTCGTGGAGCTTAAATGAGACTATCTAAGACCCAAACTTCTACAGCAGAATATATTTTGGGGGTTACAGTTCAAGTCTGCAAAATACACAGTCATAATTCAGGGATGTTTGATCTCAGTATTGACAGTGTCTGACATCTTATCCGAGTTAGGCAAAGTAATGATGCCCTAATCTCCACAGTTCAAACATCTGAAGCAACCACACTTAAGTCTTCCTTCGCTCTTATGAAATTTCGGGTGACCAATTATGAAGGAAATCAAACCATATGTTAAAATCGTGTTGGGTCAATATGGAGAATGATAAAAGCATGAGACTGAAGGTATGTATATGCACTGATTGTATTGACTATAGGCAGCAATGGATTGAAGTAAGATGAACTTAGTTAACTCAGAGATTGAGATAGTGGGATTAGCAACTATGAAAAGTTGGGCAACGATTTGCAAGCACCCATGATCATATTTGTTGAGCAATACTGTATACTGTACTGGGGTTTGATTGCTCTTGGTTACAACTAGTACATTGGATCAAGGAAAGATTCACTACAGAAGTAGCCTGTTGGGTACAGATGCAGAGATGATTGAATTTGTGAGACATACAATTTCATACAGAAACTGAGAAGCTGCAAGACTTCTTGATGACTTGACATGACAATGATGAAGTGGCATTTTTACAGTAATGCACACACACAGTTATGAAGTGATGATGAAAGGTATGTTGTTAATATGATAGTGCATGATACACTAGTCTTTATGATAATGAAAACATCAATGTATACAGTGACATGCTTGTATAAGTAGATACAGTGGTGTATTGACGAGGGTGATGGTGCCTTGATGCCTATTGCTTGTTACCTTATGATGATAATGATATGATGATATGGTGCACTGTACAATGATGAAGTTGCATAGTTGAAGTCTGATATAAACCCTATGATGACGTGACACTATATTTGATGCTTATCAATTATGAGCTATTGTTGAAGATGATGCTTGAGCACTATAAGAGCAGACTAGATGATGGGAAGACCTTTGCGCTTGACATGATCATTGAGCAGTACAGCTGATGATCAGTGAGAGTAGCTGTTTGATGACTTGATAGTGACCAACAGTGTTGGTGAGCAGACCTGGCAGAGTTGCAGCAGTGTTCACCAGAGATTGACGAACAGAGATGGTTGAGCAGCAGATTGATGACAATCAGTGGTTGGCATCAAGCTTGCAAGAGGAATCTTGCATTTGAGGATTGGACTCCCCAAACCCTTCTTAGTTGGAGCTAAGAAATCCAGGCTGGGTTCTGTTTCAGAGTTGGTGCTCTTTTCATCAGTTGGTGCTGATTGTAATCGCGAAGATTGTAGTCTTCCGTTGTACATCATATGAAAATATAAATAAAGTTTAATATACAAATACTGTCTTGTGATATGTTTGATTCTATGTTGATAACATGCTTATGATTCATTGTTGGTTGGTGGATGAATGCTTATGTAATGATGATGTACTTGGTAACATAATACATTAACGAACTCTACTAATTGGTTGAAGTTAAAAAGGAGGTTTAATTTTCCATCACACTGATTCACCCCCCTCTCAGTGTGGCCATTGTGTTCAACATTTGGTATCAGAGCCAGGCCTTCTTCACAAGCCTTGCAAGCTTAAAGGAGATCCGTGGACACACAATGGGAGCAAAAGCAGAGTCATCAAGCAATGATGTGCCCGTACTTGATGTGACAGATTACTTCGGGTGGATGAACAAAATGAAAGCATATCTGAAGAAGTTTGGTGTTTGGAAGATTGTGATCAATCCACCCACTCCATCCAATAAGAAGGGCAAGGCAGTTGCACAGAAAGAAGCAAAGAAGGACAATACTACAGCCTTGAAGTTCCTCATGGATGGACTTCCCAGCTCAGTAAAAGAAACAGTAGGAGAGTACACTTCAGCTAAAGACCTTTGGTTCAAGTTGGAGAGCGAGTATCAAAAAGCAAGACCAGAACCCGAGAAGATAAATCAGGAATCAAAAGACAAGCCCCTAGAAGAGATCAATCAAGAAGAAGAGAAGCAAGAAGAGGACTCCAATAAAGGTATGGACTTTTGTGTTTGTAATGATAGCTTGTGTGAAATTGAGAAGGTTCTTGCAGATGATGATGAAGGGCTATCAAAGGCTACACATGAGATACATCTCACGTTGTTGAATATTGATCTCAAAGCCAATTGGTTCATGGACATAGTAAATCTGAACCAAAGTGACTTCACGAAGTTCAAAAAGAAAATCTTGGACTCCTTGAATGAATATTAGCAGAAGACCATGACAATGAAAGTGTTGCTTGTGAAGATCAAAAACAAGGACAAAGAGTTGAGGGAACAAATGAAAGATAAGGATGCGGAAGTTGAACGACTAAAGACTGAATTGATCAGTCAAAAGGAAGAACCAAAAGAGCCTGCTGAAGAACTTGAAGAAACTAGAGAGGTCAATCATGATCTGAAGACTCAGCTGGAGGAAGCCAAGAGGATAGAAGAAATCATGAAGATTCAGCTGGAAGAAAAAGAGGAGACAATCCAAAAGCTAGAAATGGAGGTAGTTAATCTCAGGAAGAAAGGTGAGAAGAAAGAAGCTTTTGACAAGTTCAAGAACAGTTCAGTTGTCCTAGAAAAGATCTTGGATTGCCAGAGATCTCCACTTGACAAAACTGATCTTGGTTACAAGAAGGACAAAGAAAAATCTGAAGATGACACTTGGTCTCCAAAGACTCCAGAAGTTGGTCCATCAATGTCCAAAGCTGCTCCCCATGCACCTGTACATGACAACAAGGACTTTGGAAGTTCAAAGATGAAACAAGGAGTTAGATCCATTCTTCAAAGCAAGCACAGAAAAGAAACAACTCCAAGATGGAACCAATGTCTCAGGTATGAAAGTGGTTTCAATGGTTATTGTTGTTTTTGTTCTAACTTTGGTCATAAAGCTGTGGATTGTAAACTCTATGGAAGAAGAAGTGCTGGAAAGCCTAATGACTCAGTTAGATGTTGGACATGTAATCAAGTTGGACATGTTGCTACCACATGTCACACATTGAGATGCAACACATGTAGTGGGTTTGGTCACAAAGCCCAAGAATGTGCAAGTCAAAGAAGTCAACCAAGGAGGAGTTCTTCATACACATCAACAAGAAGATTTGAAGAACAGAAGACAAAGACATGCAGTCAGGGACACTCTCAGGCATGGAGACATGAAGTTGATCAAAGAAGTGTTGTAAGTTCCAACAGCTTAGTCAGGTGCTGGACATGCAACCATGTTGGTCACATTGCTGCATATTGTCGTACGATGAGGTGTTATGGGTGCAGTGGCTTTGGGCACAAAGCTCAAGACTGTTGGAGTACACGGAAACAACCCATGAGAAGTTTCTCATACAAACCATCAAGGAAAGCCAGTACAGATGAAGGAACAAATGCTGAAAGGACAAATGCCAAGAAGCAAGTATGGATGAAGAAGACCGAGCAGTTACACCTAGGAGAGATTGAACAATACAAAGAATATGGCTGCCATGTGGCAAGCCCACATTGAGGTCTCTCAAAGACCTTGGAGTACCTTGAGTTCATGGAGTTTGGAGGATGGACTCAAGGGTAAATGATGGTTGCTCCAAGTATTGAAACAGGTCCTAGGATCGTTGCATGATGATAGGGGGAGCAGCTGGCAGTAATGTCATGAAAAGACATGATGAGAATCTACAGGGAAACCAAAATCCTGAAATGAAATTAGCAGTCTAAGTGCAAAGTATAGGGATTTGAAGCAGTTTCAAAATAGATCTCTCACAACACAATTTTGGATAGAGGTTGGAAGTTGAAGGCACATTTCCAAGAAGTAACATCCAGAACATGATAGACTTGACAGTGGCATATTAACATTGTTTGACAACGTTAATATGACTATTGACAGTGTATTTGAATTAAGAAATGACTGTGTTTGATTTGATGACTTTATAGTGACAACAGTTGACCAAGGTGATTGACAGTTTAACTGCCCTATTGGACCAATTTTGAAGAAAAGTTATAGTTCATACTTACTAAAAGGGGAGATAATTTGAAGTCATCATTTTGATATGCACTATGAGTATCAGCCACAAGTTTAAGGCAGTCACAAGCACACCTAGAAGTTCTCAGATACTACTGAAGTCATATCTCGAAAAGGATACATATTCAAGCATCTGTGATGAAGTTAAGAGGAAATTCAGACCTTAAAGGCAACCATCCAAAAGCACAAATCTATTAAATTTGATATCTGTCCAAGATTAGTAGGTGTAAAGAATTGATCTCAGCTAAGACAGCCACAGTATACAAGCAATAAAATGAAGTGTTGAAGTGTTGATTAACAGTTGGGGGAAGCATTCATATTTGGGTTTGGATAGAAGCTACAGCAACAAACCTTTTCACCACAAGTTCAACTACAGACTGTGTGTGGTCGATCTTGAAGGAAGCCACAGTATATTGTATCTCTACTCTAGCCTAGATGAAGACGTGGACTTTTCTTTGACAGTTGACAGAGATTGACATGAAAGGGACAAGTTGATGATGGGCATGACTACTTGAGCAGAATGCACTTAAACAGACCCTTGTTGACTTGGTATGAGCATCATTCTACTGCTAATTTGATGTGTATGAGCAGACTCCTTTGGTGAATTCCCATGAACTTGAAATTCTGTGTATTAGCAGAACTGGGCATGAGCATAATCAGACTTATGGTGAGCAGATCTCATCATAATGTCATTGACGAGGGGAGAGGCAGAAATTACCTTATATCTTCATAATAAAAAATGGAAAGATGCAGATGAAAGAAGAAGTATGATATTAGGGGGAGCTACATAAGATTAAGCTTACACAGTCATAAGACTATTTGTTCACTTTGTATAAAGGCAGAGCCTTTCTCATAACAATAGTGAAAGGTGACATCCTATGACAGGTGTATTCATGCATGCAACAAAGTCAAAGACCACGTTATGGATCATAGTCTTGAATAACATCTGTAAAATAGATTTGATGTCTGGTTGGTTGATGTGCATATAAGGCTGACAAGAAGATGGGCATAAATGGATCAGCTTGAAGAAGTCTTTTAAACAGTAAAGACATAACAAGTTCCATTGACAGGGGGAGCAGATATCTACAAGCAAAAATGTACCAAGAACTCATGAACTTCATTCTCAAAATCTACTAATCCTAAAATTGGTTCAATCACCAATATCTTCTCAAGATGATATAAACCTGAATATCAGCATGACAAAAGTGGATTGCAGCATAAGAACAGTTCAAGTATTAAAGATCTTTAGCAGAAGTCAAAAAGATCAAAGCCAATTTCAATCCAAGGGGGAGAACAACTAAAAAACAAAAAAAAGGGTCCTGGCATGGTTAGGGGGAGCAGACAATCCATGGAAGATCAAACTCAGAAAATGATCTTATGAAAGCATTCAAGATACAAATTTTTTTTGGGCATTGAGAAGCCATTAATGGCTCATTGACCCTTTGTCATTAATGTCAAAGGGGGAGAAGAAGAAGAAGTTGGTTGGTTGCCATCAATGACAAACGGGGAGATTGATGAATATCGGTGTCTATGGTTGTCATTGATGACAACATTAATGACAAAGGATTGACTGGACAAAGTGATAATGGCAAGCTTGATGACATAGACAGAGTGGACAAAGTGATGGGCATTGAAAATGACCCATTCTGTGGTCATTTGGTCCTAATACCCTAGACAAGAATGAATTGGAAGGTGACATGGCATGGCTCATGGACAAGAACAATGAATGAAATATGACTTGGCATAAAAGACAATAGGCAAGATGACAAGTTGACAAGCAAGGTGTAAATGGCTGAAGGTGATGGCAATGCCAAGCAAGCGTGAGCTTGCAGGCATGCTTCATAAAGTATATGCGGGTATGAAAATTAACTAAGTGTGGGCATGCTGAAAGAAAAAGAAGTTGGTCATGTGGGTGTTAAGACCACATGCATGTGGTAAGAAAGACAAAGTGCTAGCATATCAAAGAAGGCAAACAAAAAGCTATTGCGGGCTTGCTTATGACCCTAGTGTGGGCACACTTAACCAAAGCTGCGTGCTCAGCTTTTGAAGGGTTAAACCCCATGTGGGCATGCCATCTAACCCTTGTGGGCATGCAGACCATATCATGCCATGTAAAATAAACGCACAAATGAGATGGTCAAAATTATATATACAAATTTATATTTGAAGAAAATATTCCAGGTCGACCCAGCCCAAAAGAAATAAAATTAAAATTGAAACAAAAATGACAAGTCGGCTCCAAATAAAATTACAAGGTGAAAATAAAAATTATTTATTAAGACAGGTCGGCTCAGGAAAATGTGTTGAAAAATTAGTATAAATAGGGCCTCACGACTTCATTTCAGTGAGTGGAATTTGGTGGTGATAGCTCTGAGATTTTCGGCCATATATCTGAGGAAGCCGCAGTGAAGATGGAGTTCTGATTTCGGGTGAAGAGGAGCAGTAACGTAGCAGCACACATGAGTTTTTTAAATCTGATATCTTTTAAGCCTGAGTTTTATCTCTGAAATTTTCAGGTGTATGAGACAGTCGTTGCAAGGAGATGATGTGAATTTCGAATCTTCACTGAGGCAATTCGTGGAGCTTAAATGAGACTATCTAAGACCCAAACTTCTACAGCAGAATATATTTTGGGGGTTACAGTTCAAGTCTGCAAAATACACAGTCATAATTTAGGGATGTTTGATCTCAGTATTGACAGTGTCTGACATCTTATCCGAGTTAGGCAAAGTAATGATGCCCTAATCTCCACAGTTCAAACATCTGAAGCAACCACACTTAAGTCTTCCTTCGCTCTTATGAAATTTCGGGTGACCAATTATGAAGGAAATCAAACCATATGTTAAAATCGTGTTGGGTTAATATGGAGAATGATAAAAGCATGAGACTGAAGGTATGTATATGCACTGATTGTATTGACTATAGGCAGGAATGGATCGAAGTAAGATGAACTTAGTTAACTCAGAGATTGAGATAGTGGGATTAGCAACTATGAAAAGTTAGGCAACGATTTGCAAGCACCCATGATCATATTTGTTGAGCAATACTGTATACTGTACTGGGGTTTGATTACTCTTGGTTACAACTAGTGCATTGGATCAAGGAAAGATTCACTACAGAAGTAGCCTGTTGGGTACAGATGCAGAGATGATTGAATTTGTGAGACATACAATTTCATACAGAAACTGAGAAGCTGCAAGACTTCTTAATGACTTGACATGACAATGATGAAGTGGCATTTGTACAGTAATGCACACACACAGTTATGAAGTGATGATGAAAGGTATGTTGTTAATATGATAGTGCATGATACACTAGTCTTTATGATAATGAAAACATCAGTGTATACAATGACATGCTTGTATAAGTAGATACACTGGTGTATTGACGAGGGTGATGGTGCCTTGATGCCTATTGCTTGTTACCTTATGATGATAATGATATGATGATATGGTGCACTGTACAATGATGAAGTTGCATAATTGAAGTCTGATATAAACCCTATGATGACGTGACACTATATTTGATGCTTATCAATTATAAGCTATTGATGAAGATGATGCTTGAGCAGTATAAGAGCAGACTAGATGATGGGCAGACCTTTGTGCTTGACATGATCATTGAGCAGTACAGCTGATGATCAGTGAGAGCAGCTTTTTGATGACTTGATAGTGACCAACAGTGTTGGTGAGCAGACCTGGCAGAGTTGCAACAGCGTTGACCAGAGATTGACGAACAGAGATGGTTGAGCAGCAGATTGATGACAATCAGTGATTGGCATCAAGCTTGCAAGAGGAATCTTGCATTTGAGGATTGGACTCCCCAAACCCTTCTTAGTTGGAGCTAAGAAATCCAAGCTGGGTCCTGTTTCAGAGTTGGTGCTCTTTTCATCAGTTGGTGCTGATTGTAATCGCGAAGATTGTAGTCTTCCATTGTACATCATATGAAAATATAAATAAAGTTTAATATACAAATACTGTCTTGTGATGTGTTTGATTCTATGTTGATAACATGCTTATGATTCATTGTTGGTTGGTGGAGGAATGCTTATGTAATGATGATGTACTTGGTAACCTAATACATTAACGAACTCTACTAATTGGTTGAAGTTAAAAAGGAGGTTTAATTTTCCATCACACTAATTCACCCCCCTCTCAGTGTGGCCATTGTGTTCAACAACACTTTGGATATGGGAAAGGGAATACACACCTTAGTATATACTGAATGAGCAACAACACAGGAAATGGCGGTGTCTCACAAATGGATAAGTTGTTTAGAGAGTGCTTATTCAACTTAGGCATCATGTCTACATCTAGTTGATCTAGACTCATTAGGATCATTCAATTTCATTTCATGGCCTTTTTGGCCTACATAACCCTTCGGATCTCAGGTGTGCTGATAAGCACAACTAGTTGCAGCTTGCATCCAGGGCATGTTTTTTTATACATACATAAGGTCAGCAATTGTTTAGATATAGCTTTTAAGAATCATTGCTTTTTGGACCTTTCTTTTATACTCTTCGAGGAGTATTTTTTAGCAGTTCATTGCTCTTGCCCTTTTTAGTTTCCATGGGCGAATTTATAAGTTTCCATAAGTAGTACATGAGCTTTCAGTTTTAGCCAACAACATCTCAAGTGACTAGGGGGAGTTCAAGCCAATGCCAAACATCGGGACAACCGACCAGAATGATTTAGGCCTACAATCCAACTCACCAGAGGTAGGTTTTGTCACCAACTCAGAGCCGAGACACAATAAACAGGGAAGTTCATCCAGTACAGAGGCTACAGTGGAGAAAAGATCCTCCATGCCACTAGTCAAGTAGTAAGTCAGGGTGATACACTAAAAGGTAGGTAATGGATGGATGAAGACAATGAATAGTGGAGGCAACACTAGCAAGCCAAGGTATGGTGGAATGATCACCTCTATTCTCCCTAGGGAAGGTAAAACCAATGAGTATGAGTAGTGAACTTCTAAGTCTAAGTAAGGACAGTAGAATATATATAATAAGATCAACCAGGTCCACATATCTATATGATCGTCAGATCATGACAGTAATTGCTAAGACATGCCATAAGAATGAATATAAAAGCAATATAACCATAACACCATGATCCTGTTGAGTCATATACATGAATGCTCATCCTCTGAACCATCATCTATCCTCTGAAACTGCTACTGTAACTCTGGGCACTACTGACTGCTCTGCATAAATGGTATAATGGCTACATCGGTCATCTCTCTAAGTGTCCTGAGACTCAGTCATGGCATGGGGAATACATACGCTGTCCAAAATCTAATAGTGATCCATAGATAGATGCTCATCTCATCATCTCAATGTAAAGGAACTGGCTGAAGAGTGCTCTGGAATCTGAAAAATAATGTGTGGTAGCCCGGCTACTATATATGTTATAACATCTGGCTCCAGCTGGGACAAGTGCTCTAAGGGAGAGAGCGCTTGAGAACCTCAGAATCTCTGGTCTTGAACTGCTCTGCATCAATCTTCAATCCAACACTGCATCATCATTATTTTCAACTTTTATTTCGTACCTATACCTGCGCTCACAAACACTAGAATACCTCATGGGGCATGTATGGGAAAAATATAAAATAAAACTGAAACTGAAATCTACTCTAAAACAGAAACTGAAATGCGTAAAAGAAAATTTTAAATTAACATGGCATATATCATTCATTCATCATTCATTATTTTTATTACTGTGCGCGAGGAAAAGAGAACTTTTTCAAACAGGCAGTCTCAACTTGCACAGGCAGCCAGAAATATAACAGGAAATTAAAATTCTTAAATGCATGCAGGAGAAGAGACAAGCTTAGGAAGGAGCAAGGCTCAACTCAATCAAAAATACAGACAAACAGACAATCCAAGCAGAAAAGAAAAAAGATGGCAACTCATCACACAGAAAAAGAAAAAGCACACAAATCCTACCGCTCAAGTAAGCTTATTTGGTCCTACCTACCCTACTCTAACCATTCAACACAAATGTTAGGTAAAATCATAAATCCAGTGCAACCATTCATCAAATAAGTTAATGATTTTTCTTTGATTTTTGTTGATAAAGCAAGTCAAGATTATATTAAAGATTACTGAATTTGAGAGCACAATCTTCCTGACTTGTTTAGAAATTGAAGAAGGATTTGAATGGAGCAAAATGAAATCATGCCAAGGAGAATATTGACTGAAGCAGACATCCTCCATCAAAGAACAGATAGGATCATAAAATTTATGCGAATGATTGTTTAAAATTGATGGAGGGAAAATATATGGTATTTGATTTAATAAACTACTTTCCTCATTCACTTCACTTGCATATTCAATTCGTTTCCCCTTGGGACTGATGATCAAATAAAAACCAAGTGGGGACAAATCAAGGCTTAAAAGATGAAAAATCAAAACTAGACCCACTTGATGCTCAAAAATGGAGAAAAGATGAAATTGGTCATTAAACAACTTTTTTAGCCACCAAGAATGATTGATAATTTGACAAGAAGCATTATTGTTCCAAGGTGACTGGAAAGGGAAATGAAGTGTTTTTTCTCCAATCATGTAATCGTGCATATACTTCCTATTGAAAAATTCCAAGGCAAAAAATTGACTAGAGCACCAACCCAAAGATGATTGAAAGAGTTGGAAAGTGGGGGTGGATTGCAAATATGAAAATTCTCCCAAATGAATAAATAAGTTTGACCTTGGATTTTGACAAAAGAAAGCACTCTTTACTGTAGGAATGATTTTAATCTTTTGATCAAGTTTAATATTTACAATCTGAGGACAAGATTGACCATAGCTATCTAACTCTAAGTTATCTTGATTAAGGATGGAAAAAATTAAAGACTCATTAAATGAAGTGGAACACAGATTAGAGCATCTAGCGTGATTCACTAATTCATCCTCATCTTGAGATTGACCTTCTATTGATTCATCATTAAAATTATGAGAGGATAAGTGATCATTTTCATTTAATTGATCAGGGGGGAAATTAACAATTTCATTTATAATATCTTGATTAATTGCACAATGATCATGAGAGATCACCACTAAAGGATCTTGGTCGATGCTTTCACTTTCTTCTTCTTCAATAAGGTGATGAGGAACTGGACGATCATTAAATATGGAATGATTAATGAGTTTCTCTGAGGGAGGAACTTCAATAGACTGACTGACTAAAGGCTCATCCTCAGAAGTTTCCTCAGGATCAAGACTAGGGCTACCTAAAAAGAAATTTGAAAACTTATGATTTATACAATGATTATGGATTTGAATTTCAATCGACTCAAAAGTGGAAGACTTATCCTCAAAAGAAATTGAGCAGGAGGGGTCATCTTCGGATGTTGACAATTCACTTGATGTTTGATTATTAACAGATTCAACAATAGGATCAGAAAGAGGAAGGTTTTGATTTGAAAAATATATATCATCAGATTCACTTCCCCATTTTTCTAAGAAATTTTGCTCAAACATGTCATACCCGGAAATGCTATTGGGCTTCAAATTTAAGAACCAGATCTCAGCTCTTTCTTTGAAGGACGAAGCTAATAGTTTCATACACACATCTTCATGGGTTATGGATAAATCTTTAATAATTTCCCTAAAAAGTTCAAGGTGTCTTTTAGCAGATACTTCATGACTTCCATCAAATTTAGACAACCTTTCACGGGCTTGATGAGGGATTTGATGAGGATACCCAACAATTTTTGAGAAGTCAAAAACTTTCAAACGACCAAAAGTCCTAGGCCGCTCAGAAGTAGCCATGGATGGCAAAAATTTATTTTTTTATTTTTATTTTTTAAATCAAGAACCTAAATACCAAATGATGCACCCCATGGGTTCTAGATAATAATAGAATCGATCACCAGTGGAGTCGCCAGGTAGATTTTAAAACTCTTCTACCAAGATGTATGTCGTAAATATGCAGGGAGAGAGTGAGCGACAAAAGGTATGTTGAACCAAGGTAGGCCTCTACCTCCCCGGCAACGGTGCCAAAAATGTTGGCAAAGAGAACAGGAGTAGGGCTTGAAAATATATGTCGAACCAGGGTAGGCCTCTACCTTCCTCGGCAGCAGCGCCAAAAATGTTATCACACAACTTGTAGTTGCCCCTAGTGGTATCCCATCCGGGACGGTAGAGGAGATGGACAACTAAAGAGGTGACCCAAGAGATGCCACGGTTCCCAATGCAAGGTGGGAGTCACGTCAACCGAGGCACTCTTCACTTTAGGTCAAGGTGAATCAAGACCTAGGGGGAGACCCTATAACCAATCAAAGATGATTGGACCCAGACAAAGGTTCTTAAGGATGAGCAAATGGTAAGTTACGGAAACCAATGCAAGGTAAAGTGGACCTAAAAATTAAAGTATGGTTGAAGCTGGTTTGAGAGATGATTAGTGTTTCAACCAATGTATGATTTAGGCCACATGATTAGTTATAATGATAAGATATAGTACAATGTGTTGCACAAGTGGGTCCTACTTTCTTGGGATATGTGAGATGGCTTAATGTGGACCCACAAGGTGAAATTAAGGGATGCAATTGGCACTAGAGGATATGTAATGAGTAGATCTATGGATCTAAGTTGAAATTAAGAATACCCATGTACCGGATCTAAGGTTTGACACAATTCCCAAGGAGTGCGACTTGCTTAGGGAGGACTAGTGTCTTGTTGGATGGGTTAATGGAGTCAAAAGATATGTCAAAGTGTAGATCGGGACACCTAGAGGTCAAGACAAGTGGGCTAATTGAGATAGAGTGGTTGGATCTTACTAGATCTAGGATTTCATGAAATGACCCAAGCAGACCACAATCCCTTAAAATAAGGAATGCTACCCCCAACACAGATCGTCACAAAATGATACTCTAGATATCGGTTTCAAGGTATGCTCGTTCCAAATCCACTGAAATCTCAACTACCCAGGTCCTAGAAGTGGGCAAACTCAATCACACAAGGAAGTGCGACCTTGCTCAAGGAGGGCTAAAAGGTGGATAAGGTGTGTCAAATCAAGTCCAATGGCCACCAAATTGTAGATCCAAGTAGCTTAGGCAATGACCTATGTGGATCTAGAAAATCAAGTCAATCCAAGGGTTAGATCTTACTAGATCTGAGTTTTAAGGTGCCAAATAGTTCAAAAAGGGGGTTTTAATCCCTTAAAATGTGGAATGATGCCCACAAGGTAGAAATCACCCAAGTAAAAGTCTAGGGGTAGGTTATCAAGTGTGCAGGTTGCAAATCAAGTGGGATCTCACCTACCCATGTGCTAGATCTAACCAAACAAGCCTCTACAAGGAAGTGCGATTTGGTTCAAGAGGGCTTTATTGCCTTGAAAAGTGTGTTAATTTTAACCCAATCACCACCAAACTATAGATCCAGCTAGGGGTAGATGCTATAGAGGTGGTTTTTTAATATCTCTTCAAAAGCAAGGCTAGATCTAAGTAGATCTAAGAAAAACCAAAATGAGGGTTTTGATTAATTAGGGTTTTTATGATCTAGAAATTATGGATGATTCAAAGAAGAAGAAGATCATACCTTTGGAGCATACCTGGATGAAGAGATGAATGCTGGTTGAGATGAGGATTACTTTTGCCAAAGATCAAATGGAGAATTTTTTAAGCCCTCTTGCCAAATCGATTTTTCCAAGCCACATATGTGTCCCTCTAACCTGTCAAAACCAAGGAGCAAAGCATCAATCAGTTTAACATGTTGAAGGTAGATACAAGCAAGAAAGAGATAAGCAAATAATAGTTGGTGCAAAGACAAAACCACTCCCTGTTTAACCCAAAACGTCCTCCTCTAAGCTTGAAGGGCAAGCCTCCCCACCAATTCGCACTTGTTGAAGAAGTCTTCTCCACCTGTAAAGAAAGATATGGCAAATATGCAAGATAGCTACAATGGATCCTCTAGTGCAATGGACAAAAGCATTTACAATCAAAGCAACCAACATCCACTCCAACCCAAGAATGTACTCCAAAAGATAGAAATTTTATTCCAAGAGCCAAGAGCCAAAAATCTCTAGATGATTTTACAATGAGAGGCTCCCTCCTTAAATAGGATGGGGAGAGAGCATAATCCTAACCACTTTTTACATGAGTGGCTAAGATTAAGAGATCAAAAGATCTAATCAATGGTTGAGATGGGCTCAACAATAAAATACATGGATCAACCATAAAATATAACAATAAGTAGACAAAATCGCCCTAGGAGAGGGGATCCCACCAAATCATGATGACAAAATATAACAATAAGCTTATGGTGGGTCCAAGGGGTAATTTTAGCCACCCTTGGCTAATCCCCATAGCACAATAATAATGAAATAGTCATCAATATACCAAATCGTGCCTCTATGGACAAATCGTAGGCCTCAAAAGACCTCATAAATCATCAGAAAGTGTCATAAGTGATGGATGTGGGTCCCGATGAAGCTGAAACTGCTGGAGAAGGTGCGGAAGACATCCCACTCATCATCACTGATCATCCCATGCCAAAACTTTGCCTCAGTAGCCCAAAACGAATTCCTCTGTAGCCATTTCTACCAATCCAAAACTACCTCGAGAAGCGTGTACCTGTCCCAAACTGCCTCCTGGAGTGCTTGTGCTGCCAAGGTGAGGGCACCAGTGTGTCCGGAAGGGGGGTAATATGGTAAAAACAAGTGGCTGGACCACCCCCTCCATCATCAGCGCCCTAGGTGAACCAAATAAAAATCATCTTTGCTCTGACAGGGTCTCCGACAAACCAAAACTGCACTAGGACAGCCTACTGAGGCTAAATCATCACTATAATTGCCCGGAACTTAAAATAAACTGTCTCATTGGACTCAAAAGGTCTAAAACTATCCAAGATGTGTACTCATACACCATATAGCTCTCTACATGATCATATAATATATCCAATATATCGGAACAGGTGAAATAATAATAATCTGTAAATGATCAAATAATGCTGAAAACCATAGATCATCATCATAAACCTGTATCTGATGCATAGAACCATCATGTACATGTACATAGACCATATATCATCTACCTGTGTCATCATAGGGCCCAATAATCTCATGTCCTGTGATTGACCTTGGTCAAACTAGGTTTGACCAGGTCAATATTGACCAAATATAACTCAGACTACCATCAGAAGCTGCTGCAAACTGTCAAAGGTTAATGCATGCTCTACAACTCATTCAAATAGCAATTATAACACACAGTAATCATTACTGACGATCTAAATCTAAATATATATTGTCATTAATTATTTATATGACTTAGACTAGACTTTAAGGACCATACTCAGTTCATAGTTGTGATCAATTTGCTAGTGAAGGGTGAAGGCTCAAATAAAATGGCTAGGCTAAAGGGTGACTGACTGACTTAAGATTGTGACACTTTGGATATGGGAAAGGGAATACACACCATAGTATATACTCAATGAGCAACAACACAGGGAATGGCGGTGTCTCACAAATGGATGAGTTGTTTAGAGAGTGCTTATTCAACTTAGACATCATGTCTACATCAAGTTGATCCAGGCTCATTAGGATCATTCAATTTCATTTCATGGCCTTTTTGGCCTACATAACCCTTCGGATCTCAGGTGTGCTGATAAGCACAACTAGTTGCAGCTTGCATCTAGGGCATGTTTTTTTATACATACATAAGGTCAGCAATTGTTTAGATATAGCTTTTAAGAATCATTGCTTTTTGGACCTTTCTTTTATACTCTTCGAGGAATATTTTTTAGCAGTTCAACGCTCTTGCCCTTTTTAGTTTCCATGGGCGAATTTATAAGTTTCCATAAGTAGTACATGAGCTTTCAGTTTTAACCAACAACATCTCAAGTGACTAGGGGGAGTTCGAGCCAATGCCAAACATCGGGACAGCCGACCAGAATGATTTAGGCCTACAATCCAACTCACCAGAGGTAAGTTTTGTCACCAACTCAGAGCCGAGACACAATAAACAAGGAAGCTCATCCAATACAGAGGCTACAGTGGGGAAAAGATCCTCCATGCCACTAGTCAAGTAGTAAGTCAGGGTGATACACTAAAAAGTAGGTAATGGATGGATAAAGACAATGACTAGTGGAGACAACACTAGCAAGCCAAGGTATGGTGGAATGATCACCTCTATTCTCCCTAGGGAGGGTAAAACCAATGAGTATGAGTAGTGAACTTCTAAGTCTGAGTAAGGACAGTAGAATATATATAATAAGATCAACCAAGTCCACATATCTATATGATCGCCAGATCATGACACTAAGTGCTAAGACATGCCATAAGAATGAATATAAAAGCAATATAACCATAACACCATGATATACCTGCTGAGTCATATACCTGAATGCTCATCCTCTGAACCATCATCTGTCCTCTGAAACTGCTACTGTAACTTTGGGCACTATTGACTGCTTTGGATAAATGGTATAATGGCTACATCGGTCATCCCTCTGAGTGTCCTGAGACTCAGTCATGGCATGGGGAATACATACGTTGTCCAAAATCTGATAGTGATCCATATATAGATGCTCATCTCATCATCTCAATGTAAAGGAACTGGCTGAAGAGTACAAGCCAGCTTGTTCGGCTAGTTGCGAAGAAGTATGGCTTCGGAAGTTACTTGTAGGATTGTTCGATCTCAAGTTAGAGGCGACTTGTATTTTCTATGACAACCAGAGTTGTGTAAATTTGTCTAAGAACCCAATGTTTCATGACAAGTCGAAGCACGTCGAGATCAAATATCACTATACCAGAGATATGGTGCGGAGAGGAGCAGTGAGGCTCCAGTATGTAGCGACAAAGGAGCAGATAGCCGATGTGTTGACCAAGCCTCTGTCGAGAGTGAAGTTTGAGTACTTTAGGGACAAGCTTGGAGTGGTCCAAATCAAGAGGGAGTGATGAGTAACATAGCACGTGTGAAATGCAGGTAGTAACGTAGTGACGCAATTGAGCTCCTGGGCATGTCTCCACTTGAGGTGAGGTTGTAGCGGGTAGTCACTTCGGTGACGTAATTGAGTCTCCTGGACTACACCTATGAGGATGCAGTAGGTAGTCACTGTGTGTGATGTAATTGAGTCTTCTAACTGTTGTACTATGTTGGACAACACACATGTGCGAAGACGTAGGTTTTGGACCTGGGTTGTTCTCCACATGAGGTGATGTGGTAGCGGGTAGTCACTGGGAATGTGACGTAATTGAGTCTCCTATGCTACACTCACAGAGTTGTGTTTTCCCGATGATGAGATGTGACGTGGTAGCAGGTAGTCATTGGGTGTGACGTAATTGAGTCTCCTAGGCTACACTCACGAGATGATCTAAACACGTGGTGAGGTAACACAGGTGGTCGTTGTGTGCGACGTAATGTATGCTCCTAGGCTGGACCCACCAGATGGCTTGTTGGTTCAAAACTTCTAGTGATGTATAGATTCGAGAGATGTCAGAAGTCAATGGTTAGAGTACATAGTTGCAGCAACAGGATGATGATGATGACAGTGATAGAAGAATACCTTCCTTGTTAAGAGGGAGTGTTGAAGAATGTAACTTCGAAAGATATTTTTATTGTACTTCCTTCGGGAAATATTCATATTGTATTTGACTCTATAAAAACCCTAAAATAAACCATGTAAAATAGACAAGTCGGCCTAGTGGGAAAACTGCCCCAAACAATGGGAAAAACTACCCCAGTCAAGTCGGCCCAGTTAGCGAAAGTCAAGTCAGCCAAGTTAGGTAAAAAGGCCAGTTTGTGACTAGTATAAATAGAGTGGCACCTAGCTCATTTGGTGTATCACTCACTCAAGCAAGTTCGTATGAGTAGAGGCAGAAGGACAAGTTCACTTGGGAGAAAGAGTAGCTGCATTGAATACATCTTTTCTTGGGGTTCCTATTTTATTTTATTCTCAGGTTATTGTACAAGATTGACATTGTACTTTCTGATGAATTTATATTGAAGAAGTTTTGTTGGGTTTTCTGCCCCAAGAGGGTTTCCCAACATAAATTGTTGTGTGCTCTTGTTTATGTTGTGCTTGTCTATCTTTCAATGATCCTATTGTATATGGTTATTGTGCTATAATGCAAATTGATTGAAGATCTAACATAACCATCCTGGAAGTATCAAAATTCTAACAATTTAAGATGTAGTAATAGCAGTTTAGCTTAGAACTATTCATGACCAGTGACAGGTATGCAATACGTAGTAGCCATATGGAATTCTTGGTTTCTACATGGTATTAACACAGGATAAAAATTTGAGTTTTTAGCTCACGAGAAGCTAACACTCAGAATATACATATGAAAATAGCCTATTATTTTCCCTATTTTGTTTTCCATCTATAGACGAGTTCCATTCATTTGATTTCTTTAATTATATATCTTTCCTGAAATGCTTAAGATGAAACAGAAAAACTAATGAACATGTCAAGAGAATTATGAGGATCGTTTCCTTTGGCTATCAATGCCAATCCAGGTGAGTTTAAAAATATTGAAATTATCATTTGCCTTTCAAGAAACTGAATGGTAAGGACTGGCTGTCCAATAATTTCAGTTTCTGATCTCTGAGATGTCAGTGCTAAAATTATCACCCACACTTAAAGGGTTACTTTGGAGGCCATGAAAACAGCATCATCACCAGCAGTTATAACCAATGTCACATCAGGTGTTCAGTACAACATATGATCTACGATTATTTCTGTAATTGCAAGCACAGCTACCCTCAACTTTCTGCAGTGATAGCTGTTAAAGAAATGTAACTGCGGAAGATACTCTATTTATACTTGTCTATTATATTATTGTATTCCTCCTCCGGGAGATGTCATGGATGTAATTAATAATGTAAGAGTCATTGAAAAAGTCAATGTAAACCCTAGGTCTTGTGTCGGCCTAGAAGAACCCATAAAAGATTATTATATTATGTATTTGACAAGTCGGCCCAGTCAGTTAGGAGAAGTTGGCCCAGTTGGGGAAAAGTCACCCCAACGGAAGAATATAAATAGAGGATGAGTCTCTCATTTGTAATTACTCAACTCACTCTCACAAGTTCGCATAGGAGAGAGAGAGAAGTTTGCACAAGTGGAGGAGAAGCTGATTTTGTCTTGGGGTTTATCTTTGTACTTTGTGAATTCTATGTTGAGGAAGATTTTGCCGGGGTTTTCTCCCTTGTGGTTTCCCTAAGAGAAATATTGTGTTCATTGTGTTTTTTTTGTGCTTGTATTTCTTTCAGTGATAGATTGTTTAATGTTATTATGCTAAACAAGTAAAAACTAACAATAACCACTCATCCTTAAAATTTAGTAAATAGGATGGTACATATTCCATTCAAGCAATGTGCACATTTTTTAGTATCGCAAAGAATTTTATTTCTAGATAGGTCACTGTTATGGAAATTTTCAACTTCCATAGATTTCTTGTCTATTAAGACTAATTTTGAAACTGGCTAGATGAATTGACTATGAGAATGTCTCTAACAAAGAAGCGCTGCATCTCAAACAGCTGCAAAACAGGATCACTTTACATGACATTGGTTGAGAGGTTAGCATAGAACAATATACATGACAATAAACAAGATAGAACGGTGACGCCTTTCCCCTCCATGAACTTAGAGGTAGAATGCATGAAAGCTAAAATATTTCATGGGCTATCTCTTCATTGCTTACAGATCTGTCATGTGGTTATTGAAGAAACTCCTGGATGTCATACCCTTGTTGCTGCAAACCAACAAATTGTTTCAAATTAAAAATATGATCCCTCTCTGTAGTATTTTTTAATACACACATGCAGCTATTTGAGAAACATCGCCTTTTAAAAACACAAAAAGTACTTACTCGAAGAATTGTCAGCAATATAATCACTCCTGAGTTCCAGAATGCATGTATAGTGATAGGAGTAAGAAGATTTCGAGTTTGAGCATATGAAAACCCCAACACTGTCCCTGTTTTATCAAATTGAGTAATCGGTCAAGCCCGTCATAAGGAAAGCATGTACCAATACTTTGAGGTTAATCACATATGGGGCAGAACTAGTAGATGTATAATGACCTCTATGCCACTGTGAGTGTACTTATCATATGCCAACCCAATTCCCATCACAAGATTCACATTAACAAACCATTCTTAATTTCTTACAATTCCACACACACAAACCAGACACTCTGGTCCTGAAGAAAAGGGTTTTCCCCTTTTATCTTACAGCTACACATTCTTACACTTCTGCACATATGCACACACAAACTCTGGCCCTGAAGAATATTTTTTTTCTTTCTCTTGCATACATATCACATACAACACAAAGAAAACAATTATACTAAGTTTATTTTTGGTTCTGAAAGAAAAGAACCATATGCAAAATATAGGGGTTCATAAATGAAGAGAATCCCTTCAATGCTTTTATGAAAATGAAAATAAAGTACTGTCAACACATTCAGCACTAGAAATCTTAAGAGAACAAATGACTGTTTCAAGTATAAATATAAGATACCTAACACAAAAAGTTGAGGAAACTCTCCAGGTGTAAGATGCGCAAAGGCAAACGCACTAGCACTTAAAAGCACAGCCACAGGAGTTGGAAGCCTGCCATAAAGAGAAAATTTGAATTGGCAAACTATCCAAATAAAAATCCATCAAGATGTAATATAATAATTTGAATTTTAGACTATGTATAATGTGAATGTTAAAATTTCACCTAGGATTCAAACATACTTGCATTGTATACATAAAAAGTTAGCGTGTAAATGTGCAGTGGAGCTTTCACATTGGATATATTTTGGGGTCATTCCATGTTATTGAAATGATTGATGCGGAGATCATTCCATGTTATTCAAATGATTTATACAGATAATGGGATTATTTGATTTTCTCAAGGAAAATACAAGCAAGGTTTTTTCAGTTTCCTACAAGGCACAACATGGAAATTTAATTTTGAAAATGTTACGCCTATTAAAATATGATTCCTTTTCACCTGATTAAATGTAAAAATCTTTTATCCATGAACAAACATGTATAGGCTAGAGAGAAAATATATCAGTTCTTGCTCCTCTTCTGCATAGAAGTGAGCTTGAGATTAGAAGGATGGTAAATATGCTGAACTGTACTTTTGATTTCAGGCCACCTACTAGTTTTGTGGATAAAGAGACCATATCGAATGAGTTTTGTCAAAGACAGTTTAATAGCTCAAGGTAAGAAAATTTAAAATAACAAATCCTCCATCCAACTGCTGCAGAGTTTGTGAGGAAAACAACAGAATCTCCTCATGCAAGAATGGTTTTCTTTGGGACCTTTATGGATTAAAAGGCATCCCATATTTAGTCATATTTAAACTTAAAGTTTTCAGTAGAAACTAAAATATTCAATATAAAGATAAAGGCCTTCTTCATGCATGTGTACAATTGCATATTCACAAATTGGAGGTTCATAAATATTGTAGCCATGCTGGTAATGTAACACTGTAGACCATTCTGTGAAAAAAATCAATTTAAGGGATTTCAGTAGAAAGTCATTTCAAAATTATCTGGAAGAAAAATATAACAGATTATTGATCCAATCACAGTAGTGCTTGTGAGGACAACGAATGCCCTGCATAAGTATGAATAGCTGTTTATGGGCTCTTCAGCAAGACAGGCACCCTATATTTAAGCATTTTTTAAATTCTCAATAGACATTAAACATGAGTGTTCTTGCTTGAAAACCTTCACAAACGGTTTGTTTTGGCAGGCACATAAGCATGTATGTGTAAATTTGACTATTAGATTTTACCTTCCAGTAGTTTTACACAACGCTAAACCAGATAAGTCTAGGGAAGAATTGACAAGTGATCCCCCTACTATTCTACAAAGTGCCATCTATGAGAGAAAGAATGGGGGCCATCAATCTTTCTACATCACCCTGGTTGTCAAAGGGATGCTCCTACATAATTGCATGCTAGACTCTGGAGCCACTTGTCATATACATAATAACAAAAAATAAATAATAATAATAATAAGTAATAATTAACAGTTAACAGTTAATGAATAATGAAATGACACATCCTATCTAAAAGACCTGACCTGTTGAAAGGACATAACTTACCATTGTGACCAGTCAATGCTATAAGTACACCGTCACATGGTCATTGTCTCTTATATCTCATATTTTATACATTTATTGTACTTGTCCTTTATGGATTATAATCTGTTGTCCTACATAAATTGGATATTCAGCTACTGAGTTACTGTTAATGTAACATACATAATAACCATAATAATAATTAACAATTAATGGCTAAAGAAAGGACACATCCTATCTAAGAGACATGACCAATTGAAAGGACATGACTTACCATTGTCACCAGTCAACGTTATAAGTACATCGTCACATGGTCATTGTATCTATGCCTGGAATTTGATGTTCTGTGGAAGGTTTTTTCCATGTGAAGACGTATTTGACACTTGGTTAAAATTTGGACACTTCAAATGTGACGTGCATACAAAATATTAGACCATCAATTTGACGTTCAAGAATTTAAAAATCCCGTCATAAAATTTTATAGGTGTAGTAAGTTAGTAACTAATGCGGAGGTGGCATGGGTTCTTAGTTTAGAGTCCCCACTCTAGAATTAATTATATTAAAGAAGTAAGTTTACTTGAAGAGTGTGACAACTAATTACATATGGATTCAAGATCAATAAATTCATGGAAAATTGTAGTGAAATTTTTCCCTTTTTATCTAAAATATCTCTCTTTTTTCTCACAATCACTCTCATTTGACCCTTTTTATCTGAAACTTCTCTATCATTCTGCCCACTATCTTCATCTTGAGCGTTGCCAACAATGCACTTTTTGATGTAGGATCCAAAATGATAAAAGCAAAGGCTATGAATCCAAAATTGTATGGTTAGACTTTAAAAAAGAAATTGACACTTATGAATTTGCATAAAATGTAAAAGGAAGTGCATGAAAAAATCAAGACCATCATCAAATTTCCATCTGACAGGAAGATGGGATGTGAAATTCTAGGCCTAATTGTATCTTATATCTCATATTTCATACATTTATTATACTTGTCCTTTATGGATTATAATATGATGTCTTACTTAAATTGGATATTCAACTATTGAATTACCATTCATATTTAGGAAACAAATATTGTTCACCTCATTTAGTATCAGAGCTTCATCTTGATCCCCAGCTTTTAGCCACATCAAAATTTTCAGGGTTTCTCTAAATCACCAGATCTTTGACCCCCAAAAAATCAGGCCTTTGGCCATTTTCCCAAATCTCATTAAAAAAATATTATTCTACTGCACACTTGAAGGAAATGATTCTCAGAGCTCTTTGATCTTGGTCCTTGACCATTCACAGTCCAGAAATTCAAAAAATAAAAGAAAAAAAACAATGGATCAGTACAGTTCTTGCAGCATATAAAGATTTAAAAAGTCTATTATAGTTTTCTGAAATCTGAAGAGAAGAGCCAAAATAGTGTTCTATTATATTTATCTCAAGAGCCAAAGTCCCTTTACAATGAGGGGTCTCCTCTCTTAAATAGTTTTGAGAGAGACCAAATCCCTAACCAACTTTTTAATCGATAGTAGAGATTAAAAGATGAAATAATGATAATCAACAGTGAAGATTATAATCTCTCACTTACATGGATCAACTAGACTATGAGGGGGGTGAGTTGCCTCGTAACACCCAAATACATTATATACAATGATAAAATATAATATAAGTCACATAGGGGCAAGAACTTGCCTCCTAGGGACTTTACTACACTTTCCACACGTTACGCAAGATAAACATGAGGTACATCATCTCAAAAAGTCCCCTCCCTAGGAAGTGCGAATGGCCTGGAGGAGAGGAACATGAGCGCAATGCCAACAGATGGCTGGAACCATGTGAAAGTGTGCCCAGAAAATCTCTAGAGCAAAACTAATAATACCCAAGACACAACTTTGCCCTTCATTAGTCCTTCATTCCACTTGCCATGCCATGCTCACTTTAATTAATTCAATTAAACTACCGAAATGCTCTATGAATACTCAATATGCCCAAAATAGCCTCTTCATTTGCTCAAATTAAATATCTGAGTGCACCAATGTACTTAGAAATGTCAAATCTACTAGGATTCACTACAAATACACCATGGATCAACCTGTAATATCATTTGTAAATATTTTCCACCATTTATAATTAAAAATTTGCCCACTGACATTATAAAAATAATGATAATGGGCAAATTTTTATAAGCTACAGGATGGAACTATTTGGTTGGCCTCGAAAGGCACTAGGATAGCCATCTGAACAGTTGTAGTCAAATCATGGTATGGGCCCTGCTCGTTGACCAAGTTAAAGGAGTTGACCAGGTAAAAAATGATCAAAAATCAAATTGGGCATCAATCTGAAGGTTTTTGCATGCAAACATTAGTAGTATTTTCTTAAATGTATTGAGAGCAGTGTTATCACCTAAGATGTAGTTACCCCTATGGATGGATCCAGTCATGGATGGCAATAGGGAAGGGCAACTCAAAAGGTGCAACCACGATCACCTCGACCTCCAATATATGGTTGTCACGCCAGTCGAGGCAAACTTCACTTTATGTTATCTAGCCCAGACAACAAAGGGGGAGACCCGATCTACTCCCGACAGGCGAGATCAAAACCAAGACACCAAATCAGGGTATTTCTAGTTGAAGTTAGGTGTATGGTTTATCCTAGACCTAAGGATGAAGTCACAAGCCAAGTGAGGGGTTTAATAGGTATAGCTTTGGTTCATAGTTGAAGTGAAAGTGACTTACAATGTTTAAAGTGAGATCTAGGGCTAGTGTACTAGGTCAATGTCAAAAGATTCACTGCCTTGAGAAACGCGTCCAATGCAGGATAGTTAAAGGTTGTATTGGGGCTAACTAGTACATGAGACAAGATTGACCATGGCTCATGATGTCTTCAAGGGTATAGTTTACCATGCTTAAGTCAAACCACAAGTCAATCCAACAATCTAGGAAAGTTGAATTACCTTGTAGAGAAACCAGTGCCTTGGGAATTGGGAAGTGGAGTCAAAGTGGGGTTGACTTATGGTTAGGACTCCTACAACATGAGATAAGTGGACAGTATAGGTCTTGATGGTTAAATGTTTCCAGATCTAGGTTTAACCCAAGTGGACCACAATCCCTTAAAACAAGGAATGCTGTCCCCAAGGCAAGATTTGACAAAGTGACAGTCTAGACCTAGGTTTTGAATTATTCCGGTTTCAGATCTGCAATAATCTCAAGTACCCAGTTCCTCGAAGTGAGTGAACTCACTTCTCCAAGGTGGTGCGACTTTGCCCAAGGAGGCTTCAATCAGGGTTTAGGTGGGTCAAATCATGTCGGATGGCATCCAAACTTTAGATCCGGGTAGATCAGTCAAGTAGGGGTATGGATCTATAATTTCGTGGCAATCCACCGGTTAGATCTTAGTAGATCTGAGTTTAAGTGTCCCAAGTGGTCCAAAATGGGGATTAAATCCCTTAAATTGTGGAATGGGGCCCACGAGGTGAATTTCAAGAAAGGGACAACCTGGGTGTATGTTATTTGATGTGTAGACGTCAAATCAAGTGGAATCTCAAACACCCATCAACTAGATCTAGGTCAACTTGCTCAAATGGTGAAGTGCGCCTTCCTTGGGAGAAGCTAAGTTGGCTTGGGAGAGGGGTCAAACGGAAGCCAATCCTCACCAAACTATAGATCCGGGATGCCGTGGATGCTATAGAGGTGGGTTTTCAATATCATGCCCAACAACCCACTAGATCTAAGTAGATCTGAGAAAATGTAAAATGAGGGTTTTGAAATATTTAGGGTTTTAACAATTTATGAGTTATGTCAATGGATTGGATAAAGGAAAGAGAAACAAACCTGTGGATCTTACCTGGATAACCTTGTAGATGCCTTGATGATGATGATCTATGCAATCCCGATCAATTTGGAAGCTTTGAGGTAGTTTCTATGCAAATCGATTTTGTCCAAGAAGCCAATGCGCCCTCTCTCCTGCACAACAAACGTCAACAATATCAGATTTGATGCATCAAGAGATAAGACCAATGCCACAAAAGAAGTAACAGAAAGATAGCATAGATCACAATGATACTAATGATAACCCCCCGATACAAGCGAATGCCAAGAAAGTCGATTTGAAGAAGCCTTGCAAAATCGCCCTTGTTGAAGTCGCCCTCCTGTAAACAAACAATGATTTCCAAAAGATAGATCTTACCACAATTTCCAAATGCTAGGTTGCAATAGACTTTCCAATCACCATCTAAGAACACCAGATGCAAAGGAGACCACAAGAATTTCCACAAGAATATTTTTCTATACCAATAATCCAAGAGCCAAAGACCCTTTACAATGAGAGGCTCTCTCCTTTAAATAGGAAGGAGAGGCACCAAAACCCTAACCACTTTTTGAATGAGTGGCTAAGATTATAAGATACAAAAGTCTAATCAATGGTTGAGATGAGCTCAACAATATAATACATGGATCACACATAAAATATAACATAAGTGGACAAATTCGCCCTAGGAGAGGGGAATCCCACCAAATCATAATGACAAAATATCATAGGAGGCTCATGGTGGGTCCAAGGGGTAATTTTATCCCTCCTTGGTCAATCCCCATGGCACAATAACCAATAAATAATCATGAATGTACCAAATCGTGCCTCCAAGGTGAAGTCGTGGTCCTCAAAAGACCTCAAAAATCCACAGAAAGTGCCATAAGTGATGGATGCGGGCCCCGATGAAGCTGAAACTGCAGGAGGAGGTGTGGAAGGTCCCGATCTATCATCACTGATCATCCCATGCCATAACTTTGCCTCAGTAGCCCAAATCGATTTCCTCAATAGCCATTTCTACCAATCCTGAAATGCCTCGGGAAGCGTGAAACTGCCCAAACAGCCTCCTGGAGTGATGGCGCTGTCAAGGTGAGGGCACCAATGTGTCCGGGAGGGGGGTAATATGGTAAAAACAAGTGGCTGGACCGCCCCCTCCATCATCAGCGCCCTAGGTCAACCGGATAAAAGTCATCTCTGCTCCGACAGGGCCTCCAATAGACCAAAACTGCACTGGGACAGCCTACTGAGGCTAAATCATCACTGTAAGTGCCCGGAAATGAAAACAAACTGTCCCATTGGACTCAGAAGGTCCAAATCCATCCAAGATGTGTACTCATACACCATATGAATCTCTGCATGATCAAAATAAATATCCAATGTACCGGAACAAGGCCAATAATAATGATCTGTAAATGACCAAACACTGCTGTATCCCAAGAATCATCATCATAACCCTGTAGCTGCTGCATAGAATCATCCTGTATGTGTACATGGACCATATATCATCTATCCATATCATCATAAGGTCCAACATCTCATGTCCCATGGTCCTCCATGGTCAAACTAAGTCTAACCAAGACCAAATACAACTCAGACTATCATCCATAGCTGCTGCAAGGTGTCAAGGTTAATACATGCTTTACAATTTATTCAAATAGCTACTATAACACAGAGTAATCATGACTGGCGATCTAAATCCAAATATATAGTGTCGTTAGTTATTATTATTGCTCAGACTAGACTTTCAGGACCATACTCACTTCATAGTTGTGATCAATTTGCTAGTGAAGGGTGAAGGCTGAAATAAATGGCTAGGCTAAGGGATGACTTGACTGACTTGACTTTGTGACACTTTGGCAAGGGAAAGGGAATACACACCATAGTATATACTGAATGAGCAATAACACAGGGAATGGCAGTGTCTCACAAATGGATGAGTTGTTTAAAGAGGGTTTATTCACCTTCACAAATGCGCACAATCCATAATACAAACAAGGCCAGCAATTGTTTAGATATAACATTTAAGTTCCATTGCTTTTTGGGCCTGAGGTTTCCATAGCCTTGATCTATGTGTGTTTACAAACACATTGCATAGATTTACATTTATTTAGGCTTTCTACTGCAGGTGTGTTTTTAAGGCACTTGTTTACCTGAGCACTTCTAGGTGTGTCATGGACAACTTGTTTACCTAGGTATTTATTTTTCCAAAAGATATAACATTTTATTTTTCATGGCCATTTTCAATTGGCATTTCTTTCACATACAAGATATGGCATTTCATTTTTCAGGTTTTGTATTCATGGCAGCAATAAAAGTTTCAGGTTTAGCCAACACAACTTTAGTGACTAGGGGGAATTCTCAAGGAACTCCAACTCACCATAGGTAAGTTTTGTCACCAACTCAGAGCCGAGACACAATAAACAGGGAAGCTCATCCAATACAGAGGCTACAGTGGGGAAAGGTCCTCCATGCCACTAGTCAAGTAGTAAGTCAGGGTGATAATCTAAAAGGTAGGCCATGGATGGATGAAGACAATGAAAAGATGAAGCCAACACTAGCAAGCCATGGTATGGTTGAATGATCACCTCTATTCTCCCTAAGGAGGGTATGTACCAATGAGTATGAATAGTGAACTTCTAAATCTGAGTAGGGACAGTAATATATATATAATAGGTCAACCAGGTCCAAATATCTATATGATCGCCAGATCATGACACTAAGTGCTAAGACATGCTATAAGAATAAGTATAAAAGCAATCTAACCATAATACCATGATATACCTGCTGAGTCATATACCTGAAAGCTCATCAACCTGTACCATCATCTGTCCTCTGAGACTGCTGCTGTAACTCTGGGCACTACTGTCTGCTCTGTACCAATGGCATAATGGCTATATCGGGCATCTCTCTGAGTGTCCTGAAACTCAGTCATGGCATGGGGAATATAACTGTTGTCCACAATCTGATAGTGATCCAATATAAATGCTCATCTCGGCATCTCAAATGCAAGGGAACTAGCTGAATAGTGTACTGGAATGAGAAAAATAATGTATGGTAGCCCGGCTACTATATATGTGATAACAAGCAGATTAAAGGCATTAGTAATATCAAACAATGGTGATTAAAGCAGTAAAACACAAAAGTAAGACTTTCAAATTGAATTCGTTGCATAACTAAAGTGAAGTTCCAACCATATACTCATCTTCAAATTAAACGAAGATGTACAACATAGATCACTCCTCAATATCCTGGGTCATATGGAATCAATCAAGGTTTGGCCAAGTGGAGATTTGACTTGTTGGATAGACTTTATGCACCTTTAGAGATCAAGGGAATCAAGGGGACCAAGGTGACAGATGCTAGACAAGCAGACACTAGGGGATGGAGGTGTCTCACATATGGATAAAGTGCTTAGAAGGCTTCTATAGACTCTAACAAGCATACTTTTATAACATTGCTTTCCTTTCATTGCAAGAATTCATAACTTGTTGTTCATTGCAAGTTTTGACTTTAATTCAGCTTTTCTATTTCATAGCCTTGCATCCTTTTAGATATAGCGTTTAAGCAAGCCAATGCATTTCATCACTTTGCATTTAAAAATGCATTTTATTTTCTTTTTCATAATAATGCTTTTTGCACTTCGTTTATGTTAGTGTTTCATACAATTATAGCATAATAATTCAATTGCATAATATTAATAGGATCACTAGAAGAAAGACAAAGCACAGAAACAAAGAACACGAAAATTTATCCTGGGAAACCCAATCACGAGAAAACCCAGTAACCTTCGTATAGAGATGAATAATTATGAGAACATAGTACAGAGATGAGAGAGAGAAAGTAGAAAGTCTCTCTAACCAAAATCCCCAAAAATAAGCTTCTCCTAGCTGCAGGTGCGAGCTCCTCACCAAGTGATGCGAACTTGTTGTGTGTGAGTGAAAAATCAAATGAGGCATACGATCTCTCTATTTATACACATGCAAAAATGACTTTTTCCCTTTTTGGGCCGACTTGACTTTTCCCAAACTGGGCCGACCTGACTGGGGCAGTTCTACCCATTGTTTGGGGCAGGTTGCCCACTGTTTTGGGGCAGTTTACCCACTGGGCCGACTTGTCTAATTTGACTGGTCTGACCTGACCTAGGATACAATAAATAATTTCTTTTAGTCTTTTTCTTTACTTGATTGTTACCCCAAGGTTTAATTATTCTTTCTAGGGTTTACATGATTAATTACATCAGGTTCAACTCCCTTAGGAGGTACAATCAAATATAATAAAATACAATAGGCATATCTTCCGAAGTTGCACAAATTCCAACACTCCCTCTCAACAAGGAAGGTATTCTTCGGTCTTCATCAGCATCACGATCATCTGGGTTTCATCTGTACATCTATACTGTCTCAATCATCTCTATACATACTAAAGGTTGTCAATACAGTCTCAGTCCTTTGAGAAGTGTCATCATGCATCAACTCCACCAGTCCTTCGGTGAGTCCAAGAGAGTCTCTCCATCCTACCTAGATGTCCGAGAGATAGGCTTTACCATCTGCTATACAATCTGCTACCTATCAGTCTCATCTGCCGATGGGATTTTCCCATACCTGGCTAAGAACCTGGACGAGCAGATGTGCACGACCATCTACTACTTGTTCGTCTCATCTACCGATGGGGTACTCCCATACCTTGCTAAGAACCTGAACGAGTAGAGGTACCTGTGCAATCATCACACGACCATCTACTACTTGTCCGTCTCATCTGCCGATGGGATTTCTCCCATACCTGGCTGAGAACCTAGACGAGCAAAGGCATCTGTGTGTAACCCGACCATCTACTAGCTATCCATCTCATCTGCCGATGGGATTTCTCCCATACCTAGCTGAGAACATGGATGAGTAGAGGCACCTAGGTGGAACCCGACCATCTACTGCCTGTTTGTCTCATCTGTCGATGGGATTTCTCCCATACCTGGATAAGAACCTGGACGAGTAGAGGCACCTAAGTGGAACCCAACCATCTACTGCTTGTTCATCTCATCTGCCGATGGGATTTCTCCCATACTTGGTTGAGAACCTAGACAAGTAGATGCACCTGGGTGAAAACAGGGTAAACATCTCTATGTCATCTCTCCCTCTCAAGGAGGGACACGTTCTCTTCTACTCCAAGTCTTCCACGAACATATTTGAACTTCATCCTGGGAAGAGGCTTGGTGAGAACATCTGCAGTCTGTTCATCTGTTGACACATACTGTAACTCGACCGCACCATTCCGCACCATATCACATATGAAGTGATACCGAATCTCTATATGCTTCACCCTGTCATGGAATACAGGATTCACTGACATCTCCACAAAGCTCTGGTTATCACAATGAATCACGGTTGGCTCTAGAATCTGGCCAAACAATCCTGCAAGGAGTTTCCGAAGCCATACTACTTCTCGGACTGCTGTACTAGCAACCATATACTCGGCCTCTGCAGTACTGAGTGCTACTGATTTATGCTTCCTGTTGCACCAAGAAATCACTGCAAAACCCAAACTGGTGCAACATCCGGAAGTACTCTTCCTATCTGTAGCACATCCATCCCAATTTGAGTCTGTAAACCCCTGCAATCTCAAGTCACACTCTGAACCATATCTTAGACCATATCCCACAGTGCCACGCAAGTATCTGAGCACATGTTTTGCAGCAATCCAATGAATCTTCCTCGGTTCACACATGAACTGACTGAGAGTTGTTACATTGTACCAGTACCAGCGCACCTGCAGAGGTCCCCCAGGGAGGAGTCATTTTTCTAATCAGGAAGGGTGTTTAGATAGCTTTTTCTGAGTAGGGGTTATGACCAGATCCTCTGGTTTCTCCTTTGGAAGTACTATGGCTTAGTGGCATTGTTGATTGCTTCATGAAAGGGCTTGAAGCCTGTTATCACCAATCTTGTAGTTGCCCCTAGAGATGGATCTAAGGTGGATGGTAGAGGGGATAGGCAACTAAAGTGGTGAACCAAGAGAGCCCTAGTTCCCAAATGGATGGTTGTCACGCCAACCAAGGCACTCTTCGCTTTTGCTATCGAAGCCAAGACAGCAAAGGGGAGACCCAGATCTACTCCCGACAGGAGAGATCAACCCAATCACCAGATCAAATCAATCAAAGTGAGGCACGAAAGGTGACAGGTATGGAACCCTAGAACTAAGGAATTAGGACCACTGTGGAGACTTGGGAAAGGTGTGAGATGATAGGGATAGGTAACACACAATGATTCTAAGATTAAATATGATTCCAGGATTTAAGTGCTAGTGTAAAATGATCAAATTCAGCTGCCTTGGGCAACGTGACCCTTAAAACAGGGAAAGTGACCCAAAGAGAGAATTTGAGGATAAAGCTTTCTAGCATAGCTTGTGAGATAGATATGACAGTGTTAAAACCAACAAACTCGGAAAAATGACCCAACAGACAGGTAAACCAAGCAGTCTAGGAAAGTCGTGAGTGTTTGAGGAGATCAGTGCCTTGGAGTTTGGGCCTATGGAGTCACCCAGGTAAGACGTTTTTAAGAACCCACTTTGCAATTTTCCCGATCTACAATACCCAGAAATGGTTTGCTAGTAAACCAAGTCTGTTGACCCAGGGAATTTTCAAAAGATTTTGACTTAGGGTTTTAAATTAAAATGACAAATGGATAAACTAATGGAATGAGAAACTTACCTTGAGATCATACTTGAGTAATGGAAGTGCTTGCCATGTTGTTGAGGAATGCTCCCGCAGAGATCAAATGAGAAATCTTTGATCTTTCTTGCCACAATGAGATGCCCTCGCTCCACACGTGCGCCCTCATCTTCCTGTCAAACCAAGGAAATCGATTCAATCAGAATGATCAAGAATGGAGGAAATACAAGCAAATAGGAATGATAACATGAAGTAGAAGGTACTAAGATAGTAATACTCCCTGTTACCGACGAAGAAACCCAAAGAAGAGGCAGGGAGAGTCTTCCCCTACCAATGCGTCCTCCTTGAACCAATTCGGCCTTCACCTGTAGATGAGAAAAACGTGGAACAAAAAATGATAGCAAGATAATCTCCAATAACCCAATGCAAAGGAAGAACAAACAGTCGAACTCCAAAAGCATTCACCACCACAAGACAAGTAGATGCAATAATAATTTTCTATTCCAATAATCCAGAGCCAAAAGTCCCTTTACAATGAGAAGCTCTCTCTTTTAAATAGGATGGAGAGATACCAAAACCCTAACCACCTTTTGAATGGATGGCTAAGATCAAAAGATCAAAATGTTCTAATATATGGTTGAGATGAGCTCAACATAAAGTACATGGATCAACATAGAAATATAACATGTCAATGGACAAAAACACCCTAGGAGAGGGGGTCCCACTCAAGATGACAGAATAACATAAGATAAAGCTCATGGTGGATCTAGGGGGTAATATCTAACACCCCTAGTGTGTCCCCATGGCACAATAACATCACAAGACCAAGCTAAGCACGAAATCGTGCTCCTCTGGGAAAGTCGTGAGCCTCCAAAGGCTCCAGAAAACCATGAAATGTGCTGGAGAGATGGGTGTGGGCCCCACTGAATGCTGAAACTACTGGAGAAGGGGTGGAAGACATCACACTCATCATCAAAACTCATCCCATGCCATTTCCTTACCTCAGTAGCCCAAATCGAATTCCTCAGTAGCCAATTTAACCATTTTTAATCCTCTGTAAACCCTCTGGCAAGAATCAAAATGCCTGTAACTCTCTGTCTGGTCACCCGAGGCCAAAACTGACTGCACCAATGTGTCCGGGAACAAAGCAATATAGTAAAAACAAGTGGCTACACTGCATGCCCCCTCTGTAGCGCCATAGGGAAACCAATCAAACCATCACTCTGCTCTGACAGGCCATTTAACATGGCAAAACTGCACCAGAATAATAAACTGAGGAAAATAATCATTGTAACTGCCTGAAACTGAAAACCAACTGTCTCAATAGACTCAGAGAGCCCAAATCCACTAGAGGTGTGTACTCATACACCCTATGGATCTCTGCATAATCATATAAAATAATAATAATCTGTAAATGATCATATATAGACAGATAAAAATAATAATAATCTGTAAGTGATCAAATATGCTGAAAACCACAAATCATCATCATAAACCTGTAACCAATGAATGGAACCATCTGGTGACCTATAATAGACCACATATCATCCATCTGGATCACCCGAGGTCTATCCACCTCATGTCCTACAGTTGACTTTGGTCAAACTAGGTTTGACCAAGTCAACATGACCAATAATATGACCCAAACAGAAAATAAGCTGCTGCAAGTGTTAAAGGTTAAGACATGCTCTACAAATCATTCAAGTGATAATTATAACAAGTAGCAATGATTTTACTGGTGATCTAAAACCAAAAATATAGAGTTTTAAATATTCATTATGACTCAGACTCAGACTCGACTTTCAAGACCATACTCACTTCATAGTTGTGATCAATTTGCTAGTGAAGGGTGAAGGCTAAAATAAAAAAGGCTAAGCTAAGGGGTGACTACTAACTCGACACTGTGACACTTTGGATATGGAAAAGGGAATACACACTCTAGCATATGTTGGATGAACAATAACACAGGGAATGGCCGTGTCTCACAAATGGGTAAGTTACTTTCAGAGGGGCTTATTCACCTTGACAAATGCTCACAATCCATATCAAATACAAGTAAGGCCAGCAATCATTTAAATATAGCTTTTAAGAACCATTGCTTTTTGGGCCTTTAAGTTTCCATAGCCTCAATCCACATGTGTTCAAAAAAACTTGTTACATGGATTAAAATTTATGCACCACGTGTGTTCAAAAACACTTGTTACATGGGCTTTTCATTTCACATTTCAAAGCCAATTTCATTAGGCTTACCTTGCATTCACGTGTGTTCAAAAGCACTTGTTACATGAATGGGCTTTTCATAAGATATACATTTCATTTCCAAGTAAATTGTATTGATGGTAGCGCTATCTGTTTTAGGTTTAGCCAACACAACCTAGGTAACTCAGAGCCGAGACACAATAAACAAGGGGAAGCTCATCCAACAAAGAGGCTAAAGTGGGGGAAGGTCCTCCATGCCACTAGTCAAGTAGTAAGTCAGGGTAATAACATAACTGAAAGGTAATGGATGGGTGAAGAGAATGAATAGTGAGACCAACAATAGCAAGCCAAAGAATGGTGGGAATGATCACCCCTATTCACCCTAAGGAGGGTAAAACCAATGAGTATGGGTCAAGAACTTCTAAGTCTGAGTGGGGACACATATACATAATACAATACAACCAAGTCCCAATATCTATATGATCACCAGATCATGATACTAAATGCTAAGGCATGTCACAAGAATGAATATTAAAGCAATATAACCATAACACAAAAAAATATACCTGCTGAGTCATATACTTGAATGTACACAATCTGAAACCTCATCTATCCACTGAGAACCTGCTGCTATCACTCTGGGCAATACCAACTGCTCTATAAATGGCTAAATGGCTACATCAGTCCTCAAATCTAAGTATCCTGAGACTTAGTCATGGCATGGGAATATATTGCTGTCCATCATCAAATAGTGATCCATCATAGATGCTCATCTCAGCATCTCATATGTAACGGAACTGGCTGAAAAGTGTACCGAAATATGAAAAATAGAATATGGTAGCCCGGCTACTATGTATGTGATAACATCTGGCTCCAGCTGGGACAAGTGCTCTGCTGAAAAGAGCACTTGAGAACCTCAGAATCTCTGATCCTCATCACTCTGCTACTTGTATCCACGATCCAGCACTCTAGCTCTGCAACTGCTACCACAATGACACCTGCTATATACAAAATGTCCAAAGCTATACCAAACTCACAGACCGGTCGTCAAAAGAACGCATGTATATACATAAATATCCAAAAATAAAAACAGTACTGAAATTAAAATGCAGAGAGCAAATCTAATCTACTAACATAACTTGAAAAAGTTTGATTTTTTATTGTGCAGGAAAAGAAAATGGCAAGTACTCAAGACTACGCTAAGAGCTTCAAAGGTAAGCTTAGGAAAAGACAAAGTTGCCAGACTCAATGGCTGAAAAAGACAAAACTACTGCCCAAGCGGGCTTATTTAGTTCCTACCTACTCTAATCTACTAGGCAAGACAAAAAACTAAGTAAAAGCATAAATCTCAAGCAACCATTCATCAATTTGACTAATGCTTATTCCTTGATGTTTTTTAACAGAATAAATCAGGATTAGATTAAAGCTTAACGAATTTAAAATCAATACGTTCCTGACTTGTTCAAAATTTGAGAGAGCATTGGAATGGTGCAAAATGAAAACATGCCAAGGGGGAGTTTGATTGATGTAAATATCCTCCATCAAAATATTAATCGGATCATAAAAATTATGCAAGTTATTGCTCAAAAAGCATGGAGGGAAAAAATGAGAAAAAAGATTTAATTCCCCTTGACTAAAGTTGTCTTCCTCATCAACCTGACTAGGCCAATTGATTCTTTTCACTCCAGGAATGATGCATAAACCAAGTAGGGATGAATTATGAAATAAAATTGAGACTGAGATTAGACCCACTTGTTGTTCAAAAATGGAGAAACGATGAAATTGATCTTTATATACCTTTTCCAGCGATCAATGAGAAGGATTGAAAGATTGAAAAATATTATTCATCAAAGATGTCTGGAAAGGGAAATGAAAAGCTTTATCTCCACTCATGTGACAATGCTTAGACTCATGATTGAAAATCTCAAAAATAAAAATTTGACCAAACCACAAACCTAAAGAAACTCAAAAAGCTGGGATGGGAGGGTGGATTGAAAGTGTGTAGTTTCTCCCAGATGGCTTAGATTGATTAACCTTGAAATTTGACAAAAGGGGAAAAACTTATTGCGAGCACCCAACCCCAAAAATTGAAATAAGTTATCCTCATAAAAAATTGAATTGGGAAAAATATCAATATCGGATGAGTTAAGTGAAGGATTGTTTCCGAGCTTCCCACAAACATTAAGATATTGGTTTGAGGATTCTATTAAAGAAAGCTTGTTATCACACAACTTGTAGTTGCCCCTAGAGGTATCCCATCCGGGACGGTAGAGGAGGCAGGCAACTAAAGAGGTGACCCAAGAGATGCCACGGTTCCCAATGCAAAGTGGGAGTCACATCAACCGAGGCACTCTTCGCTTTAGGTCAAGGTGTAACTAGACCAAGGGGGAGACCCTATACCCCAATCACAGTTGATTGGACCCAAACAAAGGTTTCTTAGGGTAGGTAAGCAATGAGTTACGGTAACCAATGCAAGGCTAAGTGGACCTAAGGATTAAGGTATGGTTGAGGGAGGTGTAAGCGATTGTTAATGTTTCAACCTATGTATGGTCTAGGCCACATGATGGGGTATGATGACAAAGTATAGTACCATGTGTTTGCACAAGTGGGTCTAGTTTTCTTGGGAAGTGTGAAGTGGTTCTAGTTAGGCCCACAAGGTGAAGTTAGATGTGAGGTAGGTACTATAGGTTATATGTAGGCTAGATCTATGAGTTGAAATTGATTTCAAGGATACCCATGTGCTAGATCTAGGATTTGACACCAATCCCAAGGAGTGCGACTTGCTTGGTGATGGACTAGTGCCTTGTTAAGTGGGCTAATGGGGTCAAGAAGGATGTCAAAGTGTAGATCGGGACACCTAGAAGCCAAGTCAAGTGGTTTGGATGAGATCCAATGGTTGGATCTTACTAGATCTAGGTTTTTAAGTGATGACCAAAAGTGGACCACAATCCCTTAAAACAAGGAATGCAATCCCCAAGGCAGATCTTGACAAACAGACAGTGTAAACCTAGGTTTCAAGGCATGGGCATTCCAAATCTCTGAAAATCTCAAACACCCACTTCCTAGAAGTGGTCCAACTCAAATCTTCAAGGGGGTGCGATTTGCTCAAGGAGGGTCCAAAAATGGGTTGTGGTGGACCAAATCAAGTCCAATGGCCACCAAAATGTAGATCCGGGATGTTAGTACCCCGATCTATGTTCCTTCAAAGTTTCAAGTGAATCTAATGGCTAGATCTTAGTAGATCTAAGTTTTAAGATGCCAAGAAGGTCAAAAGGGGGTTTCAACCCCTTAAAACATGGAGAGATGTCCACAAGGTAGTTTTCACCAAAGTAAAGATATGGGTATAGGTTATCAAATGTCTAGATGTCAAATCAAGTGGGATCTCACCTACCCATGTGCTAGATCTAACCCAACAAGCTTCTCTTAGTAAAATCGATTTAGGCTCAAGAAGGCTTTTTGCATTGAAAAGTGTGTCAATTTTTAGCCAATCACCACCAAACTATAGATCCAACTAGGGGTGGATCCTATAGAGGTGGGTTTTTAATATCTTTTCAAATGCAAGGCTAGATCTAAGTAGATCTAAGAAATACCAAAATTGGGGTTTTGATTTAATTAGGGTTTTATGACCAATGAAGATAGAATGGATGAAAGAGGCACATACCTTGTAGATCTTACCTCAATTGCTTATGGCCACCTTGCAAGTTGATAGCATTCTCCTATGTGTATATTCAAGAGTGAGATCCAAGTGCTCCAACCAAATCGCCCTTCTCCAAGATAGCCAAATTGTCCTCCTCCTACAAGACAAGATCAAAGAAACAAGTCAAGCAAGATGATTATGAAAATGGTAGAAAGATGTAATAGAAAGCATCAACTATGTCACGAAGATACAATAATGATACTCCCTATCACAAGATCAACCCAAGAGAGAATATGTGGATCCCTCCAACAATAACCCTCATGAAGTCGCCCTCCTCTCTCCAATTCGACTTTCCTGTCAAAGGTTAGCAAAAACACCAAAATCCACAATGATACATAGAAGAGATACTGTATATTCAATATGCAAGAGAATCCACAATGCAAGAGAGATGTGCTCCACAAAAAATCTTCTATTCCAATATTCCAGAGCTCCAAAGGTGAGCTTTACAATGGGGGGTCTCCTCCTTATATAGGATAATAAAGACCAAAACCCTATACCACTCTACAATACTACATCAAATGAGTGGTTGAGATTATAAGATCTCATCATACAATCAATGGCTAGGATGAATCCATAACAATATATCACATGGATCACTCAACATAACAATAGCGCCCTCACTAAATGGTACAATGGAGGGTGACGTCATCCCACTAGAGGGGTAAAAAGTACAACAATCCACCTCATGATGACTAGGACATGATAAAATAAGCTCATGGTGGGGCTAGGAGGTATTAATCCTTACTAGCTCATCCCCAAGGCACAATAAAATAATAAAATATGTCCAATATAATAAAAATGACCAAAACTGTCCTCAGAATCCATGACAGTCAAGCAGTAAATGTCCTCCTGTGATCAATCCGGGCATACCCACATGGTGAAAACTGACTGGAAGATAGTGATGCCATCCTGGAAGACCTCTGTGAAGACCAAATGCCAAAACCTTGCCTCAATTGCCCAAATCGATTTCCTCAGTGACCATTTTATCCCATTTTTTAACTGCCTCGGGAACTGTGAAAGTGCCAAAACTGCCTCCTAGGGTGCTAGCGCTGTCCATCTAAGCCCACCAGGCTCTCCGGGAGGGGGGATAAATGGTAATAACAAGTGGCTGGACCACCCCCTCCATCATCAGCGCCCTAGGTGAACTGGCCTCTCGGGGCCCCTGCTGCTCAGGCTGGGAAATCAACCCCAAATCTGGTCAACAAGTGTAAAACTGCATCAATCACTGTCAGAAGTGCCCGAAACTGAAAGATAAGTGTCTCAATGGATCCAGAAGACCCAAATCCACTAGGAATGAGTACTCATACACCTTGGGTTGCCCTAATGGGCCAGCTGTAGGGTCCACCATATATGGACAATGTATAATCTGCTGATCTGAAATAATAATAAACCTGCTGAACTGGATCAAACATCATCTGCATCATATGTCCATCATATGATATCATCATCAAACATGTGGGACCATAAATCATCATCAATAATCATCCATACATGGTCCACATCATCACGAATCCCAAGAATATATAATCAAGGATACATCACATCAGTAGACTAAGACAATGTATCTCTAATCATTCCCACAGCTAAGCTCAAAGTATAAATTCCATTCAGTGGCATTAATCAAGTTAACATATTCCGTGGTTATATAAAATTACTCGCACAATAGTTCAAATGACAAACTCACCCATTGGACATGTTCAAACTGCTAGTGAAGGATGAAGGCTAGGAGCAAGGTTGGGCCAAGGGTTTGACTTGTCTAACTTAACTCAAAAATACTTTGGACTGGGAGAAGGGGGAGGCTACAAACTCTGTGCTGGACAAAAGAACACGGGGGATGGCTGTGCCTCACAAATGGATAAGTTGTTTAGAGAGTGCTTATTCAACTTAGGCATCATGTCTACATCAAGTTGATCCAGGTTCATTAGGATCATTCAATTTTATTTCCATGGCCTTTTTGGCCTACATAACCCTTCGGATTTCAGATGTGCTGAGAAGCACAACTAGTTGCAGCTTGCATCCAGGGCATGTTTTTCATAATTTATACAAGGTCAGCAATTGTTTAGATATAGCTTTTAAGAACTATTGCTTTTTGGACCTTTCTTATACTCTTCGAGGAGTATTTTTTAGCTTTTCACTGCTCTTGCCCTTTTTGTTTCCATGGGCGAATTTTTTAGTTTCCATAGGTAGAACATGAGCTTCAGTTTTAGCCAACAACATCTCAAGTGACTAGGGGGAGTTCGAGCCAATGCCAAACATCGGGACAACCGACCAGAATGATTTAGGCCTACAATCCAACTCACCAAAGGCAAGTTCTGTCACCAACTCAGAGCCGAGACACTGAATAAACAGGGATGCGGTCCAAACACAGAGGTAGAAAAATGGGGAAGTCCTCAGTATCAGAAAGTCAAATGAGACATGTCAGGGTTTAAAGTCAAACAGGAAGGTCATGTATGGATGGAGACAAGTGAATATGGAGCCTACACTAGCAGACAACTGGTGTCGGGGAAAGACCATGTCTATGTAAGGTGAAATACCAGTAAGTTTTGTTAAATGACCTAAAAGTGCAAGCAATTGTCCATTTTATGATTTACAGTTCATTTTAAATAGTTTGCCACATCAGGAATAATATACCAAGCACATGCTATGATCATGACTAAATCAACAAGATAATAATCCACAGTCAGTGAGAACATATCCATAGATCATACAACATCATCAAAATAATAATCATCATGTATCATCTGAAACACATCTAAAGTACATCTCTAGGCACTGAACTGAAACTGTAATGGGATAAGTGGTCACATCAGTCATCAAATCTGAACTCTCAAGGCTCAGCCTTGACACAAGGTCATAACATCTGAATAATGTACTGCTCTGATCATGAGTGATCCAAAATATATAGCCATGCTCTGGAAATAAAGGAAGCTCTGGAATGTGCAGATATCTGCTGTACAAGAATAGTAGCCCTGCTACTATGGTGTGATAACATCTGGCTCCAGCTGGGACAAGTGCTCTAAGGGAGAGAGCGCTTGAGAACCTCAGAATCTCTGGTCTCGAACTGCTCTGCATCAATCTTCAATCCAGCACTGCACCATCCTTCCTTTCAGCTTTTATCTTGCACCTGTTCCTGCTCTCACAAACACTAGAATACCATCATGGAGCATGTATGGGACAAATATAAAATAAAACTGAAAACTAATCTACAACATAAACTGAAAATGCGTCAAAATATAAATTTAAACTAACATGGCATATATTATTATCATTTATCATTTTTATTTACTGTGCAGGAGGACAAGAGTACTTTTTTAATCAGGAAATCTCAACTTGCACAGGCAGCCAACAATATAAATGCTAACTATAATTTCTTAAATGTATGCAGGAGAAGAGACAAGCTTAGGAAGGAGCAAGACTCAACTCAGGCAGAAACAAGAAAAAGGACAATACTCGGCACACAGAAAAAGAAAAATCACACAAATCCTACTGCTCAAGTGAGCTTATTCAGAACCTACCTACTCTAAACAGGCAAGGCAAGGTAAGGAAGGTCAGGGATGATAATCCCTTAGCTCCCTTTTATTGATAGGGAGTAAGATGCGTTGGCCAGTCCCAGTGGTGAGAAAACACATCTCATCAATGCAGCGCTCAACAGTAAGTGGTCCAACCCAAAAGTCACCTGATCCCCTAGATCGTATATAAAATAAATCATTAGGTATTACAACCTTATCACCAATTTCGAACCTTTGGTGATTTACAGATTGAGGGATGACTTTAATAACATGTTCAGGAAAAGGTTGGATATCAGAAGTGCATTGAGGTTGAGGTGTAACTATACTTGAATTCCTATTAGGAGGAATTTCATCAAATCTGGGAGGTCCACCGTCTAAAGGTACAACTACGCTACCAATCAAGACTTCTCCTACAGTTCCCCTAGGAGGACTTTCTTCTAGTGGGTGAATGATACTTTTTTGTGTTTCCCTTATGGTCAAAAGGTCAGTATCAACATCCTCATTCACTTCAGCTTGGGTTAAGGGTGGAGGGCTTTGATTTTCACTACTTCCGCTACTACCCTCTCCTGATGGGATAGGAATGGTCATGTTCTCTAAAAATGCCAAATGGTCATCAGAAATGGGACTATGAACTGTGCTAGGTGCACTGTGATTCCTCGTATCCAAAGGTGTTGGTGAAGAATAAAGTGTGTCTGTGGAATCAATATCCTCTTCACCACTAGGTAACTCACTAGGTAGAAGGAAACTAGGGTAATAAGGAGGTAAGTGTGAGTCAGTGGCTTCTTCTTGAAAAAGGGCTAGATTGTTCAAAGAAAAGTCTTCCTCAGGGGCATCATGGATCAAGGCATGTTCTTGCCAACTCATAGAGTTGTCATTCACTTGCCTCAAAACCCCATCCTCTAAGGACAAATGGGACAAATGATCAGGCACATCCGAAAAGTGATAATCAACTAGTTCTTCATCATTCCCCTCGGGTGAGGGCAGGTGTGTTCCTTCATTGTTATTTGTCCAAGGAGTGATGTGAGGTAAGCCTTGTCTTCCTCTTTCTGTGTTAAGGTCAACTAGGAAAAGCCACTCATGTACAGTCCTAGGTATATACTCACCCCTTCTAATTTGATCAAAGTTATCTTCCGAAGTGTTTAGCCGAGTAGGATGTGCAGGTTGGTCAACGTTTGGCCCTACACTATTGGGTTGGTTCGAGGTCCTAAGGTTTTCTGATACTACACCCCGAATGGACTGGGGGTCAACCTCAATAATTCTTTCTTCTTCCATGCTAGGATCATCATCATGACCACCCATGACCATAAAGATACCCTCAGGTAATAACTCACCCTCACCAAAAGTGTTTCTCACACCATCCTCATAATTCTCAAGATGCCCATCATAAAATGGCTCCCGATACACCCTAACCAAAGACCCATCAGAGTTGGGGATGGTAGCATATGATAAGTCCATCTGAAGATGTCCCCCTAGCCCAGCGGACCACTTCCTACAAAGGAGCATGCCATAGGCTGGAGGGAGATCTATGACTACTATATCCATAAGCATAGATATGTCGGGGCATGAAAACAGGTTAGCTCTCAGGTTTTTGATCAAGCCAAAGACTTTGACTGGTTTAGAGTCAATCCCACAAACGTTCCCATAAGGTCTAGTTATCTTTAGTCCCATAGCTTCCATGACTTGTAAAGGCATCACATTCATGGAGGCACCAGAATCCAACATACAGTTATGAAGAAGGATATCACCTATGCGTAGTGTAAGGTAAAATGGTTGATGACCCCCATTCTTCCTCTCATATAGGGCAGTTTGGATGTTAATGGGAGGGTCGTCCTCTTCATCAACCACATCACAAGGTGCTGGGTTTTGAGAAGATGAATCCTCACCACTAGTCGTGGCTGTCTCAGGGATACTTTCGAAAAACTCTACTACTTGCTCCTTTATTGAAGGGATTTTCATTAACTCAGTGAGTGGAATGTTATGCATAACTTTGTCTAACTCTCTTTCGATATTGATATCGAAGTCATACTCAGGCAAAGGGACTGGCTCACTCCCTGGATTAGGAAACTCTTTGCTTTTCTTTTCGCTAAAAGGGATAGGCTTTGGGCCATCCTTTCTTCGTTGATAAGTTTTATAAGGAGCTTGGTCATTGTTAACTTGTTCAGTAGTATAGATGGGACCACTAGGGTTGGTTTCTTCTATGGTGTCTTCTTCATGATCAATCAAGATTCTTCCAAAGTCTTTGTCAAATTTTAAGTCATCAACCCAATTAATGTTCTTTGGAGAATCCGGAGTATCATCACCATGGGTGGTATACTCAGGATCTTCCAACTTTTGCTCTTCAGACCAGTTTATGATAGGAGGTTCTTGATTCATAGGGTTTCTTCTATCACCTTCATTAGGTTTCTTTTGTTCATTCCAATAAGGTTTAGGACCATAGGGCTGCCTATATCTATCCCCTTCTCTGTTCTTGGCTAGGTCCCTAGTTAGGAGAGTTAAGTTTTTCATCATTTCATGCATACTCTCCATCATTTCATTGGGATCTTTGCTAGGTTCCTTACTCTTCTTAAACTTAGGCTCAGATCTAGAGGAAGAAGGTCCACTAATTAGGTCAAAGAAGTTTTGTTTTCCCATGGAGGCAGCATTTGCCTCAGCTTTCTTGGCATTGTCTTGGGCTTCCTTCAAATTATTAGGGTCTTTGTCCTTTAGGTGGTAACCCAGGTAACCTTCATAAGCATTAAGGTAATGGATCAAGATGGCTTGGTCAAGGGGCCTTATGTTACTTGGGATGTTGGCAACAGTCCTATCGAAGCGTTGGTTAAACTCATGGACAGACTCATTCTCTTTCTTTTTGATGTCAAAAAGTTGGTGTAAAAGGAAACGCCCATCTAACTTGACTGACCACTCTTGCTTGAGTTTATCGGTGAATACATCATACCCATTGATTGATGATGCAGGCAAGCGGTCAAACCATTTGCGAGCATCACCCTCCAAGGATGCAAAGAGACCCCTAATAAACACATCCTCTTTTTCAGCCCCATATGCTTCCATATGAGCCCAAACATTGTCTATGTGGTCCTCAATAGAGGTGGCACAGTTGCCATTGAATTTTGGGATCTTTTCAAAGTACTTGTCTGGCATACTATGGGGAGCGCCCAAGATCTGAGAAAAGTCTAAGGGAGAAGCTCTAGCCTTATAACCAAAAGCACGAGCAACAGGAGGGTTGTTTTGGTTGTTGATACCGGAGTTTGACTGACCTTGCCCTGCCATTGGATTGATTGGGCTTGAACTAGAGCTGTGATTAGGTGATAAAGGAGGAACCGGATTGAACAAAGGGGATCCTAAGATACGGTTTGGAGAACCTGAGTTAACAAGTTTCCACAAGAAGTTAGTTGATTGGGTTTTAGGATCTCTTTTGTGATATGTGAGTGGGGTTCCTTCCCAATGATTTGATTTACTTCGTGTGTTGTAAGGATGACTATGAGCTCGTTCCTCAGCGGAGTCACGATTAGGAGTCGCCAGGTAGATTTTTAGGCTCTACTACCAAGAGATATGTCGTTTGTAGTGCAGAGAGATAGTGAGACACAAAGGTGTGTTGAACCAAGGTAGGCCCCTACCTCCCCGGCAACGGCGCCAAAAATGTTAATGTTGGCAAAGAGAACGGGAGGAGAGGTTTGAAAAATATATGTCGAACCAGGGTAGGCCTCTACCTTCCCCGGCAACGGCGCCAAAAATGTTATCACACAACTTGTAGTTGCCCCTAGAGGTATCCCATCCGGGACGGTAGAGGAGGCAGGCAACTAAAGAGGTGACCCAAGAGATGCCACGGTTCCCAATGCAAAGTGGGAGTCACATCAACCGAGGCACTCTTCGCTTTAGGTCAAGGTGTAACTAGACCAAGGGGGAGACCCTATACCCCAATCACAGTTGATTGGACCCAAACAAAGGTTTCTTAGGGTAGGTAAGCAATGAGTTACGGTAACCAATGCAAGGCTAAGTGGACCTAAGGATTAAGGTATGGTTGAGGGAGGTGTAAGCGATTGTTAACGTTTCAACCTATGTATGGTCTAGGCCACATGATGGGGTATGATGACAAAGTATAGTACCATGTGTTTGCACAAGTGGGTCTAGTTTTCTTGGGAAGTGTGAAGTGGTTCTAGTTAGGCCCACAAGGTGAAGTTAGATGTGAGGTAGGTACTATAGGTTATATGTAGGCTAGATCTATGAGTTGAAATTGATTTCAAGGATACCCATGTGCTAGATCTAGGATTTGACACCAATCCCAAGGAGTGCGACTTGCTTGGTGATGGACTAGTGCCTTGTTAAGTGGGCTAATGGGGTCAAGAAGGATGTCAAAGTGTAGATCGGGACACCTAGAAGCCAAGTCAAGTGGTTTGGATGAGATCCAATGGTTGGATCTTACTAGATCTAGGTTTTTAAGTGATGACCAAAAGTGGACCACAATCCCTTAAAACAAGGAATGCAATCCCCAAGGCAGATCTTGACAAACAGACAGTGTAAACCTAGGTTTCAAGGCATGGGCATTCCAAATCTCTGAAAATCTCAAACACCCACTTCCTAGAAGTGGTCCAACTCAAATCTTCAAGGGGGTGCGATTTGCTCAAGGAGGGTCCAAAAATGGGTTTTGGTGGACCAAATCAAGTCCAATGGCCACCAAAATGTAGATCCGGGATGTTAGTACCCCGATCTATGTTCCTTCAAAGTTTCAAGTGAATCTAATGGCTAGATCTTAGTAGATCTAAGTTTTAAGATGCCAAGAAGGTCAAAAGGGGGTTTCAACCCCTTAAAACATGGAGAGATGTCCACAAGGTAGTTTTCACCAAAGTAAAGATATGGGTATAGGTTATCAAATGTCTAGATGTCAAATCAAGTGGGATCTCACCTACCCATGTGCTAGATCTAACCCAACAAGCTTCTCTTAGTAAAATCGATTTAGGCTCAAGAAGGCTTTTTGCATTGAAAAGTGTGTCAATTTTTAGCCAATCACCACCAAACTATAGATCCAACTAAGGGTGGATCCTATAGAGGTGGGTTTTTAATATCTTTTCAAATGCAAGGCTAGATCTAAGTAGATCTAAGAAATACCAAAATTGGGGTTTTGATTTAATTAGGGTTTTATGACCAATGAAGATAGAATGGATGAAAGAGGCACATACCTTGTAGATCTTACCTCAATTGCTTATGGCCACCTTGCAAGTTGATAGCATTCTCCTATGTGTATATTCAAGAGTGAGATCCAAGTGCTCCAACCAAATCGCCCTTCTCCAAGATAGCCAAATTGTCCTCCTCCTACAAGACAAGATCAAAGAAACAAGTCAAGCAAGATGATTATGAAAATGGTAGAAAGATGTAATAGAAAGCATCAACTATGTCACGAAGATACAATAATGATACTCCCTATCACAAGATCAACCCAAGAGAGAATATGTGGATCCCTCCAACAATAACCCTCATGAAGTCGCCCTCCTCTCTCCAATTCGACTTTCCTGTCAAAGGTTAGCAAAAACACCAAAATCCACAATGATACATAGAAGAGATACTGTATATTCAATATGCAAGAGAATCCACAATGCAAGAGAGATGTGCTCCACAAAAAATCTTCTATTCCAATATTCCAGAGCTCCAAAGGTGAGCTTTACAATGGGGGGTCTCCTCCTTATATAGGATAATAAAGACCAAAACCCTATACCACTCTACAATACTACATCAAATGAGTGGTTGAGATTATAAGATCTCATCATACAATCAATGGCTAGGATGAATCCATAACAATATATCACATGGATCACTCAACATAACAATAGCGCCCTCACTAAATGGTACAATGGAGGGTGACGTCATCCCACTAGAGGGGTAAAAAGTACAACAATCCACCTCATGATGACTAGGACATGATAAAATAAGCTCATGGTGGGGCTAGGAGGTATTAATCCTTACTAGCTCATCCCCAAGGCACAATAAAATAATAAAATATGTCCAATATAATAAAAATGACCAAAACTGTCCTCAGAATCCATGACAGTCAAGCAGTAAATGTCCTCCTGTGATCAATCCGGGCATACCCACATGGTGAAAACTGACTGGAAGATAGTGATGCCATCCTGGAAGACCTCTGTGAAGACCAAATGCCAAAACCTTGCCTCAATTGCCCAAATCGATTTCCTCAGTGACCATTTTATCCCATTTTTTAACTGCCTCGGGAACTGTGAAAGTGCCAAAACTGCCTCCTAGGGTGCTAGCGCTGTCCATCTGAGCCCACCAGGCTCTCCGGGAGGGGGGATAAATGGTAATAACAAGTGGCTGGACCACCCCCTCCATCATCAGCGCCCTAGGTGAACTGGCCTCTCGGGGCCCCTGCTGCTCAGGCTGGGAAATCAACCCCAAATCTGGTCAACAAGTGTAAAACTGCATCAATCACTGTCAGAAGTGCCCGGAACTGAAAGATAAGTGTCTCAATGGATCCAGAAGACCCAAATCCACTAGGAATGAGTACTCATACACCTTGGGTTGCCCTAATGGGCCAGCTGTAGGGTCCACCATATATGGACAATGTATAATCTGTTGATCTGAAATAATAATAAACCTGCTGAACTGGATCAAACATCATCTGCATCATATGTCCATCATATGATATCATCATCAAACATGTGGGACCATAAATCATCATCAATAATCATCCATACATGGTCCACATCATCACGAATCCCAAGAATATATAATCAAGGATACATCACATCAGTAGACTAAGACAATGTATCTCTAATCATTCCCACAGCTAAGCTCAAAGTATAAATTCCATTCAGTGGCATTAATCAAGTTAACATATTCCATGGTTATATAAAATTACTCGCACAATAGTTCAAATGACAAACTCACCCATTGGACATGGTCAAACTGCTAGTGAAGGATGAAGGCTAGGAGCAAGGTTGGGCCAAGGGTTTGACTTATCTAACTTAACTCAAAAATACTTTGGACTGGGAGAAGGGGGAGGCTACAAACTCTGTGCTGGACAAAAGAACACGGGGGATGGCTGTGCCTCACAAATGGACAAGTTGTTTAGAGAGTGCTTATTCAACTTAGGCATCATGTCTACATCAAGTTGATCCAGGTTCATTAGGATCATTCAATTTTATTTCCATGGCCTTTTTGGCCTACATAACCCTTCGGATTTCAGATGTGCTGAGAAGCACAACTAGTTGCAGCTTGCATCCAGGGCATGTTTTTCATAATTTATACAAGGTCAGCAATTGTTTAGATATAGCTTTTAAGAACTATTGCTTTTTGGACCTTTCTTATACTCTTCGAGGAGTATTTTTTAGCTTTTCACTGCTCTTGCCCTTTTTGTTTCCATGGGCGAATTTTTTAGTTTCCATAGGTAGAACATGAGCTTCAGTTTTAGCCAACAACATCTCAAGTGACTAGGGGGAGTTCGAGCCATTGCCAAACATCGGGACAACCGACCAGAATGATTTAGGCCTACAATCCAACTCACCAAAGGCAAGTTCTGTCACCAACTCAGAGCCGAGACACTGAATAAACAGGGATGCGGTCCAAACACAGAGGTAGAAAAATGGGGAAGTCCTCAGTATCAGAAAGTCAAATGAGACATGTCAGGGTTTAAAGTCAAACAGGAAGGTCATGTATGGATGGAGACAAGTGAATATGGAGCCTACACTAGCAGACAACTGGTGTCGGGGAAAGACCATGTCTATGTAAGGTGAAATACCAGTAAGTTTTGTTAAATGACCTAAAAGTGCAAGCAATTGTCCATTTTATGATTTACAATTCATTTTAAATAGTTTGCCACATCAGGAATAATATACCAAGCACATGCTATGATCATGGCTAAATCAACAAGATAATAATCCACAGTCAGTGAGAACATATCCATAGATCATACAACATCATCAAAATAATAATCATCATGTATCATCTGAAACACATCTGAAGTACATCTCTAGGCACTGAACTGAAACTGTAATGGGATAAGTGGTCACATCAGTCATCAAATCTGAACTCTCAAGGCTCAGCCTTGACACAAAGTCATAACATCTGAATAATGTACTGCTCTGATCATGAGTGATCCAAAATATATAGCCATGCTCTGGAAATAAAGGAAGCTCTGGAATGTGCAGATATCTGCTGTACAAGAATAGTAGCCCTGCTACTATGGTGTGATAACAAAGCTCTTGATTGCTTTGATTCACTAACCCATCCTCATCATGAGATTTCTCTTCCATTGATTTATCATTAATTTTACATCATGATAATTCATCAGGGATCATATCTACCAACTCATTAACAACCACTTGATCATTTTGATCTTTAAATAGGCAATGATCAGATGAATCTTTTCAAAAGAAATTTTGTTGTTATCCCTATTTTCTTCTTCTTCAAGATTATGATCAGAAATATCATTAATTACACGAGGATTGTGAAAAGGGATCTCAAAAATATTTTCAGAAGATTCATTAATGGAAGACTCAACCATGGATACTTCTTGATGGAAATCATTTGTATCATCCCCTTCATCTGAGACTTCTTCAGGTAAAGATGACAAGACTCTGATAAGTTCCCCTCTTATGTCAAATTAAGCCAATAATCCTGAGGGATTGAAATTTGCTCACTGTCACTCATTACCTTCTCACAAGACTCAATTGGCTCAGGAAAAGAGGAATCAATTTGATAAGGAAAATCATTAGTTAATTCATTATCGGTATCTTGATCATCTTCATCAAGTTGGTTTTAATCAAGACACTCATTTTTTGACTGTTCTTCCATAGTTTCATTAATGTTTTCTCCCCACTCACTTATTAACAAATCCATGAACATGTCATACCCAGTGATGGATCCTGGCGCAAAATGGTCAAACCATAAGCGGGCATCCCCTTCTAGGGACGCACCGAGGGCTTGCATATAGACATCCTCACCATCAGCACCCAGAGATTCCATATAGTCCCAGAGGGCATCCAAATGATTTTCAATAGATGTTCCATTACTTCCATCAAAATGAGGCAACCTCCTGATGTATCCATTTGGCATAAGATGAGGTGCCCCATATATTTTTGAAAAATCAAAAGGGGATGGCTTGGGTTTCCTAAAGGTTCTAGTTGCTTGAGTTGAGTGAAAATCATTCACCAAAAGCCTTGGTTGGGTTTGATAATTTCTAATTGGTTCATATGGGATATTTGGGAAAAAAATTATTTGATGAATGAGGCGAATGATGGGTATCATAAGAATCTTGATATGCAGGTTCATACCCATAATTATTTTGATAATTATCCTCATACCTAAATCTCAAATTTCTTTCATTAATCTCTATTATAATTTTTAAATTTTGTTTAAGACCTCAAAGCAGATCTAGGTCCATTATGGATTAAAAATTTAAGATTCCCCAGGGGGTCTATACATGGGTTCGCTTCCCAGCAAAGTCACGATTTAAGATTTTAAGATTTATATGTTGGGTTCGTTCCTCAGTAGAGTCGCAGGGTGGAGTCGCTAGGTGAACCACACAAATAATTCACTGAAATGTTATATGTCATAGGAGAGGTGAGATGAGTGAATTAAGATGGTGATTGAAATAATTATGGAATTAGAAATGCAATCACCAAGGAAAAATACCGGATGCGATAAGATATGGATTAACACACGAACACTCGCAGACACCGAAGGGAAGCCTCTACCTCCCCAACAACGGCGCCAAAATGTTATCACCAATCTTGTAGTTGCCCCTAAAGATGGATCCAAGGTGGATGGTAGAGGGGATAGGCAACTAAAGTGGTGAACCAAGAGAGCCCTAGTTCCCAAATGGATGGTTGTCATGCCAACCAAGGCACTCTTCGCTTTTGCTATCAAAGCCAAGACATCAAGGGGGAGACCCAAATCTACTATCGCTCGATCATGATACTAAATGCTAAGACATGTCACAAGAATGAATATAAAAGCAATATAATTGTTATCACACAACTTGTAGTTGTCCCTAAAGGTATCCCATCTGGGACGATAGAGGAGATGGACAACTAAAGAGGTGACCCAAGAGATGCCACGGTTCCCAATGCAAGCTGGGAGTCACGTCAACCGAGGCACTCTTCACTTTAGATCAAGATGAATCAAGACCAAGGGGGAGACCCTATAGCCAATCAAAAGAGATTGGACCCAAACAATGGTTTCTAGGGACCCAAACAATGGTTTCTAGGGAAGTGTGAAAGATGAGTTACGGAAACCAATGCAAGGTTAGGTGGACCTAGAAGTTTAAGTATGGTTGAAAGAGGCTTTAAGGGATGACATATGTTTCAACCATTGAATGATTTAGGCCACAAGATGAGATCGAATAACAAGATCTAGTACCATGAAATACACAAGTGGGGCCCACTGCCTTGGGATATGGAGATGGTTCAAATGGGGCCCACAAGGTGAAGTTAAGGATGCAAATGGTACCAAGGGGTATACAAAGGATAGATCTATGGATCTATGATGAAATTAGAAATACCCACATATGGGATCTAGGAATTGACACAAATCCCAAGAAGTGCGATTTGCCTTAGGTGGACTAGTGCCTTGAAATGGATGGGCAAATTGAGTCAAAAAGATATCAAATTGTAGATTGGGACACCTAGGATGCAAATCAAGTGGGCTACCCAAGTTTTGATGGTTGGATCCTTCTAGATCTAATATTTCACTAGGTGACCTAAGTGGACAACAACCCCCAAAATGAGGAATGATATGCCCAAGGCAGAACTTCACAAAGTGAGATACTAGATATAGGTTTCAAGGTATGCTCTTTCCAAAACAAGTGGGATCTTAAACACCTAGTTTCTCAAAGTGGGACCACTCATTCACCCAAGAAGTGCGACTTTGCCCAAGGAGGGCTAAAAGCATGGAAAAGTGTGTCAAATCAAGGCCAATCCACACCAAACTATAGATCCGAATTGCCGTGGATGCTATAGAGGTGGGTTTTCACTATCTTACCCAAAGCCAAGCCAGATCCAAGTAGATCTAAGAAAAAGTAAAAAATGAGGGTTTTAATCAATTAAGGTTTTTATGATCTAGAATTCATGGATAAGCCAAGGAAGAAGAAGACCATACCTTTGGAGCATACCTGGATGAAGAGATGAATGCTAGTTGAGATGAGGATTACTTTTGCCAAAGATCAAATGAAGAATTTTGAAGCCCTCTTGCCAAATCGATTTTCTCCAAGCCACATGTGTGTCCCTCTAACCTGTCAAAACCAAGGAGCAAAGCATCAATCAATTTAACATATTGAAGGTAGATACAAGCAAGAGAGAGATAAGCAAAGAATAGTTGGTATAAAGACAAAACCACTCCCTCTTTAACCAAAACGTCCTCCTCCAAGCTTGAAGGGCAAGTCTCCCCACCAATTCGCACTTGTCAAAAACGTCCTCTTAACCTGTAAAAAAGTATGGCAAAATATGCAAGATAGCTACAAGAGATCCTTCAGTGCAATGGACAAAAGCATTTACAATCAAAGCAACCAACATCCACTCCAAGATCCAAGCATGTACTTTGAAAGATAGAAATTTTATTCCAAGAGCCAAAAGCCAAATTCTCTATATGATTTTACAATGAGGGGGTCTCCTCCTTATATAAGATAATAAAGACCAAAACCCTAAATCTCAAAACCACTTTTTGAAATGAGTGGTTGAGATTAAAAGATCTCAATATATGATCAATGGCTAAGATGAAACATAACAATATAACACATGGATCACTCAAATAATGATGATGTCATAGCTAAAAGATACTCATGGAGGGTGACGTCATCCACTAGAGGGGGCAAAAGTACATGGGCCCACCTCATATGACTAGGACATGACATATGGAGTACATGGTGGGGCTAGGAGGCATTAATCCTTGCTAGCTCATCCCCATCACACAATAAAATAATAAAATATGTCCAAAATAAATACAAATGATCAAATCTGTCCTCAAAATCTGTGAGAGACATGCAGTAAAAGGCCTGTTGTGGCCTCTATGGACCCCCCTGACTAATGAAAATTGGCTGGAAGATAGGGGGTTCACCCTGGAAGACCTCTCTGAAAACCAAGTGCCAAAGCCTTGCCTCAATTGCCCAAATCGAATTCCTCAGTGACCCTTTTATCCCATTTTTGGACTGCCTCGGTAACTGTGAAAGTGCTGAAACTGCCTCCTAGGGAACCTACCCTGTCAAACTGAGCCCACCAGGCTCTCCACAAGGGGGGGGGTATATGGTAATATCGAGTGGCTGGACCACCCCCTCCTCATACAACGCCCTAGGTGAACTGGCCTCTCATGGCCCCTACTACTCAGGCTGGGAAATTAGCCCCAAATCTGGTTAGCAAGTGGAAAACTACATCTATCACTGTCAGAAGTGCCCGGAACTAAATGATAAGTGTCTCATCAGATCCAAAAGACCCAAATCTACCAAGAAGGTATACTCATACACCATGGGTTGCCTTGATGGGCTAGCTGTAGGGTCCACCATATATGGATAGTGCATAATCTGATGATCTAAAGAAAAAATAAAACCTGTTGAACTGCATCAATCATCATCTGAATCATATGTCCATCATATAGTATCATCAAGAGTATGTGGTACCATCAATCATCATCAATAAGCATATATGGCCCACATCATCACGGATCCCAAGAAATGACCATAGTCAAACTAGGTTTGACTTGGTCAAAATATAACCAAGGATAAATCATATCAATAGACTAAGACATGTTCCTCTAATCATAATCACGGCTTAACTTAAAATATAACATCATTTAGTGGCATTAATCAGGTTAGCATATTCCATTTGTTATTTATGTTCACTTGCACAATAGCTTAAATGACAAACTCACCCATTGGACATGGTCTAACTGCTAGCTAAGGATGAAGGCTAGGAACAAGGTTGGGCAAAGGGGGTGACTTGTCTAAACTCAACTAAAAGATACTTTGGACTGGGAGAAAGGGGAAGCTACAAACTCTGTGTTGGACAAAATAAACACGGGGAATGGCTGTGCCTCACAAATAGGTAAGTTGTTTAGAGAGTGCTTATTCAACTTAGGCATCATGTCTACTTTTATAAAAGATGATCCAGTTTCATTAGGATCCATTGATTTCATTTCATGGCCTTTTTGGCCTACATAACCCTTCGGATCTCAGGTGTGCTGATAAGCACAACTAATTGCAGCTTGCATCCAGGGCATGTTTTACATATGTAAGGTCAGCAATTGTTTAGATATAAAATTTAAGAACCATTGCTTTTTGGACCTTTCTTATACTCTTCGAGGAGTATTTTTAGCAGTTCATCACTTTTGCCCTTTTTAGTTTCCATGGGCGAATTTACACAAGTTTCCATAAGTAGTACATGAGCTTTTAGTTTTAGACAACAACATCTCAAGTGACTAGGGGGAGTTCGAGCCAGTGCCAAACATCGGGACAACCGACAGGAATGATTTAGGCCTACAATCCAACTTACCAAAAGCAAGTTTTGTCACCAACTCAGAGCCGAGACACTAAACAAATAGGGATGCAGTCCAAACACAGAGGTAGTAAAAAAGGGAAGTCCTCAATATCAGAAAGCCAAGCAAGACAAGTCAAGGGTTAAGGCCAAATAAGGAAAATCATGGATGGATGGAGTCAAGTGAAAGTGGAACCTAAGCTAGCAGACAACTGGTGTCAAGAAAGACCATATCTATGCAAGGTAGTAAACCAGTGAGTTTTGTTAGACAACCTAAATGTGCAAGTAAAATGTCCATTTTAAATTATTATCAAGATAGTTCATTTTATAAAGTTTGCCACATCATGAATTATATACCAAGCTAATGCTGTGAACAAGACTAAAGAAACAAGATAATAATCCATAGTCAATGATCCTAAATCCATAGGTCATACAACATCATCACAAGAATAATCATCATATATCATCTGAAACACTGTTGCAATACATCTCTAAGCACTGAACTGAAATTGTATGGAATAAAGGGTCACATCAGTCATCAAATCTGAACTCTCAAGGCTCGGCCTTGACACCAGGGGTAACATAAGTCTGAATAATACACTGCTCTAATCATGAGTGATCTCAAAATACAAAGTCATCATAGCCAAGCTCTGGAAAAATCTAAGCTCTGGAATGTGCAGATATCTGCTAAGCAAGAATAGTAGCCCTGCTACTATGGTGTGATAACAATAACCATAACACAAAAAATATATCTGCTGAGTCATATACCTGAATGTACACAATCTGAAACCTCATATGTCCACTAAGAACCTACTGCTATAACTCTGGGCAATACCAATTGCTTTGTAGATGGCTAAATGGCTACATCAGTCCTCAAATCTAAGTATCCTGAGACTCAGTCATGGCATGGGAATATACTGTTGTCCATCATCAAATAGTGATCCATCATAGATGCTCATCTCAACATCTCATATGTAAGGGAACTGGCTGAGAAGTGTACTGGAACTTGAAAAATAGAATATAGTAGCCCAACTACTATGTATGTGATAACAAAGCCCTGAGGTTGATGTTTGGGGCTTCCAGGGGTGGATCACTAGGTCACATGACCCCAACCTTGATTTATCATTCCGATGACAGATTTTTCAGTATCGAGGCACATGTCTCTCCTCTAGGTCACCTCCCACACCCTCCTAACCCTCCAGCTCACCAGCGCCCTCTCTCCTTAGGGTCCTCTTGATGATGATGTCATCCTCCAGGCCAGGCTACAGTGCTTGATTAGGGGGAGAGTTGAGGGATTTTCACTACAGTTGGGGTTAGATGGGGCATGACGCCCCCCCCCCCCCTCGCGGTCTGGCCTTCAGAACGAACCAATATGCTCTTTTTTAGCCATTTTAGTCATGTGTGGGTAAATTCTAGGGAAAATGCCCCAAATTACCCATAGATTTGATTATTTTATATTATTATTGTTTTAATTTTAAGTTGACATTTATAATTTCAATCTGACATTTTAAAAGGGCATGTCGGCTTGGATATTTTTTTATTTTTGTAAAGTGAGTGTGAAAAGTATAAATACACTTCTCCTCACTTCATTTTAACATAACAACTTATGGGATAAAATTCATTATGCTACTCTTTTACCCTAGAAGGGCCTTATGAAGTGATGTGCACCTCTTGGAGAAATGATTCTTCTTGCTTTTGGATGAAGTTGGATGCTTTCTTTGTCTTGCTAATGCTTTGTGGATGCTAGAATGGTTGGAATAACTCATGCTCAAGTAAGTCTTTTACATTTTTAAGGTTTGCTTGATGAATAGTAGGTAAATTTTGCATCTTGAATGATTGAATGGTATCCCTAGGGCTACATTCTCTTTGAATAGGGCTTTTGCCTACTATTCTATCCTCATTGCATAGTAAAAACACTTCCAAAATGAGGTTTTTACAAAGTTTGGCCTTGGATCTCCAACTTTGCCTTAATCTAAGGTCTTGAAACCAACCCTAGAGGTTGTTTCAATAAGCCCTAACCTAGTAGCAAGGAGAATTACCTCAAAGAGGAAGGTTTGTCACCTTCCTCTAACGCTAGGGTTTGGGGTAACATCCATTAAAACCCTAAGTTATCAACTTTTACTAAATTTTCTTGCATTTTCATGGTAGAATTAGGGTTAGAATTAGATCTGCAATTTTATGACAAAAACCCTAAAAATAAAAATAAAAATAAATTCAAATTTTGGGCATCCCTAAAATTTCGGCCCTCCCTCCTGCAAATTCGACCTGGCCTTTAAAGCCATAGAAACCCTAAAACGAAATTCCACAAGGCCTAAAAACCCTAAAAATTGAAAATTTCTATAAAATCCTTAAAAAACCCTAAAAACAGTCCTAAAAATCTAGCCTGAAACCTAACTCATTCCTTTCCTCTCCTTTTCTCTCCTTTTCCTTCTACCTGTCTCTTCTATCCCTTCTTCTCCTCCTCCTCTTCTTCCTCCCTTTTTCTTCCCTTCTTTCTTCTCCTTTTTTCCCTTCTCTTCCTCCTCCTTTTCTCCTCTTTTCCTCACCCTTCGTCCTTGTTTTTGAGCCTGTTATCACCAAACTTGTGGGTGCCCCTTGAGATGGATCCAAGATGGATGGCAAAAGGGAAGGACAACCAAAGAGATGCAACCAAGATGGCCTCGACTCCCAATGGATGGTTGTCACGCCAATCGAGGCAATCTTCACTTTATGTTATCTAGCCCAGGACAACAAAGGGGGAGACCCAAATCTACTCCCGACAGGAGAGATCAGACCAAGACACCAGATCAAATCAGATATGAGTGAAGTACATAAGGTGTATGGTAAACCCTAGATCTATGGATGGAGTCACAAGGTGATTAATAGGTTGGATCAAGGGGTTTAGACAATGTAGATTTGGTCCAACATGTTTATGCAAGTGACTTATGAGATTTGGAATGAGATCTAGGATTAAGGTACTAGTCAATTGTGACAAAATCCACTGCCTTGGGAACCATGTCCAATGCAGGGTAGTTAAGGACCAAATTGGGGCTAACCATTACCAAAGATGAGCTTGATGGATAGATGTGACAGTGTTTAGGTGGTCAAGCATACAAGACAAAGATCAAACCCTAGCTAACCCAACAATCCAGAAAGTCAATTTAGCTTGGAGAAGATTAGTGCCCTGGGAAATGGGCCAAATGGAGTCGGATGTCCACCAAATTATAGATCAGGGATGTTGAGGTGTCAAGCTAGGTGGATCTTGAAAATTAGGGTCATCCAATGGCTAGATCACAGTAGATCTGAGATTGAAATGTGACACAAAGTGACCCAAGTGGGGCTCAACCCTCAAAATGAGGAATGGGGCCCACAAGGTGAAAATCACTAAAGAGACACAGTAGGGGTAGGTTATCAAATGTGTAGATCAAGGATCAAGTGGGATCTCACCTGCCCAGGTGCTAGATCATATCAAACTCACCTGTCCAAGAAGTGCGACCTCACTCGGAGAGGCTAATTTGCTTTGGGAAATGGGTCGGATGAAGGCCAATCCACACCAAACTATAGATCCAAATTGTCGTGGATGCTATAGAGGTGGGTTTTAAATATTATACCCAAAAGCCAAGTAGATCTTGCTAGATCTGAAAAAATGTAAAATGAGGGTTTTGAAATTATGAGGGTTTGAAGCATTTAAACAAATGGATAGATCATGGAGAGAGAAATTACCTTGAGATCATACCTGAGTGTTGGAATGAGATGCCTTGTTGTTGAGGAAGACTCCCGCGGAAATCAAATGAGAACTTGTTGAATTGCTTGCCGAAATGATGCCCTAGCCCACAAGTGCGACCTCCTCTACCTGTCAAACCAAGGAAAGCAATTTCAATCAGTCAGATCAAGTATGGGGGAAATACAAGTAAAATGCAATGATAACATGAAATAGGAGGTTCTGGGGCAGTAATACTCCCTATTACCAATGAAGAGATCCAAAGAAGAAGTAGGGAGGGTCCTCCCCTACCAATACATCCTCCATAAACCAAATCGGCCTCCACCTGTAGATGCAAAAACATGGTACAAATACATAGCAAGACAAAATCTCCAAGAAACCAGTGCAAAGGAAGAATCAACGAACGAACTCCAAAAGCATTCACCACAACACAACAGATAGATGCAATAATAATTCTCTATTCCAATAATCCAGAGCCAAAAGTCCCCTTTACAATGAGAAGCACTCTCCTTTAAATAGGAAGGAGTGAGTCCACAATCTAACCACTTTTTGAATGAGTGGTTAAGATTAAACGATCAAAAGATCTAATCAATGGTTGAGATGAGCTCAACCATACAATACATGGATCAATAATAAAATATAAAAATAAGTGGACAAAATCGCCCTAGGAGAGGGGATCCCACCAAATCATGATGACAAAATAGTAGATCTAGCTTATGGTGGGTCCAAGGGGTAATTTTAAACAACCTTGGTCAATCCCCATAGCACAATATCAATAAAATAGTCACCAAAGTACCAAATCGTGCCTCCATGGACAAATCGTGAGCCTTATGAGGCTCCAAAATGTTGAAATTTTGTCAAGTTAGGGTTTTGTACAGAAAAATAACAATTCATCATAATCTAATGCAGAAAATACATTTAATAAACATTTCCAAATATCGAATATTAAATAGTGCAGTAGTAAAAACTATCATAACATAAATTTCATGTCTTTAGCACTCTCAGGTTACTGTGTTAAAGTATTTTTAACACTACCCGTTAGGTCACTGTGCTAAGTTAATCTTCAGCAGCATGTAACGTAGAATAACTAAATTTAACCACATAATAATAAAAGAGAAGATGCTTACTTGTGTGTGGGACCCTTCCTATAAAATACTCAGAAGAATTACTTACTTTCATAAACACTATGCCTCTAAGAGGCCAGTCAAATCTGGAAACTATCAGACCTCACAGCCAACACAGAATGCACCAAGCAAATCAGATAAGCCAACAGGGCTCACGGCCCCTACAATCATGCACTCAGCAAGCTACGGCCTTATCCATTAGGGCTTAGAAACACTCCAACAGGTAACAGCAGATCGGATTACGTCCAAGGCAAATCGGGTCATATCTCAGGCACAAACAGAAAAGCAAGCCTGAGAACAGCATAGCCATGGAGAAACAAACTCGTGAACATGCTAACCGTGGAGAAGCAAGCCCGTGAACAGGCTGCCGGTGAAAAAGTAGATCTGTGAACAAGGTGACGGTGAAGAGAGAACCTGAGAGAAAAAAAAATAACTCCTTAAAGAGTGAGACCGTAAACACAAAAAAAGATCCATGAATTTTCAAGATCGTAAAACATGAATGAGAGATGAAGTTTAGTCTTCATTTAAATAGAAAACTAAATGGTCCAAGTCTTAAGTTGAAAAATCAAAACAAGGAAATATTATTAATATAATTATTAAAATAAAATAAAGTGACATGGGTGTGAACCACCTTTTGATAATAATAAAGTCACAAAATAAAAGAAATAAAAATTAAAAGCTAAAGGTAAAAAGTAAGGAATACAAATAAAGTAAATAAGAATAAAATAAAATAAAAAATAATAGGACCTCATAAAGTGGACAAACATCCATAAGATTAAAATAGCAAGGCTGGTATAAATAAAGGTGGGTCAATGACCCTATAAAAAAATACCAAAAGGCTAATAAACAATAAGGTGCAAGTACCAAAAGTTAATCAACCAAAGTGGAGAAGGTCCAACCAATCATCTCTCTCTCAAATGTACAAATGTTCCATATAACCTGAAAGTTCATCATCATTGTATAAGGAAGGGTTCACACAGATGATGTGATCATGTGATCCTCTCAACTGCTCCTTAGGTCAAATGTTAGTGGCTTCCACAAGGGGTGGCCAGTCCCTTGAGAAGACCAACCAACTCATCCATCTCGAAGACCTAGGAGAAGAGGACATCACACATCATAATCTTGGTAACTGACCAAGTGCCTCCATTCTCAAGGAATGGCTTCTCAGCCCAAGGCTGAGCCTCAGTCGTAGACTGGGACATGTTGATCAACCATCTGGTCCATGACCAGGTTCTCCATTCTCCCAGAGAATGATCCTCAGCCTCAAGTTGAGCATTCAGTCCTAGGTTGAATGTTGATCAACCATCTGCAGGACCTAGGAAGTCTCTGTCTCAACCTGCAGGATCTGCTTGGTCATCATGACCAAGAAACCGTCTGGTTCTAGACCAAAATACCCTAGAGACAATTAGGGGCCCTAGCCACATGCTAGGGACTTTGCCATGGCATCAACCTGCTTGGTCCTCGACCAAGAACCCCAGGAGACAACTGGGGGCCCTAGGGTACCTTCTAGGGTCTTACTCATTACTCTGCCTGGTTAACTTGACCAGGAACCCTAGTTAACTGACGAGGGTACCATTCTCTCTGAGAATGGGTCTCGCAGCTACACTAAAAATTAACACTCCCTCTCAGCAAGAGAGGCATTCTCAGCAACGCTAAGCTTGTCAAGGACAGAGGCTTAGTCCATATATCTGACAACTGTACCATGTCCTAGTCATGGTAAAACAACCTATCATAGAATACAGGATTTTCTTAGAGCTTCAAGTAGCTCTGAATGTCAATAAATACCTTGATCTTGTAGATCCATTTGGAAGTTACAACTGGCTTCCCTTGCTGTCTGAGAATCATTATCCAATGTCAACAGGATGTCCGTTATCATAACATCTTTCCAAACTTGATGTTTGGCTGCCTTCACATAAGTGAATGATCCTGAATCAGTGACATGGCTCTTACTAGAGCACCCTTGAAGCCTCTCAATAGGCTTCTTTAATGAGATCAACTGAAGGCTTCTTGGCCTTCTCCCTCTGTTTCTCTGAACGAGATGTCTCATGGACTGGTGCTTCTTGCACTTTCATATCTATATCACTGAGAGGTCACATCTCTTACCTCTTTTCTGCAATCCCAATCTGATTGGGATTGAAGAGCACAGATGGCTCCTTCTTGATCTCTGAACTTCCCAGTTGTTTCACAAACAACTACAATTTAGATTCTCTTTTGCTGACACATAAATATTTGATCTTGCAAATTGTGGAGTCTCTTACTCCCTCTGTACCTGAGCACTTAGCTCCCTCTGTAGTTGTGCACTTAACTTGTGCATAAGCAGGATCTGTAAACTTCTTTATATCTGCCTGCATGCAGAACTCACAGTGTGCATCTTGATCTTGTTATCAAGTGTGTAATGACATCATAATATCATTCATTAGCACAATCTAGGTTAGATCACAGTCCTAGATATAACAAATCAGATCATGATAATTGAATGCATGGATGGATACTAAAATTCTTTACACTTACATATTCAGATCACAATGAATCATAAGATTTCTAGAAAGTACTATGATCATGTAAGCTTTTGATTGCTGGGGACCAAGTCATATAAAGATTTAGGCTGTCTCCTTACTCACCTCAGAGATACATACCTGAGATAAACCTTCTAGTAATGCTAGTAATACTTGACATACTTCTTTTTAGAGAAGGAAGTTCGCAGCCTGCTAAATTCATCATATATTTTCTGCTGTTATATGGATTAGTAGCTTACTGCCACATCTTTCATTTCCAGCCAATAATACTTCGATGTGTTCATGCAATTCTGATTTTCTGATTCCTAATATTTAAACCCTTCTTGCCAACTGGATGAAACCTTTTGAAGTCAAGTTGGTTAGAATTCAAAACCCTATCTTAGGATCTATGTAGACTCTGATAGCCTGCAAAACAGAGTTAGCTACAAGCCCTAAGCTCTGATACCATGTTGAAATTTTGTCAAGTTAGGGTTTTGTACAGAAAAATAACAATTCATCATAATCTAATGCAGAAAATACATTTAATAAACATTTCCAAATATCGAATATTAAATAGTGCAGTAGTAAAAACTATCATAACATAAATTTCATGTCTTTAGCACTCTCAGGTCACTGTGTTAAAGTATTTTTAACACTACCCGTTAGGTCACTGTGCTAAGTTAATCTTCAGCAGCATGTAACGTAGAATAACTAAATTTAACCACATAATAATAAAAGAGAAGATACTTACTTGTGTGTGGGACCCTTCCTATAAAATACTCAGAAGAATTACTTACTTTCAGTAAACACTGTGCCTCTGAGAGGCCAGTCAAATCTGGAAACTATCAGACCCTCACAGCCAACACAGAATGCACCAAGCAAATCAGATAAGCCAACAGGGCTCACGGCCCCTGCAATCATGCACTCAGCAAGCTACGGCCTTATCCATTAGGGCTTAGAAACACTCCAACAGGTAACAGCAGATCGGATTACGTCCAAGGCAAATCGGGTCATATCTCAGGCACAAACAGAAAAGCAAGCCCGAGAACAGCATAGCCATGGAGAAACAAACTCGTGAACATGCTAACCGTGGAGAAGCAAGCCCGTGAACAGGCTGCCGGTGAAAAAGTAGATCTGTGAACAAGGTGACAGTGAAGAGAGAACCCGAGAGAGAAAAAAATAACTCCTTAAAGAGTGAGACCGTCAACACAAAAAAAGATCCGTGAATTTTCAAGATCGTAAAACATGAATGAGAGATGAAGTTTAGTCTTCATTTAAATAGAAAACTAAATGGTCCAAGTCTTAAGTTGAAAAATCAAAACAAGGAAATATTATTAATATAATTATTAAAATAAAATAAAGTGACATGGGTGTGAACCACCTTTTGATAATAATAAAGTCACAAAATAAAAGAAATAAAAATTAAAAGCTAAAAGTAAAAAGTAAGGAATACAAATAAAATAAATAAGAATAAAATAAAATAAAAAATAATAGGACCTCATAGAGTGGACAAACATCCATAAGATTAAAATAGCAAGGCTGGTATAAATAAAGGTGGGTCAATGACCCTATAAAAAAATACCCCAAGGCTAATAAACAATAAGGTGCAAGTACCAAAAGTTAATCAACCAAAGTGGAGAAGGTACAACCAATCATCTCTCTCTCAAATGTACAAATGTTCCATATAACCTGAAAGTTCATCATCATTGTATAAGGAAGGGTTCACACAGATGATGTGATCATGTGATCCTCTCAACTGCTCCTTAGGTCAAATGTTAGTGGCTTCCACAAGGGGTGGCCAGTCCCTTGAGAAGACCAACCAACTCATCCATCTCGAAGACCTAGGAGAAGAGGACATCACACATCATAATCTTAGTAACTGACCAAGTGCCTCCATTCTCAAGGAATGGCTTCTCAGCCCAAGGCTGAGCCTCAGTCGTAGACTGGGACATGTTGATCAACCATCTGGTCCATGACCAGGCTCTCCATTCTCCCAGAGAATGATCCTCAGCCTCAAGTTGAGCATTCAGTCCTAGGCTGAATGTTGATCAACCATCTACAGGACCTAGGAAGTCTCTGTCTCAACCTGCAGGATCTGCTTGGTCATCATGACCAAGAAACCGTTTGGTTCTAGACCAGAATACCCTAGAGACAAAAATGGGCCCTAGCCACATGCTAGGGACTTTGCCATGGCATCAACCTGCTTGGTCCTCGACCAAGAACCCCAGGAGACAAGTGGGGGCCCTAGGGTACCTTCTAGGGTCTTACTCATTACTCTGCCTAGTTAACTTGACCAGGAACCCTAGTTAACTGACTAGGGTACCATTCTCTCTGAGAATGGGTCTCGCAGCTGCACTAAAAATTAACACAAAAATCATTAGAAAGTGCCATAAGTGATGGATGTGGGTCCCAATGAAGCTGAAACTATTGGAGAAGGTGTGGAAGACATCCCACTCATCATCACTGATCATCCCATGCCATAACATTGCCTCAGTAGCCCAAATCGAATTCCTTTATAGCCATTTCTGCCATTCCTGAACTGCCTTGGGAAGTGTGAAACTGCCCAAACTGCCACTAGGAGTGCCCGGCTCCAAAAATAAAAATCACCAAACTATCTAGGAGGGGGGGTAATATGGTAATAACAAGTGGTTGGACCACCCCCTCCAAAAATAGTGCTCTAGGTGAACCAATCATACCTCTGCTCTGCTCTGCCAGGGCCTCCGACAAGCCAAAACTGCACTAGGATAGCCAACTGAGGCTCAATCATCACTGCAACTGCCCGAAACTGAAAAGAAACTATCTCATTAGACTCAGAAGGTCCAAATCCATCTAAGATGTGTACTCATACACCATATAAACCTCTGCATGGTCCAAAATAAATACTCATCATATCCGGCAGACCAAATAATAATAATCTGTAAAAGTGCTGAAAAACACAAATCATCATCATAAGCCTGAAACCACTGCATAAGCCCACCATGGTGACCTGTACCAGACCATATATCATCTATCTGTAAGATCTAAGGTCTGCCACCTCATGTCCTGTGGTTGACTTTTGGTCAAACTGAGGTTTGACCAAGTCAACATGACAAAAATATGACTCAAATTGTCATCGATCTGCTGCAAGGTGTCAAAGGTTAAAACATGCTTTACAATCCATTCAATTAGTAATTATAACAAGAAGTAATCATTACTGGCGATCTAAATCCAAATATAATAAGTCATAATTATTATTTATTACTCAGACAAGCCTTTCAAGGTCATACTCACTTCATAGTTGTGATCAATTTGCTAGTGAAGGGTGAAGGCTAAGAATGACATAGCTGGGTTAAAGGATGACTTATTGACTTAACACTGTGACACTTTGGAAAAGGAAAAGGGAATACACAACATAGCATATAATGGACAAGCAACAACACAGGGAATGGCGGTGTCTCACAAATGGATAAGTTGTTCAAAGAGTGTTTATTCACCTTACACAAATGCGCACAATCCATAATACAAATGAGGCCAGCAATCTTTTTGATATAGCATTTAGTTCCATTGCTTTTGGGCCTAGAGTTTCCATAGCCTTTGATCTATGTGTGTTTACAAACACATTGCATAGATTTACATTTACAAGATATAACATTTCATTTTCCATACTTTGTATTCATGGCAGCACTAAAAGTTTCAGGTTTGGCCAACACAACTTTAGTGACTAGGGGAAATTCACAAGGAAATCCAACTCACCATAGGTAAGTTTTGTCACCAACTCAGAGCCGAGACACAATAAACAAAGAAGTTCATCCAATACAAAGGCTACAGTGGGGAAAAGTCCTCCATGCCACTAGTCAAGTAGTAAGTCAGAGTGATAAACTAAAAGGTAGGTAATGGATGGATGAAAACAATGAATAATGGAGCCAACACTAGCAAGCCAAGGTATGGTGGAATGATCACCTCTATTCTCCCTAAGGAGGGTAAAACCAATGAGTATGAATAGTGAACTTCTAAGTCTGAGTAGGGACAATATAATATATATAATAAGATCAACCAGGTCCACATATCTATATGATCGCCAGATCATGACACTAAGTGCTAAGACATGCTATAAGAAAAAATATAAAAGCAATATAACCACAACACTACGATATACTTGCCGAGTCATATACCTGAATGCTCATCATCTAAACCATCATCTGTCCTCTGAAACTGCTATTGAAACTCTGGGCACTACTGACTGTTTTGTACAAATGGTATAATGGCTACATCGGTCATCTCTTTGAGTGTCCTGAGACTTAGTCACGGCATGGAGAATACAACTGCTGTCTAAATCTGATAGTGAGCCAAATAGATGCTCATCTCAGCATCTCAATGTAAGGGAACTGGCTGAATAGTGTATTGGAATCAAAAAAATAATGTATGGTAGCCTGGCTACTATATATGTGATAACATCTGGCTCTGGCTAGGACAAGTGCTCTGTTGAAAAGAGCGCTTGAGAACCTCAGAATCTCTGGTCCTCGAACTCTGCTACTCGAATCCTTGATCCAACACTATACCATTTTGCTTTCAGCTCTTTATTTTATTTTGCACCTATTTCTGCATTCACAGACATCAAAAATACCTCATGCAGCATGTATGGGAAAAATATAAAATCAAACTGAAAACAAAATCTATTCTATGACAGACATATAAATGCATGAAATATAAATGCATAAAGTAAATCTAAACTACTAACATAATTTGCAAAATTTGAAATTTATTGTGCAGGAAAAAGAAAAATGGCAGGTACTCAATTAAACTAGGAGCTTTGAAAGGAGCTTAGAAAAGACAAACAAAAAGGTGCCAGACTCAATGGCTGAAAAGACTAACTACTGCCCAAGTAGGCTTATTCAGTTTCCTACCTACTCTATTCTACCAGGCAAGGCAAGCAGGAAGATCCCAACTATGTGGGATCAGGAATATGATCCCTTAAGTCCCTCTGATTTACAGGATACAAAATACGTCGTCCACTACCAGTGGCTAGAAAGCACATGCCAGCAATGCATTGCTCTACTGTGAAAGGTCCAACCCATAAGTCATCAGCTTGTCACAATGAAAAGCTCTCTCCTTTAAATAGGAAAGAGAGGCACCAAAACCCTAACCACTTTTTGAATGAGCGGCTAAGATTAAAAGATACAAATGTCTAATCAATGGTTGAGATGAGCTCAACAATAAAATACATGGATCACTAATAAAATATAACCATAAGTGGACAAAATCGCCCTAGGAGAGGGGAATCCCACCAAATCATGATGACAAAATATAATAAGAAGCTCATGGTGGGTCCAAGGGGTAATTTTAGACACCCTTGGTCAATCCCCATAGCACAATAATAATAAAATAGTCATCAATATACCAAATCATGCCTCTATGGACAAATCGTGGGCCTTAAGAGGCCTCAGAAGTCATCAGAAAGTGCCATAAGTGATGGATGTGGGTCCCGATGAAGCTGAAACTGCTGGAGAAGGTGTGGAAAACATCCACTCATCATCACTGATCATCCCATGCCAAGACCTTGCCTCAGTAGCCCAAATCAAATTCCTCAATAGCCATTTCTACCAATCCTGAAATGCCTCGGGAAGCATGAAACTGCCCCAAACTGCCTCATGGAGTGCCTGCGCTGTCAAGGTGAGGGCACCAATGTGTTCGGGAGGGGGTAATATGGTAAAAACAAGTGGCTGGACCACCCCCTCCAGGCACAGCGCCCTAGGTCAACCAGATAAAAATCATCTCTACTCTGACAGGGTCTCCGACAGACCAAAACTGCACTGGGATAGCCTATTGAGGCTCAATCATCACTGTAACAACCCGGAAATGAAAACAGACTGTCTCATTGGACTTAGAAGGTCCAAATCTATCCAAGATGTGTACTCATACACCATATGAATCTCTGCATGAGCATATAATATATCCAATATACCGAAACAGGTGAAATAATAATAATCTGTAAATGATCAATAAATGTTGAAAACCATGAATCATCATCATAAACTTGTATCCGATGCATAGAATCATCATGTACATGTACATAGACCATATATCATCTATCTGTATCATCACAAGGTCCAACCATCTCATGTCCTATGGTTGACCTTGGTCAAACTAGGTTTGACCAAGTCAACATGACCAAATATAACTCAGGCTATCATCAGAGGCTGTTGCAAAGTGTCAAAGGTTAATGCATGCTCTACAACTTATTCAAATAACAATTATAACACAAAGTAATCATTTCTGGCAATCTAAATCCAAATATATAATGTCATTAATTATTATTTAACTCAGATTAGACTTTCAGGATCATACTCACTTCATAGTTGTGATCAATTTGCTAGTGAAGGGTGAAGGCTAAAATAAACTGGCTAGGCTAAAGGATGACTTGACCGACTTAACGTTGTGACACTTTGGATATGGGAAAGGGAATACACACCATAGTATATACTGAATGAGCAACAACACAAGGAATGGCGGTGTCTCACAAATGGATGAGTTGTTCAAAGAGGGTTTATTCACCTTTAACAGATGCGCACAATCCATAATACAAATGAGGCTAGCAATTATTTAGATATAGCATTTAAGTTCCATTGCTTTTTGGGCCTGAAGTTTCCATAGCCTTTGATGTATGTGTGTTTACAAACACATTGCATAGATTTACATTTATTTTAGGCTTTTTGCTGCAGGTGTGTTTTTAAGGCACGTGTTTACCTATGCACTTCTAGGTGTGTCACAAACATCTTGTTTACCTAGGTAATTACATTTCACCATAGATATAACATTTTATTTCATAGCCATTTTCATTTGACTTGCCTTTCATTCATGTGTGTTTAGAAACACATTGCATAAATGGGCTTTTCATACAAGATATAACATTTCATTTTCCATACTTTGTATTCATGGCAGCACTAAAAGTTTCAGGTTTAGCCAACACAACTTTAGTGACTAGGGGGATCTCTCAAGGAAATCCAACTCACAATAGGTAAGTTTTGTCACCAACTCAGAGCCGAGACACAATAAACAGGGAAGCTCATCCAACACAGAGGCTACAGTGGGGAAAAGTCCTCCATGCCACTAGTCAAGTAGTAAGTCAAGGTGATAAACTAAAAGGTAGGTAATGGATGGATGAAGACAATGAATAATGGAGCCAACACTAGCAAGCCAAGGTATGGTGGAATGATCACCTCTATTCTCCCTAAGGAGGGTAAAACCAATGAGTATGAATAGTGAACTTCTAAGTCTGAGTAGGGACAATATAATATATATAATAAGATCAACCAGGTCCACATATCTATATGATCGCCAGATCATGACACGAAATGCTAAGACATGCTATAAGAATCAATATAAAAACAATATAACCATAACACCATGATATACCTGCTGAGTCATATACTTGAATGCTCATCATCTGAACCATCATCTGTCCTCTGAAACTGCTACTGTAACTCTGGGCACCACTGACTGCTCTGTATCCATGGTATAGTGGCTACATTGGTCATCTCTCTGAGTGTCCTGAGACTCAGTCATGGCATGGGGAAAATATACTGTCCAAAATCTGATAGTGATCCAATATAGATGCTCATCTCAGCATCTCAATGTAAGGGAACTAGCTGAATAGTGTACTGGAATCAGAAAAATAGTTTGGCAGCTCGGCTACTATATATGTGATAACACCTCCCACACATCATTCTTCATGATGGATTGGTATTCTTCCACCATGGCATCCTTCCAAACTTGGTGTTCGGATGCTTCTTCATAAGTGGTAGGTTCTGATTCAATGATGTGACTCATCAATGCTACATAGCTAGAGAACCTTTGAGGTCTTTTACTTTCTCGGAAAGTACCATGTGGAGCTTCATGCCCCTCTGCATCCTGCAAAGTCTGTTGTGCCCATCTAAACCTCTTACGGCCTATTACAATATCTCTAGGAACATCAACTGAATCAATGGGTTCATCCTCTTCTGCTAACTCCCTCTGAACTGGAGGGGGAGATGATCTCATCTCCTTTGGTTCTAGCATCTCCTCATCATCGATCTCCATGTCTGATCCTCTGCCTTTCCTGACGGCCATTTCTTCTTCAAAGGACACATCCCTGCTGACTTCAATCTTTCTGGATCCTGGGATGTAGATTCTGTATGCCTTTGAAGACTCCTTGTATCCCACGAAAGTTTCCTCCTTGCCTGAAGGTTCTAACTTCGTCCTTTTTCTCCTTGGGCACATATATGTAGACTGGACAGCCAAAGATTCGGAGGTGGCCCACTTCTGGTTTCACTCCAATGAAAGCTTCTTCCGAGGTCATCCTTCTAGACTGAGAGTCATACTCCTGAAAGATTTCTACTGAACATCAACGGGAATCACGTGTCCATCACTTGTTCATCGGAACAAGTCTCATCATTCTTCTCTTGTAGGCCATATCACATGATCTTTTCCCTACAAGTCAAATCCCGATTGATGATCAGTGGCATTGCAGAATCAAATTTAACCAAATCCTATTTCTATGCAATGATAATAGTTTACACAGGCATCTTGGCTAATACTTTAGCACAACAATCATAAACATGTCTTCCAAACACATCTAGGAACTATCTAGATGTCTACTATCTCCACTAGAACATGCCATCAAGAGTGTGCACTACTCTAAGCATGCAGGAATGAGATATCATCTAGACTAGCTCCATCATGTGTTCATGGAATGTTGTGAAACTCATATGCATAACAAATACAATAAGAGCCTATGGTACATCAAAAGTAAACTACATCAACTGCTCAACACACTTCCTGAAAGATCTGCATATAACTTGATATGTATAAAACAAAAACAGATCTATGTGAGCAATAAAAACAAATACTTATCTTTTATTGTTTTTGTGTGTGGGCTCCCACTACCTTCTTGTGGGAACCATGAGAGACCTCTATTCTAGCAGTTTGGGTCTTCATATCTCCTCAACATATGGAGAACTAGAAGAAGAACTCGAATGATCATCATTCCTTGACTTCTTGAGATGAGTATCTTCATCAACATCAGCAGTTGAGGCTTCATACTTTCCTTTTGATTGAGTTTCGACAATTACTAGCATAATGACCATATGCCTTGCACCTGTAGCATTGTACTTGAGACAGGTCCTTCTTCTTCTTCTTCTGATCTGGAGGAGGACATTATCTCCTACCTTGGTGCTTGTGCTTCTAAAACTTTCTTCCCTTTCCCTTGCCTTTCTTGGCATGGGACAAGAATGCTTGATTCTCCTCAGGTTGACTGCCATGAAGTCTCTGCCTTGTTGCTATTATTGTCTCTTCCTGAGTGCAATCTGCCCATAGCTTATCAAATTTGGGTAGCTTAGATCTACTGCTTATACTTTGAATGAATGACTCCCAAGATGGTGGGAGACCATTTAGAGTAGTGATGAAAAGCTCCTTATCATCAATGGGATCTCTACTGGTACTAAGCTTGTCCCTTAGTTCTGCGATCCTCGTGAAATATGAGGCAATGGTATCTGACTTGGAAATCTTCATATTTGATAGTTGGTTCCTCAATGTGAGTGTCACATTGATACTACTATGTTCAAATAGCTTCTTTATGATTTTGAACATCTTTCTAGCAATCTTCTTTCCTGAGATTTGAAGAACCAAGTGGTCTCTAACTGAGTACACCAAAATCCTTCTTGCTCTGGCATCATTCTTCCTCCAGCGAGATTTGTCTTCTTCGGCTTCTAGTTTTGGGACCTTCTCATTGACAAACTGCAAGAGATCATTTTCTTCTAGTAAGAGAAGAACCCTAGACTTCCAAGAGATGAAGTTGGAAGCCCCTTCCAGACAATCTTCAACCTTCATTCCAATCATCCTGACTGCAGATCTGATGCAGAAACCCTAGCAGGAGCTAGGTCAAAAATGAAAGTTGGATTCTTGGAAAATTGACTCCACATGGAGATGCACCCTAGCAAGGCGAGTTGAGAAAAGGTGGGGCCGAGCCAGAACTATGGAGGAAGTAGGTCAAAAACTGAAACCCTAATTTCTGCTGCAGCTTTAGAATTAGGTCAAAAATTGAAAATTCTCAGAATTGAATTATGCCTTCACCAAAAGATGCGCTCTCCTTGGAGCGAAATTCCCAAGGCTCTTTTTCCGCCAAAATGTTGAATGAAGGCCCTTAAAGATGAAACCCTAGTTCCGGCAATGGCTTCTTCTAGTACCGCTATGATACTATGTTAGTGCTTCATACATTTATAGCATAATAATTCAATTGAATAATATTAATAGGATCACTAGAAGAAAGACAAAGCATAGAAACAAAGAACACGAGAATTTATCCTAGGAAACCCAATCGGGAGAAAACCCAACAACCTTCGTATAGAGATGAATAATTCCGAGAACAGAGTACAATGATGAGAGAGAAAAGATGGAAATACTTTCCAAGTAGAAACCCCAAAATGTCTTCTCCTAGCTGCAGGTGCAAATCTCTCTCCAAGTGATGCGAACTTGTGTTGAGTGGATGAGTGAATAATGAGGTGAACTTTCCCTCTATTTATGCAAGTGTCAAACTGGCATTTTCCCTAACTGGGCCAACTTGTCTAATTTGACTGGGGCGACCTGACCTGGGGTATAATAAATAATTTATTTTAATCTTTTCTTTACTTGATTTTTACCCCAAGGTTTACATTATTCTTTCTAGGGTTCACATAATTAATTACATCAAGTTCAACTCCCTTAGGAGGTACAATCAATTATAATAAATACAATAAGAATAACTTCTGAAGTTGCACAAATTCCAACACTGTCAACCAGGCTCAAAGGATCTGGGTTGCAAATGAACTGGCCTTCATCACAGTTTGTAAGGTAATTCCGAATGCTACCCTATTTAAGATGGATTTGGATGCTCAAATATCTATTTGCGAAAATTGAAAATGGTCATATGGGAAAACCCTTCATGTAATAGAGAATCAAGGAATTGTATTCTATGAATTGGCTAGATTATTCCCTTACAAATTGATGTGACAGGAAATGGACCACTCAAGAAAATGAAACCAAATGCCTTTGGAGGAATCAAAGTATTTGGGAATCCCACTCTTCCTTTAAGACTAGAGTGCTTGGGTGATTGATTCTCAATAACAGTTAGCAATTAAGGATGGGCTACATTGCTCCAATCTTACAGATTGTTGTTGCTCCCACTCTTCCTTTAAGACTAGAGTGCTTGGATGATTGATTCTCAATAACAGTTAGCAATTAAGGATGGGCTACATTGCTCCAATCTTACAGATTGTTGTTGCTTGGTTTATCAAAAGGCCGAAACTATTATGCATGTTATGTGGAGCTCCAAAGTTACAAAAGCAATTTGGGCATGGAGTTCAGCTTAATAGAACATTCCTTTTGTTGCCCCTTTTCATTGTAAAGGGGTCCTCTTTAGGGACAAATGGATGGTCCAGCAGTTAGGAAGAAGCATTTAGGATGTTATCAGATTGATAAGCATTGCCTTTCTATAGGAAAAGCGACGTTGTGCAAAACCTTTAATGGATCAAGTACTCCATTTCATTTGGGATGATTCACAATCTTTAGATGACTGTTACTATATAAATGTTAGCCAGGATAGAAATTGTCAGGAAAGATATAGATTCCCTTGAGATCACAGAATGAAATGTAACACACTAGCTCTCCTGAGTCCTCACCTATGTAGGGAGGGCTAACCTCTGTGGTCATGCTTTGGTTCCATGATGTATAATTCTTGACGTAATTTTATAGTTTATAAATGAAATGTAAGGTGTAATTTGCAAAAAGAAAAATAAATTATTCCAGAAGAAGGAAATTAAACCTAAAAGTTTGGAAAATATAGACAGCACCTGTAGCAGGCAAAATGCAAAAAAACATTACCATTTTGTCAATGATGTCATAAGATAACCTCGGAATACAGTTTCCTCATAAAGTGGCGCTAAAATCCCTGTTACACCTACCAGACAAGCCGTGCTGAATCACAAAGTATATGCATCCAGGTTAGAGGGTTTGAAGAACTTCATAACCATAGAAGGTTATCCTCAGATTCATATCTTTTATAGACCAGAAATCATAATTCATAAGCAACTATACTGAGTTGTATCATTCTACATGCAGCATTGATCTCTAGGACAAAAGTAGATGAAATATCACTAAAAGAAGGTTGAGAATGTTGAGATTATCAATGGCTGCATGGGTTCTGATAAATTACCTGATATTCGATGTACCAATCAGTGGTAGAAGAAGCAACAAGGCATCTACCTAACAGGAAAATAAAAGGAAAATAAGGCCAATAGCTAATAATGAATTAAAATTACTAGCAAAACAACTAAAGATGTTCCTGTAAATTGAATTTCAAACTCAACAATAGAAGAATTTGGCTTCCATTAAAAGAAGCCACCAAGCTTTGTACCATATTTTTTAGCATACAACCAATGGTAGCTAATTAAACCAAAAGTCAATCAGTGCCATAGAATCACTTAGAACGCTAATTTCCTGATTAATTAATCTGAATAAAAATAAAAAGCTTCAATATAAAAAGTTTTTCAAATGGTGCCACCAATTATGGACCGTTCATATAGGAAATCCTTGTTGGAAAATTACTTCAAAATGTTACATGCTTCAACTTTCTCTATTACAACAATTCTTTCAAGCAGAATCAAGTACTGATAGTAGATACGGTATGTATATGAGGCCAGTGTACTGCAATGCTCATTAACTTTATTTTTACTTGAGAGACTGCATTTTGATACGTATTTGCTCACTATATATGCTGATCATTATTACATTACCGTAATTCCATTTATAAAAAATACCACGGATATTGCAGCCATTGCGCAAGTTGCCCATATGTTTGTTGGTGCATAATTATGTGCATAATATTTAATTAATTGTGCATGTTATCACCCAAACCAGTTTCTTTAGATTAAAGCCCTAATATTAATGATAGCTGACGGATAAACAAGAGGAAGGCCAATGTCACCACATCTAACTGATGTAGCCAATAAACTTTGATACATTCACAAGATCTAAAAACCATGCAAACACATGATAGTGGAAAAATAGCTAATCTTTTATTCCTTTTCCATCCTAACTATTACAATGAAATTTCAACCCCTTGTAACTAATATCTGAGATTTTCGAAAATTGCTAATTTTAGAAAAATTCTTGGCTGGCTCTATAAAATGACCAATAACTAAAAGCTAACTAGAGCGACACCAGTTGTCAACTCGTTTTTCTGATTAGGTGCATAAACTAAGAGATAACTGATAATTACAAATTTAAAAAAATCCTACAAAACACTAAAACCCCAATTTGAGGCATTATATGAATGAATTTGGCCCCGGAAAAGTGTCGAAAAAAGGTGTGATCTGAAGGATCTTATCAATCACTACAATGAACTCTTCGAGACACAACTTCCTATTAAATTTGAGCCCAAATGGATAACCGAGTCAAAAGTTATGACCCTCGGAAATCCCTGCATTATTATTTTTTTTTTTTTTTTAATTTCATCCCACCAAAATCCCCACATCATTCTCCTCTGGTTTAAAAGAACACATCTCCTGCAAGTTACTGTCTTCAAACTACTGCCACCTAACAAGATCTAGATTCAGCAATTCCCCCTCTGTAATCCATGTACTCTTTGTTAGTGCTAAGCCTTCCCACTGGACCAAATATCAGTTGTGTTGGCCTTGCCAAGTATGAAGAGTCTTCTTATCTAAAATATGCACAATCTTTTCATTTTTCTTGCTCGGAATGGCTTGTTTCCAATTCACCTCCACCTCACTATGATAACACAGGTCGTCCCTGTTGCCGCCTGGTTCCACACCTGGGGAAAACGCAGCAGAAGTCTTCAAGCTGCTGGTGTGGCCTTGGGGGCAAGTCAGAGTCAAGTGCTGTCACTTGGGACTCGACTCCTCCGTCTAGGCTTTCCTAGCGAAGCCAAGGGGGGTGGACCCTAAAAAATAAAAAGAAACTAAGGCCTCTAACCTAGGAGTTAGGAAAATATTTTTGGTAACCAAGAATAAACAACATATACTTCGATCAAATAAAACAGTCATTCATCATTTACTCCCATTTAAAATAACCATCATTTAACTGCACATTAGTCAATAATATAAAATAAAATTTAAACAAGACCAGTGCCTTATAATGGAGTCAATAAACAAATGCATAAGCAGAAAAGTAGATGTTGTGCGAGTGTTCTTGGTTTATTTTAAAATTAATGTGATGGTGATCTTTTTATTATGGCAGGGGGGTTCCCAATATACGCAAGGTACGGGGGAACATGTCCGGAATTTTGAAGCGTGGCTTCCCTCTCAGGCTTGGGCTAAATCGGAGTCTCGAGGAGGTGTTCAGATGCTATACCAACGAGGGCAAGCCTAACGGTTTCCAAGAGGTCACTACTCAGTGTGGTCCCAAGCCTTCTGAGAAATTTGCCCACGACAACAAAATACGTGTTGTGCCGGATTTTCACAAAAGGATTTTTTATTAGGACGGTGTTAGATCCTATTACTAGTCATCCCCTCCTTTCTGATGTGTACCAACTGGATCAGACTAAGCTGCAAGTCGGCCACAGAGCATACGGGAGAAGACCTTGGTATTTTTTTATAAAAAATTTTATGAACCCAAATTTTATCTTTTTAAAACCCCAGGAGTCTCTTTTCAGGCACGTATTTCGGGCAAGCCCTCATACAGAAACCCTACTTCGGGAAAGCAAGGGGGGCGTTTTGAGATTGTAAAAAAAAATGGAAAAACTACGTTGTGAGTGAACTTGTGGCCCGCCAGTGGAACGGACCAACAAGGTTTATTTTAATCCTAATTAATTTTATTAAATGCCGGAAAACAAAGAAATAAACTACTCTAAAAATCATGCCATGAAAAGAGACGACACAGGCCACCCCTGGGGGGATGGGGTATGGGCGCTGGCTAGCCCACTTACTCTCGTTTAATATTTGTTTACAATGATCAGAGAAGTGCCCCAGTCTACTTAAAGTGACTTGGTGGCTTACAAAATTTGAGGAAAAAATTGACCGGTTTTGCAAAAATATGAAAATTGGTTCTCCGGATTGCCTGGATCCTCGAAATTTCGGCAGCACCTCCTCCTACCTGTTCGTCTTTTGCTGCAAACCAGCAAGCAATAATTAGTATAAGATGCCCAAAAACACTTTAAGAGTGTCTTTGGAACACCTCCTAAAAAACCCAAAAAATTCTAAGTAAAAATTGCAAAAATTAACCAAGTAAAACAAGCAGTAATGCTAGTTTGGCTTGGGGTCTTTGCAAGCTTTATGAGCTGCAAATTGTATGCTCTTGGACAGCAAAATATACTTTTAAAATCAGAACAACAACTACCCAACAAAACTTAAAAGAAATTTGACAATTTTACTGCAAGTTTTGGAAAAGTAGATGCTAAATGAAGGAAAAATCTAACAGTTAAGAATATGAGCTTTGTAACTGTCTAAATCAAACCTTTATGAAATGATTCCTGATCTATTTAAAATGTGGACATGAGCATATAAATCAGAAATATTTCAAATAAAAGTAACCAGTTAACCAAAGAAATTTTTTTTTTGCTTATAAGAGCTGAGGAAGAGAGAAGAAACAGAATGGTCCTTGAAACCAAAGACTTTGGAAGCTTGAAAGTGGGAAACCGAGGGTGAGATCCACCAAAATGTGCACAGAAGAAAAAGTGAAGAGCAAACAAGCTATCTCCCTTTCCACACCTGTCAACCTGTAGCAAACAAAACTCACAGAAAAACCATCAAACTAGAAATGCACATGGTTAGAAATCAAAATAGTATGAGCATAAACAAATGAAACATATAAACTTTGAATCTCTAACCAATATGACAAATGCAAGAAAAAATTAAAACAAACAAGATTAATTGTTCCTTCCCAATAAATCGTTACCAATCCTTCAAGCAGGCTAGTAGATGGCTGGAAATTACATGCCCAGAATTTGAACTTGCTACAAATCACTCCACATCATGAGACCATGAAACCACTCACAAAGTATCACACATATGGACCTCCAAAGTCTTTTTATTGATCAACAAAATAGCATAAGCTTACAACATATTTCTGCTCACTCTCCAACTAGAGAAAATGGAGTGGGCAACCATGCTTAAATAGCCAAAGATGGAGAGAAATGGGTGGAATGAGTGGCATAACTCGTGGAGAAAATGGGGCTGCCCACTCCCATGTAATGGGCTGCCAAAATCAGCTCCAAATCAGCTAAAAATCAGCCATGTGACAGCCCATAAACATAGCTGCAAATTCCATGATTGAAGGGGCCCAATTTTGGGAAATATGCCCCCCTCAAATGGGGAAGTAATCCCACTAATATAGCTGCCCGGAATCTTTCCAAAATCAGCTCTTACAACTCCTAAAACATAGCTGAAAAAATCAGTCCATAAATCACTCCCAAAATTTAATATTTTTATTAAGTCATTTTTCACTTTTTTCAATTTTTTATGACTTTTTGGGGTTTTTTGACTTTTTTGGATTTTTGTGGAAAAATAATCACCCAAACATTAGAAAGAGTGGGTTTAGGGGTTTAGGGGGTGCTCTGAGTTAGAAAATGAGCACCCCTAAGGCAAAAAATACCTCCAGATGCCCCTTATAGGCCAATTACAAAATTCTTAATTGAACCATTAAAAAATGGCCCAATTTACGGAAAAAATAAAACTTGCCGAAAATTAAAAACAACCTAGGGGGACTTAGCACATGTCCATATGACTCAAAATTAACGCCTGGCATGTTCATATACATTGACCCATAGACTTTAACAATCCCCTAAGGCCCGTCAGCCTCCCCAGGCATTCCAGCTTTGGAGGAGCAGGAGAAAAACCCATTAATTATGTTATGCACTTATGCAAGACATAATAGATAGGTGAAAAAACTCCTTGGAATACTTGACTTAGCCAAAAAGTCCTAGGGAACCAAGTCTTTTACAAAACACCATGCTAGTACGTTTTGTTACAAACCCCGCAGGGCCATGGACATGTGAAAAATTTTAAAAACGAGGGCCTTTAAAAGGCCAGCTGGATATCAAATCACCAAAAATGAACATGTCTCATGTTCCACTCTGCCCGCTCGCTTGATAATCCAACCAAGTACAACTTAGTTGGCAACAGTCCCCATGTAAGATATATAAATCGGAAACATTAAACATAGGGGAAATATCAAGATCAGCTAGTAAATCAACCTTATAAGCATTGTCGTTAATTTTCTTGAGAATCTTGCAAGGACCAATTTTCTTATACTTCAATTTGTGGTAGGTTTCTTTAGGAAACTACTCTTTCCGTAAATAAACCATCACCAAATCACCTTCATTGAATACCCAATGCCGTCGGTGAGCATCTTTTATAATTTTGTTATGCTCATTACTGGCCTGCAGCTTTTGTCTCACTTGTTGTTGCAACTGTTGAATGTGTTCTGCAAATGCTTCCCCATCATCATTGATTCTATCCCCAAGTGGTAGCTGCACCAAATCTAGGACACCCATAGGATTTCTACCGTAAACAATCTAAAATGGAGATTTACCTGTAGATCTATTCACTGAGCTATTGTAGGCAAATTTTGCTTGAGGTAAAGCCAAATCCCACTATTTGGGCTTCTATCTGACAATGCTCCGTAATAGATTGTCCAAACTCTGATTTACTACCTCGGTTTTCCCATCTGTTTGGGGGTGATAGGCACTACTGAACTATAATTTAGTCCCTATTTTCTTCCATAAAGTCCTCCAAAAATGACCCAAGAACCGAGTATCTCTATCAAAGGTAATAGTTTTTGGAAGACCATGCAATCTAACAATTTCTAAAAAAAACAATTATGCCTCCTTTGATGCTTCACTAGTTTTCTTGCAAGCAATGAAATGAGCCATTTTAAAGAACCTATCAACAACCACAAAAATAGAATCATTACCTCACTATGTGTTTGGGAGCCCCAACACAAAGTCCATGCTCAGATCTGTCCATGGCTCTATGGGCACTAGTAGTGGCATATACAACCCTATATTGTGTCAATGTCCTTTAGCTATTTGACAAATCCTACATTTGCCACATACTTGGTTATATCATTTTTCAGCTTCGACCAGTAATACAAATCCTCGATTAAGGCTAGCATCTTATCCTTTCCAAAAATGTCCTGCCAAGCCACTACTGTGAAGTTCTCTGATAATATTTTCTCTCATAGAACCAATTGGAATGCATAGTTTTTTTCCCTTGAAGGGGTAGCCATCTTACATAAAATATTGACCCTGAATAAGATCCATGTTCCCGGGGACTGGATTCTTCAATTGTTCTACAATCTCTCAAAAATCGTTATCAAATGCATAGAGATCTCAGATCCTTCAATGCAGGAAACCCATTTAATGATTTTCCATGGTTGTCAAAAGAACAATGCGCTGACTCAAAGCATATGCAACCTGATTCTGCCTTTCTGATTTGTGCTTTAAAGAAAAGGTGTACCCTTGTAAGAAAGAGACCCATTTTGCATGTCTATTGTTCAATTACTTTTGGGCGTTTACATATTTTATTGCAATGTGATCGGTAAATAACACAAATTCTTTCGACACTAAATTATGCCTCCAACGTCATTATGCTTGCACAATTGCATAAAATTCCACATCATATGTGGAGTAGTTCTTTCTTACCTCATTCAACTTTTCGGTAAAAAATGCAATTGGTCTACCTACTTGGTTAAGTACAGCTCCAATGCCTACATGTGAGGCATCACAGTCTACCTCAAACACTTTATCAAAATCTGGTAACGCTAATATAGGCTGACATAAAAATGTCGACGAAGACTGTTGGACATACATTGAAAAACCCATTTTCAATGTATCAAGAGAAGGGAGTGTGGATCTTGAGACCTTGGAACATTTGGACATGGAAGAAGAGCATGCTATTTGTTCATATGAGCAGTCACAACCATGCATGAGTATCAGCAATGAAGACATGAAGAAGCAATGCATTGAAGAGTCAAATCAAATACAGTCAATTAAAGATCAGTCTCAGCCATCGTCTTCACATGCACAGATCCCTTATGATTCTGAGCAGTTTTGGGCTTACACAGAGAGCTATCATTCGATAAGTCCTATTGAACATCACGGTAAAATGATTAACCTGCATCATCATTTAGAAACTTTTATCAGTCCTATCCAGTCATGGATAGAAGAAGCCTGTGGGAGGAATGGCCAGTTTGGGAAGTAGTTCAACGACGTTTTACATACCTATGATCTCCCATCCAGCCCTCCCATCCAAAAATCTTACGCAGGTTTGCATTTCTTAAGTAAATTTTTATTGTTTTAGCAAGTAACCAAACGCAAGCTCAAAAACTTTACAATTGATGAAATGTTAAGATGGTTACATTGGATTTTTCATTTTACTTAGCAATTTCATTATGTTATGCTTAGAGTGGGAAAAATAAGGTCCTCAAAGTGAGCTCTTGCTTTCTGCATTTCATTTTCAGTAGTTTCCTTTTATCTACTTAGAAATTTTTTCTTAATTTCATTTTTCAAAATAAATGCAGTTTGTGGTTCATTGGCTTTTTTATAAAACTTGTGCTACTAAAGGTTTTTCTTACCAAGTTGAGATGTTTTTACATGTTATATAAACTAGAGATTCTGGTGTTCTCACATCCACTCCTTGCCTGAAGGCCAGATCGAGCACACATATCGCAATTGGAGCCTGATGTTATCCACCAAATTGTACCTAGGTGGATTTCCTGTGAGCCGCCAAAGTTGTGAAGAATCCAGTTCATTATAACTGCTCAAAAGTTCAAAAGTCTTTTCAGATCCAATTTTGGCCTCTTTTTAGTAATTGCATGTTCATACCCCTTGGGGATATTGTAAAAAAGTACTAGCATGACAACTTTTTGTAAAGAACTTGGCTTCCTAGGTCTTAGACATCAATCTGATCATTCCATGGTGTTTTTTCCCTTGTTAATAATGCAATGTTCAATAAGTGATGTATAATTTTCAAGTTTTTCGCCCGCTCCTCCAAAGCTGGAATGGTCATTTTGGTGGTCAGAGCTTAGGAGGTTATTAACGTTCATGTGTCAATAGTTTTGAGCATGCTAGACATTAAATTGAGTCATTATGAACATGTACTAGGTCCCCTAGGATTTTTGTCAAGTTCTGAAAAAATAAAATTATCCTGTAAAACGGGTCAATCTTTAAAGTTTTAATTAAAAAACTCAAAAAAGTCATAAAAGTGTGGTCTAGAGGGGGAATTTTCCATGGGGGTGCTCGTTTTATAACCCAGGGCACCCATAATACCCCAAAACCCACTTTTCATAAGTTTAAAGTGATTATTAATCACTTAAATAAAAATTCTCTTGAGAATGATTAAAGAGACTTAAAAAATTAAAAAAATAAAGATATGGAGAAAATCAAAATTCCTAAATTGAAGGAATTTGGTCCCTGTTATCACCAATCTTGTAGTTGCCCCTAAAGATGGATCCAAGATGGATGGTAGAGAGGATAGGCAACTAAAGTGGTGAACCAAGAGAGCCCTAGTTCCCAAATGGATGGTTGTCACGCCAACCAAGGCACTCTTCGCTTCTGCTACCAAAGCCAAGGTAGCAAGGGGGAGACCCAGATCTACTCCCGACAGGAGAGATCAACCCAATCACCAAATCAAATCAATCAAATGAAGTACGTAGGGTGACAGGTATGGAACCCTAGAATCAAGGAATTTCGACCACTGTGGAGGCTTAGGAAAGATGTGAACCAATAGAGATAGAAAACACACAGTGACTTTATAATTAGGTATGATTCAAGGATTTAAGTGCTAGTGTAAAATGATTAAATTCAGCTGCCTTGGGAAACGTAACCCTTAAAACAGGGAAAGTGACCCAAAGAGAGAATTTGAGGTTAGGGGATTTCTAGCACAGCTTGTGAGACAGATCTAGCAGTTTCCAAACCAACAAGCTCAGCAAACAGGGTCAAACAGAGGGCAAACAGTCAATCTCAGGAAAGTCGTGACGGTTGAGAGAGGCTAGTGCCTTGGCGATTGGGGCTATGGAATCCTCCAAGAATGACATTTTTAAGAATGCACCTAGTAATATACTAGATACCAAAAACCCATAAATGGTTTGCCAGTAAACCAAGTCTGTTGACCCAAGGAATTTTCAGAAGAATTTAACTTAGGGTTTTAATTAAAATTAACAGATGGGTAGTTTTGAGAAATAGAAATCTTACCTTTAGAGCATACCTGATTGATGGAAATGGTTTATATGATGTCGAGGACAATCCCCACAAAGATCAAATGGGAAGATTTGATGAAGACCAATGCCAAACTTGAAGCCCTTGCCCACACGTGTGCCCTTCTCTCTCCTCTAAAACCAAGGAGCAAAGCATCAATCAGTCATACGGAAGCAAAGGCAAATGCAAGCAATGAAAAGATACAGAAAGTAGAAGGTCATAGACAGTAATACTCCATGAACCAAACCGATTTCACGAAGAAAGAGGGAGGGAGAGTCTTCACCAACCAATGCATCCTCCTTGAGCAATTCGGCCTCCTCACCTGCAGATGAAAATCATGTGGAAAAAATATAGCATATGGCAATCACCAATAATCCCAGTGCAATGGAAAGATATTTTCAATCGAACATCAATAGCATTCACAACCACAATACAAGTATCTCCAAGAAATTTTTCTATTCCAGAAATCCAGAGCCAAAAGTCCCTTTACAATGAGAAGCTCTCTCCTTTAAATAGGATGGAGAGATACCAAAACCCTAACCACCTTTTGAATGCATGGCTAAGATTAAAAGATCATAATGTTCTAATCTACGGTTGAGATGAGCTCAACATAAAGTACATGGATCAATATAAAAATATAATACATCAATGGACAAAATCGCCCTAGGAGAGGGGGTCCCACTCAATATGATAAAATAAACATGAATAAAGCTCATGGTGGGTCTAGGGGGTAATGTCTAACACCCCTAGCATGTCCCCATGGAACAATAACATCAAATGACAAATCCTAGCACCAAATTGTGCCTCTCTGGGAAAGTCGTGAACCTCCAAAGGCTCCAAAAACTCATAAAATGTGCCGGAGAAATGGGTGTGGGCCCCACTGAATGCTGAAACTGCTGGAGAAGGGGTGGAAGACATCACACTCATCACCAAAACTCATCCCATGCCATTTCCTTGCCTCAGTATCCCAAATCAAATTCCTCAGTAGCCATGTTTACCATTTTTAATCTGCCTAGGTAACTATGAACCTGCCCAAACTGATACCTGGAGTGCCTATGCTATCAAACTGAGCCCACCAGGCTCTCTGGGAGGGGGGTATAATGGTAAAATCATACAGCGCCCTAGGTGAACCAATCAAATCATCTCTCCTCTGACAAGCCATTTAACATGGCAAAACTGCACCAGAATGGTAAACTGAGGAAACTCATCACTGTAACTGCCCAGAACTAAAAACCAACAGTCTCATTGGACTCAGGGAGCCCAAATCTATCTAAGGTGTGTACTCATACACCCCATGGATCTCTGCATGATCATATTTTATATCCAATATGCCCAGACAGATAAACTAATAATAATCTGTAACTGATCAAATAATGCTGAAACTCACAACTCATCATCATCAACCTGTAACCACTGCATAGAACCATCTGGTGACCTGTAATAGACCACATATCATATCTCTGCATCATCGGAGGTCTATCCACCTCATGTCCTGTAGTTGACTTTGGTCAAACAAAGCTTGACCAAGTCAACATGACCAATAACATGACCCAAGCTAACATCAAACTACTACAAGTGTTAGAGGTTAAAACATGCTCTACAAATCATTCAAGTGATAATTATAACAGGTAGAAATCATTTCACTGGCGATACCAACCAAATATAGTGTTTTCAATATTAATTATGACTCAGACCAGACTTTCCAGACCATACTCACTTCATAGTTGTGATCAATTTGCTAGTGAAGGGTGAAGGCTAAAAATCAAAAGGCTAGGCTAAAGGGTGACTACTAACTTCACATTGTGACACTTTGCATATGGAAAGGGGATACACACTCTAGCAAATGCTAGACAAGCAATGACACAGGGGATGGCGGTGTCTCACAAATGGGTAAGTTACTTTCAAAAGTGCTTATTCACCTTGACAAATGTCTACAATCCACATCAAATACAATTGAGGCCAGCAATCTTTTAGATATAACTTTTAAATACCATTACTTTTTGGCCTTTGAGTTTCCATAGCCTTGATCCACGTGTGTTCAAAAACACTTGTTACATGGATTTACATTATTTAGGCTTTATGCTCCACGTGTGTTCAAAAACACTTATTACATGGGCTTTACATTTCACATTTCACATTTACATTTCAAAGCCAATTTCATTAGGCTTGCCTTGCATTCACATGTGTTCAAAAACACTCATTACATGAATGGGCTTTCAGAAGATATATATTTCATTTCCAGATACATTGTATTGATGGTAGTACTATCTGTTTCAGGTTTAGCCAACACAACCTAGGCAACTCAGAGCCGAGACACAATAAACAAGGGGAGGCTCATCCAACAAAGAGGCTATAGTGGGGAGAGGTCCTCCATGCCACTAATCAAGTAGTAAGTCGGGATAATCAACAAACTGGAAGGTAATGGATGGGTGGAGACAATGAATAATGAAACCAACACTAGCAAGCCAAGGATGGTGGGAATGATCACCTCTATTCTCCCTAAGGAGGGTAAAACCAATGAGTATAGGTGAAGAACTTCTAAGTCTGAGTGGGGACATATATATATAACATCAATATAACCAAGTCCAAATATCTATATGATCGCCAGATCATGATACTAAATGCTAAGACATGTCACAAGAATGGGTAGAAAAGCAATATAACCATAACACAAGAATATACCTGCTGAGTCATATACTTGAATGCACACAATCCGAACCATCATCTATCCACTGAGAACCTGCTGCTGCAACTCTGGGCAATACCAACTACTCTATAAATGGCTAAATGGCTACATCAGTCATCAAATCTGAGTGTCCTGAGACTCAGTCATGGCATGGGAATATATTATTGTCCATAATCAACATAGTGATCCATCATAGATGCTCATCTCAGCATCTCATATGTAATGGAACTGGTTGAACAGTGTACTGGAATCTGAAAAATATAATATGGTAGCCCGGCTACTATATATGTGATAACATCTGGCTCTAGCTGGGACAAGTGCTCTGCTGAAAAGAGCGCTTGAGAACCTCAAAATCTCTAGTCCTCGCACTCTGCTACTCGTATCCTCGATCCAGCACTCTAGCTCTGCATCAGCTACCAAAATGACACCTGCTATCTACAAAATGTCCAGAGCTATACCAAATTCACAGACCGATCGTGAGAACAATGCCTGTATATACATAAATCTCAAAAATAAAGACGGTACTGAAATTAAAATGCAGAAAGTAAAACTAATCTACTAACATAACTTGAAAAGTTTTATTTTTAATGTGCAGGAAAAGAAAATGGCAAGTACTCAAGGCTAAACTAAGAGCTTCAAAAGTGAGCTTAGGAGAAAACAAAGGTGCCAGACTCAATGGCTGAAAAACTAATTACTGCCCAAGCGGGCTTATTCAGATCCTACCTACTCTAACCTACCAAGCAAGCAAGGAAGTCAAAGACTAAGTGAGGTTAGGGATGTAATCCCTGAACTCCCTTTGGTTGACAGGAAGCAAAATTCGTCGTCCACTACCAGTAGTTAAGAAGCACATGTCACTGAAACATTGCTCTACCGTGAAAGGTCCAACCCAAAGATCTTTAGCTTGTCCAGATCTGATATGCAATAAGTGGTTTGGAATAATGACTTGACTTCCCGTAGGAAATCTTTCCTATTTACAAATTCAAGAACAACTCCAATGTTATGTATAGGCATAGGGTGGATTTCAACAACGTTTCGCGGCTGTGGGGTGACAATGCTTGAGTTCCTCCTAGGAGGGACTGCATTAACTTTGGGTAGATCACCATCAATGGAAATGGCTATCCTACCAACTAAGACTTCTCTAATCTCTCTTCTCGTCTCTTGGACACTTTCATTAGGCTCATCCTCATGAGGATACATTACATTTTTGACAACTTCACCTATCGTCCAGAAATCTCTCTGTTCTTCCAAGGGAGGTGGCGTATGGGATATGACAGTATTATGACTAGAGCCTTCCCCTAAAGGAACTGGAATGTGCATATTTTCCAACTCAGTTGGAACTACTTCTGAATGAGAAACCGAGGAACTAGGAATGTGAGAAGGATCATGACTGTGATGACTAGATGACTCAGGTGGTAAAAGAAAATTAGGGACAAGAGGATATGCAGATAGAGCATTGTTTTGATCATGTGAAGGAGATTGAAAAATAGTAAGGTTGTTTAAAGCAAAATCTCCCTCGGGGGCTGTTAGAAAAACAGGATCGCAGAGCAATAACAATAAATAGAAATGCAAATATAATCACACATACACATTACAAGAGAAACACAAATATATCGTGGTTCACCCAAATGGGCTACGTCCACACTGAAGTTGCTAGTCCTTATTATTATACCGTCTAACAAAGTGAAGGGATACAACCTGCAGCACAACCGTTGCATTTCCTCTTCACTGTCTCACAGTCTCTCTTCCGATCTCAGAGATCTTTACAATGCATAATACCTAATACATCAACCCTAGCCGTATTACAATGTCTTTCTTTTATAAGGGAAATACAATGGAAAAATACCACGGGTTACCCAAAACCATGGGCCCGAAAACTGTTGGCGAAAACAACCCCAAAAAGGTTGGGGAATGAGTGTACAATCCTCTAAGGTGCACCGCTGAGACAATATCATCTATGAGACTGGAAAATCTGGCTCCACAACCAACAGGGGCATCATTAATTAGGGCATCCTCTTCCCAACTTAAAGAATTATCATGGATTTGATTTAGGTTACCATCTTCTAAAGATAAATGAGATAAGGAATCAACAACATCAAAATAATGGGAACCATTGGCTTCATCATCAACCTCCTCTACAGTAGCTAATTCAGGACGGTTTGCCCATGGGTAAACAGGTTCAAGCCCTCGGCTTTCCCTTTCTCTATTATGGTCAATTAAGGCAAGCCACTCACTTACTGTTCTAGGAATTCTTTCACCACGTCCAATATCATCAAACTCATCAACTTCAGGTGTAGAATTTTTAATTACTTGTTCTTGATTTATTACATTATTATGTTCTTGACCCTGAGGTTGATTTTCATTTCTTCTCAATTCTTCTAGTTCTTCAGAAAATTCATTTCTAAGTAATTCCAGATTGATTCTCCTAGCAATTTCAGTTATATGATCCATTTCATCAGAGGAATCAGAGTCTCCCATTACCATGAACATGTTTTCTACTTGTTCTGTTTCCCAAAATTCATCTTCATTTTCAACAACATTAGCTTTGGCATTATTAAGCAATTCATCCCCATATGTGTTTTTAATCCCCTCCTCAAAAGTTTCCAAATGCTTGTCATAGCAAGGTTCTCTATTAATCCTAATTAAATCACCGTCAGAGTTTTGAACACAAATATATGATAGATCCATCATAAGGTATCCACCTAGACCAGCTGCCCACTTCCTAGATAAAAGCATTCCATATGCTGGGGGCAAGTCTATAACTACTACATCCATCATAGTGGAGATGTTTGAACATGCAAAAAGATCAGCCCTAAGGTTTTTGGTCAAACCATAAGACTGCACACGTCTAGAATCGATACCACAGACATTTCCATAAGGTTTAGTCACCTCTAATCCCATTTCCTTCATAACACGTAAGGGCATGACATTCATAGCTGCTCCTGAATCCAACATGCAATTATGCAGGAGCATATTCTGAATGTGCAAGGTTAGGTAAAAGGGAGGGTGACCACCGTTCTTTCTCTCATAGATTGCAGAATGGATGTTAATAGGTGGATCCTTTTCAACTTTACTAGGTTGTGTTCCACTAAGGCTCTGTATATGACAAGATTCTAAGATAACCTCAGGAGTCTTTTCTTGACCAATGACATCAAAGAACTCCTCTACTTGGCTTCTTCCTAAGGACACTTTCATCAGTTCAGTGACAGGGATAATACACATTATTTTGCCTAACTTTTTTTCATATCAATGTTCAAATTATAATCTTCTATGGCAAAATCTTCTTCTTCCTTTTTATCTTCATTAATTTCTTTGCATTTGTCTAAGAAAGAAAGTTGTTGGGAATCATTTCTTCGTTTATAGATTTGAATCTTTGGTTGTTCTTTATGTTCAGAAGATTTAAAGCACAACATGAGGAGCTAGGTTCATCAACCAAATCTTCTCGTTTTCATCGCTCTTCTTCTAGGAGAATTCTTCCAAAATTATCGTCGTAAGATAAGTCATTAATAAAGTTGATGTTATCTGGTTGGTCATCAAGATAATTGGTGTCAGAAGGCTCTTCTTCTACTTCATCACACCAATTCACATTCTTCTTCTCATAATTTTCTGGATATCCAGGTCGTCGTCTATTATTATCTCCCTCGGGCCTTCTATTATTGTTCCAATAAGGTTTAGGGCCATAGGGGTTTCTATGTCTCTCAGGATCATGAAAACGAGAGACACTCTCAGGACAGTTAGTTGTCTCATCATCTCTTGCATGGTTTCTAACGTGTCCTTTCCTTCCTTTGGCTCACTCACAGGTTCCTTAGGCTTTCGGAGCTTAGGGTCAATTCTAGAAGTGGATGGGGCAAAGTGATCGAAAAAGTTTTGCTTACCCATGGATGCTGCATTCTGCTCAGCCATCTTTGCATTGAATTGAGCGGTCTTTAAGTCATTTGGGTTCTTATCCTTTAAATGATAACCAAGCCATCCGTCAAAAGCATTCAAATAATGAATGACAATTGCTTGATCTTTTGGTTTAATTTCTTCAGGGATGTTGGCTACAGTCTTATCAAATCTTATGTTAAACTCATGGACTGTTTCATTCTCTTTCTTCTTGATATCAAATAATTGATGCAAAAGAAACTTCCCATCTAACTTGCGAGACCACTCGCCATGTAGCTTGGTGATGAAATTGTCATACCCATCAATGGATGAGGCAGGAAATCTGTCAAACCACTTCCGGACATCTCCTTCCAAAGATGCTAGGAGGCCCTTCATGAAGACATCTTCATCATATGCTCCATATGCTTCCATGTGTTCCCAGACTTTATCAACATGATCTTCAATGGAGATAGCAGACACTCCATCAAACTTGGGAACTTTCTCAAAATACTTCTCAAGCATGTCATGGGGGGCTCCCTGGATCTGGGAAAAATCTAAAGGAAATGGCTTAGCCTTCCTTCCAAAAATCCTAGAGTTCTATGGAGGAGGAACATTCTGGTTTCCACCAGTGTTTGTTCCAACCATTGGAATAGATGAAGATGAAGGAGATCCAAAAAGATGACTCGGTGAAGAGGGAGGATTAGAAATCTTCCAAAAGAAATTGGATGAGTTCTCTTGGATTTGTCTTCGATTCCGAGTATAAGCCGTAGGAATTCCTTCAGAATTTACAGGACGTTCTAAGAACTTAAGATTAACAAATTGGGTTCAGTCCTCAATAGAGTCGCAGGGTGGAGTCACCAGGTGAACCACACAATTAACCGAAAATGAAATATGTCGTAGGAGAGGTGAGATGAGTGAATTATGATGGTGATTGATAAAATTATGAGTTTACAAATGCAATCACCAAGGCAAAATACCGGATGCAATAATATATGGATTAACACATGGACACTCGCAGACACTGAAGGTAAACCTCTACCTCCCCGGCAATGGCGCCAAAATGTTCTCACCAATCTTGTAGTTGCCCCTAAAGATGGATCCAAGATGGATGGTAGAGGGGATAGGCAACTAAAGTGGTGAACCAAGAGAGCCCTAGTTCCCAAATGGATGGTTGTCACGCCAACCAAGGCACTCTTCGCTTCTGCTACAAAAGCCAAGGTAGCAAGTGGGAGACCCAGAACTACTCCCGACAGGAGAGATCAACCCAATCACCAGAGCAAATCAATCAAATGAAGTACGTAGGGTGACAGGTATGCAACCCTAGAATTAAGGAATTTAGACCATTGTGGAGTCTTAGGAAAGATGTGAACCAATAGAGATAGATAACACACAATGACTTTATAATTAGGTATGATTCCAAGATTTAAGTGCTAGTGTAAAATGATCAAATTCAACTGCCTTGGGAAACATGACGCTTAAAACAGGGAAAGTGACCCAAAGAGAGAATTTGAGGTCAGGGGCTTTCTAGCACAGCTTGTGAGACAGACTGACAGTTTCCAAACCAACAAGCTCAGCAATCAGGGTCAAACAGAGGGAAAACAGTCAATCTCAGAAAAGTCATGAGGGTTAAGAGAGGCTAGTGCCTTGGAGATTGGGGCTATCGAGTCCTCCAAGTATGACGTTTTTAAGAATCCACCTAGTAATATGTCGGATACCAAAAACCCATAAATGATTTGCCAGTAAACCAAGTTTGTTGACCCAGGGAATTTTCAGAAGAATTTAACTTAGGGTTTTAATTAAAATTGACAGATGGGTTGTTTTGAGAAATAGAAATCTTACCTTTAGAGCGTACCTGATTGATGGAAATGGTTGTTATGATGCCAAGGACAATCCCCACAGAGATCAAATGGGAAGATTTGATGAAGAACAATGCCAAACTTGAAGACCTTGCCCACACGTGCGCCCTTTTCTCTCCTGCAAAACCAAGGAGCAAAGCATCAATCAATCATACAAAAGCAAAGGAAAATGCAAGCAATGAAAAGATACAAAAAGTAGAAGATCATAGACAGTAATACTCCCTGAACCAAACCGATTTGACGAAGAAAGAGGCAAGGAGAGTCCTCCCCAACCAATGCATCCTCCTTGAGCAATTCGGCCTCCTCACTTGCAGATGAAAATCATGTGGAAAAAATATAGCATATCGCAACAACCAATAATCCCAGTGCAATGGAGAGATATTTTCAATCGAACATCAATAGCATTCACAACCACAACACAAGTATCTCCAAAAAAAATTTCTATTCCAGAAATCCAGAGCCAAAAGTCCCTTTACAATGAGAAGCTCTCTCCTTTAAATAGGATGGAGAGATACCAAAACCCTAACCAACTTTTGAATGCATGGCTAAGGTTAAAAGATCATAATGTTCTAATCTACGGTTGAGATGAGCTCAACATAAAGTACATGGATCAATATAAAAATATAATACATCAATGGACAAAATCACCCTAGGAGAGGGGGTCCTGTTATCACATATATAGTAGCTGAACTACCATACATCATTTTTCTGATTCCAGTACACTATCCAGCCAGTTCCCTTACATTGAGATGCTGAGATGAGCATCTATTTGGATCACTATCAGATTTGGACAGCAGTTATATTCCCCATGCCATGATTGAGTCTCAGGACACTCAGAGAGATGACCGATGTAGCCACTATACCATTGGTACAGAGCAGTCGGTAGTGCCCAGAGTTACAGTAGCAGTTTCAGAGGACAGATGATGATTTAGATGATGAGCATTCAGGTATATGACTCAGCAGGTATATCATGGTGTTATGGTTATATTGTTTTTATATTTATTCTTATAGCATGTCTTAGCACCTAGTATCATGATCTGGCGATCATATAGATATGTGGACATGGTTGATGTTATTATATATATTCTATTGTCCCTACTCAGACTTAGAAGTTCATTATTCATAGTCATTGGTTTTACCCTCCTTAGGGAGAATAGAGGTGATCATGCCACCATACCTTGGCTTGCTAGTGTTGGCTCCATTAGTCATTGTCTTCATCCATCCATTGCCTACCTTTTAGTTTAGCACCCTGACTTACTACTTGACTAGTGGCATCGAGGACTTTTCCCCACTATAGTCTCTGTATTGGATGAGCTTCCCTATTTATTGTGTCTCGGCTCTGAGTTGGTGACAAAACTTACCTATGGTGAGTTGGAGTTCCTTGTGAATTCCCCCTAGTCACTAAAGTTGTGTTGGCTAAACCTGAAACTTTTAGTGCTGCCATGAATACAAAATCTGGAAAAAAATGAAATGTTATATCTTGTATGAAAAGCCCGTTCATGCAATGTGTTTTTCAACACACATGAATGCAAGGCATGCCAAATGAAAATGGCCATGAAAATAAAATGTTATATCTTTTGGAAATGTAAATACCTAGGTAAACAAGCTGTCTGTGACACACCTAGAAGTGCTCAGGTAAACAAGTGCCTTAAAAACACACCTGCATCAGAAAGCCTAAAATAAATGTAAATCTATGCAATGTGTTTATAAACACACATAGATCAAGGCTATGGAAACTTCAGGCCCAAAAAGCAATAGAACTTAAATGCTATATCTAAAATATTGCTGGCCTCATTTGTATTATGGATTGTGCGCATCTGTTAAAGGTGAATAAACCCTCTTTGAACAACTCATCCATTTGTGAGACACCGCCATTCCCTGTGTTGTTGCTCATTCAGTGTATACTATGGTGTGTATTCCCTCTCCCTTCGCCAATGTGTGACAAAGTTAAGTCAGTCAAGTCATCCCTTAGCCTAGCCAGTTATTTTAGCCTTCACCCTTCACTAGCAAATTGATCATAGCTATGAAGTGAGTATGGTCTTGAAAGTCTAGTCTGAGTAATAATAATAATTAATGACATTATATTTGGATTTAGATCGCCGGTAATGATTACTCTGTGTTATAATTGTTATTTGAATAAGTTGTAGAGCATGCATTAACCTTTGACACTTTGCAGCAGCTTCTGATGATGGTCTGAGTTATATTTGGTCATGTTGACTTGGTCAAACCTAGTTTGACCCAGGTCAACCATAGGACATGAGATGGTTGGACCTTGTGATGATATGGATAGATGATATATGGTCTATATACGTGTACATGATGATTCTATGCAGCGGATACAGGGTTATGATGATGATTCATGGTTTACAACATTATTTGATCATTTACAGATTATTATTATTTCACCTGTTCCGATATATTGGATATATTTTATAATCATGCAGAGACACATATGGTGTATGAGTACACATCTTGGATGGATTTGGACCTTCTGAGTCCAATGAGATAGTCTGTTTATAGTTTCGGGCACTTACAGTGATGATTGAGCCTCAATAGGCTAACCCAGTGCAGTTTTGGTCTGTCGGAGACCCTGTCAGAGCAGATGTGATTTTTATCCGGTTGACCTAGGGCGCTGTGCTTGGAGGGGGTGGTCCAGCCACTTGTTTTTACCATATTTCCCCCCTCCCGGACACACTGGTGCCCTCACCTTGACAGCGCAGGCACTCCAAGAGGCAGTGTTATCACACCATAGTAGCAGGGCTACTATTCTTGTACAGCAGATATCTGCACATTCCAGAGCTTCCTTTATTCCAGAGCATGGCTATATATTTTGGATCACTCATGATCAGAGCAGTACATTATTCAGATTTGTATATGACCTTGTGTCAAGGCTGAGCCTTGAGAGTTCAGATTTGATGACTGATGTGACCACTTATCCCATTTACAGTTTCAGATCAGTGCCTAGAGATGTACTACAGCAGTGTTTCAGATGATATTTGATGATTATTATTATGATGATGTTGTATGATCTATGGATATGTTCTCACTGACTGTGGATTATTATCTTGTTGATTTAGTCATGATCATAGCATGTGCTTGGTATATTATTCCTGATGTGGCAAACTATTTAAAATGAACTGTAAATCATAAAATGGACAATCACTTGCACTTTTAGGTCATTTAACAAAACTTACTGGTTTTTCACCTTACATAGACATGGTCTTTCCCCGACACCAGTTGTCTGCTAGTGTAGGCTTCATATTCACTTGTCTCCATCCATACATGACCTTCCTGTTTGACTTTAAGCCCTGACTTGTCTCATTTGACTTTCTGATACTGAGGACTTCCCCATTTTTCTACCTCTGTGTTTGGACCGCATCCCTGTTTATTCAGTGTCTCGGCTCTGAGTTGGTGACAGAACTTGCCTTTGGTGAGTTGGATTGTGGGCCTAAATCATTCTGGTCGGTTGTCCCGATGTTTGGCATTGGCTCGAACTCCCCCTAGTCACTTGAGATGTTGTTGGCTAAAACTGAAAGCTCATGTTCTACCTATGGAAACTTAATAAATTCGCCCATGGAAACAAAAAAGGGCAAGAGCAATGAAAAGCTAAAAATACTCCTCGAAGAGTATAAGAAAGGTCCAAAAAGCAATGGTTCTTAAAAGTTATATCTAAACAATTGCTGACCTTATAAATATGTGAAAAACATGCCCTGGATGCAAGCTGCAACTAGTTGTGCTTCTCAGCACATCTGAAATCCGAAGGGTTATGTAGGCCAAAAAGGCCATGGAATAAAATTGAATGATCCTAATGAACCTGGATCAACTTGATGTAGACATGATGCCTAAGTTGAATAAGCACTCTCTAAACAACTTATCCATTTGTGAGACACAGACATCCCCCGTGTTCTTTTTGTCCAGCACAGAGTTTGTAGCTTCCCCCTTCTCCCAGTCCAAAGTATTTTTGAGTTAAGTTAGACAAGTCAAACCCTTGGCCCAACCTTGCTCCTAGCCTTCATCCTTCACTAGCAGTTTGACCATGTCCAATGGGTAAGTTTGTCATTTGAACTATTGTGCAAGTAATTTTATATAACAACGGAATATAATAACTTGATTAATGCCACTGAATGGAATTTATACTTTGAGCTTAGCGGTGAGAATGATTAGAGAAGCATTGTCTTAGTCTACTGATGTGATTTATCCTTGATTATATATTCTTGGGATCCGTAATGATGTGGACCATGTATCGATGATTATAGATGATGATTTATGGCCCCACATGTTTGATGATGATATCATATGATGGACATATGATACAGATGATGTTTTGATCCAGTTCAGCAGGTTTATTACTACTTCAGATCAGCAGATTATACATTGTCCATATATGGTGGACCCTGTAGCAGGCCCATTAGGGCAACCCAGGGTGTATGAGTACTCATTCCTAGTGCATTTGAGTCTTCTGGATCCATTGAGACACTTAGCTTTCAGTTCCGGGCACTTCTGACAGTGATTGATGCAGTTTTACACTTGTTGACCAGATTTGGGGCTGATTTCCCAGCCTGAGCAGCAGGGGCTCCGAGAGGCCAGTTCACCTAGGGCGCTGATGATGGAAGGGGTGGTCCAGCCACTTGTTATTACCATTTATCCCCCCTTCCGGAGAGCCTGGTGGGCTCAGATTGACAGCACTGGCACCCTAGGAGGCAGTTTTGGCACTTTCACAGTTCCCGAGGCAGTTAAAAAATGGGATAAAGTGGTCACTGAGGAAATCGATTTGGGCAATTGAGGCAAGGTTTTGGCATTTGGTCTTCACAGAGGTCTTCCAGGGTGGCATCACTATCTTCCAGTCAGTTTTCACCATGTGGGTATGCCCGGATTGATCACAGGAGGACATTTACTGCTTGACTGTCATGGATTCTGAGGACAGTTTTGGTCATTTCTATTATATTGGACATATTTTATTATTTTATTGTGCCTTGGGGATGAGCTAGTAAGGATTGATGCCTCCTAGCCCCACCATGTGCTTATTTTATCATGTCCTAGTCATCATGAGGTGGATCATTGTACTTTTTACCCCTCTAGTGGGATGACATCACCCTCCATTGTACCATTTAGTGAGGGCGCTTTTGTTATATTGCGTGATCCAAGTGATATTATGTTATGATTCATCCTAGCCATTGATTGTATGATGAGATCTTATAATCTCAACCACTCATTTGATGTAGTATTGTAGAGTGGTATAGGGTTTTGGTCTTTATTATCCTATATAAGGAGGAGACCCCCCCATTGTAAAGCTCACCTTTGGAGCTCTAGAATATTGGAATAGAAGATTTTTTGTGCAGCACATCTCTCTTGCATTGTGGATTCTCTTGCATGTTGAATATACAGTATCTCTTCTATGTATCATTGTGGATTTTGGTGCTTTTACTAATCTTTTGACAGGAAAGTCGAATTGGAGAGAGGAGGGCGACTTCATGAGGGTTATTGTTGGAGGGATCCACATATTCCCTCTTGGGTTGATCTTGTGACAGGGAGTATCATTATTGTATCTTCGTGACATAGTTGATGCTTTCTATTACATCTTTCTACCATTTTCATAATCATCTCGCTTGACTTGTTTCTTTGATCTTGTCTTGTAGGAGGAGGACGATTTGGCTATCTTGGAGAAGGACGATTTGGTTGGAGCACTTGGATCTCACTCTTGAATATACACATAGGAGAATGCTATCAACTTGCAAGGTGGCCACAAACAATTGAGGTAAGATCTACAAGGTATGTGCCTCTTTCATCCATTCTATCTTCATTGGTCATAAAACCCTAATTAAATCAAAACCCCAATTTTGGTATTTCTTAGATCTACTTAGATCTAGCCTTGCAATTGAAAAGATATTAAAAACCCACCTCTATAGGATCCACCCCTAGTTGGATCTATAGTTTGGTGGTGATTGGCTAAGAATTGACACACTTTTCAATGTAAAAAGCCCTCTTGAACCTAAATCGATTTTCCTAAGAGAAGCTTGTTGGGTTAGATCTAGCACATGGGTAGGTGAGATCCCACTTGATTTGAAATCTAGACACTTGATAACCTATACCCATATCTTTACTTTGGTGAAAACTACTTTGTGGACATCTCTCCATGTTTTAAGGGGTTAAAACCCCCTTTTGATCTTCTTGGTATCTTAAAACTTAGATCTACTAAGATCTAGCCATTGGATTCACTTGAAATTTTGAAGGTACATAGATCGGGGTACTAGCCACTTGGACCTACAGTTTGGTGGCCATTGGACTTGATTTGGTCCACCAAACCCATCTTTTGCCCTTCCTTGAGCAAGTCGCACCCCCTTGAAGTTTTGAGTTGGTCCACTTCTAGGAAGTGGGTGTTGGAGATTTTCGTGGATTTGGAATGCCCATGCCTTGAAACCTAGGTTTATACTGTCCTTTCGTCAAGATCCGCCTTGGGGATTGCATTCCTTGTTTTAAGGGATTGTGGTCCACTTTTGGTCATCACTTAAAAACCTAGATCTAATAAGATCCAACCATTGGATCTCATTCAATCCACTTGACTTGGCTTCTAGGTGTCCCGATCTACAATTTGACATACTTTTTTGACCCCATTAGCCCACTTAACAAGGCACTAGTCCATCACCAAGCAAGTCGCACTCCTTGGGATTGGTGTCAAATCCTAGATCTAGCACATGGGTATCTTTAAAATCAACTTCAACTCATAGATCTAACCTACATTTAACCTATAGTACCTACCTCACACCTAACTTCACCTTGTGGGCCTACCTAGAATCACTTCACACTTCCCAAGAAAACTAGACCCACTTGTGTAAACACATGGTACTATACCTTGTCATCATACCCCATCATGTGGCCTAGACCATACATAGGTTGAAACGTAAATAATTTCTTAAACCTCCCTCAACCATACCTTAAACCTTAGGTCCACTTAGCCTTGCATTGGTTTCCGTAACTCATTACTTACCTACACTTAGAAACCTTTGTTTGGGTCCAATCAACTGTGATTGGGGTATAGGGTCTCCCCCTTGATCTAGTTACACCTTGACCTAAAGCGAAGAGTGCCTCGGTTGACGTGACTCCCACCTGCATTGGGAACCGTGGCATCTCTTGGGTCACCTCTTTAGTTGCCTAGCTCCTCTACTGTCCCGGATGGGATACCTCTAAGGGGCAACTACAAGTTGTGTGATAACAGGCAGTTTGGGGCAGTTTCACGCTTCCCGAGGCATTTCAGGATTGGTAAAAATGGCTATTGAGGAATTCGATTTGGGCTACTGAGGCAATGTCTTGGCATGGGATGATCAGTGATGATGGATTGATGTCTTCCACACCTCCTCCAGCAGTTTCAGCTTCATCGGGACCTGCATCCATCACTTATGGCACTTTCTGATGACTTCTGAGGTCTTTTGAGGCATACGATTTGTCCATAGAGGCACGATTTGGTATATTGATGACTATTTTATTATTATTGTGCTATGGGGATTGACCAAGGGTGGATAAAATTACCCCTTGGACCCACCATGAGCTTCTTATTATATTTTGTCATCATGATTTGGTGGGATTCCCCTCTCCTAGGGTGATTTTGTCCACTTAGGTTATATTTTATTAGTGATCCATGTATTTTATTGTTGAGCTCATCTCAACCATTGATTAGACATTTGTATCTTTTAATCTTAGCCACTCATTCAAAAAGTGGTTAAGATTTTGATGCCTCTCCTTCCTATTTAAAGGAGAGAGCTTCTCATTGTAAGGGGACTTGTGGCTCTGGATTATTGGAATAGAAAATTATTATTGCATCTATCTCCAGTGTTGTGGTGAATGTTTTTGGTGTTCGTTCGTTGGTTCTTCCTTTGCACTGAGTTATTGGAGATCTTGTTTGCCATATCTTTTGTACCACGTTTTTTGCATCTACAGGTGGAGGCTGATTTGCTTTGAGGAGGAAGTATTGGTAGGGGAAGACTCTCCCTACTTCTTCTTTGGATCTCTTTGTTGGTAACAGGGAGTATTACTGTCCCAGGACCTTCTATTCTATGTTATCATTGCATTTTACTTGTATTTCCTCCATACTTGACCTCTCTGATTGAAATCGATTTTCCTTGGATTGACAGGTAGAGGAGGGCGCACTTGTGGGCTAGGGCATCAATTTGGCAAGCAAAATCAAGAATTTCTCATTTGATCTCTGCGGGAATCTTCCTCAACATCAAAGCATCTCTCTTCATTACTCAGGTATGATCTCAAGGTAAGTTCTATCTCCATGATCTATCCACTTGTCTAAAACATTTTAAACCCTAATTAATCAAAACCCCCATTTTTACATTTTTTCAGATCTACTGAGATCTAGTGGGTTGTTGGGTGTAATATTGAAAACCCACCTCCATAGTATCCAAGGCATCCCGGATCTATAGTTTGATGAGGATTGGCCTCCATTTGACCCCCTTCCCAGGCCAACTTAGCCTCTCCAAGTGAGGTCGCACTCCTTGAGGAAGGTGAGTTACCCTAGATCTAGTACGTGGGTAGTTGAGATTCCACTTGATTCGTGATCTACACATCCAATAACCTACCCCCAGACTGTCACTTTTCTGATTTCTACCTTGTGGGCCCTATTCCACATTTTAAGGGATTTATTCCCCATTTTGGACCACTTGGTATCTTTAAACTCAGATCTAGTAAGATCTAGCCATCAGATTGCCGTGAAATTGTAGATCCATTCCCTCACTTGCTTAAACTACTTGGATCTAAAGTTTGGATGCCATTAAACTTGTCTTGATTCATTAATCCCACTTCTTAGCCTCCTTGGATAAAGTCGCACCACCTTGGAGAAGTGAGTTGGTCCACTTCTAGGACGTGGATACTTGAGATTTTAGTGGATTTGGAAAGGGCATAATTCAAAACCTAGGTCTAGTTGGTCACTTCATCAAATCTCGCCTTGGGGATAGCATTCCTTGTTTTAAGGGATTGTGGTCCACTTAGGTCAAACCTTGAATCTCTAGATCTAGACTTATTCATCCATCAAACCTTTAATTGCCCACTTGTCTCATACAATAGGAGTTATCAATCACAAGTTAACTACACTTTGACTCCATTATCCCAATTCCCAAGGCAGTGGTCTCTCTCCAAGTCAATTCGACTTTCCTAGATTGTTGGACTAACTTGTGGTTTGACCCTTGTGTGGTGAACTAAAGCCTTTGATGTCATCATGTACCATGATCAAGCTTGTCACTTGTACTAGTTAGCCCCAATTCAACCCCTAAACTACCCTGCATTGGACACAGTTCCCAAGGAAATGGATTTTCTCACATTGACTAGTACTTTAATCCTGGATCCTATTTCAAATATTATAAGTCACTCTCACATCAACAATGAACCAAAGCTATACTCATTGAACCCCTCACTTATCTTGTGACTTCATCCTAAGGTCTAGGATAAACCATACACCTTACTTCATTTAGAATTAACTTGATTTGGTGTCTTGGTTTTGATCTCTCCTGTCGGGAGTAGATCGGGTCTCCCCCTTTGTTGTCTGGGCTAGATAACATAAAGTGAAGGTTGCCTCGACTGGCGTGACAACCATCTATTGGAGGTCGAGGTGATCGTGGTTGCACCTTTTGAGTTGCCCTTCCCTATTGCCATCCATGAGTGGATACATCCATAGGGGTAACTACAGTTTAGGTGATAAAAGGTCCCACTCAATATGATAAAATAAACATGAAAAAAGCTCATGGTGGGTATAGGGGGTAATGTCTAACGCCCTAGCGTGTCCCCATGGCACAATAACATCAAATGACAAATCCTAGCACCAAATCGTGCCTCTCTAGGAAAGTCGTGAACCTCTCCAAAGGCTCCAAAAACTCATAAAATGTATCGGAGAAATGGGTGTGGCCCCACTGAATGTTGAAACTACTGGAGAAGGGGTGGAAGACAACACACTCATCATCAAAAATCATCCCATGCCATTTCCTTGCCTCAGTAGCCCAAATCAAATTCCTCAGTAGCCATTTTTACCATTTTTAATCTGCCACGGTAACTGTGAACCTACCCAAACTGATACCTGGAGTCCCTACGCTGTCAAACTGAGCCCACCAGGCTCCTTGAGGGGGGGGGTATAATGGTAAAATCAAGTGGCTGGACCACCCCCTCCTCATTCAGCGGCCTAGGTGAACCAATCAAATCATCTCTCTGCTCTGACAGGCCATTTAACATGGCAAAACTACACCAGAATGGTAAACTAAGGAAAATCATCACTGTAACTGCCCAGAACTGAAAAACAACTGTCTCATTGGACTCAGAGAGCCCAAATCTATCTAAGGTGCATACTCATACACCCCATGGATCTCTGCATGATCATATAAAATATCCAATATGCCTAGATAGATAAAATAATAATAATCTGTAAATGATCAAATAATGTTGAAACTCACAAATCATCATCATAAACCTATAAACATTGCATAGAACCATCTGGTGACCTGTAATAGACCACATATCATATCTCTGCATCATCAGAGGTCTATCCACCTCATGTCTTGTAGTTGACTTTGGTCAAACTAAGTTTGACCAGGTCAGCATGACCAATAACATGACCCAGGCTAACATCAAACTGCTGCAAGTGTTAGAGGTTAAAACATGCTCTACAAATCATTCAAGTGATAATTATAACAGGTAGTAATCATTTCACTGGCGATACCAACCAAATATAGTGTTTTCAATATTAATTATGACTCAGACCTGTCTTTTCCAGACCATACTCACTTCATAGTTGTGATCTAAGTCACAGGGTTCGCCGAACCTAATCTTTGAGGTTCGAGGTTCGGCGAACCTCAAAAAAAATTTGAAATTCGTTTAGGTTCGCGAACCTATTCGTTGGGGTTCGATTTTTCGTTGGAGTTCGTGTGTTTTATCAAGGTTCGGGCGGGCTTTATCCTAGGGCAAAACCGACCGAAAACATCCATTCTGCCCGCCGCTTTTCTGCACCCTCGCGACCTCCCTCCGGCTCTATTCACTGCAACCCCAAGCTCCGCCTCCATCACTACAACCTCGAGCTCTGCCTCGGCCCTCCATCACCACAAGTTGCAACCCCGAGCATTCATCACAGGCCACAATTCATCTCGGGACCTGACACGGTGACAGTGACCGCCCTTCGGCTCTGCCTCCATCACTTGCCACCATCCCAGCGACCTCCCTCCGGCTCCGACTCCGGCTCTGCCTCCATCATGGGCGACGATTTCAATGCGGCTCCACCGGACCACCACACCCACGGCACCACCCGACTTGGGTTTCGGCAACTGCAACCCGACGATTTCTTAATTTTGAAATTTGAAAAATATGTTTTATTTCATTCCGCATTTTGAAAATTAGGTTATATATTGTTTTATTTCATTTCGCATGTGATTTGGGTATTTACAATTCAAATGGGATACTTTTGTTTTAATTTATGAAAGGTAATATATTGTTTATTATTTTATTTTTAAAATGGTTAAAAATATAAAATGAAAACTTGATTATTTATATTTTTAAATATTTATGTATAAAATATTTTTGTAAAGAATATTTATGATTATAAGAATAATTATAATTTTATTTAGTATTTTTAATATTAAAATGATTTTTTATACTTTTTTTTACAATTTGCAGTTGCACTATAAATGATAAATCTGTGTGTTTGAATATTTAAAAAGCGTTGATGATTGGAATTTGTTATTATTGTGTGTTTAAATATTTAAAAAGGGTTGATGATTGGAATTTGATATTATTAAACATATATGGATTATTTATTCATTATGATTCTTACTTATTCATGTATATTGATGCTGATTTTTTGTTAGTTATGTTATTTATGCTATATATTTAGCTCTCATGTATGATGTTCATGTATTTATATTAGATAAATATTTATTGATCATGTTTCTGCATTATTTGTTTTTGCTATATAATATGAAGAAATTATATATATATATAGTCGAACCTTATGTCGAACCTCATCCGAACCTCATCGGAAAATTCGAACCCGAATCGAACCTAATCCTTGCCGAACCCAAACCCGAACCCGAACCGTGTGACTTAGGTTGTGATCCATTTGCTAGTGAAGGGTGAAGGCTAAAAATCAAAAGGCTAGGCTAAAGGGTGATTACTAACTTCACACTGTGACACTTTGGATATGGAAAGGGGATACACACTCTAGCCTATGCTGGACAAGCAATAACAAAGGGGATGGTGGTGTCTCACAAATGGGTAAGTTACTTTCAAAAGTGCTTATTCACCTTGACAAATGTCTACAATCCACATCAAATACAATTGAGGCCATCAATCTTTTAGATATAACTTTTAAGAACCATTGCTTTTTGGGCCTTTGAGTTTCCATAGCCTTGATCCACATGTGTTCAAAAACACTTATTACATGGATTTACGTTATTTAGGCTTTATGCTCCACGTGTGTTCAAAAACACTTGTTACATGGGCTTTACATTTCACATTTCACATTTACATTTGAAAGCCAATTTCATGAGGCTTGCCTTGCATTCACGTGTGTTCAAAAACACTTGTTACATGAATGAGCTTTCAGAAGATATACATTTCATTTCCAAATACATTGTATTGATAGTAGTACTATCTGTTTCAGGTTTAGCCAACACAACCTAGGCAACTCAGAGCCGAGACACAATAAACAGGGGGAGGCTCATCCAACAAAGAGGCTATAGTGGGGAAAGGTCCTCCATGCCACTAATCAAGTAGTATGTCGGGATAATCAACAAACTGGAAGGTAATGGATGGGTGGAGACAATGAATAAAGAAACCAACACTAGCAAGCCAAGGATGGTGGGAATGATCACCTCTATTCTCCCTAAGGAGGGTAAAACCAATGAGTATAGGTGAAGAACTTCTAAGTCTGAGTGGGGACATATATATATAACATCAATACAACCAAGTTCAAATATCTATATGATCGCCAGATCATGATACTAAATGCTAAGACATGTCACAAGAATGAGTATAAAAGCAATATAACCATAACACAAGCATATACCTACTAAGTCATATACCTGAATGTACACAATTTGAACCATCATCTGTCCACTGAGAACCTGCTGCTACAACTCTGAGTAATACCAACTACTCTATAAATGCCTAAATGGCTACATCAGTCATCAAAACTGAGTGTCTTGAGACTCAGTCATGGCATGGGAATATACTGTTGTCTATAATCAACATAGTGATCCATCATAGATGTTCATCTCAGCATCTCATATGTAAGGGAACTGGCTGAAAAGTCCATTGGAATCTTAAAAATATAATATGGTAACCCGACTACTGTATATGTGATAACAGTCCCACTGAAGACCTAGTTCAACTAGCAATCAATATCGGAGGCAAAATCAATCAAATTTGGGTTGATTTCCAATAAAATCCAGAGAGGGCGAGTTCATCTCTAAGTAGGAATGCGCCCTCATCCTTTAATATGGGCGACTTTCCTATTTGGCAATTCAAGGTTGGTCGTTTGAGTTTCCAAAGAGGGAGGGGCGCCCCTCTTGTGAGGTGGCAGCCACCTCAGTTCATCAACGCCCAAATCAAGGCTTTAATCATGGTATAGATTGCTCCATAATTTGAGTGATGTGCCCTCATGGCCCTAGCTCACCCTCCCTCTCTCATTCTTCTATAAAAGTGAAGCTTTGCTGCCTCATTCAAGGGGGATTTGCATTTAACCTCTGCTATTGTATTTCGTGAATTTGTTCAAGTAATATATCAGTGAAAGGCTTTGGAGGTCCATGTGCGTGCAATATTTGTCTCTTTGATGCAAGCATTCTTTGTTTGAGGTATAATCTAACATAGTCTCTCTTGCTTTTACATTGTAAATTGTGGATCAATCTTGCTTAGAAGGCCTTTGATCCCATAGGAATAAACATTCATAGGCATTGAGTTGTTTATCTGCAATAGGTTATTTAAAGGCTAAGAAGTAGTAGGTGTACTCAGTTCTACTAATGCTCTTCATGTCCTTTTCTAATTTATTTACCAGATTTGATCCCCTTTTATGTTGTAAGTGTTTTTGAGGTTGTGCGGGATGGAAAGTGGAAAGAGGAACTTGATCTCAATTGCATCTCCTTCCCTTTTTCAGTACATGGTTTCAGCATTTTGTTAACACTCTTGTTTTGCAAGCACTCAAGATCTTCCATCCCCTCAAGCTGAGGCTTGGTTCCATCTCTCTCATCCCTTCGAAATCAATCAACCCCATTTCTTTCCCTTTTTGTTATATAAAAGCAAGTAGAACAGATTTAAAAGAGTTTCATTTTAAATCTATTTGCATCATAGATAGATCGAAAATTTTCAAGTTTATCATAGATCTAGATCTATTCCGTGCTAAGTACTTGTGTAGTAGTTTTTACTAAATATTTTTCAAGTACTAGATTGTAAATTTTTATGTATTTTTATCTACTAATCTACTAATTATTTTGATTTAGTTGACTGGTTTTTTAGGTCTTACTGAAGAAAGAGGAGGGATTTTGCCCAAATCCCTGTAGATCTAGCCATTCAGGGCTCTGAAGATCATGTATTTTAATTCTTCTTCTTTCTCCAAAATATTGTAAACCTCCCTGATCTAAGTTATAGATACCAAAGGTATTCTTTTACTTTTTTGTACTTTGTAACAAACGTAAGAAAAGAAAGTGGGATACACAGCGCCCGCACCCTGATTCCCCATTCCCTAGATTAGATTAGATTTTACTTTTTGTAATTAAATCTAGATTTGATTTTATTCTTTCGCTTTACATTTTTGGGAAAAATAAATACTTACCCACTGTGCTCTCCCGAAGTACCGAAAGGGAAAAGAGATTCACATTGTAGTAATTAGAGAACTTGTTTCAATCTTGTATTTTCACTTTACATTTTTGTGCAACAACTATTTTACAAGCTTTACATTTACTATATTACAATTCAAACGTTTAACCTCCTTGATTTCCTAAAGTAGGGTTCGTGGATAAGGGCTTGCCCGAGTACTGAACCAGGAAAGAGATTCCTGGAGTAATTTTGCTAAACAAGAAAATATATTTTAAAACTCTTAAAGGTAACCAAGGCTCTTATTCTCGTATGCTCTGCACCTTTGCGGTTCGTATGACCAGTTGGGTGTATCAAAAGGGATTGGAGTGACTAGTAATTAATCCTCACACTTTCCAATTAACTTCCCATAACAGAAATCCGGCATTATTTCGAAATCACTTTGTTGTGGGCAAATTTTGCAAAGGAAGCAGGGACCACTAGAAAGTGACCGCGGGACCCCGTCAGGCTACACCCTCATTTGGTGTAGTTTTGGACATCTCCCCATGACTCCATCTAGCCCACATGTCCTTGTGTGGAACCACATAAAGTGAATCCAGACATATTCCCAAGTACCTCAAGGTATATCGAGAATCCCCCTTTTCCCACTAATCCACTCATCTTAATAATTTAAAATTGACCAAGTACATTGCAAAACACTTTACATTTCAGCAACACTATTTTATTTTACTCAATCGGCACTTATCTCTAAGTTGCAACAATACATTTCATTGCTTAATACCAGTTCATTATTGTTGATTAAATCTTTACATGATGTTGAACTATTTCACATTTTTGCAATAACCTTGCTTCAGTATTTCGTTCCAAAAAACTCCTAAACAATCACTCCCATCCTTAACAAACAAAAACAACTTAAGAGCCTTATGGTCCATCCATAATGAGAGTTTTGCAGCGAGGCCAGTTCTACATAACTTCTACTTTCTTGGGGTCCACATGTACATCATCCTAACTCATAATATGGCCCAAATAATCCACATCAATCGCCCCAAAAGTATATTTGAAGAGTTTCACAAATAATTGGTGATCATGTAATAATTGCAAGGTATGAGCAACATGCTTGAGTTAGCTTTCCCAGGTGGGGTTGTAGACCAAGATATTTTCAAAGAAAACCAGGATTAGAGGAGGTATCCTAAGAACATAACAACCCTCATGAGTGCGGAACTTGTCTTGGGTATGTCCACCTCTTTCAACCGGATTTGATGGTAACCCAACTGAAGGTCGAAGGTCAAGTTTAGTGAAGACTTTAGCTCCATGCAACTCATCTAAGAGATCATTAATGACAAGAATAGGAAATTTACCTTTGATGGTTAATTTGTTGAGAGCCTGGAAACTAGGACACATGCACCATGTGCCTTCCTTTTTTAGGACCATAACCACCAGCGAGGAATATGATATGTTCCTGTGACAAATGATGCTGGCCTCCAATAATTTCTGAATGATTTTTTCAATTTCCTTCTTTTGTGCAAAAGGATGGCAAAAATGGCAGACATTGGGAGGTTGTCTACTTGGGATTAATGGAATACCATGGTCATGTTCCCCATGGGATGGGGGTAAACCCTTTGGTACCTCAAAAAAATTTTGATATTGGGAGAGAACTGTTATCACACCATAGTAGCAGGGCTACTATTCTTGCTTAGTAGATATCTGCACATTCCAGAGCTTAGATTTTTCCAGAGCTTGGCTATGATGACTTTGTATTTTGAGATCACTCATGATCAGAGCAGTGTATTATTCAGACTTATGTTAGACGTGGTGTCAAGGCCGAGCCTTGAGAGTTCAGATTTGCTGACCGATGTGACCCTTTATTCCATACAGTTTCAGTTCAGTGCTTAGAGATGTATTGTAGCAGTCTTTCAAATGATATATGATGATTATTCTTGTGATGAGGTTATATGACCTATGGATTTAGGATCATTGACTATGGATTATTATCTTGTTCCTTTAGTCTTGTTCACAACATTAGCTTGGTATATAATTCATGATGTGGCAAACTTTATAAAATGAACTATCTTGATAATAATTTAAAATGGACATTTTACTTGCACATTTAGGTTGTCTGACAAAACTCACTGGTTTACTACCTTGCATAGATATGGTCTTTCTTGACACCAGTTGTCTACTAGCTTAGGTTCCACTTTCACTTGAGTCCTGTTATCACACAACTTGTAGTTGCCCCTAGAGGTATCCCATCCGGGACGGTAGAGGAGCTAGGCAACTAAAGAGGTGACCCAAAAGATGCCACGGTTCCCAATGCAGGTGGGAGTCACGTCAACCGAGGCACTCTTCGCTTTAGGTCAAGGTGTAACTAGACCAAGGGGGAGACCCTATACCCCAATCACAGTTGATTGGACCCAAACAAAGGTTTCTTAGGGTAGGTAAGCAATGAGTTACGGAAACCAATGCAAGGCTAAGTGGGCCTAAGGATTAAGGTATGGTTGAGGGAGGTGTAAGAGATTGTTAATGTTTCAACCTGTGTATGGTTTAGGCCACATGATGGGGTATGATGACAAGGTATAGTACCATGTGTTTACACAAGTGGGTCTAGTTTTCTTGGGAAGTGTGAAGTGATTCTAGGTAGGCCCACAAGGTGAAGTTAGGTGTGAGGTAGGTCCTATAGGTTAAATGTAGGTTAGATCTATGAGTTGAAGTTGATTTTAAGGATAACCATGTGCTAGATCTAGGATTTGACACCAATCCCAAGGAGTGCGACTTGCTTGGTGATGGACTAGTGCCTTGTTAAGTGGGCTAATGGGGTCAAAAAAGTATGTCAAATTGTAGATCGGGACACCTAGAAGCCAAGTCAAGTGGATTGAATGAGATCCAATGGTTGGATCTTATTAGATCTAGGTTTTTAAGTGATGACCAAAAGTGGACCACAATCCCTTAAAACAAGGAATGCAATCCCCAAGGCGGATCTTGACGAAAGGACAGTATAGACCTAGGTTTCAAGGCATGGGCATTCCAAATCCACGAAAATCTCCAGCACCCACTTCCTAGAAGTGGACCAACTCAAAAAATCAAGGGGGTGCGACTTGCTCAAGGAGGGTCCAAAAATGGGTTTTGGTGGACCAAATCAAGTCCAATGGCCACCAAAATGTAGATCCAGGATGTTAGTACCCCAATCTATGTTTCTTCAAAGTTTCAAGTGAATCCAATGGCTAGATCTTTGTAGATCTAAGTTTTAAGATGCCAAGAAGGTCAAAAGGGGGTTTCAACCCCTTAAAACATGGAGAGATGTCCACAAGGTAGTTTTCACCAAAGTAAAGATATGGGTATAGGTTATCAAATGTCTAGATGTCAAATCAAGTGGGATCTCACCTACCCATGTGCTAGATCTAACCCAACAAGCTTCTCTTAGGAAAATCGATTTAGGTTCAAGAAGGCTTTTTGCATTGAAAAGTGTGTCAATTTTTAGCCAATCACCACCAAACTATAGATCCAACTAGGGGTGGATCCTATAGAGGTGGGTTTTTAATATCTTTTCAATTGCAAGGCTAAATCTAAGTAGATCTAAGAAATACAAAAATTGGGGTTTTGATTTAATTAGGGTTTTATGACCAATGAAGATAGAATGGATGAAAGAGGCACATACCTTGTAGATCTTACCTCAATTGCTTATGGCCACCTTGCAAGTTGATAGCATTCTCCTATGTGTATATTCAAGAGTGAGATCCAAGTGCTCCAACCAAATCGCCCTTCTCCAAGATAGCCAAATCGTCCTCCTCCCACAAGACAAAATCAAAGAAACAAGTCAAGCAAGATGATTATGAAAATGGTAGAAAGATGTAATAGAAAGCATCAACTATGTCACGAAGATACAATAATGATACTCCCTGTCACAAGATCAACCCAAGAGAGAATATGTGGATCCCTCCAACAATAACCCTCATGAAGTCGCCCTCCTCTCTCCAATTCGACTTTCCTGTCAAAAGGTTAGCAAAAGCACCAAAATCCACAATGATACATAGAAGAGATACTGTATATTCAATATGCAAGAGAATCCACAATGCAAGAGAGATGTGCTCCACAAAAAATCTTCTATTCCAATATTCCAGAGCTCCAAAGGTGAGCTTTACAATGGGGGGTCTCCTCCTTATATAGGATAATAAAGACCAAAACCCTATACCACTCTACAATACTACATCAAATGAGTGGTTGAGATTATAAGATCTCATCATACAATCAATGGCTAGGATGAACCATAACATAATATCACTTAGATCACCCAATATAACAAAAGCGCCCTCACTAAATGGTACAATGGAGGGTGACGTCATCCCACTAGAGGGGTAAAATGTACAATGATCCACCTCATGATGACTAGGACATGATAAAATAAGCACATGGTGGGGCTAGGAGGCATCAATCCTTACTAGCTCATCCCCAAGGCACAATAAAATAATAAAATATGTCCAATATAATAGAAATGACCAAAACTGTCCTCAGAATCCATGACAGTCAAGCAGTAAATGTCCTCCTGTGATCAATCCGGGCATACCCACATGGTGAAAACTGACTGGAAGATAGTGATGCCACCCTGGAAGACCTCTGTGAAGACCAAATGCCAAAACCTTGCCTCAATTGCCCAAATCGATTTCCTCAGTGACCACTTTATCCCATTTTTTAACTGCCTCGGGAATTGTGAAAGTGCCAAAACTGCCTCCTAGGGTGCCAGCGCTGTCAATCTGAGCCCACCAGGCTCTCCGGAAGGGGGGATAAATGGTAATAACAAGTGGCTGGACCATCCCCTCCATCATCAGTGCCCTAGGTGAACTGGCCTCTCGGGGCCCCTACTGCTCAGGCTGGGAAATCAGCCCCAAATCTGGTCAACAAGTGTAAAACTGCATCAATCACTGTCAGAAGTGCCCGGAACTGAGAGATAAGTGTCTCAATGGATCCAGAAGACCCAAATCCACTAGGAATGAGTACTCATACACCCTGGGTTGCCCTAATGGGCCTGTTGTAGGGTCCACCATATATGGACAATGTATAATCTGCTGATCTGAAGTAATAATAAACCTGCTGAACTGGATCAAAACATCATCTGTATCATATGTCCATCATATGATATCATCATCAAACATGTGGGGCCATAAATCATCATCAATAATCATCCATACATCGTCCACATCATCACGGATCCCAAGAATATATAATCAAGGATAAATCACATCAGTAGACTAAGACAATGCTTCTCTAATCATTCTCACCGCTAAGCTCAAAATATAAATTCCATTCAGTGGCATTAATCGAGTTAACATATTCCGTTGTTATATAAAATTACTTGCACAATAGTTCAAATGACAAACTTACCCATTGGACATGGTCAAACTGCTAGTGAAGGATGAAGGCTAGGAGCAAGGTTGGGCCAAGGGTTTGACTTGTCTAACTTAACTCAAAAATACTTTGGACTGGGAAAAAGGGGGAAGCTACAAACTCTGTGCTGGACAAAAGAACACGGGGGATGGCTGTGCCTCACAAATGGATAAGTTGTTTAGAGAGTGCTTATTCAACTTAGGCATCATGTCTACATCAAGTTGATCCAGTTTCATTAGGATCATTCAATTTTATTCCATGGCCTTTTTGGCCTACATAACCCTTCGGATTTCAGATGTGCTGAGAAGCACAACTAGTTGCAGCTTGCATCCAGGGCATGTTTTTCATATATTTATACAAGGTCAGCAATTGTTTAGATATAGCTTTTAAGAACCATTGCTTTTTGGACCTTTCTTATACTCTTCGAGGAGTATTTTTAGCTTTTCATCGCTCTTGCCCTTTTTTTTTTGTTTCCATGGGCGAATTTATTAAGTTTCCATAGGTAGAACATGAGCTTTCAGTTTTAGCCAACAACATCTCAAGTGACTAGGGGGAGTTCTAGCCAATGCCAAACATCGGGACAACCGACCAGAATGATTTAGGCCTACAATCCAACTCACCAAAGGCAAGTTCTGTCACCAACTCAGAGCCGAGACACTGAAAAAACGGGGATGCGGTCCAAACACAGAGGTAGAAAAATGGGGAAGTCCTCGGTATCAGAAAGTCAAATGAGACAAGTCAGGGTTTAAAGTCAAACAGGAAGGTCATGTATGGATGGAGTCAAGTGAATATGGAGCCTACACTAGCAGACAACTGGTGTTGGGAAAGACCATGTCTATGTAAGGTGAAGAACCAACAAGTTTTGTTAAACGACCTAAATGTGCAAGCAATTGTCCATTTTATGATTTACAGTTCATTTTAAATAACTTGCCACATCAGGAATAATATACCAAGCACGTGCTATGATCATGACTAAATCAACAAGCTAATAATCCAGAGTCAGTGAGAACATATCCACAGATCATACAACATCATCATAATAATAATCATCATGTATCATCTGAAACACTGCTGCAATACATCTCTAGGCACTGAACTGAAACTGTAATGGGATAAGTGGTCACATCAGTCATCAAATCTGAACTCTCAAGGCTCAGCCTTGACACAAGGTCATATACAAATCTGAATAGTGTACTGCTCTGATCATGAGTGATCCAAAATATATAGCCATGCTCTGGAGTAATGGAAGCTCTGGAATGTGCAGATATCTGTTGTACAAGAATAGTAGCCCTGCTACTATGGTGTGATAACAAGTCCATCCATCCATGACTTTCCTTATTTGGCCTTAACCCTTGACTTGTCTTCCTTGGCTTTCTGATATTGAGGACTTCCCTTTTTTACTACCACTGTGTTTGGACCGCATCCATGTTTGTTTAGTGTCTCGGCTCTGAGTTGGTGACAGAACTTGCTTTTGGTAACTTGGATTGTAGGCCTAAATCATTCCTGTCGGTTGTCCCGATGGTTGGCACTAGCTCGAACTCCCCCTAGTCACTTGAGATGTTGTTGGCTAAAACTGAAAGCTCATGTACTACTTATGGAAACTTATGTAAATTCGCCCATGGAAACTAAAAGGGCAAGAGCGATGAACTGCTAAAAATACTCCTCGAAGAGTATAAGAAAGGTCCAAAAAGCAATGGTTCTTAAATTCTATATCTAAACAACTACTGACCTTATATATGTATAAACATGCCCTGGATGCAAGCTGCAATTAGTTGTGCTTATCAGCACACCTGAGATCCGAAGGGTTATGTAGGCCAAAAAGGCCATCAAATGAAATCAATGGATCCGAATGAAACTGGATCATCTTTTATAAAAGTAGACATGATGCCTAAGTTGAATAAGAACTCTCTAAACAACTTACCCATTTGTGAGGCACGGCCATTCCCCGTGTTTATTTTGTCCAGCACAGAGTTTGTAGCTTCCCCTTTCTCCCAGTCCAAAGTGTCGTTTAGTTGAGTTTAGACAAGTCAACCCCTTTGCCCAAAACCTTGTTCGTAGCCTTCATCCTTAGCTAGCAGTTAGACCATGTCCAATCGGTGAGTTTGTCATTTAAGCTATTGTGCAAGTGAATATAAATAACAATGGAATATGCTAACATGATTAATGCCACTAAATGATGCTATACTTTAAGTTAAGTTGTGAGTATGATTAGAGGAACATGTCTTAGTCTATTGATATCATTTATCCTTGGTTGTATTTTGACCAAGTCAAACCTAGTTTGACTATGGTAATTTATTGGGATCCGTGATGATGTGGGCCATATATGCTTATTGATGATGATTGATGGTACCACATACTCTTGATGACAATACTATATGATGGACATATGATTAAGATGATGATTGATGCAGTTCAGCAGGTTTTATTATTTCTTCATACCATCAGATTATGCACTGACCATATATGGTGGACCCTACAGCTAAGCCATCAGGGCAACCCATGGTGTATGAGTACACATTCTTGTAGATTCGGGTCTTCTAGATCCAATGAGACACTTATCATTTAGTTATGGGCACTTCTGACAGCGATAGATGCAGTTTTCCACTTGTTGACTAGAGTTGGGGTTGATTTCCCAGCCTAAGCAGCAGGGGCCATGAGAGGCTAGTTCACCTAGGGCACTGTATGAGGAGGGGGTGGTCCAGCCACTTGATATTACCATTTACCCCCCCTTCTGGTGGGCTCAGTTTGACAGCGCAGGTTCCCTAGGAGGCAGTTTCAGCACTTTCACAGTTACCGAGGCAATCCAGGAATGGGATAAAAGGGTCACTGAGGAATTCGATTTGGGCAATTGAGGCAAGGTTTTGGCACTTGGTTTTCACAGACGTCTTCCAGGGTGAACCCCCTATCTTCCAGCCAGTTTTCATCAGTCAGGGGGCTCCACAGAGGCCACAACAGACCTTTTACTGCATGTCTCTCACAGATTTTGAGGACAGATTTGATCATTTGTATTTATTTTGGACATATTTTATTATTTTATTGTGCCATGGGGATGAGCTAGCAAGGATTGATGCCTCCTAGCCCCACCATGTGCTCCATATGTCATGTCCTAGTCATATGAGGTGGGACCATGTACTTTTGCCCCCTCTATTGGATGACGTCACGCTCCATGAGTATCTTTTAGCTATGATGTCATCATTATTTGAGTGATCCATGTGTTATATTGTTATGTTTCATCTTAGCCATTGATCATGTATTGAGATCTTTTAATGTCAACCACTCATTTCAAAAAGTGGTTTTGAGATCTAGGGTTTTGTTCTTTATTATCCTATATAAGGCGGAGACCCCCTCATTGTAAAATCATCTAGAGAATTTGGCTCTTGGCTCTTGGAATAAAAATTTTATCTTTTGGAGTACATGCTTGGATCTTGGAGTGGATGTTGGTTGCTTTGATTGTAAATGCTTTTGTCCATTGCACTAGAGGATCTCTTGTAGCTATCTTGCATATTTTGCCATACTTTTTTACAGGTTAAGAGGACGTTTTTGACAAGTGTGAATTGGTGGGGAGGCTTACCCTTCAAGCTTGGAGGAGGACGTTTTGGTTAAACATGGAGTGGTTTTGTCTTTGTAACAACTATTCTTTGCTTATCTCTCTCTTGCTTGTATCTACCTTAAACATGTTAAACTGACTAATGCTTTGCTCCTTGCTTTTGACAGGTTAGAGGGACACACATGTGGCTTGGAGAAAATCGATTTGGTAAGAGGGCTTCAAAATTCTTCATTTGATCTTTGGCAAAAGTAATTCTCATCTCAACTAGCATTCATCTCTTCATCCAGGTATGCTCCAAAGGTATGGTATTCTTCTTCCTTGGCTTATCCATGAATTCTAGATCATTAAAACCCTAATTGATTAAAACCCTCATTTTTCACTTTTTCTTCGATCTACTTGGATCTAGCTTGGCTTTGGGTAAGATACTGAAAACCCACCTCTATAGCATCCACGGCAATTCAGATCTATAGTTTGGTGTGGATTGGCCTCCATTTGACACACTTTCCAAGGCACATTAGCCTCCTTAAGGGAGGTCGCACTCCTTGAGGGAATCTATTGGGGCTATTTCCAAGAGATGGGTAGGTGAGATCCCACTTGATCCATAACCTCATACTTGATAACCGACCACTAGTGCTTCACTTCATTGATTTTTGCCTTGTGGGCCCCATTTCTCATTTTGAGGGTTGTGCCCCACTTGGGTCAATTTGGTGATGCATTTTCAATCTCAGATCTATGGAGATCTAGCCATTGGATGCCCTTGATTGTCAAGATCCATATTGATACTTGCCTAAACTACTTGGATCTAAATTTTGGTGGACTTTGGACTTGATTTGACACACTTTTCCATGCTGTTAGCCCTCCTTGGGAAAAGTCGCACTTCTGGGGTGAATGAGTGGTCCCACTTTGAGAAACTGGGTGTTTGAGATCCCACTTGTTTTGGAAAGAGCATACCTTGAAACCTATATCTAGTATCTCACTTTGTGAAGTTCTGCCTTGGGGGTATCATTCCTCATTTTGGGGGTTGTTGTCCACTTAGGTCACTTAGTGAAATATTAGATCTAGAAGGATCCTGTTATCACCAAACTTATAGTTGCCCCTAGAGATGGATCTAAGGTGGATGGCAGAGGGGATGGGCAACCAAAGAGGTGCAACCAAGATAGCCTCGACTCCCAATGGATGGTTGTCACGCCAATCGAGGCAATCTTCACTTTATGTTATCTAGCCCAAGACAACAAAGGGGGAGACCCATATCTATTCCCGATAGGAAAGATTAGACCAAGACACCAAATCAATTCAAGTATGGATGAAGTACGTAAGGTGTATGGTGAACCCTAGATCTATGGATGAAGTCACAAGATGAGTAATAGGTTGGATCAACGGGTTTAAACAGTGTAGCTTTGGTCCATTATGTATATGTGAGTGACTTATGATGTTTGAAATAAGATCCAGGATCAAGGTACTAGTCAATTGTGAGAAAATCCACTGGCTTGGGAACCGTGTCCGATGCAGGGTAGTTAAGGATCAAATTGGGGCTAACCAGTACGAAAGATGAGCTTGATGGAAGGATATGAAAATGTCAAGATACTCAAGCAAACAAGACAAAGATCAAACCACAAGCTAACCCAACAATCCAGGAAAGTCGAATTGGCTTGGAGAAGATTAGTGCCTTGGGAAATGGGCCAAATGGAGTCAGATGTTCACCAAACTGTAGATCAGTAATGTTGAGGTGTAAAGCTAGGTGGGTCTTGAAAATTAGGATCATTCAATGGCTAGATCTCAGTAGATCTGAGATTGAAGTATATCACCAAGTGACCCAAGTGGGGCTCAACCCTCAAAATGAGGAATGGGGCATGTTATCACCAAACTTGTAGGTGCCCCTAGAGATGGATCCAAGATGGATGGCAAAAGGGATGGGCAACCAAGATGGCCTCGACTCCCAATGGATGGTTGTCACACCAATCGAGGCAATCTTCACTTTATGTTATCTAGCCCAAGACAACAAAGGGGGAGACCCAGATCTACTCCCGACAGGAGAGATCAGACCAAGACACTAGAACAAATCAAATGATGATGAAGTACGTAAGGTGTATGGTGGACTCTAGATCTATGAATGAAGTCACAAGGTAAGTAATAGGTTGGATCAAGGGGTTTAGACAATGTAGTTTTGGTCCAACATGTTTATGCAAGTGACTTATGAGGTTTAGAATAAAATCCAAAATCAGGGTACTAGTCAATTGTGAGAAAATCCACTGCCTTGGGAACCATGTGCAATGCAGGGTAGTTAAGGACTGAATTGGGGCTAACAGTACCAAAATTGAGCTTGATTGATTATTTGATATGACAATGTCAAGGGGTTCAAGCAACCAAAACAATGATCAAACCACATGCAAACTCAACAATCCAAGAAAGTTGAATTAGCTTGGAGAAAGATCAGTACCTTGGGAAATGGGCCAAATGGAGTCGGATGTCCACCAAATTGTAGATCTGGAATGTTGAGGTATTGAGGTTGGTGGATCTAAAAGATTAGGGTCATCCAATGGCTGGATCTCAGTAGATCTAAGATTGAAATGTGCCACAAAGTGACCCAAGTGGGGCTCAACCCTTAAACTGAGGAATGGAGCCCACAAGGTCAAAATCACTGAAGTGACACACTAGGGGTAGGTTATTAAATGTGTAGATTAAGGATCAAGTGGGATCTCACCTACCCAGGTGCTAGATGAAGCAAAATCACCCTCCTAGGAAGTGTGACCTCCCTTGGAGAAGCCTCTTTGCCTTGGGAAGTGGGTCAAATGAGGGCCAATCCACACCAAACTATAGATCCGAATTGTCGTGGATGCTATAGAGGTGGGTTTCGAATATTATACCCAAAAGCCAAGTAGATCTTGCTAGATCTAAAAAAATGTAAAATGAGGGTTTTGAAATTATGAGGGTTTGAAGCATTTAGACAAATGGATAGATCATGGAGAGAGAAATTACCTTGAGATCATACCTGAGTGTTGGAATGAGATGCCTTGTTGTTGAGGAAGACTCCTGTTATCACACAACTTGTAGTTGCCCCTAGAGGTATCCCATCCGGGACGGTAGAGGAGACAGGCAACTAAAGAGGTGACCCAAGAGATGCCACGGTTCCCAATGCAATGTGGGAGTCACGTCAACCGAGGCACTCTTCGCTTTAGGTCAAGGTGTAACTAGACCAAGGGGGAGACCCTATACCCCAATCACAGTCGATTGGACCCAAACAAAGGTTTCTCAGGGTAGGTAAGTAGTGAGTTACGGAAACCAATGCAAGGCTAAGTGGACCTATGGGTTAAGGTATGGTTGAAGAAGGTGTAAGAGTTTGTTAATGTTTCAACCTATGTATGGTTTAGGCCACATGATGGGGTATGATGACTAGGTATAATACCATTTGTTTACACAAGTGGGTCTAGTTTCTTGGGAAGTGTGAAATAGTTCTAGGTGGACCCACAAGGTGAAGTTAGGTGTGAGGTTGGTATTATAGGTTAGATCTAGGCTAGATCTATGAGTTTGAGTTGTTTCTAGGAGTACCCATGTATTAAATCCAAGGTTTGACACGAATCCCAAGGAGTGCGACTTGCTTGGTGATGGACTAGTGCCTTGTTTAGTGGGCTAATGGAGTCAAGAAGGATGTCAAAGTGTAGATCGGGACACCTAGAAGCCAAGTCAAGTGGGTTGGATGAGATCCAATGGTTGGATCTTACTAGATCTAGGTTTTTAGGTGATGACCAAAAGTGGACCACAATTCCTCAAAACAAGGAATGCAATCCCCAAGGTAGATCGGGACAAAAGGACAGTCTAGACCTAGGTTTCAAGGCATGGGCAATCCAAATCCGCAAAAATCTCCAACACCCACTTCCTAGAAGTGGTCCAACTCAAAATTTCCAAGGGGTGCGACTTTCTCAAGGAGAGGCAAAAAGTGGTTTTGGTGGACCAAACCAAGTCCAATGGCCACCAAAATGTAGATCCGGGATGCTAGTACCCCGATCTATGCATGTTCAAAGTTTCAAGTGAATCCAATGGATAGATCTTAGTAGATCTAAGTTTTAAGTTACCAATGAGGTCAAAGGGGGGTTTCAACCCCTCAAAACATGGAGAGATGTCCACAAGGTAGTTTTCACCAAAGTAAGGATATGGGTATGTGTTATCAAGTGTCTAGTTGTCAAATCAAGCGGGATCTCACATACCCATGTGCTAGATCTAGCCCAACAAGCCTCTCTCAAGGAAGTGCGCTTTAGGTCAAGGAGAGCTTTTTGTCTTAGAAAATGGGTCAATTCTTAGCCAATCACCACCAAACTATAGATCCAACTAGGGGTGGATGCTATAGAGGTGGGTTTTCAATATCTTTTCAAATTGAGGGCTAGATCTAGGTAGATCTAAGAAATACCAAAAACAAGGGTTTTAATTTGATTAGGGTTTTTGTGATCTAGAAATTATGGAAGATTCAAGGAAGAGAAGATCATACCTCTTGGGACATACCTGGATGAAGAGATGAATGCTAGTTGAGACGAGGATTACTTTGCCAAAGATCAAATGGAGAATTGTTGAAGCCCTCTTGCCAAATCGATTTTTCCAAGCCACATGTGATTCCTTCTAACCTGTCAGGCCAAGGAGCAAAGCATCAATTAGTTTAACAAATTGAAGGTAGATGCAAGCAAGAGAGAGAAAAACATAGAATAGTTGACACAAAGGCAAAACCACTCCCTGTCAAACCCAAAACGACTTTTTCCAAGCTTGAAGGGCAAGCCTCCCCACCAATTCGCACTTGTCAAAGTCGCCCTCTCAACCTGCAAATAAAGTATGGCAAATACGCAAGATAGCTACAATAGATCCTCCAGTGCAATGGACAATAGCATTTACAATCGAAACAACCAACATCCACTCCAATCCAAGCATGTACTCCAAAAGATAGAAATTTTATTCCAAGAGCCAAGAGCCAAAAATCTCTAGATGAATTTTACAATGAGGGGGTCTCCTCCTTATATAGGATAATAAAGACCAAAACCCTAGATCTCAAAACCACTTTTTGAAATGAGTGGTTGAGATTAAAAGATCTCACAACATAATCAATGGCTAAGATGAATCCATAACATAATATCACATGGATCACTCAACATAACAATAGCGCCCTCACTAAATGGTACAATAGAGGGTGACGTCATCCCACAAGAGGGGTATAAAGTACAATAATCCACCTCATGATGACTAGGACATGATAAAATAAGCACATGGTGGGGCTAGGAGGTATAAATCCTTGCTAACTCACCCCAAGGCACAATAAAAATATGTCCAATATAATAATAATGACCAAAACTGTCCTCAGAATCCATGACAGTCGAGCAGTAAATGTCCTCCTGTGATCAATCTGGAGATACCCACATGGTGAAAAATGACTGGAAGATAGTGAGATCAACCTGGAAGACCTCTGTGAAAACCAAATGCCAAAACCTTGCCTCAATTGCCCAAATCGATTTCCTCAGTGACCACTTTATCCCATTTTTTAACTGCCTCGGGAACTGTGAAAGTGCCAAAATTGCCTCCTAGGGTGCTAGCGCTGTCCATCTGAGCCCACCAGGCTCTCCGGGAGGGGGGATAAATGGTAATAACAAGTGGCTGGACCACCCCCTCCATCATCAGCGCCCTAGGTGAACTGGCCTCTAGGGGCCCCTGCTGCTCATGCTGGGAAATCAGCCCCAAATCTGGTCAACAAGTGTAAAACTGCATCAATCACTGTCAGAAGTGCTCGGAACTGAAAGATAAGTGTCTCAATGGATCCAGAAGACCCAAATCCACTAGGAATGAGTACTCATACACCCTGGGTTGCCCTAATGGGCCAGCTGTAGGGTCCACCATATATGGACAATGTATAATCTGCTGATCTGTAATAATAATAACCTGCTGAATTGGATCAAACATCATCTGTATCATATGTCCATCATATGATATCATCATCAAACATGTGGGACCATAAATCATCACCAATAATCATCATACATGGTCCACATCATCACGGATCCAAGAATATATATAATCAAGGATAAATCACATCAGTAGACTAAAACAATGCTTCTTTAATCACTTCATAGCTAAGCTCAAAGTATAAATTCCATTCAGTGGCATTAATCAAGTTAACATATTCCGTGATTATATAAAATTACTTGCACCCTAGTTCAAATGACAAACTTACCCATTGGACATGGTCAAACTGCTAGTGAAGGATGAAGGCTAGGAGCAAGGTTGGGCCAAGGGTTTGACTTTTCTAACTTAACTCAAAAATACTTTGGACTGGGAGAAGGGGGAAGCTACAAACTCTGTGCTGGACAAAAGAACACGGGGGATGGCTGTGCCTCACAAATGGATAAGTTGTTTAGAGAGTGCTTATTCAACTTAGGCATCATGTCTACATCAAGTTGATCCAAGTTCATTAGGATCATTCAATTTATTTCCATGGCCTTTTTGGCCTACATAACCCTTCGGATTTCAGATGTGCTGAGAAGCACAACTAGTTGCAGCTTGCATCCAGGGCATGTTTTTTATATATTCACAAGGTCAGCAATTGTTTAGATATAGCTTTTAAGAACTATTGCTTTTTGGACCTTTCTTATACTCTTCGAGGAGTATTTTTAGCTTTTCATTGCTCTTGCCCTTTTTTTTTGTTTCCATGGGCGAATTTTTCAAGTTTCCATAGGTAGAACATGAGCTTTCAGTTTTAGCCAACAACATCTCAAGTGACTAGGGGGAGTTCGAGCCAATGCCAAACATCGGGACAACCGACCAGAATGATTTAGGCCTACAATCCAACTCACCAAAGGCAAGTTCTGTCACCAACTCAGAGCCGAGACACTGAATAACAGGGATGCGGTCCAAACACAGAGGTAGAAAAATGGGGAAGTCCTCAGTATCAGAAAGTCAAATGAGACATGTCAGGGTTCAAAGTCAAACAGGAAGGTCATGTATGGATGGAGACAAGTGAATATGGAGCCTACACTAGCAGACAACTGGTGTCGGGGAAAGACCATGTCTATGTAAGGTGAAATACCAGTAAGTTTTGTTAAATGACCTAAAAGTGCAAGCAATTGTCCATTTATGATTTACAATTCATTTTAAATAGTTTGCCACATCAGGAATAATATACCAAGCACATGCCATGGTCATGACTAAATCAACAAGATAATAATCCACAGTCAGTGAGAACATATCCATAGATCATACAACATCATCATAATAATCATCATCATGCATCATCTGAAACACTGCTGAAATACATCTCTAGGCACTGAACTGAGACTGTAATGGAATAAGTGGTCACATCAGTCATCAAATCCGAACTCTCAAGGCTCAGCCTTGACACAAGGTCATAAAATCTGAATAATGTACTGCTCTGATCATGAGTGATCCAAAATATATAGCCATGCTCTGGAATAAAGGAAGCTCTGGAATGTGCAGATATCTGCTGTACAAGAATAGTAGCCCTGCTACTATGGTGTGATAACATCTGGCTCCAGCTGGGACAAGTGCTCTAAGGGAGAGAGCGCTTGAGAACCTCAGAATCTCTGGTCTCGAACTGCTCTGCATCAATCTTCAATCCAGCACTGCACCATCCTTGCTTTCAGCTTTTATCTTGCACCTGTTCCTGCTCTCACAAACACTAGAATACCATCATGGAGCATGTATGGGACAAAAATAAAATAAAACTGAACTGAAATCTAATCTAAAGCATGAACTGAAATGCGCCAAAATATAAATGTAAACTAACATGGCATATATTATTCATTTATCATTTTCATTTACTGTGCAGGAGGAAAAGAATACTTCTTCAATCAGGCAATCTCAACTTGCACAGGCAGCCACAAATAGAAATGCCAACTACAATTTCTTAAATGCATGCAGGAGAAGAGACAAGCTTAGGAAGGAGCAAGGCTCAACTCAATAAAGGATGGAAACAAGCAGACACTCCAGGCAGAAAAAAGAAAAAGGGACAATACTCGGCACACAGAAAAAGAAAAATCACACAAATCCTACTGCTCAAGTGAACTTATTCAATACCTACCTACCCTACTCTAACCAGTGAGCACAAATGTTAGGTAAAATCATAAATCCAGTGCAACCATTCATCAAATAAATTAATGATTCTTCTTTGATTTTTGTTGATGAAACAAGTCAAGATTGGATTAAAAATTATTGAAATTGAGATCACAATCTTCTTGACTTGTTCAGAAATTGAAGAAGGATTTGAGTGGTGCAACATGAAATAATGCAGAGGAGACGACTGACTAGTGAAGCCATCCTCCATCCAAAAACTGATAGGATCATAAAACTTATGCAAGTTATTGTTTAAAATGGATGGAGGAAAAATACAAGGCATATGATTTAATAAACTACTTTCCTCATTCACTTCACTTGCATATTTAATTCGTTTCCCCTTGGGACTGATGATCAAATAAAAACCAAGTGGGGACAAATCAAGGCTTAAAAGGCGAAAAATCAAAACTAGGGCCACTTGATGCTCAAAAATGGAGAAAAGATGAAATTGATCTTTAAACACCTTTTCTAGCCACCAAGAATGATTGATAATTTGACAACAAGCATTATTGTTCCAAGGTGACTGAAAAGGGAAATGAAGTGCTTTTTCTCCAAACATGTAATCATACATATACTTCCTATTGAAAAATTCCAAGGCAAAAAAATGACTAGAGCACCAACCCAAAGATGATTGAAAGAGTTGGGAAGGGAGGGTGGATTGCAAATAATAATAATCTGTAAAAGTGTTGAAAAGCACAAATAATCATCATAAGCCTGAAACCACTGCATAAGCCCAACATGGTGACCTGTACCAAACCATATATCATCTATCTGTAACATCTGAGGTCTGCCACCTCATGTCTTGTGGATGACTTTTGGTCAAACCAGGTTTGACCAAGTCAACATGACCAGAATATAACTCAAACTGTCATCAAGCTACTACAAGGTGTCAAAGGTTAAAACATGCTTTACAATCCATTAAAATAGCAATTATAACAAATAGCAATCATTACTGGCGATCTAAATCCAAATATAATAGGTCATTAATTATTATTTATTACTCAAACAAGACTTTCAAGACCATACTCACTTCATAGTTGTGATCAATTTGCTAGTGAAGGGTGAAGGCTAAGAATAACATGGCTAGGTCAAAGGATGACCTACTGACTTAACACTGTGACACTTTGGAAATGGAAAAGGAAATACACACCATAGCATATAATGGACAAGCAACAACACAGGGAATGGCGGTGTCTCACAAATGGATAAGTTGTTCAAAGAGTGTTTATTCACCTTACACAGATGCGCACAATCCATAATACAAATGAGGCCAACAATCTTTTTGATATAGCATTTAAGTTCCATTGCTTTTTGGGCCTAGAGTTTCCATAGCCTTTGATCTATGTGTGTTTACAAACACATTGCATAGATTTACATTTATTTAGGCTTCTTGCTGCAGGTGTGTTTTTAAGGCACTTGTTTACCTGAGCACTTCTAGGTGTGTCACAGACAGCTTGTTTACCTAGGTATTTACATTTCACAAAAGATATAACATTTGATATTTCATAGCCATTTTCATTTGGCTTTCCTTTCATTCATGTGTGTTGAGAAACACATTGCATGAATGGGCTTTTCATACAAGATACAACATTTCATTTCCATACTTTGCATTAATGGCAGCACTAAAAGTTTCAGGTTTAGCCAACAACATCTTTAGTGACTAGGGGGAATTAACAAGGAATACCAACTCACCATAAGCAAGTTTTGTCACCAACTTAGAGCCGAGACACAATAAATAGGGAAGCTTATCCAATATAGAGGCTATAGCAGGGTAAGGTCCACATGCCACTAGTCAAGTAGTAAGTCAGGGTAATGAACAAACTGGGTAAATCATGGATGGATGAAGATAGTGAATAATGAAACCAACACTAGCAAGCCAAAATATGGTGGGAATGATCACCTCTATTCTCCCTAGGGAGGGTAAAACCAATGAGTATAGGCCAAGAACTTCTAAGTCTGAGTAGGGACAAATATATATATATATATATAAGTATAACCAGGTCCACATATCTATATGTTCGCCAGATCATGATACTTAGTGCTAAGACATGTTAAGAAAATGGAAATGAAAGCAATATAACCACAACACCATAATATACCTGCTGAGTCATATACCTGAATGCTCACCATCTGAACCACCATCTGTCCTCTAAAATTGTTGTTGTAACTCTGGGCAATACTGACAGCTCTGTACAAATGGCAAAATAGCTACATCGATCATCTCTCTGAGTGTCCTAAGACTCAGTCATGGCATGGGGAATAAAAACTGTTGTCCATAATCTGATAGTGATCCATAATAGATGCTCATCTCAGCATCTCAATGTAAGGGAATTGGCTGAATAGTGTACTGGAATCTGACAAAAAATGTATGGTAGCCCGGCTACTATATATGTGATAACAAGGCCGACAAGGTGAAAATCATTGAAGTGACACACTAGGGGTAGGTTATCAACAGTGGAGATGAAGGATCAAGTGGGATCTCACCTACCTAGGTGCTAGATCTTAGCAAACTCACCCAACAAGGAAGTACGACCTCCCTTGAAGAGGCTAATTTGCCTTGGAAAATGGGTCGGATGAAGGCCAATCCACACCAAAATATAGATCTGAATTGCCATGGATGCTATAGAGGTGGGTTTTAAATATTATACCCAAAAGCCAAGTAGATCTTGCTAGATCTAAGAAATTGCAAAATGAGGGTTTGAAATATGAGGGTTTTATCAATGAAGTAGCTATGCCAATGGATTGGAACCAAGACAAGAAGAACAAACCTATGGATCTTACCTGGATAACCTTGTAGATGCCTTGATGATGATAATCTATGCAAACCCGATCAATTTGGAGCGATTTGAAGTAGTTTTCTATGAAGTCGATTTGCCTAAGGAAGCCAATGCGCCCTCTCTCCTGCACAATAAACGTCAACAATATCAGATTTAATGCATCAAGAGATAAAGACTATTGCTACAGAAGAAGTAACAAGAGAAAAGCATAGATCACAATGATGCTAATGATAACCCCCTGATACAAACGAATGCCAAGCCAAGCGAGTTGAGGATGCCCTGCAAAAATGCCCAAGATGAATTCGCCCTCCTGTAGACAAGACAAAGTTTCCACGAAAATAGGTCTTCCAACAAATGCCCAAATGCTAGGATACAATAAGGAGCTCTCAAGATATTCTATATCAAGATTCCAAGAGCCAAAGACCCCTTTACAATGAGGAGCTCTCTCCTTTAAATAGGAAGGAGAGGCACCAAAACCCTAACCACTTTTTGAATGAGTGGCTAAGATTAAAAGATCAAAAGATCTAATCAATGGTTGAGATGAGCTCAACAATACAATACATGTATCAACTCACTAATACAATATAATAATGGACGAATCACCCATAACAAGGGGGTCCCACCAAATGTCAATGATAAAACATAAGAAATAGCTAAGAGAATGAAAATAAAAGCAATATAACCACAACACCAAAATATACCTACTGAGTCATATACCTGAATGCTCATCATCTGAGCCATCATCTGTCCTCTGAAACTACTGTTGTAACTTTGGGCACTACTGACTGCTCTGTACAAAATGGCTAAATAGCTACATTGGTCATCTCTCTGAGTGTCCTGAGACTCAGTCATGGCATGGGAAATAACACTGTTGTCCATAATCTGATAGTGATCCATAGTAGATGCTCATCTCATCATCTCAATGCAAGGGAACTGGCTGAATAATGTACTGGAATCAGAAAAATAATGTATGGTAGCTCAGCTACTATATATGTGATAACAGATCCAACCATCAAAACTTGGGTAGCCCACTTGATTTGCATCCTAGGTGTCTCGATCTACAATTTGATATCCTTTTTACTCCATTTGCCCATCCATTTCAAGGCACTAGTCCACCTAAGGCAAATCGCACTTCTTGGGATTTGTGTCTATTCCTAGATCCCATATGTGGGTATTTCTAATTTCATCATACATCCATAGATCTATCATTTGTATACCCCTCGGTACCATTTGCATCCTTAACTTCACCTTGTGGGCCCCATTTGAACCATCTCCATATCCCAAGGCAGTGGGCCCCACTTGTGTCTTTAATGGTACTAGATCTTGTTATTCGATCTCATCTGGTGGCCTAAATCATTCAATGGTTGAAACATAAGTCATCCCTTAAAGCTTCTTTCAACCATACTTAAACTTCTAGGTCCACCTAACCTTGCATTGGTTTTCGTAACTCATCTTTCACACTTCCCTAGAAACCATTGTTTGGGTACAATCTCTTTTGATTAGCTATAGGGTCTCCCCCTTGGTCTTGATTCATCTTGATCTAAAGTGAAGAGTGCCTCGGTTGACATGACTCCCAGCTTGCATTGGGAACCGTGGCATCTCTTGGGTCACCTCTTTAGTTGTCTATCTCCTCTACCAACCCGGATGGGATACCTTTAGGGACAACTACAAGTTGTGTGATAACAAGAACCTATTGCAATTCAAGGTGAATATCCTATGTGGGTGTTTCCATGACTTGGATGGCATTGACCTAAGCAATGACACCTGAGTGGCTTGTTATCACCAATCTTGTAGTTGCCCCTACAGATGGATCCAAGGTGGATGGTAGAGGGGGACAAGCAACTAAAGTGGTGAACCAAGAGAGCCTTAGTTCCCAAAAAGATGGTTGTCACGCAAACCAAGGCAGTCTTCGCTTTAGCTATCAAAGCCAAGATAGCAAAGGGGAGACCCAAATCTATTCCCGATAGGAGAGATCAACCCAATCACCAGATCAAATCAATCTAATGAAGTACGTAGGGTGACAGGTATGTAACCCTAGAATTGAGAAGTAGGACCACTATGGAGGCTTAGGAAAGGTGTGTATGATAATGAAAGATAACACACGGTGATTCTAGGATTAAGCATGATTCCATGATTCAAAGTTAGTTTCAAATGGTCAAAATCAACTGCCTTAGGAAATGTGACCCTTAAAACAAGGAAAGTGTCTCAAATCAGAGATCTGACAGTTAGGGCTTTCTAGCTATCCTTGATGAAGGGATATGACCATATCTAAGTGTGCAAGCAACTAGACAAAGATCAACCCACAAGGAAATCTAACAACCCAGGAAAGTCGTGAGCCTTAGGAGAAGGATCAGTGCCTTGGAAATTGGGCAAAATGGAGTCAGAGGTCCACCAAATTGTAGATCAGGGTTGTCAAGATGCAAAGCAAGGTGGGTTTTGAAGATCAAGGTCATCCAATGGCTAGATCTCAGTAGATCTGAGATTCAAAATGCATCACCAAGTGACCCAAGTGGGGCACAACCCTCACAATGAGGAACGTGGCCCACAAGGTGAAGCACTAGGGGTAGGTTATCAAGGTATATCTATGCAAATCAAGTGGGATCTCACCTACCCAGATCTTGGAACCTAGCAAACACCCTCTCTCAGGAAGTGCAACCTCCCTTGGAGAGGCTAATGTGCCTTGGGAAAGGGGTCAAATGGAAGCCAATCCACACCAAACTATAGATCCGAATTGCCATGGATGCTATAGAGGTGGGTTTTCAATATCTTACCCAAAAGGTTGTTAATTTTTTTATAATTTCATTCCATTATCATTCAGGATTACTAAGAGAATAACATGTACAGCATATCAATCATAGACACAAAAGCAATCACACAAGAGACATAGAGTTTCACCGAGGAAAACCAAGAAGGTGAAAAACCCCGCAACTTCCTCAGAGATAGAATAAACCCAAATACAAGATCACAAGGATCAAACCCAATAAGATGTCTCTAGCAGATGCTCCTCCTCCTCCACATGTTCGCCACTTTCTCTCTTAGCTATGCGAGTTTGAGAAGTGAGTGAATGAATCAAATGAGAGACAACCTCTATTTATACACTGACTTGACTTGCCAATAATTCACTGGGGCCGACTTGCTACTCAAGTCTAATATCCCAACCACATGACCTAACTAGGGTCGACCCCACACTGGTGATCTAATAACCCATCAATACAAGTGACGACACTTACAATGTAACTTGCGACACTTGCAAATACAAATGACGACACTTCCAATCAGAGGAATAATACATCTCTGTGGGATATACAATAAAGTACAAATGTAATACATAGAATAATATCTTCCGAATTTACAAATACATCAACACTCCCTCTTAACTAGGAAGGTATTCTCTGGACTCGGGTCATCAATACATATTGGCGCAAGTCTTCAATTCTGGAGCTGGATCATCATCACTGGATCACGGAGCATCATCATCATCACTGCAAGAGTACTCGACATCTCGATCACTGGGCTATCTCTAAATTCTGCTCGTCATAGGAAGTTCTACAGAGCCATCCCTTTTTCATGCTGGATGTAGGCCCACCACCTGTAGGTCTTCATCATCACTAACCGTACTGTGGAATCCTCAGGACTTATTACGTGCGTCAACAAAACCTCGAAAGAGTATCCCGAGATCCTTCATGTGCCTAAGCACAACCGACAAGATCTCCCAGGGCGCTATTACATGTTGACTGTCACAAAACCTTAAAAGAGTGTCTTGACTAGCAAGAACTCTAAAGAGCATTCGAGGCCTTTTACATGACTAGCACAACTTGTCCAGATCTCCAGGACGTATTACATGTGACCCCCACCACAAAACCTTAAAAGAGTGTCTTGACTAGCAAGAACTCTAAAGAGCATCTGAGGCCTTTTACGTGACTAGCACAACCTGTCCAGATCTCCAAGACGTATTATATGTGGTCATGGCAAAACCTCGAAAAAGCATCCCAGGACTGATTACGAGCGTACTACTCAACCTATCGGATCTCCCAGGGCGCTATTATATGCCATAGGACAAAACCTCGAAAGAGCATTTGCCAAATATCCCAGGGCGCTATTATATGCCATAGGCAAAACCTTGAAAGAGTATCTACAAAACTCCCAGGGCGCATATGTCTGTCCAAGCAAAACCTCGAAAGAGCATTTGCCAAATATCCCAGGGCGCTATTATATGTCATAGGAAAAACCTCGAAAGAGTATCTGCAAACCTCCCAGGGCTCTATTATATGCTTATCTGCACAACCTGTCCACGGCCACAAAGTATCAACCTGATACTCACCATACATCATCCTGATGTACATGATCACCCTGATCATCATCACTGCATCGTCCTGATGTACGTCATCCAGAGCATCGTCCTAATACTCATCACACATGATCATCCTAATCATTGTCACTGCATCGTCCTGATGCACGTCATCCAAAGCATCGTCCTGATACTCATCACACATGATCATCCTGATCATCGTCACTGCAACGTCGTGATGCATGTCATCCAGAGCATCGTCCTGATACTCATCACACATGATCATCCTGATCATCGTCACTGCATCATCCTGATGCATGTCATCATACATGATCCAACTGATCATACAAAGCATCCAACAGATGCATACACAAAGCAGTAACCTGAGCATCGCCCTAATGCTCATCATACAGCGCTTACATCCACAGCCATGGGAAGGATCCTCCTCTCACCATGCTTGGAATGGCTCCTGCAAAATGTGTCCCATCACTTCTTCCTCAAAGTATCTTCTATCTGAAGAACACCAAGCCTCTCTCTGAAGTACTCAAACTTCACTCTGGCTAGTGGTTTCTTCAACAGATCTACAACCTGCTCATCCGTCGCAGCATACAGGAGCTTCACTGCTCCTCTCTGCACCATATCCCTGATATAGTGATATTTGATCTCGATGTGCTTCGACCTGTCATGGAACACTGGGTTCTCAGACAGCTTCACACAACTCTGGTTGTCACAAAAGATACCAGTAGCATCCAACGGGAGATCAAATAACTCAGACAGTAGCTTCCTCAGCCATACTGCCTCACAACTAGCCGAACAAGCTGCAACATACTCTGCTTCGGTTGTACTCAATGCTACATAGGACTGCTTCCTACTAAACCAGGAGATCACACCTGATCCCATACTGAAGCAGCACCCCGAAGTGCTCTTCCTATCTACAACACTGCCTGCCCAATCTAAATCAACATAACCCTACAGGTTAAACTTTTGATTCGCATCATACTTGAGCCCATAATCAACCATACCCTTCAGGTACCTCAGAATATGCTTTACAACAACCAGATGAACACTTCTTGGATCCATCAGGAACTGGCTCAATGTGTTCACCGCAAAGCAAATATTTGATCTTGTATTCGTCAGGTACATCAAGGACCCAATCATCTGACGATACATCGTGACATCAACCGGCTCAGATGAAGCATCACACAGAAGCTTCAGGTTCGATGCCATAGGTGTGGCCATGGCCTTGCAGTCCATCATCCCGAACCTCTTCAGGATCTCTACTGCATACTTCCCTTGTGCAAGGAAGATCCCATCTGCACTCTGCCACACCTCCATGCCTAGAAAGTAATGCATCATCCCCAAGTCTTTCATCTCGAACTCGGCAGCAAGCTTTCTCTTGGTGTCGGCAATCAACCCATCCTCACCTGTAACAAACAGGTCATCTACATACAACAGTAGTATCACTGGATTGCCTTCCTCAACCTTGTAGTAAAGGTTGGAATCTGCTTTACTCTTGGTAAAGCCCAAACTGGATAGAAAGCTGTCCATCCTACCATACCAAGTTTTAGGAGCTTGCTTCAAGCCATACAAGGCTTTCTTCAACTTGCACACATATGACTCCCTATCATGTGTCTCAAAACCGAGTGGCTGCTCCACATACACTTCCTCTTTGACTACACCATTCAAGAAAGTTGTCTTGACATCCATCTGGTGTATCTTCCACTTCAGCACTGCAGCCAAAGCAAGTACTGTTCTAATGGAAGTGTATCTGCCTACAGGAACAAAAGTCTCTTCATAGTCTATTCCCTCTTTCTGGGAGAAGCCACGAGCTACAAACCTCGCCTTGTATTTCTCTATGCTACCATATGCAACATGCTTGATCTTATAGATCCACTTGGAAGTCATAACAGACTTCCCTTTAGGTCTTGGGACCACATCCCAAACATCATTCTTCATGATCGACTGGTACTCCTTGACCATGGCATCCTTCCATTCTTTCTTTTCCGCCGTTTCTTCATAACTGGAACGTTCTTTGTTCATAATGTCACAGAGTAAGGCAACATAACTGGTATGTGATCTAGTCCTCTTCCGTTCTCTGTGTTCTTCTTCTGGAATGCCATACCTTTCTGCATCTTGAATGAGCTCTCTGGCCCATGCAGGTTTCCTCTTGTGAGAGTTCTTCTCACGGGGTGGATCTATAGGTTCTTATGGATCTTCAATTTCACGATCTTCTTCTGGAATTGCTTCATTCATAGTGGTGTCTTGAAATCTAGTTACCTTTGGTTCTTCATGGTCTTCAACAGATGTCTTCCTCGATTTGATGTATGTTGAGTCTTCATCAAATGTTACATCCCTGCTGATGTCAATCTTCTTAAACCCTGGAAAGTATATTCTGTAAGCCTTCGAGCTTTCACTGTAGCCCACAAAGATGCCCTTCTTTCCTGAAGGATCTAGCTTTGTCCTCTTTTCCTTTGGAATGTGTGTATATACTGGACAGCCAAATATCCTGAGATGACTAACTTTTGGTTTCTTACCTTAGAAGACTTCTTCTAGTGTCTTGTTGTCAAGTATCTTGTGAGGTGTTTTGTTCTGCACATATACAGTTGTCCTAGCTGCTTCTGCCCAAAGGTGCATAGGCAGATCCTGGTCATGGAGCATTACCTGTGCTGCTTCCATGATAGTTCTATTCTTCCTTTCTGCAACTCCATTTTGTTGTGGATTGTAGGGAGCAATCAACTCCCTCTTAATCACTGATTCACTGCATAGTTTCTTGAAATCACCTATAGTGAATTCTCCGCCATTGTCGGATCTTAAGGTCTTGATCTTCTTATCAGTTTGATTTTCTATCAAGGCTTTGAATTCCTTGAACTTATCAAACACTTCATCTTTATTCTTTAAGAAATAGACCCAAGTCTTCCTAGAAAAATCATCAATGAAAGAAACATAGCATACATACCCACTCAGAGAACTGGATGATATTGGACCGCATACATCGGAGTGGATAATCTCCAAGATTCCTTTTGCTTTGCTTTCACTACTTGGAAATGCCTTCTTTGTGTTCTTTCCTTTTACACATCCTTTGCAAATACCTTCATGCTTTGACTGGATTTCAAGAAGACCCTCTACTGCTTTGCTTGCAATTGGAAGCGCTCTATAGTGCACATGAGCAAGCCTTCTATGCCAAAGTTCACTTGGCTCCATGGATTCATGTATCATGGCATGTTCAGGTTGCCCCTTCAATTTGTACAATCCTCCCTCTTGCTCTCCAATCACTACTGCATCATCTATTGTCTTACCCTTTGGCCACATGAGTACTTGTCCATCTATGAATGCAACTCTCATTCCCTTTGCATCCAAAGATGATATGAAGAGTAGGTTCTTCTTGAGTCTAGGTACATATAGGACATCTTTCATCTTCAAAGACTTCCCAGAGTCTAGTTTATAAGAGGCTTCACCACTTCCTTTGATAGAATATTGATAGTCATCCCCAAGTTTCACTTTATGAGGTGACTCATGTTCAGATAGATCTACAAAGGATTCTTTAAATCCTGGTCATCTGTTTGGAAGCCCCACTATCAATAAGCCAATCATCACATCCATGAGAGATAGTACCTGTGAGAGCAGAGATTAGAACATATTCATCTTCGCTTGATGAGTCATCACTTTCTGCTCTAGCCTTCTTCTTGGGTGGTTCATCATCCTCAGCAGCATGAGCATGATATCTCTTCTTGTTGCCCTTCTTCTTCTTGTTGAAGTTGTTGTTGTTGTTCTTTTTGTTCTTAGGACAATCTGAGGCAAAGTGTCCCTTCTCGTTGCATGTAAAACATCTTAGATCTTTCTTATCTATATGATAATGATGGTCTGAAGATCTTTTGCTATGAGATGGCTCCCTTTTGAACTTACTCTTCTTGGTATGTGCTGTGAGAGCTTGATCTCCATTTCCCATCTTTTCTTCTCGGGCCACAAACCTAGCTTCTTCTTGTGAACATTCCCTCCATAGTCTAATGAAGGAGATCAGTTTCCTTCTTGCACAGATTCCTTGGATGAAGGAGTCCCATGACCTAGGTAGGCCATTCAATGTGGTCATTACAATTTCACCATTCTCCACTACTTCCTCCACAGCTTCAAGTTGTTCCTTGATTTGAGAGACCTTAGAAAAGTAGGATTGAATGGTCTCTCCATTCTGAAGCTTTACCCCTTTCAATTGGTTCCGCAGAGTCATCTTCTGATTTATGTTCTTTCCTTCAAACAATTTGGTCAAGGAGTCAAACATCTCCTTAGGTGTCTTTAGGGAAGACGCATGAGGTATGAGATGGTCTTTTATAGAATCAGCAATGATTCTCTTAGCCTTGACCAAGTTCTTCTTGTGTAAGGCTTTAGCCTCTTCTCCCTCTGGGACAGGGACCTCTTCACTTATGTAAGTGTCCAACTCATTCTCTTATAGGATTAACCCAATCCTATACTTCCAGGCTCGAAAGTTATCAGCCCCTTCAAGCTTATCCTCAAGCTTGGTGTGGTGAGACATTTTAATGAGAAACTCAAATGGAAATAAAAGATTTAGGTCTTACCACTTGATTTGCTGAAAACTGGATCTGGAGTTGGATTAGGGTTTGTCAGAGAAACCCTAAAAATTCAAAATTTGAATTTCAAACTTCTGAAAGAATAGAAGGATGCACCTTGCTGAGCTGGTCAAGCCGGTATACTCAGAATTTGAATTCTGCAAAGTTTCACCCCTCAAAATTGCTTTTGAAACTTCCGGATTCATTAGATAGGACCTCGAACTAGGGTTTGATAAAGCCCACACTTCTGTGCAACCAAAAAGTTCGATCCAATGCTCTAAACTTCGATTTTCTTGAGGCGTATCCAGCCGTGGATTCATATACCCAAAAATCCAACTTTTTCCGAAACCCTAATTTCCCGCAGCAGAGATTAGGTCAAAACTGAAAATGCTCAGAATTGAATTATGTGTCGACAGAAAGATGCGCCCTTCCAAGGAGATTCAATCTAGCCTCCTGTCTTTGATGATTGTGGAGAGAAACCCAAAAATTAAGAAGCCCTAGCTTCCGCAGCTACACAGTGCCTTCTTCTTAGGTCAGCTCTAATACCATAATTTCAGGAAATTATTTTTCGATAATTTCATTCCATTATCATTCAGGATCACTAAGAGAATAACATGTACAGCATATCAATCATAGACACAAAAGCAATCACACAAGAGACACAGAGTTTCACCGGGGAAAACCAAGAAGGTGAAAAACCCCGCAACTTCCTCAGAGATAGAATAAACCCAAATACAAGATCACAAAGATCAAACCCAATAAGATGTCTCTAGCAGATGCTCCTCCTCCACATGTGCGCCACTTCCTCTCTTAGCTATGCAAGCTTGAGAAGTGAGTGAATGAATCAAATGAGAGACACAACCTCTCTATTTATACACTGACTTGACCTGCCAATAATTCACTGGGGCCGACTTGCTACTCAAGTCTAATAACCCAACCACATGACCTAACTAGGGCCGACCCCACACTGGTGGTCTAATAACCCATCAATGCAAATGACGACACTTACAATGTAACTTGCGACACTTGCAAATACAAATGATGACACTTCCAATCAGAGGAATAATACATCTCTGTGGGATATAAAATAAAGTACAAATGTAATACATAGAAGAATATCTTCCGAAGTTACAAATACATCAACAAAGGCCACTAGATCCAAGTAGATCTGAAAAAATGTAAAATGAGGGTTTTAACAGTTAAATGCTTATGCCAATGGATTGGGATCAAGAAATAGTAAACAAACCTGTGGATCTTACCTGGATAACCTTGTAGATGCCTTGATGATGATGATCTATGCAAACCCGATCAATTTGAGAAGATTTGAGGTAGTTTTCTATGAAGTCGATTTGCCCAAGGAAGCCAATGCGCCCTCTCTCCTGCACAACAAACGTTAACAATATCAGATTTGATGCAATCAAGAGATAAGACTAATGCCACAAGAGAAATAACAAAAAGATAGCATAGATCACAATGATACTAATGATAACCCCCTCATACAAGCTAATGCCAAGTGAGCGAGTCGAAGAAGCCTTGAAAAAATGCCCAAGTTGAAGTCGCCCTCCTGTAGACAAGACAAAGTTTCCCAAAAAGATAGATCTTACCACAAATTTCCAAATGCTAGGATGCAATAGACTTTCCAATCACCATCTAAGAACACCAGATGTAAAGGAGATCCAAGAATTTCCACAAGAACTTTTTCTATTATCAAGATTCCAAGAGCCAAAGACCCTTTACAATGAGAAGCTCTCTCCTTTAAATAGGATGGAGAGATACCAAAACCCTAACCACCTTTTGAATGGATGGCTAAGATTAAAAGATCAAAGTGATTTAATCAATGGTTGAGATGAGCTCAACAAAAAAGTACATGGATCAATAATAAAATAACATATCAATGGACCAAATCGCCCTAGGAGAGGGGGTCCCACCAAATCTCAATGATAAAATATAAGATCTAGCTCATGGTGGGTACAAGGGGTAATTTCTAACACCCTTGGTCAATCCCCATGGCACAATAATGTAAAATAATCAAGCTAGACACCAAATCGTGCCTCTCTGGGAAAGTCGTGAGCCTTAGGAGGCTCCAGAAATCCATATAAAATGCCGGAGTGATGGGTGTGGGTCCCACTGGAAGCTGAAGCTGCTGAAGAAGGTGTGGAAGACATCCCACTCATCATCAAACATCATCCCATGCAAATCCCTTGCCTCAGTAGCCCAAATCAAATCCCTCAATAGCCATTTTTACCATTCATGATCTGCCTTGGGAAGTGTGAAACTACCCAAACTGCCTCCTAGAGTGCTTGCACTGTCAAGGTGAGGCCACCAGACTCTCTGGGAGGGCGTTAATATGGTAATAACAAGTGACTGGACCACCCCATCCATGCACAGTGCCCTAGGTGAACCAATCAAATCTCATCACTACTCTGACAGGCCATCTGACAGACCAAAACTGCACTAGGATAGCAAATTGAGGCTAAAAATCACTGTAACTGCCTGGAACTGAAAACAGATTGTCTCATTGGACTCAGAGATCCCAAATCCATCTAAGATGTGTACTCATACACCATATAGATCTCTACATGATCAAAAATAAATGTCCATAATATCCGACGAACCAAATAATAATAATCTATAAAAGTGTTGAAAAGCACAAATCATCATCATAAGCCTGAAACCACTGCATAGAACCACCTAGTGACCTGTACCAGACCATATATCATATCTCTGTATCATCTGAGGTCTTCCATCTCATGTCTTGTGGTTGACTTTTGGTCAAACTAGGTTTGACCAAGTCAACATGACCCAAAATATAACTCAGGCTATCATCAAAACTGTTGCAAGTGTCAAAGGTTAATGCATGCTCTACAATTCATTCAAGTAGCAATTATAACAAGAAGTAATCATTTCACTGGCGATCTAAAACCAAATACATAAAGGTCTTCAATATTATTTATGACTCAGACTAGACTTTCAGGACCATACTCACTTCATAGTTGTGATCAATTTGCTAGTGAAGGGTGAGGGCTAAAAATAAAAAGGCTAGGATAAAGGGTGACTACTGCCTTGACATTGTGACACTTTGGAAATGGAAAGGGAATACACACTCTAACATATGCTGGACAAGCAAATAACACGGGGGATGGTAGTGTCTCACAGATGGGTAAGTTGTTCAAAGAGTGCTTATTTAACTTAGGCACCATGTCTACTTTTATAAAAGATGATCCAGTTTCATTAGGATCCATTGATTTCATTTCATGGTCTTTTTGGCCTACATAACCCTTCGGATCTCAGGTGTGCTAAGAAGCACAACTAATCACAGCTTGCATCCAGAGCATGTTTGTACATATACATATAAGGTCAGCAATCGTTTAGATCTAGAGTTTAAGAACCACTGCTTTTTGGACCTAGGTTGCGGGGAAGCGCTCCCCCCCCCCCCTCGCCCCCGCTCCGGAAGCTAGCTTCCGGCCGAAGCTAGCCGGAAGCTAAGCGGAATCGCGCTTCCGTTTCGCTTCCGTCCGGAAGCGAATTTCGGAAGCTCGCTTCCGCTCAATTTAAAACGCTTCCTTCCACTGTCATAAAGCGTTCGGAAGCGTCGCTTCCTGATCGCTTCCCTTCGCTTCCTAATCGCTTCCTAGATCGCTTCCCATCGCTTTCGGCCGCTTCCTAAATCGCTTCCTGACGCTTCCTAAATCGCTTCCTAACGCTTCCTAAATCGCTTCCTGACGCTTCCTTGGATGTGTCATGGCCCATCCGTCTTGCCAACATGGATCTCCACTGTGGAATTAAAATTGTAAGGTCTCTGCAATTCTATGCCAAGCTGAGTCAAGCTTCTCATTCTCTGTCCAGGTCCGGTTTTGAAGGCTTGGTTTGTTTGCTTGTAGGCCAAGATCAATGCCAAACTCTGAACAAATACGCGCTACAATTCTTTCATACCAGCTAAACAAGATTCTCCAAATACCACGCTCTGTTAACTACAATATTCAAACCCATCACTTCATTATGAACACAGCTGCCGTTCAATATACATTCATGCTTGCATATGTGGATAGCTCTTAGTTACACACTACACTACCATAATATATGGCATATGCAGCACTGTGGCCTCTAGATATTTCCTGTATAGATCCAAGGGCACTCTGATTCTATATGCCAACACAACAATGCACTCTGTGTTTTTTAACTCTACAAACACAGCACTTCATTCAACCATTGCTCTTCCCATTCAAAAGATACATACATATGTGTGTGTGTGTTCAAGCACTGTTCCAAAAAAACACAAACGCTACTCCTCATCACTATCACTATTCATGATACAAATGTATATATTCATTTGTTTGGGAGTCTTTTAGCTTCAACCAATCATAGGGGATGGCTGTAGGTATAAGGAAAATGTGCAGGTTGGATGATGTATGGCTGTGGGATTTTTGAAAAGGCCACACACAGGCTGTGAGCAGTTAGTCAACTATATACAGCTTGAGGGCAAATGCTGTAGGTATGCCATCACACAGAATTTAAACAGATTGGGCTGGTAATTTAAGGATTAAAAAGGAAGCCAACAAATTAATAATAGTGCTGTAGTTGCCTAGTAAAACAATGCACAAGCATTCTCTGCATGCTAGCGATCAAGCAATTGGAGGATTGAGCTGTGGGTTCCACCCAGTGATTCAATCAAACAGAAATTGGTGCCAAGGATGATCAATTGGGTAATTAAATGGGTGAATTCTGCTTAGATTTCAAATGGGCAAATTGCAAGTGTTGAATAGAGTATACAATGCGTTACCACCAAACCCTTACTGTTACCCCTTGTTACCTCCCATTTTGCATGTTTTTCACAATTTCAGTAGGGGTTTTATGTCTTGATGGAAATTTGGATGGCCTAATGTTGATCCTAGATTTTGTATGGTGCCTTGGGGTCTTGGTGATGATGTCTCAGCGTGTGGGGGTTGATAGATCTTCATGATGATGACTGCACTTCACTTATATTTGGCACATTCATCATGTTTCTTCATGATGCATTCTCAATGGGTGATTTTATGAGGGTTTGATGGTACATTCCATCCACATGTGTCATGTTACCACACAAACTAGCATCTCAAGATTCGACATAGTAGAAATACGGTTAATAGTTGATGACAAAATGTTTATATATTGAAAATTTGAAGCTTTAAGGTTGGATCTTGATGTTATAACTTATGGAATCATGGATACTGGAGTCTGGACCTATGGTTGATGAATTCACTAGTAAATGATTAATGATTGATGATTGATGAAATGATGTTATATGGTATTTACTATTAACTATTATTGTTTATTTCATGTTTTTATCCTTTCCATAACTAATTTAACATTCTACATGCATTTGTTGACATATATGCATCAAAATATATAAAAAATATATATTATATAAAAAACGCTTCCGGAACGCTTCCTAACCGGAAGCTTTTGAAAATTTCACTTCCCGCTCCCGCTCCCAAGTAACCTTGTTTTGGACCTTTCATTATACTCTTCAAGGAGTATTTATTAGCGTTTCATTGCTCTTGCCCTTTACTCACATGTGTTGATAAACACATTCTAGAGTTTACAGTTTCCTGGGCGAATTTACATAAGTTTCCATAAGTAGTACATGAGCTTTCAATTTTAGCCAACACATCTTAAGTGATTAGGGGGGGTTTGTACCAGTGCCAAACATCGGGACAACAGACCAGAATGATTTAGGACTACAATCCAACTCACCATAGGTAAGTTCTATCACCAACTCATAGCCGAGACACAAGAACAGGGAAGCTTATCCAACACAGAGGCTAAAGTGGGGGAAGGTCCTCCATCCCACTAGTCAAGTAGGAAGTCAGGGTAATGAACAAACTGGGAGGTAATGGATGGATGAAGACAGTGAATAATGAGACCAACACTAGCAAGCCAAAGTATGGTGAGAATGATCACCCCTATTCTCCCTAAGGAGGGTAAAACCAATGAGTATGGGTAGTGAACTTCTAAGTCTGAGTGGCGATAATATAATATATATAAAAGTACAACTAGGTCCACATATCTATATGATCACCAGATCATGATACTAAATGCTAAGACATGCTACAAGTATGAGTATAAAAGCAATATAACCATAACACAAGAATATACCTGCTGAGTCATATACCTGAATGCACAATATCTGAACCATCATCTATCCTCTGAAACTGCTGCTGTAACTCTGGGCAATACTGACTACTTTGTATAAATGGCTAAATGGCTACATCGGTCATCTCTCTGAGTGTCCTGAAACTCAGTCATGGCATAGGGAACAAAACGGTTGTCCATATAATAACATGATCCATAATAGATGCTCATCTCAACATCTCAATGTAAGGGAACTGGCTAAAAAGTGTACTGGAATCTGAAAAATAGTGTATGGTAGCCCGGCTACTATATATGTGATAACATGTCCTTTCTTCAATAATTTCTCCATATGGTGGGAGGAGATAATTTCAAGAGAACCGAAAGTAAGCCTAATTTCAAGAGAACCAAAATTAATCCCATTGAGGTGATGTGTGTGCCCAGCCTAAGTAAAGCTAAGAGAGAGTACCTTGAATTCCATAGTGATAGGGCCCAAAGTCCTAAGCCATTCGACCCCCAGAACTATATCGTAATTACCCAAGTCAATAGAGAACATGTGTGTTTTGAGATGGTAGTCACCCATTTGGAGTTTCACATTTTCACAACCACCACATTTCATATACCCTCATTTGCTATTATAATTTGGAAATTGAATAGAGGGAAGATAGAGTAATGGGTTTCTTCAGCCACTCACCAATGAAGGATATTATGGGTGTTGTCACTGTCAATTATGGTGCTTGATGTAGCTGATCGATTTCAATGTATGAGGTGTGAGAAAACTCGATAAAGCATGGAGTGAAAGTTGGGGTTGCTTCTCAGAAACAGGCATATCAAGAGAAACTTACAGGGTGGCATAGTATCTTCCACTTTTGGTTCAAGCAAAGCTTCTATGATGTCTTCGAAGGAACCATGTGGGGATGCCACTATTTGGAATAAATTTTGTTCTTTGCATTTATGCTCTCTAAAATATTTTGCATCACAATAATAGCAAAGGCTAAGGCGCTAACATCCTACCATGGCATTCGGGATCAACTTATGGATTTCTAAGGGCAATATGGTGGAATTACTAGAAGTAGCAGCCATGGGAGACCTTGTGCAGATGGGAAAGGAAAGGCGCTTGGATTGGGGATCGATTTTAGCTTCTCTTCCTCTATCACAAGCTTCCAACCAAGTGGAGGGCCACTGCATAATGACATGGGCACGAATTGCCTCCTTGAGGCCACCGATGAAGCATTTCCGAAAAAAAGAATTATAGAGGCCCTCTATGCAGATTGCCAATTGCTCAAAAGTTGTGATATAGTCCATAACTGTGCCACTTTGGCATAATTTGGTCAACCTACCCAAGTAGTGAGTGCGGTCAAAACAATCATGAAAGATCTTCACAAATTGGCTCCAGGGGACATAATGACAATAGGATTTTTGGAGCCATTGCCACCATTGCCAATGTTTTGAGTCTAAATATAGAACCCCAATTTTTAACTTCTGAAAATCATCTTTAATGCCATGGAGAGAAAAATAATGTTCCATTTGGGTCACCCAACCCGAGGGGTCGTAGCCATCAAATTTGCACATGTCAATCTTCGAGAAGCAATGCCATGAATTTTTATCCTCAAAGGAGTGAGGCTGGATTTCTAGGAAGAGAGTGTGAGAACCTTGTTTGTTAGTGACCATGGCTTCATTGGTTGGAGTACCAAATTTTGTAGCAAATCCCACATGTTGAGCAATAGTAGTCATCATATGGTCATGGTTTGTTAGGGTGTTGTTATTGTCAACCACTTTGTGTTGAGGTTGGCCAATTGATTGGGTCAAGGCGGCAAGCTTCCAATCAAGTGATTGTTGCATGGACATGACCATTGAGGTCAATGCTTAAAGGTCTTAGGGAGAATTCTATTGAGGCTAATTCTAGTTGGCAATTTCCATGTGGGTCTAGTTGTGAGCATGTACCATGGAAGCTAAAAAGTATGAACACCAAAGGAAGAATGGTCGGGTCCACCCAAAAGGGTTGTAAGAGATATATATCAAAATGATAAACACTATGCAAGCAATATTTTGAGATAGGTCACAAATAAGGGTTTCCAAAACCACCCAAAAGGGTTGTTAGAGATATATATCAAAATGATCATCACGATGCAAGGATACTTTTGAGATAGGCCACAAATAAGGGTTTTTGGGGCTCCCAAACTATAGAATTCTGAAATTCCTATTGGATGCAAAGATGTAAGAATTTTGTTGGTGTCCCATGGAGAATCTGGTTGTTGCACTCACTGCTCTGACAAAATGTAGAAATTTCACTAGTGGGTTGCAAAGATGAGGGTTTCTAGGGTCTTGAAGACAATGTATTGTCAAGTGCTATAGCTCTCTAATATACGTGCGGGGCCAACGGTAGTACTTGACCCAATCTCTCAGTTTTTAACTAAGGAGGCTCATTTATGCTCTTAGATGTACTACTCAACTACACAGGTAAGCGAGAGTAAACTTCCCGAGTGTTGTGCTCGGTGTCACTATAGCAACAAGATGACCAATCGTATTATTTATAATTAATTTCAAGTTTCCTCTGAGACTTCTAATATACTTGAGGGTACATAAAGTGAGATTCCATGTGTAGGTGTAGTTTGATATGGTCCTACTCAAAGGGTTACCAACAAAGATTACAACAATGTCCAACAATTGTACCAACCGAAGGTACAACATGGCTAAGTACCAACTGTATTCTTTCCGTTTATTCTTCCCCAACCACAGTTTTACCGACTGAACGACAAATCATTGCAATTATTTAAAGATGTCAAAACACATCTCTAACCTAAAAAAAATTCTATGAAAATATTGGAGGTGTGTTGGCTTAAGGAAAGTCACCCTGATACCACTCAGGGTGGTGTTCTTAATCCTGCAAATTAGTGTGGTAGCAAGATAAACATATAATGCCAGAATTCCAATATTATAGTGCAAATAAACGGAAAAAAGAAAATAAGCAACAAAAATGCAATAGAAATGGATCTTATATTATGATATTCGAATAAGAAAGTAATGTTCACGTGTCTCTTAAGGTTGGGTGACCTTTCACTTGAGTGGAGCTCCAATACAATAAATTTTCAACAAAACCATTCATAACCTTATAGCTCTTTAAATAAGCTTCCAAGATCCAAAACCCTAACTACTTGACATGGTCAAATAATCAATAAGTACCAACTTCCTAGTAGGCCTTAATTAATAGAGAGACCCTTTTTACATTAATTGTTGACTACTAACTACTCGGCCTTATTCAAAAGAGATGCCGTATACACTATATGACTAACTCCTAAAGTAAGGGGGTTAGGGTAGGACCCTAACAGATGTTGAGGCAGGCACATCAGCCTCCTCACTCTTAGTGTCCTCCTCCTCTTCCCATAATGGCACCAAATCATCCTCCCCTATCCCCTACTCCTGCTCCTCATCTAAACACTCATTTGCCTCCTCCACAATAGGCTTCCTAGTCTCCAGCATCCCACATACACATGGTATCAATGAAATGCCATCCACAACAAGGGATCTCTCAAGCTGCTTTGCCCCATAGTCTGAAATTGTAGTAGATGTAGACGACATCATTAAGGCATTGATTATTCTCACCTGTAAGAGGGTCATAATAAATTTAATGAGCCTTGAGGGTAATAAGAAATGTTGAGAGGATCATCCCAACTTCGAAGTGCATATCAAGCATATTATAGGGCCATAAATTATAAAAAATCTAATTATCAAGCTGTTGCACTTCTTTGTGTGTATTGTTTCAAATACACTCCAATTGCACTTGCAACCCAAAGGCCTACAGGTTTGGTTGAGCAACCGAGCATAAAATTTTCATAAAAGTAGTGCTTTTCCACCAAACATCTACAACAAATAAGAAAAAATTACTTGATTTACATTTCAATCCAGTAGAAAACAGCAAATAAAGAAAATAAAATTCAAATAAAACCTGTAATTCAAATTCAAACTGCTTACTTGGCATTAAAGTCTTCCTTTCTTTGACATCAATTTCAAAAACAAAAAGTGCATTGGCATTTCTATTCAACTTCATCTCTCAATTAATTGTTTTGTGGTCAGCTGGGTCAAGGACTATCCTCTGAAGACAAGTATTTAACCCTTTCATAACCTTGACATTGAAATCAAAAGATAATGGGTAAGCAAAAGCAGGGCTGAGGACAAGTAGCTGCATGAATGGAACGATGAAGCATTTCCTTCCATCATTCATCAATCAACTGTCACATCATTAGATATTTTTCATATCCAGTATCATCCTTGTCCTCGTGACAATATCGGACAAGCTTGGTGTGATTTCTAGTATGACCATTAAGGAGGATAATAGAGTTAAAATTTAATAATGTTCATACCATTAAAGTATTATAACTTAATATGATTGAGTTAGGAATGTTTAATAAAATAAAAGGGACGCAGTGACTTAATGACATATTAAGTCACATGTTGTTCATAGTTATGTCAAGGTGGTTTCCCAAGATAATCATCAGTATGTACTGGTATTTTACAAAGGGAATCATATGTTACATGTCTGTCTTCTCTCTCTTCAAATTTCTGCATTAGTGTAAGTGCATTTTGATTACATGTAATCAACATGGACCATATGATTAATCGCACTTCATCTAGAAATTGTTCGACAATTTTAGAGACCTTGTAATCTAGTAAAATGCTTGTTTGGAGATAATGATTTGCTACAATGACCGATTCTGGATATCAACCCTATACTTGCAAATGTTCCCCAATGCCTAAACAACAATGGAATGAAGGATTCAAAAATCATATAGCTGCATGTTTCTAACATGTTTCCAATCACCAAACAAGAATGGAATAAAGGATTCAAGAGACAGTTGGAATTTTGCAATCAAACAAGCCTGTCACAAAAAAATCATGTCAGAAATGCTTCTCAAAAACCATAAGTGTATAAAAACCTCTCGTTGTGGAGGTTCGCCATTCAAAGCAGTCAAAGCTGCTCCTGCAAGTGCTACCCCGATAGATGCAGCAACAACACCCACTCCTCCCCATAGAAGCCATCCATTTCCCAGCCTGAAAGGTTCCTTCCATTCTGCATCAAACAAGTAACTATCAGTAAATTACTAATTAGTACTGTATGCAAACAGCTTAAATATTCAGACTTGAATCAAAACACTGGCAATATTTGATACATTTCCAAACTTTAACATAACCAAAAATGAATGAATAGTTTTACCCAGATTTAGAGATAAGGTTGTCTACCAAATCTAACTTTTCACCAAAAACCACTAACTTGCTACATTTGCGAGTTCGTGCATGAAAAGGACAGACACAACCATGTACAATTTTACCATTATATTCAAGAAGTAGCCTATCAAATAGCTGCCAGTCTACCATTTTTACTTCCAGCCACATGTTAGAATCTCAAAAAGTTCTTATTATCTCACAAGTTATCCAACTAAATCTCTCTAGAAAGACTTGAACAAATTCCTTCTTGCAAGGATTGAAACTATTTTATGTCTAGTACTCTTCAAAAATAACCTGTCATGCTGCTCCATCCACTGGCTGTTATCTAGCTTCATTTTGGTATGCTTGTGATGATGATGCCCCAAGTTCAAAACTGGGCAGGTTCACTCCCTGTGCTTACATCAGTCTGCTAAAAAAAGCAGTTGAAGCCAGGTGAAAGCCATGAATGATTTTAAGAGAATAGATACCCCTTGGTTGTGGCTCTTAGTCAAAGGTAGTCTATGTGTTTTCAAGCAGAACTTACATGGAGATTCATAACCCCAGGGATTAACTACCAGAAAGAAAGAAAAAGAAAAAAACCATGTCATACTGCTCCACAGTTACCTTCTTTCACAATCCATCCACTGTCTACAATTCCCAGAATATTGTTGCTCTTGTAAACTATAGAATCATACAAATTATGGAAGGCCGAGAATTAAATCAGTGCCTTTTAACAGGTGACCAATGGATGGACCATGTTGACCACCAAAACCGACTTGGTGGACAACGGTGTACCTTGCACATGTTGAACGTACCTTGAAGATGAGAATGAAGTACTTAATGATTATATCAAGCGAGGCAACTCCTTTTCTTATCTTCTCTCCATGAAATTTTCGCATCCCTGCAGGGAATTTTGTAAGGATATGTCAGCATGAGGGTCTAGTTTTGTGTAACTTAGTCACCTAGGACTTTATCATTAGGAAAGTCCTTTCATCGAGTGTTTTTTCACTTGGATAATTAAAATTTCTCTTTAAAGGTTTTAATTATTCGAGTTTTTCACTCAAAAATACCTCCAAAGTGGTGAAAGGTGTTCTAGTGATTGAGTCCATGGAGTGATTGAGGCCTAGGATTGTTCTATATTGCCATGCTAGACATTATCCAGAGTCTTGCGGAATTTCATTAAGTTTTACATAGGATTTTTTAATTTTTGGTCATTAAAAATTGTCACTCAGGACAATTTGTTGTAATGTAAAAGAGGGTTACTTGGTCCTTTTTAATTTTGTATAGGGGTATGGGTACTCAAGACAAATGGCATGAGACCCCCTACACCCTTGGGCCAAGTTTGAAGTCATTCGGACAAATATTACTATGGTTTTGGTCACTTTTTCCCAGGTCAGTCATGGAAATCAGGAAATTGGGCATTTAATTAGAGAGCCAAATTTTGTAAAAGTGACTATAGTCACTTGGGGTGGCCAAGTAAGGGTTTTAAAACCTATGTTATGCACCCAACATGAAAACTAAAGCATAAAAGGGCCCCCCATGAGTGTATTTAATTAGTTATGAGTTGTCCACTCTATGGGGTGCGCCATCCTCTCTTTGATTGGTTGGGTGAGTAAAAGTCAATGGGAAGGGCCCCACTATGGTGGTTTCCTCCCCATTTGACATAGCAATAAGGTTGGGAGCATTAAAATGGGGTCTTATCTCCCCATATTTGAGATCTCAAACTTTGATTTTCCCCTCCTTGAGCAAATTCGCCCCCCTCTCTCCCTTGTGACACTTGTCTAGCATGCAAAGAGCCTCTCTCTTTCATTTTTCCTATTTAAGGAGGGCATTCCTCCCCATTTGGGCTACAATCTCTCATGCTCTTGCTATTTTTCCATTTCTCTCATTTTCTTTCTCTCTTCTTGCCCCATTGTTGGGCCATTGTAATTTTCAGCCATTTGGCTTGGTAATACAGATTCTTTGGAGGAGATTTGGTATTGTGGATGCTCTTGGTGGTGCTTTGCTTCAGATCTTCATGCTATTCAACCATTGGGAGGCCAAACAAGCAAACTGTTTTGCTTTGGTGAGATTTCTAGTAATTTTGCTAGTTATTTTATGAGTTTTCTTATTTAGCTAGTTAAGATCTTCATATTCTTGTTGGTTGAAGTTTATGATCTCTTAGCTCCTCTATAGGTACTCACCTTTCATTTCAGTTGTGTAGCAATATCTTACAAATTGCAGGGCACCAAGCTTTGATGGTGGAATTCTTTGGACAAATACCCCACTCCTCAAAGCATTGGATGGGAAAAAGAGCACTATCTTCTCCTTTCTTTCCCATTTAAATTTTCTGCATTATATTCTACATCTTTTGCATAAATAAATCAGATTTAAATCATTGTTTACATGTTATTATCTTATCAAAATTTGCTCATAAATTTTCTGTAAATTTGTACATTTTTGTATGATAAACTAACATTGTCCCAAAGTGATTTTGAGCATTTTTTTGTGACTTTTTGCTTGCTGGTTTTAGCAGGTCTGCACACTTTCAAGAAGGATCTGCCACCCAAAATCAGCCAACTCCAAGCATAAAAAGCCTCCACAAGTTGCCATTTCGGCCACTTTGGAGAAAACGGTCAAAAACACCATTTTTTCCCTCTTTTTCTTCTAATTAATAACTGTTGGAATTTACATCATTGTATTTTGTTTCAAGCATTTAATTCCTAGATTAGTTTACTCTTAGTTGCATGCAAAGAAAGAGGCCTTTCCCATCCTTGCATGGTTTTGTTAAGTAGTTTTGCTTACTAGTTGTTTTTACTTCAAGCATTTTTATTTTGTCCACACCTCACTAGTGAAGTGGCTCTGCCGCTCAAGTGATATCGCGCTTGGCTTGTTTCTTTGTTTCCAGTAATTTGCTTTAAGTTGTTTATTTTGCCCACACCTCACTAGTGAAGTGGCTCCACCGCTCTAGTGATATCGCGCTTGGCTTTCATTTTACTTCTGTAATTTATTTTCAAGTAATTTCATTTCGCCCACACCTCATACGTGAGTGGCTCTACCACTCCTGTGATATCGCGCTTGGCTTATGTTACCACCTAAAATTGCACTTTAGTTGGACTTCAGTGAGCCGCTACTGTTGCACAAGTCACTTGTGCTTATCAGAGTTCAGAAGTTCCAAGCTTGGCCTGTTCAGGGCCCCTTTTTTTTAATGTTTTGTAGTACATGACCTTGCCCCACGGGGTTTGTAATAAGTGTACTAGCATGGTGGTCTTTGAGTGACTCGGTTCCCTAGGACTTAACAACCAAAGAAGGTATTCCAAGGAGTTTTTTCCCTTGTCAATTATGCTTTGCCTTTAGCTGAGTATAATTGGTGAGTTTTTCTCCTGCACCTCCAAAGCTGGAATGCCCAAAGTGGGGGTTAGGCCTTAAGGGATTATTAGATCCCATTTTGTAATGTTTATAAACATGCTAGATGCTAGAATTTTATCGTCTGGTCATGTACTAGGTCCCCCTGAAGTTTCAGTCGATTCCGAGAAAAATTATTTTTTCGCATTTTTAAGCCATTTTTTTTAATGGTTTAATTAAAAAATTTCAAAAGGTGATAAAAGTGTTATCCGGAGTCGGAATTTGGCGCACGGATGCTCGTTTTCAAGCTTAGAGCATCCTCTTTATCCTGGTACCCGATTTTCCTATGTTTCGAGCGACCAAGGCATCCCGTGGAGCAGTTTCTCCTATTAGAGCTACAGAATGGCACTTTAATGCTAAAAGAGCATCAAAATGCACCATAAGTCAAAAGTTAAAATAATTAAAAAATTGAATTTTGCACATGCCAAATGACATGGCATTAATTCACTTAAGGTATGCGACTAAGTGAAAGATGAAAGCATATGTTAAAAGGTTGAATTAAAAGTCAAAGTGTGAATATTTCAAAGTATATATTTAAAAGTCAAGGCCATCTCTTCTCCATGGTCATTTTCGTTTTGATGGAGGATAAGTTAATTTTGGATAGGCAAATGTTCTAAAAGACCAAAGCATATATTTCAAAGTCATGTGCTAATTTTATTAAAGGTTGAAACAATTGTTTAATTTCCAAGGAAACGCCCATCCTTCATCCTTCACGTGGGTCAGTCGTGAGCGAGTTAGTTGGATATAAGTCAATTATATGGATAGATGAGTATATTAAAATTAACAAAGGAATAAAACCATGTGATTAAAGTCGATTTAAAGGCTGGGCGAGTTTCTTGTTACGGTCTCTACCTTCACGTGGGGCCGGCTGGCTGCCCCTTGGTCGTGTTCGTTTTGGTTAATACTCAGTTCAAAAGGTGGGAGCCTACCTCATTGGGAGGTGGCACAACCCACGTGCTTCACCCACCAACCAAACACTCCTTACAACGCAGCAAGAAAGCATTCACTCCTCCCTTCACGTATGAGAGAGAAAGGGGCACAACAATAAGTCCAAGACAAGTCACTAGGAGCACATGGTGGGGCTAGGAGGTATTAATCCCCTTCACTAGCATGTCCCCATGGCACAATAATATAACACATGACTCAATGACATGTCCAAGTATACAAATGATCAAATCCTGTCCCCATAATCAGAGAGAGAAATGCAATAAATGAGCTCCTGTAGCCCATGTGAACCCCACTGACCGGTGCCAACTGATCTGGAAGGAGGATACATCACAGATGACCTCTGAGAAGACCAAGTGTCAAAACCTTGCCTCAATTTCCCCAAATTGAATTCCTCAATGACCTTTTTATTCCATTTTTTAATCCTCTTGAAAACCTTGAAACTGACCAAAACTGCCATCCAAGGTGCCTGCGCTGTCAAACTAAGTGTACCAGGTTGTCTGGAAGGGGGGTATAGTGGTAAAAACAAGTGGCTGGACCACCCCCTTCCTCTGTATCTCCCTAGGAAACGACTGGCCTCCAACGCCCCTGCTGGACAGGCCTCATCAGCATGCCCAAACTGGTCAACAGGTGGAAGACTGCTAATATCATGCCCAGAAGTGCCCAGAACTGAATGCTAAGTGTCTCAATGGATCCAGAAGACCCAAATCCACTAGAGATGAGTACTCATACACCTCATGATAACCTGTAGGGTCATCTGTAGGGTCCACCATACCTGGTTAGTGTAAAATATGATGATCTGGAAATAATAATACAAATGACCAACTGTGTCAGTCATCATCTAGAATATATATCCAACATATGGAATCATCAATAGGTGCATGTGGGACCATAAATCAACATCATAAAGCACAAGTGGTCCATCTCATCACGGATCCCAAGAATGACCATGGTCAAACTATGTTTGACTAGGTCAAAATACAACCAAGGACTAGATCATAACAAATGATTAAGACATGTTCCTTTAACCATATTCACAGCTTAACTTTAAGTATAAACATCAATCAAGTGGCAGTTAATACATAGATATTGAATGTTATTTATAATTTACTTGCACCAAAGCTTTAAAGACATACTCACCAATGGACATAGTCTAATTGCTAAGATAGGGTGAAGGCTAAGAACAAGGTTAGGTAAAAGGGATGACTTGACCAATTCAACAAAGAGATACTTTGGAAGGGGAAAGAGAGGAGCTACACATTGTGCTGGACAACATAACAAAGGGAATGGCAGTGCCTCACAAATGGGTAAGTTGTTTAGAGAGTGCTCATTCAACCTTGGCATCGTGTCTATATCAAGTTGATCCAAGTTCATTAGGATCATTCATTTAATTTCCATGGCCCTTTTGGCCTATATGACCTGTTATCACACCATAGTAGCAGGGCTACTATTCTTGCTTGGCAGATATCTGCACATTCCAGAGCTTAGATTTTTCAGAGCTTGGCTATGATGACTTTATATTTTGAGATCACTCATGATCAGAGTAGTGTATTATTCAGACTTATGTGAGACCTTGTGTCAAGGCTGAGCCTTGAGAGTTCAGATTTGATGACCGATGTGACCCTTTATTCCATACAGTTTCAGTTCAGTGCCTAGAGATGTATTGCAGCAGTGTTTCAGATGGTATATGATGATTATTATTGTGATGATGTTGTATGACCTATGGATGTTTGATCATTGACTATGGATTATTGTCTTGTTGCTTTAGTTATGTTCATAGCATTAGCTTGGTATATCATTCATGATGTGACAAACTTTGTAAAACTTAAAATGAACTATCTTGATGAACTATAAAATGGACATTTACTTGTGTTTGACAAAACTCACTGGTTTATCACCTTACATAGATATGGTCTTCCTTGACATTTCCTGTCTGCTAGCTTAGATTCGCCCATGGAAACTAAAAAGGGCAAGAGCGATGAACTGCTAAAAATACTCCTCAAAGAGTATAAGAAAGGTCCAAAAAGCAATGGTTCTTAAAAGCTATATCTAAACAATTGCTGACCTTATATGTATATGTAAACATGCCCTGGATGCAAGCTGCAATTAGTTGTGTTTATCAGCACACCTAAGATCCGAAGGGTTATGTAGGCCAAAAAGGCCATGAAATGAAATTGAATGATCCTAATGAACTTGGATCAACTTGATGTAGACATGATGCCTAAGTTGAATACGCACTCTCTAAACAACTTACCCATTTGTGAGGCACAACTATCCCCTGTGTTTATTTTGTCCAACACAGAGTTTGTAGCTTCCCCTTTTCTCCTAGTCCAAAGTATCTTTTAGTTGAGTTTAGACAAGTCACCCCCTTTGCCCAACCTTGTTCCTAGCCTTCATCCTTAGCTAGCAGTAAGACCATGTCCAATGGGTGAGTTTGTCATTTAAGCTATTGTGCAAGTAATTATAAATAACAACAGAATATGCTAACATGATTAATGCCACTGAATGATGCTATACTTTAAGTTAAGCTGTGAGTATGATTAGAGGAACATGTCTTAGTTTACTGATATGATTTATCCTTGGTTGTATGATGACCTAGTCAAACCCAATTTGACTATGGTTATTTATTGGGATCCGTGATGATGTGGGCCATGCATGCTTATTGACGATGATAGATGGACCCACATACTCTTGATGATGATGCTATATGATGGACATATGATTCAGATGGTGATTGATGTAGTTTAGCAGGTTTTATTATTACTTCAGATAACCAGATTATGCACTGTGCATATATGGTGGACCCTACAGTTAGCCATCAGGGCAACCCATGGTGTATGAGTACACATTATTAGTAGATTTGGGTCTTCTGGATCCAATGAGACACTTATCTTTCAGTTCCGGGCACTTCTAAAAGTGATAGACGCAGTTTTACACTTGTTGACCAGATTTGGGCTGATTTCCCGGCCTGAGCAGCAGGGGCCATGAGAGGCCAGATCACCTAGGGCGTTGTATGAGGAGGGGGTGGTCCAGCCACTTGTTATTACCATTTATCCCCCATTCTGGAGAGCCTGATGGGCTCAGTTTGACAACGTAGATGCCCTAGGAGGCAGTTTTAGCAATTTCACAGTTTCCGAGGCAGTCCGGAAATGGGATAAAGGGTCACTGAGAAATTCGATTTGGGCAATTGAGGCAAGGTTTTGGCACTTGGTTTTTCATAGAGGACTTCCAGGGTGAACCCCCTATCTTTCAGCCAATTTTCATCACTTGGGTGGGTCAACAGAGGCCACAGGAGGCCATTTACTGCATGTCTCTCACAGATTTTGAGGACGGATTTGATCATTTGTATTTATTTTGGACATATTTTATTATTTTATTGTGCCGTGGGGATGAGCTAGCAAGGATTGATGCCTCCTAGCCCCACCATGTGCTCCATATGCCATGTCCTAGTCATATGAGGTGGGCCCATGTACTTTTTCCCCCTCTAGTGGATGACGTCACCCTCCATGAGTATCTTTTAGCTATGACGTCATCATTAATTTGAGTGATCCATGTTTTCTATTGGTATGATTCATCTTAGCCATTGATCATGTATTGAGATCTTTTAATCTCAACCACTCATTTCAAAAAGTGGTTTTGAGATCTAGGGTTTTGGTCTTTATTATCCTATATAAGGAGGAGACCCCCTCATTGTAAAATCATCTAGAGAATTTGGCACTTGGCTCTTGCAATAAAGTTTCTATCTTTTGGAGTACATGCTTGGATCTTGGAGTGGATGTTGGTTGCTTTGATTGTAAATGCTTTTGTCCATTGCACTGGAGGATCTCTTGTAGCTATCTTGCATATGTTGCCATACTTTTTTTTACAGGTTAAGAGGACATTTTTGACAAGTGCGAATTGGTGGGGAGGCTTACCCTTCAAGCTTGGAGGACGTTTTTTTGGTTAAACAGGGAGTGGTTTTGTCTTTGTACCAACTATTCTTTGCTTATCTCTCTCTTGCTTGTATCTACCTTCAACATGTTAAACTGATTGATGCTTTGCTCCTTGGTTTGATAGGTTAGAGGGACACACATGTGGCTTGGAGAAAATCGATTTGGCAAGAGGGCTTCAAATTCTTCATTTGATCTTTGGCAAAAGTAATCCTCATCTCAACTAGCATTCATCTCTTCATCTAGGTATGCTCCAAAGGTATGGTCTTCTTCCTTGGCTTATCCATAAATTATAGATCATAAAAAAACCCTAATTGATTAAAACCCTCATTTTTTACTTTTTCTTAGATCTACTTGGATCTAGCTTGGCTTTGGGTAAGATACTGAAAACCCACCTCTATAGCATCCACGGCAATTCGGATCTATAGTTTGGTGTGGATTGGCCTCCATTTGACACACTTTCCAAGGCACATTAGCCTCCTTGAGGGAGGTTGCACTCCTTGAGGGAAGTTATTGGGGCTATTTCCAAGAGATGGGTATGTGAGATCCCACTTGATCCATAATCCTCATACTTGATAACCTACCCCTAGTGCTTCACTTCATTGATTTTTTCCTTGTGGGCCCCATTCTTCATTTTGAGGGTTGTGCCCCACTTGGGTCAATTTGGTGATGCATTTTCAATCTCAGATCTATGGAGATCTAGCCATTGAATGCCCTTGATTTTCAAGATCCATATTGATACTTGCCTAAACTACTTGGATCTAAATTTTGGTGGCCTTTGGACTTGATTTGACACACTTTTCCATGCTTTTAGCCCACCTTGGACAATGTCGCACTTCTTGGGTGATTGAGTGGTCCCACTTTGAGAAACTGGGTGTTTGAGATCCCACTTGTTTTGGAAAGAGCATACCTTGAAACCTATATCTAGTGTCTCACTTTGTGAAGTTCTTCCTTGGGGGTATCATTCCTCATTTTGGGGGTTGTTGTCCACTTGGGTCACTTAGTGAAATATTAGATCTAGAAGGATCCAACCATCAAATCTTCGGTAGCCCACTTGATTTGCATCCTAGGTGTTCCGATCCACAATTTGATATCCTTTTGACTCCATTTGCCCATCCATTTCAAGGCACCAGTCCACCTAGGGCAATTCGCACTCCTTGGGAGTAGTGTCAATTTCTAGATCCCATATGTGGGTATCTCTAATTTTATCATAGATCCATAGATCTATCCTTTGTATAACCCTTGGTACCATTTGCATCCTTAACTTCACCTTGTGGGCCCCATTTGAACCATCTCCATATCCCAAAGGCAGTGGGCCCCACTTGTGTATTTCATGGTACTACATCTTGTTATTTGATCTCATCTCGTGGCCTAAATCATTCAATGGTTGAAACATAAGTCATCCCTCAAAGCCTCTTTCAACCATACTTAAACTTCTAGGTCCACCTAACCTTGCATTGGTTTTCGTAACTTGTCTTTCACATATCCCTAGGAACCTTTGCTTTGGTCCAATCACCTTAGATTGGCTATAGGGTCTCCCCCTTGGTCTTGATATCTCTAGATCTAAAGTGAAGAGTGCCTCGGTTGACGTGACTTGCATTGGGAACTGTGGCATCTCTTGGGTCACCTCTTTAGTTGTCCATCTCCTCTACCGTCCCGGATGGGATACCTTTAGGAATAAATACAAGTTGTGTGATAACATGACCCCTCTGGGATTTCACATACACTAAAAAGCACAACTAATCGCAGCTTGCATCCGGGGCATATTTACATTTATGAGGTCAACAATATTTAGATATAGCATTTGTTTAACCATTGCTTTTTAGACCTTTCTATACCCTTCATGGGGTATTTTGGCATTTCATTGCTTTAGCCTTTATTCATCGTGTGTTTAGAAACACATTCTAGAATTTAATTTCATAGGCTTTCATAAGAGATTTCCAATAATTTCCATAAATAGTACAAGTGCTTCAGGTTTTAGCCAACAACATCTCATGTGACTAGAGGGAATTTTGCGCTAAGCCACACATCGGGGCAACTGACTAGAATGATCTAGGCATAAAATCCAACTCACCAGGGGCAAGTTCTGTCACCAACTCAAAGCCGAGGCACAAAACAAACATGGATGCAATCCAACACAGTGGTAGAAAAGGGGAAGTCCTCCATATCAATAGTCAAAAAGGCAAATCAGGGTGAAAGCAAAAAATAGGTTAATTCATGGTTGGGTGGAGTCAAGTGAATATGAAGCCTAAGCTAGCAGACATAATGTCATGAAAGACCATGTTCATGCTCAAAGGAGGGTAGTGAAACCAATGGGTATAGTTAGTGAACCTTTAAGTGTAAGTAATACATCCAATTTGTTATCTAAATACAACCAAGATATTTCATATCATTTATTAAATAATACTGCCACATCATGAGTTATATACCAAGTCAATGCTATGAAGATGGCTAAAACAAGAAGATAATAATCCATGATAACAATCATAAGTCTAATGGTCATATCACTGCATATAAATAATCATCATCTAGAACCAACTGAAACACTGCTGCAATAATAACATCCGAAACTCTAGGCACTAAACTGAAATTGTATGGAACAAAAGGTCATATCGATCATCAAATCTAGGCTCTGAAGGCTCAGCCTTGGCACAAGGTCTACTCAATGTCTGATATACACTGCTCTGATCTGTAAGTGATCTCAAATAATGCTGCTCATCATAGCTGATCTCTGTAAAAGCAAAGCTCTGGAAAGTGCATATATTTGCTCAGCAAGAATAGTAGCCCAGCTATTATGGTGTGATAACAGGTATGAACATGCAATTTTATTAAAAAGGGGCCAAGTTAGCCTACTAGGACTTCTGATCTTCTGGAAATCAACAAGTATACTTGTTCGATCTTTGCAGGCTCACTTGACATCCAACTAAGTGCAACTTAGGTGGATAACAAACCCAAAGGTCAACATAATCTAAGTTTTTCAATTGATCTTCCGGATCTATCCAAGATTCTTGAAAAGCTATAAGAAGAGCACAAAATGAGGATACACTTCATGGTGGAAAATTAGAATACCATCCCCTACACTGTTTCCTGATAGAAAGGGCAAAAAACTTCATGATTTCATCCTCGTGAGTTAAGTTGAAGTCTATAATAAAGTCAAGAAACCAATTGAGAAAAGTTGATGGGTCTAAATCATGAAATCCAAGTCTAGGAGCATATGTCTCCCATAAATCAATTTGAATATCTGATGAGATTCTGGGATATATGCAAAGTCCAAAGGACCAAAGAATGTTTCCCATTCTTTGCTTGTAAAACAAGTTTAGAATGACAAATTGCAAGATCTCATCTAGACCTAATGAGAAAAAGCTGAAACTTTCTGCCAAGACTGACTCTAAGGTAGTTAATGAGTCAATCTACTGGCAGCTAGTGGGTAGCTTGATATATCTTACAGTCACTAGGCATAATTTGAGTTAAGTTGTGAGCTTCATTTCTAGATTCATGACAGCACCAAAAGCAAATCATTGGACTGCAGCGAAGAGGGTGTTGAGATATGTGAAAGGGACACTTGACTTTGGCATTTTGTATAGTGGAACAAAGATCCCAAGTTGTGTGGATATTCATATTTAGATTGGGCAAGTTGTGTCTACGATAGAAAATCTACCTCTAGATATCTATTCAGCCTTGGCACAGGTGCAATCACGTATGGACCAGTAAGAAGCAGTAGGCAATAGCACTTCCATTGACAAAAGAAAAAAATCAAAAGAGCATGTGAGGTAGATTGGCTCATGAGGGTGCTTTCAGACATGAAGATGCAGCAGACAAAGTCGACACCCATACTCTGCAACAATCAAGGGGTGCCAAAACTAGCCAAGAATCCAATCTTCTACAAGCGCACCAAGCATGTTGAGATACATTGCCACTTCATCAAACAGCTTGTAGAAGATCATGGAACTGTTTAGCTGCAGTGCTGTCCCACAGAGGACCAAACTACAAACACTTTCACCAAGTCTCTAGTTCCTAAAAAGCATGTAAAATTTCAAGAGAAAATTGGTGTAGTTAGTAGATTGACCATTGAGGGAGGGTGTTATAGTAAAACTTAGCTTTATATAATGGTCAATCAGATATTAGACTTGGACTTTAATAAAGTCACTTCCTACTTTATATTATTTTGTATTTTTATGATTTGTGTTATTTTATTGCATTTCTTGGTCTATCCCACATTCATAAAGTGGATTGACTTGACATCATTGTAACCCTATAAGAAAACGTTTTTCTTTCTCATCTATGTAATACATTATGATAACTCTTCTGAGTTATTTCTTGGTTTCATTATGCACTCGATTTCCATGATAACCTCAAAGCCCTCCTCAAAGGTGAAACATGCCTCCAAATATGTAAAAAATAGCCTTGAACAATGTGTCATTACCCCAAATACATTAAAAGGTGAAATATGCCTCCAAATACATGAGAAGGGATTAAATATATGGCCTTACCCCAACAGTTATCCTCAAATGGATGACATGCCTCCAAATACATGGAAACTTCTCCATTAGGGTTATTTCTCACCCCTTCTTGCTTTCAACATGCCCTAGCCATCTCCTTGAAGAAGGTGTTCTATTTTCTAAATGTTCAAAAAATTATGTATTTATGTCTATATTTTATTTCCATAATTTTAGTATTTTTTGTTACACACACACACACACACATGTTTGTCCCCTTGCAAGGGGTCCATGTGTCTCATTTTCCTATACGTCAGGACACTTGGGGAAAATCACAATAGAAATTACGCAAGGATAAATAAATAAAATAAGCAAAGTTTTAAAAAGAAATACTTGAAATATATTTATAAAGTCATGTGTGCATGTATTTAAACAACTTTTGCAATTTACACTAAAAACTAGAAAACTAGCAGTTAAATGAAAAGCAAATAAAAACTAGGAAGAAAGGGTCCATAACAATGAATTTTCAGTACACTTACCATAGCAAAATAAGTCATCTGGAAGTGGCTTGTAACGATTGACAAAAGCATATATAACAGTAAGGCCAACGGCTGTTATTATGCTGCAGATACAAAGGTGGATGACAATCTCAAATGCTCAATAAACAGACTTTCAACTATAATCTACGTACAAGAAACTAATATTGAAGATATCATCCTAAGAAAAGTATGTTCAATTTCCCAAAAAGAAATAATGCAAAATAGCTAAAGTTATCATACAATTGATCTACGAAAAGGAGAATAGCTCGCTCATCTAAACTCATCAAATGTCTTAGCTGAATCCCAAGGTAGGATGCTGCTGCTGATTCTGCCAGTCCTGTCAACAAAAAGCTGCCCCAATATCCTCAGTCTAGTCCTAGAAAAGCAATATTGCCTCCATACAAAAACATTAAACAAAATATTGATAAAGACATTTTAAGTGTTTCAAGGCTATAACAGTGACTGCACAGAAAGATGTTAAAAATAACTTTTAAACATATCAAAATATGTCTAGTCTAGATTTGTTACGTTTTTAGGAGATGTGTTAGGCACTCCTTATTTTGCATTTTTTACTGACCCTATGCTCGAGTCCCATTGGCCTTTCAAAGTTCTTTGATCATCACTTGACAGTAATAGAATTTCATTTCATTTCTCTAGACAGCTCAAAAAATATACAAAAGGAACTTAAAAGACTTGAATATTCACTGGTTTGTATCTGCAGCATGCATTCATTAGTTTTCTTTATATTACACGTTGCACCACATAAATTGGTGAATAGTTAGCTACCATTTTCATGTTTGCTCAACTTTCATATTTATAACCAACAAGACAAAACACAAAAACCAAGTTTCTATTGGCGATCTTTGTTTTGCTTCTGTCTGAAGATATAAGATGGAAGATCCTTCCCTAAAACTGAAGTTTTCAAATTTGAATCCAACAGTTTCACAGAAAAATTTCTCAGAAATACATGATATTTTATCCAATGTTGCAATCATCATTTCGGGGAATATATCGCCAAGGGTCTGCAAAGAAATTTATTGGGAATATCGGGGAAAATATTGGAAATTATCAGAATATATTGGCAAGAAGAAACTCAGATTTGCAGAATTGCGAAAATATCAGAAAAAACCGGAAACCTGAAAATCTCAAGAGAAAATGGAGATATTTGCAATACTGGTTTTATCTAGCAAATACATTAAATGGTAATAAAAGTGATCACAGAAACATTCCACAATGGCGTACCTATATTCTCAAGATATCTGTATAACATTGGTCTAGCAATAGATTTTCAACAGCTCAACCGACATCAAATCCAAACAATAAATGAATATACAAAAATAATATTTATTATTTCCCTACTTGATATGATTTAACTACAAAATCCAATTGTGTAGTTGATGATGATGATGATGGTCGTGGTTAACGTCCACTAAGACCAACTTTGGTCTATCAGACCTTAAGGCAAAATAAATGAATTACTTGGATTGCTGTAAAGTTTTCTTCCTATGCTCAAAAAGTTTAGAAAAAAGCATTCCTAGGTCGTTATAGTTTTGACACGTTAGAAGGTTAGGGAGGTTTGTATTGTAGCAAAGATTATGAAACTGCACTCTGAAACTGCGATCTGATGTGGGTGTATGCAAGGCATTCCAAGTGAAAGTGAGTTTCATCCTCAACGCTCATAGTCTCACAAAGATGGCAAAGCCATTCCAACCACGGTGTTTTAGGAATTGTCCAACGTCTTGTTTCACTATGAAGCTCATGAGAGTTCATTCTTATCTTGTCTATATTAATTTTCTTCTTCGAACTAGTTAAAAGAGAGAGGTAGTTTTCATCTTCCAAATTAGGATTAATGACCTCCTTATAGTATCTTAATTTTCTTTTAACATCTAATTCTTTCTCACCCAACACTTTTTCTTTAAACTAAGATGTGATAATATTTTTAATGTTGTCAATATTTTGCAAAGTGGCATTTCCTCAATCCCCCAATGGTTTAACCAAGCCATGGCATCTTTAAACCAGCCTCTGTTGGGCCGAAGGTGGTCTTGATTGCATTTTAAAGCAATTTTAGGAAGTCTCTAGGCTACCATGTTATTTATCATGTGCTTGTACATCAGGTACCTAGTCATAGAGATGCTCTCGATAAACATAAATCAGGATAAACATGGAACAAGAATAATGCTTGCACAATCCCACCCCTGCATAATACTCTTTGTTCTCAAAACATAACCTACAAAAAAGCAATTTCACCAGCAGTACCTCTAGATGTGAGCCTGAAGTGCAAATTAAAATTGTGGTTTTTAAGAATTTGATGAGACATAGTCCCTGTTATGCCATATTCTGTGGCCATACTTTTAAACTCATTTTTTGCTTTAGCATGAGTATATATTCCAGACTATTGTGGTCCATTTATGCTTTTTGTTGGGCCTTCTATATGATTATTCATTATAGTGATCTGATAATGTGATGATCATGTATATATGCCATTTTGTACCGTTATGCCATGTCAGATGATGCATATTGATGATATATTACCGGATGTTGTACTTCATATTGCTACTGCTACATAATGTATTAGTTGTTTGATGAGTATAGTTAGTAGTAATAGCCATAGGTTGACGAGGGTGAAGGGGTTGTAATTTACTTACATACCATGAACCTAAATGACTCTTTGTTTTACAAGGATTATCCCCCCTTCTTTGGTTCCATCTCTGGCCACTCACATTTTATCCACATCACTTCATATTTTTGTTTGCATCCCAATGGTTTGAAATTGATAGGATAACACTTGCTCTCCCCCTCTGTAACTCTTTCACCATGTGTACCTCCATGTTTTCCCTGTATCTTGGGTTTGTTGTGTTGTAGTGAATCCTCAGTATAGGACGATTTTGGGTAGATCCATGTTACGTGATACCAGTACCAGCGCACCTTCAGATATGTGCCCAGGGAGAGGGTCATTTTTTTTCAGGACCATGATGGGTGTTATCCAGCATTTTTTGTGGTCATGGCCGGACCCTTTGGTCCTTCTCTTAGGAGTACTATGGCTTAGTGGCATTGCTGACTGCCTCATTATGGGGCTTGTAGCCCTGAGGTTGGTGTCCGGGGCCCCTAGGGGTGGGTCACCGGGCCACATGACCCCCCACTTGTTTCCTTACTCCGGTGACATCTTTTCCAGCTATGAAGCTCTTGCCTCTCCTCTAGGTCACCTCGGGCACCTATCCTGGTCCTGCTCAGCTAAACACTCTCTCTCCTTGGGCTAGTTCCAGTGATGACGTCATCTCTTCATCTAGGTCGTACTGCTTGTTTTGGGGGGGAAATTGAGGGATTATCAGCATTGTTGGGGTTAGATGGGGCATGACATCCCCCCTGCTTACTCCATCCTTCAGCTCGGAGTAATTTGCTCATTTTTAGCTACTTTAGTTATTTTTGGGTAAATTATGGGGAAAATGCCCCAAGTTACCTACAAATATGATTATTTTATATTAGTTTATATTATTTTATGTTATATTTTTAAGTTGACATGTTAGAATTTTAAATTGACATTTTAAAGGCATGTCGACCCGGTTATTTTGTAAAAAGTGAGTGTGAGAACATATAAATAAATCTCCCCACTTCATTTTAAAACATAACTCATGGGACAAAATTCATTATGTTACTTTTTTATCCAAGATTAGCCTTATGAAGTGATGCGCACCTCTTGGAGGAATGACTCTTTGCTCTTTGGATGAAAATTGGATGTTGTCTTTGCTTTGCTAGTGCTTTGTGGATGCTAGAATGGTTGGAAGAACTCATGCTCAAGTAAGTCTATTCCATTTTTAGTCTTGCTTGATGAATGGTAGGTAAATCTTTGCTTCGTGAATGATTGATGGTATCCCTAGGGCTGCATTTTTTCTTGTTAGAGATAGTGGTATCTCGGGATGTTCTCCATGATTCAGATGCCTTGCATGGAGGTACATCAGCAATATAGGCATCAGTATGGAGTAGAGGGTGAGATACACTCTACTCAGTGGCATGAGTCCATTGCCATTACCCATGAATGGGCAACACCTGAAGCCTTTCTATCGAAACAACATCCAAGATGACCAAGGGGTCATCTCAGGGACTCTCTAAACCCTCTCTTGTTGTATTTTTATGTACTTTACTTATGTACCATATTGTTGTATCATAGCATTTGTATATTAGCTGTTGTATCATATTTCATATATATGTTGGAAAAGAAAAGATTTTATTTCATGTACTTTGATTTGAAAAAGCAAAAATATTTTACATGTTGGTTTTTCATTATGGCATTATTTATCATGTACATGTGGGCTAAGACACTTCTGTTTCCATGCAGGAAACTGATATTCTGGGGTTCTCGAGTACTCTCTTTGACCCATAAATCAAACGAGTACCCGTCCCACAGTTGGAGCCAGATGTTACCAACATTTTTGTACCATAGTTAGATTATCTGAAGAGCCGCCATTTGACAAACATGATAAGTGTTTGTGTTCCAGTGTATCTGATGATCCATCCTTTGTGCCTAGCCAGTTTTGGCTAGTCAGTTTGTTTTTTGTCTTGAAATGACCATGCCCCACGGGGTTTTTGTAAAAAGTGTGCTAGTAGGGTTTGAGTGACTTGGTCACCAATGACTGGTTTATCAACTAAGGTATTCCAGGGAGTTTTTTACCCTGACTAATTATACTTTGCCAATGGCCGAGATATAATTAACAAGGTTTTCTCCCGCTTCCTCCAAAGCTGGAATGCCCGATTTTGAAATTCTGGCCATGGGGGATTATTAGAGTCCAACTGATGAATATGAACCTACTAGACACCATGGGTCGAGTCAGTGGTCATTTCCTAGGTCTATAGAGGTTTTTAAACGTTGTCCGAAAAAAATTTACCGAATGCATTGGACAGTTAATTTTTTTTTTTTAAGAAAAAAATTTTCCATAGTTTAAATGGAAAAATTCAAATTGTAATATGTCAGTCGTCTGGGGGTGATTTGAGGCCTAATTCCTAAGCCAAAGAATCATACTTAGACCTCGGACACCTTTATCCTAAGTTTCGGATCGTTATTTAGCCACTTAATTAATAATTCCTCAAAAATCAATAAAAGAGGATTATTAATTAATTAAAATCAAAAAAATAATAAATGGAGATAATCAAATTCTCTCCAAAATAATCCAAATTGGATTATTTATGTGGCTAAATGACATGGCACAAGGCATTAAGGAAGATTCCAATAATCTCAGTCATCATTCAGTCAACTATCCAGTTAGCAATCAGTGATTAACTCCAAGTGAATTCGCCCCCTGCATGCAAAAACTCGATTTTGGTGATGTGGAAGGGTTATTAAATGAGAATTAATTTGGTTTTGAGTTGCATTGAATGGGAGTGGGGGCGCCTTGCCTTGGTGGAGGCCACCTCACACTCTCAACCACCAAGGATCTCAATCGAGTTTGACTTAAACTCCAAGCCACCTACCATCATCCTCACGAGTTCTCTCTTGTGCTCACGTCAATATTCTTTGGAGCTCGAGTTTTACATGTGGCAACCTTTTATATGATGATGGAGTTTCCAAGATAGGGATGGGGGGCGCCTTGCCAAGGTGGAGGCCACCTCCCCATCCACATAGACTTCAAACTCGAGTTGTAGGGTGGGATTAACTCCAAGCTATGTGTTGATTGGATTTTGATTGAGATTTGATGGACTTCGATTTGATGTCAAGGCCATTGGCTCTCTCCTCTTTGCCAATTTGAATTAGGGTAGAGGTAGTCTAGTTTTGTTATATAAGGAAGGCATTGCCTCCTTTCACATGGATTTTTGTGCAAAGAAACTCTGGTGAAAATTGTAAGCTTCTATTTGTTAATAAAGTATTGAGACTTTGGAAGTCATTTGATGGGCTTTTGGCATTGTGTCTTCATCTCATGTGAAGTAATATCTCTTTCACCCTACTCTTGTATTGCAAATTTGATTATTATGCTTATTGAAGACTAAAAATCTAGTACTTGTGCTTTTAATCTATTTGCATTGAGTGTTTGTGTCATCAGGGATTTCATCTATTGGGAGCTCTCAGCATCTAATACCTTCACCATTCAAGTGTTCCATTGATTCTAATATTTTGTTTGCAGGGTTGCGAGATTTTCCGGATCTCTCTTGCCTTCTCCAACAAAGCTTCTAAAAACTCCTTCGGTTACTGGTTACTAGTCCTACCCATCTCTAAGCTGTGGAAAACCTTAGATCTATCATTCTCCAAACCTAGTTTCCTCCATCAAGCTTGCCTTCTTGCTTTGTGGCTTGTCTTGATCTTTGCCTCTTTCTCCTCTCGTCCCACTTGATTTGTTCTTCCATCTTCTAGCCTTCCTCCCCTACAAAACCTTCTTTAGCCTTGCTCTCGTCCCACTTCTTTTTTTCCTTTGCCTAGCTTCGTCCTACTCTCCTTTCCTTCTTTCCACTTCTCTAGCTTGTCTCCCTTTCGTCCCTCTTCCCTAAAGCTCTTTTTCCTTTCGTTTTTGCCCTTGAGTTTACTCAAAGCCCTTCTTTCGTCCATCTCCAAAAGCCCTAAAAATCACAACACATAAAAACTTTAAATTTTGTTCAAAAGTTAGCATTAGTTAGTTGCATTTCCTTTGAAAAGTTAGTAGTTAGTTTCTTTTAAAAAAGCTAATACTTAGTTCATTGTTAGTTTCCAATATTAGTTTAGATCCTAGATTAGTTGATTTATTTTGTTAATAACTAATGGGTGCTTGAGTGGTTTGGACTTTCATTTGTGTAGGTGTTGAAAAGAAGAGAAATAAGCCCAAGGGGGAACCAAGAAAAGACTTGAAGAACAAAACTCAAAGAGGATCAAATCTAGAATCCAAAGAGAAGACTTGAACCAAGAAGACAAAACTATATACACTTTCCTTTATAAAAACACTTAAGAGCTTCATATTGTTCTTTTAGTTGTTCATTTCTCTCAAAGTCCTTTCAAGGGTTTCATTCCCAAAGGCATTTGTACTCTCTTAATAAAAAAGGCTAAGTGGGATAAGGCCTCCCATTTTTTGTGTTCTTCCCCATTTGGGGAAGAGTGTCTTGTGTACTCTTAGTTTAGATGTGCTTTGAATTTCTAGAATAAATTTCATTTTGTACTTAGATATTTAATTATTATTTCAGTTTTGACCTGAAAGTGTCTTGGGATTTGATTCCAAGTGCCGCATTGACTTTGCGTGCTACTTCTCTCTCCCCACTGTGTACTATGTATGACCAGCTAGCTGGAAGTTTCATGAACAGTGTGTAGAAGTCATTTTTTACTTCCTTTGCTAGATTAGTTTCCTGTGTTGTAGAACACTAGTTACTCATTTGTTTCATTTTGCAAGTAGTTTATTAATTGTTAGTTTAATCATTTCATTTTATCATCTTCTTGAGCTATCACTTGGTTTATGTTTTACAAGCTGCTTGTCTTATAAAAAGAACCAAAGTCTCTTGAACTTGCAATAACCCAATGTTGAAATACTGAGAGGGGGGTGAATCAGTATTTGCCAATCATTAAAAAATTTAGTCAAGAGCAAGTTGCTAATCACCAATCATAACAGCATATCATTAACATTCATGAAAGATAACAAGATGCACAGTACACAATATTTTTACGTGGAAACCCAAGTCCTGGGGGTAAAACCACGGAAGCCTTTTATGATAAAATTTGACCCAACAACAACTGGGGTTACAAATTTAATACAACTTCTCCAGCTACAACTGGAAGGGGCTACAACCCCCAGGCTTCGTCAGCCGCAACTGACAAGCTGCTACAACAGCTCAGCTCACAAGATTGTGAGCCCTAGCACCACCCTACCACCCTGAAGAGAAAGATTGCTGAACCTGTGGACCTGTCAAACAACAAACCCTGTACTCTCTGCTGCTGATAACCTCTGTTCACTGTTCACTGCCATGTCAGCCTTGTCACTGACACATTCTGTACCATATTGCACAACCTGTAAATCTGTCACATACCAATCTCTGATTCTACTTGTGCACACCGTTCACTGCCAAATCATCCCTGTATATCAACAAGTCTTTTCACTGCCATAACCTGCTCATGTACAACCTTGTACACTATCAACAAGTCTTTTCACTGCCATAACCTGCTCATGTACAACCTTGTACACTTCACCATATACGATAAGTGATTCTTCATTATTTTGACTGAATCATGCATCATTCAAGTATAAATCATAGTGCATAGAGGAAAGTCATCACACCATGCCATACATGTTCATCATATCAACACTGTGTAAATTCATAAATATTGCTATAGCATCACTGTCATATCATCACATATCAATATACCCTCATAGTTCATTACTGCTGTACTTTACACAATCAATTACATCATTATACCAATGCATAACACTGTTCACATACTGCTGTGTTTATTTGCAAATTTCATACACTGTGACCACTCTTGTACATACTCGATTGTACACATATTATTGTACTCTACTTGTTTACATGTACACATCCCACTTCATATATCATTTGTTATCACCATCACTGTAGAGTGACTGCTGTAGATAAAGTGAATGCTGAGGATGAGCTTCAGTCAAACCTCATCACTTTTCATGTCACTCAAGAAACCTTAAACATACAGACTTGCAATAATACAAACCCCAACACTTTTATTTCTATGACTTAACTCTTTTATTGTTACCTTGGGTTTGCAAGCTTGGACTGTTTCGTGTGCATGCTGATCATACTTCATTTCTTTGTGCACATGTCTTCATTGCTGACTTAGATCATTGCTCACTGCTGTAAGAGCTCCGAAAATCAGAGAAATGAACTTGCAACCCGAGATTCACAGTCTGAAAATTACAGTCCTCAACTGCAGCCCGAAATTTACAGTGGAGACAGTCCGAAAATCACTGTGTGGACAGTCCGAAAATCCTCAGTGCTGGTCCGAAAATCAGACATAATAGGGCTTAAAAATACTCCTGCTGCTGCCTCATAAGAGCTTCTACTAACCCGAAATTCTCAGAGAAAAACACAAATAAAAACTTGCTTGCTTGCCTTCATACTTCACTGACTGTAAACTTGACTGTGGCTGCTACAGTGATTCGAAAATCTCAGAGCAGATCTGATTTTTCTCACTTCAAAAGTGAAGATATGACTGGGAATTTATACTTGTTTTTCACAAAAATTTCTATGGAGCCGACTTGTAATAAAAACAATTTTTATTTTTATTTATTTTAAATCTTTATATGGAGCCGACCTCTCAACATATATTTTCAAATTACAATTTAAATTTTGAATTTAATCATTAACTTCAAAAATTCAAATCTCTTCAACCGTGGCATGTTAGGAGATGCTCCACATATCAACGGAAAGGGCTTGAAAAGGACTATCATTTTACGGAGGGCTTATTTGCAAATACATGGTCCAATACCCTTAAATTCTTCAATTTGTTTAGGACGTCAAAGACCCCATCTTCAAAGGTATGTCTTCAAGGTCATCATCATTTAGTGTGTCTAGGTGGCCAAGTGGGTGCCATCATGTCCTTCATCAAGCCATTAGGGCTTTCAATGGCATGCCATGTGCAAGGTGCCATCATGAGCTTCAAGCTTGTCACCAAATGGGAACATGGGCCATTGTCAACTCCAACATCAAGCCAATATGTGTGTGGGTTCCTTAACCACATCAATTGCAAATAGTGGGCATCAAGATCTTCACAAAGGTTCCATGACTTTATTAAGTCATCAATGACCACATCATCATGCCATCTAACCATGTCAAGTGCAAGTAGTGGGTTCCAAGACCATACCAGGGGCATCGAGGTCTTCATCAAGGGTTCCAAGTCTTCATCAAGTCATTTATGACATCATCACATACAAGAGATCCATGACCCCAACAGGGGTTGCAAGGTCATCAAACCACTAAGTGTGGAACCAAGGACTTCTTCAGAACTTCTTCAACCCAACAAGGACACTTCCTAGGGTACTAGGGCATAGGTTGTGGTATGGGGAACCAAAGAAACAACTTAGGGGTACTTAAACACTCTAAAGGGTGTTCAAGGCTTTTTCCAATGTCCATAGGCCTCTAAGGGCTTCAAGCTTGGGCTTGGACAGAGTCAAAAGGTCTCCTCTTGACACAGACAACCACAAATCAAACACTAACCCTCAGGGGCTCCACAAGGGGCACCAAGACTCAACTGTTGGCATCAATGACCAGGCATTGTTGGCATCAATGACAACTTAATCAACACCCAAGTCAAGAGCACTCTCTATCGGAGAGCATTCCCACTGCATTTCCTTGCATCAAGCATATAGATTAGCTAAAGTCTCTTGAACTTTTGTCATAAGGCAGAGTCAAGAGCACTCTCTATCGAAGGGTTTTTCACTGTGTGCTCTTAATAATTTAAAACATTTCAACTCACATTACCCATTAAAATCTACTTTGTTGCTATCCATTGCTTAGTCTGCCGACCCTAAAAGGTTGGACTCGTACTCAGAACAGTGATTGGATTTGTTAATCTTGAAAGTGATAACCTAATAAAATTTTCACCCCACAACCAACGAACCGACGTTGATTTTCGATAAATATTCAAAGTGCTATGCCTAGAGGTGATGCCAGAAACATACCGTTGTCTTAGACTTCTTGGTTGCTTAAATCCACTGGACACCTATCCTTGATAACTGGACGGTCCGTCAAGTTGTCGGGGTAGCTACTGAGAATATTTCTTCCGGTTGGACGCTTGCCTTGATTTTTCTAGCCTAATAATCAAAGATCACTAAAACCTTTGAATTTACAAAGATAATTTGCACAACATTCTCACAAACAATCTATTTGAGACTTGTATCTTCAGCATCCCCAAGCACTACACATTTTGACTCCATTTGGCACTGGTCTGTTTTCACTTTCATGTATTAATTTATCTGGGCCATTTGTCCATTGGAAAGCTGTCTAAGTTATTATCTACCTGTGGATGCTATTTCATTGACAACTCTTCATTACATTGTTTATTTGCAAATCTTGTATCTACAACGTGGATTGGTCTTATCTTGTGTATTTCATCTTATAAATATGTGGTCATCATCTAAAACTCCTAGACAACACCCCATCCGCATCACCACATACCAAAACAATATAAAAACACAGAGCCATAGAAACTCTTTGTTAGGGACTACCCCCCTTGGCTTCGTTAGGAGTTAGCCTAAACGGAGGAGCTGGGATTCAAGTGACAGTACCCGGCTCATTGCTTGCCCCCAAGGCCACACCTTCCCCACTTGTAGTGAGGGAACAGCTTTTGAAAGATTTCTGCTGCTGGTGTGCATCTCAGCGGACAACATGGTTAATCAATTGATTTAATTTGCAAGAGATGGAGGGTTGACTGCATGCAGAGCAGTCACATGACCGAGATGGGAGATGCATTCCTCGTCCTTGAGCACACACCTATGCAGATGATTCGAGATGTGCATGGGACTGATCACTTGGTCAAAGGAGTGGGTAGAGTTTGTTTTCTAATTGAACTTGGAGAGCTCCTAGAGGTATCAGGAGTGTTGTTCATTCCAGGACTGAGAGGGACTATACTCTCAGTAGCAGCTTTAGGTGTTGTTGGTTACTCTGTGGTGTTCCAAAGGGATACGATATTCACTTATCCTGAGGGAGTTGATCCAGTCTTGATGGGTCACAGGATCAACAGTGAGTACTTGTTTCGGGGATAGCCCACATCTGGCACATCAGGTTGGTTGAGTGCATCCTCTTTAGAGTCGGAGAGGCATAGTGAGCGAGATGCTCACAGCAAGGATGGTGCTATGAGGAGTGAGTCCCTTCAGCAGATGGGTGAGTGAGATGCTCACCATGATGATGAGGATCGAAGGAGTGATTCCTTTTATCCGATGGATGAGCGAGATGCTCATGATGTAGATGAGACACAGGGGATTGAGTCCTTGGACTCAAATCGGATGGATGAGCATGATGCTCATACAGGTACCAACCGGAGACTAAGTTGGTATGAGATGACTGATATGGACCTAGCTCAGGAGAGAGCTAAGTCAACTCAGAGACAGAGGGAGATCACCTACAGGGCAGTAGATCCGCTTGATGGCAGTGTTATCACACAACTTGTAGTTGCCCCTAGAGGTATCCCATCCGGGACGGTAGAGGAGTTAGGCAACTAAAGAGGTGACCTAAGAGATGCCACGGTTCCCAATGCAATGCGGGAGTCACGTCAACCGAGACACTCTTCGCTTTAAGTCAAGATATAACTAGACCAAGGGGGAGACCCTATACCCCAATCACAGTTGATTGGACCCAAGCTAAGGTTTCAAAGGGTAAATAAATGATGATTTACGGAAACCAATGCAAGGCTAAGTGGACCTAATGTTTAAGGTATGGTTGAAGGTGGTATCATGGATAGTTAGTGTTTCAACCTATGTATGGTTTAGGCCACTTGATGGGGTATGATTGCTAAGTACAGTACTGTTATCACATATATAGTAGCCGGGCTACCATACATTATTTTTCTCATTCCAGTACACTATTCAGCCAGTTCCCTTGCATTTGAGATGCCGAGATGAGCATTTATATTGGATCACTATCAGATTGTGGACAGCAGTTATATTCCCCATGTCATGACTGAGTTTCGGGACACTCAGAGAGATGCCCGATATAGCCATTATGCCATTGGTACAGAGCAGACAGTAGTGCCCAGAGTTACAGCAGCAGTCTCAGAGGACAGGTGATGGTACAGGTTGATGAGCTTTCAGGTATATGACTCAGCAGGTATACTATTGTGTTATGGTTAGATTGCTTTTATACTTATTCTTATAGCATGTCTTAGCACTTAGTGTCATGATCTGGCGATCATATAGATATTTGGACCTGGTTGACCTATTATATATATTACTGTCCCTACTCAGACTTAGAAGTTCACTATTCATACTCATTGGTACATACCCTCCTTAGGGAGAATAGAGGTGATCATTACACCATACTATGGCTTGCTAGTGTTGGCTTCATCTTTTCATTGTCTTCATCCATCCGTGGCCTACCTTTTAGATTATTACCTTGATCTGCTACTTGACTAGTGACATGGAGGATCTTTCCCCACTGTAGCCTCTGTACTGGATGAGCTTCCCTGTTTATTGTGTCTCGGCTCTGAGTTGGTGACAAAACTTACCTATGGTGAGTTGGAGTTCCTTGAGAATTCCCCCTAGTCACTAAAGTTGTGTTGGCTAAACCTGAAACTTTTAGTGCTGCCATCAATACAAAATTTGGAAAAAATCAAATGCTATATCTTGTATATGAAAGAAATGCCAAATGAAAATGGCCATGAAAAATAAAATGTTATATCTTGTGGAAAATAAATACCTAGGTAAACAAGTTGTCCATGACACACCTAGAAGTGCTCAGGTAAACAAGTGCCTTAAAAACACACCTGCAGCAGAAAGCCTAAAAATAAATGTAAATCTATGCAATGTGTTTGTAAACACACATAGATCAAGGCTATGGAAAACTCAGGCCCAAAAAGCAATGGAACTTAAATGTTATATCTAAACAATTGCTGGCCTTGCTTGTATTATGGATTGTGCGCATCTGTGAAGGTGAATAAACCCTCTTTAAACAACTCATCCATTTGTGAGACACCGCCATTCCCTGTGTTATTGCTCATTCAGTATATACTATGGTGTGTATTCCCTTTCCCTTGCCAAAGTGTCACAAAGTCAAGTTAGTCAAGTCATCCCTTAGCCTAGCCATTTATTTCAGCCTTCACCCTTCACTAGCAAATTGATCACAACTATGAAGTGAGTATGATCCTGAAAGTCTAGTCTGAGTAATAATAATAACTAACGACACTATATATTTGGATTTAGATCGCCAGTCATGATTACTCTGTGTTATAGAAGCTATTTGAATAAATTGTAAAGCATGTATTGACCTTGACACCTTGCAGCAGCTATGGATGATACTCTGAGTTGTATTTGGTCTTGGTTAGACCTAGTTTGACCATGGAGGACCATGGGACATGAGATGTTGGACCTTATGATGATATGGATAGATGATATATGGTCCATGTACACATACAGGATGATTCTATGCAGCAGCTACAGGGTTATGATGATGATTCTTGGGATACAGCAGTGTTTGGTCATTTACAGATCATTATTATTGGCCTTGTTCCGGTACATTGGATATTTATCTTGATCATGCAGAGATTCATATGGTGTATGAGTACACATCTTGGATGGATTTGGACCTTCTGAGTCCAATGGGACAGTTTGTTTTCAGTTCCGGGCACTTACAGTGATGATTTAGCCTCAGTAGGCTGTCCTAGTGCAGTTTTGGTCTGTTGGAGGCCCTGTCGGAGCAGAGATGACTTTTATCTGGTTGACCTAGGGCGCTGATGATGGAGGGGGTGGTCCAGCCACTTGTTTTTACCATATTACCCCCCTCCCGGACACATTGGTACCCTCACCTTGACAGCGCCATCACTCCAGGAGGCAGTTTGGGCAGTTTCACGTTTCCCGAGGCAGTTCAGGATTGGTAGAAATGGCTATTGAGGAAATCGATTTGGGCTACTGAGGCAAAGTTATGGCATGGGATGATCAGTGATGATAGATCGGGACCTTCCACACCTCCTCCTGCAGTTTCAGCTTCATCGGGGCCCGCATCCATCACTTATGGCACTTTCTGTGGATCTTTTGGGTCTTGGAGGACCACGATTTCACCTTGGAGGCACGATTTGGTACTTTCATGATTATTTATTGGTTATTGTGCTATGGGGATTGACCAAGGAGGGATAAAATTACCCCTTGGACCCACCATGAGCCTCTTATGATATTTTGTCATCATGATTTGGTGGGATTCCCCTCTCCTAGGGCGACTTTGTCCACTTATGTTATATTTTATGTGTGATCCATGTATTATGTTGTTGAGCTCATCTCAACCATTGATTAGACATTTGTATCTTTTAATCTTAGCCACTCATTCAAAAAGTGGTTAGGGTTTTGGTGCCTCTCCTTCCTATTTAAAGGAGAGAGCCTCTCATTGTAAAGGGTCTTTGGCTCTTGGATTATTGGTATAGAAAAATATTCTTGTGGAAATTCTTGTGGTCTCCTTTGCATCTGGTGTTCTTAGATGGTGATTGGAAAGTCTATTGCAACCTAGCATTTGGAAATTGTGGTAAGATCTATCTTTGTTTGGAAATCATTGTTTGTCTACAGGAGGGCGACTTCAACAAGGGCGATTTTGCAAGGCTTCTTCAAATCGACTTTCTTGGCATTCGCTTGTATCAGGGGGTTATCATTAGTATCATTGTGATCTATGCTATCTTTCTGTTACTTCTTTTGTGGCATTAGTCTTATCTCTTGATGCATCAAATCTGATATTGTTGACGTTTGTTGTGCAGGAGAGAGGGCGCATTGGCTTCTTGGACTAAATCGATTTGCATAGAGACTACCTCAAAGCTTCCAAATTGATCGGGATTGCATAGATCATCATCATCAAGGCATCTACAAGGTTATCCAGGTAAGATCCACAGGTTTGTTTCTCTTTCCTTTATCCAATCCATTGACATAATGCATAAATTGTTAAAACCCTAAATACTTCAAAACCCCCATTTTACATTTTGTCAGATCTACTTAGATCTAGTGGGTTGTTGGGCATGATATTGAAAACCCACCTCTATAGCATCCACGGCATCCCGGATCTATAGTTTGGTGTGGATTGGCTTCCGTTTGACCCCTCTCCCAAGCCAACTTAGCTTCTCCCAAGGAAGGCGCACTTCACCATTTGAGCAAGTTGACCTAGATCCAGTTGATGGGTGTTTGAGATTTCACTTGATTTGACATCTACACATCAAATAACATACACCCAGGTTGTCCCTTTCTTGAAAATCACCTTGTGGGCCCCATTCCACATTTTAAGGGATTTAATCCCCATTTTGGACCACTTGGAACACTAAAACTCAGATCTACAAAGATCTAACCGGTGGATTGCCACAAAATTATAGATCCATATCCCTACTTGACTGATCTACCCGGATCTAAAGTTTGGATGCCATCCGACATGATTTGACCCACCTAAACCCCGATTCAAGCCTCCTTAGGGAAAGTCGCACCACCTTGGAGAAGTGAGTTCACTCACTTCGAGGAACTGGGTACTTGAGATTTTTGCAGATCCGGATTCAGAATAATTCAAAACCTAGGTCTAGACTGTCACTTTGTCAAATCTTGCCTTGGGGATTGCATTCCTTGTTTTTAGGGATTGTGGTCCACTTGGGTCAAACCTAGATCTAGACACATTTATCCATCAAGGCCTATACTGTCCACTTATCTCATGTTGTAGGAGTCCTAAACCATAAAGTCAACCCTACTTTGACTCCACTTCCCAATTCCCAAGGCACTGGTTTATCTCCAAGTCAACCCACTCTCCTAGATTGTTGGATTGACTTGTGGTTTGACTTTTGCATGGTGAACTATACCTTTGAAGACATCATGGACTTTGGTCAAGATTGTCTCATGTACTAGTTAGCCCCAGTCTGACCCCTAAACAACCCTGCATTGGACACGGTTCCCAAGGCAGTGGATCTTTTGACATTGACCTAGTACACTAGCCCTAGATCTCACTTTAAACATTGTAAGTCACTCTCACATCAACTATGAACCAAAGCTACATCTATTGAACCCCTCACTTGACTTGTGACTTAATCCTTAGGTCTAGGATAAACCATACACCTAACTTCACTTGGAAATACCCTGATTTGGTGTCTTGGTTTTGATCTCTCCTGTCGGGAGTAGATCGGGTCTCCCCCTTTGTTGTCTGGGCTAGATAACATAAAGTGAAGGTTGCCTCGACTGGCGTGACAACCATATACATTGGAGGTCGAGGTGATCGTGGTTGCACCTTTCAAGTTGCCCTTCCCTATTGCCATCCATGACTGGATCCTTCCATAGGGGTAACTACAGTTTAGGTGATAACAAGTACCATGTGTTGTTTACACAAGTGGGTCTTGTTGCCTTGGGAAGTGTGAAATGGTTCTAGGTGGGCCCACAAGGTGAAGTTAAGTGTGAGGATGGTACTATAGGCTAGATCTAGGTTAGATCTACAAGTTAGAGTTGGTTCTAGGATTACCCATGTGCTAGATCTAGGGTTTGACACTAATCCCAATAAGTGCGCCTTGCTTGGAGAAGGACTAGTGCCTTGTTGGATGGGCTAATGGGGTCAAGAAGGATGTCAAAGTGTAGATCGGGACACCTAGAAGCCAAGTCAAGTGGTTAGATCTTACTAGATCTTGGTTTTTGAGTGAAGACCAAAAGTGGACCACAATTCCTTAAAACAAGGAATGCAATCCCCAAGGTAGATCGGGACAAAAGGATAGTCTAGTCCTATGTTTCAAGGCATGGGCATTCCAAATCCACGAAAATCTCCAACACCCACTTCCTAGAAGTGGCCCAACTCTAAACTTCAAGGGGGTGCGACTTTCTCAAGGAGGGGCAAAAAGTGGGTTTGGTGGACCAAACCAAGTCCAATGGCCACCAAAATGTAGATCCGGGATGTTAGTACCCCGATCTATGTTCCTTCAAAGTTTCAAGTGAATCCAATGGGTAGATCTTAGTAGATCTAAGTTTTTAAGGTACCAAGAAAATCAAAAGGGGGTTTCAACCCCTCAAAACATGGAGAGATGTCCACAAGGTAGTTTTCACCAAAGCAAGGATATGGGTATAGGTTATCAAGTGTCTAGATGTCAAATCAAGTGGGATATCACCTACCCATGTGCTAGATCTTACCCAACAAGCTTCTCTTAGGAAAATCGATTTAGGTTCAAGAAGGCTTTTTGCATTGAAAGGTGTGTCAATTTTTAGCCAATCACCACCAAACTATAGATCCAACTAGGGGTGGATCCTATAGAGGTGGGTTCTTAATATCTTTTCAATTGTAAGGGTAGATCTAAGTAGATCTAAAAAAATACCAAAATTGGGGTTTTGATTTAATTAGGGTTTTATGACCAATGGAGATAGAATGGATGAAAGAGGCACATACCTTGTAGATCTTACCTCAATTGCTTATGGCCACCTTGCAAGTTGATAGCATTCTCCTATGTTTATATTCAAGAGTGAGATCCAAGTGCTCCAACCAAATCGCCCTTCTCCAAGATAGCCAAATCGTCCTCCTCCTACAAGACAAGATCAAAGAAACAAGTCAAGCAAGATGATTATGAAAATGGTAGAAAGATGTAATAGAAAGCATCAACTATGTCACAAAGATACAATAATGATACTCCCTGTCACAAGATCAACCCAAGAGAGAATATGTGGATCCCTCCAACAATAACCCTCAAAAAGTCGCCCTCCTCTCTCCAATTCGACTTTCCTGTCAAAAGGTTAGCAAAAACACCAAAATCCACAATGATACATAGAAGAGATACTTTATATTCAATATGCAAGAGAATCCACAAGCCAAGAGAGATGTGCTCCACAAAAAATCTTCTATTCCAATATTCCAGAGCTCCAAAGGTGAGCTATACAATGGGGGGTCTCCTCCTTATATAGGATAATAAAGACCAAAACCCTATACCACTCTACAATACTACATCAAATGAGTGGTTGAGATTATAAGATCTCATCATACAATCAATGGCTAGGATGAATCCATAACAATATATGACATGGATCACTCAACATAACAATAGCGCCCTCACTAAATGGTACAATGGAGGGTGACGTCATCCCACAAGAGGGGTATAAAGTACAATAATCCACCTCATGATGACTAGGACATGATAAAATAAGCACATGGTGGGGCTAGGAGGTATAAATCCTTGCTAGCTCACCCCAAGGCACAATAAAATAATAAAATATGTCCAATATAATGATAATGACCAAAACTGTCCTCAGAATCCATGACAGTCGAGCAGTAAATGTCCTCCTGTGATCAATCTGGAGATACCCACATGGTGAAAACTGACTGGAAGATAGTGAGATCACCCTGGAAGACCTCTGTGAAAACCAAATGCCAAAACCTTGCCTCAATTGCCCAAATCGATTTCCTCAGTGACCACTTTATCCCATTTTTTAACTGCCTTGGGAACTGTGAAAGTGCCAAAAATGCCTCCTAGGGTGCTAGCGCTGTCAATCTGAGCCCACCAGGCTCTCCGGGAGGGGGGATAAATGGTAATAACAAGTGGCTGGACCACCTCCTCCATCATCAGCGCCCTAGGTGAACTGGCCTCTCGGGGCCCCTGCTGCTCAGGCTGGGAAATCAGCCCCAAATCTGGTCAACAAGTGTAAAACTGCATCAATTACTGTCAGAAGTGCCCGGAACTGAAAGATAAGTGTCTCAATGGATCCAGAAGACCCAAATCCACTAGGAATGAGTACTCATACACCCTGGGTTGCCCTAATGGGCCAGCTGTAGGGTCCACCATATATGGACAATGTATAATCTGCTGATCTGAAATAATAATAACCTGCTGAACTGGATCAAACATCATCTGTATCATATGTCCATCATATGATATCATCATCAAACATGTAGGACCATAAATCATCATCAATAATCATCCATACATGGTCCACATCATCACGGATCCCAAGAATATATAATCAAGGATAAATCACATCAGTAGATTAAGACAATGTTTCTCTAATCATTCCTACAGCTAAGCTCAAAGTATAAATTCCATTCAGTGGCATTAATCAAGTTAACATATTCCGTGGTTATATAAAATTACTTGCACCATAGTTCAAATGACAAACTCACCCATTGGACATGGTCAAACTGCTAGTGAAGGATGAAGGCTAGGAGCAAGGTTGGGCCAAGGGTTTGACTTGTCTAACTTAACTCAAAAATACTTTGGACTGGGAAAAAGGGGGGAAGCTACAAACTCTGTGTTGGACAAAAGAACACGGGGAATGGCTGTGCCTCACAAATGGATAAGTTGTTTAGAGAGTGCTTATTCAACTTAGGCATCCTGTCTACATCAAGTTGATCCAAGTTCATTAGGATCATTCAATTTATTTCCATGGCCTTTTTGGCCTACATAACCCTTCGGATTTCAGATGTGCTGAGAAGCACAACTAGTTGCAGCTTGCATCCAGGGCATGTTTTTTTTATATATTCACAAGGTCAGCAATTGTTTAGATATAGCTTTTAAGAACCATTGCTTTTTGGACCTTTCTTATACTCTTCGAGGAGTATTTTTTTAGCTTTTCACTGCTCTTGCCCTTTTTGTTTCCATGGGCGAATTTTTTTTAGTTTCCATAGGTAGAACATGAGCTTTCAGTTTTAGCCAACAACATCTCAAGTGACTAGGGGGAGTTCGAGCCAAGGCCTACAATCCAACTCACCAAAGGCAAGTTTTGTCACCAACTCAGAGCCGAGACACTGAATAAACAGGGATGCGGTCCAAACACAGAGGTAGAAAAATAGGGAAGTCCTCAGTATCTGAAAGTCAAATGAGACCAGTCAGGGTTTAAAGTCAACAGGAAGGTCATGTATGGATGGAGATAAGTGGATATGGAGCCTACACTAGCAGACGACTGGTGTCGGGAAAGACCATGTCTATGTAAGGTGGGATACCAGTAAGTTTTGTTAAATGACCTAAAAGTGCAAGCAAGTGTCCATTTTATGATTTACAGTTCATTTAAATAGTTTGCCACATCAGGAATAATATACCAAGCACATGCTATAATCATGACTAAATCAACAAGCTAATAATCCACTGTCAGTGAGAACATATCCATAGATCATACAACATCATCATAATAGCAATCATCATGCATCATCTGAAACACATCTGAAGTACATATCTAGGCACTGAACTGAAACTGTAATGGGATAAGTGGTCACATCAGTCATCAAATCTGAACTCTCAAGGCTCAGCCTTGACACAAGGTCATAACATCTGAATATTGTACTGCTCTGATCATGAGTGATCCAAAATATATAGCCATGCTCTGGAATAAAGGAAGCTCTGGAATGTGCAGATATCTGCTGTACAAGAATAGTAGCCCCGCTACTATGGTGTGATAACAGGCAGATTGGGTGATTGGTTACAGCAGAGATTCAGAGGGAGTCTGAATCAGAGTTCGATGACAGAGTCAATAGTTAATCAGGGGGCTTCTTCTGGAGCCACATTTATGGAGTTTGATCAAGGTACTACAGGTCAGAGGGTAGCAGTGACAGGCAAGACAATTGGGCCAGTGTCAGCAGCAGGGGACTTGTTGGATCCAAGCATCTGTAGCTGGGATTCCCTCGATAAGAGGGAGTGTTAGAGATAGTGGTATCTCGGGATGTCCATGATTCAGATGCCTTTCATGGAGGTACATCAGCAGTATAGGCATCAGTATGGAGTAGAGGGTGAGATACACTCTACTTGGTGGCATGAGTCCATTGGTGGATGCATGCAGACCTTCCGAGGTGTTTTGCTTCATGCATGCATGAGATTTGCATGTACAATTATTAATTAAAAGTAGCATGCAAAAGTGCCTTTTTGCATGCACAGATATTAGGTTTTTGGTAAACCTAATTGATAAGTGAGATTATATATAGAGACAGGAGGTCCCTAGATGAGGTTGCTCAGTTGACTTATCAGAGAGAGATCAGTCAAGAGTGAGGACGGCGCATTAGTGCATGCAGAGTGACTTTTTGAGAGAGAGGAGCTTCTGCAGGAGGGAGAGTGGGGTGATTTGAGCTGGATCAGACACCACTTGACCAGAGGCACTTGGCACCCAGTTCTGTGGACTGAGAGTTCATCAGAGTGGTTTCTGCAAAGATTGAGGAGGACGTCTTCCAGAGAAAGAGAGTGGCGCATTACCAGAGGAGAGAGGAGTTCGTTCTAGATCCGATTGACCGATTGAGCAACTGAGACTTTCGGAGTATCCTTGCCTCAGTGTTTGAGGAAGGACTGTGACGATCAGAGCTCATATCTATTGAGATCTGATTCCGTACGAGCATCTGACATCCAAAGGGAGGGCACACTTTTCCATGCAGAGGAAGGGCGCATTCATCAGATCTAGCAGTTGGCCTTCTTCTGTAGCAGAGCAGATCAGAATAGTGCAGTAGGAGAGACAGTACCGACAGAGTTACCTGCAGACAGATCCAGATCTAGTTGACAGATTAGGGCACATTACCTCTGTGCATGCATCAGTTGTTGCATGCAGATCTAGGGTTTTGACCTTGTCACATTTGATTGTTACATCTGAGGTAACATTGTATGTACTTGTATTCTTCTTATATTGCTCTGGGCTCAAGATAGAAGAAAGCCCCACAGATAGTTGGTTTTCTCCGTTTGGGGTTTCCAGGGTACATCCAGTGTTGTGTGATTGATTGAGTTTTCATTGTCAAAGTGTTAAGAGATCTATAGTGTTTGATTCTTAAGTCTTTATTGCATTATTGATTTACAGAGACTCAAACCACTTGAGATCTCAGGGCTATCCAGAGGGAGTAGTGCTCTCTGGATCAAAATTAACATTTCTGAATAGGGCCCTTTATCTGCCTTTCTATCCCCTTAAGCATAGTGAAAACGCTCCCAAAAAGAGGTTTTTACGAAGTTTAGCCTTGGATCTCCAACTTTGCCCTAGATTAGGCTCTTGAAACCAACCCTAGAGGTTGTTTCAAGAAGCCCTAATTTAGTTGACAAGGAGAAATACCTCCAAGAGGAAGGTTGGTCACCTTTCTTTAAGGCTAGGTTTTAAGGTTATCATCCATAAAAACCCTAAATTAACTTTTTTATCAATTTTACTTGCATATTGATGTGTAAAATTGCATTTTCATGGTAGAATTAGGTTTGCAATTTTATGACTGAAACCCTAGAAAATCAACAACAACAAAAATTCAAATTTTGGCCTTCTTAAAATTTCGGCCCTCTTTCCTACAAATTTGACCTGCCTTCTTGGGCCCTAAAAACCATCGTGCGAAATTATAGGAAGCCCTAAACAGTGAAACCCAAAAACGTAAAATCCTAAAAAAACCCTAAAAACTACCAAAAATCAAACCTAAATCTAAGCCTAAAAGATTCCTAAAACTGCCCTGAAACCCTAGCAGCCTCCTTCCTTTCCCCTCTCCCTTCTTCCTATCCTTCTCCCTAACCCTCGGCCCCTTATTTCAGGCTTGTCCAAGGCTTTTACAGCCAAGAGACAGCCCCCTTTCTGCTGCCAAACAGTCTGCAAAATCAGCAGACTGTCCACACTTGACAGCCCTCCCTCATGCCTTTACACCTACACAAGACAACCACATACAGTTAGCTATTAATTGCATTAACTTACTGTTTAAAGGGCTGATATATTGTTGATAAAGAGGGTCTGAAATTGTTTAATTTACAGTCTGAAAAAACTTATATTCAGTACATGAATAATGATAAAAGTGGTTTAAACTTTAAAGTGGAAGTGGTAGTTGTTTGCATCATCCACATCTCTTGGCTTATCTCACTGTGGTTACAAATTGTTACTTGAAGTGACTGTTATACAGCTGTTAAGGCTCTCACACAAATGTCTGAAAACTAATTATATTTGGCTGTCATAAAAGTGGTTAAAAGGTCATCATTTATAGTGGATGTTTGAAACACATTTGTCACACACATTGCACTCGACTTATTGCTCTTACATACTACTGTTAGGAACTGTTATCATACTGCTGTTAGCATTGTCATGATATTACAATACTGCTAGAATTCTCTATTTGTCATTTGAATGAAAATGGTTGCTCGTACACTTATGTTACTACACTTCCATTGAAAGATCTATGTTATCTGGTTGATGTTTACTTAATGGTGAATGATTTCTCTTGATCATTAAGTTGATATTGAATGATCTTTGCTATTGTTGCATTGGATATATTGCACTAGCATCTACAAACATTTTATATGAGTAGTATGTCTTCTCCATTCATAGGATTACATTGATCGAAGGCACTGGTCTCTAATTTGGTCTTCTAGAAGACATAGCTTCTTTTGTCCTTAGTGTTTGTAGATCATTGAAGGGCTCTCCCCTTGGAGGTTCCAACTCTCCAAAGTAGTTTGGAGGAGTGACTAAGGTGACAGTGGTCACTTTCTCCATGCATTTGTTCATCGGATATTAGCTCTACTAGTTTAACCGGTAACAATCCCCATGGTCGATTGTCAATAGCCAGGAAGAACTACAAGTAGAGAATCCTAATGCAAGACGCTTTCAAGTAGATCCCCATGGTCGACTGTCATAACAAGGAAACTCTAGAATGGAGCAATGCCTTCTCCTGAGATCCAAAAAATTCCCTAGTAATAAAGTGGTTAGTGGCTAGAAGGATAAATAACCCCTATTGAGGCTATGGACAAGTACTTCTGCATAGGCCAAGTGTCAGGCATGTAGAAGTCATCCAGAAGACCTCTCTAGGAGCCTGCTTGAGAAGGGAAGTGACTTTTATGTTATAATGACTAAAAGGTGACTTAAGTTGTGTCAACAAGAGATTAAGTCGTAGCCGTAGATCTCAAGTGATCTAAAATCACTTTTAGGAGATCTAAAGGGCCCATGGTATTTTAGTCGTAGCCAAAGGAGAGGAGGACACACATTTGTCACACAAAGTGAGTGAGATCTCATTGAGTATTTGGAGAAGGAGTTTCAGCCAAGTGTGCAAGTGCAGGAGCAAGGTCAGAGGAAAGGAGTAAGGTGCAGTAGAGAAGGTAGCAGCGAGGAGATAGGCTAGGCTATCTTGTTGTCATTGTATTATTACTCAGTGGGCCATTATCTCAGGACGGGAGACCAGGAATTTTCTTCTTAATAAAAATCATTGTTTACTGGTTTTCCCTAGTTGGGGTTTTCCAAGGTAAATTTAAGTGTCAAAAGTGTGAATGATTTCCTGTGTTTTTTAACTGTATAAATTGTTAAGATTCAGTGTGTTTATAGTTAATAATAGCAGTAAATTATTTGGGACTAAAGATCAAATCTGGATCTGAGAAGTTAACATGGAATCAGAACCGATTCCGCTCTAAATAGGAGATCTAGTTTGGCATAGATTTACATCAAATTAAAAAAATGAGGGGGGCAGCGTACAGCCATCGTATAGCAACCGTACTACCTCGTCGTACCATCATACGGTCCGACTGCATACAAATTAGGAAACTGATCACGGTCTCGAACTGGATCGAGTTATAGCAGCCACAACGTGGTGATCACCAGAGTGCTACAACATGAGCACCTGTGTGGAAGACCGCGTGCAGTAGGACACACAAGGATCGAGCCATGAAGGATCTAGTCGAAATGGTAGGCAGATCCAATGGACGTGGGAAAAGGATCGACAGCTGCAAGACTTGCATATGTGCATGGCCTCATGGGTGTGCCGAGGACGTGGAAGATGACGGAGGTGCACATGTGCAGTAGATCGATGCTCGGTCCTGGTTATGTTGGACGTTGGTAGAGGCGAATGGACAGAGCCACCGGGATGTGGAGCGACAAAGAGTTGTTGCAGTTGGGATGCGAAGTGGCCGACGCAGGAGCCAGTGCTGTGGATGGTCGCATGAGGTGATGGAAGTGCTAGTAGGCACATGCACTGGCAGATCGAGCTCATAGGCAGGGATCGGGCTAGGAGGCACACGATGGAGATGTGGAGAAGCAACAGCTGCAACCACAGGCAGGTCGACATGAAAATAGGAGCTATTGTGTAGAGGTTTCAAGCTAAAAGCTACAAAGGAGGCAGGGCAGAGCTTTGCAAAGGAAGGCAGGAGTGTTCGTTGTAGTGCCGCTGCCACAGTCGCCAGTAGAAGCCAAGCGAGGGGCCACGTGGGAACTGCCATGAGCCTGTAGGTGTGGGCTACAGTGATAGCAACACGCCAACAAGAGTATCGGATAAGGCTGCGGCCAGGGAAGTAGATGCGGAAAGGAGAGAAGGTTGTCGGCAAGGCAGGCACCGCCAACCAATAGCCGCCAACAGCGACTAACCATCGGAGGTTATCTGGCCAACCACTAAGTCACCGTCATCAAGCAGGATAGCCACCAGCAAACCGCTCGAGCAAGGCAATTGCCAAACCGCCTAGGGAAGTTTTTATTCAGAAAAAAAAATGACCATGGTTGCACTAGGATAATCGATTTGGCTAATGTGGGTAAGGAAATGGTATGGGGATGGTTGATGATGATGTGTTATGGTTCTAGATGCATGTTACATGGATTCGCTTCGTCTAGGATGGTCTCCACATGATGTTATCCTTGTCCTAGAGAGGACATCTTCCCCCTTGGGATGCACTTGATAGTTGATCATTTATGTATATCATTATCATTATGTATTATTTTTGTAAAACGTTGGGTCCTAGGAGGATTTATGCCCCTAGTGACCCCCTTGTGATATTAGCACATGTTTTATCATGTTATTATGTTGTATTCACCACTCGTAGGGCGTTATTGGGCAAAAGTGTGCCCCCCTCTTTGACTTGATCATTGATCCATGTAATGTAAAAATAAAAAGATCTCCATCGTTGATGATCTCTATTGTATCATTTAATCTCAACCACTCATTTAAAAAAGTGTTAGGGTTTTGGTCTCTCTCAGATCTATTTAAGAGAGAGGATCCCCTCATTGTAAAGGGGACTTTTGGCTCTAGTTTATTGGCAATAAAAGAAATTTTGGGGAAATCTTGTGTCTTTGTTAAAGATTGTCCTCGTGCTTGATTGTAGATCTAATAACCTAAGACGTCCCAACCATATGATGATGTTTCCATGCTATATATGCTAGAGATAGTGTGTGATTTGTAGGAGGGTGACTTCACTTGGAGAGATTTCGTGGGGTTTCTCCGGATCTATCCATTGGATGAGTTCAACAATTAGGAAGTAGTTTGCATTGTATCTTTGATCATTGTTTATGCTCTTTGAATTATCTTGCATAATTTACTTTTCATCTTGTGAATCAAGTCTCATTGTAGCTTGTCTTTGCAAGAGGGAGGGCGCACTAGCTCAACTTGGGCAAATAGTTTTCACCTTGGATCTCATCAAATTGGTCAGGAATTAATTCAAGGGGGTTAGAGCATCATTGCACTTGGCATCTACAAGACATAGAGGTAAGTCCCAACTATTTTCTTTTGTTTCAAGATCTATTCCATTATTCTTAGTTTAAATTTACTTCAAAACCCTAACTCCATAACTTTAAAAAATTCTCTGAGTCACATAACTTAAAATTTTGGCAAATCCTTTCTAGGTTTTTATCTTTAGCCTTAGCCCGAAGAGGGCTCTCAAGGGCATCACCCATGGAGGACTCCATCACCCCTATCTGGAAAGGCACTGTTCCTCAACCCATTCACCCTCCTAGGTTTGCTCATCTTTCAGTCGTTTTGTGATCTGGGTTTTGCTTGCAAGTGTTGATATTGTCAAATCTATCACCAAGCTATCTCATCAAGGTGCTAGAGAGCCCTAAACTCTTCTAGATCTCATATTTTGGGCAATTTCTCAAGATTCAGTTTCAATCCCCCTAGGGTAGTAGAATTGATCATTTGGATTAGCACCTATATCCTAGATCTTTAATTAAACTCCTAAGTCACTTGATTTAAACACATTGGGTTGATATTTCATTAGTCATAAGCCTCTCAACTCAAACATAACCCCTATAGTGGCTTCATCCCATAGATCTAGGGTTTCACCTACCTGTCACCTTACGTATTCTATCCATATAGTTTGATGATGATCTAGTGATTTGGTTTAGATCTATCCTGTCAGATTAGATCAAGGTCTCCCCCTTTGCTACCTTGGGCTTTGGTGGCATAAAGCAAAGAGTGCCTCAATTGGCATGACAACCGATCCATCCGGGGATCGAGGCCCTCTTAGGTCACCTCTTTAGTTTCCTGTCTCCTCTACCATCCTAGACAGGATCATCTGATAGGGGCAACTACAAGTTGTGTGATAACAGGTCCAACAGATGCTAACGGCTCCTTCCATGAGGGAGCATTCCACAATATAATCATGCCAAGTGTCCTCCCAAGGCCCAAGGGTGCCAAAACCCTAGAGCATTCAAGCCAATATGCAATACAAGCGGCACGTGTGAAGGAATAAGCGGGTAAACACATAGATAAGTGTCATGTGGAACATCAAAATGCCTCCAAATATGTAGAAGAGGAGGGCACTCTCAAAAGGTGCTCATGTCATCATCAAATCAAGTCCATCAAGCATTAGACCATGTTCATGTGTCTAGGGGGGGTTCCCAATGATGTACACCTAGGAGAAAACCATCAAATACATAAGTAATCACATGAAAATGTTGCGAGTACACTTTTCTAACAATTCAATATTCCTTTAATTAATATCCCATTAATTTTAGATTCACTATGGTGTGACCAGTATTAGACCCTTATTACGTGCTAAACCCCTAAGAGAATATGTAAGTCCTAGGTCTCTAAGTGAGGTGAGGGTAAATGAATGAACGTGATGTTGTTAAGCGAGTGATCACAAATTAACCATCATAGAAATGTATATAGGAGTTGGGTCTACACCTTAGCTTTCAAGAGCTATGGATTTAAGATTTTTCTTCCACATGTGTGCCTTAGACGGGAGTGCTTTCATGAGTCACCCATCCTTGAGTCCCTTTTTTTGCAATCCTTTTTATTACTATTATTATTATTCCCTTTCATTGGCTTAGTCCCTTTATTTAGATTTAGCTTCGATAACCTAGTACATACGGAACCTGACTTTTTGCAAGGGGGAATATCTCTCATGCATTTATAGCTTTAGTTGCATCAACCTTCGAGTACTTCAACTCTTTTGATTTAATTTAGGCATTCATACATGGGAATAGTATAGAGACCTTTTAGAACATAACATATAATGAGCCAACTAGGAAAAGGGGAATGATAACAATTAGTGAAATGGCTAGTGCAAGGACGTGGCATAAAATATAGCTAAGTAAAAGTGTGAGAGGACGTGAAACGAATGTTATACCTACTCAAATTCCCATATTGGTTACGCATGACTCATAAGGCTTGCACTTATCTAAGTGAATTAAGACCACACCATGTACATCCAAGCTATGAAACAAGGATCAAAAGTACATGAACTACTATAGAGTAACACCATTTGATCCCTCATGGTCATATCCCATATAAAAGAAGGCAATCTCATGTGTCAATATGTTCTTACATATGTCATAACACTAGTATCAATTGCAACAAGGCCCCAAGCATCTCTGGCACAATAGTGGCATTCTGGCAAGATGGAAGTATCTCTGGCAAATATCCATCGGAGAACCAATGATCTCATCCGTGGAATTGTTGGAAGTGATGGAAGTGTTATCACACAACTTGTAGTTGCCCCAAAAGGTGATCCTCTCCAAGATGGTAGAGGTGTTGGGCAACTAAAGAGGTGACCTAAGAGGGCTTCGGTTCCCAAGGATAAATGGTTGTCACGTTAATTGAGGCACTCTTCACTTTAGATCAAGCAAATGCAAGACCAAGGGGGAGACCCTAGCTAGCCACTGGAGGCTAGCGAACCTACTCTAGACACTCTAAGAAGATGCAAAGTGGAAGAGAGAGAGAGATCAAGAGTAAGTAGATCTAGATCTAGGAAAGATGGATGAAAATTGGACTTAGGGCTTGATTTAGGAGGCTTATGAAAGGGGTTAATGCTCAACCAAGGAATGATTATGCCACCAAAGGAGTTGGATGAGTAGATCTAGATAGATCTAATGCCAATCTAAAAGTGGGGCCCACCCTTGAATTAGTCAAAATGAGTAAAATGGGGCCCACTTGATGAAATTAGGATAGGAAAGGCACTAGTAAGGTGGCTAAGTGATGGATCTAAAGTTTTAAGGACAAATTAGCCACACCCAAATGATAGATCTGTTAAAATGACTAAGAAACCACAAGTGCGTCCTCCCCTAGAGATGGCCAGTGCTTGGATCGAAGGGTAAATGGAGTCAGATTTTCACCAAACTTGGTCTCTAAGGTTCATTAATTATTTAAGAAGTGGGTTTTAGTTATTAAGCCCAAATTATCGCCAAATCTATCAGATCTATAAAACTAGGGTTTTAACAATGAGGGTTTTAAGTGACCAATGGATAAAAAACATGAAAACCAATACGTACCTTGTAGATCTTACATTAAATGCTTACGGCCGCCAAGTACATTGATGATCCTATTATCACCAATCTTGTAGTTGCCCCTACAAATGGATCCAAGATGGATGGTAGAGGGGAAAGGCAACTAAAGTGGTGAACCAAGAGAGCCCTAGTTCCCGAAAGGATGGTTGTCATGCCTATTATCACCAAACTTCTAGTTGCCCCTAAAGATGGATCCAAGATGGATGGCAGAGGGGATAGGCAACCAAAGAGGTGCAACCAAGATAGCCTCAACTCCCAATGGATGGTAGTCACGCCAATTAAGGCAATCTTCACTTTATGTTATCTAGCCCAAGACAACAAAGGGGGAGACCCAAATCCACTCCCGATAGGAGAGATCAGACCAACACACCAGATCAAATCAAGTATGGATGAAGTACGTAAGGTGTATGGTAAACCCTAGATCTATGGATGAAGACACAAGGTGAGTAATAGGTTGGATCAAGAGGTTTAAACAATGTAGATTTGGTCCAACATATTTATGTGAGTGACTTATGAAGTTTGGAACAAGCTCCAGGATCAGGGTACTAGTCAAAGATGAGAAAATCCACTGCCTTGGGAATCGTGTCCAATGCAGGGTAGTTAAGGACCAAATTGGGGCTAACCAGTACCAAAGATGAGCTTGATGAATGGATATGACAGTGTTTAGGTGTTCAAGCATGCAAGACAAGGATCAAACCACAAGCTAACTCAACAATCCAAGAAAGTCGAATTGGCTTGGAGAAGATCAGTGCCTTGGGAAATGGGCCAAATGGAGTCGGATGTCCACCAAACTGTAGATCAGGGATGTTGAGGTGTAAAGCTACATGGATCTTGAAGATCAGGATCATCCAATGGCTAGATCTCAATAGATCTGAGATTGAAATGTATCACCAAGTGACCCAAGTGGGGCTCAACCCTCAAAATGAGGAATGGAGCCCACAAGGTGAAAATCACTGAAGTGACACACTAGGGGTAGGTTATCAATTGTGGAGATGAAGGATCAAGTGGGATCTCACCTACCCAGGTGCTAGATCTTAGCAAACTCACCCAACAAGGAAGTGCGACCTCCCTTGAAGAGACTAATTTGCCTTGGGAAATGGGTCGGATGAAGGCCAATCCACACCAAACTATAGATCCGAATCGTCGTGGATGCTATAGAGGTGGGTTTTAAATCTTATACCCAAAAGCCAAGTAGATCTTGCTAGATCTGAGAAATTGTAAAATGAGAGTTTTAACTTATGAGGGTTTTAATAGCTTAGACAAATGGATAGATCATGGAATAAGAAATTTACCTTGAGATCATACCTGTGTGATGGATGAGGTTGCCTTTGATGTTGAGGAGCATTCCCGTAGAGATCAAATGAGAGATTGTTGATTTTGCTTTCCAAAAGATGATGCCCTAGCCCAGACGTGCTCCCTCCTCTACCTGTCAAACCAACGAAATCGATTCAATCAGAAAGATCAAGCATGGAGGAAATACAAGCGAAATGCAATAGCAACATGAAGTAGAAGGTTAGAGACAGTAATACTCCCTGTTATCGACGAAGAAATCCAAGAAAGAAGTAGGGAGGGTCCTCCCCTACCAATACGTCCTGCTCAAACCAATTCGGCCTCCACCTGTAGATGACAAAATCGTGGTACAAAAGATAGCAAGACCAAGGTTACTTGGGAGCGAGAGCGGGAGTGGGGAGCAGGGAGCGGGAGCAAAGCGAAAAGCGAAAATTTCAAAAGCTCCCGTTTTGGGAGCATTCCGGGAGCGTTTTTTATATTGTATATATTTTGATGTATTTATATCTAAAAAACACGTAGGATGTTGAATTAGCTATAGAAAACATGGATTAAACCATATAACATCAATCATATAGTAGTTATAACTTATGACATTATCATCAAATGATCAACCATAACTACTTTTATATGAGCTTGGCAATGAAGGGAGGTACCATAACATTGTCATTAAATGATCAACCTAGTATAGGAGCTTTTAGTATTGGAGAGGTAGGGAGCGCCTCGGGATTGCCTTGGGAGCGTGCTCCCAAAACTGGGAGCGTTTTGGGAGTGAGCTTCCGAAGGAAGCGAGCTTCGGGAGCGAGAGCGACGAGGTGGGGATAGCTCCCACGCAACATAAAGCAAGACAATATCTCCAATAACCCAGTGCAAAGGAAAATAAACGAACGAACTCCAAAAGCATTCACCACAACACAACAGATAGATGCAATAATATTTTTCTATTCCAATAATCCAAAGCCAAAAGTCCCCTTTACAATGAGGAGCTCTCTCCTTTAAATAGGAAGGAGGCACCAAAACCCTAACCACTTTTTGAATGAGTGGCTAAGATTAAAAGATCAAAAGATCTAATCAATGGTTGAGATAACCTCAACAATACAATACATGGATCAACTCAATAATACAATATAATAATGGACAAATCACCCATAATAGGGGGGTCCCACCAAATGTCAATAATAAAACATAAGAAATAGCTTATGGTGGGTCCAAGGGGTAATTTCTAACACCCTTGGTCAATCCCCATAGCACAATAATATAAAATAATCACTCTAGACACCAAATCGTGCCCCTCTGGGAAAGTCGTGAGCCTTGGAAGGCTCCAGAAATCATCATAAAATGCCAAAAATGATGGATGTGGGTCCCACCGGAAGATGAAACTATTGGAGAAGGTGTGGAAGACATCCCACTCATCATCAATCATCATCCCATGCCATAACCTTGCCTCAGTAGCCCAAATCGAACTCTTCTGTAGCCATTTTTACCATTTCTGGACTGCCTCGGGAAGTGTGAAACTGCCCAAACTGCCTCCTAGAGTGCCTGCGCTATCAAGGTAAGCTCACCAATGTGTCTGGGAGGGGGGTAATATGGTAATAACAAGTGGTTGGACCACCCCCTCCATATACAGCGCCCTAGGTGAACCAATCAAATCTCATCACTGCTCTGACAAGGCCTCTGATAGGCCAAAACTGCACTAGGATAGCCAACCGAGGCTAAAACATCACTGTAACTGCCCGGAACTGAAAACAGACTGTCTCATTGGACTCAGAGAGCCCAAATCCATCTAAGATGTGTACTCATACACCGTATGGACCTCTGCATGATCATATAATATATCCAATATGCCCGGACAGGTGAAATAATAATAATCTGTAAATGATCAAATAATGCTGAAAGCCACAAATCATCATCATAACCCTATATCTACTGCATAGAACCATCATGTACCTGTACATAGACCATATACCATCTCTCTACATCATCATAAGGTCTAATCATCTCATGTCCTGTGGTTAACCTTGGTCAAACTGGGTTTGACCAAGTCAGCATGACCAAAATATAACCCAGAATATCATCAGAAGCTGCTGCAAGTGTTGGAGGTTAATGCATGCTCTACAATTCATTCAAATAGCAATTATAACAAAAAGTAATCATTACTGGCGATCTAAATCCAAATATATAAAGTCATTAATTATTATTATTACTCAAACTAGACTTTCAAGACCATACTCACTTCATAGTTGTGACCATTTTGCTAGTGAAGGGTGAAGGCTTTTGTACTGCAAAAGCTAGGCTAGAGGGAATGACTTACTGACTTAACACTGTGACACTTTGGATAGGGAAAGGGAATACACACCATAACATACATATACTAAATGAGCAATAACACAGGGAATGGCGGTGTCTCGCAAATGGGTAAGTTGTTTAAAGAGTGTTTATTCACCTTGACAGATGCGCACAATCCATAATACAAATGAGGCCAACAATCTTTTTGATATAGAGTTTAAGTTCCATTGCTTTTTGGGCCTATAGTTTCCAAAGCCTTTGATCTATGTGAGTTTATAAACACATTGCATAGATTTACATTTCATTAGGCTTCTTGCTGCAGGTGTGTTTTTAAGGCACTTGTATACCTAAGCACTTCTAGGTGTGTCTTTAGACAGCTTGTTTACCTAGGTATTTACATTTCATAATAGATATAACATTTGATATTTCATAACCATTTTCATTTGGCTTGCCTATCATTCATGTGTGTTGAGAAACACATTGCATGAATGGGCTTTCATACAAGATACAACAATTTATTTCCATACTTTGTATTCATGGCAGCACTAAAAGTTTCATGTTTAGCCAACAACATCTTTAGTGACTAGGGGAACTTCATGAGGAAATCCAACTTACCAAAGGTAAGTTTTGTCACCAACTCAGAGCCGAGACACAATAAACAAGGGAGCTCATCCAATACAGAGGCTATAGCGGGGAAAGGTCCTCCATGCCACTAGTCAAGTAGTAAGTCAAGGTAAATAACAAACTGGGTAGGTAATGGATGGATGAAGATAGTGAATAATGAGACCAACACTAGCAAGCCAAAGTATGGTGGGAATGATATTCTCCCTAGGGAGGGTAAAACCAATGAGTATAGGCCAAGAACTTCGAAGTCTGAGTAGGGGCAAATATGATATATATACAGTACAACCAGGTCCACATATCTATATGATTGCCAGATCATGATACTAAATGTTAAGACATGCTAAAAGAATGAAAATAAAAGCAATATAACCACAAGACCATAATATACCTGCTGAGTCATATACCTGAATGCTCATCATCTGGGCCACATCTGTCCTCTGAAACTGCTACTGTAACTCTGGGCACTACTGACTACTCTGTACAAATGGCTAAATAGCTACATCAGTCATCTCTCTGAGTGTCCTGAGAATCAGTCATGGCATGGGGAATAAAACTGTTGTCCATAATCTGATAGTGATCCATAGTAGATGCTCATCTCATCATCTCAATGCAAGGGAAATGGCTGAATAGTGTACTGGAATCAGAAAAATAATGTATGGTAGCCCGACTACTATATATGTGATAACAGCGCCAACCAAGGCACTCTTCACTTTAGCTATCAAAGCCAAGATAGCAAGGGGGAGACCCAGATCTACTCCCGATAGGAGAGATCAAATCAATCAGATGAAGTACGTAGGGTGACAGGTATGGAACCATAGAATTGAGGAGTTAGGACCACTGTGGAGGCTTAGGAAAGGTGTGAAATGATAGGGAAAGATAACACACAATGATTCTAGGATTAAGTATGATTCCAAGATTACTAGCTAGTTGAAAATGGTCAAAACCAACTGCCTTGGGAAACGTGACCCTTAAAACAGGGAAAGTGTCCCAAAACATAGATCTGACAGTTAGGGCTTTCTAGATATGTTTGATGAAGGGATATGACAATATCTAAGTGTGTAAGCAACCAGACAGAGATCAACCCACAGAGAAATCTGACAACCTAGGAAAGTCGTGAGGGCTTGGAGAAGATCAATGTCTTGGAATTTGGGCCATATGGAGTCGGATGTCCACCAAAATGTAGATTGGGGTTGTCAAGGTGCAAAGCAAGGTGGCTCTCGAAGATCAAGAGCATCCAATGGCTAGATCTCAGTAGACCTAAGATTGAAAGTACATCACCCAATGACCCAAGTGGGGCACAACCCTCAAAATGAGGAATGGGGCCCACAAGGCAAAAATCAAAGAAGTGAGGCACTAGGGGTAGGTCATCAAGTGAGAGGAGTGCAAATCAAGCGAGATCTCACCTACCCATGTCTTGGAACTAGCCCCAATAGCTTCCCTCAAGGAGTGCGACCTCCCTCAAGGAGGCTAATGTGCCTTGGGAAAAGGGTCAAATGGAAGCCAATCCACACCAAACTATAGATCTGAATTGTCGTGGATGCTATAGAGGTGGGTTTTCAATTTTTACCCAAAATGTTAGATCCAAGTAGATCTAAAAAAAAGGAAAATGAGGGTTTTAATGACTTAGACAAATGGATAGATCAATGGAATGAGAAACTTACCTTGAGATCATACCTGAGTGATGGATGAGGTTGCCATGTTGTTGAGGAATGTTCCCGCAAAGATCAAATGGGAGATCTTTGATTTTTCTTGCCTTGAAGTGATGCCCTAGTCCACACATGCGCCCTCCTCTACCTATCAAACCAAGGAAGTCGATTCAATCAGAATGATCAAGCATGGAGGAAATACAAGCAAATAGCAAATGATAACATGAAGTAGAAGGGTACTAAGACAGTAATACTCCCTGTTACCAACGAAGAAACCCAAAGAAGAAGCAGGGAGAGTCTTCCCCTACCAATGCGTCCTCCTTGAACCAATTCGGCCTTCACCTGTAGATGAGAAATCGTGGAACAAAATGATAGCAAGATAAATCTCCAATAACCCAGTGCAAAGAAAAAACGAACAGTCGAACTCCAAAAGCATTCACCACAACACAAGTAGATGCAATAATAATTTTCTATTCCAATAATCCAAAGCCAAAAGTCCCTTTACAATGAGGAGCTCTCTCCTTTAAATAGGATGGAGAGACACCAAAACCTTAACCACCTTTTGAATGAATGGCTAAGATTAAAAGATCAAAGTGATCTAATCAATGGTTGAGATGAGCTCAACATCAAAGCACATGGATCAATAATAAAATAATACATCAATGGAACAAATCGCCCTAGGAGAGGGGGTCCCACTGTTATCACACAACTTGTAGTTGCCCCTAGTGGTATCCCATCCGGGACGGTAGAGGAGATGGGCAACTAAAGAGGTGACCCAAGAGATGCCACGGTTCCCAATGCAAGATGGGAGTCACGTCAACCGAGGCACTCTTCGCTTTAGGTCAAGGTGAAACAAGACCTAGGGGGAGACCCTATAACCAATCACAGTTGATTGGACCCAAACAAAGGTTTCTAAGGCTAAGTAAATGATGAGTTGCGGAAACCAATGCAAGGTTGAGTGGACCTAGATGTTAAAGTATGGTTGAAGGTGGTTTGGGAGATTGTTATTGTTTCAACCGATGTATGATTTAGGCCACATAATTAGGTATAATGATAAGGTACATCACCATATGCTACACAAGTGGATCATACTTTCTTGGGATGTGTGACATGGCTTTAAGTGGACCCACAAGGTGAAGTTAAGGGATGAAATTGGTACTAGAGGTTATGTAATGAGTAGATCTATGGATCTAAGTTAATTTTAGGAGTACCCACATACCGGATCTAAGGTTTGACACAATTCCCAAGGAGTGCGACTTGCTTTGAGGAGGACTAGTGCCTTGTTGGATGGGCTAATGGGGTCAAAAGGTATGTCAAAGTGTAGATCGGGACACCTAGGAGCCAAGTCAAGTGGGCTAATTGAGATAGAATGGTGGGATCTTGCTAGATCTAGGTTTTCATGAAATGACCCTAAGTGGACCACAATTCCTTGAAACAAGGAATGTTACCCCCAAGGCAGATCGTCACAAAATGATACTCTAGACCTAGGTTTCAGGGTATGGCCGTTCCAAATCCGCAAAAATCTCAACCACCCACTTCCTCAAAGTGGGCAAATTCACTCACCCAAGGGAGAGCGACTTTGCTCAAGGAGGGCTAAAAGAGGGGTTAAGTGGACCAAATCAAGTCCAATGGCCACCAAACTATGGATCCAAGTAGCTTATGCACCGATCTATGTGGATCTAGAAAATCATGTGAATCCAAGGGTTAGATCTTACTAGATCTGTGTTTTAAGGTGCCAATAAATTCAAAAGGGGGTTTTAATCCCTTAAAATGTGGAATGATGCCCACAAGGTAGAAATCACCAAAGTAAAAGTCTGGGGGTAGGTTATCAAGTGTGTAGATTACAAAACAAGCGGGATCTCACCTACCCATGTGCTAGATCTAACCCAACAAGCCTCTCCAAGGAAGTGCGATTTGGTTCAAGAGGGCTATATTGCCTTGAAAAGTGTGTCAATTTTAACCCAATCACCACCAAACTATAGATCCAACTAGGGGTGGATGCTATAGAGGTGGGTTCTTAAGATTTTTTCAAAAGCAAGGCTAGATCTAAGTAGATCTAAGAAATACCAAAATTGGGGTTTTAATTAATTAGGGTTTGTGACCAATGAAGATAGAATGGGTGAAAGAGGCACACACCTTGTAGATCTTACCTCAATTGCTTGTGGCCACCTTGCAAATTGATAGCATTCTCCTATGTGTATATTCAAGAGTGAGATCCAAGAGCTCCAACCAAAACGTCCTCCTCCAAGATAGCCAAATCGTCCTCCTCCTACAAGACAAGATCAAAGAAACAAGTCAAGCAAGATGATTATGAAAATGATAGAAAGATGTAATAGAAAGCATCAACCATGTCACAAAGATACAATAATGATACTCCCTGTCACAAGATCAACCCAAGAGAGAATATGTGGATCCCTCCAACAATAACCCTCAAGAAATCGCCCTCCTCTCCATCAATTCGACTTTCCTGCAAGAAGACTAGTAGAAGCACCAAAATCCACAATGATACATAGAAGAGATACTGTATACTCAATATGCAAGAGAATCCACAAGACAAGAGAGATATGCTCCACAAAGAAATGTTCTATTCCAATATTCCAGAGCTCCAAAGGTGAGCTATACAATAGGGGGTCTCCTCCTTATATAGGATAATAAAGACCAAAACCCTATACCACTCTACAATACTACATCAAATGAGTGGTTGAGATTAAAAGATCTCATCATACAATCAATGGCTAAGATGAACCATAACAATATATCACATGGATCACCCAATATAATGATGACGTCATAGTATAAAATAATCATGGAGGGTGACGTCATCCACTAGAGGGGGTAAAAGTACCAAAAATCCATCTCATGATGACTAGGACATGACATAATAAGCACATAGTGGGGCTAGGAGGCATCAATCCTTACTAGCTCATCCCCAAGGCACAATAAAATAATAAAATATGTCCAAGATAATATAAATGATCAAATCTGTCCTCAAAATCTGTGACAGACAAGCAGTAAAAGACCTCCTGTGATCGTTGTGGGCCTACCCACATGGTGAAAACTGGCTGGAAGATAGTGGGATCACCCTGGAAGACCTCTATGAAAACCAAATGCCAAAACCTTGCCTCAATTGCCCAAATCGAATTCCTCAGTGACCACTTTATCCCATTTTTTAACTGCCTCGGCAACTGTGAAAGTGCCAAAACTGCCTCCTAGGGCATCTGCGCTGTCCATCTGAGCCCACCAGGCTCTCCAGAAGGGGGGGTAAATGGTACAAACAAGTGGCTGGACCACCCCCACCTCATACAGTGCCCTAGGTGAAATGGCCTCTCATGGCCCCTGCTGCTCAGGTTGGGAAATCAACCCCAAATCTGGTCAACAAGTGTAAAACTACATCAATCATTGTCAGAAGTGCCCGGAACTGAAATATAAGTGTCTCATTGGATCCAGAAGACCCAAATCCACTAGGAATGTGTACTCATACATCATGGGTTGCCCTAATGGGCCAGCTGTAGGGTCCACCATATATGGACAGTGCATAATCTGATGATCTAAAGTAATAATAAAACCTGCTGAACTGCATCAATCATCATCTGAACCATATATCCATCATATGGCATCATCATCAAGTATGTGGGACCATCAATCATCAACAATAGGTATATATATATGGCCCACATCATCACGGATCCCAATAATATACAACCGAGGATAAATCACATCAGTAGACTAAGACATGCTTCTCTAATCATTCTCACAGCCAAGCTCAAAGTATAACATCCATTCAGTGGCATTAATCAAGTCAGTATATTCCTTTGTTATATAAAATTACTTGCACAATAGTTCAAATGACAAACTCACCCATTGGACATGGTCAAACTGCTAGTGAAGGATGAAGGCTAGGAACAAGGTTGGACCAAGGGGTTGACTTGTCTAACTTAACTCAAAAATACTTTGGACTGGGAGAAGGGGGAAAGCTACAAACTCTGTGCTGGACAAAATAACACGGGGAGTGGTTGTGCCTCACAAATGGATAAGTTGTTTAGAGAGTGCTTATTCAACTTAGGCATCATGTCTACATCAAGTTGATCCAGGTTCATTAGGATCATTCAATTTCATTGCATGGCCTTTTTGGCCTACATAACCCTTCGGATCTCATAGCATATTCCGTTGTTATATAAAATTACTTGCACAATAGTTCAAATGACAAACTCACCCATTGGACATGGTCAAACTGCTAGTGAAGGATGAAGGCTAGGAACAAGGTTGGGCCAAGGGGTTGACTTGTCTAACTTAACTTAGAAATACTTTGGACTGGGAGAAAGGGGAAAGCTACAAACTCTGTGCTGGACAAAAGAACACGGGGGATGGCTGTGTCTCACAAATGGATAAGTTGTTTAGAGAGTGCTTATTCAACTTAGGCATCATGTCTACATCAAGTTGATCCAGGTTCATTAGGATCATTCAATTTTATTCCATGGCCTTTTTGGCCTACATAACCCTTCGGATTTCAGATGTGCTGATAAGCACAACTAGTTGCAGCTTGCATCCAGGGCATGTTTTTCAAATATTTATAAGGTCAGCAATTGTTTAGATATAGCTTTTAAGAACCATTGCTTTTTGGACCTTTCTTATACTCTTCGAGGAGTATTTTTAGCTGTTCATCGCTCTTGCCCTTTTTTTTTGTTTCCATGGGCGAATTTTAAGTTTCCATAGGTAGAACATGAGCTTTCAGTTTTAGCCAACAACATCTCAAGTGACTAGGGGGAGTTCGAGCCAATGCCAAACATCGGGACAACCGACCAGAATGATTTAGGCCTACAATCCAACTCACCAAAGGCAAGTTTTGTCACCAACTTAGAGCCGAGACACTGAACATACAGGGATGCGGTCCAAACACAGAGGTAGAAAAATGGGGAAGTCCTCAGTATCAAAAAGTCAAATGAGACAGTTCAAGGTTTAAAGTCAAATAGGAAAGTCATGTATGGATGGACTCAAGTGAATATGGAGCCTACACTAGCAGATAACTGGTGTCAGGAAAGACCATATCTATGTAAGGTGGAAAACCAGTGGGTTTCGTTAAATGACCTAAATGTGCAAGCAATTGTCCATTTTATGATTTATAGTTCATTTTAAACAGTTTGCCACATCAGGAATAATATACCAAGCAGATGCTGTGAACATGACTAAATCAACAAGATAATAATCCACCGTCAATGATAAAATATCCATAGATCATACAACATCATCATAGTAATAAACATCATATACCATCTGAAACACTGCTGCAATACATCTCTAAGCATTGAACTGAAACTGTATGGGATAAAGGGTCACATTGGTCATCAAATCTGAACTCTCAAGGCTTAGCCTTGACACAAGGTCTAACATAAGTCTAAATAATACACTGCTCTGATCATGAGTGATCACAAAATATACAATCATCATAGCCATGCTTTGAATAATGGAAGCTCTGGAATGTGCAGATATCTGCTAAACAAGAATAGTAGCCCTGCTACTATGGTGTGATAACACCCACCTAATGTCAATGATAAAATATAAGATCTAGCTCATGGTGGGTCCAAGGGGTAATTTCTAACACCCTTGGTCAATCCCCATGGCACAATATCATCAAAATATAAATCTAAGCACCAAATCGTGCCTCTCTGGAAAAGTCGTGAGCCTTAGGAGGCTCCAGAAATCCATAAAAAATGCCGGAGTGATGAGTGTAGGCCCCACTGAAAGCTAAAATTGTTGGAGAAGGTGTGGAAGACATCCCACTCATCATTAAAAGTCATCCCATGCCAATCCCTTGCCTCAATAGCCCAAATCAAATCCATCAATAGCCATTTTCACCATTTTTAATCTACCTTGGGAAGTGTGAAACTGCCCAAACTGCCTCCTGGAGTGCCTATGCTGTCAAGGTGAGCCCACCAAGATCTCTGGGAGGGGGGTAATATGGTAATAACAAGTGGTTGGACCACCCCCTCCATGTACAGCGCCCTAGGTGAACCAATCAAAACTCATCCCTGCTCTGACAGGCCATTTGATAGGCCAAAACTACACTAGGATAGCCAACTGAGGCTAGTAATCACTGTAACTGCCCAGAACTGAAAATAGACTGTCCCATTGGACTCAAAGAGCCCAAATCCATCTAAGATGTGTACTCATACACCATATAGATCTCTACATGATCATAGTAAATATCCAACATACCCGACAGACCAAATAATAATAATCTGTAAAAGTGCTAAAAAGCACAAATCATCATCATAAGCCTGAAACCACTGCATAGAACCATCTGGTGACCTGTACCAGACCATATATCATAACTCTGCATCATCTGAGGTCTGCCACATCATGTCCTGTGCTTGACTTTGGTCAAACTAGGTTTGACCAAGTCAATAATAAACTCAGGCTATCATCAAACTGCTGCAAGTGCCAAAGGTTAATGCATGCTCTACAATTCATTCAAGTAACAATTATAACAAGAAGTAATCATTACTGGCGATCTAAAACCAAATATATAAAGTCATTAATTATTATTATTACTCAGACCAGACTTTCAAGACCATACTCACTTCACAGTTGTGATCAATTTGCTAGTGAAGGGTGAGGGCTAAAAATTAAAAAGGCTAGGCTAAAGGATGACTACTGACTTGACATTGTGACACTTTGGAAATGGAAAGAGAATACACACTCTAACATATGCTGGACAAGCAATAACACAGGGGATGACAGTGTCTCACAAATGGGTAAGTTGTTCAAAGAGTGCTTATTCAACTTAGGTACCATGTCTACTTTTATAAAAGATGATCCAAGTTCATTAGGATCCATTGATTTCACTTTATGGCCTTTTTGGCCTACATAACCCTTCGGATCTCAGGTGTGCTAATAAGCACAACTAATTGCAGCTTGAATCCAGGGCATGTTCATTCATATACATAAGGTCAGCAATCGTTTAGATATAGAGTTTAAGAACCATTGCTTTTTTGGACCTTTTCTTACTCTTCAAGGAGTATTTATAGCTTTTCATTGCTCTTGCCCTTTACTCACGTGTGTTGATAAACACATTCTAGAGTTTATAGTTTCCTGGGCAAATTTACATAAGTTTCCATAAGTAGTGCATGAGCTTTCAGTTTTAGGCAACACATCTTAAGTGACTAGGGGGACTTCGTACCAATGCCAAACATCGGGACAACCGACCAGAATGATTTAAGACTAATCCAACTCACCAAAGGTAAGTTCTGTCACCAACTTAGAGCCGAGACACAAAAACAAGGAAGCTTATCCAACATAGAGGCTAAAGTGGGGGAAGGTCCTCCATGCCACTAGTCAAGTAGTAAGTCAACGTAATAAACAAACAGGGAGGTAATGGATGGATGAAGACATTGAATAATGAGACCAACACTAGCAATCCAAAGTATGGTGGAATGATCACCTCTATTCTCCCTAAGGAGGGTAAAACCAATGAGTATGGGTAGTGAACTTCTAAGTCTGAGTGGGGACAATATAATATATATAAAGATACAACCAGGTCCACATATCTATATGATCGCCAGATCATGATACTAAATGCTAAGACATGCTACAAGAATGAATATAAAAGCAATATAACCATAACAATAGAATATACCTACTGAGTCATATACCTGAATGCAAATAATCTGAACCAACATCTGTCCTCTGAATCTGCTGCTGTAACTCTGGGAAATACTAACTGCTCTGTACAAATGGTTAAATGGCTACATCGGTCATCTCTCTGAGTGTCTTGAAACTCAATCATGGCATGGGGAACAAAACTGTTGTCCATGTAATAATCATGATCCATAATAGATGCTCATCTCAACATCTCAATGTAAGGGAACTGGCTGAAAAGTGTACTGGAATCAGAAAAATAGTGTATCTAGCCCGGCTACTATTTATGTGATAACAGATCCTTTCGATTAGTTACAATTCCAAGCAAGATCTAGTTGATTCCAAGCTAAAACCTCCTAGCCCAAGGAGGAAATGTGTCTTCTTTCACCTGCAAATTCAAACAACCCAAGTTAGATTTGATCTACAGATAAAAGAGGAACTATGCATGGCATATCAAATACAATAAATCAATGTATGAATCACAATTGACAAACTCCCTTCAAGATGAAGACGTCATGCCCAAGAGAAGATGGGGAAGCCTCTCAATCGCCCTTCCAAGCAAGTCGCACCCCTACACAAGATGAATTTGGCTTCTCTTGAAGATGTTGAAATCACCTATAAATTACTTAGATGTCTAAAAGAAAAGATTTCCAATCATGTACGAGAACATTCATCAAAGCACGAGAAGTAGATCTGCAAAATAATACTTTATTCCAAGAGTTCAAGAGCGCAAAGGTACCTTTACAATGAGGGGGGTCTCTTCCTTAAATAGGAATGAGAGAGACCAAAACCCTAACCACTTTTTGAATGAGTGGTGGAGATCAAAAGATAATACAATAATAATCAACGACTAAGATGAGCCGGAAACATAATACATGGATCAACTCCCTAAAAGTGGGGGTGCACACTCACTAAGTGGCCCTAGGGGATCGCACCACATGACAAGTGACTAGGACAAGTGTAGTAAGCACATGGTGGGACTAGGAGGTGTTTATATCCTTCACTAGCATCACCCCATGGCACAATGATAAATAATATGACTCAATAACATCACAAAGTGACCAAGTGACCAACTCGTGACCCCCTCAAAAGCATAATAAATCATCAAAATAATGCCCTAGAGTGTGTATGGACCCCACTGAATGCTGTAAGATGTGTCGAAAGGTGTGGGATGCATCACAAATAACCTTTGAACAAACCTCATGCCAATTCCTTGCCTCAATTGCCCAAATCAATTTCCTCAGTGACCATTTTATCCCATTTTTAATCCTCAGAAAATCACCTATAAAGTAATAAAATGCATATAGCTCTCTACCTGGTGCACTGGGCACAAATTTGACTGTACCAAAATGTCTGGGGGTATGGTAATATGGTAATAATAATTGGTTGGACCCCATACTCCCTCTGTAGTGCCCTAGGAGAACCAAATAAAAATCACACTGTGCTGTCAGGCCATTTTATAATGGCAAATCTACAATAAAGTGACATTCTGAGTGAAGTCTCATCCAAAAGTGCCTATAACTGATATCTGAGTGTGCCAATGGACTCAAAAGGTCCAAATGTACTAGAGATGAGTACTCTTACACCCTGTGGCCACCTGGATAATCATCTATAGTCTCAACCATGCCTGGACAAATAAAAATAATGGTTTATAAATAATAATAACAATAAAAATCCACAAATACATCATGTGAAACCTGTGTCTGCTGCATGGAACCATCAAATGGGCATCATAGGACCATAAATCATCAACCTGGAACATCACTGATCCAACTCATCTCAGATCATATGGTTGACTTGGTCAAACTACGTTGACCAAGTCAAGACTGATCAAAATATGACCCAAGCTTGAAATGCCTGATGCTGCAAGTGCAAATGGATAAGGTATGCTCTTTTAATCATTATAATAGCAAGACTTAAAGTATAAACTAGCATTTCACTGGAGGTTAAGCAATAATCATATCAAATATAAGTCCAAAATAATCAATTACTCAAAACAGAACCTCAGGAATATGTTCATTTCATGGACGTGACCATTTTGCTAGAAATGGGTGAGGGTGAAAAATGCAAAGTTAGGATAAGGGAATGAATTTACTGACTCAACAGTGTGATACTTTGGATAAGAGAAAAGGAATACACACTTAAGCATATGCTGGATAAAATACACACAGGGAATGGCAATGTCTCACAAATGGAATGAGTTGTTTTGAGAGGTGCTTATTCAACCTTAGCAAATGTTTACAGCTCACATCCAAGCTGAAACCAGCTCCGTGAGGATCTTTACTAGAACCAACGTAAGTAGGTGAACAACTAACCGTAACTTGATGTTCTAGGAAACACTTAGAATTATATGTCCCTTACTCCATCTCATATCCCAACCCATAGGCTCCGTGAGGTATTAATCATTACATTTAATCATGGCCAGCAGTCTTTGGAGTTAGCATACATTTAACCACTGTTTTTTAGGCCTTAGGACCCTTTGGATTTTGCAGGTGCTTAGAAGCACAACTAATCGTAGCTTTCATCCAGGGTGCTTTCACATTTCAATTTCCATAGCCCTCCTTCATTGTGCTGAGAAGCACAGTTTTAATTTGTTTCCATGGGCTTGCACAAAAGATATAATAATAGTTCACATATGCATGTAATGATGGTAGTACAGTTTGCTTCAAGTCTAGCCAACACAACTTAGGCAACTAGGGGGATCATCCACAATCAGGACCAAACATCAGGGGCAACCGACAAAAGAGGTCAAGGCATCAAATCCAACACACTTAAGCTTAGGAACCAACACCAGCAGGTTCTCCTGTCCCAGAAGGATCAAGGCTTCGGTAAGTTCTGTTGCCAACTCAGAGCCGAGACACAAATCAACAAGGATGCCATCCAACACCGAGGTAGAAGTGGGGAGGTCCTCCATATCATAGGCTGAGGTGTAAGTCAAGGTAAAACCAAGAATGGGAGAGAACGGATGGATGGGGAAAGTGAATGGTGATGCCAAAGCTAGCAAGCCATAAATGGTAGGAATGACCACGTCCATACTACTAAAGAGGGTAAAACCAATGAGTATAAACAAGAGCTTCTTATTCTGAGTAATTGGACCATTTAGATAATCATTACAACAACCATGTCCATAATATATATATATATATATCGCCAGATCATGACCACTAGATACCAAGTCAAGCTACTAAGATGAGCAAAAGAGCAAAGCAATCATAACCAATGCACACCATATACCTGCTAGGCCATATACCTGTATCTGCCATCTGGATCATCAATAGTCACTAGAACACTACTGCTGTAGAACTCAGGGCACTATCACACTGCTCTGTATGGAACAAAAGTGGTCACCTTAGTCATCAAATTGGAGGTCATGAGGCTCAGTCTTGGCATAAGGTTCATTATATCTGATCTGGGGTTGCTCTTATACATGAGTGATCACCAAAAGTACTGCTCATCATAGGTTGATCTCGTCAAAAATGTGTAAGGGCCTGGCTCAAAAATATACAAGAAACCGCTCTGCAATCATTGTCAAGGGTAACAGGGACCTCAACTTATTAAACAATAGGTATACCTCATGATGGATGGCAAGTGCCACTCTCCTTTACACCTTAGGATGGATCACAGGCCCTAACAAATTTTTATCTTTTTTAAAGTTTGGCTTACCCCAATTCATGAACCCGCACTTCTTTTTGCTCACCTCAACGTTGACCTTTTACCTTCACAAACACCCCTAACATGGAAACAACTAGAACCACACTTCCACACCTCCTTCACAAACACCCTTTTCTCAACAAAATCATCTAACGAAAAGACTTTATGGGTGCAATCAACAGCTCAGTCTAACAAAATTGTAATCCTTCTTCCTTCTCTCTATTTAATTATTGTGATACACAAATTACTTATATCTATAGTAAAGATGTATCACTTTCATCCAAATGTGTGTGTGATTAGCAACCCCTCAACACCTTCTTTGGTGACAGTAATCCCTTAGCTTCTATACCCCCTTCCTCAAATTCTCCTTACCATGGCTTTAATACCATGAGTTTTACACACAAGCATGGACAAGAATACACATAAGAATGAGAAAGAGTGGATTCATTCATATGTCATTAGGTGATGCAATGTCTTGTTACATAGTAGGAGAAAAGTACGTTACATAACTCCCAAATACCTAACAATTATTTCAGTATGTAAATTTTCACAATTTGTCAAGATCATAGAAGAATTTCTAGAAGAAACTATTCGTTTTGAAACATTCCCAATATTTTGAGTGAACATTCCACCCATCATCAAGGGATCCAAGTGAGCTTTTGAAAGATAGAGAAGAGTGAGCCATCAAATTAATTAAATAGAATACAAGGGAGGTAGTTATTAGAAAAAATAATAATAAAATATTCATAAAGGAGACTTGGTCAATTGAACAAATTAATATAATTTACTCAAAAGGGAGATTTTGTCAAAATAAATATTAGAGTAGAGTAGAGTAAAGGATTAATTGGTTAGAATAAATTTAAAAATAGAATAAATAATTAAGATAATTAAGATGGATACGAACTCAGCCACAAACTTTGGCATTAATATAATTCCCCTTTCCCTTTCCTTTCATCTTTTATATATTTTCATTAATAATATTCAATAATTATAATTATAATTCCATCTCATTTGTTTTTGTTGATTCCTTCCCTCTTTTTGATGGTAATAAACAATAACCTATAGCTTTATAATTGTAAACATGTATCAATGCCGATGCACTTGCTTACCTAGATCTGATCTCAGCCCTTGTAGTGCTGAGAAAGATACCTTCCGGATTGTACATATTTTTTTCTATCTTCGTACATATTTTCTCTGCCAATAAAAGTATTTTCTCAAAAGAGATAAAAAAGTGTTTTGCAATGTTGCCTGGAATATATATTACATGAATAGTATTATCTAAATAAAGCTATTTGCCAAATCATTATTTGGAATACATGGAATTTTTAATACACCTTTATAAATAGTGTCAAGTTAAACAAATTCAAGCATGTTGATGAAACCCTTGCTCTAATTTCAACAAGCATATTTGAAATTCACCTTAGCAATACTAATCACAAAGTTCAATCATTATGAACAAGTAGTCTCTAGGTTAAAATAGGACAATTCAAATGTTTTGGAATCAAAACTGTCACATAATGTACAAGGCAACGTTGCTTTTCACAATTCCTAGTACATGACAACAAGATGATCTTTCTACTCAAATGTCCTTTAAATGCTAAATGTTTGAAAGATAGTGATTCTTTCTGCTAATGTAGTACAGAAAGCACCTCAATCCACATGCTACCATAGTAAGCAGAGTTGTTTTCCCATCCCAGGGTACATCCCATCGTTCCAAAATGGGCCAATCCCGCATTTTAAAACTCTGTCAAAAAAGTGAAAAAATAAACAATATAACTAATCGTCATCTCAGGGAAGCTGTAAAGTTTCTTTAATGCCATATACTTGTAAAATTCTGTAGTGAAATATCTAGTGGGAATCTTTATTTATTCTACATCAACAATAGATTTATTAAAACAATCTAACTCACATGGCAGTACAAACAAGCACTCTACATAGGTTGATAAGTTGAAGGCAACAAGAATGAAATTAAGTTTATACCAAGTTTCAAAGCTTGAATTAGCAAACGGCTTGTCCAAAAACTCAGCAAGGTTGGAGAGTGAGAGTTTAACTCGATAGGAAAATCTTGGATGATACAAAATTATTTAAAAAATACTATCATTTCATTCAAGAAAAACTCAGGAAAAAGTTGAGAAAAACTCCGAATCCACAAAAACTCGACGAGTCCTCGAGGGTTAGACTTTGACCCCAAAGTACTTGCGAGTCAAACTCGATGTCAGTGTGTCAGAATCCATTGGCAACAAGTGTGACTCACAATGTTATGATGCCAGGATATTCTCTGTTATTTCCAGATAGTTTTATGTATGTCATAGTTTTGATAGTCTTTTGTCTTTTCTATTAGTTAACAAGAAAATAAACGATACTTCTTATTAGTGGTACTTTTTTGTTAGTTAATAGAAAAACGTAACTTTAAGTTATTATCCCACATGTAAAAGGCAAAGAGGGAAAAGTAACCATAAAAAGACCTTTAAGCCTTGAGATTAGGACATGTCTGGGAATAGTTGTCACAGCTAGTCAGTGGAAAACTAGTTCCTCACCAAGTGCAGTGCCCATACTGCCCTCGGAGGTTACTCAGCCTAAATTGGTGATCATACCTTCCCAGGAAAATTTCTTGTCATATTTTCTGCTGTCTTAAAGTGCAGAGTTTATAATAGTGAGTTTCATTTTGAGGTAATGGTTATTCTTAATTTCTTAATTATAGTTGCTTCATGTTTTTGTTCAAAATGTTAGATCTGTTCACAGTGCTTGCAGACCGAGAATTTCAGCACCATATTCGTCTGGAATCTTAAAATATGATATTTATTCTATATATTAGACAATAATTGACAGATATAACATGTATCCTAGAAGGATCTGGATTCTATATATTGTTAGATTTACCTGTTGCTTGAAACGTATTCTCCTTCAGCAAAGGTGCACCTATGGCAGATCCTTGATCCTTTTGAGTCCTATGCACAACAGTGTGGATGTAGGCACACCATCAGCAGCAGAAAGACACTTTAATGAGGATGAGGAAGCGCAGTTATGGACAGAGGGTGCATACAACAGCATGCATTCACTACCCTTGTACCTTTTCCAGTTTATGTTTATTCTGTTATTAGACTGTTCCAAATTTAGCCTTTACTTCAATTAAAAAGTTACTTTATCTATGTTAGCTTTTCCAGATTTAGAAAAAGGGTCAACCTTAAGGAGTTTTCTAGATTTAGAAAAAGGGCCAACCTTAAGGAGTTTTCCAGATTTAACTAAGGTGCCTGGATTGGAGAATTTTCCAAAATTAGAACAGGGCACACTATTCAAGGAAATTTGCTCGTGCAGGGGGGCACACTTCTATAGGCTAAATTTAGGGCTTAGGGTTCTGTTTCTAAACTTAGGATCTCAATTTTGTAAAACCCTTCTTCATCTATAAAAGAAGGCACAGTGGATAATTGTTATTCCTCCAGTTTTGTTTTGAGCTAGTTATTAGTGAGTTGTGTAATCTTTCCTATTTGTGAGTTTTCAGTTTATAAAGAGTGATGTGATTGGTAACCGCATTTTTGTAGCTACTTGTTCATATTTTCAGAGTTTTTTTGTTTCTAGATCTAGCATTCTTACTCACAGTTTTGATAGGTTCAACAGTTTTAGTCACCTACATTTTGATTAGGAGTGCAGGTTTGTTTACCATGGTCTGAAAATTTAACATGGTATAAGACTCTAAGAGTAGAAGATCTGAAATCTTTCAAGATTTCATGAATGGATAGCACTGCTACCTGGGAGAGGGAGTTGTTGGAGGATTTTAGTGGGTGTAAGCAATCCGGACCTGTGAGAGGTTATAAGGTGTGATGCCCTAGCCCTAAGTGCTCCAATGATTGGAAAGGAGATATACACCTGTATAGATTGTTGATCTTATTTACTTCCTAGCTGATATATTTTGCTGGAAGAAAAAAGTATGGCCACTCAAGGTCTCGGTGAGTGTGACTGGTTAAAAGGTGCTGCAAACTTCACTCCTTGGAAGTGCAGACTTCAAATTTCATTAGAGGAGGTTGAGATTTGGAGTTATTCAGAGACAGAGGTTAAAGCACCTGCCAATGTTGCACTGTTGGCCGAAAAGCAAGCCAAGATGAAACAAATCACCCTTGATTCAATGAAGGACGACATGACCCCTCATGTCACCAAGAAGACAGCGAAGGAGATTGTAATGTCCCCAATTTTGGATTCCCCTGTCTACGGTTGGAGACGCTTTCGAGCTCGTGTTAGTCAGTTCAAAGAAGTTTGATTATGTTATCAGAGAGCTCGGAGGAATTTTATGGGGTCCCAACCTAGTCCATTTATCCTTATTCATCATCAGAACCATTTCTGCACAGCCCATTCATGGTTCCGTTGCATTCCGGCAATTAACGTAAATCGGGAGAATTATTGGGCATAAATTAATTAATGGCACTAAGGGTGTTATTTGGGGCATTTTATTTGATGGAACACCTTAGTGTAATAGCTCGTTGGAACCAGAACGAAGAGCTTTAAATAATGGGAGAACAAAAAAGAGGGAATCAATCAATTATTTAATGTCACCAGGCAAAAAGTGACTTTATAAAGTGATATTAATAATTAATTCATAAAGTGACTTTATAAAAGTCACTATAGATTAAAAAGTAACGGAAAAAATGTAAAGGGGTCCAAAACAAAATTAAAAGAAAAAAATGGTCATTTTCTCACTAAAGTCACTTTATAATATTTAAAAGTGAGAAACGTTCAAGGGAAGTCGAAAAGTCACAAAGGGGAAAATAAGAAAATATAAAAAGGACATGAGAGCTCATTCTCATTCATTCTTGTCATTTGCATTTTCGAAAACTTGAGAGCTCTTGACCTTTGGCTTTCTCTTGGATGAAACCCTAAGGGAGAGGTGATAGTTTCGGTGGTGAGACAAACCCACCCTAGCTATTGAGGGAGGGATCACTCAAATTCTTCATTGCATTTCACTGACGTGGTCATAACAAAGGGATTCAAGCAAATCTGAAGATTTCATTAGTTCTTGGAGCAGACAGTGAGGAAGGGCACACTTACTAGAAGTCTGTTGCATTGCTATTGTGGGGGGCGAGCCACCCACGGTCATATGAGGAAAGACACAGCCACTTCTTGGAGAAAACGTCGAGGGTTCAACCTTAGAATCAGAGATTGAAGAGGGTGCACTTGGTTTAGTTTTCATCCAGTCTGAGGAAGGGTGCATCACCTAGTAGTGATAATCATCTATTGAATGGAAGGGTGCACTCTCTACAGCTAAATCGTGAAGAAGGAAGGCGTGCCCAGTGGTAGATATACATCATTGCAAAAAGGGTGAGTTTGGAAGAGTGTGCTGCTACAGGAGTTCATATTGTTGTGCAGAGATAGAGGGGGCGCAGCGAGCCATCACTAGAGGTTGATTTGGTGTGTGAACAAGAAACCGTTGGTAGGAAGGGGCAGCTACAACAACAAGAGGATCATCTCATTGACCATTGAGTTGCTCAGCTGTGGGTGTTCTCCAAAGATTCTGCATTCGTATCTCATAGTGTCTCAGTCATCTACAGCACTGTATACTTGCTTTTTGGCGTGGACCAAAGGTACTTTGGTACTGAAATCCCTATGCTCATTTGCCCAGTTAGATGTACTCTTCTATGCCAATTAAATAACTGAAATCTACAGCAGCATTGGTATCATAAGTTCCGAGCTTCCCAAGTCTGTTTTATAGCTGTCCAACAATCCCTTCACTCTATTGAAGCATCTTATATGTCTACTATTATTCACTTGTAAGTCATTTCATATTGTTTGTGGATGCATTTGTACTAGACAGACCTCTGGGAAAAGAAGGTGTCAACACTGTTTAATTGAAGGCTGTCCATTTTAGTGTCTTGTATACATGTGTTGCTGTAGAATGTCAAATAGTGTGAACTGTTGACAAATATGATTATTACAAGTCAATGATATATGAGACTCACATTTAATTTGAATCCAATCCACTAGTACTTGCTTCCCAAGTCATAAAAGTTTAATTGAAAGCTACAGCAGCCAGGGCATGAAGTGTTTGTTAAAATGACAACCAAATCTTCAGATCAGATCACACTAAATCAGATTTAAATCCTTAATACTCTACAGCAGTGTGAAGGTCAAATATTTGACGGTGGCCATTCTATATTGCCTGAGAGTGGGGCAAAAAAATTGGTTGAATTTGGATAGGGACTTTACAGTGGTATCAGAGCTGGTTATCCTGCCAGCCTGAGGAAAAGTCAGTGGAAGCATGGAGACAGTGAGAGAAATTATGGCAGAAAATTTGAAGAGGCTAGCGTCATTTGAATACATGCTCCGACATCAGGAATACACGGCATTGGGTGATGAGGTATGTGCAGCATTGTCCTTTTAAGATTATTACACCATCAAGTATGGAAGCTGGCCCAAGGAATGGGGCAAAGATTCTTTAAAATGCACAGGTAAAAATGTGAAGGTCCTAAAGGAAGAACAAAAAGACGCAGAAGGAAGAGTTGAAAAAGGGAAACAAAAAGATTGTCCAAATACCTTTCCAAACATTTCAGTGGAAGAGCATGCTAATGTTGAGGCCGCTGAAAATTCCAGTATTCTCATGCCATCAGTTCAGGAGGTTTTGGAAGAATGGACTGACACTATGGTTTGTAATGAAAAAGAACCAATGGTTGCTAAAGGTGAACGCAAATCAGGAAAATTGTATGAAGATTGGTGTTCCCATGAGCCACAGCCTCTAACAGGGCAGTTGAAGGTGAGCGAGGACGAGATTATGGCAGCCATGAGACATTTTGATGATACACACGCTTTGGTGATAGGTTATTGTTAGAGAGTTTCTGGGACAGAAGATAAGTTTAGGAGGAGAGCCTTCGCTTATAGATTTTCAGGCACTTAGAGAACCAATGGTAGTAATGAAACCTAACTATCTACACCTACTTTCCGATAGAGATCATCTTGTCGTACTTAGTGAGATGTGCCGTGATGTGCTAAAAGGGGAAGAAAAGGAGATTGACAGGCTTACCCATGAGCTTGAGATTATGCAGAATTCCTTGAAGAGCACACAAAAGGCCCTTCAAGAATCAAAGATGCAAGTTGAGCTGCTTCGTGTTGAGTTGAGTTGGTTACGCCCTTCATCCTATACAGCAGACAGTCAGTCATATATGGCATCCTTGACGCAAGAGAAGGCTGTTGGCACTTATGATTTGATGGAGAAAACTCATGTGAGGGTTGAGCATGAGGGGCATTCCGACTTGCAGGCATTGGCGGAGAAATATGACCTTGAGGTTTTTGATTTTGCACATATTTTGCATTATAGGGATCACGAGCTGCCTCTTTTGGAGAGCCCATTGAAGGCTCAAGTCAGAGCCACAGGTGACATGGTTGAGCACATTCCTTGTGGACCAGCCAATAAGAAAGTGTATGCATCCATGGATTGGACATACAAGTATATGAAAGATATGGAACCTTACTGGGATACAGGTTCAGCTTACATCTGTAGATGTAGTAGCACATACAGGCTATGTTACCGGATCCACCACCCTAGTGTGTAGGATCCGCGGATCCGATACGTATCCGGATCGGATCCAGCTAGGATCCATCATGGAAACGAATCCCTTGCAGAAGGAAACGTATCCTGGTCCTCTGAAACGGATCCTGTGAAAAATCAAACAATTCCTGAAATTTTCAAATGTATCCTGAAACTTCCAGTGCTTCTATGACCATTGATCCCCCCAAAAAATGTTTTTAATGAAAAACTTAAAAAACCCTAAACAACTAATGGCTAAAAGTGTAAAACCCATTCCTGCTCAAGGTCTGATCTATCCTTATGTCAAGATTTGCTCTTGAACTCTGATATATCAATATCAAGTTCTGCTCTCAATGTTTTGATTTGATTTATCTTTATGGTCAAGGTCTGTTGTCAAGGGCTGATCTATCTTTATGTTCTATGTTGTTGCTCACTTCACCTACACCGTTATGTAGTCTTGCCATAGCCTTCAAGAAAAACCACTTTATTCCCTGCTGATAGGGACATGTAGATGTGGCTCACAAAAACACTATTATGACCTGCTTCAAGTTCATGCTGAAATGGTTTTTAAAATTATCAATATCAGTCATGGTTACAACTCATCAAATTATCAGTTATGGTACATGAACTCTCTTTTTTGGCAATAACTTATAGTTCTACTCTTGTGTTTCATGAATAGTTTTGATTCTTCACTCTATATCAAGGTTACTTGGGAGCGGGAAGCGGGAGTGGGAAGCGAAAAGCAAAATTTTCAAAAGCTTCCGGTTTGGGAGCGTTTTTTACATAATATATATTTTTTATATATTTTGATGCATATATGTTAACAAAGGCTTGTAGAATGTTGAATTAGTTATGGAAACTCATTGGAAAGCATAAAAACATGAAATAAACCATAATACAATATAACATCATTCATCAATCATCAATCATATAGTAGTTAATTCATCAACCATAGGTCTAGACTCTAGTTACCAGTATCTATAACATCAACCTTACAACTTCAAATTTTCAATATATAACATACCATGAAATGAAAGTTGAACTTGAAACAATTCACAAAGCATCATATTCATTACCAAAGAGTTATAACTTATCATAATATGCTGTTATGCAGTCAATGACTCAATAATGCGAAGTTGCAAATAGTGAACTTCAAAGGTATGTTCAACTTCAAACTTCAAACTTGAATTGCCATGTAATGTTCACAAAATATACCATAATAAATATAAAAGAGTCAATAGTGCATAAACTTGAAACTTGAAAGTACTGTAAACAAGAAAAGACTGCAAAAGTAGATTTTATGGATGTTTCCTCTTGCCACGAGAAATTTCTAATTTATTTTCCCGTGGTCTAGGAACAATGGGAGTGGGACTCCGACTATCATCCCCAGTAGCCACCAATGTTAAGCCACGTCCAAGACTTGGTCCTACACGACCCCCCCTCACTAATGTAGATGAGGGTCGTGAAGTTGAAGTTGAACCTCTAGGCAAAGATGGTGCATCTGGAAACAAGGTAGGAGATGGTGGTGGCATCATTGTTGCTGTTGGAGCTGCTACTGCATGGCCATGGTGATGGTCATCCTCATCGCCCAAAAGCTCTTCCTCCAAGCACTCTAAAGCTAAGGCTACATCCTTCAAGTTATGCTCCTCCGGATTGTTGTCCCAAGTGACATATGATCTATCAATTTTGGCCCGTTCACAGTAATGAGTCAACAACCTCAAGTTGTAATGTACAAAAACCAAGCTTTCTGCCCGATTTTCATTTAATCGGTTTCTTTTCACTGAGTGGATGAAGCTATAGGTGCTCCAACACCTTTCTGCAGAGGAACTGTTAACCACCTGTGAAAGAACTTTGGTTGCCAATTTATGCAAGCGTGGGCATGATGAGCCATACATGTTCCACCATTCAATAGGAGGTGCCCTATCTCAATCTTTTCTAGCATGCAAAGTACCAAACAGACCAATTTCACTGAGGTATTTGCTTAATTCACTACGCAGTAAGGCACAATCTTCTTCATCAGGGACCAACTTGCCTATAGCAGCCATGCACCCAACCTGTACCTCTGGATCTGTGTGGGGCTTTCTCCTATCCCCACCCCTAGGTGCTGGTTTGGCCAACCAAGATGGAGAATAATATTTTGGTGTCAATACATATGCTAAGGCATGCAGTGGAACGTTGAGATGTTCCCACCTTTTGACCACATGTGTGTGAATATGGTCATACAGGATGGGATCTTTTGATTCAACAATATCTTTAATTTGGCCCAACATGCTATCCATCTGCTCATACACCTCCCCAATCACCGGCTTATCTGTATTTGCAAACCAAATCATGTAATAAATGGGCTTTGTGAACTGCAAAACAAAGTTGACACTTGCCCAAAATTGACCATCATGAACAGTGGTCTCCACCTCCTCAAAATCAAGCCTGTCAGATGTGGATGTAGCCCTATCTTTCAAGATTTGCCATGATTCACTTGATACCATGCTAGCCAATGCCTCTCTTACCTTCAAAAGGCGCCTGAAGGTGAGGTAATAGCTAGCAAATCTAGTTTTTGCTATCTTCAATAGCTCTAACTTTGAGTGAGTGCGGAAAATGCCATGGGCATTGCTATGGTTGGTAATAAATCTTATCATGTGCTTGCCCTTTTTGTACAGTTCACCAATCCATTTGTATTGATTTTCCTTCAACTTAATAATGTCGTGCATCAAAAGGTTCAGTGTGTGAACCAAACACCCGGACCAAAATATGTTGGGGTATTTATCTTCAATGATTGCTCCCGCTACCTTACAATTAGAAGCATTATCGGTAATGACTTGGATGACATTGTATGGACCAATATCATCAATGTTTTTGAGTAGGAGTTCGGCAATGTGTATCCCGGTCTTGAATATATCTGAGTAGTCATGGGCCGAAAGGAAGACTGCACCAGTAGCAGACACACCAAGCACATTTATCAATGGCTTCCCTTTTACATTTGTCCAACCATCTGATACAATTGATACCCCATATTCATTCCAAGCATTTGTGAATGTCCCCAAAGCATTTTGGATCTTGGCTTTTTCCTTGTCAAGCCCCACAATTCTAGCTTTGCCATACCCGGGGCTCTTGTATCCTGCTGGGGCAGTGCGGATGGCCTCTACCATTTCATTCCAATAGGGTGAGCGAAGAACATTAAATGGTATGTCACTTGCATAGAGAAACTGAAACACTTTTGAATCCACGTCATCCCTACCACCTTGGTCAAGGAAATCTGATATTGTCCTGCCACGTGATTGCCCCATGGGAGAGAATCCACTGCCTTGGGTGGATGGGCCTCCGGTTCTCGGTGAGAAAGAGTGGGCATGGTCATCCATTAATCGTTTAAAATATTTTGATTTGTTTTGTGCTTCAAGTTCTTCCTTCCTATAGATGGCTCTTTGTGTTGATGTCACATTTGGGCAAACAAAAACTCCTATAGTTTTTTTGTCATCACATGGCATGTGCCCACATAGATGTCTTCTCACACGGGTATATGAACCTGTGTACGTCTTTTTACAATGGGGGCAACCAAATTTGGTGGTTCCACCCCCTCTACCTCCTCCCTGCTTTGTGACATGTTTCCATAAGGGTGTGGGTTCCTCTTTGGTTTTTTTTCGGTTTTCCTCCTCCTCTTTCTCCTCCTCCTTTCCACGGTATGTGCCACTCCCCACTTCTTCATCCTCTCCCTCATTCATCCTCCGGTTTCCAAGCACCATCATCAAAATAACAAATGGAACCAAGAAAATAAACCACATACCCATCATCATGTTTGATGGAACTAGAGATTCAACCTGTTGCCTGCAATAGAATGAGGGAGGAAGCGTGGGAAAGAGTAGGAGAGGAACATCTACAATGCACATTCTAGTGACTACATTCCAAGCATTCATGATTAAATCAAAGTTCAAACACAAAAAAAACAACAAGGAAGGCTTTAAACCAATGTTGCACGACTCGGACTCCGCAAAGACTCGGCTGGCATATGACTCGTAGACTCGGGAAAAACTCGAGGAAGACTCAGGATAGACTCGGCAAGACTCAGCAAATAGGAAAAAAAAATATTGTACATTTTTGACACAACAAAGAGGTTAACCGTTAAAAGCATTTCCAATCCATATAAGATATAAAACTACGTTTTATCAACTTCTCTTACTGTTAAGTTGTACACAATAAAATATTAATAACAATACAAAAACATTATAAAAATTTTAATATTTAATAAAAAATTTAAAAAAACATTAAAAAAAGAAAATTAAAAAAAAGATATAACATGATTACAAAAACATTACATTTCATTTTTTAAATCTTTAATTTAATTGAAATTTAAATGTTGTTTAAAAAAAAATTATTTAATAAATAAATTTTAAAACATTACAAAATAAATTTTAAAATTTTTAATATTTAATAAAACGTTTAAAAAACATTACAAATTTTAATACTTAATAAAAAACATTATAAATTTTAATATTTAATAAAATTAAAAACCATTAAAAAAACAAAATGACAAAATTACATATTTAATAAAAAAATTAAAAAACATTACAAATAACAGAATTACATATTTAATAAAAAACATTAAAAAAAAATGAAATAACATTAAGTTTTGTTTTTTTTCAATATTTAATTTATTTTAAATTTAAACTTTAAAATTGTTATGCCTTGTGGCACGGGCTCGTCACAATAAGAAAACATAGCAAAACAAATAACCACCGTACTCTCCAGCCACCAGCAGGATAACAAAAAATAAAAAAAAAAGAACTTGTAACGTCACAGCCCTCCAACCGCAGCAGCTCAGTCGTAGCCCTCCTTCGACGGCTTTAATAACCCGTCGCAGGGTAATTTAACTAATAATGTGTGTTTAGCCTGGAACTCAACCATAACCAAGTCGCAGCTCAGTCGTAGACCTCCAGTCGCAGCTCAGTCGGCGCCATTTTTTCCCGCCCTTCTGGCATCTCTTTTCTCGTCGGTTTAACTCTGAATTTGCGAGGTCCTTTACGACAGAGTCTTCACCCGAGTCCGGCGAGTATGACGATTTGCAGGCGAATATGACGATTCTAGCGAGTAAGCGGCACGTGGCGAGTCCCTGGACGAGTCTTCCGCGATTACACGGGCTGGGGTTCTACTCGCGAGTGGTGCTTCACTACTTTAGACCCTACCTCTTTGGCTCTCCAATGGTAGTGACAAGTTCAACCTTCTTCAATCTCCAAGGATGGCAACCTTCTCCTCTCCTCTCCTCCTCTTCTCCTCTCCTCTCCTCTTCTCTTCTCCTATCCTCTCCTCTCCTCTCCTCTTCTTTTCTCTTCAATTCTCTTCTCAAGCAAATGCAAGTGAAAATGAATATGGAGGAGAGGGCTTTATCCCCCAAAGCCCTACTCCTTCCCTCCAAAAGCCCACAAGTGGACCCCATGCATCCTCCTCGTCTTTCCTTTGCGCGGGCGTCATCCTCCAGCGGGAGCTAACCCGGGAGCTACGGGGAGCTATCCTGAGAGCATTTTTTAAAGAGGGAGAGCGTTTGGTAGAGCGCTCGGGAGCGAATTAGGGAGCTATCGGGGGTGTTAGCTCCCGATAGCTCCCTAATTCGCTCCTGACAGAGGCAGGGAGCATTCTATTCACCCACCGAAGCGCGTTTTACAAAACGCTCTGGACCGGGAGCGAAATAGGGAGTGCACTCTCCCTTAGCTCCCGCAACGCTTTGGCCAGAAGCGAGCTTCCGAAGCGGGGGCGAGGGGGGGCAGGACGCTTCCCCGTAACCTTGCTCTATATTTTTATTTATTATATAAATATTTTTAAATTTTTTTGTACTTGTCGTTTCTCCGTCGTATCTGGATCTTGGGTTTTAAAAAATATGGCAAATCCGGATCCGGATCCGTATCCGTGTAACTTAGCATACAGGATACCAATTGGAACAGGAGGTTATGATTGTATACAGCGGGACAGGAGAGGACCACTATAGCTAGTTGAATGAGACAGGAGACATTGTGACCATCATAGAGGCCTTTCATTTTGACCATGTGATCAGTGCACGGAGTGCACAGGAGGAGATCCATACTCTGTTGGATCAATTCACAGATATTTTTACAGGCATTGGGAGTAGTAGACTTCCAATTTGGTGGTGGGGTCCTGTCATTCATCCATGCGATGGGTTGTTTCAGATTGTAGAGGTGATTGGCAGTGTTGTGACGTAGATCGGTCAACTATATGGTGATGTCAGTGGAGGAGAGGTTGATACTTCTTCTTTATGGCAGGGCAAGCTTCCTTTATGGGTATTCAGGATTAAGACTGATTATGGGGCCGTTACAAATGAGATGGCCAGGCTTGGATGCATGGAGGAGTATTCTTTAGAGGGGTTTATGCAACTTATGATTGCTTGGCTCATCAGGGGCAGTCAGATGGATTCTTGTGTTAGCACCAGGCAGACCAATGCTATAGGTAGAGGGTGCTTCACATCCTATAGGCTAGTGTGGGACCCGGGTGACTTCACCATTTACAAGCAGATTCGAGATAGTTTCGCATGGAGAGACTTTGTGGACATTATGCCTGGTCAGCAGAGCAGGTCAACACCCGCTCATTCAGCAGCATTGATGCAGCTTTCAACCATTTCTGGGTTGGAATGGGGGAACATGTTGTTAGATTGCATCACATGGTTACTGAGGGTACATAGAGCAAAGACTGACCGACTATCATATTTCATGCACTTTTCGATTATTTCTCCGGAGTATAGGGTAACATGGTTGACAGAGCTATCTCTTGAGGAGATGTTTGGAGTTCATGAGCAACCCAAAGTCATTGTCAATGATCGGGATAGCACATCCATGACACATGTTGGCAGGAGCTGTATAGGTTAGTTGGCACCAAGTTGATTAGTGTAGCGCAATCAGAGTAGATTGGTATGAGGTATAGTGGATTCCTACTTGAGATGTGGATTCCAAGTAATCCTATGATTGGCATGTTGCCAACTAAGTTGTACTTGGTTGGACTATCAAGTGAGTGGGCAAAGTTGAACATGTCACATGTTCATATTCAGTGATTTGATGTCCATCGGGCCTTTTTAAGGGCCCCTTTTTTTAATTTTTTCTTCACATGTCCATGCCGTATGGGGTTTGTAATAAAATGTACTAGCATGGTATTTTTGTAAAGGACTTAGTTCCCTAGGATTTTTTTATCAAGTCGAGTATTCCAAGGAGTTTTTTCACTTATTAATCATGTCTTGCATTCGTACATAACATAATTTTTGAGTTTTTCTCCTGCTCCTCCAAAGCTGGAATGCCTGGTGAGATTAACAGGCCTTAGGGGGTTATTAAACTCCATGGGTCAATGTATATGAACATGCTAGGCATTATTTTGAGTCGTATGGACATGTGCTAGGTCCCCCTAGGTTTTTTTAAATTTCGGCGGAAAAAGTTTTTTCGTGTTTTTAAGCCATTTTTAATGGTTTAATTTAAAAATTTGTAAAAGGTGTAAAAGTGTGGTCTAGAGGTCTTTTTTTCCATGGGGGTGCTCATTTTTTAACTCAGAGCACCCACCATACCCCTAAACCCACTTTCTATAGTGTTTGGGTAATTTATTTTTCACTTATACTAAAAAAATCAAAAAAAGAATGAAAAAGTGAAGATAAAATCAAAAAATTAAACTCCGTGTTTTGGGGGATTTGAGGTCAGAAATATATCAGCGCTATTTGAGGAGTGTTTTGGGCTGAATGAAATATATGACATATGGGCAGCTTGAAACATGGGTTTGACTACCCCAATGAAGCTAGGCGCATTCCTCAAGCTTGGGCGCATTTGCCATGTGGAGGAGCCCACGCATTTAGGAGTTGGCAGCTTGTTTTATCGCTGAGTATGTGCTGCGTATGGGCAGCCTTTTTGGTGGGATTTTGCAGCCATATTCTCTCCCCCATCCACTCCATGAGTTATGCCTCCCATTCCCCCATCCTCTCCTCACCTAATGCACCTACCCTCCTTCTTTTTCTATAAATTGGAGCGGCTCTTGCTGAAATATTGTAATTTCTAAGAATATTCTATTTGTACTTTATCCGGAGATGTTTCATTCCTCCGTCGGGACATTATTATATATCCGGAGATGTTTATTCCTCCGTTGGAATGTTGTAACTTGGGTTATTAGACTTCCCTAGTGGGGTTGGCCCTAAGTTGAGTGTTTAGGGGTTATTAGACTCTCCTAGGAGAAGTCGGCCCAGTTAGGGTTAAAAGTCAAGTGAAGTAAAGTATAAATAGAGGATGTGCGATCCTCATTTATCACACTCACTCACTTGTGAATTGCACATAGGAGAGAGAGAGATCTGCGAAGGAGGAGAAGGAGCTCTTGTTTGGGGTTTACATCTTTGTAATTGTTGGTCATCTATATTGAGGAAAGCTTTGCTGGGTTTTCTACCCCATGAGGGTTTCCCAAGATAAATCTGTGTATATCTTGTGATTGTGTTTCTTTCAATGATCCTTATTATGCTCTTGTTGTGAATTTTATGCTAAACTTAACATGGTATCAGAGCTAGCCTAAATAAGACATCTTTCACAAGCTGAAAATACCTCTCTCTCCTCCTCAGGTGAAAATTAGGGTTTCTACAAAAGTTGGAATTTTGGGAATCTGAGAGCATGGCTGGATGCTCCTCCTCAAAAGCGAAATTTTGAGCCCTAGATTGAACTTTTTGAGTGGGTAGATCTCCGGGAAAGTCAAACCCTAGTTTGACTTCTAGACCAGAAAACCAGTGAACCAAAAAATCTGCGAACATGTGCACCAGTGAACCAGAAAAGCTGTGAACCTGTGCACCAGTAAACCAAAAAAGCTGCGCACCAGTGAACCAGTAAACCAGAAAATCTGTTGCAGATCCGAATCTCACTGGTCAAGCTTGAAGGGTGTAAAGTTGAAGTTTTCAGAAATCAAGTACACCAGTCAACTCAACTCAGTCAAGCACATCTCCTGATAAGGTCAGTTTTGCATTTTAAGAATTTTCAATTTTTGGTGACCTCCTGGATAAGATGGCCCCCAGCACTAAGGTTGAGGACAAGCTAGAGGGTATAGAGAATTTCCGGGCATGGATATATAGGATTGGTCTCATTCTTCAAGAGAATGATCTTGCCCAATACATCAAAGATGAGGTTGCAGAACCTGCGGAAGACGAAGCTAAAGAGAAGTACAAGAAGGATATGATTAGGGCAAAGAGAATCATTGTTGATTCTATCAAAGACCACTTGATTCCCCAAGTGTCATCCAAGAAGACCCCGAAGGAAATGTATGATGCCCTAGCCATAATGTATGAAGGGAGGAACATCAATAGGAAGATGAACCTGAAAACTCAATTGAAGAGCACTAAGATGAATCAAGGAGAATCTATTCAAGATTACTTCACAAGGGTCTCCCAGTTCAAGGAACAACTAGAAGCCATTGGAGACAACCTTGATGAAGATGAACTAGTCATGACTGCTCTCAATGGTCTCACTAGACCTTGGGATTCATTCATCCAAACCATGTGTGCCAGAAAGGAAAGCATGAAGTTTGATATTGTATGGAAGGATTGCATTCAAGAAGAGGCTAGAGTAGCCAATAGAGAGGCCCTACTCAAAGAAGATAATCAAGCATTAGCCACCCATACCAAAAGAAGGAATCAATCCAACTTCAAGAGGGAAAGTCACAAGGAGTCTCAACCTCCACAAAGGTTTCAAAAGAATAGAAGAACCATTCCAGAAAGAAATTACTCTTCATTCCAATGCTTCATTTGTCACAAAATAGGACACATTGCTAGGGATTGTCCTTCAAGGAAGAAGAATAAGAGTTTCCACCACAGAAGACATCAAGCACATCTAGCAGAAGATGATAGTGAAGATGAAGAGGAGGAAGGACCTCAAAGGAAAAGAGCTAAAGTAGAAGAAGAAGATGCAGAAGAGTATGTTCTATTCTCTGCACTCTCTGCGTCTGTAACACCTGGAGAAGACACATGGCTTATTGATAGTGGTGTTTCAAAGCACATGACAGGACAAAAGAAAACTCTTTCAAGACTTGAAGAGAAGACCTCTCCACAGAAAGTATCATTAGGAGATGACTACCAATATCCTATCAAAGGAATTGGTGAAGCAAGCTACAAGCTTGATTCTGGAACCCCCATGAAGATGAAGGAAGTTTTATATGTACCAAGTTTGAAGAAGAACCTACTTTCTATCTCTGCATTAGATAAGAAAGGCTATAGGGTTGCATTCATAGATGGACAAGTACTCGTGTGGCCCAAAGGAAAATCAATTGAGGATGCAGTTGTTATTGGTGAAGAGGAAGGAGGGCTATATAAACTCAAGGGACATTCAAAAGCAGCCCTTGTCCATGAAGCCACTAGCCCAAGTGAGCTATGGCATAGAAGGCTTGCTCACATCAACTACAAAGCATTACCCTATGTGAGCAAAGTAGTAACAGGATTACCATATTTGTAGGTTGATCATGACGGCACTTGCAAAGGATGTGCAAAAGGGAAGAATATCAAGAATCCATTTCCAAAGAGTGAAACAAAGACTAAAAGTACTTTGGAATTGATTCATTCAGATGTAAGTGGTCCAATGCCCTCCACATCCTTGAGTGGATATGAATACTACCTTACATTTATTGATGACTCTTCAAGAAAGACTTGGATATACTTCCTGAAAGGAAAAGATGAAGTCTTTGGAAAATTCAAGGAATTCAAAGCCTTGATAGAAAATCACTCAGAAAAGAAATCAAGATACTAAGGACAGATAATGGTGGAGAATATACTTCAAAGGATTTTGAAGTCTTTTGTAAAGAAGCTGGAATCAAGAGGGAACTAACCACTCCCTACAATCCTCAACAAAATGGTGTTGCGGAAAGAAAGAATAGAACCACAATGGAAGCAGTGAAAACAATGATACATGATCAAGATCTTCCTATGCATCTATGGGCTGAAGCAGCTAGGACGGCAGTCTATGTCCAAAACATATTGTCTCATAGCGCCCTTGGATTCAAGACTACAGAAGAAATGTTCACAAGCAAGAAGCCTGAGGTAAGCCATCTCAAGATATTTGGGTGCCCTGTATATGTTCACATACCAAAAGAGAAGAGAACTAAGTTGGACCCTTCCGGAAAAAAGGGAATATTTGTTGGGTATTGTGAAGCATCTAAAGCATTCAGAATATACATCCCAGGATTCCATCACATGGAAATTAGTAGAGATGTAACTGTTATCACATCTATAGTAGCAGGGCTACTATTCTTGTTCAGCAGATATCTGCACATTCCAGAACTTCCATTATTCCAGAGCATGGCTATATATTTTGGATCACTCATGATCAGAGCAGTACATTATTCAGATTTGTATATGACCTTGTGTCAAGACTGAGCCTTGAGAGTTCAGATTTGATGACTGATGTGACCCTTTATCCCATACAGTTTCAGTTCAGTGCCTAGAGATGTATTTCAGCAGTGTTTCAGATGATGCATGATGATTATTATTACGATGATGTTGTATGATCTATGGATATGTTATCACTGACTGTGGATTATTATCTTGTTGATTTAGTCATGATTACAACATGTGCTTGGTATAGTATTCCTGATGTGGTAAAGTGTTTAAAATGAACTGCAAATCATAAAATGGACAATTGCTTGCACATTTAGGTCATTTAACAAAACCCACTGGTTTTTCACCTTACATAGATATGGTCTTTCCCGACACCAGTTGTCTGCTAGTGTAGGCTCCATATTCACTTGACTCCATCCATACATGACCTTCCTATTTGACTTTAGACCTTGACCTGTCTCATTTGATTTTCTGATACCGAGGACTTCCCCATTTTTCTACCTCTGTGTTTGGACCGCATCCCTGTTTATTCAGTGTCTCGGCTCTGAGTTGGTGACAAAACTTGCCTTTGGTGAGTTGGATTGTAGGCCTAAATCATTATGGTCGGTTGTCCCGATGTTTGGCATTGGCTCGAACTCCCCCTAGTCACTTGAGATGTTGTTGGCTAAAACTGAAAGCTCATGTTCTACCTATGGAAACTTAAAATTCGCCCATGGAAACAAAAAAAAAGGGCAAGAGCGATGAACAGCTAAAAATACTCCTCGAAGAGTATAAGAAAGGTCCAAAAAGCAATGGTTCTTAAAAGCTATATCTAAACAATTGCTGACCTTATAAATATTTGAAAAACATGCCCTGGATGCAAGCTGCAACTAGTTGTGCTTATCAACACATCTGAAATCCGAAGGGTTATGTAGGCCAAAAAGGCCATGGAATAAAATTGAATGATCCTAATGAACCTGGATCAACTTGATGTAGACATGATGCCTAAGTTGAATAAGCACTCTCTAAACAACTTATCCATTTGTGAGACACAGCCATCCCCCGTGTTCTTTTGTCCAGCACAGAGTTTGTAGCTTTCCCCTTTCTCCCAGTCCAAAGTATTTCTAAGTTAAGTTAGACAAGTCAACCCCTTGGCCCAACCTTGTTCCTAGCCTTCATCCTTCACTAGCAGTTTGACCATGTCCAATGGGTGAGTTTGTCATTTGAACTATTGTGCAAGTAATTTTATATAACAACGGAATATGCTAACTTAATTAATGCCATTGAATGGATGTTATACTTTGAGCTTAGCTGTGAGAATGATTAGAGAAGCATTGTCTTAGTTTACTGATGTGATTTATCCTTGGTTGTATATTCTTGGGATCCATGATGATGTGGACCATGTATGGATGATTGTTGATGATGATTGATGGGCCCACATGTTTGATGATGATATCATATGATGGACATATGATACAGATGATGTTTGATCCAGTTCATCAGGTTTATTACTACTTCAGATTAGCAGATTATACATTGTCCATATATGGTGGACCCTACAGCTGGCCCATTAGGGTAACCCAGGGTGTATGAGTACACATTCCTAATGGATTTGGATCTTCTGGATCCATTGAGACACTTATCTTTCAGTTCCGGGCACTTCTGACAGTGATTGATGCAGTTTTACACTTGATGACCAGATTTGGGGCTGATTTCCCAGCCTGGGCAACAGGGGCCATGATTGGCCAGTTCACCTAGGGCGCTGATGATGGAGGGGGTGGTCCAGCCACTTGTTTTTACCATTTACCCCCCCTTCTAGAGAGCCTGGTGGGCTCAGATGGACAGCGCTAGCACCCTAGGAGGCAGTTTTGGCACTTTCACAGTTCCCGAGGCAGTTAAAAAATGGGATAAAGTGGTCACTGAGGAAATCGATTTGGGCAATTGAGGCAAGGTTTTGGCATTTGGTTTTTCACAGAGGTCTTCCAGGGTGGCATCACCATCTTCCAGTCAGTTTTCACCATGTGGGTATGCCCAGATTGATCACAGGAGGACATTTACTGCTTCACTGTCATGGATTCTGAGAACAGTTTTGGTCATTTACATTATATTGGACATATTTTATTATTTTATTGTGCCTTGGGGATGAGCTAGTAAGGATTGATGCCTCCTAGCCCCACCATGAGCTTATATTGTCATGTCCTAGTCACCATGAGGTGGATTTTGGTACTTATGTTTCTCTAGTGGATGACGTCACCCTCTTATTGTACCATTTAGTGGGGGCGCTATTGTTATATTGAGTGATCCATGTGATATATTGTTATGGGTCATCTTAGCCATTGATTGTATGATGAGATCTTTTAATCTCAACCACTCATTTGATGTAGTATTGTAGAGTGGTATAGGGTTTTGGTCTTTATTATCCTATATAAGGAGGAGACCCCCCATTGTAAAGCTCACCTTTGGAGCTCTGGAATATTGGAATAGAAGATTTTTTGTGGAGCACATCTCTCTTGCATTGTGGATTCTCTTGCATATTGAATATACAGTATCTCTTCTATGTATCATTGTGGATTTTGGTGCTTTTGCTAATCTTTTGACAGGAAAGTCGAATTGGTGAGAGGAGGGCGACTTCATGAGGGTTATTGTTGGAGGGATCCACATATTCTCTCTTGGGTTGATCTTGTGACAGGGAGTATCATTATTGTATCTTCGTGACATAGTTGATGCTTTCTATTACATCTTTCTACCATTTTCATAATCATCTTGCTTGACTTGTTTCTTTGATCTTGTCTTGTAGGAGGAGGACGATTTGGCTATCTTGGAGAAGGACGTTTTGGTTGGAGCACTTGGATCTCGCTCTTGAATATACACATAGGAGAATGCTATCAATTTGCAAGGTGGCCATAAGCAATTGAGGTAAGATCTACAAGGTATGTGCCTCTTTCATCCATTCTATCTTCATTGGTCATAAAACCCTAATTAATTAAAACCCTTTTTTTTGGTATTTTTAGATCTACTTAGATCTAGCCTTGCAATTGAAGAGATATTGAAAACCCACCTCTATAGGATCCACCCCTAGTTGGATCCATAGTTTGGTGGTGATTGGCTAAAATTTGACACACTTTTCAATGCAAAAAGCCCTCTTGAACCCAAATCGATTTTCCTAAGAGAAGCTTGTTGGGTTAGATCTAGCACATGGGTATGTGAGATCCCACTTGATTTGAAGTCTAGACACTTGATAACCTATACCCACATCTTTACTTTGGTGAAAACTACCTTGTGGACATCTCTCCATGTTTTAAGGGGTTAAAACCCCCTTTTGATTTTCTTGGCACCTTAAAACTTAGATCTACTAAGATCTAGCCCTTTGATTGACTTGATCTTTTGGACATACATAGATCGGGGCACTAGTATCCCAGATCTACAATTGGGTGGCCATTGGACTTGATTTGGTCCACCAAACCCACTTTTTGGCCTTCCTTGAGCAAATCACACCCCCTTGAAAAATTGAGTTTGTCCACTTCTAGGAGGTGGGTGTTTGAGATTTTCGTAGATTTGGAATCCCCATGCTTTGAAACCTAGGTCCATACTGTCTTTTTGTCACGATCCGCTTTGGGGGTTGCATTCCTTGTTTCAAGGGATTGTGGTCCACTTAGGGTAATCACTTAAAAACCTAGATCTAATAAGATCCAACCATTGGATCTCATTCAACCCACTTGACTTGGCTTCTAGGTGTCCCGATCTACACTTTGACATACTTTTTGACCCCATTAGCCCACTTAACAAGGCACTAGTCCATCACTAAGCAAGTCGCACTCCTTGGGATTTGTGTTAAATCCTAGATCTAGTACATGGGTACCCCTATAATCAACTTAGACTCATAGATCTAGCATATATCTAATCTATAGTACCAACCTCACACCTAACTTCACCTTGTGGGCTTACCTAGAATCATTTCACACTTCCCAAGAATACAAGACCCACTTGTGTAAACTTCTGGTACTACACCTAGTTATCATACCCCATCATGTGGCCTAAACCATACATAGGTTGAAACACTAACAATCTCTTACACCACCCTCAACCATACCTTAATTTCTAGGTCCACTTAGCCTTGCATTGGTTTCCGTAACTCACCATTTACTTACCCTTAGAAACCTTTGTTTGGATCCAATCAACTGTGATTGGGGTATAGGGTTTCCCCCTTGGTCTAGTTATACCTTGACCTAAAGCGAAGAGTGCCTCGGTTGACGTGACTCCCACATTGCATTGGGAACCGTGGCATCTCTTGGGTCACCTCTTTAGTTGCCTACCTCCTCTACCGTCCTGGATGGGATACCACTAGGGGCAACTACAAGTTGTGTGATAACAGTAACATTTGATGAAGAAGCAGATCTCAAAAGATCTAGAAAGAGCCCGTGTGAAAAAGTATATGAAGAAGATATACCTCCTAGAAATACAGAAGTCGTTTCCTTCCCTGAAGAAGAAATACCAGAAGACCATGATATGATAGAACCTCAAGAACCCCCACCTATGAACATATCACAGAAGAGAAAGCTAGCGTGGGCAAGAGAATTATACAAGAAGCAGAAAGATATGGAGCCCCAGAAGGCTCCACTAGAGCAAGCAAGAAACCAAAGCCATTTTCCATCTATGTGGCTTTGATGTGTGATCTTGTAGATCAAGAACCTACCAGTTATGAAGAAGCAGTTCATAAAAAAGAATGGGTAGAAGCAATGACGAAGGAATACCAGTCAATAATGAAGAATGATGTTTGGGATGTAGTTCCCAAACCAAAAGACAAAAGTGTGGTATCCTCCATGTGGATATACAAGATAAAGCATGCTGCGGATGATAGCACTGAAAAGTATAAGGCAAGGTTTGTGGCTAGGGGATTCTCTTAGAAAGAGGGAATTGACTATGAAGAAACATTTGCACCAGTTGCAAGGTGTTGCCGCCTGGTTCCACACCTGGGAAAATGCAGCAAAAGTCTTCAAGCTGCTGGTGTGGCCTTGGGGGCAAGTCAGAGTCAAGTGCTGTCACTTGGGACTCGACTCCTCCGTCTAGGCTTTCCTAGCGAAGCCAATGGGGGTAGACCCTAAAAAATTAAAAGAAACTAAAGCCTCTAATCTAGGAGTTAGAAAAAATATTTTTGCAACCAAGACAGACAGCATATACTTTTTCAAATAAAAAAAAAAAAAAAAAAAACATCATTTATCATTTACTCCCATTTAGAATAATCATCACAACTGCATACTAGTCAACAATATAAAATGGAATTTGCATCAAGACCAGTGCCTTGTTACGGAGTCAAATAACAAATGCATAAACAGAAAAAGTAAATGTTGTGGAGTGTTCTTGGTTTATTTTAAAATTTAATGTGATGGTGATCTTTTTTATTAAGGCAGGTGGGTTCCCGATATACGCAAGGTACGGGGGAACATGTCCGGAAATTTGAAGCGTGGCTTCCCTCTCAGGCTTTAGGCTGGATCGGAGTCTCGAGGAGGTGTTCAGATGCTATACCAACGAGGGCAAGCCTAACGGTTTCCAAGAGGTCGCTATCCAGTTTTATCCCAAGCCTTCTGGGAAATTTGCCCACGACAACAAATTACGTGTTGTGCCGGATTTTCACAAAAAGGGTTTTTTATTGGGGTGGTGTTAAGTCCTATTACTAGTCATCCACTCCTTTCTGGTGTGTACCAACTGGATCAGACTAAGCTGCAAGTTGGCCACAGAGCATACGGGAGAAGACCTTGGTATATTTTTATAAAATTTTAAGAACCCAAATTTTATCTTTTTATAACCCCAAGAGTCTCTTTTCAGGCATGTATTTCGGGCAAGCCCTCATACAAAACCCTACTTCGGGAAAGCAAGGGGGGCGTTATGAGTTTGTAAAAAAAAATGTGAAAAGCTAGGTTGTGAGTGAACTTGTGGCCCGCCAGTGGAACGGACCAACAAGGTTTATTTTAATCCTAATTTATTTTATTTAATGCCGGAAAACAAAGAAATAAACTACTCTAACATTCACGCCATGAAAATGAGACGACACAGGCCACCCCTGGGGGGATGGGGTATGGGCGCTGGCTAGCCCACTTGCTCTCGTTTAAAATGTTTACAATGATATAGAGAAGTGCCCCAAGTCTACTTAATGTGACTTGGTGGCTTACAAAATTATAGAAAAAATATGACCGGTTTTGAAAAATATGGAAATTTGTACTCCGGATCGCCTGGATGCTCGAAATTTTGCCAGCACTTCCTCCTACCTGCTCATCTTTTGCTGCAAACCAGCAAGCAATAATTAGTACAAGATGCCCAAAAACACTTTAAGAGTGTCTTTGGAACACCTCCTAAAAAACCCAAAATTTTCTAAGTTAAAAACTAAGTAAAAATGACGAAAAATAACCAAATAAAACAAGCTATGGAGCTTGTCTACTTGGGATCTTTGCTAGCCCTTTAATGGCTGCAAATTTCAAGCTCTAGGACAGCCAAATATATCTTTTATATCAGCACTACAACTACCCAGCAAGACTTGAAAAAGATATGACGATTTTACCTGCAAGTCCTTTGAAAAGTAGATGCTAAATGAAGGAAAGTCTAACAGTTAAATATATAAGCTTTATGACTGTCTAAACTAATCCTTTATGAAAATATTTCTGATCTAATTGAAATAAAATATGAGCACATAAATCAGAAATACTTCACATGCAAGTAACCAGTAACCAGAAAATTTTGATTTTGAGTTAAGTTGAGAGAGAGATGAAGCAAAACTTGGTTGAAATCCGAAGCTTTGAAGGTTGTGTTTGTGATATTCCAAGGGACTACATCTGCAAACAAGATTAGAAGGGAGGAAGCAAACAAGATCCACCTACTTCTAGCTGAGATAACCTGCACATCACACACTTTGCAAACAAGGATCAAGTGTAGACATATATTTAAAAGAAATCAGTGCTGCATACCCATAAACAAATGAAAACATACAAACATGATCTCTTAATAAACATATATCAATAAGCTAAGACAATAAACAAATTGAATTAACTTATCTCATAAATTGTTACCAATCTATCCAATGAGTACAATAGATGCAATGAAAAATCAAAGCTTATGCACAGGTTACCTCCATTAGACAAGCCAAAGATGGTTCATCCACTCACACACAACACCACAAACTTGACCTCCAAAGTCTTCTTTATTCAAATTCAAAATGATATGAGTAATACAACGATAATTTTTGTGCTCCAATTCTCACTAGTGAACAATGGAGAGAGCACTTCATTTTATAGAGAAATGACAAGGAGGGAGGGCGCACTTGGTGAAGGAGACAAAGGGGGAGTAGTGGCACGATTGAGGGAGAGATAGGGGCTGCCATCCCTTGCATTGGGCTGCATACTCCAGCATAAAACGTGCCCACAAGTCAGCCCCAATAGTGCTGCTCACTACCTAGAAACGTGGCTGCCCACTATAGCAAGTGCGCCCCTCCCTTGGATAAATGCGCCCCTCCTATTTAGCATGAGTTCTCTCCCCAAAATGGGGCTGCCAAAACATGACCAATCAGCCCAATATGCTCCATAATACATGCTGATCCAATTCAGAGTTGTCATAACTCCAAAAAATTAATAATTTTTTTAAGTCATTTTTCACTTTTTTCAATTTTTTCATGACTTTTTGACTTTTTTGGGTTTTTTGGCCATAGGAAAATAATGAAGCACCCAAACCTTAGGAAAAGTGGGTTTAGGGGTTTAGGGGGTACTCTGAGTTAGAAAACGAGTACCCCTAAGGCAAAAAATACCTCCAGACGCCCCAGATAGGCCAATTACAATTTTTTTAATTGAACCATTAAAAAATGGCCCAATTTACGGAAAAATTAAAACTTGCCGAAAAATAAATAAAAAAACACCTAGGGGGACTTAGACATGTCCATATGACTCAAAATTAACGCCTAGCATGTTCATATACATTGACCCATAGACTCTAATAATTCCCTAAGGCCCGTCAGCCTCCCCAGGCATTCCAGCTTTGGAGGAGCAGGAGAAAAACCAATTAATTATGGAATGCAGTGATGCAAAACATAATAGATAGGTGAAAAAACTCCTTGGAATACCTGACTTGGCCAAAAAGTCCTAAGGAACCGAGTCTTTTACAAAACACCATGCTAGCACGTTTTTATTATAAACCCCGCAGGGCCATGGACATGTGGAAAAAAAATAAAAAACGGGGGCCTTTAAAAGGCCTGCTGGACATCAAATCACCAAAACTGAACATGTGTCATGTTCTACTTTGCCCGCTCGCTTGATAATCCAACCAAGTACAACTTAGTTGGCAACACAAGGTACACTTCCATTAGAACCATCATGGCACTCACATCTATGATGAAGTGGAGATTACACCAGATGGATGTGAAGACAGCCTTCCTGAATGGTGTGATTGAAGAAGAAGTGTACATAGAACAACCACAAGGATTTGAGGTTGAAGATAGAAGAACTCACGTATGTAAGTTGAAGAAAGCTCTGTACGGATTGAAACAAGCTCCTAGAGCTTGGTACGGAAGAATTGATAGCTTCTTGACAAACTTGGGCTTTACCAAAAGTAAAGTTGATCCTAACCTTTACCTTAAGGTTATGGATGATGAACCTGTCATACTATTGTTGTATGTGGATGATCTCTTTCTGACAGGAAATGAGAAACAGATCATGGAAAGCAAGAAGAAGCTAGCTACAGAATTTAAGATGAAAGATCTCGAATTGATGCATTACTTCCTAGGTCTGGAAGTATGGCAAGGCCCAAAAGGAATCTTTCTCAATCAGGGAAAGTATGTTGTGGAAATCTTGAAAAGATTTGATATGTTGGAATGTAAAGCCATGGCCACTCCCATGGATACCAACTTAAAGTTGTTGGCTGATGAATCATCAGAATTAGTGGATATGACTCAGTACAGACAGATTATTGGGTCGTTGATGTATCTAATGAATACCAGGCCAGATATATGCTTTGCTGTGAACACCCTGAGTCAGTATCTAGTTGAGCCTAGACGTGTTCACCTGATAGCTGCAAAGCATGTGAAGAGGTACCTAAAAGGTACGATAGATTTTGGTCCATATTATCTTGGAGATAATGATTTCAGATTGTATGGATATACAGATGCAGACTGGGTTGCAAGTGTCTCAAACAGAAAGAGCACATCGGGTGGATGTTATTGTCTGGGATCTGCTATGATCTCGTGGTTTAGCAGGAAGCAGTCCAGTGTGGCTCTCAGCACAACTGAAGTGGAATATATAGCAGCTTGCTCTGCTAGTTGTGAAGCCATATGGCTTCGAAAGTTGTTGTAAGGACTATTTGACTTAGAGATGGACCCTACTGTGATCCTATGTGACAACCAGAGTTGTATCAAGATGACAGAGAATCCAGTATTCCATGATAAGTCAAAGCACATAGAGATCCGATATTTTTATATACGGGATATGGTGCAGAAAGGAGCTATAAAGCTCGAGTATGTGAGCACTGATGAGCAAATTGCTGATGTATTGACCAAACCTCTATCTCGAGTAAAGTTTGAGTATTTCCAAGACAAGCTTGGTGTAGTTCAGAAGGACCCTCCTCAAAAGGGGGAGTGATATGGTCGATGATGATATTTGGATACTGGTATCGATGTTGATACCTGTATCGATGATGAGATTGCCCATACCAACGATAAGGTCGATGATGAGGATACTTGTATCGATGATGTGGATACTTGTATCGATGATGAGGATACTTGTATCAATGATGAGGTTACCTGTTCCGACGATGAGGTCGATGATGAGGATACTTGTATCGATGATGTGGATACTTGTATCGATGATGAGGTTACCTGTTCCAACGATGAGGTCGATGATGAGGATGCCTGTACCGACGATGAGGTCAATGAAGTGGTACTTAGACTTTCTCTAAGAGGACTGGTGGGATTGATCATCCCTAGACAGTGATCCCGTAATTCCGAAAGGAAGGATAGTCTTAAATATTGATCCTTAGACTAGAATCCCGTAATTCCGAAAGGAAGGATTGTCTAAGATGTGAGTTGTGGACAAGGATCCCGTAATTCCGAAAGGAAGGATCGTCCAAGTGTGGTAGCTCCGTAAAGACTGGATCCCGTAATTCCGAAAGGAAGGATTGTCTGAGCACCACTAATGATTGATGGACTAGAGTCTCGTAATTCCGAAAGGAAGGACTGTCCATGGTCTCATAATTCCGAAAGGAAGGACTGTCCATGGTCTCGTAATTCCGAAAGGAAGGACTGTACATGATCCCGTAATTCCGAAAGGAAGGATCACCAAAGTTGATGGACTAGAATCCCGTAATTCCAAAAGGAAGGATTGTCCATGATCCCGTAATTCCGAAAGGAAGGATCACCAGAGTTGATGGACTAGAATCCCGTAATTCTGAAAGGAAGGATTGTCCATGATCCCGTAATTCCAAAAGGAAGGATTGTCCACGATCCCGTAATTCTGAAAGGAAAAATCATGTGTGTTGCAAATTATGATGTTGTTGATCGAGAGATCCAGACGATGAGGCTGTTGATTGAGAGATCCAGATGATGCTGTAGATCGGAAGATCCAGATGATGATGCTGTTGTAGCTAATCAAGTGCTACATAAGATGAAGACTCAGTACCGACGATGTTGATGATCTAGTATTGATTATGTTCTAGTAACTGTTTGAGTTATTGATGATGATTGAAGAAAGCTTCCAATGATTTATAGATGTATCATGTATGATGTTGATGACTCCTTGCTCCTGGAGATGTTGTTAGAATATCCTTCTCGTTAAGGGGGAGTGTTGAAATATTGTAACTTCTAAGAATATTCTATTTGTACTTTATCCGGAGATGTTTCATTCCTCCATCGGGACATTATTATATATTCGGAGATGTTTATTCCTCCGTCGAGATGTTGTAACTTGGGTTATTAGACTTCCCTAGTGGGGTCGGCCCTGAGTTAAGTGTTTAGAGGTTATTAGACTATCCTAGGAGAAGTCGACCTAGTTAGGGTTAAAAGTCAAGTGAAGTAAAGTATAAATAGAGGATGTGTGATGCTCATTGCACCGAGTGAAACGAGGTGCTCTACAACCCAGTATGGGGGAGATGTTGTAACGTGTATGTGTAGCGTTACATGTGTGATGTAGCGTTACATCTAAATAGTAGAAAGTGATAACATGAGGGAGATCTTGTAACGTGTATGATGTAGTGTTACATGTGTGATGTATTGTTACATCTAATAGTAAAAAGTGATAATGTGATAAGCTAATTACTATTTTGTCGGCCATTATAATAAAAGGCCGTGTATTTTCGATTGAACATACAAATGCCTATATAAACAAAAAACAACATAAAATTTTCTATAAACAGGAACCAAAGAGAAGCCGCAAAGTAAAGTAAGTATGGGGGGGATGTTGTAACGTTTGTGATGTAATGTTTGTCACAAACAAAATAATTAAAAAAAATCATGTTGGCTCATAAAATAAAAAATTATGGAAAGTATTTCAAAAAAATCCATGTTGGTTCATAAAATAAAATATTATGAAAAGTAATTAAAAAATTTAAAATAGATTTTAATTTATAAAATAAAAACTTAAAACTTAAACTCGGATCTATCAATCAAGAAAGATCAAATTTCTTGAGTTTAAATTTAAAAAAAGAAATACACCTCAAGAAATTGGATCCCTCTCAGTGCTTGATAGATACGGATTTAAGATGGAACTATGTTGGTTTATCCCACTCACTCACTCATTCACTCACTCGTGAATTGCGCATAGGAGAGAGAGAGAAATCCACGAAGGAGGAGAAGGAGCTCTTGTTTGGGGTTTACATCTTTGTAATTGTTGGTCATCTATATTGAGGAAAGCTTTGCTGAGTTTTCTACCCCATGAGGGTTTCCCAGGATAAATCTGTGTCTATCTTGTGATCGTGTTTCTTTCAGTGATCCTTATTATGCTCTTGTTGTGAATTTTATGCTAAACTTAACAGCTCTCTCCCATTTGCTCTAATTGGAGTTTGGGAGTAAGAGTTCCATTGTAATTTGTTTTTGTTGTTAATGAAAATAAAGAGACTTTGGAGGTCAGGCTTGGTGTTGAGCATGTTATGAGTGGATGAATGTCTTGATTTAAACTGAGGTAACTTGTATTTAAGCTATTTGTTTCTCTTTGCATCAAATCTAGCTTTGGGAAGGATCGGTACCGATTTATAAGGAAGGTTAAGTAATTTGTTTATTGTTTAATCTTTTATCTATGCATATGTAGAGATCTGATTTAGATATTTCATTTGTTTATGAGCATTTTCTTTTGATTTCTTCTATGTATTTTTCTAGATTTGATCTTTGTGTTTCAAGTTGATGTGTTTTGCAGGTTGTTTCAAGTAGATGTGTGGAAGATCTTGTTTGCTTCTTTCATTTCTCTAACTTCTTTTGCGAATACAGTCCCTCAGCTCACCACCAAGAAGGATCCAAGGCTTCTTCAAGGAAAAAATTGATAAAATAATAAAAAACTCTCCATATCTCCTCCTCCTTTCTCATACTTTTTCTTTGGTTACTGGTTACAACAAAGAGTAATAGTGGTTTCCATTTTGAAGTTTACATTATGATACATTACTCTTGAAATCTGATCTATTTCGTTTACAAAATCTTTATCTTTCACAGATTAGATTTCTTCATTTATCAAGCATTTCATTTTTCAAGATTGTCAAAATTTATCAAATTTTAAAAGTTTGAAAAGTAATGCTTAGATATGATTTCAAAAGTTTATCTAGCTGATCTAAAGAGCTTAAATTTGCAGCTCTTTATGAGTGTGCAGAGATCCTAAGGAGACAAGCCCCACAGCTTGTCTCACTTAGTTCATTTTTAGGCATTTAACTTAGTTTTTTTACTTCGAATTTTTTGGGTTTTTGTAGGTGACCCAAACACACTCTTAAAGTGTTTTGGGCCATCTTTTATTAACGTTTGTTTGTTGTTTTGCAGCAATTGATGAACAGGTAGGAGGAGATGCTGACCAAATTTTGAAGATTCACACCATCCGGAGCACTATAAACTATATTTTCTCAAACCGAATACTCTTCCCTTCTGTTATTGTAAGCCACGGAGTCATTTTAAAAGACTGGAGCACTTCTATATCGCATTGTAACGAAATATTAAACGAGAGCAAGTGGGCTAACCTGCACCCACACCCCATCCCCCCCGGGGGGGACTATGTCGACTCATTTTTCGTGGCATGAATTTTTAGTTTAGTTTTTTCTTTTCGGCAATTAATAAAAATCAACTAGGGATTAAAATTAACCTCGTTGGTCCATTCCATTGACGAGCCACGAGTTCACTCGAGACCTGGTTTTCTTCATTTTTTACAATTTTCATTTTTTTTACAATTCAAAACACCCCCTTGCTTTCCCGAAGTAAGGTTTCAGGATAAGGGATTGCCCGAGTACTGGCCCAAAAAGAGACTCTTGGGGCTTTAAAAAAGTAAAAATTTTGTTCTAAAAAACTTAAAATTTACAAGGCTTTTTCCCCGTATGCGCTGCGATCACTGCAGCTCAGTCTAAACATGTTGATCACACCAAAAAGGGAATAAGTGACTAGTAATAGAATCAACACACCCCAATAAACCACCTATTTGTGAAAATACGGCACAAACACTTCTTCAACTTTGGTGGGCAAACTTCTCAAAGGACACCTAGTAATAGGATCAACACACCCCAATAAACCACCTATTTGTGAAAATACGGCACAAACACTTCTTCAACTTTGGTGGGCAAACTTCTCAAAGGACACGGGAACCACTGGGTAGTGACCTCTGGAAAACCGTTAGACTATACCCTCATTTGGTATAGTGTTGAACACCTCCCTGAGACTCCGATCTAGCCCACATGTCTGAGTGAGAAGCCACCTTGTTGAATTCCGAACATATTCCCAGTACCTTTTGGTATATTGGGAATCCCCCAACCTTAATAAAAAGATCCATTACCACATTAATAATAAAATTAACCAAGAACAATCGCACAACATTGTCATTTTAGTTTCAAGCACTTTATTTCTGACTCCATTTATCAGCACTGGTCTACTTATTTATTTTTCATGATGATGGATGTTTTATATTTTCAAATGACAATGATGATGATGATGAATCAATGATATTTCTTTATATATAGTGCTTGGTTCACAAAAATTTCTAGCTCCTAGATAGGTTGTTTTGCTTTTCATAGATTAAGCACTTAGTTTTATTTTTTAGGGTCCACCCCCCTTGGCTTCGCTAGGAATAAGCCTAGATGAAGGAGTCGAGTTTCAGGTGACAGCACTTGATTAAGCACTTAGTTTCTAGCTCCTAGATAGGTTGTTTTGCTTTTCATAGATTAAGCACTTAGTTTTATTTTTTAGGGTCCACCCCCCTTGGCTTCGCTAGGAATAAGCCTAGATGGAGGAGTCGAGTTTCAGGTGACAGCACTTGACTCTAGCTTGCCCCCAAGGCCACACCAGTGGCTTGAAGACTTCTGCCGCGTTTTCTCAAGTGTGAACCCAGGCGGCAACATGGCCTATGTCATCTTTGGTGTGCTCTAAGAGGAGATGATGAGGCGCATGTCGTATGGCAGGACATATTCTCTTTTCTAACTCATGATTGAGTCTGACAGTGGCTTTGTAGATTTTGACTTCACTGAGCTACGAATGGAGGATGTGGCCCTGGATAGTAGGGATGGTTCTTCTAAGCCTTACAGCATGGGGTTCCAAGAGTGGAGGATACCATCTATGCATGAGGGCTAGATATTTATGATCAAAGTGGCACAGCGTCAGCATGGTGAGTCCTTTCTAAGAGTAGCATGGGACCTTGGGATTTCATGGTTGCATAGTTTGGCAGTTGGTACAGATGGGAGAGTCAGATTTCACTATCAGGAGCTCACTCCTATAGTGCATTGGACCGACTTCGTAGGAGAGCCATTCTATGAGAGGGGGATCAAGTATTTACAGTGTTTGTTCACTCTATTGTTCTGTGAACTACAAGAAGCCTTTTGTGTTAGTACCTTGCAGGCCAGTATTGTATGCAGTAGGCGCTCCACACCTCTCAAGTTGGTTTGGGACCCTGATATCATTTTCAGTTTCAGTATGGTTCAATTGTGGAGTGTTAGGTTGTGATAGCATTGCTTGAGGACAAGCAATCTTTGGAAAGGGAGAACTGTAAATGTCCCCGATTTTGGATTCCCCTATCTACAATTGGAGACGCATTCGGGCTTATGTTAGCCAGGTCAGAGAAGTGGAGATTATGTTATCAGAGAACTCGTAGAAGTTTTATGGGGCCCCAACCTAGTTCATTTACCCTTATTCATCATCAGGATCATTTATGCACAATCCGTTCATGGATTTGTTGCATTCCGGCGATTCCCGTAAATCGAGAGAATTATTGTGCATAAATTAACTAATGGCACTAAGGGTGTTATTTGGGGCATTTTTTTGAGGGAACACCTTAGTGTAATAGTTCGTTGGAACCAGAACAAAGAGCTTTAAATGACGGGAGGGCAAAACAGAGGGAATCAATTAATTATTTAATGTCACCAAGCAAAAAGTGACTTTATAAAGTGACATTAATAATTAATTCGTAAAGTCACTTTAGATTAAAAAGTGACGAAAAAAGTGTAAAGGGGTCCAAAATGAAATTAAAAGACAAAAATGGTCATTTTCTCACTAAAGTCACTTTATAATATTTAAAAGTGAGAAACGGTCAAGGGAAGTCGAAAAGTCACAAAGGGGGAAATGAGAAAATATAAAAAGGTCATGAGAGCTCATTCTCATTCATTCTTGTCATTTGCATTTTCGAAAACTTGAGAGCTCTTGACCTTTGGCTTTCTCTTGGACAAAACCCTAAGGGAGAGGTGATAGTTTCGGTGGTGACACAAACCCACCCTAGCTATCGAGGAAAGGATCACTCAGATTCTTCATTGCATTTTTGTAACGTGGTCATAACAAAGGGATTGAAATCTGAAGATTTCATTAGTTCTTGGAGCAGACAGTGAGGAAGGGCGCACTTGCTAGAAATCTGCTGCCTTGTTATTGTGGGGGGCGAGCCACCCACTGTCATATGAGGAAAGACAACCACTTCTTGGAAAAAACGTGGAGGGTTCGAGCTCAGAATCATAGATTGAAGAGGGCGCACTTGGTTTAGTTTTCTGCCAATCTAAGGAAGGGTGCATCGCCTAGCAGTGACAGTCATCTATTGAATGGAAGGTTGCACTCTCTACAGCTAAATCGTGAAGAAGGAGGGCATTCCCAGAGTTAGATATACATCATTACAAAAAGGGCGAGATTGGAAGAGTGTGCTGCTACAAGAGTTCATATTGTTGTGCAGAGATAGAGAGGGCACAGGGAGCCATCACTAAAGGTCGATTTGGTGTGTGAACAAGAAATCGTTGGTGGGAAGGGGCAGCTACAACAACAAGAGGATCATCTCAGTGACCATTGAGTTGCTCAGCTGTGGGTGTTCTCCAAAGATTCTGCATTCTCATCTCATAGTTCCTCTGTCATCTACAGCACTGTATACTTGCTTTTTGGCGTGGACCAAAGGTACTTTGGTACTGAAATCCCTATGCTCATTTGCCCAGTTAGATGTACTCTTCTATGCCAATTAAATAACTGAAATCTACAGCAGCATTGGTATCATAAGTTCCAAGCTTCACAAGTCTGTTTCAGCACTGTTATATTCATTCACTATAGCTGTCCAACAATCCCTTCACTCTATTGAAGCATCTTATATGTCTATTTTTCTCCTGTATGTCATTTCCTATTATTTGTGGATGCATTTGTACTAGACAGACCTCTGGGAAAAGAAGGTGTCAACACTGTTTAATTGAAGGCTGTCCATTTTAGTGTCTTGTATACATGTGTTGCTGTAGAATGTCAAATAGTGTGAACTGTTGATAAATCTGATTATTAAAAGTCAATGATATATGAGACTCACATTTAACTTGAATCCAATCCATTAATACTTGCTTCCCGTTATAAAGTTTAACTGGAACCCACAGCAGCCAAGGCATGAAGTGTTTACCAAAATGACACAACTAAATCTTTATATCAGATCACACTAAATCAGATTTAAATCCTTAATACTCTACAGCAGTGTGAAGGTCAAATATTTGACGGTGGCCATTCCATCTTGCCAGATAGTGGGGCAAAAATTTTGGTGGAATTTGGATAGGGATTTACAGAGATATATGATATATTAGTCACTTTGTACCAAAGTGTAAACATCTCTCAAAAGATGCTTTTAAAAACAAGCTTACCAATACCCACATGAGCGAGAAAGAGACAGTGGCTAACTATATGGTGAAGATCATTGAGTTGAAAGATCAGTTTACTGCTATTAAAGAAAAGATCAAAAGTGAGGAGTTGGTGCCCATAGCACTAAATGGGTTTTCTTCCTCTCATAAACTTCTCTTTTGGGGGGTGTTTGTGCTTGTGAGAAGCATCCCACCTTTGACATGCTTTGGGATGATTTTATCCAAGAGCAGACAAGATTGGAGACAGTTTCGGCCAAGGTGGATGAAGTCTGTTACCGTTCAAACTAGCAGTCCATGAACTTGCAGCACAATACAATGTGTACACTAGTGAATGGTAGACAGGGAGAGATCTAAACCCAATGTAACCTCAGCTCAACCTCTCAACTACTTCAGGTAACTCCTAAACTCAAGGGAGAGCCCTATCAAGATACCTGCAATCACCAACAGATACCTTTCTACAACCTTTATGACAGAGATCAGTGCCTTATATGGAGTCAACCAATGAATCAAAAAGACAACTTGATCTATTGAGGAGTTAATGCAAACAACTACTTGCCCAAAATAATAGATATCAATGATTTCCAGCACAATTTCACGTTTACCAATGAATTTCACACAACCCAAGGGACACCTCATAAAACCGTAGGAGGCCTCAAAAGGAAAATGTTGCCTAGGGTTTGGGAGATATAGAGTTTTTACGTTTCCCAATGCAACTCCAAGAATGGGGACGCCCTTCAAGATTTGTGGATAAATCTACTAGGGCGAAATTGATGGGTGGACCAGATTTTTGAAATTCTAGATATTTCTCAGTTTTTGAATTTATGTAAAATTTTAGGGCCATTTTGACAATATATGATTTTTAGGGTTTTTATACATAAAATGAGGATGCCCTTCAGGATCCGTGGATAAATCCACTAGGGCGAATTTATAGGGAGGACCAAAATTACAAACTCAGAGCTATTTTTGGAGTTATGAATTTTCTAATTTTTAGGGTTTTTGGAAATTTTCAGATTTTTAGGTCTTTTATGCACAAAATTGCAGCCATGAGGATGCCCTTCAAGATCCGTGGATAAATCCACTAGGGTGAATTTATAGGGAGGACCAAAATTACAAACTCACAGCTATTTTTGGTGTTAAGAATTTTCTAATTTTTAGGGTTTTTGGAAATTTTCAGATTTTTAGGTCTTTTATGCACAAAATTGCAGCCACGAATATAATACAATAAATGCTGAAAAATAGAGTAAAAAGATGACAAAAGAAGGGAACATGATTATTGTCTCAATCCCTAGGGCATTGAGAAATCTATGGTTAACATCTAAGTCACAGGGTTCGCCGAACCTAATCCTTGAGGTTAGAGGTTCGGCGAACCTAAAAAAAAAATTGAAGTTCGTTCAAGTTCGCCGAACCTAATCCTTGCGGTTAGAGGTTCGGCGAACCTAAAAAAAAAATTGAAGTTCGTTCAGGTTCGCCGAACCTGAAAGGCAAACCTAATTCCGAACCTAATGCCGAACCCGAACTTGAAGGCGAACCTGAAAGCAAATTTTTGGTTGAGGTTCGATTTTTTGGATGAGGTTCGATTTTTTTGTTTAAGGTTCGATTTTTTTCATAGGGCAAAAACATTCATTTCCTCGCCTTCTCGCGCCATTACTTCAGTCTTCGAATCCCTCCATTCATCTGCGACGAGCCAACGACGACCTCCCTCCATCTGGCTGCTAGCATCCCCGACTGCTAGTGCACTGTGCGGCCCTCCATTCGATTGCGAGTCTACGACCCGTCGACCCTGACTGCGAGTGCGGTGGACTGCGACCCCCGACTACAGTCTGCGTGTGCGGCTCCATGGGCCACGATTTCTCCCCGCATCCGGCGTCTTCAGAGTGCACTCCATCACCGAGCCGTGGGCACTTCATTGTGGCCGTGAGCCTGCGATCTACGAGCGGGAGCCTAAGAGCTGCGACTGGGAGCGGGAGCTTGCGATCTGCGAGCAAGCCAGGCTGCCAGCAATCAAGAAACCAATACTTATTCTTGTTTCTTAAATTATTGTTCATGTATATTGATGCTGATTTTTTGTTAGTTATGTTATTTATGCTATATATTTATCTCTCATGTATTTATGTCATATAAATATTTATCGATCATGTTTCTGCATTGTTTGTTTTTGCTATATATATATATATATATAATTCTGTGTTTGCATTATTCTGTAACTGGAAAGTATATTAAGAAAGTTTATATATATATATGGTCGAACCTCATCCGAACCTCATCGGAAAATTCGAACCCGAACCGAACCTAATCCTTGCCGAACCCAAACCCGAACCGTGTGACTTAGGTTAACATCCCTCTATTAAGATGTTCCTCCAGCACTTGCAAGCTAGGGCATCACCTAGCAACCTGTAGGGTTCGGTAGGTGAGCCTAAATAAGTTAAATGGAGAAGTCCCAGGCCCCAAAAGCAATAGGAAACCCGTATGCAAGACATTTCCTTCATACAAAGTTGATAGAATATTGGTAAAAAGCCCTAATTCAGAGAAAATGCAGCATAAAACTACCAGTCAATCCACATAGTAACATTATTCATCAACATTTAACAAGAGATGAACAAAGAAGACACCTATAGATCACACTTGTGCATGTGTTATTCCAACAAGTCTAGCAACAACCATAGCATGTGCAAGAAAGAAGCCCTAGATCATTCATCCATCCACCATCAAGCAAAGAAGATCATCTCAAGCGAAGAGAGCATCACCAAAGAGACTCAAAGAGTAGGAGAAAAAGAAATAATTTCATGTTAGAACCCTTGTCTTATGATTTTACAATGTGGAGAGGAGGTTTATTTATACCTTCCTCTCTTGAATATTTTAATTTTAGCCTACAAGTCTAAAATATAGAATAATATTATTTTTATGGTAAATTTTACACAACAAAGGAGTTTTACCCCCAAAAGTACAAAAATGATAAAAATGAACTAAAATAAGCTAAGAGATGGCTTCAATTGATGAAATAGTGAGCCAAGGGCGGACGTCATGCCCCATCTCACCCCAAATGTTGAAAATCCCTCAACGCCCCCCCTCCAAGACATTGTAGGCTTGATTGGTGCGCAACAGCTAGAAGAAGGGTGCACTGAGCTAGAGGCATCAGAGAAGGAGTCTCTGGAAACTGAAATAGTTCCAAGTGGGTGCAAGGTGTGTTAGGAGGAGATAACAGTGAATTACAAAGCGCAATCACCTTTGCAAGTCAAATAACCAGGATGGACATGTGCCCCAGTGGGTCACCCCTAGAAGCCTCGGAGCAACAAACCATGGGCATAAAGCCCTGCATGGTGGAGACATCATCACACCGAAGGGGCAGCCATCAAAGCCATTAAGCCAAGCACTTTTGAGAGTGAAACCAAAGGGGATGAACATGCCCAATCCAGGGGGTAAACAGCCCCCAAACCAAATATCCATACAATAAATCCCACTTTGGCCTGTACAAAAAAATTGTGACCCCTTGCTCTAGCCTCAACCTCGCTGGGACTCTGTAGTAGCTCTGGTGCGTAAGAAATTCCATGACCCATCCCTCATCAAGAAGACAAGGAGAGGAGTTAAGAAAGGAGGACTTGGGTTCCTTGAACTAGGGCAAGAAAGACTTGAATCACATGAAGCATTTCAAGTGCCACAATAATAGCCACTATGCTTCTCAATATCCTAAGAAGAAGGGGAAGGGAAAGCAGCACCAACAAAAGTAGTTTGCAAAGACTGTAGAAGTTTCAGTCAAAGCAGATAAGTTTGCATCCAGGTCAAAGCAGATAAGTTTGCATACAGGCCTGACACAACCTTATCCATGTTTTCATGCCTTTCCACTAAAACGTTTTTGGTGTAAGGTGATATGTGGAACTTGGAGCATCCAAACACATGATCTTCAATAAGAAGGCTTTCGGTAGACTTCAAGAGCAAGAAACAAGCATACAAGTGGAGATGGTCGATGATGCTTCTTATCCACACTTACGGAAGTGGGATCTGTATCATTTTGCATGCCATCAAGTTATATTCTTGAGCTAGATGATGTCTTGTATATTCACAGTTTAACAAAGAATCTTCTTTTTGTTTTAACAATGGCAGATTTTAGGTGTGTGGTTGGGTTTGATGATCAGCAAGTCATTATCAGAGATCATAACCCCGATCCTATTCAAGTTTTGGCCAAAGGTATGTCAGAATATTACAAATTGCATGTTGATCCAATCAGGCATGGAGCTTCAGAGCATGATAGTGACAAATTCAACTTTTGGGGTTACTCCAAAAGTGTTTTCACCTAGAGGAGAGTAATAAGTTTGCAAGATTGTGCCAAGACAAGTGGTGTAATCAGTGATTGATTCCAAGTGGTTGTATAAGGTAAAGCGTGAGGAAAATGGCAGCATAAATAAGTACAAGGCCAGGTTCTTAGAGAGAAGATTTTCCCAAAGAGAGGGAGTTGACTATGTGGAGACCTTTGTCCCAGTTGCCAAGTATGCTTCCATCATAACCATCATGTGTTTAACATCAAGTTTTGGTCAATCTTTATATCAGTTGGATGTTAAGAGTAACACTGCTTTTTTTATGGTATGATTGAGGACAAAGTGCATATTAATCAGTTGTGAGGTTTTAATATGCATGGGCAAGATACCCATGTGTGCAAGTTGAAGAAAGCCCTTTATGGACTGAAACAGGCACCACGTGCTTGGTACTCTAGGATTGATAAGTACCTACTGAGATTGGGCTCCACCAACATTGTTGTAGATCCTAATATTTAATATTTGGTTGATAGACCTAATATGCTTGTCTTGGTCTTGTATGCAGATATCTTGATAATTACAAGGAATTGTGAGAAGCTCATTGCATGGTGCAAGATAGAGCTAGCCCACGAGTGTGACATGAAGGGCATTGGCCTTGTGCATTATTTTATGGGTCTAGAGGTTTGCAAGGGTACAAGTGAGGTCTTCCTTTGACAAGGGAAATATATAGTGGAGATTGTAACATACATAAATATGTGATAATAAAAACAACAGTAATAATAATAATAATAATAAAGCATAACAATATAATAATTAAATTACCAAGGGTCATACCCCTTCACATCCATGACTAATCAATGTGTGTATATATTGTCATGAGGGGTTGTAATTTTGTAAACCATCATTCATTCATATTATACTCTCTCTCTCTCTCTCTCTCTCTCTCTATATATATATATATATATATTTGCAAATATATCTATATATATATATATATTTGCAAATATATCTACTATTCATGACAGCACCTATGGTATTTGTTATAGTGGTATCAAAGCCTATTTTGGGCAAAAATCGTGGGTCAATTTCATCAGGTTCATGAGAATAATGCCATTCTTCACACCCTTCCAATGTTTTTTTCCCACTCGCCATGACTATTGATGTAGCACCTGCCCAACTACCATTCATCATTTCCTTGAACTCTCCCCATCATCAAGCCTTCTTCCACCACCATCTTGTACTCCTTATGTCGTCCAAAATTTCTTTCATTTCCACTTGCCTGCTAAGCCATCACACCCAACCATTTTCACCCTCACATTCTAGCCGCCAATTCCATGTGGATCTGATACCACACTCATGAGCTGCCACTTTATTCACTATCCAATTCATCAACTTTCACTTCCCAGTTCGAGGCAATCTACACACTATTACATGGGGCACTACTCCCTGGACAAAGCCGATAGGTATACAAACAGTCACAAAAGATTATCATCAGCATAGAGGAAGTGACATAAGGGTTGACTAAATCGTCGTTCATGAAATTGCAACCATTCCATCGTTAAAAAGCCCTAAAAATCAAATATTAGAAAAATTCAAAAATTATTGTGTTTGTGGAAAATCTAATCCGTCAAAAGTGAAACGTTGCCTTGATTTTATGGTTGATTTCCAAGGGCGTCTTCTTCTTGTGGTTAGTTTGAAAGATCTCACTGTTTGTGCAGGTGCTGGTGTAATTTTCAAATCTGATTTTGACAGATACAACCATACAATTTCAAGTTTGAAGGACCATACATGCTAAGGGCAAAGTCTTCTACCAGCCCTAGTCACTCAAGATTCCATCGGGTGGCTGGGTTTGGTATTCTTGTGATTTTCAAGGGTTGGGTAAGGCATAAACCAGGTCTGCAGTTCCAATTGCAGCCATCTTTTGACACATTTTTTAAGGTCCACGAACTGTTGGGAAGCATCTCTAAGGTGCCTAGTCACCCAAGACACTATTGGCAGTAGTGTTACAAACATTGGCGATATATCGCCAACATCGTGATATATCGCGATGCTAAGAGCTTGTTGATATATTGCCAAAATATCGCCTCGATATTTTCCACAATTTTTGCCGATATTTTGTCGATATTATCAAGATATATCAGCGATATTTTCCAAAAAATTGTGAGTCGAAAGGGAAACATCCGGCGGCCCGCAGAGTGAGTTAAAAAGCAATTTCGGGTTTTTTTTGGTCATTTACTGATTGAAGAGTGTTGGAGGGGAGCCAAGGAGGAGACCATCAGTTTGCAATGGGCCAAGGAGGAGAAGACACCTCAGTTCATTTGCCATCGAGAATTGATTTTGTGGAGTGAGAATTGAAATTTGTAATCCAATCACAGTAACCACATTTCAAGGTATGTGAATAAACCTAGCTATCATTTCTAATTGTTCCAAGGCTAAGTTTGTTAGCTTTGAAATGTCAATGAGTTTTTCATCTTCAAAAAACAAATTTTAATGGATCATTTACCATGGATTCTCTGCTGTTTTTTTAATTTGCAGCAGACATATATGCTCAAAAATGTTTTTCTCTTGCCCTAGGTCCATTCCTTTACATACAAAAATGCCCATGAATTTTTCCTCTTCAAAACCAAATTTGCATGGATAAAATCTCATTGATTTGCCGCTACTTGTTTAATTTACAGGAATGAAGTATGCTAACAAACGTTTCTTTTACATGTTATAGATTCAAACTTCAAACTTTATTTCTTTCCAAGTTTCCATATTACAAACATGCCAAAGGATTTGGATCCATTATGGGAGTATGGTGAACATGTTGATCCTCATAATCGACAGAGGCTTTCTTGCAATTTGTGTGGGAAGGAAATGACGGGGGGAATAAGTAGGCTCAAATACCACCTTGCACAAATTACAGAGCATGAAGTTGCTATTTGTAGAAACTCCACTCCAGAAATCATTCATAAAGCCAAGCTCTCAATTGAAAGTATTGGCAATAGGAAAGATGAAAGGCAGGCTTTGAGGCATGAACTTGGATTGAGAGTGGTATTAGGATCTGGGACATCCAGACACACTTCAAGGGGAGAGGGTGTGAAATTCTAAATCACAGCAAATCATGGAGCTGAGTATACCTCACAGAGAAAGAATGAGCAGAAAATATGAATTACAATGAAAATTGCAGTAAAAATGAGCAGACAATTAATCATGCATGAGAACTCAGATAGGAATAGAATAGTGTGTAATCATTCAATAATCAGTATAGTCAACAATGATGTTACAATGGAGAGAATTCGAATCACCTAGGAGAATTCAAGTCTCGGTCTGTCTAGCATAGGATTTGTCACCACTGGAGTGCTTCGGAAGACCCAAACTCAACTCAACTAAACCTAAACTCAGTTAAGTGAAGACACAATCAGTTAACTGACCAAAAGGGGCGCATTAGTGAGTTTATCATGCAAATCACTCAGAAAAGGGCGCATGAGGCCACAAACAGTGGCAATCGGAGCATAAACTCCCCACAAGAGTCAGCTAACTCAAGTGGACTGAACTAGAACACTGAGTTGGCTCCTAAAATGTAGAGATCTGACTCATGTGGTCCTAAACTGATCCATGCAGGGCACATTAGCTGGCTAATGGGTCCTAGATGACATCTGCACACCACTAGGCAGCAAATGACATCATCAACTGCTAGGTAAATGAAAATAATGCTAAGTAGGACAAGGATGGAGTATTAATTATCCTAACACCCCCCTTAATCCAAACTTGGACATCCTGGGCCCTGGTTACTGAGACCAAAGGTCACCCATACAATCAAATAAATGATAAAAGAATAATTGTCCATAAAACAAGGAAATGGGAAAACCCCCCCTCAAAAATAGGACAGTAGTAGGGAACCCAAATAACCTTCACACTAAGCAGAGAAGGAAAAAAATTCCTGAGTGAAAGCCTTGGTAAAAATGTAGGCAATCTGCTCCTATGCAGGATAGAAATGCAGGTGTTGGATCTAGATCTGGATCTAGATCTGCTCCTTTGATGTACCTCCCACTATGTTGAAGCTGTATTTTCCAAAACAAGTCTTTCAGGAACCCTTCTTGCTACTGGAGCGAATGGCTCATTATAGTCCAAATCATGAACCTTTGAGTACCCTTTTTCAAGCAACCGAGATTTGTACTTAGTTGTAGATCCATCATGGCAAGTCTCTTCGAAGGATTGTGGATCAAACCCCACCATCATGTAGCACCTCTCTGAGAGAAGTGGATCTGAATGACATACTACAAGGTTTGCATGATACTGAGATTTGTTTGTTGTATAGTCACATGGATCCCTAGTTATGCTCCCATCAGCTTCAAGGACTTTGTGAGCCCATATTGGCCTTGGCCATGGATTGGGAGCAGGTACTGGATCTGGATCTGGATCTGTTTGAACTTCATACTCAACATCAAGATCTTGGTCCTCATCTTCATTAGAAGAGACATCATTCTGATCTTCATCAGATGCCAATGGAGTAGGCAGAGAGTATGACAAAAAGTGAGAGAATTCATATGCCTTTGCGGCATGGTTTGCAACTCCTTTCGCTATAATCTTCCTAGAAGAGATCTTTGCAATCTCAACTGTGTCAGGACCAAAGACAACTTTCTTCGGTGAACCTGTGTGAGTCATGTGATAAACAGATAACAAATTTGTTGTCAAAGAAGGCACAAATAGAACATTTTTGAACTTTTCATGCTCCAATTGTATTGTGCCCTTCCCTGCAGCAGAGATCTGAGAATCATCTCCCATGTGAATACTAGGACCATCATTGAGATCCAGAGAAGAAAATGATCCTTAGGAGGCAACCATGTGGTTGGAGGCTCCAGAATCGATGAGGAAGGCTTGTGATTATGAGAATCCAGCCTTCAGTGCATGACATCTCTCATGATCATCTATCTCACTTCCAGAATCAGTCTCTCTTGCGCCTTCTGGGAGGGCAATGTTGCGCTATTCAAGAAGTTTGGTCATTTGATCTATCTTCTTCTTCATGCATGAATTCTATGGATGGTTTCCTTTCTTGAAATAGGAACACTTGGATTTCTCGAATCCCTTTTGCTTATCCTTCTTGGAGCTGGAGGCTCCTTCCGATGGATTAGACTTTGCATTCTGCTTGGATTCAGATTGCTTCTTCTCTTTGCCTTTCTGCTTCCCTTTTGCATTCGCACTTTTTGACTCCCCAGCCATAAGAGCCTGATTTTTGGAGGCTTGCAAAGCGCCCATCTGAATCAGTTTGTCTTGTTCTTGGATGAGAGATTCAGTGAATGCATCTAAGGATGGCATTTTCCAACCAGGAATTGACAATCTCCATGAATGGAAGGTAGAAACAAAAATGGAAAAATTTGGACCAAGCTTGCTTATAATGGATAGCACCAACTGCTCATCCTTCTTCTCAATGCCAACATTGTTTGCATTGCATGACCAAAGATTTGAATTTAGAAAAGAATTGTTGTATAGTTTCGAAATTGTTGGGTTGAAGAGCAATTAACCCATTCTCCAGAATATGGCCCCTCAGCTCATCTTGTTTACCGAAGAGGGTCTTTAGCTTCAACCAAACCTCTCTTGGAGTCTTCAATCCATCGAGGTGGAAGAGTAGATCTATGGAAATATGAATACACATGAAACCAAATGCTTCATCCAATCTATTTAGATACTTGGCCTTCTCAACAGCTGCTTGAGGTTCGACCTCCTTGCCCATTATGACCTTGTACAATGACTTGTTGAACAATACCATCTACATATCAGCCCTCCAATCAAGATAATTGAAGGGTGTCAAGATCCTAGGAGATAGAGGAACGTTCGAATTCTCCATATGAACTGCTGGAGCGAATACAAACTGAACTGTTGCTACTGCTGCACTGAAAAACCTTCAATATATTGCAAAAAACTCTCAATTTTTGGAGATAGACTACTATTGAGCACTACTTTAAGACAATGGGCACATTTTTTCGGATCCTTCACACCTGGCTAAACCTCAAAGGATTTCTCCAATGAATTCAATGCAATGGCACTAGGATTTGCTGTGGAAATACAGAGGCTTCTGCTGCACTACTGAAAGCAGCTGCTCAACCTACGCTCACTGGGCTCTAATACCATGTGAAATTCTAAATCACGGCAGATCATGGAACTGAGTATACCTCAGAGAAAGAATGAGCAGAAAAGATAAATTACAGTGAAAATTGCAGTAAAAATGAGCAGACAATTAATCATGCATGAGAACTCAGATAGGAACGGAATAGTGTGTAATCATTCAATAATCAGTATAGTCAACAATAATATTACAATGGAGAGAATTTGGATCACCTAGGAGAATTCGAGTCTCAATCTGTCTAGCATAGGAATTGTCACCACTGGAGTGCTCTGGAAGACCCAAACTCAGCTCAATTGAACCTAAAATCAGTTAACTGAAGACACAATCGGTTAACTAACCAAAAGGGGCGCATTAGTGAGTTTGTCATGCAAATCATGCAAAAAAGGGCGCATGAGGCCACAAACAGTGGCAATCGGAGCATAAACCCCCCACAAGAGTCAGTGAACTCAGGTGGACCGAACTAGAACACTGAGTTGGCTCCTAAAATGTAGGGAACTTACTCATGTGGTCCTAAAATGATGCATGCAGGGGGCATTAGGTGGCTAATGGGTCCTAGATGACATCTGCACACCATTAGGGGGCAAATGACAGACAAGTGTAGGTGTGTTTTTAAGGCACTTGTTTACCTGAGCACTTCTAGGTGTGTCACAGACAACTTATTTACCTAGGTATTTACATTTCACAAAAGATATAACATTTGATATTTCATAGCCATTTTCATTTGGCTTGCCTTTCATTCATGTGTGTTAAGAAACACATTGCATGAATGGGCTTTTCATACAAGATACAACATTTCATTTCCATACTTTGTATTCATGGCAGCACTAAAAGTTTCAGGTTTAGCCAACAACATCTTTAATGACTAGGGGGACTAAGCCAACTCACCAAAGGTAAGTTTTGTCACCAACTCAGAGCCGAGACACAATAAACAGGGAAGTTCATCCAATATAGAGGCTACAGTGGGGGAAGGGCCTCCATACCACTAGTCAAGTAGTAAGTCAAGGTAATGAACAAACTGGGTAAGTCATGGATGGATGAAGACAGTGAATAATGAAACCAACACTAGCAAGCCAAAGTATGGCGGGAATGATCACCTCTATTCTCCCCAGGGAGGGTAAAACCAATGAGTATAGGCCAAGAACTTCTAAGTCTGAGTAGGGACAAATATGATGTGTATATAAGTACAACCAGGTCCACATATCTATATGATCGCCAGATCATGATACTAAATGCCAAGACATGCTAAGAAAATGGAAATAAAAGCAATATAACCATAACACCATGATATACCTGCTGAGTCATATACCTCAAATATCATCATCTGAACCATCATCTGTCCTCTGAAACTGCTGCTGCAACTCTGGGCACTACAGACTGCTCTGTACAAATGGCTAAATAGCTACATCGGTCATCTCTCTAAGTGTCCTGAGACTCAGTCATGGCATGGGGAATAAAACTACTATCCAAAATCTGATAGTGATCCATAATAGATGCTCATCTCAGCATCTCAAATGCAAGGGAACTGGCTGAATAGTGTACTGGAATCAGAAAAATAATGTATGGTAGCCCGGCAATTATATTTGTGATGACATGAACTATACACTTCATCGCCCCATTCATGTTGCGGGGCTATACCTCAACCCCGCATTCTCTTACTCTTATGGCTTCAAGTTTGATGCAGAGGTAAAGGATAGGTTCTTGGAGTGTGTCCAAGGGATGGTGCCAAGTGCAACTGAGTGTTCAAAGACTACCAAAGAGTTGGAAGTCTATAGAAGGGCCATGGGAACATTTGGGTTTGAGATAATTATTAATGACAAGAAGAGCATAATGCTAGGTAAGCTTCACCTTGTTTCAAAATCCAATTTCTTTTCTTTCTTTGTTTTAAATTTCAATGTCTTCTCTTATTTTTCTCCAATTCATTGTAGATACTTGGTGGGAAACCTATGGCTCAAGAGTACCTCATCTCCAAAAGCTTTCCATTTGGGTGTTGTGCGAGACATGTAGCTCTTCTGGTTGTAAGCATAACTAGAGTGTATTTGAAAAAATACACACCAAGAAGCGCAACAGGTTAGAGAATTTCAAATTAAATTTTAAATACATTTTAACTTGTAATTTATGTATTCAAATTTAATAAATTTATGATCCTCATACAGGTTGGATACCCAACACCTAAATGATCTAGTCTACGTCTACTACAATCTCAGGTGTGTGGGTGAAGCAGATTGAGAAAAAACCTGACGTGGAGCTTATTTCATTGGATGGGATTGACACACTACTGTGTGGAGAGTGGAGACTAAGGAACTTGTTATGGAGGTGTCCCCTGATTGGTTAGAGGATGATACACAGGACATGAAGATAGGGGAGGATGAGGAGTTTGGGAGAGTGCCACCACCGGAGCCAACAATTTCACAACCACAGTCACAGTCAGAGGGAGCCGAATATAGACCAAGTGGTAGCACTAGTAGTGGAGGACTTAATGAGGGTCTACCTCATCATTCTTTTAGTTCTTCTAGAGTACATCAGTTTCCAAGCACTTCTGGAGGACGTCATAGTCCACAACGACCCTTAGGGCAGGGCCTTTCTACCTCTAGAGCCAGAGCCATTACCAAAGCCATTACCTTTGCTCGTAAAAGGGGTAGAGGGAATCAATAGTTTATTTACTCGATTTTATTGCATATGAGATACAGTGATTGTATTTTTTGGTGATTCATGAGTTAGGGACTCAAGATTCAGGACACAATTCATTTTTTATATGTGATGTATCACTAGACGTCTCACACATCTTATATATCGGTTTTCTTTCCATATTCATGTGGCAATGTGTTTATTTGACGTTCTTGTTGCTTTAGATGTTTAAAAAATTGAAAAAAATGAATATTTTTGTATTTTTTTAAGTTTGCCAATATATTGTCGATGTTTGCCGACATTTTCGCCAATAAATCCGATAATTTGTTTTTGGACCGTTGGCGATATATTGGCCGACATGGTATTTGTAACTTTGATCGGCGGCTCTCTAGCACCTTTAGCAATGCTACTAGGGTTGTTATTAGCCCTCAACTAGATCTGGTAAATCATTTCCATGATTGTTTTATTCATTGGTTTCCCTAAAGGTATGGTTTGTATTCCTCTCTATTTGGCACACATTCCTAGGTAAGTTGGCATTGCTCTAAATAGTTTTCATCTATTTTTGGAGCACATTCTGTTGGTTGTCCTTTCATAACAGCAGCAAACATTTTGCCCTCATTGTGTGCATATGATCCAAACTCCTACCCTCTTAAGAAGTCTTTATATTCATTGCTTTGACTCCATAAGGCACCGATCTTTGCTAAGAGGTTCCTTGTGAGGTATAAGTGTGTTGTTGGAGTGGTTTGCAAGTTTACCTCACTAGCATTAGGGAATCCCCTTTGGTCTCTAGGAGTTGGCCTAAAGCATGAGGAGTTATGTTGTGGTGACTGGATGCAATTCCTCTTATGCTTTCTTTGTACACCGCGATTCGGGACTTTCATTGGAGTGCTAATTTGAGCGGTAACGCAAGGAAAACCACATCACCTAAAATAACCCACAAGTGGTCTGTAAGGGGGTAGACTTTCACTCTTGCTAGATGTCTCTAGGTCTTTTGTCGTTAACCAATTTCCTTGCGTTAGAGGAATACGAGCTCTTCACCAATCAAAAGCAGTTTTATGTCTTACTCCAGGACCAAAAAGGCAGTTTCAGCCCCCTATAGTATCCCCTAAATTGTTCTACATCGTCACTGAGACTAGGCAAAGGTCATGTGGTATAATATCCCCAAAATTCAGCTCCATACATGAAGCTATGATACTATACCCATTTGCAATTTTACCTCATCAGAAGGTAGATTATGTAGTGACCACTAACAAAAAAAGATTTTGAGGAAAGGAGAGGTGCAAACCTTTTGAGTGCAAAGACTTGAGGAAAGGTTTGCACCTCCAAGGATTTGATCTCTCGTAGGTGTAAATTGAGAATTAAGATGGAATGCAATACTCTTTATAATTATTTTTTATTTAAAATATAATGTTTTTGTTTGGTTTTAAATTTTAATTAAAACCTACATTGTATTTTTTTAATTAATATCATTTTATTTTTTCAGGAAACACGTATTAGTTGTAGGTTTAGCATAGTTGTAGGTTGAGCACAAGGAATTACACATTGTAAAAAGCGCCTTTCAGGGCAATAAATTATCAGACTCTCTAAAGAATTGCTCTAGTTTTCGCAAGTTTTCATAATGGGTGATTTTTTTTAATGAGCCCCGGGAAGCTAAAAGTCCTAAACAAATACGAGATGAGAATAATTTTACCTTCTCCGCACCGTTATCTTCTGAGATTTTATCATTTTTACAAGAGCAAATCCCCCGTCTATCTCCTCTGCCTCCCAGCCTGGTCAACCCTTTCCCTTTATTGAAATCTTTCTTGGAGCCAAACCGCGAGACTGTCAATACGCCATGTAAATTTACAGATTGGAGAGACTTCCCACTGCCAGAGACATTCACAGTAATCCCACCATCATAAGCAACTAGCAACCGGACGCGTTTCGACCTCGCGACCTGACTGAAGCTCTTCGTTAAATTGCCGAGGCTCCGGGGAAGAGAATGCACCAACACCGACACCATTCTGTCAAAGGGAGAACCAAATTCAAATTCAACCGTGTTTTGCACACATCCAGTGATTTTAAGGTTACTCGGCGCTCATTTACAGCGGAATGGGCGTCCTCCGATATTTATCTGTACACTAATTGACTCCGAAAGCAAACAGAATTCTCGATAAGGTTGCAGGCGTTATCAGATTATATGTAGTCTGGGATTAGAAAAATGGTTACTAAATTATAAAATTATGATGGTTACCATTAAGAAAACCGTGATGCGTAATTCCTAGTTACACTAAAAAAAAATCATGAAATTTTTTGGGTTAGTTCCTATTTATGGTAGTGACCAGTTACTGTCATTTATCTTAGTCCCTGCCTATGATCGTGGCTATTGTTTTATGCTTTTCAATTAGTTGTGTATGGGATGCATAAGGTTTATCCAAATTTTACCTCTAAATGTGTTTTGAATTTGAAATATTATTTAATTATTTTTTGATTGAGTGAAAAATTGATGTGATGTATATTTTATGAAGCCGTCTAAAAGTGTGATGATTTTGTCAACTTGGTTGTATCTAAAAATTGAGTTGATTTTGTCAACTTAGTTGTATTTAAAAATTGAGTGTTGTTTTTCTGAATATCTAGATGAATTCAGCACCCCAAAAAACCCTAAAGCATCCAAATTATGCAGAATAAATACTATTATTTGAGATTCTAAATATATATACACAATGTATATTTGTAACCCTTTTAAACTACTCTATTTTTATTATTAAATTCAAAATATATATACAATGTAAATTTTTTTAATATTTAATATTCAATGTATATCAGTTCTTGTGAATGGTGATTATTGTTTTATATTTGTTTATCTTATTCAAAGTTTGTAATGTTTTTAAACAATTTATTATTAAATGTTTTTTAGAATTCAAAATAATTACTTTGTGATTGGATAAAAAGAAGGTAGTTGATGTTTTTTTTTATTATGATCAAATCATAAAAAATAAAAAATAAAAAACAAATTTATAAAAAATACAATGTACAATTTTGCAATGTTCAATTTATGAAAGCAAATACATTTTTTTTTGCTTTTTAATATATGATTTAACAATTTAAAAAGAGAATACACATATCATTAATTTACTATGGTTGGTTTAGACGAGCCTCATTTTGCATGGCAACCCGAATTTGAACCTTGCAAGGGAGGAGACACTTAAAATCCATGGCATGGTAAGGGTTGGTGTTGCCCAAGCCGAGTGCGATCCCTAGGTGATTTTGATGACTTAGATGCCCCTAGGTTGCGGTTTCTTATACCATAAGCTAGTCCCACAATTCATGGACAAACTAACAAAAAAAAGAATACACATATCGTGCAATTTTACTTGTAAAACACATCACACAATTAAATACAATTGAATTAACATGGTCAAAGCAATTAATAATAATAGCCCTATGGGTGTAGATCAATTGGCGATAAGGTGCATTGTTAAGGCACTCCTTGCAATTGTTGGTTCAAACATTGTAGCCTTATGTACCACATGTGGGGTAGTGTCGATACGCCTGGAGATTATAGTGGCACCAGACCATAATTGACCCCGTGTTATGTGAGTACGAACCCAACCCAGTTAACATAGTAAAAAATTTAAATACAAATTTATATAATCATTCTTAAATTATTTGATTATAATATATGCAAAGTACTTAATATATTGATTCTATGGATGAATACAATTGAAGTGAGCATTAATTAGCTACCATGGTTGATGAAGAATTATTATCCTCGCCATTAGGATTCAAAATATGCTTGAGACATATTTGCTCTAAGGGAACCAATTGTTGATTAAGGTTCTTCATGAGCCATGATGAATATCAAACCCTTACTAATTAGAGGATGGGATGCTTGGTTACATGTTAAAAAAAAAAGCAATATGTATATTTATCTTATAACGTCCCAAATCTCTTTTATTTGCAAATAATAGTATTATATATATTGTAATTAATTTATAAAACATTTTTATTTTCTAGAATAAACATTTTATAATTATTCATTTGTAATTTGTGTTGGTATATGTTTCTCTACTAGACGAATTGTATCTTGTTGATGTGGTGGGTTGATGGAAAATTTAGATATATTAAAAGGCAAAGTATAATTATGGTAAGTGTTTTGCACTTCATGCACAAAGTCTTGAGGTTGATCCCCTAGCTAGTTGTCTCTAGTGTATACCTACATCGATGTCCCTATCAAGTCAAATGTTGTAATCAACACCAACAAATTTACATTGGTGTAATGTCCCCAAATTTTGGTTTTTAACCATTCGAGAAAAAAATAATTAAATTTGGAATTCCATGGCCTAGTCACTTTATAAGGGTCATGAGAAATTGTTAAGAGGGCGTTGTGGGTCATAAAATTGTAAAGTATGTTCACTAATATTTTTGAATAAGGTGACATTAGACAAATTGGACAAGGAGGCACATTAGAGAAGGAATTGTGTTCCTAAGAAGGTGTGACACATGGAAGGGAGCTCATAATGAAGGCATCTTGAGAGTGTAACTCATCAATGACTAAAAATAGCCAAGAGGGGAGCATTGGTGGAAGGCACAGGGAAATGATGATATTCCATAGGATAAAAATAGCTAATGAGGGTGCACTAGAGGAGTGTAACTCCCCAAGGAGGGTGCAATAGGTGGTATGTGGGCCCAAATGAGTTGTAACTCCCACTAAACAAGGGAGGCATCTCCTAGTTCGAATTCTAAGGAAGATCAAAGTATTCATGATTCCAAAAATAACATTAGAGAGGAAGTTAATGTGTCCCAAAGAATCATTCTCTAGTGATAATAATATTTATTAATATTTTATTGATATTCTTGAGAGAGAAAACTCTAGAATGATGAATGAAGAATTATAAAAGAAGGGTGAGGACACCTATTGGAAGACTTTTTGCTTATTTTGTTTTGGAATTGGAGAGCTCTTGAGGCTTTCAAGCTTGGGTGATGTGCCCCTTGCATTTGTGATCGGTTTCAGTGGTTAAAGATTCCACCCTAGCTAGTGTGAGAGGATTCATTGCAAGTGTTGAGAGAGATCATCCAAATTTATCTACTGAGCATCATTAATCAAAGTATGTTATGAGTTTCATTGCAGATCTGAAAATTCATCAGTGTTACAATGTTTCTATTGTGTGGTTTTCCAATGTTCTCAATGTGGAGGGCACACTTGCTCTCATACAGAGTTAGTTTGCTATTGTTTTTAGTGTTGGAGGGCGCATTTGTGGAAGAGAGTGCACCTTTTGGGAGCTGCAAAACATATTCTCAACTCCCTTTCTCAGATCCAATGTGTTTGTGCTCCCGATGTGCAGTTGAATCAACTATATCATTAGAACTGATGTTGGTGGGACGAGATTGATCTATTGGTTCTGATATCTTTGTGCATTATGGACTGTGAGACCTTTTCCATTGTGTCAAGAGAATTGTTTCTAGTGGGAAACACTTTTTGCTTCACCAAAAAGGGTTTCTAGATGACCAAGATGCACTCATTTTATCATATCCACTCTATTCGGTATTTTCTTTTGGCAAAGGGGCACACCCATGCATTTTGTTTCTCTGTATTTCATGAGTTTCAAGCTGCTATAAGACCATTTGTTGTTTTAATCAGTGTTATTATTGTTCCATTCAATGCATAATAAAGATCCAGTGTGATTTTCCTCATATTGTGTTCAAATATCGAGTTGTTGGTTGATCTATGTGTAGATATGTTAATATGGTTGTGCCATCTCAATGTATTATGCATTAAACGTTCGTAAGAGTCCCCTAAAGTCTATTAGTGGGATATTTAGCTTGGTTTGGGTGTGTTTGAATGAAGTTGGAGTTGTTTGGGTGAATTTGAGTTGCTTATGAGGTGTTTGGAAAGAGTTGGAAATCAAGACTATTTCTGTAGTGAAATTCGAGCTAATCTTTGTTAGGAACCCATGTCAACCCTTCTCTTTACTTTGTTAGTATATTGTTGTTGGACGCATATGCTTTGCAAGTCGTCTCGTAGTATTTGTTGATCCATAGTTTGTATTATTGTTGTTGGACGCATATGCTTTATAAGTCGTCCCGTAGTAATTGTTGATCCATAGTTTGTATTGGCCCATGGTATTGACCCATAGTATTGGCGCCTAAACTTAGTATATAAGTTTGTGTTGAGGCCAATAAAGGCACCGTGAAGTTATTTTGTATTGAGTTTGATCAAAGGAGGTTTCCCCCTTGAAGTGGCCCGCGATCAATAAAAATATTTTGTGCTCTGATATATCATGTATTTCATCAATTAATTGTTGCAGGTTCTTCTCATCTGGTATCAGAGCACTTTCTTGGGCTCGTTGGGTGAAATTTCTGCCAAATTTTTTTTTGCATATATTGCAGGTTCGGATCTGAGAATAATCCCTATCCGCTTAACTATGGGAAGTACTTGGACATAATCCCTAAAACTCATTATGAGGAGTACCACGGGAACCCTGAAGTAGCAGGCCGATTGAGAGGACCTGCTAGTGAAAAGGGCAATGACCCCTATCTAATTGACTAGTTCCCACCTGTGAGGTAAACCAAGAGTTGTCGTTTGTGGCAAAGCAGTTATCATTTTTGCCTAAGCCTTGGAGTGAGGGGTATTGCCCCAATACGCAAGTTGTCAGACAACTTTGGTGGCCGAGTGAATCCCCTAAACCGTTAGGAAGCCGAGCATACATGGGGTCCATGTCTATTTCTAGCTGATAAATCGCAGATTTCCTCTGTCCAAAACTGTTTTTTATCACTTCCACGTCATTGCAAATCCATCTGTTTCCGATCCCTTCCACGCCATTGCAGATCCATCTGTTGTCGATCCCTTCTGCGCCGTTGCAGATCCATCTGTTGTTGATCCCTTCCATGTGGATGCAGATCCATCTATTTTTTCTCCATATCTCTCTTGTTTTAACTTTGTTTCCCTTGAAACTTCCCTAACACCCTTGTAATCCCATTCTGCATATTTCATTCCTCAGGACCCTATCCCAAATTCCACTTCCCAAAGCCAGAAATCCCACATTTGTTTATTTTTAGGGTTTGCCATAACTTCTTCGATTTTCACCCAATCACCTTCAAATTTTACCACAATGTTCATTTCCTATTTCTGCTTCTTTGTCCCTCTCTACCAAATTTTCTCATTCTTTCACCCTGCTTCTGAAATCCTCATTTTCTGCTTCCTTGTCCATTCGAAAGTGTCAAAAACCTAGTCAAACCCAAATTACCCATCTGTTTTTTTTCCCAAGTCCAGATTTTCCTTTACTAAAACAGTTTTTGTTTTTATTTTTCTACCCACTCAAAAAAAAAACACTCTTGGTTATGGATGTCACTCGCGCAGGAGCAAAAACCATGGAGGAAGAGCTTGCAACCCTCAAAACCAAACTCCAGGATCTGGATGAAAAATTTCTCGACCTCCATCTTGAGCATTCAACCATGAACAATAAACGACAGTCAGAGTCTTCTTCAGATAATGGGTTCTCTTCTTCCAGCAATTTCCGTGGTCCAAAGCTTGATTTTCCTCGCTTCAATGGTATTGATCTGACTGGATGGATCTATCGGGCAGAACAATATTTAAGTCTGCATAATCATTTTGATGTCAACAAAGTTCCACTTGCATCCTTTCATTTGGAATAGGAAGCTCTTCAATGGTACCGTTGGTACATCAAGGCTCATGAAGAGCCAAAATGGCCAGATTTTTTTCAGCTCCTTTTGCAACGATTTGGTCCTAGTGCTTTTGATGACTTCACAGGAGCCCTCACTAAAATTCGCCAGATTGGCATTGTGAGAGAGTATCAAACCGAATTTGAGAAACTAGCCAACTACACCAAAGGATTGCCTAATGACTTCTACAGGAGTTGTTTTATCAGTGGTCTAAAGGATACAATCCACTCTGAGGTCAAAATGTTATGTCCCAACAAATGATGGAAGCCCTGGGGTTAGCTAAGTTGGCAGAAGACAAGATTGCATCCCAACAACACTCCAAACCCACTTGTGTTCCCTTCAGAAATATGGGTTCTCAACAACCTCCCATCCCGCCAGCTCCTCGACCAACTCCTATCAAGCATTTATTTGAAACAGAGATGCGAGCACGTAGAGAAAAAGGGCTTTGTTATAATTGTGATGAGAAATTCACTCGAGGACATAGATGTGTGCAAATGCTCTATCTCTTGGATGTGGATTCTCCGCCTGCCTCTGAAATTGGTGAAGAAGCTCCAGATACAATAGATGATCAGGTCGACATTCAGGAGCCACCTATTGACCCTCCGTCTCAGGACGACCACCCAGATATATCTCTCCATGCTTTAGCTGGAGTCACCACCCCCAAACAATGCAAGTTAGGGATTACTTCAAGCAGCTTCCTCTTACAATACTCATTGATTCTGGTAGCACTCATAACTTCATTGACCCTCTGATCGCCAAACAGGATGATTGTTTTGTCCATCCTTGCTCCAACTTTGAAGTCATGGTTTCCAATGGGGGCACCTTACCTTGCAAAGGGAAGTGTCGCAATGTGTGTCTCTCTATGGGAGATTATAACCTGCGCTCTGACATGTTTTCCTTGGCCTTAGGCGGACGTGATGTGGTTTTGGTTGCTCAATGGCTATGCACACTTAGCCCCATCTTATGGGATTTTGCTGAACTTTGGATGCAGTTTTCATCCAATGGACAAAAACACACATTAATAGGCTTACAACCAAGGTCTCTCAGCATCATCAGTTCACATCGCATGGAGAAACTCCTTAAGAAGAATTCACATGGTGTAATCTCTCAGATCCATTCCATTCAGATGCAACCATCAGTGGTCACCACTACTCCTTTAGATCTACAACAAATTCTGGATCGATATACAAGTGTCTTTGCTGAACCAGTGGGATTGCCACCTTCAAGGCCAGAGGACCATCGTATTCAGATCCTTCTTGGCAGCGTTCCTCCCAACATCAGGCCCTATCGCTACCCATTTCAACAAAAACAGAGATTGAAATCCTCGTTTGGGACTTATTGAAGCAAGGTATTATTCGCCCAAGCACTAGTTCCTTTTCTTCACCAGTTCTTCTTGTCCACAAAAAAGATGGGTCATGGCACGTCTGCATTGAATTTTGAGCACTTAATCACCTCACAATCAAGGATAAGTTTCCAATTCCTATTGTTGATGAGCTTCACGGTGCTCAATTTTTCTCCAAGTTGGATCTTCGTTCTGGGTATCATCAAATTCGGTTTCATGAGGATGATATCCCTAAAACAGCTTTCCGCACACATGATGGCCACTATGAGGTTTTAGTCATGCCCTTTGGCCTCACTAATGCTCCTTCCAAATTCTAGGCATTGATGAATAAAATATTTTGGCCCTACTTGCGGAAATTCATTCTGGTCTTCTTTGATGATATCCTCATCTACAATAAAACATGGGTTGAAGGAAGTAGAGTATCTTGGGCACATTATTCCAGCACAAGGGGTTCGCTTGGATCCTACCAAAATCGTTGCCATGAACAATTGGCCGCATCCTCAGACACTCAAGAGCCTTCATGGTTTTTTAGGGTTGACTGGCTACTACCGCAAGTTTGTCAAGGATTATGGGAAGATTGCAACTCCATTAACTTCTCTAATGAAAAATGATGCTTTTACATGGACACATGCTACTGAGTATGCATTTGACAAACTGAAGCAAGCTATGTGTACTACACCTGTTCTAGCTATGCCTAATTTTTCCAAGCCGTTCACTATTGAGAGTGATGCTTGCGACAATGGACTTGGTGTTGTTCTCCTTCAAGATGAACATCCCATTGCGTTCACCAACAAATCCCTTTCAGGTAAGAATTTAGGTGCCTCTACATATGAGAAGGAAATGATGGCTATTTTGCATGCAGTACAAAAGTGGCGACGACCATACCTATTAGGGAATCATTTATGCATCAAGACTGATCACCAGAGTCTGAAATATTTCCTGGAACAACGTGTATCCTCCCCAGCACAACAAAAATGGGTTAGCCAACTCATGGGTTATGACTATGAGATCACTTACAAGATAAGGACAATATTTTGGCGTATGCTCTTTCTCGCACATTTGATGACCAAGTTTCTCTTTCAGTTATTTCTATGCCTGTTCCAAATTGGTTACAATCTGTTCAACAGGGCTATGTCAATGAATTTTCATTATCTCAAATCATCCAGCGCTTGGCCAATAACCCTTCTATTGTACCACATTACTCTTGGGATGGTGCTTCCCCAGTGCACAAATCTTCAACAAGATGTCTTCACTGAACTCCATGCTTCTTCATCAGCAGGGCACTCTGGGTTCCTCAAAACGTATGAGCAGGCACGACGTAACTTATTTTGGAAGGGAATGAAAAGGACAATTCACCAAATGGTGGATGAATGTGATACTTTCCAGGGCAATAAGACTGAAACGACACTCCTTTCGGGATTGCTTGAACCCTTTCCCATCCCTACACGTATTTGGACAGATATTTCTATGGATTTCATTGAAGGGCTCCCTAAATCTGGAGGGAAGACAATGATTTTGGTTGTGGTTGATCGCCTTTCCAAATATAGTCATTTTAGTGCTCTCATCCATCCCTATACAGCCTCCTCAGTCGCTCAAATTTTCCTGGACCAGATCTTTCGTCTTGTTGTATGCACAACAGAGCCCATCTTAAACATAAGATGGGAGCCCCTTTTATTCCTTATTTGTTTGGATTTCCATTTTTTGTATTTCACGATTGACCTGATTATTCTCCTAGATCTCTGGTATTATTTGGATTGTTTCCATTTTTACAATTTGCAATTGCATATGCGGGCACGCAGAACCATACCCCTATAATGACAACTTTCCACACAAACTTCTAAGATGCATAACTTCTCCATCCTTAGTCCAAATGAGACAAAGTCGGTACCGTTGGAAAGCTCTTAGAGAACTCTATCCAATGGTAAAATACCTGCCCCACATGAGCATTCCTTCCCTATAAAATTTCCCACTGAATTTATGTCCATAATTATGTCAGAAGGACTAAGGCCTCTTTCTATCATGACCTTCCCTTCCACTTGACCTACAAAGGGGTTATGAAGTACCTCCAGGGCTTTCTCCTCCTTTCCCAGGATCATATGTAAGCATACAACTCATTCCAATTTGATCATACATATCATAACATGCAAAATATATCCAATTAAATCTAGCAATTACATCTAACATATGAAAGACTTATAATGCATTAAACTCATGCAATACAGTGATATACAGACAACAATGGACTCGGCCCTTTACTCAGTCCTGTACATGACTTCATGTCAATCAAATTCATATAAACATCCATTCCACAATTGCACAATTGAACATAAGCAACCATTTCATAACAGTGAAACACCATTATTTAACATAACAAGAATACTTATCTTTCAATTTCGAAGCAACTGGCTAAATGAGAGCAACATTCCACCCAACCTTAGATCTCTGTCCAGCCTGTACTCTTTTAGCTGACAGATCACCCCCGAGCTGGGCTGTGTATCCACTAAGAAGTGCTAACAGGCTCTCTCATATTTAAGGTTCCATCCCAATGCCAAGCCGATATGTAGTTGGGTTTATCAAGCATTCCAGGAGCACCTACCCATGCTAAGCCAACCTACAGTGGGTTTATCAAGCATTCAGGGACACACTAGTCATGCTAAGCCAACTTCCAGTTGGGTTTATCAAGCATACCAACAGCAAGGTCATGCCAAGCCAGCATACAGTTGGGTTCATCAAACATACCAGGCTAGCTGGTCATGTTAAGCCAACCTGCAGTGGATTTATCAGGCATACCAAGCAACACAATCATGCCAAGCCAGCATACCGTTGGGTTTATCAAACATATCATACAAGCTGACCATGTTACGCCAACCGACAGTGGGTTTATCAGGTGAACAGGGACAAAAAGGGAGGCGTTTCTAAGCCAGTGAGCTCAACCATAGAGTTGCAGGCATCTCAACACTCAGCCGACCTGACACCCACATTACATGCCACATCCAACAAAAGGAAGACCCTCTTCTATGTTGCACAGTCCCTCAAGGCCTCTTTCCTTCCAGTGCTATTCCAGGATGGGCATAGAAAGGTTCAGTCGCTAGTTATAGGAGACTTTGGCCTTCACTGGGTTTATCAAGCAACCCAACCTTCTTCCACAGTTCAACAACGGACTCCTTCCAGGCTTGCAGACGAGCTTTATTCCACAATCTATCTTCTACGATGCAAGCTCTGGTCCTCACAGTTTCTCTGCACTGCTTAAGCTTGCAGTTTCCTCATAGGTTCTATCATTCTGTCATGGACACTCTGTCATCGACAAACTGGGTTCACACACACGGTTTCCATGACTATCGACTCTCTAGTATTTCTATCACATAGGGAAAACACGGTTATCTTTAGGTTCTTCCACTCCGTTGAATTTGCATCTCCAGAAATGTATGAGCAATCTCTCTCTCCGTGGGGCGATGGATTGTGAATGGATAGTGTGTGTATGGATCGTCGATGTCTGAATGAATGTATGTGGTGGTTTCCTTCCACCCCCGGGTAGTCAAACAGGATCTGTCAGTTTCAGGCATTGAGTGTCTTTTCGGACAAGCAACCGGAGTCATGTTCTTCCATACGAAATCGCAGACATGCTCCGTACTCCATCGGCTTCAGCAACAAGGTTCTCAACCACCCTCTGCGACCGCATTAATGTCATCAAGGAGTTCAAACGAGTTCACAGTCAGACATGTGGAAACATGGGTAACCAATCCCATAACCCCCTCACCTCTCCCTAGTGTATACACATGGCCCCTTCTCATTAGTTTCCTCCTTAGCCAGCTTCTTTTTTATTTTATTCATTAATAATAATCACATCATTTACATTTCTTCATGGCTTAACAACCCATGAATAATTAAACTGTCCAAATACTTGCTTAAGCAATAAACTTAAACATCCACTAGTGGGGCCTTGGCCTTGAGCTCCACACTAGGGAAAATACACACACTGCATATATACAGTATTTACATTGAAGCCAAATAAACATAAGGGGAAAAATGGGGTATTACAGCTCCCTCTCCCTTAAAATAACACTGTCCTCGATGTTCTCAAAACTAAACAAAAATGGGAATGCCTCTTTCATGGCATCGTCCAGCTCCCACGTGGCCTCTTCTGGGCTAAGGTGCCTCATTGCACCTTTAACTGCCCTATGGCCCGGTTCCGTAGCAAGGTAACCATCCTGTCGAGGATGCATGTAGGCTCCACTTGGAACTCTCCCTTTGGTTCCACTTGTCTCACATGCCAATCAATGATATGATTAGGATCATATACATATTTCTTAAGCAAAGATACATGGAAAACATTATGAGCTTTCATGTTAGCAGGAAATGCAATCCTATATGCAACTGACCCTATCCTATCAAGGACTTCAAATGGCCCACAATATCTGGGTGCCAACTTGGCACAACTTCTCAACTTCATGGAACTCTTCCTGGGTTTCACTCTTAAGTAGACATGATCCCCAATCTGAAATTCCTTATGCATTCTTTTCAAATCTGCATAACTCTTCTGCCTGTCCTGTGCTTCCTTCAAATTCTGCCTGATCTTCACAATCTCTTGATCCATCTCCTCAATCATTTTAGGTCCAAGCAATACTCTATTCACTAGGTTGTCCCATCTCACTGGAGTTCTGCATCCTTTGCCATACAATACTTCAAAAGGACTCATCTTCAATGATGCTTGATGTCCATTGTTGTAAGAAAATTCCACTAAGTGTAAGTAGTCTTCCCACTTAGATGGCTTATCTATCACATACATCCTTAACATATCTTCAAGGATCTGATTTACTCTCTCATTCTGTCCATATGTCTGAGGATGATAGGTTGTACTGAACTTCAATTGAGTTCCCAACTCTTGGAACAATCCTTTCCAAAAATTAGATGTGAACTTTGTGTCACGGTCTTGAACTATTGCCTTGGGAAATCCATGCAATCTGAATATCTCTCTCATGAAGATATCTGCAATGTCATTAGCCTTGTGGGTGGACTTGACTGGAATAAAATGAGCTACCTTTGATAGCTTGTCCACCACTACCATGATTGAATCATGCTTCTTTATTGTCATTGGCAATCCTGTTATAAAATCCATAGAGATAACTTCCCACTTCCATTTTGGGATGGGCAATGGCTGCAACAATCCTGTTGGATGTTGATGCTTTGCCTTGACCTGTTGACACTTCTTACATCTAACAATGTACTCAGCTATGTCTTTCTTCATACCATGCCAAAAGTATTGCTTCCTTGCTGCTGTTATAGTCTTTTGATATCCGGGGTGTCCTGAGTATGGTCTTTGATGTATTTCATCCATCACCAACTTCTTCAAATGTACACTGTTTGGAATGTATAGTCTGGTGTTTTGATAAATGAGAACATCATCCTCACCCAGTTGATATCTTGCATACTTCTCTTATATAACACTATGCTGCAATTTTACTTTGATCTAAAGGTAGATCTCATCACTATCTTGAGCCTCTAAAATTCTTGCCTTCAAGTCTGTCTCACACCTACTTATTGCTGCCATATGAAATTTCCTGCTGAGTGCATCAACAAACTTATTCTCCTTACCCTTTACATGCTTAATTTCCAAATCAAATTCACAAAGAAATTCCATCCATCTAGTTTGCCTTGCATTCAGGTTTGGTTGGTCAAACAAGTATTTCAAACTCATGTGATCAGTTCTGAGCTCAAATCTTCTTCCCAAAAGATAATGCCTCCATCTCTTGAGAGCGTGAATTATGGTTGCTAGCTCCAAGTCATGGGTGGCATATTTACTTTCATGCTCCTTCAACTTTCTTGACTCATAACAGATTACAAAACCTTCTTGAATTAGTACTCCACCGAGTCCTTCAATGCAAGCATTAGTGCATATTACAAAATCCTTACTCGGATCTCCAGTCTTCAAAACAGGTGCACTAGTAAGCACCTCCTTTAACTGTTGGAAACTTCTTTCACATTTTTCAGACCACGTGAATTTGATGTCCTTCCTTTGCAATTAAGTGATTGGATGGGCTATCTTGGAGAAGCCTCCAATGAACCTCCTGTAGTAACCAACAAGGCCCATAAAAGATCTAACATCTATTGCATTCCTTGGAGTAGACCAATCCATGATGGCCTCAATCTTCTCTGGATCCATTGCAATGCCCTCTGCTAATATAATATGACCCAAATAATGCAGCTTCTCTTGATAGATGTTACATTTACTCAGCTTAGCATACAACTGGTGTTCCCTAAGGACTTGCAATACCATCCTCAAATGCTCATCATGCTCTTCTTCATCCTTCGAATACACAAGGATGTCATCCAAGAACACAATCACAAACTTATCCAAGTACTTGTTGAAGACACTGTTCATGAGACACATGAATGTGGCAGATGCATTGGTAAGACCAAATGGCACCACTGTAAATTCATAATGACCATACCTAGTCTTGAAGGATGTCTTATGAATTTCTTCTTCCTTTATCCTCACTTGATGGTACCCATACCTCATTTCAATCTTTGAAAACACTCTAGCTTCCTTCATTACAAGTCATCAATCCTCGACAAGGGGTACTTGTTCTTAATTGTCACTTTATTGAGTTGTCTGTAATCAATACAAAGCCTCAATGTTCCATCCTTCTTCTTAACAAACAACACTGGTGCACCCCATGGGGATACACTCAGTCTGACATATTCCTTGTCCATTAATTCCTGCAGTTGCATCTTCAATTCTATCAATTCTGGTGTGCTCATTCTATAAGGAGCTTTGGAGATGGGTGCTACTCCTAGAACAAGATTAATGGAAAAGTCAATATCTCTCTTGGGTGGAAATCCCAGGACTTTGTCTGGAAACACATCCTGAAACTCCTGCAATATCTGGAAGTCTTCTATCCTGGGTCCCTTATCTGATGCTGAATCTGATATATGCACGACATATAACTAGCAACCCTTTTTATAAAACTTCCTCAACTGCAGAGCTGAAACCTGCCTTATTGAAACATGTTTTGGAATTTCCTTAACGAACCTTGGCTTGCCTCCATTCATCAAGGCATTCCAATGCTTTCTCATAACAGTCCACCTTGGCTCTATGCCTTTCCAGACTTAGTGTTTCTGCCCAGGAAAACTAGATGTCTAGCAGGCCTAGCCCAGCTAGCCTTTGCTAGACATTACCTAGCATCAGACTTGATAAAACATTATTGTGTTTCCCTATTGTTGTCCTATGAATGTTTTGTTTAGATTAGTATTATTTAATCTTTTGTAAATATTTGAGCTCATTGTTGCAATCGTATTTCATTTACATACGTCTCTGCCATTTAATTTCTGAAATTTCTTTCTATGCTAGACATTGTTTACAAAATAGAATTCACTCAGATATCAAACAGGCATCGAAGCATCCAGACACTTCACACACTTCTTTTAACAAATGCCTCTACGATTTTCAAACTTTGGCCAAACTTTTTATCAAAGCAAAAACGCAACAGGTATTACCAGAGAGTTTCGTAGCCAAACATAGACTCACATAACTCTTTAACATTCTACATTCCTTTTTTTTAAAGTGAGTTTCAAACTCCCAGGGTTCATGGTTCGAACCCCACCCTATTAATCAAAGTACTCATCACAACAGATTATGGGTCTTACAACAGTCTCAATACCTTCTACATAGCTACCCATTTCATTCTTGCAAACAGTAAAACAAAAGAAAGAATAGATTTCATAAGAGGCACGGGGTTCCCCATTCAAAAAATGCCAGAAGTCAAATGCTACCAAATTACATCAAGCAGGCTATAGCAAACTACGTTTTCATTTCCCTAAAGGAACGCAACAGTCAAGACAAGGCTACCTTTCACCCAAACATAAAACGCAGACCTGGTATTACTCTGTGAAGTTTAAAGAATCGATTTCTCTTAGACTAAAACATTGGAGTGTCCTTCTCATAAACAACGTAGGCCTGGGTAACAAACCCTGTAACATAGTCCTTTTTTTTCCCATAAACTTTCTCTTTAAGCCAATCAACGGATAAAAGTGCCACAAGCATCAAACATTTTACAGACTTTCTATTTTTCTAGAAATACAAGACGACTAGCTACAGGAACTCAACCATTCTTTCTTTATAAACCCTCTTACTTCATAGGAAGGAGAAGACGCAGGACAGAGAAACGATAGGGTACTTATATATTTTTCTTTAGCATGGACTCCATTTTTTTCCAAAACAAACAAACTTTCTTTTAGAAGTTGGGGAATACAGAGCACTATAAAAATGAAAACGTAGTAGCTATACATCTTTCACAAAGCCTTTTAAAATCGTCCAAAGATAAACGGTAGCCCCTTCTCCAGTTCAAAACCCCAAGGGAAAGATCTATGATTACATACAGGAGTTAATAGTCCTTCAAAACCCAAAATTATAGAGGCACGATTTACATTGAAAGCAACCAAAACCCTTAGTTATACTCTTAAACATCGAGTCGTTATTTACAATCGAGAAATAAACTGTAGGTCAAGCCAAAGGCGACCACCATGGGGTTTACCCAACTGTGTGAGCCAAAGGCATCACTGAACCCCTCAATACATTTAGCAAACCCTTCTCCAAAACCACCAAGACAGACAGGGAGAAGGGTGATTAAACCCTGGACTTACCAACTAAAAGTCGTTGATGCCCAACTCAAATCGCAGATATTCTGCACCACGACACCCACACCTGTCAACATAAGCAAGCCAAATTATGTTAGGTATGTGCATTCACTTAAAACAAAGTTTAAATACGAGAATTAACACAGTATTCATACGTTTCTCATAGTACCTGGCAAGGACTCTTGGGTGGCAGTGCTTGCTGTTAACAGCAGAACTACCCTGGCCATGAACATAGCTCAGGCCAGGCGTAGCTTCCTTCAACGAGCTATGTTTCCCTCTCTCAGTCCCAAAACCAACGAAATGAAAACCAAAGAGCAAATCTTCGTTACAAACGCTTAAGGCCCAGCTGACCTGAGGCCACGTGACCTTCCAATGCGCATTTAATACTTGCAACCACCACGTAGTACCACATTTCGATTTCTTCATCAAAGATTATGTATATAGTTGGGTTGGCAACATCACCCTTAAAACTTTTGTCACAAGCTAAGGTTCTCAAACCCTTCATGTTAAACTTTAAGGTGGATTCCAATTCTAGAAGTTTTACATAGGGTAGTTGCCAATATATGACCACCAAGTGACACCTACATAGAAAGCAACATTTAAATCGACATTAGAAAAACTGCTAAGTAAGTCCATAGGCTTCCCATATTCACACCTTACCTTTCGGCGATTTCGCCAGAAGTGTTTTTTTTCAAAACCCTAGAGATTCCGGGTGTTTCGACTTCCCTCATCAGTTGCATCATGTCTAAGATTTGACATTTGACATTTCAATCATACATTTTAAACTTACAAAAGAAAGGGAGTTTTCAAGTTATTTTTCCATAGTAATACAACCTTTTCCACATAGAAAACATGACTGACAAAAGAACCACATTTGCTAGGTTCCTTAACCTTTTCCATTACAAAAGACAAGTACCGTTACAGTGCTTAAGTTATTTTTGTACTGACATTGACTAGGTTAAGCAAACTAGTAAGAAGAAGGAATTTTTTTTTTATTTTACTAATTTTTCTGTGCCTCTTTCTGCCTTTACTCTTGCTGGCAGTGCGTCTTGGATTCCCCTGAGAACCCTCAGAATCATCTGACCTGCTAGAAGAAAACTTAGGAGAGGGTGTCCTGTGCCTTCTTCTCACAGAACCCCTTCTAGGGCTTGGATTTCTTCTCATGGAACGACCCCTAAACTAACTTTCTGCATTTCTTTCCTCTCGGCCTTTGTGGCTTGGGTTAGAACCACCGTTAATACTTTGTTGTAAGTATGTAAGACTCTGCAAAATAGCAACATTGAGTTGATGTTTCTCTTCTTGCGCTTTCATCTTTGCTCGTTAAAGCTTACCATAGTCTCAGCCAGGTTTGGGGGCATTACTTGCTCCCTTCTTCCATCAGACTCGGCCTTTGTATGTGCTTCTTCCACATTCTCACCCAACACATCATCTTCTATCCCAAACGGGTCCCGCGCATCATTTAAAGTGACCATTCTTACACCTTTCTGTGCGCTACACTATGATACGATGCGTCTTACAGCTGCTGCTATCTCTGTGCACATCAGAGACATTCTATTAGATATCACAAGCATACATTTAACTATATCTTACCCATTCAAACCTGGAACTATTAATTTGAACAATTAATTAATCAAATAAGTTCATCAAAACCACGCCATGGGTGCATCTCTTGACCAACAAATCATAACAAATCATGCATGATCCGGCCCAAATAGCTCCTAGTGTCGCAACTGAAGCTTTGATACCACTCTGTCACGTCCCCACTGACCTCTATGGCCATGGGTGACCTTGATACATTTTTTTTCTTCAAATCCGATTGATCACACCCACAGTCGAAGTAGCTTGGGTCCGCAATCCACAACCCACAACCCACAACGTCGGATCCGCAATCCGCAATTGCGGATGCGGAAGCGCCGACTTCATAACCCAGAAAACGTACCTTTCCGTAATTCGCAATTTGCAACGGTGGACGCACAACCTGCAATCCACAACGTCAAACCCGCAATCCGCAATCCGCGACAGTGAATCTGCAACCCGCAATCTGCAATGTCGAACCCGCAATCCGCAATCCGCAATTGCGGATGTGGAAGTGCCACAACTTAATAACCAGAAAGCTAAGCTTTCTGCAATCCGCAACCGGCAATCCACAATTCGCAATTGCAAATGCGGGCACGTAGAACCATACCCCTATAATGGCAACTTTCCACACAAACTTCTAAGATGCATAACTTCTCCATCCTTAGTCCAAATGAGACAAAGTCAGTACCAGTAGAAAGCTCTTAGAGAGCTCTATCCAATGGTAAACTACCTACCCCATCTGATCACTCCTTCCCTATCAAATTTCCCACTGAAGTTATGTCCATAACTCTGTCAAAAGGACTAAGGCCTCTTTCTATCATGACCTTCCCTTCCACCTAACCTACAGAGGGGTTCTGAAGTCCCTCCAGGGATTTCCCCTCCTTTCCCAAGATCAGATGTAAGCATACAACTCATTCCAAGTTGATCATACATATCATAACATGCAACATATATCCAATTAGATCTAGCAATTACATCTAACATATGCAAGACTTATAATGCATTAAACTCATGCAATACAGTGATATACAGACAACAATGGACTCGACCCTTTACTCAGTCCTGTACATGACTTCATGTCAATCAAATTCATATAAACATCCATTCCACAATTGCACAATTGAACATAAGCAACCATTTCATAATAGTGAAACACCATTATTTAACATAACAAGAATACTTATCTTTCAATTCCGAAGCAACTGGCTAAGTGAGAGCAACGTTCCACCCAACCTTAGATCTTTGTCCAGCCTGTACTCTTTTAGCTGAGAGATCACCCCCGAGCTGGGCTGTGTATCCACTAAGGAGTGCTAACAGGTTCTCTCGTAGTCAAGGTTCCATCCCAATGCTAAGCCAATTTGTAGTTGGGTTTATCAAGCATTCCAGGGGCACCTACCCATGCTAAGCCAACCTACAGTGGGTTTATCAAGCATTCAGGGACACACTAGTCATGCTCAGCCAACTTCTAGTTGGGTTTATCAAGCATACCAACATCAAGGTCATGCAAGCTAGCATACAATTGGGTTTATCAAACATACTAGGCTAGCTGGTCATGTTAAGCCAACATGTGTGGGTTTATCGGGCATACCAAGCAACATAATCATGCCAAACCAGCATACCTTTGGGTTTATCAAGCATATTAGACAAGCTGACCATGTTAAGCTAACTGACAGTGGGTTTATCAGGCGAACAGGGACAACGAGGGAGGCATTGCTAAGCCAGTGAGCCCAACCACAGAGCTGCAGGCATCTTGACACTCATCCAACTTGGCACCCCCATTACCTACCACATCTAACAAAAGGAAGACCCGCTTCCCTATTGCACAGTCCCTCAAGGCGTCTTCCCTTCCAGTGCTATTCCGGGATAAGGTCTAGTCGCTAGTTCTATGAGACTTCAGCCTTCACTGGGTTTATCAAGCAACCCAACCTTCTTCCACAGTTCAACAACGGACTCCTTCCAAGCTTGCAGACGAGCTCTATTCTGCAATCTATCTTCTGCGATCCAAGCTCTGGTCCTCACGGTTTCTCTACACTGCTCAAGCTTGCAGTTTCCTCACAGGTTCTATCACTCTGTCATGGACACTCTGTCATCGGCATACTGGGTTCACACACACGGTTTCCATGACTATCGACTCTCTGGTATTTCTATCACACAGGGAAAATAAGGTTATCTTCAGGTTATTCCACTCCGTTGACTTTGCGTATCCAGAAACGTATGTGCAAGCTCTCTCTCCGTGGGGTGATGGATCGTGAATGGATAGTGTGTGTATGGATCGTCGATGTCTTAATGAATGTATGTGGTGGTTTCCTTCCACCCCCGGGTAGTCATACAGGCTCTGCCAGTTTCAGGCGTTGAGTGTCTTTCCGGACAAGCAACCAGAGTCATGCTCTGCCATACGAAATCGCAGGCATGTTCCATACTCCATCAACTTCAGCAACAGGGTTCTCAACCACTCTCTGCGACCGCATTAATGTCCTCAGGGAGTTCAAACGAGTTCACAGTCAGACATGTGTTAATATGGACAACCAATCCCATAACCCCCTCACCTTTCCCTAGTGGATACACATGGCCCCTTCTCATTAGTTGCCTCCTTAGCCAGCTTTTTGGTTATTTTATTCATTAATAATAATTACATCTTTTACATTTCTTCATGGCATAACAACCAATGAATAATTAAACTGTCCAAATACTTGCTTAAGCAATAAACTTAAAAATCCACTAGTGGGGCCTTGGCCTTGAGCTCCACACTAGGGAAAATATACACACTGCATATATACAGTATTTACATTGAAGCCAAATAAACATCAAGGGCAAAATGGGGTATTACATTGTGGGACTTATTAAGTCTCCTATATTATAGGAGTGATTCTTTTCCTATATACGTAACTTGTTTCCAACATTTATTTTCTTAAGAATTAACTTGTAAATTGTTTTGATTTATACTTCTATGTTTATATTTTTCCGATATTGGATTTTCTTTTACTTTGTAAATATTTCTAGATTTTCTTTTCAATCTTTTCTCCATTTTTATTTCATTACTTCGTTCAATATTTTAAAAAATTTGCATTTTTCTCAAGCTTTTAGATCATTTTATGCATTTTTTCAGATTTGCGGAACCTTGAATTTTTGTTAAATTTCAATGTTTCCACAATCTGCAATCCGCGGAACCTTTAAATTTGGTGATTAAAATTTTAATGTTTCCGCAACACGCAATCCGCGGATTGCGGAAGTTGGATAACCATCTAATAAATTAATAAAATTTGATTCCGCAAAATTATTGTGGATTGCGGAAACTATATAATTTCTAAAAACATTTCCGCAGCGGATTGTGGAAGGTAATGTTTTTCTCATTTAAAAAAAAAAATCATTTTCTGATTTTCGACAATTTAGGTTTTCTGCAATTTTAGAAAATGCGGATTGCGGATTGCCGAAGGCAATTTCTCAAATTTTCATTTTTTCATTTCCGCATTCCACAACCCGATTTTTCGGACCCTAAGTTTCTCTTATGTTATATTTTAATTTAATTTGGGGTCCGTAAATTTTGGTAATTTCATTTTAACTTAGAGTTTGTAATTTTGGTTTTTATTTTGTTTTCCGAATTTGATTTGTTTAAAAATTCAAAGTTTCCTCCCGACATTTGATTTCCGATATTTTGGGAATATGGATTTTGGTTTTTTATTTGTTTGGTTTTATGCTTTTGGAAAATAATTAGTATGGGATAATGGATTTAATAGTTAGATCAATGGCGACGATTCACCCACAATGAAATCAACGGTTGCTGATCCTTAACTTCCGGGAGCAATATCTTGAGGTTTATGAATCCAAATCAAGCCCGAGATAGCTCGTTGGAAAGGTGGAAGGATGATGAATGATTTGGGAAGATTATTTTTTCCAATTGAATAGCTTAACCACCCCGAAAATATGTTTGAACAGTCAATTTCAAATTTGGATCAAATTTGTTTATTTTTATTATATTTTGGTTTGCAAATGGATTTTATTAATTTGGATTTATTTCATTAGCTTTGGAATGCTGTTTTAATTTCTCTTTTGAATTGTACAGGTGTGGATTTGGATTTGGAGGAGTCAAGTTGAAGAATTTACATCCCAAATTTGGAGCAGTCAAAACGTGCCAAGTGGAAAGCAGTGATATTTGGATGTGATTTCTGGAGTGATGAAGATGAATTTGGAAAATCCGAGATGTGGGTTTTGTGCAGAATATGCCCTATTAGTATACAATTGCGCATAATCCTCTTAAAGTTCTTCATTTTGGAGATCCGACTAGTTTTTAAAAATGGAATTTCCCAGATTTTTCTCATGGACAGATTTTCTAAATGGAACAACTCAGCTAGTTAGCTCAGCAATTAGGGAAATTGATCTTATCTTCTCCTGTCATTTATTTTGTATAAATACCTACCTTTTATGCTTTGAGGAGGGGGGGATCTTAGGAGAGACAAATTTCTTTCTTTCTATGTAATATAAAATTGTTATGCATATAGTTTGTTATTCGGATCGGTGGATGGTACTCTGATTTTTCAGCAAGCTAGTTCATTGGATCTGGAGATCTTCTGTAAGGTTTTCATCAATTCATTTAATAAATTGATTTTGGTTTGTTTTCTGCAATCTATTTTCAGAATATGTTGATTGTCATCTTATATTCACCTTCTGTTGCCTATCTTTAGATCTCAGAAGTTACTTTCAATTGCAACATGAATCATTTTTAATTTGTGATGAGCATAATTCTTGATTTGTCCCGAGTTTTGATCATTGCATAACCTATAATGTTTTATGACACACCAATTGATATGAATTTGATTTGTCAGCTTGATAATCAATTGGATACTAATTAAAATTAAAAAATTTCCCTTTTCAATAATCAGTTTATGAAAAAAGCATTTTTGTTTTCATTCTATTAGTTCTATTAGATGATTATTTTTATCATTTATCATAGATTGACAGATTGGCATGAACTGGTTATCACAATCACATTTAATAAATTACACGTTAAGTTAGGTTTGCATTTAGGATTTAGTTTAAGACATGATTCAAAGTCTCCTCTTTGCGAAGCAACCATCGCTTAGCAGCTAACGAAGCCGTAAAACCCGTCGGAGTTAACTATACCAAACAGCTTGAGGATAGGGTAATCCTTGCGTGGGATTATTTAAAGCCTTCGGCTGGGCTATCTCCCTTACGTTGTTTCCTGGGGTACTTCTAGCACATCTGAGGCTTCAACACGTCTTCATGGAATCCCTTATTCCATTGTCTCAGATCGTGATGCGACTTTCACCAGTCATTTTTGGACAGAACTATTTCGCCACAATGGCACCAAACTGAAGATGAGTTCAGGGTATCACCCACAAATAGATGTCCAGAATAAAATTATCAATAAATGCTTGGAAAATTATCTTCGTTGCTTCACCTGTGAACAACAACACCAATGGGAAAAGTGGCTCCCTCTCGTTGAATGGTAGTACAATACCTCTGACCATACTGCCTCTAAAATGACTCCATATGAAGCACTCTATGGTCAGGCACTGCTAGTTCTTCTTCCATACACCCCCAACAGTTCACCAGTTTAGGCAGTTGACACAGTCCTTCGGAACCGCGATCAGATTCTTCGCATTTTGCCAGACAATCTTCACATGGCAAGAAATTGCATGAAGCAACAAGCTGATCAACACCGTTCTGAGCGCACTTTTCAAGCAGATGATATGGTTTTTCTTCGTCTCCAGCCTCACAAGCAATCCTCCCTGAAACTCAAAGGGTGTCATAAGCTCGCTCCAAAGTTCTATGGGCCATATAGGATTCTTCAGAAGATTGGGTCCGTTGCTTATAAATTGGAACTTCCTCATTCTTCCCGCATTCATCCAGTATTTCATGTCTCTTGTCTAAAGAAAGTTCTTGTCACCAACATCAGAGGACAAACTATTTTACCAGAACTAGATAATGAAGGATCCATCCTTTTGGAGCCGGAGGCCGTCCTCAATAGGTGCACTCGCCAGCTTCGCTCTCGCTCTATCACACTCAACAAGTCATCCCGTAGTGTTAGTTGATCCATAGTTTGTATTATTTTTGTTGGACGCATATGATTTGTAAGTCATCCCGTAGTAATTTTTTATCCATAGTTTGTATTGGCCCATGGTATTGACCCATAGTATTGGTGCCTAGACTTAGTATATAAGTTTGTGTTGAGGCCAAAGAAGGCACCGTGAAGTTATTTTGTATTGAGCTTGCTCAAAGGAGGTTTCCCCCTCGAAGTGGCCCACGATCAATAAAAATATTATGTGATCTGATATATCGTGTATTTCATCAATTAATTGTTGCAGGTTCTTCTTAGTCTTCCTAGATTCGAATCTATGCTTATGGAGTTGTTCATGCTTGATCAAATCTGAAATATATAACATTTCCTTCGGTTACATTGAACCAATAACTCTTCATTGGATCTGTTGATGTGATTTCTACTTTCCATGCTTCAACATTGATGATAAAGAAGTTGCATACAAAGTGTTTGAAGAAAGCTCCATACCAGACTTAATAACCAACTACCAAAACTTTATATCAGATATGATTTGGGCACACTACAATGGTTTCAAGTATATTTAATGGGATACAAATATTTATTCAAATATGAAATTATAAATGCATTCCTTTGTTGTTGAACTAGAACATCTCATAAGCCTTCATAAGCCATTGTTTGGATTAAGTTGGAGAACAATATTTTCTCTATTGAAGAATTTGGTGTTAATGTGCCTGATTTCCATTTTGGGTACATTACAATTGGGTACCATTTGCAAAGTGAAAAAAGGTACAATATGACATATATAGTGGTGAATGAACAACCAACTAATTTGAAATAGGAACTTTTCCCATCCAAATAAGAACACCAATACAAATCTCAAATCTAGCAATATAAGTAACATATTTCTCCCTTTTGTTTCAAGTCTTACCAAATAGACAACCCAACCAACCACTCCTTTCTTAAAATTAAATCACTAGTAGGATATGCCCTAGCTTGGAATAGTGAATTGGGCTCTATATAAGATATGATAAAAATAAGTTTATTAATGTTCATAAATTACAAAAGCAGGGCAATAGGAGTGCACAATGCATAAGCAGTGATACGTAGTGGGAGTGAAAAGGCCACTCCTATAAAAGAAAAAGTTAAAAGGCCAATATATATGAATAGACATGTCAAATATCGCTATCTCATTCAGTTAATGTGTGGGTCTCATCAACAGGGCGACACAGGTTCAATTCCCCTTGGGGGTGAGCTAGTTGGGAGGAGACACCCAAAATTCAACCAATTGAGGGTGGTGCCGCCTAGGATAGGTGCGACCCCTGGGTGATTTTGACGACTTAGATGCCCTTGGGACATGGTTTCTTAGACCAAAGGCCACTCCCACAAGTCAAGGAGATTCTAACAAACAAACAAACAAATATATATATATATATTCCAAAAATAAATACAATGCTCTAGAGCATAGTACAAAGAAAATAGCCTCAATGCTCCAAGTGTCTACCATGGACCAAGGAGTGCGGGAGTCCCTTATGAAGTCAATGTGAAGCTCTCCTACCATCTAGGACCAAAGGAAAAAAATATTTGTATAAAAATCTAGCTAGAGAACTTGGTTTCACTCGGGGTATGTCTGTATGTCTAGAAGAGTTGACTTGTTCTCAAGAGCCGGTGGAGGGCATTGCCTACCAATCAAGGGTACATTGTCTCAAAACCTAATACAATAACCATGTATGGGTCTCATTGTCAAGGGTTGGGTTTCCTTTATAAACAATAACCTTCCTCCTTGGATGTCAATAAAGGGGGAGCATGTAATGTTGCCCTGAATTGTTCCAAGTATTTATTTTTGGGAATGTTAACAACATAATAATTCATTTTTTTTTACATTTTTTGCATGTACAATGATTTAATTATTTCTATTTTCAAATAATGAGGTAAGCACCAAGTTAGAGATATGGATGTATATTTTGAGTCTCTTATTGATGAACTTTTAAAGTTGTGGTCCATCATCAATATGCACAACATCTCCAAATCAATAGGACAAAAACAATTTCAATTCCATGGAATACTAACATGGGGAATTCATGATGTGTTGAGGCTTACACATTTTTGTGGTATGTAAATTTGCAACATAACTCTATATATCCTTTACTTCTTAAGTTTTTTTGGGAATATTTTGGCATTCTATTAGCATTATTCTATATCTTGCAAGGATTCAAACAAAGGGTAAATATGCATGTCTAGTATGTGGTCCCAGAACACTATATAGACATTCAAGAAGTTTAGGAAATGAGGTATATAATGAGGTCAATCATTTCCTCCCTAAGAACCATTGGTATCAAACTATTAAAAAAATCTCTTTAATGGACAAGAAGAGGGTGTAAAAAAGCACGAATAATGACGCCTCAACTATGGAAAAGGAATTTGAGAAGAATCATGGTAAGCAATGGGTTTCAGTTACATCCATATTTATTAGTATTTTTTTTTCTATTTTATGTATTTACTCTAGTAAAAATATATTTCTAATTATGTTTCTCCAAGGTCATTAGAGTGTGCAGCTTCCATGATGTTTAAAATGATACTTCGTCCAATTAAGTTGGTTGCAATTGGACTATGAGCACCTACAAGTAGCTCGTTTTTTTGACACAATGCATATTTGAAAGGGTGTCACACAATGTTTATGGAAAATTATAGATGGGAGGATTAACAAGGACAAAAGGGCTAAAGTTATTAGTGACATTGAGGAAGCCAACATAATGCAACATTTGACTCATTGTTATAATGATGGACAATCAACTAATCTTCCATGGTTAGTAACAAAGCAAGAGAGTGATGTTGTAAAAGAGGTTATATGGAAGATTAAATTTCCTACTAGTTTTGCTTCAAACATAAATAATGTATTAACAAAAAAATATGATTTTGGTGGGGCAAAGAGTCACAATTAGCATAACTTTATTAAGGCTTGATATTTTGTAATATTTATCATCTTATGATATATACATTATTTTTTAGTATTACATGTTTGTTTCTAAAGAAAATTAGATGGTAATGCTTCTTTCCTTATTACACTATGTTCTACCTCTTTCTCTCCCAAACAACATTGCCAATAACATAAATCAAGTTATATATGATTTTGGCAAGTACACGAGGCAAGTAAAAACATATAATTGAAATGTTGCTCGTTGAGATATTCATATTGGATTTACTTGAATTGCATAATTTTTATGTTGACACGTAATTTCTTTGCACATTATTATTGGTTTCATATAAAGAAATCCATATAGAAGATATCAAATATTGGAAGAGAGACATTCCTTGTTTAATGTGTGAAATGAAAAAGTATCTACCTCCATGTTTTTTCAATGCATAAGAACATTACTTCATCCACCTAGTTGAGGAGATTGAAATATGTGGACCTATACAAACAAGGTCAATGTGGTTGGTGGAGAGGCACTTGAAGGCATTGAAGGCTTTTGTTAGACACAGATCATGTCTATAGGACTCAATGGTTGAATGATATAAGGTATATCAATCCACTATGTATTTTAGTGAGTATTTACCCCAAGTAGTGGATGATATTATTATGCCTCTCCTTTAAAATGTCAATTACACCAATAAATTTCAAGGGGATGTGTTATTGGGGAAAGGAAGATGGGGAAAAGTAAATGGTATATTTAACTTTTATTGTAATTTACTATTTCTAACATAATCATTTAAGCTTGATTGGTGCACTAAATCTATTTTTTTTATATAGGTAGTGGAGATTGGGATACAATATATTTATACATTGCAAATAATCTTTGATTGCATGAAGATATGGATAGAATGATTCAATGAGGTTTACCATAGCTTATAATGTATTGGGGTAGCTGAGATGATTAGAAGGGATTATTTGGATAATCATACAAATTTGACGCAGAAGGAAATTGATCTAGCATATAGATAGAAATGTAAGCATTTACCATTGATTTTTAGATTTTAATTCCTACTTTTATGTTGTTTTTTGTCACTCAAATTATCTTATATATACAATTATGAATTCATGGCAATGCATTTATAACACATTCAACATGCAGGTGAAACATCACAAAGCTATGTGGTGTAGTGGTAGAAAATATTGCACCAATAGTTGGATGATGAGAAGAAAAATTGTGGTAGTGGGATAGCCGCAAATTTCCATGTTACTAATATTTTCCATATGAGTGATAGGAATCTAGTCACATTTGATTTGAGGTACTATGGCTATTTAGAAGATAATCTGGATATAAAATTTAGATTCTTCAAAGTGGTTCTCTTTAAGGTTAAGTGGTACGTATTGTTGCTACAAGGTGATGAAAGGACTATTATTGTTCATGATAATGGTTTTACAATGATTAATACTACTAGGTATGAGACAAATACAAAGCCCTATGTAATTCCAAGTCAATATGAGTAGGTAATTTATTCACAAGTGCTAGGTAGAGCAAGCATAGTTTGTCCAAGATTTTATCCAACAGGAAGGCTTGCCAAGTATATTTTGCTTGGATACGTTATTCATGAAGAATATGTGGGAGAGCATGAATAATTACTATTACATGAAGAGGAGAATGAACTTAACCATCCAATTATTGTCTAACATGATCCTATGCTTCATCTTGATTATGATGATTATATTGATGATGGATTAGTGCTAGACATACATGATGTTGATATGGGCAATCCTTTCAATGATTTGAAGGGTTGCATACAAATTTTGGCCTTGATGAGTCAAATTTTGAATTGGATGAAGTTGATGATCAATCTAATATGGATATGTATTAACCATTATTTAATAAAGTGATCAACTTATTCAAATTGAGTACTCTTATGGTTTTCCCTTGTTGATTTGAGAGCCTTTTTTATTTAGATCTCAATGGTGAATTGCTTGTCACTACACCCTATGTGAATTGCAACATCTTCTTGATTTGAATAAGAGTGAGGGAATGCTATGTGCACTTAACTACCTTGAGAATGTAAAGTTTATGAGAGTTAATTTCCACTCTTAGATCAATCCTAGTACGTCTATAATGGTTCCATTAACCTCATTTTTATATAGGTGCAAAATCTTCTTCGAGATCTGATTGATGATGAACCATCTTATTGTGTTAAGTATTTCCCTAACTTGATAATTCAAAACAAGGGAATAATCTTGTTATATGTATGTTTGATCTTCTTTTCAAGTATATAGCCTTTCTCTACTATTATATAAAATCTATATAAATGTTGATTTGTGGATTTGGTTTCATAGTTGACTACTATAACATAGGTACATTATAATAGAAGAAATAACTAACTTAACATGAGCACATGTATCATTTAAAACTAGTCTCTTTAACCCTTATAACCACAAATACCTACCCCCATTATCTCTCCTAAGTGTCCTTGATCTATATATACTCTAGTGTAACTCTCATCAACCCATATAACCTATAAGCTCTATCAATCTCTACCCTCATAATCACAAAATATTATAACCACCATCACCAATAATAATTAAACTCATAACACATATAACTTTTTTTTTTTTTCCAAGGAAAAAGTCAGTAATTTTATTTCATAAATGAACAAAATTACATTCAGCACATGTAAAAGGATCACTAAGATCCCTACATTGTCATATATCTCTGTCTTATATCAACATCATATGAGATGTCCCAAAAATCATATCTGTCTGTCCAATACAGCACACTAAAACCTATTACAAATTGCAGTGTATTTGCTGTTCTACAAGTATCAATGTCGACTGTCTACAGCCCACTTATATCCAAAAAATTATATATATATCATAGAAGTCCATCACTGGTTGTCCGCAGCTATGGTCTCGATCTCAAACTTTGGCAGTCTTAACCACAAAATAATCCAGGTATTCAGGAATACCATCACAACACATAAATAGTCAGCCTAAACACTACAAGCTTTTATATCCATATTCACTAGTAGCGTAGCAACAGGATATCCACGAGAAATAGTAGTAGCATGACTCGGCCACAAAGCCAGATCAGAAAGAAGCCATGAAAACCTGGAAACAGACACAAATGCGTAGAGAGACCAACTAAAAACTAGTCAGAATAAATATTGTATTCTGCCATCACGGTCTTACAGGACAAGAATCCCCTCGTTTGTCTCCAGTATCAGTGTTAACAGACCACATATATCCAAAAAACTCTCTGATATCCCTCGCTGGTTCGTCTGCCTTTATTCTGAGTTTGTATTGCAGCTAACCCAGTCGTGACAAAAAACCCCTCACTCGCCTGTCAGATCTGTGGCTCAAGCAGTGCCGCGTTCACTTCATGGAAAGGTCGATGGTAATAGCTATTTGTGCCCTCAGGTGTGTGAGTAGTGATCTGCCAAGTGCCATATGGATAGTGCTGTTGAGTCGCTACCTTGGAGAGCATATCAGCAATCTCATTTTGCTCCCTGTAGACATGTGTAAATGAGATATGAGAAAAAGACTGCTTTAACAGGATCACCTCCTCCAGTATTGGTAAGAGTATCATCACATTGCATTGTGTGATCTCTTTAGCCCAGTTTATAACGATCATAGAGTCGCCATAAACCTGTAGAGACAGACATCCTTGTTCAAGGGCGAATAGCATCAGCAGCCTGAGGGACATGAGTTCAGCGTAATTATTAGATCCCCTCCCCAATCCAGCCACCAGATGAAAGTATAGTGACTCAGATTTGTATAGTACTCCCCCCCCACCACATTCCGATTGATGGTCTATTGATGCACCATCAAAAAAAAGCCCATGGCATGGATTTGTCAATCATCTCCACACACACTGGTCGCGATCGAACCACAGGGGCAGGTGCCTTGAAGTGTAGGGTAATTGCCACGATTTGTGCCACTACACTCGCCATAGGAGCCCTGCAATCTTGAAAAATAATCATATTCCTGGTAATCCAGATGCCCCAGGCAAATATGCAAGGGAAAGCCCTTATGTCTGATGTCTTATGTGTTATCCACCACTGTTGGAATGCCTCATGTGTACTCACACCCTGCCACCCCACATTGATTTCCAATAATCTGCAGGCATCAGCCCAAACATCCTGAGAATACCTGCAATGTACAAAGAGATGTGAGCTAGTCTCTTCAGCTTCCCTACAAAGTGGACAGAACCCCGGCCCCTGTAGGAATCGTCTTTGTAGAATGTCCCAGGTTGGTGCTCGTTGTTCCAGAATTGCCCAGAAGAGTAGTTTTGTTTTACCTGGACACTTTAGCTTCCACAAATGTTTCCACCACCACACCAATCCTCTGTTATGTACGTTCACATTCAGCTGTATATATCCAAACTTAGGGGAGTATTTGCCAGATGGATGAAAGCCCCAAATCAATTCATCAGTCCTATTTGTCAGTCGTATAGAAGATAGTCTTAATTGCCGAAGATAATCCTCCCAAGCCCCTTGCAATTCACCAGGGATCTCCAGTCTAGGTGCTGTGATCCATCCCTGATGCCAATGTGTAGATGTTCTCAAATCCGCGATATCAGCCAAAAAATGACAGCCCCTTTCTGCCAGAATATTCCTCAAATACACATGTAGAACATGGCCACCCCTACATCCAACCCATGGGTCCAGTCCTAAACGAATATGTCGCCCATTTCCAACCCGCCACACTAAGCCAGATCCAACCAAATGGAAATTCTGCACCACTGCTTTCCAAACCACAGAGCAATTTGCCCTCGTCTTATTGCCCTGCCGGATCCATTCAAGTAGAGTAAGTGGGGCAATATACTTATGATAGACCACTCTAGTCCAGAGGCTCTGTGTGTGAATGAGTCGCCACGACACCTTGGCCCCCAAGGCAGTTGCGAACAGAAATATATTCTTTAACCCCCATCCTCCCAGTGCTTTTGGGACCGCAAGTTTTTCCCATCTGACCCACACCAATGCTCGTTTGTCACACTTACCCTTCCAAAGAAAAGCAAAACACAATCGTCGAATCTGTTCCAGGACTCCTTTGGGGATCCAAGCTAGAGACAGCCAAAACACCGGGATGGCTTCCAAAACTGATTTAATCAGAACCAGCCTACCAGCCCGTGAGAGCCATTTATGACTCCAACCAAGTAATCGCTGTTCTAATTTAGCTAATAACCAGTACCAATCGGCCTTCTGATATGCATTTGGTTTCAGGTGAAAGCCAAGGTACTTTAAGCCATCGTCGATATCCAAAGTCCTGTAAGGTAGTCTAAGTGCCAAATAGTGAATCTCCTGCTCGGTTAATAGCGAACAAGTGATTGATGACTTGTCAATGTTTACTAACATACCCGCAGCTATTTGCACTAAATTGAGACCTTCAACCACCTTATCTATATCCTGTCGGGTGCCATCACAAAAAATCAGAATGTCATCAACAAATAGAAGATGAGAGATATACAGTACCTGAGAAATGGATATTCCACGAAAGGAGCCATCAGTTTTTGCTTTCAGTATAAAACGACTGAGGCCTTCAGCAACAAGGAGGAACAACAGCGGAGAAAGTGGGCATCCCTGTCTAAGGCCCCTACCCGCATGGAAGAATGGACTCGCAGATCCATTGATCAAAACAGCAAAGCTCACCGTAGTGATGCAGGCCATAATCCATCGGATAAATTCATAACAGAAACCCAGGTGTGTAAGGAGCATCCGGAGATAGAGCCAACTAACTCTGTCAAATGCTTTTGAAAGATCAATCTTGATCACAGCACCCTTCTGTTTCTGCACTTTCAGAGTGTGTAATCCTTCCTGGGCCACACCGATGGCCTCATGAATTTGTCGACCTTACAAGAAGCCAAATTGTTCACAGGAGATATGCTGAGACATAATGTTCTTGAGTCTCCTCGCCATAACCTTAGCGATGATTTTATAGATACAATTGCAGAGAGAGATAGGTCTGAAATCATCAAAGTATTCGGGCTTGTTCGGTTTTGGTATCAGAGCAATAAAAGTCGAATTAAATGGACCATGTACAAACCCAGCCTTCCGCGATTCTTCCACCACAGTCAATAATTCCTCCCCGAAGAGGTCATAGAAACCTAAGAAGAATTCGATAGGCCAGCCATCTGGCCCGGGGCTTTTATCTTTCTGAAAGGAATGCATTACCTGCAACATCTCATTCGGCAACACCTCCTCCATTAGCAAGCGATTTTCTTCCTCCCCCACAAAACGTGGGAAAAGATGAGTCACACGAATAACCTCAGCAATAGAGACCCCAGGTTGTGCAGTGAATAATTCCCCAAAGTGTCTAACACCCATCTCCGCTAATCCATCAAAACTGGAGACCCGTTCCCCTTCAGCAGAAGATAGTTCCCAGATAGAGTTAGTCAATTTTCTCCCTTTTGCATATGCTTGAAAAAATTTGGTGTTCTCATCACCGCACTGTAGCCAAATCGCCCTACTTTTCATCCTCCACATCGCTTCTCTCTCACACAGTATCTCATTTCTGCGTTTCTCCCATTCCATCAGCTCACCTTTCTGCTGATCATCCATAAAGCCCATGCCCGGGCAGTGAATCAGTTTATCTATATTCAGCTCAGCAGTCTTCAGATTCTGCTCATCCCGATCCCGTTTCGCATGTGCCCAAAGGTTAGTGGCCACCTTTATGCGCTGTAGATTATGCTGAAAGTGTGCACCTGCGTTCTCTAAAGAATCAATAGGTCGATGAGCCCACAGATTCTGAACCATGTTAAGATAATCCTGCTCCTTCATCCAGCTAGGATTGAATTTGAAGGGACTAGGGGGTTTCGTACTTCTGCCTCTTAACTCCAGAAATATGGGGCAGTGATCAGATACCCCCCCCGACCCTACCCACTGCCGGACAACATCAACCCCCAGTACTAAAACATCAGCCACCAAAAACCTATCCAGTCTCTTAGCTACCCTATGGTCCCCAGCACGCTTATTACACCAAGTAGGAGTTAACTTAGTAGGTTGTATGTCAAGTAGATCCTTCCTGGCAAAAGCTTGAATGAAAAAATCTGCCAATGTATCCGGTGTAGCCCGAGGCCCCCACACTTCAGAAGACCCCAGCGAGAGATTTAAATCCCCTCCCAGAATCACATCCCTGCCATCAAAAATATTCATACTAAATAAAGAATCCCAGTAGCCAACCCTATTAGCATATGGCCCGTAGATATTGAGGACCGTGATCAATCTACCAATCTCAGCATCCCAAACTTCCAAACCGATACCAGAAGGAATACCCCATGAACAGTCACATCTACAGCTCCTCACCTTCCACCCCGAGGCCAGCCCTCCAGAACGCCCCCGGGCATCCACTCCTACGAACTTCCATCCAGGAAGCAAAGATTCTAAAGTCCGAACAACATCCACACAGTCACCCAAAGTTTCCTGCAACAGTAATATATCAGGTTGATCTAAGTCCACCAACCTCCTAAGAGACGATTTTTTAATGGGACTCGCCAACCCGCGACAGTTAAAGGACATAATTTTCATGAGAGACCCCCATCCATGGCTTTCTCTGCTCTAAGTGCCCACTCAATGGAAGATTGTGTGCCCATCACTAAGTCAACCTTTGCCCGATCCTGTGCCTTAGATAAGAGGGATTTTCGTCCCCGTCCCTTACCCCCAGTGCTAAGAGCCAAATCAGGAAGTCCCCTCCCCCCCGATCCGTCAGCAGCTATCTCCCTATTTCTAAGAGCGTAGCGGATGCTATGTCCCACCGAACAGCTGGAAAGTTTCGTGGATACCATGGATGGAGTGGATGTATAGTCCGCATCAGACATCAGCCAAGTAGCAACAGGGCTATGTATATCGGTGCCAGCGAGTGGAGGGGGCCCATGACTACCACCCCCCACATCATCAGAGACAATTAAAATAGTATCAACAGGAGAAATAGAGTGAGACATACCCTGGGAATTCGCATCAGATCCCCCTCGTAAGATGGACGTCTCCCTCAGATTGCTGGTGTAGGCCCGAGTCAAAGAGGCATCTGTAATAGTGGCCCCCACCTCCTTCGAATCTGTAGATCCAATAGTCGATGCAACGATCACTGTTGGAGGCAAAGGTTCCCCATCACCAGTATTCCCACGAACAGATGTTACCCCTGTATCAGAGTGCTCTCGACGAGCAAGTGCTGGCCCACGTCCATCAACCCTCACCTGCTGAGGAATTACCTTCAACAAGGGCTCAGCACGATCAGCATCTCCGACCCCGGCCATTGGCTTACAGCCCCGAAACGTTAAGGGACAGCTGGCTACCAAATGTCCATGAACGTGGCAGCGGTGGCACCGAAACGGCACCCCCACATAATCCAGAAGTTGGACAAAATCCCCATCCTTGGATTGAATGTTAATTTCAGCAGAGAGCCCCTGCCGAAGGTCGATATTAACCAGAATCTTAGCCACCGTATAAATTCCAGTCTCATGGTGGGAGTAATCCGAACATACATAATCACCAAGAAAATTGCCAATCTCAGCAAACCGTGTTTCGTTCCATAGATGCATGGGGAATCCAGGGAGCTTCACCCACAGCGGTTCTGCATCTATTTTCTCAGATTTAGAATCGAAAAAGGGAGTCCAGCTTTTAAGTATGATAGGGACGCCCATCATCGACCAATGTCCTCGCAAGACTTTATCAACCTCCCCCTGGTTCGGTAAAATAAAAGAGAACCATCCCTTCGTCAGCACCCGAATCTCAGGAGCAGAAGACACCAAGTCCTTCCACTTCTCAGCTGCCCAACGCTGAAGGAAACCATATCCAATTCTTCTACCCCGAACATGTCCAACCACAGCAGTGTGTGTGAAATCCTCCACCTCATCCATGGTAACATCCACCCCCAACACCAATTTATCCCGTCTCTTTCGATCTTTAACCCGCTTTGGATCTTTAACCCGCTTTGCAGACTTCGCAGGAACCCCGGATCGATGAATAGTCTCCCCGGCAGGATTAGATAAATCAGGTGGATGTCTACTCCAATCCCGAGCTACCTCAGGCCCAGAAAATTCCGCTGGCCCCCCACCATTCATGTAGAGTCCAGACAGAGCCCCAGCTCCATCTGACAACGCAGTGTCTGATCCAGCAGCAGCATGCCCACAGACAGGTATCCCAGCAGAGGTGTAAGCCGAATCCGCCATCGCCCCACCCCAGCCTTGCCTTCAGTACCTCCGGTTCACCAGTCCCAGGCTCCAAAATCAGAGAAAATCAGCATTCCCAGGCCCCAGACCAGCATCATCATCTCAGAACATTCTCAGAAAAATCAAGAATCCATAAAGATCAGCCCCCATGCCACAAAACACAGCAACTAACAACACCACGAGCTCCTCCAATGATGATTCAAACCCCAGCGTTCTTCCACCATCAATCCCCAGCAATCCAGATGGCCCTAAATACCCAGAACACTGTCCAGGTGATATCAAATTGGCCCCTGCATCAAGATTCGCAGGAAGTATAATGGCAACGTGATCCAATCCGGTAGAAGGAATAGAGTCTGCAGCTCCACCATATCCCAATACAGGAAGTCAGTGATCGCCCAACGTCTGAAGTCAGTAAAAATGGAGTTCCTGCCAACAAAGGTGTCCACAACCCATCAGAAAACCAACACATATAACTATTAACCCTTATGAATGCTAATACCTAACATATATAACTATATCACCCTTATTACCATAAATTGTTATAAACCCTATTACCAATGTCCCCTAACCATGGGAACTCTTAACCTCTATAACCCAAATCCCTAGTAACCCCAGACCCCCATATATTAACATATATAACATACATCCCTGATAAATTCTAACAAGTTCCCTTAATAGTCCTTACAGATAATCCCTAACCCTAATTATCCAATTTGTATCCTTAGTTACCTCTATATATAACCCCTATAATAATTGTCATTTCAATTACTCCTTATCCATATAATATAACCTTCAACCCCTAATCCATAGACAATAATGTATATAACCTCATACATATATAAGTATGTAATGTCACCACTAACACTTATGAATTTAGAATCCTTATGCCTCAAATGTTGTAAAGATTATAAGCCTTAACCTCTATAATTGTAACATCTAACACTTATAAAATAAAGCACAACCATTTCCCAACCTTCTAACCATTTATCATCATTAACACATATAACCCCTAACCCCTAATCAATACAAACCAACCTTAAGCACATATACCTATAACTAGCTTTAGCATTAACCCTAATACCTTAACCTCTACTACATCCTCTATAACCGATAAATTTATACCTCTTATAACCCCTTACCCCTTAAATTATATAACCTTAAAACCATTAATCCCTATAATGTCAATTAACTTTTAACCCTAAATACATCTAACACACACAATAAACAATTCATAATATAACCTGGAATATTGTAACACCTAAATCTAATTACCCAATTTGTATCCTTAATTACCTCTATGTATAACCCCTATGATAATTGTCATTCTAGTTACCCCTATAGCTTATAATCACTAAAAAAATTATACTTTGTAACTCTTGTAACCCCTAATACTTGACTCCAATAAAATTTAGTTCTAACCCCTATAATTTGCAGCAATTAGCACTTAACCCATATAACCACTAACACTAACCTACATAATTTTTAGTACTTGACACTTAACCACTAACACATATAGTACCCATAATATCCTAACCCTTATCACCTCTAACCCATCTAAACCTCATAAAATATAAACGATATAACCTGACTTATCAAAATTATCACCTAGACTCACTACTAAACATTAAATTTTAACCATTCTAACCTTAACACCTAACACCTAACTCATATAGCCCTTATCTCATAACCTGCATAATAATTAAGAGTTGAAATTTAACTCATAACGTTATAAACCCCAATCTCCTAACCTTTGTAACTCCTAACCCCTTTAACACAAAATTGTTGTAGCCTTTAAACCCTAATAATACTAATAACCTTTACCACATAACATCCCCTAATTAATTAAAGCTCTTATTATCATTACAGCCTATAGCCACTAACACCTATAACATATAATCCTTATAACACAATGCCTAATATAATTCATTCAATGCCAAATCCATAATATAGATGTACCCTTAAATTTTAATCCCTAACCACCACATCCTAGAAAATAGCCTTCAACCCCTAATGCATAGACAATAACATATATAACCACAAACCTATATAAGGTCCCTCACACGAAGTTGAGGGACCTTTTAGCTACAATCATGCATTCACAGAATGCGCTAAAGTTTAGTAAATTGAAAACGTGTGTGCGTTTCTTTGAACTACGCATGGGTGGGCTCCAAGCCTGCCATGTCAGTTAACATGTAGGATGTGATTCAATAACGTGCGCGCATTATAGTGATACATAACACGCGCGGGAAAGCTCCGAGCCTGCCATGTCAATTAACATGTAGGATATGATTCAATAATGTGCGCGGGTTATGTATCACTATAATGCGTGCGCGTTTTGGTTAATACCAGCCTAGATCCAAATCTTAAGCTCTATCAAGCGCCGAGAGGGATCAAATTTCCCAGGGTGCAAACCTCGGCTCAGGTATTGCACTCAAGGAGTTATTCAAGGAGAGATAGTAAAAAGAAATTACTATAGCCGACATAAAAAATAGAAATTACACGATCTCCCTCATATTTACTTTTAACTTTGTATTATTCTTTTTTATTTATGGCCGACATAATATTTATTACTTTTTACTTTGTATTATTCTTTTTTGTTTACTTTGTATTATTTTTTTACTTGACAAACACTCGACAAACGTTACAAGATCTCCCTCATATTTACTTTTTACTTTGTATTATTCTTTTTTGTTTATGGCCGACATAATATTTATTACTTATTACTTTGTATTATTCTTTTTTCTTTACTTTGTATTATTTTGTTACTCGACAAACACTCGAATAACAAGATCTCCCTCATACTGGGCTGTAGAGCACCTCTTGGTGCAATAACAAAAACCAACAAACAGTCCGCGGACCGCAACCACTGTTTGTTCACGGAAAACCGAAACGCTCAAGCGATCAGAGCTTCCAAAAACGTCTTGGAGAAGTGAAGGGAGGGAAAATTCGAAGAGCAAGGAGGGTGATTTCGTCTTGCAAGGAGGATTGGAAAGGTAGGCATCCAAACATTCATCCTTGCCTCATTTTATCAATAAAAATAAATTTTTTCATGTTTCCCTACATTAAAAATCCATGTAAATGAAATTCCAAAACTAAAAATTTTAAAAAATGTTATTTAACATATGGCAATTCCTCCATACTAGCAATCCCCTTAATGAATTTTGCATCCACCTAAGCAATAAGGCATTTGAATCTCAACACCAACTTTTCTTCAATATTTGTTCCACATCTATTGCAATTTGGAAAAGAAAAACCATCCACCATTTGGCTAGGAGGAACTATGGACTATAACCTAGGCTTGGTTTCTAGAATCGACTCAACCAAACCCTATGTTTTTTTCCCACACATTATTTTACCCTAAAAATGTCCAACCAATGCTCGTGAAGCCAACCTAATGGCATGATGGATTTTACATCATCCCCCAAACCCCAAGGGACTAGGTTCCCCTCCTTTGCAGACACACCGCTTACTTTGTTGCTAAGATGAACTACCACATTTTTCTTGACCTCCTTCACCAACAAGACACTCAATCGATGGTTTTGGGTCTTCATACCTAGCAACTGATAAGAGATTTACTTCATGGAACAAGTGTAGATCAAACCTCACATTCAAAATCTTGCCCCTTCTTAATGACATAGAGGACTTCACCACCAAATCTTCCTCATCATACAATAGATTCTAAGCAAGGAAAGGGCCATGAACATGAAATGAATTAGATACAAAAGAGAAATTTCTGAAGGTAGAGTATGACGAATAACATCTTCCCCAATACCTCAGCTCTAGAAAGGTGTACATAAAGTGATTTTAAGTCCCCCATTATCTCAATCCTTCATTAATAATTGAATTAGGAGCTCTCCACCATCGACCATTAATTGATTTACATGTAGTTGATCCTCACCTTCCACTTTGGTTTACATGTAGTTGTTATTATAGTATTTTGAGATGATATTTATGTTTGTAATGTATTCGTTCTTGCTCAAAGTTTGTACATTTTTCATTTTTGAGAGATGTCATTATAGCACATGTATATGTTTATAATGATTTGTTTTATTTTTATTTTTTGATTGCAGTGACGACCATGGATGCACATTTAGACATCCAAAGAGAAATTGAGAAGCTCAGAGAAATTCAAGCCTCAATAACTATTATTGATGATAGGCACCGTATGCTTGCATCCAATTTGGATGCAATGAGAGAGACCTTTAGTATGTCTAATGGTGCATTGCAAGATATTGCTACATACATAGAGAGAAAGAGGCAAGAATACGCTGATGGAATTAGCTACAAAGAAGTTAAGAAGTTGAAGATAACAAAACAACATATGTTTGCCCTTTTTATGTTGATGTATATGTAAATTCGGAATGTATTTCACCCATGTATTTCATCTATGTATATTGTACTCCTATAGAGATGTTATTATTCCTCTATACGGAAGTGTCGTCATTTGTATTTACAAGTGTCACAAGTGTCGTAACTTGCCGATGGGTTATTAGACCACCATGTGTGGGGTCGACCCTGATTAAGTTAACCTTGGGTTATTAGGCTAAGCTAGACAAGTCGGCCCCACTGGTTTATCGGGCAGGACGGGACAAGTATAAATAGAGATTGGGAGATCTCTATTTCATTCATTCACTTACTCACTTATCTATCACTTGGAAAGTGGCGCACATGTGAAGAGGAGGATCAGTTGCTAGGAGAAGACTATCTCTTGTACTTTGGTTGTATCATTGCTCTTTCTATCTCTGAGGAAGTTGTGGGGTTTTTCACCTTTATGGTTTTCTCCAGTGAAACTCTGTGTCTCTATTGTCTCATGTGATTGCTTGGTGTGATTGATATGTATTGTTATACTTGATATGCTGTACATGTTATTCTCTCAATAAAGATCCTAGAGTATATTGAATTAATGCTAAAAAATTAACATGGTATCAGAGCTAACCTGAGAACAAGACATTGTGCAGTGGCAAAAACTAGGGTTTCTTGTTTATTGGGTTTCTCTCCATAGATTTTGGAAAAGCAGTAAGGTAGATTGACTCTACTCATCAAGGAGAATCTTTCTGTCTAATTAGAATTCAATTCTGGGCACTTTCATTTTTGGCCCTAAACATTAGGGTTTCCACAAAAATAGGAATTTCTGAATTCTGAGGACATAGCTAGAATCTCCTTGGCAAAATCGAAGTTTAGAGCTTTGGATCGAGATTTTTGGTTGGGTGAAGCTCCGGGAAACTCAAACCCTAATTCAGGGTCCTCCCTAGTGAATCCAGGAAGACTAAAAGGCATTTATGAAGGGTGAAACTTTGCAGATCTCAAAATCTGAATATACCAGGCTGATCAGCTCATCAAGGCACATCTTTCTATCCTTTCAGAAAGTTGAAATTCACATTTTAAATTTTTAGGGTTTCTCTGACAAACCCTAATCCGGGACCAGATCCAGTTTTCAGCAAATCAAGTGGTAAGACCTAAATCTTTTCTATTTCCATTTGAAGTACTCTTTAAGATGTCTCACCACACCAAGCTTGAGGATAAGCTTGAAGGGTCTGATAAATTCCGAGCATGGAAGTATAGGATTGGGTTAATCTTGGAAGAAAATGAGTTGGACACTTACATAAGTGAAGAAGTCCCTGTCCCAGAGGGAGAAGAGGCTAAGGATCTTCACGAAAAGAACTTGGTCAAGGCAAAGAGGATTATTGCTAATTATATCAAGGATCATCTCATCCCACATGTGTCATATCTAAAGACACCCAAGGAGATGTTTGATTCCCTTACCAAGCTATTTGAAGGGAAGAACATAAATCGGAAGATGAATCTGCAGAACCAATTGAAAGGGGTAAAGCTTCATAATGGAGAGACCATTCAATCTTATTTTTCTAAGGTCTCTCAAATCAAGGAACAACTTGAAGCTGTGGATGACGTAATGGACAATGGTGAAGTTGTCATGACCACATTGAATGGCCTACCTAGGTCATGGGACTCCTTCATCCAAGGAATCTGTGCAAGGAGGAAGCTGATATCATTCAGTAGACTATGGGAGGAATGCTCACAAGAAGAAGCAAGGCTTGTGGCCCGAGAAGAAAAGATGGGGAATGAAGATCAAGCTCTCACAACACACACCAAGGGAAGCAAGTTTAAGAGGGAGAGATCTCATAACAAGAATCATTCTCACTCTCATCACAAGAAGAAAGATCTATCTCATGTTCGATGTTTTGATTGCAATGAAGTAGGACACTTTGCTTCAAATTGTTCCAAGAAGAAGAAAGATAACAACAACAAATTCAACACGAAGAAAAGGTACAACAAGAAGAGGTTTCATGCTCATGCTGTTGAGGATGATGAACCTCCCAAGAAGAAGGCTAGGGTAGAAAGTGATACTTCATCAAGTGAAGATGAATATGTTCTAATCTCTGCTCTCACATGTACTATCTCTCATGGATGTAATGATTGGCTTATTGATAGTGGGGCTTCCAAACACATGACTGGGTTTAAAGAATATTTTTCAAATCTATCTGAACATGAGTCACCCCATAAGGTGAAACTTGGGGATGACTATCAATACCCTATTAAGGGAAGTGGTGAAGCCTCCTACAACCTAGACTCTGGGAAGTCCTTGAAGATGAAAGATGTTCTATATGTACCTGGGCTCAAGAAGAACCTACTCTCCATATTTGCATTAGTTGCAAAATGTATGAGGGTTGCATTTGTAGATGGCCAAGTCCTAATGTGGCCAAAGGGTAAAACTATAGATGATGCAGTAGTGATTGGAGAGCAAGAGGGAGGATTGTACAAATTGAAGGGACAACCTAAATATGCCATGGTACATGAATCCATGGAGCCAAGTGAACTTTAGCATAGAAGGCTTGCACATGTGCACTATAGAGCACTACCAATTGCAAGCAAAGCTGTGGAAGGTCTTCCTGAAATCAAGACAAAGCATGAAGGTGTTTGCAAAGGATGTGCAAAAGGAAAGAACATTAAGAAGGCATTTCCAAGCAGTGAAAGCAAAGCTAAAGGAATCTTGGAAATTATCCACTCCGATGTATGCGGTCCGATGTCATTCAATTCTCTGAGTGGGTATGTATACTATGTTTCTTTCATTGATGATTTCTCTAGGAAGACTTGGGTTTACTTCTTAAAGAACAAAGATGAAGTGTTTGATAAGTTCAAGGAATTCAAAGCCTTGATGGAAAATCAAACTGACAAGAAGATCAAGACCTTCAGATCCGACAATGGTGGAGAATTCACTTTAGGTGATTTCAAGAAGATATGCAGTGATTCAGGGATTAAGAGGGAGTTGACTACTCCCTACAATCCACAACAGAATGGAGTTGCAGAAAGGAAGAACAGAACAATCATGGAAGCAACACGGGCAATGCTGTATGACCAGGATCTACCTATGCATCTTTGGGCAGAAGCAATTAGGACAACTGTATATGTGCAGAACATAACACCTCACAAGATATTAGACAACAAGACACCAGAAGAAGGATCTAGCTTTGTCCTGTTTTCCTTTGGTTGTCCAGTATATACACATGTTCCAAAGGAAAAGAGGACAAAGCTAGATCCTTCAGGAAAGAAGGGTATATTTGTGGGGCACAGTGAAAGCTCGAAAGCTTACAGAATATACTTTCTAGGGTTCAAGAAGATTGATGTCAGCAGGGATGTAACATTTGATGAGGACTCAGCTTACATAAAATCAAAGAAGACACCTGTTGAAGATCATGAAGAACCAAAGGAAACCAGATTTCAAGACACCACCATGAATGAAGCAATTCCAGAAGCAGATCGTGAAGTTGAAGATCCACAAATACCTGTAGATCCACCTCGTGAGGAGAACTCTCACAAAAGGAAACCTGCATGGGCTAGAGGGCTCATTCAAGATGTAGAAAGGTATGACATTCTAGAAGAAGAACACAGAGAAAGGAAGAGAACTAGATCTCATACCAGTTATGTTGCCTTACTCTGTGACATTATGAACAAAGAACCTTCCAGTTATGAAGAAGCAACGGAAAAGAAAGAATGGAAGGATGCCATGGTCGAGGAATACCAGTCGATCATGAAGAATGATGTTTGGGATGTAGTCCCAAGACCTGAAGGGAATTCAGTTGTGACTTCCAATTGGATCTACAAGATCAAGCATGCTGTAGATGGTAGCATAGAGAAATACAAAGCGAGATTTGTAGCTCGTGGCTTCTCCTAAAAAGAGGGGATAGACTATGAAGAGACTTTTGCTCCTGTAGCTAGGTACACTTCCATCAGATCAGTACTTTCCCTGGCTGCAGTGATGAAATGGAAGATACACCAGATGGATGTCAAGACAACTTTCTTGAATGGTGTAGTCGAAGAGGAAGTGTATGTGGAGCAACCACTTGGCTTTGAGACACATGACAGGGAGTCATATGTGTGCAGACTGAAGAAAGCCTTGTATGGCTTGAAGCAAGCTCCTAGGACTTGGTATGGTAGGATAGACAGCTTTCTATCCAGTTTGGTCTTTACCAAGAGTAAAGCAGATTCCAACCTTTACTACAAGGTTGAGGAAGGCAATCCCGTGATACTACTTTTATATGTGGATGACCTGTTTGTAACAGGTGAGGATGGGTTGATTGCTGATACCAAGAGGAAGCTTGCTGCCGATTTCGAGATGAAGGAATTGGGGATGATGCACTATTTTTTGGGGATGGAGGTGTGGCAGAGTGCAGATGGGATCTTTCTTGGACAAGGGAAGTATGCAGTAGAGATCCTGAAGAGTTTCGGGATGATGGATTGCAAGGCCATGGCCACACCTATGGCATCAAACCTGAAGCTTTTGTGTGATGCTTCATCTGATCCGATTGACGTCACTGAGTATCATAAGATGATTGGGTCCTTGATGTACCCGACGAACACGAGACCAGATATTTGCTTTGCAGTGAACACATTGAGCCAGTTCCTGACGGATCCCAGAGGTGTTCACCTGGTTGTTGTAAAGCATATTTTGAGGTACCTGAAGGGTACAGTTGATTATGGGCTCAAGTATGTTGTGAATCAAAATTTTAACCCGCAGGGTTATGTTGATTCGGACTGGGTAGGCAGTGCTGCAGATAGGAAGAGCACATATGGGTGTTGCTTCAATATGGAATTAGGTGTGATCTCTTGGTTTAGCAGGAAGCAATCCTGTGTAGCACTGAGTATAGCCGAAGCAGAGTATGTTGCAGCTTGTTAGGCTAGTTGTGAGGAAGTATGGCTCTGGAAGCTACTATTTGAGTTATTTGATCTCCCGCTGGAGGCTACTGGTATCTTTTGTGACAACCAGAGTTGTGTGAAGCTATCTGAGAACCCGATGTTCCATGATAGGTCGAAGCACATTGAGATAAAATATCACTATATCAGGGATATGGTGCAGAAAGGAGCAGTGAAGCTCCTGTATGTTGCGATGGATGAGCAGATTGCAGATGTGATGACGAAGCCACTAGCGAGAGTGAAGTTCAAGTACTTCAGAGAGAGGCTTGGTGTTCTTTAGATTGACGACACTTCGAGGAAGAAGTGATGGACACATTTGAAGGAGCCATTCCAAGCATGGTGAGAGGAGGATCCTTCCCATGGGTGTGGATGTAAGCGCTGGATGATGAGCATCAGGATGATGCTCCAGTTACTGCTCTGTATATGCATCAGTTGGATGCTTTGATCATTTTGACCATGTATTTGTATATGCATCATGTTGGATGCATATATTTGTATATGCATCATGTTGGATGCTTGATATGATCAGGTGGATCATGTATTTATGTACCAGGTGGATACATTGTATGATCAGGTGGATCATGTATTTTTTGTATATGTATCAGGTGGATACATTATCAGGTAGATCATGTATGATGATATGTATCAGGTAGATACTTTGTATGCATTAGATGGATATATTGTTTGATCAGGATGATCAAAGATGACGAGCTTCAGGATGTTGCTCCAGATGATACACATCAGGTTGATGCTATAATGATGATCAAGTTGATCATGTGATGATGTACATTAGGTTGATGTATGGTGAGTATCGAGTTGATATTCTATGGCCGTGGACAGGTTGTGCAGGTAGCATAGAATAGGTCCTTTAAAATCCGGACAAGTAGAGCGATGTGCTCGTAATATCTTGGGATGCTCTATCGAGATCCAGACAGGTAGAGTAGTGTGCTCGTAATATCCTCGGATGCTCCATCGAGATCTAGACAGGTAGAGCGGTGTGCTCGTAACATCTTGGGATGCTCTGAGTAGGTTTTTCTACGGTTTCACATAGAAAAGATCCTTTAAAATCCGGATAGGTAGAGCAGTGTGCTCGTAACATCCTGGGATGCTCTCTCAAGATCCAGACAGGTAGATCATTGTGCTCGTAACATCTTAGGATGCTCTGAGTAGGTTTTGCGAAAGTTCACATAGAAAAGATCCTTTAAAATCCGGACAGGTAGAGCAGTGTGCTCGTAACAGCCTGGGATGCTCTATCGAGATCCAGACAGGTGGAGTGGTGTGCTCAGAACATCCTGGGATGCTCTAAGTAGGTTTTGTGAAGGTCAACATGTAAAATATCCTGGGAGATCCGATAGGTTGAGCAGTAAGCTCGTAATCAGTCCTGGGATGCTCTTTCGAGGTTTTGTTGATGCATGTAATAAGTCCCGAGGATTCCACAGTATGGCCAGTGATGATGAAGACCTACAAGTGGTGGGCCTACATCCAGTGTGAAAAAGGAATGGCTCTGTAGAAATTCCTATGATGAGTAGATTCAGATATTGATTGAGATAGCAGCAGCGATGATGATGTCGATGATTCAAGGACGATGATTCGCTGATGATGATCTAGAGAAGAAGACTTGTGCTAGCAGATCTGTGTCGAGAAATACCTTCCTAGTTAAGAGGGAGTGTTGATGTATATGTAACTTCGAAATGTATTTGACCCATGTATTTCATCTATGTATATTGTACTCCTATAGAGATGTTATTATTCCTCTATACGGAAGTGTCATCATTTGTATTGACAAGTGTCACAAGTGTCGTAGCTTGCCGATGGGTTATTAGACCACCATGTGTGGGGTCGGCCCTGGTTAAGTTAACCATGGGCTATTAGGCTAAGCTAGACAAGTCGGCCCCACTGGTTTATTGGGTAGGACAGGACAAGTATAAATAGAGATCGGGAGATCTCTATTTCATTCATTCACTTACTCACTTATCTATCACTCAGAAAGTGGCGCACATGTGAGGAGGAGGATCAGCTGCTAGGAGAAGACTATCTCTTGTACTTTGGTTGTATCATTTCTCTTTCTATCCATGAGGAAGTTGTGGGGTTTTTCACCTTTATGGTTTTCCCAGTGAAACTCTGTGTGTCTATTGTCTCATGTGATTGCTTGGTGTGATTGATATGCATTGTTATACTTGATATGCTGTACATGTTATTCTCTCAGTAAAGATCCTAGAGTATATTGAATTAATGCTCAAAAATTAACATTTTAGATATCCACGGACGGGTGAAATCTTGAATGGAAACAAAATGCATATTTCTATCGAGTGGTGTACATAGAAACCATTCATAGATAATTGTATGGACCGATGGTACATGGTGTTTGATGTACCACCACATAACAACAGGGAAATGCCTCTATATTTTCTGAGAAAGATGTACATAGAATTTGTTTTGGGGAAGCATGCTAATTATTTTGATATCTTGGAGTACTAGGGTGTTGGGATGGGGATGCCTCAAAAACATCCCAATGCGAGGCACATAGATCCCAATCGTCCAGTAGCTCCACCTTGTAGGAAGCTACCCAGGCCAGATGTGCCGCTTGCACATCAGTTGGTCCCAGAGATGCAAGAGTCATTCCTACTATTGGCACAGGCGGTTGTTCGCCATAGCACGTATCTTCAAGGTACGTACCAGGAAGGGCCATCATATCCACCATCTATGGGTGGAGTAGAGCCACCACCTCTTAGTGAGGTAGATCCACCACCTCTCGGTGGGGTAGAGCCACAACCTTCCAGTGGTCAAGGAGCATCTAGTAGTGGCACTAGACTTGCACATCATGAGCACAACTGAGAGCCCCACCCATGCACATTATGCGGCCATCCTTGCTTTGGTCCTTTCCAAACAGATGATACCTTTACTGTGTATTTTACATAGGTAAGTAAATGGTTAACAATTTAGTGTCATTTGTAAATTATTTTTCCTTACTATACACATATATAGATTGCTAATATTTTTAATGATTTTACAAGAAGGGCATGAGGGGGAAGAATTTTCCACTGATGATGCAGAGGATAGTCCATAAGCTCATGCACCAGCACCGTCCGATGTACAATATGTTGTCATACCTTCAACGACAACAACTCACACTGAGGTAACTATTTCAACATGACATTATTTTAATACATGAGTAAATGGTTAACAATTTAGTGTCATTTGTAAATTATTTTTCCTTACTATACACATATACAAATTGCTAATATTTTTAATGATTTTAAAACTTGTAGTTTCTACAAGAAGGGCATGAGGGGCAAGAGGCTCATGCAATAGAATTTTCTGATGTACAATATGTTGTCATACCTTTAGCGACAACAACTCACATTGAGGTAACTATTTTAACATGACACTATTTTAATACATGTTAGTTTGTTATCACATGTTACTTAATTAATGCTACACGATCTAATATTTACAATTTTCTAAATTGCAGGTTGTAGATCCCCCTCAGAGGGAAATGATTTCATCTAGTGAGTTCCCCCATAGTGGGAATACAAGCGATAGCGTTCCCATAAGGACACAATGGGTGGCATAACGTTTCTTAGAATTGATTGAAGTATATAGTACATCGGTATGTATTTCATCATTTTCAGTTTGTTAATACATGCTATTTCATTGACCAATGCATTTCTAACTATGTTAGTAATTGGTGATTGTAGCCACCAACTTCTATACTTAGGAGACAGTCAGCAATTGCCGCTCCTCGTAGTCCAAATGTGAAAAAGGGACAAGTGTATATGAGAGGCTCCACTCCTATAAAGGGTGTGGATGTCCTCTATAGCAGATACACGAGAGATCCATCTACCCCTCACCTAACAAGGGTCATTGATGTTGCAGTTAGTGTCGCATCTGTAATAGCCACAAGTCATACAGAGGTAACTATTTCAACAATTACAATGCATAGTATTTAACCATGTTACTATATTGTTTATTCATGCATGTCTTACTATTTCCCCATTTGGTGATTGCATCCATTAGCAGCAGCAGTGCTCGGCCCCTCTTCTCAATCCATGGTTTTGACCAGGTCTCCTCTTGTGGTGAGATGTTCATTAATGACCAAGTCTTTTTATTCAATTTACCCAAACATGTTGATCAATGTTGAATTGTTGAATTAATTGAGATATGATCTTTTATTTGCATAGCAAAACTATAGAGAGGCCTTCAATGAGCACACTGCAGACATCTATACCCCGACTGGATTTGGTGAGTGTTTGTCATAAATAATTTGGCCATAAGTTAATTTTTTAATTTTGTTAATGGTAGGGTATTAGTGCAGTTATTTGATAAAAATAATGATCTTTTTTTTGCAGACTCCTGAGATGCAGAGTAATCCTAGGGAGATGGTTGATAGAGGAATGTTGAGGAAAAATAAGCGAAAGATTGATTTTTGATGTTGCATAGTCATGTATATGTAAACATTGTTGTACTTAGGGATACATGTACATTGACAGGCCATTTAAGGGCTGACTAATTTGCCATATTTTGTATTGCAAACATTCAGCTATCAATGCATGATACAATGTATTCCATATTTTCTCTTGAATTTCCACTTGTGCTTGTGATGATTTATCTCTTCCACAAATTGATAAATTATGCTATTGAAATTTATATAATTACATTTTAAGCAATATTTATTCTCTTACATTTATTGCATTGATCAAGTAACATCTCACCATTGTGTTATGAAAACATTATCTTAATGGAAAAAACTAATAATATCTTTCAACAGTTCAATGAACTTAGTACATGCATGCTAATTTGATATCTAATTTAAAATTGTGGTTTTTGTCAACTCCAAGGGTTCATACCCATTGATCAAGATTATGGTTGTAAGGAAAATATGTTGCAAGGAAAAAACAAAAGTTAACAAAATAAGTCAAAATATGTTTGAATAACCTCTGTCATGTAAAACATGCTACGCATGTCATCAATGTAATCCTATGACATTTTCACAAACTAAGAGGAAGTCTAATAGATGCTACACATTTCATCAATGCTACCGTATTTCATCAAACGATACGCACATGAGCATCTATGAAGTTCGGTTGAATTGTGCCTAATCTAGCATGCTAAAAAAAATGGCAAAGTATCAAGTACAATGGCAAGGAATGCATAACTAAAGTGTAATAAAATTCATTGGGCCTTCATGTACATATGGTCAAATATATGTAACAAATATACCCTAGTTTGTAAGACCCTAGTTTGTTTCAATATGCTAACCAATAGTTGGTCATGAATTCACTCATAAAATCGTTGAAGATATAAACTCTATCCTTACTAAACCCTAGTATGTAAGACCCTGGTTTGTGCTTTACCTCTTTCATATGTCCATTTTCCACTTTTCATAATGCAAAAGTACTCATACAGAATCCATGGAAAATGAAATACCTAACAAGTTTAATGATATTCCTTGATAATGTTGTTTTGATGAAGGAAAATAAGATGTTCATGGTCCTATGCTTGTAAAAGGGATGGATTATCCTCATATGAAAATGTATTTAAAATTGAATTTACTTGATTGATACAAATGATGATGTAATGGTTGTTCATTTGTGATTTGAAAAGTATTCCCCCATAACTTGATGGAAAAGGTTCATGGTGACTTTGATCTAATAAAGCTAGCAAGGATCATAGGGATATCATCGATGAAACATCGCCTCCATTTTTTATTTGGAACTTTGAATTCTTAAAAATGACATTAATTACTCAAAATGCAAATATAGTGGAATACTAAGGAGTTGTTAAATGACGTGGAACACTAAAGACATAGAAATCTACCAAGGGTGCAGTGTGGTAGGTTTGATTTCCACTCTTTGAGTGTCTAGTTCTAGAATCAAAATCAAAATTTTTCAAAGTTGACCCCCATGTGCAAAACTGCACAGTCCCTTACTGAGCAAAACCCTAGTTTCCAGAATGGACCTAAAACATGACACCTGGGCCATGGGACCGGAGGAGAGGGGCACCCCTAGCACTATCTCGATGTCCTGAATCCAATAGAGTCGACGGTTTGTCGATCCGAGCCACGGTCGTCATTCTATGGCTCGTTCCAGCTCGCATCCCAAAGGCCTTCAGGGACACCAGTTGGATACCTACCGGGGGCATAACATTCCAACCTTGCAACAAAACCGGGTTCTGGGAATTCCTGCAAGTGTGTTTAGGAAGGTTCCAACTGGGAATGCTATCCAAAAGTCCCTGGTCGATGATCTTGCAAAGTTGACCCCCACGTGCAAAAATTGCACACTCCCTTACTGAGCAAAACCCTAGTTTACAAAATGGACCTAAAAGATGAAACCAGAGCCATGGGACCAGAGGAGTGGTGCACCCCTAGCACTATCTCGATGTCTTGAATCCAATGGATTTGATGGTTTGTCAATCCGAGCCACGGTCGTCATTCTATGGTTCGTTCCAACTCACATCCCAAAGGCCTTTAGGGACACCAGTTGGATACCTACTGGGGGCATAGAATTCCAACCGTGCAACAAAATTGGGTTCTGGGATGTCCTAAAAGTTTGTCTAGGAAGTTTCCAGCCGGGAACTCTAGCCATAATTCCTCGGCCAATGATTTTGCAAAGTCGACCCCCATGTGCAAAAATTGCACACTCCCTTACTAAGCAAAACCCTAGTTTCCAAAATGGACCTAAAATATGACACTTGGGCCATGCGACTGGAGGATAGGGGCACCCCTAGCAATATATCGATGTCCTGAATCCAACGGATTTAAAGGTTTGTCGATCTGAGCCACGACCGTCATTCTATGGCTCGTAACAGCTCTCATCCCAAAGGCCTTTAGGGACACTTGTTGGATACCTATCGGGGGCATAGAATTCCAACTGTGAAAAAAATGGGTTCCGGGAAGTCTTGCAAGTGTGTCTAGGAAGTTTACAGCTGGGAACGCTAGCCATAAGTCCTCGGTCGATGATTTTGCAAAGTTGACCCCCATGTGCAAAAATTGCACACTCCCTTACCAAGCAAAACCCTATTTTCCAAAATGGACCTAAAAGATGACACCTGGGCCATAGGACTGGAGGAGAGGGGCACCCCTAGCACTATCCCCATGTCCTAAATCCAACAAATTCAACGATTTTTTGATCCGAGCCATGGTCGTCATTCTATGGCTCATTCCAACTCGCATCCCAAAGGCCTTCAGGGACACCAGTTGGATACCTACCAGGGGCATAGAATTCCAACCGTGCAACAAAATTGGGTCTGGGAAGTTCTGCAAGTGTGTCTAGGAAGTTTCCAACTGGAAATTCTATCATAAGTCCCCGGTCGATGATTTTGCAAAGTTGACCCCCATGAGCAAAAATTGCACACTCCCTTACTTAGAAAAAACCTAGTTTCCAAAATGGACCTAAAAGATGACACCTGGGCCATGGGACCGGAGGAGAGGGGCACCCCTAGCAATATCCCGATGTCCTGAATCCAACAGAGTTGACGGTTTTTCGATCTGAGCCACGGTTTTCATTCCATGGCTTGTTCCAGCTCTCATCCCAAAGGCCTTCACAAACACCTATTGGATACCTATCGGGGGCATAGAATTCCAACCGTGCAACAAAAATGGGTTTCGGGAAGTCCTGCAAGTGTGTCTAGGAAGTTTCCATCTTGAAACGCTAGCCATAAGTCTTTGGTCAATGATTTTTCAAAGTTGACCCCCATGTGCAAAAATTGCACACTCCCTTACTGAGCAAAACCCTAGTTTCCAAAATGGACCTAAAAGTTGACACCTGGGCCATGGGATCGGAGGAGAGGGGCACCCCTAGCACTATCCAGATGTCCTGAATCCAATGGATTTGACGGTTTGTCGATCTAAGAAAAGACTACCATTCTATGGCCTGTTAAAACTCACACCCCAAAGGCTTTCAGGGACACCTACAGATTGCTATACAAGAGAAAATCCAACAAAATAATAATGAGCACGGGGATAGTGATAATGAGCATGGAGAAGGTGATGGTGATAGTGAGCATGAAAATGGGCATGAGGATGTGGAAATTATGGTTTACTTAGATGGGAGAAGAAAACAAAGAAAACAAATCCATGACGAAATTTGTGCAATTTATCAAGTTGTACCAAGTCTACGCAATTTATCAATCTATCAAGCTATTAATGTCTAGCTAGGATTTCTAGGCCCATTTAAACTCCAGAGAAAATGTGTTCGACCTCTATGATTGAATGGGGAGGATGGCCCTACTGGAATAGATGTATTGCAACTAATGACATGTCCTTTCAATGCACAATTTTCATTTCATGCCTCCAATTTCATTTAGGTCAAGTGTCTCAAGGAGAGATGGAAAATTCATCCTTGAGCATAATAACCAAACCAAGCAACAAAATTGAATGTTGTAATTTTTGGAAAGTGTGTTAGGAGAGACCAACATGAGCACATTGTCCATAAACTATCATGATTTTTTTTTATGAATTTGACCTTTTAATGCAAAATCTTCTTTGCCTTTTAATGAGAAAAACCCTAGTTGGATATGGGTTCCCATAAGATGTTTTTTACTCCACATATGGGTACTCATGCCTTGGCCATGATCATGGGAGGGAAACAATAGACTTAGGTCCTTGACCATGCTCAGGGGAGGGAACCAAGAACCTTAGGCTCTAAAGATAAATTATTAGGCTCAACCTTCATGAATGTGTCATTGGACCTCCACATAGGACAATGAATGCATTGTGGGGCCTTAGCCATCATCAAGTGACAAAACAAGTGATTTATGATCATATTAAATTTTCCAAATCTTAAGGGAATTGGAAAAGTCCTTTAACTAGGAAATGAGAACTTTGTAGGGTGTATTTAACATCTAACTAGGACACAAGTTCCATTAGTAGGTTTTGTGCACTATAAATAAGTGTTGAGGAATAAACATGGTTGGGGGGGAAATGGATTTAATTCCAAACTTAACATTCTTGAGCTCAAACACCATGACAAAATCCCTCTCATAGGAGTATTTGGAATTGAAGTTGAATATGGACACCATGATCAAGTCTTGGGCATCTTGGGTAAGTCTCAAGTCCTTAACTCTACTTGGGGGAGGGAAACAAGAGAATTAAGTATTAAACCTTCCTTCTAGGTTTCTAAATTAGATATCTAACGGTTAAATTTGTGTGGATGATGGATGAGAATCTTATGGTGAAAAATGGGATGGTGATGGTGACAACATGGGTAGGAAGAGCACGGTGGTGATGTTCATGGTGGCATGGTGATGGTGACAATGACCATGGGGATAGTGATAATGAGCATGGAGATGGTGATGGTGCTAGTGAGCATGAAAATGGGCATGAGGATACCGATATTATGGTTTACTTAGATGGGAGAAAAAAACAAAGAAAATAAATCCATGACGAAACTTGTGAAATTTATAAAGTTGTACCAAGTCTATGCAATTTATCAATCTATCAAGCTATCAATGTCTGGTTGCAATAGTAAAATTATTAATGTCAATACTCAATGAGACCACGAAACAAAAGCATAGCATACATGTACACCACATACCTATAACATAGTACACAATAAAACATGCAAACCACATACTAGATTACCTAGATATGGTCATCCGACGAGACCATCGGGATGACCTCGAATACCAAGGGTTTCCTTTAACCTCTCGTTCTCGGAGTAAGGAAATAAGTATCGTGCCTTTGACGAGTTCTTCCTTGGCATTGTTTGCAGCTGGAGGTTTGTGCTAATAACTAAGTTTGTATAATGGTATACAATCTCACTTGGTCTATAATATTCATATGTATACCCTTTTCTATTTGTTGAGTGGGAAAATTGGTTAAAATATTCTCCTTTTATAACCATCAACCCAATCAGAAAATCATTGGCCTCAGAGTCCCGTAATGGGACATTTAGGGCTTGCTTCCCCTCTAAGCAACATGCTAGCCAATATTTAGTGCGCCATGCATTGCGTCTTGGGGGCAACCACTGCGTATATGTGCCCTGGAGAAAATATAGTGCCAACATTTCAGTCAACTAATTAGAAACAACTGGTTGTCAAAAATATCAACAATATACACAACTAGTTGTCAAAAATAAAAAAAGATATAAAAATATTAATCGAACCTGGTTGTACGAGATGTGATATGTGGTCATAGTCTGGTGAAATACTTGATTGGTCCTCCTCCAACTGAGATAATTCTGTAGCTATCCGTTGACCAATGGGGAGTGATACATGGTCCCAGCTATCAACCCAATCCATGGATTCACATTCGTCCCATTCACCACTACTACATGGAGAACAAAAACATGAGAGTTTCCTTGTCCACATTTCAAGTATAGTATTGTCCGACGTTCTAACTGAATGAAATGCACGAGTTCCTTGGATGGTCTTGCACTGATATAACTGTGATCGATCTACATCCACCACCTCCCAAAAATATCTATGTACATGTGTTTTCCTGGTTGAGTGATCTTCCTTCCTTCTTGCTCCCTTCCCCATGACTGAAGCACACCATTCAACAATGCTTTTTGCATCTTGGATGAGTGATACATTTTTGAACTTAATTTCTCGCATGCGTAATTCAGTCTTGATGCATGCACCTGCTCCATCATGTTCACCTTTTCCATGTCCGTTCTCAAAATAGTTCCAAATATGTGGCACCTTGTGCCTTTTGTGGAGCATACACAACCATTGGAAGACACAGGCATTTTTGAATTTCCCTGCACAACCGTCAGACCAAATCCAATGTTGTTCCATCTGTATATTGTTATCCTTCAAGTGATCACATAGAACATTTGAAAGCTGTGTTGTACAAAAGCCAAGTTGTGACACCTGTCATCACTTATGTAGAAGTGATACTCCTTCAATATAACCATGCTGTCTTCAGTACTATCTGCCCCATGTCTATAGGTGATATGGACCATTATGCTGACCTGGTCTGAGTGATAGTATTGAATCCGAATCTCATTTTGCGGTTGAAGAATGTAGTTTTCCGCAAAATCGACCATTGACAGGATAGTCCCAATGGGAAATGTATCCCTGCACGTTCTAAACTGCTCATATTTCCAACGAGCCACATGTACATGATTTACATATTGTTGTGTATTTTCAAAGAATTCCTCCATGAAGTTGCAAACCCATACCTGGTAGATCAACAATAAAGACATATATCAATAGATTGTCACATTTGAAATTGCAGTCTGAAGAAAAAATAGTATTCAATAACTCATTACCAACCTGAGAAGTGACCAATTGTATTTTTTTCTTTCATTCCCTCCATCAATATCATACATGACATATTTGAATGACTGTAAGTTCACCTCCTTCCTCCCAAGTTCATGCTCATCGGTCACATGTATGCATTTTTTCAATAATGCCAATCCACCACACCCTGGGCATGTCCCATCTATGCAAGTTTTTTGATAAAATGTGCAATCGTTTGGTCTGCTACACAAAATGCTATGAATAAAGTCTCTAGATAAAATTGGTGGTAATGTAGCTCATCATTCCTGCACAAGAGTGTTATGCAATACATGAAAAATATATGTATATGTGTCATAATAGTAACCATACTCAATGTGGTATTGACAACAACATGTGTTGCAAATTGTGTTTATTTTAACATACCATGGTTTGCATTTTTCAAAGGATCTTTGGCCCAAGTTAAGTTCATTATGTTCATTCCTAAATCTCTCATATAATTTTGTTTGTGTCATATCAAGAAAATGTTTAGTGTGTGGTTCACGATCCTTTGAACCCCTTCTCAATCTCAATAACATCTTTTTGGTTGGAAGAAGGTTTAGTGTTGTCATCCCAAAAATCTTGCACTAATCCCTTTACCGCATCAATGAGCTTCATATCAGAGCATGGCAACCTACCAACGAAGGCCCAAACATCTGTTTGAACGGTTTCATTAAGTTGTTCTCTTCTAACACAATACCTACGAAGCGTCTTCACATTCAAATTAATAATTTTGGAGGTAGGTTTAAGAAAATGAAGTCCCCTAGTGTTTTTGTTCACGATTGATTGTGAAAACACATGGCGAGCCGCATTGCGATCCTTTGAGCGAGATTTCTTTCCAATTGTACTAAATGCATCTACTAAACTTTTAACAATATGGGAACTTGGTTCTAACTTTTTGGTCATCTTTATCCTTAATCTTCTAACAACAACCACAGACCTCGATTTTAACAATGATAAAAATAATTTGCACTTGTCCCCATCACATTTAGAATAAATTTTTTTATCAAGTATTTGTCAAGTTTGATAAGCAATAACACATTTAGACATCATACCTTCAAGTGAACTAATGAGAGTTTCATCAACCTATATATGTTTCGGAGTTCTTCAGTGTGTAGTTGCTAATGGAGGTAAGGGTGTTGGAACTGAAGCATGTACAACATCACCAGGACACTCCAGTGTTTCAATAGGAGCCTCTTGTATTTCATTCTCTTTATGGTAGTTGGATGTGGAAATTGGACTTTCTCTTGGACGGTCTCCATAACATTTGATTCTTTCATTGTAAATTCTTCATTCAATGCCTCCCTAACTTCGTCGCTTGTAAAACCACAACCCAACAAGTCATTCACTACCATAGTCTGAGGTTGACTTGATGTGGGAATTGAAACATCCCCCGATGAGAAACTACGTTTTACTTCTTGACTAGTGCCATGGGGTGCTTGTTCATCAAATGTTGTTGAAATTGAGGGCCCCTCTAGTGATTTTTTCCGTTTTTCTTGAGGTGGATGGGTAGGAACGATCGTGGCAGGCATCTACGGTTGGAATTGGATGAGTTTCCATGGAATGCCTTCGATTCCAAATGTCCAATATTTTCTTTTCTCTAACTTCTTCCATGGTTTCTTGAGGCTTCTCTTTCCTTGCCATTTTCCTTTTTCGATTGCATGAATTCCCCATGACCACAATGAGCAATACTAAGAAAATATATTCTAGAGGTGTGCTCAACTATTCAAGTATCCAAATTATTTCTCAATTGTGAATATAGATTCTTCAAGTTTGCTCAATTGTGAATATAGATACTTCCTCAATTGTGAATATAGATTCCTCAAGCTTGCTCAAATGTGAAAGTAACTTCTACCTCACTTGTGAATATAGAAAATTCTTCATTTGTGAATATAGATTCTTCAAGCTTGCTCAATAGTGAATGTAGATTCTTCTTCAATTGTGTTCATATGGATTCCTCAAGCTTGCTTGAAATTGTGAATGTAGAATCCTCTTGAAGCTTGAAATTGTGAATGTAGAATCCTCTTGAAGCTTGCTAATTGTGAATGTAGAATCCTCAATTCCCAATTCTAACTGTAGAATCCTCTTCAAGCTTGCTGATTGTGAACATAGAGTTTCAAGCTTCCTCAATTGCCTTGATTGCTGTTTGTGAACATAGATTTTGAAGTTTTTTTGCAGCGCTTTCGGGGAGACAGGGAGACAAAACGAAAACTTCGGGTATGAAATAGGCAGAGTATTCTGCTGAATTTTTGCACAGACAAAACGCGCTAGCGTTTTGGACACAAAAAATGTGCGTGCATTTATAGAATGTTAAGAAAATCCTAGGCATTTAATATGTTTGGTGCACAACTAAATAATGCCTAGTGGCAAAAAACATGCGAGCATTTCTTCATACAAAAACACGCTAGCGTTATGGTAATATACACAATTTTCCTTTTCATCAAAAACTTATTTAATAGTTTCTATGGGTTAGGAGGTTAAATAGGGATTTGGTGTTAGGGGCTAAGGGGTCAAGGGGCTTAGGGGTTAGAGATGGGGGGTGGTTAGTGTTAGGGGAAGGGGTATTAGGAGAGAGAGAGAGAGAGAGAGAGAGAGAGAGAGAGAGAGGTTAGTAAGGGGTAAGGGGCTAGGAGGGGGATTAGCGAGGGGGGGGAGAGAGAGAGAGAGAGAGAGAGAGAGAGAGTGAGAGAGGGAGGGAGTTAATAATGGTTAGCGGGGGGAGAGGAGGGAGAGAGAGAGAGGAGATGGTGTTAGTTGTAGGGAGTGAGAAAGAGAGATGGGAGGTGTGATTAGACGTAGGTGGAGGTGTAGGGAATAGAGAGAGATCGAGAGAGCCCAGGTTAGTAAGGGTTAGGGAGAGGTGTCACCTACCCAAAATCTGAGAATATTATTTTATTTGCAAAATACTTTATGTTAAATTTTAAATTACAAAGTTTTGGAATTATGACCAAGTTTGGTCAAGGATGATTGTAATTATTGATTATTATTATTTAATAAATTAAAATAGGAGACAAACACCCAAGGGAACTGTTAAATGAGTGTTCACTGACCCACTAGGAGGAATGGAAGCTGTTAGAAGACATGGGACAGATGGCAGCATTTTCACTCCACCACTAGTTGTTGGTTATGGGAAAACTACCCCTAAATTTGTGGCATTATCCCCTAGGTGGGGTAAGAGAGTAGGTAGCTCATTAATGACCAGTTAACCACTAAAAGGCATAGGCATCCTAGATAAGGCAATTCGAATTGGGCAGGAAGCCCTTACAATATTTTATGCAGAAATATTCCTCAAGTGCATCAGGTGATCACTAAGAGATTTGAATAGGGAGGTTATGTGAGAGTGCAACTGTGAGTCTGCTAATTATACTAAGAAGGAAAACTAGAGGTGTTGGTGCAGGTCTCTTTGACTACCGAGTCTTGATGACTGGACAATCTATATTCTATTGGAAGTTGATGTACTAAGGCTTCTACAGAATCTTCCTCCTGGTGGTTCAATGAACAGGCTCGGGGGTCCTAAGGCAAGTAACTTGGCTGTCTTCAGGAATAGGTTGGGTGGAACAGGTTCCTTGGGCTGTTTGTTTCTCCTATAGTCAACCAGGTTTTACTGTTCTTACTTTTGTTTACAGTTAAATGTTTCTGCAAATAGAATTATTAATTATAGTCATATAGAAGAAACTATTTTATTTTCTAATCTAAGAAAGATTCTGAATGAAATAGCTTTATGAAATGATTGAATCGATAACCATCTCTATATTTTTCCCCATGCTGTTATCTGCATCGTACTCCAGTATAGAGAAGTAAATTAAGAAAGATGATAGATAGGCAGAATGCCATTGATTGAATAGATAAACACAATATTATTCTTTTAAATTTTGCTATTTCAATCATAAGTTTTAAACACAGGAAAAAGTACTGTATAGTGTAAACAGTTGAATAGTATTTCTCTATTTCAAAATAAAAGATAAACACATTTATTTCTGCACAGATCTATATTATTTTCATTTCATTTCTATCTTATATTTTAGATAGTAACAATATGCATTTCAACATTGTAAATTCAAAGTTTTAAAGCACTTCATTTTTCAAGAAATATAGCAGCTACAAAACTATTCTCTGTATAGATTGTTTACAAGTAAACACTTATTATTTCATCACTAGTTATCATTGTTTCACATATTTTGCTCTGGTATGAATTATAACCTTTAAAACAAATACTTCCATTATAAAAATCAAAACCCTAAGATTGTGCATACTCTAGAATTAAAACATTTATTTAGTATACAGATCATAAACTTTATCATCAAGCCATTTATGGCATCATTATAAATTTATTTCTGAAGATTATAGTAGACCTGTATTCTAAACCCTAGACAATATTTCGTTATCAGACTATTTTATTTTTATGTTGAGTTTACCAGTAAGACATTATTTTTAATTAGCAGAAAACACGAATTGATTCTCAATATCTAATAAATAGTTCATAACCCTAACAAGAGACATTTTCAGTATCGAAACCTTTTTCATGCACAAGTTTAAGACCCAGTTCTTGGGCTTGAAACCTCAGTACTTGTATGGTTGCCAGCGAAACCTACAAGGTAGGACTTTATTCATTGAATCAAAACCAAAACCTTGCGGCATTTACCATTTCAAAACATACGAATTACATGTCCACCTATCAAAAGAGAAACAACTATCTGCTCTCGACTTGAGACAGCTTTCGTTATTCGAACTTGAATCAACAGTTATACAAACAATCTCTTAAAACATCTATTTTTTTTTAAACAATATTTTAACATTTCAATGCAAAAGAACCAGTAGTACAGAAGCAAGGGAACCTGCGACTCTATTAAGACATGCCCATCAGCCTAGACAAAAAATGACAGAGTTTATATTGTTTCCATTTCAAATTTCCAAAACATATAGGGTCTTTTCCCTTAAACAACCAGTGGCGTAAAAACCAGCTCGAAGATAGTTTCAACGCTATAGTAAAACCATCAGATAAAAGACTGAGGATTAACCTCTTTACAGTTTGGTAACAAAGCAAAACATCAAACTCGGCCATCACTCCGAATAGGTCGTATTCCATTTCCAACTCTCATCATTCGGTAATCATCAACAAACCTTGCTAAAGGCACCTATGAGGTTTTCAAGAACCACCGAGGCTTACCAGGTAGGAATTGCAACGTCCACATGCCGAGTGCTGGTTCATAGGAAATCATCCATCTAGATATCACCTGCCAGTTACATTTAAAAGGGTTAAACAAAGGAAATACAAGCATCGTTACAATTTATAACGCTATTGCCTTTATCATTGAAAATCTTACCCTGGCAACGCAGCAACTGGAGCTTAACACCTCACATCATCTTGATGACGCAGTCTTAGCACTTGCAACAAATTCAAACTCGAAATCAAGAACGAATCTTATGACAGGAAGGACCTCACTCTTTTACACTGACAGAAAAACCTCACTAACTCTTGAAATGGCTTAATTGTGGCTCCTTGTCACCAAGAACTTGAGCCTGTAACATTTAAAATATCAGTCACAGGTCTTTGGATCAAAATCGAGGAAGGAGTCCTCCTACCCTTCTAACTCAAAACCCTACATTGCAGTGAAGCTGTCAGCCCTTCTACTCTAACAACTTGAAATGAAGACCCGAAAACAACTCAGTGTGACTTACCAACGAAAGACTAGGGTTTCTCCCAAACCCTAGATCTTGAAAATATCAACGGTGGATTAGCTACCAAACAGGCATGTTGAGACACGAGAGTTGTTTTTCAATCAATACACATTGATTGTAGCATCTACCGAGACACCGAATCATCAAGACCAAAGACTATTACTTAGCATATCTTAGCATCGGTTAGTGCAATGTTGAGAAGTCTGGCATGTGAAGATCTTCCACCTAAGCCTCCACTTCACTTAGCAGGTGAACGATATTAATGCTGAGACCAGAAATCGATAGATTGGGAGCATGCCTAGTACTGAGTTTAATAACCCTGTCACGATCAACATCATTACTAATGGTCAGTTTCATTGTTCGTATTTCCTAATAGTCCCTAAGGTTCAATTATATGCATCGTGATAATAGTACTATATGACAATGTGTAATATGAATCTGCATAGTTATAAACTTTCATCTCCATAGCATATGTGTAGTCGTATAGGATTAAGTTGATATATATATTCATGTGTTAGCCATGTATAAGGGAGACCATAGATATAGTTTAGGATTTGATTTATGCATAATGATAATGTAGTTATTGCATAACATCATATTCATAATATATTTCACACAATAGCTATGTATTGAAATCAATTGATAAGAGTAAGACTAAATGTATAGTTAGCATGATCAATAAATGTTAATTTATAGCATTAGCACTTTAACCACAATATATTTTCATATGTTGTTAATCGAATGATAATTGTGAGACTTTAGAATAGTTCAAGTTCTGAAGATACATAATGCATTGATAATTCAATGGTATAGACATTATTTCTATAAGCTTTCAAATACAGTTACATATGGGTATTGGTATCCACACTTGACGTAGAGGCAATAGTCTTTTTAGGGTGACTTTCCCTAGATAATCAAAATAGAATTATATCAATAATTTGACGACGTGATTTTATATTACAGAAGAGTTTGAAAGCCAACACATAAACTAGAATTATAACTAAAATATCCATACCTCCAGTAACTTGTTTCGCAAGGAAGTACTTAGCATTTTAATTGGCGGTGAATTGAAAGACACATGTACTCTTAACACATGTTGTTGTAGAAATTCTTACCTACTGTCTGCACATAGAAACATGATTTAAATGCCTTAGCTAAACGTAGCTAGGTAAACCCCAGGGTACCTTGTAGGACCCATTCATCATCACACAAAGCAAACTGTCAGCACATCGTCAAGAACATCAAAATAATGCAAACCTTTGTACAGTATGTAATCGCATTTAGAACTCAAGCGGTTTCAAAAATTGTATTCGTGTGCATAATCATAAGAGATCTTTTGTTAAGGAGTTTAGCATCCATTTAAGACTGATTTAGCAAATATTTATGTATCATATTCTTTTTGAGAATTATGATGTGTCATGATTATTAATTATCCTAGTTAAGAAATTTAATTATTTTATATGTTCCGCATTAACAACTTTGATAATTATTGCTATTTTAATTTTTTAAAATTTTTTGTATTTTTTGGGATGTTACATGTGGTATCAGAGCTCACGTTCGAACTCTAGGCCTGAAAAGGTCCAAGAACACACAGCAGGAAATTTCTTTACAACAGAAATCCTACTAATTTAAATTTAAACTATTTGTGTTATACATAAATTATTTTAAGTTACAGGTATGGAAGGATCAACTGAACATTTAGAAGACAGATTTCGACCCAACAGTCATAGCACAGGACAATATTTTGAAGGAGAAGAATTCCATGGTGAATTAAATGACAATTCATCAGAATTGTTACGAGCATTTCAAGAATTAAAAGCAAAAATAAGATCTGTAAAACAAGACAATGAGAGGATTCTGAAAGCACAAGAAGAACTTAATCAAGTACTGTTTGAACAATGCCCAACTGATGAACATAATAGAGAAATTGAAAATACCTCCAAAATTGAAGATTTACCTCATCAAGACAGAAGTAAGAAGATGGAAACTGATGATGCAAACAATATTTCAACATCATCAGAAGCTGCCTATGAAAAACGAAAAAAGAAACGAAACTATTCAAGTGATAGCATCGAAGGAGACTACAAACCCAAAAGAAAAAGTCACAAACAATATGAACAGATTTATGGGGAGTTGAAGAAAGTCAAACCCCCAACCTTCAATTGCGAAACTGAAAAGGGAGAGACAACAGAAGCATGGCTGTTCAGCATGAAGAAGTATTTCCAAATTTATGATTATTCAAAATCATTGAAGGTAAAGATGGCAATCTACAATTTGATTGGGAAGGCAGATATTTGGTGGCAGGACATCAAAAGAGTGAAGGGCATCAATGACAAGGATGTGAACTGGAGTACTTTCAAATGGTACTTCAAAAAGAAGTTCTTATCTGAACAATACTATGAAGAAAAATCAAAAGAGTTCTATGATTTAAAGCTGGGAACTATGAATATGAAAGAGATGAACAGTAAATTTCTAAATTTGCTGAGATATGTGCCATACCTCGTGGAAGAAAAACTGAAGATCCAAAGATACCTGAGTTTCCTACCTTTCAACATCAAGGACATAATCGAGTATGGCAATCCAAAGACCTTAGAAGAGACCATGAGGAAAGCAACTTTCTGTTATGACACTAATCGGAAAAGGGAAGGAATATCAAACTGAAAAAGTCATAAACCCAACAATTTTGAGTTGAAAAAGAAAAATTTCAGGTTTAGTGGGAATTCTGGTTTCCAAAAGAAAAATTTTCAGAATTGGAATTTTCAAGGAAACAATCCCAGAAACAGTTAACATCAGAATTTTACATCTCCTAGAAACACTCCCAATGCTACTAGAATTAATGATCAAAAGGAACTTATCAAATGTTTTGAGTGTCAAGGTCCTCATTATGCATCAGAATGCCCCAAGAGGAAGCGAACAACTAACAATATTCATTCCATACAGACTGAACCTACTATTGGAGACTTGGCAAGGGAGATGCCCAGAATTAATGCAGCACTCGACAACAGACAAGCTGATCATCAAGTCTCTATGGTAGAGATTGAAGGTATGCTACAAAACTATCCTGTTACTATTTTGATTGATCCAGGTGCTATCTTAAGTTATATATCACCAGATATTGTAGAACGTTTTAAATTGAAAACATAAAAATTCAGTAAATCCCGGTTAGTTAGACTAGCAACAGGAACAAAAAGGAAAGTATCTGAATTTATTGAAAGTTGTGCTTTATCCATGAATCAGTTAAAGACAAAAACCAAGTTGAATGTTTTACCTTTAGGATGTTATGATATTATAATCGGAATGGACTGGTTAGAAGCCCATCATGTCATTCTGAATTGTTATGAGAAAGTTTTACATGTTTAAATGATAAAGGAGAAACTGTAGAAGTAAAAGGTATTCCAAGAAAGACATCCCTTAGAAAGCTTTCAGCTATGCAAGTAAAGAGGGCAGTTAGAAAATGATGTCAATTGTTTGCAGTAAATGTAGTAAATGATGAGTTTATTTGTAAAGAGGACAAATTGAAACTAGAAGACATACCTGTCTTAAAAGATTTCAAAGATGTTTTTCTTGAGGAGATTCCAGGATTACCTCCTAAAAGAGATCTAGATTTTACCATCGAGTTAATACTAGGAGCAGTACCGAATTCTAAAGCTCCATATAGGATGAATATACTGGAATTAAATGAGTTGAAATCACAGTTGAAGGAATTGATTGATAAAAACTATATAAGACCCAGCGTGTCTCCTTGGGGAGCACCTGTTATATTTGTTAAGAAGAAAGATGGAACCCTAAGACTGTGCATAGATTATCGCCAGCTGAATAAGATGACAATCAAGAATCGATATCCGTTGCCCCGCATAGACGATCTATTTGATCACCTGCGTGGAGCAACAATATTTTAAAAGATCGATTTAAGGTCAAGATACCATCAAGTTTGTGTGAAGGACGAGGATATTTTTAAAACAACCTTTAGAACTCGATATGGACATTATGAGTTCGTAGTCATGCCATTTGGCTTGACTAATGCCCCGGCTGCATTTATGTGTTTAATGAACAATATTCTGCACAAATATTTGGAAAAGTTTTCTATTGTGTTCATAGATGACATTTTAGTGTATTCTAAAAGCAAAGAAGAGCATGACGAACATCTGCGTATTATCTTACAAGTTTTGAGAGATCATCAACTATACACTAAGTTTAGTAAGTGTGGCTTTCACAAGGATAAAATTCAATATTTAGGACACATAATTTTCAAGGAAGGAATCTCGGTTGACCCCGACAAGATAAAAGCCATTAATGATTGGTCAGTTCCTACGGATGTGTCAGATGTAAGATCATTTATGGGTATTACTGGATACTACAGAAAATTTATAGAGGGTTTTTCAAAGATTGCAAACCCCATAACCTCCTTACAGAAGAAAGGGAAGAAATTTGTGTGGGATCAGAAATGTTCAGATAGTTTTAAGAAGCTAAAGGAATTACTAACTATAGCACCTATTCTGAGGATAACAGATCCTAATAAGGATTTTATAGTATGCACCGATGCATGTAATGACAGAATCGGTGGAGTCCTAACACAAGAGGGACATGTTATTGCATACGAGTCTAGAAAGCTGAAAATACATGAGAAGAACTACTTTACTTATGATTTAGAGTTATTAGCAGTAATTCACGCTTTAAAAATGTGGCGTCACCACCTTACTGGCAGAAAGTTTACCTTGTTGACAGATAACATGGGTCTGAAATATTTATTAGATCAGACAAATTTGAACGCTAGACAAGCTAGATGGTTAACTTTTCTAAGTGAATATGATTTTGAAATTCATCATATAAAAGGGAAAGAGAACAAGGTTGCTGATGCATTAAGTCATAAAGCAAAGCTGAATTTTATTTCAGCCATCAGTACATATTCAACAGATTTAGAGAATCAGATCCTTGGAAGGAGTGAAACGGATGAAGAATATAGAAAATTACAAGAAAGGACAGAAAATAACAATTATGAAAATTCTATCGCAGATTACAGTTTGAAGGAAAATGGACTGTTATTATACAAAAACCGATTGTATGTACCCAACATACCAGAAGTAAAAATTTTGATTTTAAATGAGATGCACAAAAGCCATTACTTTGGTCATCCATGTTATCAGAAAACCATCACTATGCTACGGAAAGAGTACTATTGGCCCAGAATGAAGGATGAAGTAGCAGAGTACATAGCTAAGTGTCTGACTGTCAAAAAGTGAAGGTTGAACATCAACATCCGGCGGGACTGTTGCAACCATTGCCTATACCTAGCTGGAAATGGGAAGTGATAAGCATAGACTTTATTACCGGTCTACCAAAAAATCAGAAACAAAATGACTCTATCATGGTGGTAGTGGATAAACTCAGCAAGGCAGCACACTTTATACCTGTGAAGACTACTCATAAGGATCCAGACATTGCATAAATCTTCATGAAGCAGATTTTTTGATTACATGGTATACCGAAAGTGATAATTTTAGACCGTGCCTTTAAGTTTACTGGAAACTTTTGGAGGTCTTTGTTTAAAGGGTTGAATACAACCTTAAACTTCAGTACAACATTTCATCCACAAATGGATGGACAGACAGAAAGAGTGAATCAGGTATTGGAAGACTTGCTGAGGATGTATGTTAAGGATTAGCCTGGTAAGTGGGAAGACTACTTGCATTTAGCAGAATTTGCATATAATAACCATTATCATGCATCATCCAGGCTTAGCCCTTTTGAAATTTTTATGGTAGGAAATGTGATACACTTATTTCTTGGAATGATCCAATAAATAGAGTTATTTTAGGACCTGAATTGTTGCAGGAGCTATAACTAATTGTGAAACAGTTACAAAGAAATCTTAAAGCTTCCCAAGATAGGCAAAAGAGTCAAGCAGATCTTAGAAGGACTCATAAAGAGTTCCAGGTTGGTGAACATGTTTTTCTTAAGGTAAGACTGAAAAAGAGTTCATTGAAATTGGGAAGCTGTGCCAAGTTGGCACCTAGGTATTGTGGTCCTTTCAAAATATTTTTCAAGGGTTGGACCAGTGGCATACCAACTTGATTTGCCACCAAATATAAAGATACATAATGTTTTTCATATGTCATTTTTAAAGAAGTATGTACACGATGCTACTCATGTTGTAAATTGGAATGATGTATAGGTGGGACAAGACGATGATTTTCAGGTGGAACCAGACTATATCCTCAAAAGGAGCCTCTACTCCGGAATCGCACCATTGGGCAGGTAAAGGTGCAATGGAAGCACCTTAACCCAGAAGAGGAAACCTGGGAGTTGGAGAGTAGTATGCGGGCAGCTTACCCAACTCTGTTTCAAGAACACTCAGAGAGTGATTAAACAACATCGAGGACAATGCTGAGACTTAAGGGGGGGTGTATGTCACCTACCCAAAACCTGAGAATATTATTTTATTTGCAAAATACTTTATGTTAAATTTTAAATTACAAAGTTTTGGAATTATGACCAAGTTTGGTCAAGGATGATTGTAATTACTGATTATTATTATTTAATAAATTAAAATAGGAGAAAAACACCCAAGGGAAATGTTAAATGAGTGTTCACTGGCCCAGTAGGAGGAATTGAAGTTGTTAGAAGACATGGGACAGATGGCAGCATTTGCACTCCACCACTAGCTATTGGTTATGGGACAACTACCCCTAAATTTGTGGTATTATCCCCCAGGTGGGGGAAGAGAGCAGGCAGCTCATTAATGACCAGTTAACCACTAAAAGTCCTAGGTAGCCTAGATAAGGCAATTCGAATTGGGCAGAAAGCCCTTACAATATTTTCTGCAGAAATATTCCTCAAGTGCATCAGGTGATCACTGAGAGATTCGAATAGGGAGGCTATGTGAGAGTGCAACTGTGAGTCTGCTAATTATACTGAGAAGGAAAACTAGAGGTGCTGGTGCATGTCTCTTTAACTACTGATTCTTGATGACTGGACGATCTATATTCTATTGCAAGTTGATGTACTAAGGATTCTACAGAATCTTCCTCCTAGTGGTTCAGGGAACAGGCTCAGGGGTCCTAAGGCAAGTAACTTGGCTGTCTTCAGGAATAGGTTGGGTGGAACAGGTTCCTTGGGCTGTTTGTTTCTCCTACAGTTAACTAGGTTTTACTGTTCTTACTTTTGTTTACAGTTAAATGTTTCTGCAAATAGAATTATTAATTATAGTCATATAGAAGAAACTATTTTATTTTTTGATCTAAGAATGATTCTGAATGAAAGAGCTTTATGAAATGATTGAATTGATAACCATCTCTATATTTTTCCCCATGTTGTTATCCGCATCGTACTCCAGTATAGAGAAGTAAATTAAGAAAGATGAGAGATAGGCAGAATGCCTTTGATTGAATAGATAAACACAGTATTATTATTTAAATTTTTTTCTATTTCAATCATAAGTTTTAAACGCAGGAAAAAGTACTGTATAGTGTAAACAGTTGAATAGTATTTCTCTATTTCAAAATAAAAGATAAACACATTTATTTATGCACAGATCTATATTATTTTCATTTCAATTCCATCTTATATTTCAGATAGTAACAATATGCATTTCAACATTATAAATTCAAGGTTTTAAAGCACTTCATTTTTCAAGAAATATAGCAGCTACAATACTATTCTTTGTATAGATTGTTTACAAGTAAACACTTATTATTTCATCACTAGTTATCATTGTTTCACATATTTTGCTCTGGTATGAATTATAACCTTTAAAACAAATACTTCCATTATAAAAACCAAAACCCTAAGATTGTGCATACTCTAGAATTAAAACATTTATTTAGTATACGAATCATAAACTTTCTCATCAAGCCATTTATGGCATCATTAGACATTTATTTATGAAGATTATAGTAGACCTGTATTCTAAACCCTAGACAATATTTCGTTATCAGACTATTTTATTTTTATGTTGAGTTTACCAGTAAGACATTATTTTTACTTAGTAGAAAACACAAATTGATTCTCAATATCTAATAAATAGTTCTTAACCCTAACAAGAGACATTTTCAGTATCGAAACCTTTTTCATGCACAAGTTTAAGACCCAGTTCTTGGGATTGAAACCTCAGTACTTGTATGGTTTCCAGCGAAACCTATAGGGTAGGACTTTATTCATTGAATCAAAACCAAAACCTTGCGGCATTTACCATTTCAAAACATACGAATTATAGGTCCACCTATCAAAAGACAAACAACTATCTGCTCTCGACTTGAGACAAATTTCGTTATTCAAACTCGAATCAACAGTTATACAAACAATCTCTTAAAACATCTATTTTTTTTAAACAAGATTTTAACATTTCAATGCAAAAGAACCAGTAGTACAGAAGCAAGGGAACCTGTGACTCTATTAAGACATGCCCATCAGCATAGACAAAAAAGTGATAGAGTTTATATTGTTTCCATTTCAAATTTCCAAAACATATAGGGTCTTTTCCCTTAAATGAGTGGCGTAAGAACCAGCTCGAAGACAGTTTCAACACTACAGTAAAACATTACTGAGCCGAGCATTAGATAAAAGACTGAGGATTAACCTCTTTACAGTTTGGTAACAAAGCAAAACACCAAACTCGGCCATCACTCCGAATAGGTCGTATTCCTTTTCCAACTCTCATCATTCGGTAATCATCAACAAACCTTGCTAAAGGCACCTACGAGGTTTTCAAGAACCACCGAGGCTTACCAGGTAGGAATTGCAATGTCCACATGCCGAGTGCTGGTTCATAGGAAATCATCCATCTAGATATCACCTACCAGTTACATTTAAAAGGGTTAAACAAAGGAAATACAAGCATCGTTACAATTTATAACGCTATTGCCTTTATCATTGAAAATCTTACCCTGGCAATGCAGCAATTGGAGCTTAACACCTCGCATCATCTTGATGACGCAGTCTTAGCACTTGCAGCAAATTCGAACTCGAAATCAAGAACAAATCTTATGATAGGAAGGACCTCACTCTTTTACACTGACAGAAAAACCTCCCTAACTCTTGAAATGGCTGAATTGTGGCTCCTTGTCACCAAGAACTTGAGCCTGTAACATTTAAAATCTAACTCACAGGTCTTTGGATTGAAACCGATGAAGGAGTCCTCCTACCCTTCTAACTCAAAACCCTACATTGTAGTGAAGCTGTCGGCCCTTCTACTCTAACAACTCGAAATGAAGACCCGAAAACAACTCGGCATGACTTACCAACGAAAGACTAGGGTTTCTCCCAAACCCTAGATCTTGAAAAGATCAACGGTGGATTAGCTACCAGACAGGCATGTTGAGACACGAGAGTTGTTTTGCAATCAATACACATTGATTGTAGCATCTACCGAGACGCCAAATCATCAAGACCAAAGACTATTACTTAGCACAACTCATCATCGGTTAGTGCAATGTTGAGAACTCTGGCGCGTGAAGATCTTCCACCTAAGGCTCCACTTCACTTAGCAAGTGAATGATATTAATGCTGAGACCAGAAATCGATAGATCAGGAGCATGCCTAGTACCGAGTTTAATAAACCTGTAACGATCAACATCATTACTAATGGTCAGTTTCATTGTTCGTATTTCTTAATAGTCCCTAAGGTTCAATTATATGCATCGTGATAATAGTATTATATGACAATGTATAATATGAAATTGCATAGTTATAAACTTTCATCTCCATAACATATGTGTAGTCATATAGGATTAAGTTGATATATATATTCATGTGTTGGCCATGTATAAGGGAGACCATAGATATAGTTTAGGATTTGATTTATGCATAATGATAATGTAGTTATTGCATAACATCATATTCATAATATATTTCACACAATAGCTATGTATTGAAATCAATTGATAAGAGTAAGACTAAATGTATAGTTAGCATGATCAATAAAGGTTAATTTATAGCATTAGCACTTTAACCACAATATATTTTCATATATTGTTAATCGAATGATAATTGTGAGACTTTAGAATAGTTTAAGTTATGTAGATACATAATGCATTGATAATTCAATGGTATAGACATTATTTCTATAAGCTTTCAAATAGAGTTACATATGGGTATTGGTATCCACACTTGACGTAAAGGCAATAGTATTTTTAGGGTACTTTCCCTAGATAATCAAAATAGCATTATATCGGTAATTTGACGACGTGATTTTATATTACAGAAGAGTTTGAAAGCCAGCACGTAAACTAGAATTATAACTAAAATAGCCATACCTCCAGTAACTTGTTTCGCAAGGAAGTACTTAGCATTTTAATTGACGATGAATTGAAAGACACATGTACTCTTAACACATGTTGTTGTAGAAATTCTTACCTACTGTTTGCACATAGAAACATGATTTAAATGCCTTAGCTAAACGTAGCTAAGTAAACCCCAGTGTACCTCATAGGACCCCTTCGTCATCACACAAAGCAAACTGTCAGCACATCGTCAAGAACATCAAAATAATGCAAACCTTTGTACAGTATGTAATCGCATTTAGAACTCAAGCGGTTTCAAAAATTGTATTCGTGTGCATAATCATAAGAGATCTTTCGTTAAGGAGTTTAGCATCCATTTAAGACTGATTTAGCAAATACTTCTGTATCATATTCTTTTTGAGAATTATGACGTGTCATGATTATTAATTATCCTAGTTAAGAAATTTAATTATTTTATATGTTTCGCATTAACAACCTCGATAATTATTGGTATTTTTTGGGATGTTACAAGAGGAGGGGGTTTTTGGATAGGGGGAGTAGTAGAGAGATAGAAAGAGTATGATGGTTAGGGATGGGGGAGAGGTTAGGGAGAGGGAGAGGGGGTTTAGAGAGAGAGAGAGAGAGAGAGGTGTAGAAGCAGGGAAGAGAGAGTGAGAGAGTGGGGGTTAGTTAGGGGTAAGGGGCTAGGAGGGGGGTTAGCGAGGGGGAGAGAGAGATAGAGAGATTGAGAGAGGGGGTTAGTAATGGTTGGGGAGAGAGAGAGAGAGAGAGGATGTTAGTTGTAGGGAGTGAGAAAGAGAGATGGAAGGTGTGGTTAGAGGTAGGTGGCGGTGTAGGGAAGAGAGAGAGACTAAGAGAGCCCAGGTTAGTAAGGGCTAGGGAGAGGAGGGGAGAGAGATAGAGTGGAGGGGGTTTAGGGCTAGGGGGAGGAGGAGAGAGATAGAAAGAATAGGATGGTTAGGGATGGGGGAGAGGTTAGGGAGAGGGAGTGGGGGTTTAGAGAGAGAGAGAGAGAGAGAGAGAGAGAGAGAGAGAGAGAGAGAGAGGTGTATAAGCAGGGAAGAGAGACTAAGAGAGGGGGGTTTAGTTAGGGGTATGGGGCTAGGAGGGGGGTTAACGTGGGGGAGAGTGAGAGAGAGTGAGAGAGGGGGTTAGTAATGGTTAGGGGTGAGAGGAGGGAGAGAGAGAGAGAGAGTGAGAGAGGGGGTTAGTAATGGTTAGGAGGGGAAGAGGAGGGAGAGAGAGAGAGAGAGGGGGGGTTAGTAATGGTTAGGGGGGGATAGGAGGGAGGGAGGGAGAGGGAGAGAGAGAGAGAGAGAGAGAGGAGAGGGTGTTAGTTGTAGGGAGTGAGAAAGAGAGATAGGAGCTATGGTTAGAGGTAGGTGGAGGTGTAGGGAAGAGAGAGAGGCTGAGAGATCCCGAGCTAGTAAGGGATAGAGAGAGGAGGGGGTTTTGGGCTAGGGGGAGTAGCAGAGACATAGAAAGAGTAGGATGGTTAGGGATGGGGGAGAGTTAGGGATAGGGAGAGGGGGTTGAGAGAGAGAGAGAGAGAGAGAGAGAGAGAGAGATAGGTGTATAAGTAGGGAAGAGAGAGTGAGAGAGGGGGAGTTAGTTAGGGGTAAGGGGCTAGGAGGGGGGTTAGTGAGGGGGAGAGAGAGAGAGATTGAGAGAGAGGGTTAGTAATGGGTAGGGGGGGAGAGGAGAGAGAGAGAGGGAGAGAGAGAGAGGGAGAGAGAGAGAGAGGGTGTTAGTTATAGGGAGTGAGAAAAAGAGATGGGAGGTGTGGTTAGAGGTAGGTGGAGGTGTAGGGAAGAGAGAGAGATTGAGAGATCTCAAGTTAGTAAGGGCTATGGAGAGGAGGGGGTTTAGGGCTAGGGGGAGTAGGAGAGAGATAGAAAGAGTAGGATGGTTAGGTATGGGGGGGATGTTAGGGAGAGGGAGAGGGGGTTGAGAGAGAGAGAGAGAGAGAGAGAGAGAGAGAGAGAGAGAGAGAGAGGTGTAGAAGCAGGGGAGAGAGAGTGAGAGAGGGGGGCTTAGTTAGGGGTAAGGGGCTAGGAGGGGGGTTAGCGAGGGGGAGAGAGAGAGATACTGAGAGAGGGGGTTAGTAATGGTTAGTGGGGGAGAGGAGGGACAAAGAGAGAGAGAGGAGAGGGTATTAGTTGTAGGGAGTGAGAAAGAGAGATGGGAGGTGTGGTTCGAGGTAAGTGCAGGTGTAAGGAAGAGAGAGAGAGAGAATGAGAGAGGGGGTTAGTAAGGGTTAGGGAGAGGAGGGGGTTTAGGGCTAGGGGGATTAGGAGAGATATAGAAAGAGTAGGATGGTTAGGGATGGGGGAGAGGTTAGGGAGATGGAGAGAGAGAGAGAGAGGTGTAGAAGTAGGGAAGAGAGAGTGAGAGAGGGTGTTTGTAAGGGTTACAAGGAGGAGGGGATAGAGAGAGGGGGGTTAGGGGTATGGGGATTATTCGAGACAATAAGAGAGGGGAGGTGGTTAGTTGTGGGTTGGGTGGGGTGGGTTAAGGGGTTATAGAAAGATAGAGAGGGAGGAGGGTGTCAGGGGGTTAGAAGAGAGAGATGGGTGGGGGATAGGGGTTGGTGGAGGAGTACAAAAGAGATAGAGAGAGATGGGGTTAGTAAGGGTTAGGTGTAGAGTATCATCAACAGGATTATGAGAGAGATAGAGGCAGGGGGGTTTAAGAGTGGTGGGGATTAGGGAGAGGGAGAGGAGGGGTTAGGGAGTGGTGGGTATATAAATTTATTCAACACTTAAAAACATAAATTTGTGAAGTTAATAACGCACGAGCGTTATGTACATACAAAATGCTCACGCGTTTTGTATGTACATAACATGCATGCGTTTTGTATATACAAAAATGCGAGCCAATCAAAATATTTGAATTTAAATAGCACACACGCACGGTCCGGGGCACCTAATCACCCACTCCTCCCGCGCCCGCGTGTCAGCCACAGTCCTATGTGGTTGGTTCAGACTTACCAAACCTGTTCTATGGAATTTACTAAACCATAGCTAATTAGGCATTTCCACCATTTTTCTCAATATGCCTATTTTTCACCGCTCTCTACAGCATGACATACATAACCATTATTGACGAAATTTTAGGCATAGATAAATTTTTTTATGTAGATTCCAAATATGTATTTTTTTTTTAAATATTGAGATTTTCTATTTGTTTCCTAATTTTCTTGTGTCATCACTCCTTAAGTAAAAAAACATCCTATTAGTGTTTGTTCCGTAACTTTTTCATTTCACAACTATTTAAAAAAAATTGTATGCTACACTAGTAGACACCGACCTCTACATGATATAAAAAATCCAAGTCGAAATAACTGCATTAAGACCTTCAAAGGCTGCACCCACATTTGACATACCGTTCTCGAGGTTTGATCACTTACATAATTAAAAACAAAAATAAAAATTAAACATTCAATTTTGGAAAAATAATGTTGCACTAGTGGTACGGGTTCTATACATGTCTACCAAATTTTGTAGCCCGAAACCATCATTTAAGCACTGAAAGACTGCACCCACAAAAACATATACCTTATCATTTGCCAAAAAAAAAAGTGATTGTTAGAAAAAATGAAATTTGACATAGTTATGCAAATTTTCAATACTTAAAACTTATATATTCGGAAATGTGACTCAATTTCCTATGTTTCATCTTTTTTACTCGATACAAGATATCTTGTGTAAGCATCTCAAAAAAACCAGGTAAGTTGAGGGATGCCTGATTTTTCAGTTTTCTATTGCATCTAACGCGCCAAGTGGCGCCAAAAGTGACCCTCATTAGCTTGCACATGCCCATAAGTATGTTGTCACCCCTAACACATATGAAGTTAGAGCCCTTATTCCTTAAATATATTAATGATTATAACCCTTAAACCCTATAATTGTAACATCTATCCCTTGTAAATTAAAGCACAACCAGTAACCCTTATAACCATTTATCATCATTAACACATATAAACCCTAATCATTATAAATTGGCCCTAAGAACATACAAATATAACCATCTTTGATACTAACCGTAGTTATCCCTATAACCTCTACAACTCTCTCTATAACCGCAAATTTACTGCCTCTTATAACTCCCTTACCCTTAAATCATATCACCTTAAAAACATTAATTCCTATAATGTCTATCAACTTTCAACCCTAAATAGATCTAACACCTTAACCTCTAACCTCTAACCCCTCTAACCATATCACATATAATTCCTAACTTGTATAACTATTAACATCCTTAATACTAACAAACAACATTATAATAGCTAACTAATATACCCCATAATTATAAATCTCTGTAGTCTCTATAATTATTATCCCTTATAACCCTCATGAACACTCAACCCTTATAATTGCTAATCCCCTAATGATTATAACCTCCAAACATTAACCCTTAACTTTTAACTCATATCACCCATACCCTCAACTATTAAACCCTACACTATATTACCATTAACAATATACCCTAGCTATTACCCCTAACCACCGATCCTTATAACCCTAGTTAATTTAACTTGTATCCCTTATATAACTATTTATCACTATATCCTTTATACTTATCATACATTTTATAGCCACTTACCCCTGTCACTTATGTGTATAGGTTAGGTGTGTTTCTTATGTATGTGGGTAATAATGTGTGTCACTTATATGCATGGGTTAGGCCCATGCATGAGACCCCATGGGAAATGTGTAGAACCCCAATTTATCATACATAATCATTGGCCTACAAGTGTGATATGGTCATCATGTTAAGATATATAACACCATGGATTGTTATTTGGATCTATTCCATTTCTAAGGTTGAAACCTATGGCCTAAAACCATACAATTACCTATGTCCACCAACCACGATAAAGAGGATGGTTGACTCAGTCAAAGATGTGGTGGACCCCAAATTACAAAGAGGAGTGTACATAATCCCTTGCTCATGTGATAAAATCTATGTAGGGGAAAAAAGAATATTGGTTCAAGTTCGGTTAAAAGAACGTTCCTCAGATATAACATATGATAGGGCCTATAAGTTAGCCCTCGCAAAGCATGTACACAACTCCTCCTATCACATCTACATTGAAAACACAAAATTAATTAATAAAGAAGATCATTATTTCAAAATAAGAGTGAAAGAAGACATAGAGATAAAAAAGCGGAGGAACAACATTTTAAACACAGATGATGGTTTAAAACTTAGTGGCACTTAGAAACCCATTTTATATAAAATCTCACAAAATAATTAATAAAAGAACGGACAAAAGATATATAAAAACCATAACCTAAGTATTTACGCACGCTCTCACACCTCATTATTAACCATCTCAATTATTGGAGATCCATGATGGACTCACCTTTTAGTATGAAATGTTGGGAATTAAAATCTTTAATAAGTGTTCCAATTCTATCAAACACATCGACCTTTAATGGAGTCTCTCTTCTCAATTATTGAATCCCTCCATGGAAGGGAAAAGAATGAGACTTTCAATGGACTTAGGGTTTCTAAAAGAGTGTTAAGATTTGATTTATGGCAAACCCTAGACGCGTCCACACACATCAAAGCGGATGGTTGTATGTGATTTGCACGAAGAAAAAGGCACGACGATCGCAGGCTTAAGACACAATGCAGGTCATGGGAAGAAGACACAAGAGGCTCAGATTTCAAATACCACCACGGTCGCGAACCTATCAAAAACATCGTTAGACGAACCATCGCTGGAAGTTTTGGAGAAGGTACTGAAATTTACAGTCGTACCCAAAAGAATTCCGGTTGAAGAGACTATTAGCAGCATTGAGATGGTGATCACGGATAAAACAACGGAACGAGCAGAAGAGATAAGGCAAGATTGTTCGGTGCTCTTGAGAAACGCCAAACCTCCGCCCACAAACCTAATAAGATAGGAAAGTGCAGCCTTAAGACAGCTGAGGAACAACAACAATATCGTAATTCTCAAAGCCGATAAGGGAAACGCATCAGTGGTCATGGATTGGGAAGACTACCATGAAAAGATGATTGATCACCTCAGGAATAGTGGAAGCTACATAATCATCAAAAAAGACCCGAGCAACAAAATCAGGAAGGAGGTGACGAGAGCAATAAAATCCTCAAATTTGGATGACTAAGAAGCGTACAATGCCAAGTAGTGCAATCTTGCCAAGAATCTATGGTGCACCAAAGATTCACAAAGAAGGTATTCCACTTAGGCCCACCAAAGATTCACAAAGAAGGTATTCCACTTAGGCCCATAGTAAACACTATAGGCTCACCAACTTGTCTTTTGGAAAAATACCTGGCAAATATACTTAGACCCTTATCCGGTAACACATCCTCATACGTCAAAGACTCGACCTCCTTTGTGTAATGGATTGACAATCAAGAGCTTAAAGAAGGAGACATTCTAGTAAGCTTCGACATAGTGTCCCTATACACAAGGGAGATCCCTGTAGATGAATCCATCAACATAATCAAAGACATGACAGATATTGAGACGATAAACTTGGTAAAATTATGTCTAAAATCAACTTATTTCAGCTATAAGGGGGTTATATACAAGCAAACCTAAGGCGTGGCACGGGACACTTTGAAACTCAAGCCCTCAAGTCGTTTCCACTAACTCTAGAAGAATGGAAAATATATGTTGATGACATCTTTGCAAAATGGAGGCACGTAAGGGAGAAGCTAGATGATTTTTTGGTGCACCTCAATAGTCTTTTAGAACATATCAATTTCACCATAGAGATAGGAAAGGACAACCAATTTCCCTTTCTAGACGTCCTTCTCACAAAGAAAGATGATGGAAGCTTTGGACATCAGGTATACAGGAAGAAAACTCATACCGACATATACCTACATGCAAGCTCTCACCACCATCCAAGCCAAAAAGGCAGGGTCATCAAAACTCTCACACATAAGGCCACAAGAATATCAAACTCCCAACACCTGAAACAAGAACTAAACAACCTTCAAAGAGTCTTTATAATGAAAAGATATGAGAGGATTCTTATCAACAAGACCATTCTCCAAACCCATAGGATAATACAAGCCAATAATGAAGTAGTAATATCAAAAATATCATTACACACATAAGGGGCACAACTGATCGCATTGCCAAAATCTTAAGAAAACAAAACATCCTGGTAACCTTCTGTGATATCCCTCCTTACACCCTATTCTTTTTGTAAATTGTAATCGAATATTGTAATTGTGTTCTGGTGAGGAGCTCAAGGCAAAGGCTCCACTAGAAAACACAGTAAGTTATATGGGTAAATCCCTAACTAGATGAATGGCAACTACATTCACTAGGGCGTGAGGATGATGACTAGAAACCTTACCACCGGTGTTATCCTAAGCTAGAGCCACTTATAAGAAGGGTAAAGTAAGTGTTAGCACTATCGGCTAAAACATGGATCTTACATCTACTCATGAGGAACTAATATTACAACTTTAACATTGGAGGTATGATATGCATGAATATGCGTATATTATATATTTGTATAGGTGTGAATGAGAAAATACACCTAAAAGCTATTTGTCCATCTAACTTTATACACTCCTAGGATTATATGGGAAAGGGAGGTAGAATTAATTAATTGTATATATATCTAAAATGAATACGATTCACATCTTTTGGTTAGATGTGTTTTTCTTCCACAATTGGGTCTCTAGCCCACACTTAAAAGGATTCCTTCGGTTACAGGAAAAAACTTTATGATATTTAGGATTAAGCCCTCTTTAAAGAGGCATGGTTAGAGTCACTGCATTCACCCCGGAGGAAATATCCACGGAGAAGATCTGATAATAATGCTGGATAACAGTCTCATGGATATCTCCGCCCGCAATATTGGACAGGGTTCATGCTCAGAAGCCGATTGTAATCTCGAGAGTGATGTCTGCTATATCTCTACCCTTGTTTTAAAACTGTGTGTTGTTGACTGGACCGGGGGAGAGCAACTATGGAGAGTGTGTTTTCCATTGAAATCTGTAACCTCCGCCGGTACTGTAAAGGTAGTGATGAGTCCGCGATTTAGAAGAGGAATTAATTCGCTGTGCCTCAACGTGAGGACACCATTGTTATGTAGCTCTACGACGGAAAAATTGATACCAATCGCTTCCAAAAAAGGTAAGCAACCCCTGTTAATTGTTGATATCTGTGGTTGTTGCATCGCTACTCATCGTACTTCAGAGTCACGTTTTCCTACCACTGGGTATATTTTTGCTTGAAAAGCTAATGCGTATCCGAGAAAGGGAATCCCTTGGTAGAATAGAACTCTGCTTATTTATTTGTGGATGATAACACTCAGGCATCTGCATTTAGGCTAGATTCATTTGTAGATATGAACTCTGGTCATTTACTTTTGTGCATTGAAAACTGGATCTTGCGATTACTTGACAGGAGCTTAGTCTAAGATCTGTAGGGTATGCATGTTCTTTGTATTTTTGGTTCGCTGCCTTTCAATTTCTATTTTCAGTATTGAGCCACAGGATGGCACTGTTAATATAGGACCCGAACGTATTTCTGTTATATGATATGCTGCATTCAAATCTCCGCATATACACTTTGTTCCAAGAAATTGTGATAGATTTCGGTTTATAAGAATAATTCTATTCTTCTATTTCTGTGATAGCGTTTTTTTTATCTTGGCCTCGTATTTATTTAGTGCTGGTGTGGAGCTGCCCTTTGTTTCGGTTGATACCTATTTTCGGTAAGCCAGCATGACTGTGGGTGTAGGAAGAAGTAGCGCCCAGAGTGAGATCGCCCACGTAGAGTTTAAACATCTCGGTCCGTGCTCGTATGTAGAGTGGAACGACTGGAAATGTTAAAGTTATTATATAGATCTCTGAATTTTCTGTTGTTAGTAGTAAATATCTTGGAAGTGCCATACATTTGAGAGGCTTTGAACAAGCGGAAAGAATGTTCGGGACCATTGAGTCGCATGATGTAATCTCTATATTGAATAATAGAAAAGATGCGACATTTCTTGTGGATGTAGCCTGCAGAGAGGGTGAACTATGATTGCTTGTTTTTCATGTGGATAATTATGATTGCTTTGATGTTTATGAACAAGTGTATATCGTTTCAAAAAATTATGTGCAAAAGATTAATTTCATTATGAGAACATGTTGTTCATGTGATGGTATTATAGAGGTATTATTACCATTATTGTTGGTCGAGGTACATTTAAGCTTACCACTAATGGGTAAGAACTCTGAAAAAGTATATTTATGGAGTAAATCCTATTTGTATTAATGGTACTGCTTATGAAGACAATGTATGCAGGAATAATCGTTACGTACAATTATGTATAAAAGCAAGAATGCTTGAACATCCCCTCACTGGTACTGATCTTCATTACAATATGTGTTTATCGGACAATCTACCGAGAGCGGACTCAAGGCGTGATCTCCTTAGCTCAATGTAAGTCTAGAGCAAATAACACAGGCTACTAATGCATTTCCTAGATCTACTTAAGGATCAAGTACTAGATGTCTTATCTTTCACTTCGCAATCCTTTCTCCTGAATGCTGCTCCACGTCTCACGGTCGTCAGATCCAAGCTGCAAGACTTGTCAAGACAAGAAACAAGAGAAACAAGTAAAGGGCATCTATACAATAAGAGATCTAAGTGAACAGTTAAGCAGGTAGACTACTCAATATCATTACATACATGAACAATATTGGTGGAAAGCATTTGTATTACTGTAAAAATAGGGAAGTACATAGCAGAGATATAGAACTACAACCAAGGCTTAACACTGCAGCCCTTCTCCAACAAAGCCATTTGCCATTTCCTCCTAAGGAAGTTTGAGTCTCTCAAGGATGAGTAGATATCTCTCAAGAGTGATTTCACCAGCATGTAGACACCATAGACTTCCTTCCCTTAGAATGGGAGTGAGCTTCATTTAAATAGGACTAAGTGGATATGATATGGATAGGATAGGTTGAGATATGATAGGAGAGGCTTAAGGGATCTTTCCAAAGTGTTAGGAATCGAATGCCAACTCTCCCAAGAGGTTAGGGATAGGGTCCCAAGTCGGCAAGCTTCGAGAAAGTACTAGAAGAAGCTATTTTTTCTATCTAACTAACTTCGTCGCACCCTGTAATGGAGCAAGGTGCGACATTGCAGTTTGCAAGAGTGCAGCCTGCGGCGACTTCTCAAAACCTAGCACAAATGTGTACAAATCCTTCTAGGTCAATCACTCAATCAAGGTAACTTCAGGGATGTATACACTGAAACTGATGATGGGAAGATTTTAGGTGTAACAGAATGCCCCCCAAAGCATGAAGCTGTTTAAAGATTGGATAGGTGAAATGCTTTGATAAAAGGAATGGCAATGGACTTGTCGGATGAAAGATGCTGCTGTAGTACAACTGACTCTGAACTGACAATCGCATATGATGTACAACATGGCTTCCGACCAATACATTGCAGATCCATGATAGTAATGACCGACTGAACACAATCATGGCTACTAGACACAAGCGTAGATCCATGATGAGATGATAACACAGCCACAACCAATACAAAAGTGGATCCGTGTAATATGACTCAATACAAGCTACATTGCAGCCTAGGTAAAACATGACTCCCCAGGGTCTTCAAGCTGAACCCGCAATGATACGAATCTATCCATGTGATTACAAATGTCTTGATGTCGAACATGGTAGAAACCACTTGATTAGTGGTCATTAACGTAAACCGTTAACAAGTGCGAAGGAGATCACCATTGATGTCAATGATTCCCAAGGTATCATAGTACATATCATCAAGCATGAATAAGTGAGTTGAAGTCGAACGCAAGATGAGATCTTTCAATCAAGAGTCATTGATGTAAACTCATGTTGAAAGCGAGGTAACTTGCCATTGAGGCATGCAGGGCCAAGGTACTTGATTGGTTTCTAGATTCAGTCCTCGGTTGATGAGTCGAAGTCGACAAGGATGAATCCGTCGAAGGAGGGCCATGATGAGTCCCCCATCAATCGACATGAAACATGACAAAAGATGTGTAGAGTAGATTAGATGGTACAGTAGTATGCAAGACTGACTTAGAGTAGACCGACATGGTGGTGGGTGTACTAACTGCAAATGATAAATGACAGACGTATTCTTGAACATGGGCATGGCATGACTTGGCAATATTGACACGACAAGTATGACACAAATTTCCAGTGCAACTGATGAGAGAATCTTTCTTTGAATAACTTAAAGGAGTAATAATACTCAGGAAGTAAGCGGGACTTGAGGACAAACAGATGATCCAAGCGTTGTATGCAAATGAAAATGAGTGCCATGTTCAAGAACGACTATGTACTTCCACTAACAAAGTATGTAACATAAAAGCTTGCCTTTTTTCCCATCATGAACGATGAGTTCCTCATGTGTTTTTTACGAGCTTGATGAGGGTAACTCGATGCTCGGTATAGCTCATCTCATAAATGAGTCCAATCCCAAATATTTTTCGAACCTGGGATAGGAGGGGTTCGTCCCATGGCGGCCCCTTTAATGTAAGAGTTTAACGAGTCCATAGAAGGTAAACTCGGTTGTCATTTCATGTTTAGAGAGTCTGAAAAGAACTAAAGAAGACTCCAACGGTCCTTTTTCGTAAAGTTAGCCTCATCGCCCAAAAAATGGTAAAACAACACGGGAGAGGACTTTTCCAGTCATGATTGGTTGGAGTATACCTTTTTCGTAACTAGTGCCCCCTGGTCCGAAAAAGGGGTAAACTATCACCAAGAAGATGACCATTCAAATTCTTTTACAAGCGTGAACGCGACAACTTCACTTGGCAATCTTTTTCGTATTTTGAGAGCCTGAAAAGAGCTTAAAGATAGACTACGGGGGGTTCCTTTTCCGTAGGAGTTTAACGAGCTCGGAAAAGTGATAAATCATAACTCGGTAACGTATTCTCATAGTTTCAAGAGCACAAGAAAGAACAAAGAGTAAGCTCATTAATTGCAATCTATGAAAAAAATGGATAAACGACAAAAACTCACAAGGGGTGTTCATACCTGAGATAACCGTTCCAATATGAAAATGGCGTAGAAAGGCACTTCACAACTCCTGCACACTCAGAAACTAGGTCAAATAGTCAACCGAATGTTCAAAAATAATAAAACCGATCCAAACTATAGCAAATGGCTTAACGACATCAAATATTTGAAAAAGGAATATTCCATTTTGTTTTATAAATAGAAATAAAAACCAAATATAGTCACCATTGTTCTATTGCCAAATTTGGGAGGAATAGTGCCATTTGCTGCCATATTTTCAATTGTCGATTCCGGGAACTACAATCAGCCATTTCACCTACCATCAGGAACAGGTAACCCTAAACGTCAGCCATCAAAATCGTAGTGGTTTACAATTTTTATTTTTAGTCATTTTTTTGGGTTTTGGCTTGATTTGGGAAGGGCCATTGCACCCTCGGCTCGTCGCAGTTTTCCCTTTCGCGAACTGCGACGAGACCGAGTCGTCACAAATGGAGTATACATGGATTGTGACGACGTCCCCCTATTTGCAAAAACGGGGTGGGATGACAGCGACATCCATCTCCAAATTCAAACAAAACTCAAAAGAAGGACTTCCAGTGGGTGAAGCAAGTCCTAACATTGTTAAAAACCTCCTGTTGACAAGTTCCAAGCATCCAGAATGGTTTTGGAATGGCGGCAAAGGGAACATTGTTAAAAACCTCCTGTTGACAAGTTCCAAGCATCCAGAATGGTTTTGGAATGGCGGCAAAGGGAACACGAATTAGATGATGAACAAGCTGCAAACGATCCACATTGTGTGGAAGCATTGAGGAACTCCGGGCTCCTCAAGTTATTTCGCATTCAGGGGATGAGATCCCAAATTCCACTACTGAACCATATGCTCTAATGTTGGGATGCGGCCCAGCAGTACTTCATGATTGGTGAGCATGAGCTTCACATAGATGTCGAGGACATCTATTTTATGACTGGTTTGTTCCGAAGGGGGGACAATGTGACACTCATTGGATCACCTGGGAGTGATCGAACCGTGGAAGATTTGATCTGACAACATTGTGGTCCCAATGCCCGTGCATCTAGCCGGAATATTTGCATTAAAGATGTACGGGAGCACCCATTGCGGGCCATTTTATTCACCATTACAAGGATGGAGGGAGTCAAGCTCCTCACTTAGCCACCATGGCACAGATGATTTATGCGGAGGACGCTTTGTCTCCAAAGATCTTCGACTGGTGCGAGAGGGTCCTCGCAAATGTGCGAACTCAGCTGACAAAGTGTCGGCGGGGAGAGCTCAAACAGTTCGGCTATGGATATATAGTAATCTCGTTCTTGCTGGAACAGGTTCCCCTTTTGCGTCCTCAGGTACCACTAGAGGATAGGGATCTCAGGGATCCACACATGGCCAAGTGGACCGATGTGATGGCTCAGCATGGTGGGGGTCCTATCATCGGATTCCCTCCTGAGTTCTTCACTTGGATAGCGGGCCAGTTACTGATGGTGGAGGACTTTCCATATAGTGGCACCGACTTTACAGATGACCCAGACTTGCCGCTGCCCAAGGGAGTAGCATGGGGAGAACTTGGTAAGAACAGATGACCCTTGAACTTTTAAAGTTTTGTGCATTTATGATTTTTTTTTGATATAGTGTTGACAGGCAAACAACATGTGTGTGCAGATGTGGGGCATATACGACCAGTGGAGACCTCTCTTCTGGCTAGGAGAGAGAGAGGAGAGGGAGAGATGGTGGATCCAGCTGTGCATGCTTCCATCGTGTAGATGGACAGAGTCTATGCCAAATTGAGTGGGTTGACACTGGCTGTTCCTGAGCCGATGGTAGAAGAGGTGCCGCAGCCTATGCAGGTGCACACGGTTGGAGTGATTGTGCGCTTCAACGCACTGCTTCGCAGGGTTGCGAGAGCAGTGGACTGTTTCCGGACTCAGCCGGCTAGGGTTGCTAGACCACCTAGGGTTGTACGGGCTAGGTGATAGGCCACATGTTGTCATTGTGTGTGTACTGAGAGCTTAGAGGCCTCAGATTTTGTATTGCTGAAAGCTACGGAGCTTCAGATTTTGTAGAGACTTACTGAAAGATATCGTGCTTTAGAATTTTGTATCAGCACTACCTTTTCGAGATTATATATATATATATACGGACAGTCCGACGATTTATACATTATGTGTTTCAGAAAAACAATGATGTGATCTTGTTTATTTGCTTTTTATACGATGCATTATATACATGTTGTGAATGTTTTTACATGTTATGAGTGTGTGTGCGATGTACCAATCTAGAATGAAGTTGGCCATCGCGTTAGCAACTGTGTTTAACTCTCATGGAATGTGCAGGTATTGAACGGATTCAAATGACCTTTCCAGGAGACAAACTCATTTAAAGAGACAGAGTAAGGTAGGATCATGGATAGCATAAACTCGGTTAAGATGGGAAACCACCAGTCGAGAATCCATGTGGATGATAATGTGGTCCATACCCAAGGAAATCGCATCGGTTAAGGTTCCAACAACCGCCAGGTATTCCGTGGCATTGTTGGTTGCGAATCCAAGGCAACTTCCTCCTGAACTGATAAGCTCGCCTGTTGGGGAATACAGTACCCAGGCTGCTGAAGCAAGGTTACGGGTATGCCGGCTGGCGCCATCCGCGAATCTGTAGCACATTGCCATCTGCACACACATACAGAACATGGTATAAGAAGCGGAAACAAGATCTAAAGACACTAAAAAACAAGTGCGTCGCATCACACAAAAACACACAAACATGCCATGTATAGTATATACACGAAAATCTATGCGTGAGAGGGTTAGGCATAGTACCTCTTTAGGTAAAGCCCATTACGGGGTTCACCCAAAGATATTCCATCATAATCTTCAAGCTCGTAAGCTCCTTTTTCCAAAACACGTTTGACAATGTAAGGTTCGTGCTACATGGACTCGAACTTTCCTTCCCCTAGTTTGTCATGTCTCTGGTCGTATGTGAGGACTAGGTCACCCTCGTTGAAGATACGAGGTTCAACCAACTTGTCGTATTGAGGTTTGATGTGTTTCTTATGTGCTTCATTAGCAAGAGCAACATCTCGGCGATACTCGTCAAGTTTGGCTAAGTACAGGAACCGTTCTTCCTCGGCAGTAGTGTTAGGAAGAAGTTCGACAACGAGTTGTAGAGATGAAATTTTGCACTCTATAGGTAGGAAAACCTCCAATCCATACACCAATTGGAAAGGAGTGAACCCTGTGGAGGTTTTAATGGAAGTTCTATAGGCCCATAATGCTGAAAAGAGCATATTATTCCAGTTGGACTTATGCGTACCTACCATCCGTTGGACCATAGTTTTCAAGACCTTGTTAATGGCCTCGACCTGTCCGTTGGATTGCGGGTAGTAGGGTGTTGAGTTTTCATGACGAGAACCCAATCTATTGCTCAATTCATCGACCATATGGTTCTGGAAGTGAGAACCATGGTCTGTCACTATCGCTTGCGGAACTGCAAACTGCACTATTACATGATTGAACATGAAAAGTGTGGCAGTTTTGCGGTCGTTTTGGTATGTAAGCATTGCCTCGGCCTACTTTGTGAAATAATCCACAGCTACAATGATGTAACTATGCCCCCCGGCCGAGGTAGGCTTACAATGCATAAAATCGATGCCCCATTTTGCTAAGGGGCCCACGGCAATAACCCGGTGTAATGGGGCAGGATGGGTGCACTTCTTCGTATGGAAGTGTTGACATGGAGGACATCTCTTCACGGCCTCAATACAATCTTTGAAGATAGTAGGCCAGTAATATCCCGCGCACAAAATATTTTGGGCTGTAGCCATCCCAGAGAGGTGACAGCCACACGCCCCAGCGTGATAGTCATTCAGAACGTGTTCAGCCTCATCGTGAGTTAGACAACGTCGAAGAATTGAATCGATGCCACGGTGGTACAAAGTATCACTGATGATCAGATAATACTTCGCATGGTGACGTATTCTACGACGGTCGTCGGGTGACAGTTGAGGGTTGAAGCATTGGGTTTGAAGATATAATGAAATATCTCCATACCACAGATCAGTCGTACTGATGAGAAACATTGATTCATCTGGAAAAGAGTCATTGTGCTCAAATTCTACATTAGAACGGGGAAGGTCACAAATAAGCTCGGCAAACACCAGGGACTTTTTGGACTTGGCTATCTCGAAAAGAAGGTCAAATTCTTGCAGTATCACAATCTAGCGTGAGTACTTGCCCCAAAGCACTTGACGTGTCAGTACATGGTACATGGGGTTCGAGTCTGCGATGACGGTGGTGGTGCAGAGCAAGATATAGTGGTGGAACTTTTGGACGGAGATGACTGCCGCGAAAGCGAGTTTTTCGACATGTGAATATCTAGTTTCAGTGTCAGTGAGACCCTTACTTGCATAGTATATTACATGTTCCTGGGCGTTTTGATCTTCCTGTACCAAAACCATGGCGATAGTGGTAGCAGAAGCGGCGAGATATAAGATGTAATCTCGGAAATAATTTGGCGGTTGGATTACGGGGGCATGCGTGATGGCATGTTTGATGCTATCAAAGGATTTCTATGCTTGATCGTTCCAAATGAACGGGATGTCCTTCTTAAGAAATCTCCTATACCCCTTAGTCTTTTCCGCAAAGTTGCAAACAAAACGCTGTAAATAAGTCGCCTTCCCTTGGATACTTTGAAGTTTCGTCACATTGGTTGGAGGTGGTAGGTTGACAATAGTCTCCACCTTTAAGGGATCAATGTGGATCCCATCCTTCGAGACGATAAATCCTAAGAGGTGTCTAGATTCAATGCAAAAGATACACTTGTGAGGATTCAAATGGATATTGTATCGTCTGCATCTGAGGAAGATGGTCGTCAGATGATCCATGTGGAAATCACGCTGCTTTGAATGAGTAGGGAGATCGTCTAGGTAAGGTTCCACAAAGTCCTTAATATCATGAAAGGCATACGACATGGCTCGCTGGAACGTGGTGCCAGTGTTTTTAAGGCCAAATGGGAGTTTGTGATATGCAAACGTCCCCCAAGGACAGATGAAAGTCGTCTTATGTTGGTCCGCTGGGTTGATCTCAATCTGGTTGTAACCAGAAAAGCCATCCATGAATGAAAAGATGACGCTTCCGGCACAATTGTCGATAATCTGGTAATTGTCCTTTGGACAAGCCTTGTTAAGGTCCCGATAATCGACATAGACATGAATGGTGCCCTGATTTTTGTTCATAGGGACGACGTTTAAGACCCAATCCATCAACGGGACAGGATAAATGAAACTAGCCTTTAAGAGTTTTTCAATCTCTGCCTTGATCGCTGTAGTCTTTCGAGGGTGTACCGGTTGCAAATTTTGACGTACAGATTTGATGTCGGGATAGGTTTTTATTTCATGAGAAACAATCGCGGGGTCTCTCCTAGGCATCTCCTCATAGGACCAAGCGAATACATCTCGAAATCGTTTGAATAAGGCCATACCCATAGCTATTTCTTCAGGGGAAAACTTCTGGCCTATGAGAATGTGTTCCACTACACCAGGTTTTACTGAGATGTCTACCGGGGTCGTAGGCTCAATGTTGGCCAAGTTACCCTCACTGTCTGAAAGACATGTAAGTATGGGAGACTGGGGGAACGGGTAGATATCTGGTGAAAATATGGCGCTGATGTTGTTCTCTATGTACTCCAACGGGGGGAGAAAAGACGACCTATGGTGGAGGTCATCCCATGGACCATCATCAACATTCATAAATTCCATGATGGACTCATCTGACTGAAAAGTCTGAAGTAAGATATCAGGTAAAGATGATGCCCGTTGCAGAGAATAGGATGGGGAGGCTAAAGTTAAGTGGTCCTCTGGTGTTGATTGGATAGCCTCGTAAATACGTTTAGATGGTGAAAGAGGCATCGCATTTCCAATTAGGTGTGTTATGGATTCGTCAGGTACAAGCCAAGTATTAGAGTGAGATGGAATCTCTGTGGAGATCATGTTCACCGAGGCAACATGATTAGGGGGATCTTAAATTGAAAAAATTCCCATGAGAGATGAATCTTTCAAAAGGCCAACCCCTATACTCTCATACTATTTTGATGTTTGTCCAATGGAAGAAACATGGTCACCAGGATGAGTAGTAGCGTCCGGTGTGCAAAAATCTAGTTGGTCAATAGTAACAATTCGTCCTTGGTGGGGGAATTGTACTATGCAGAAGACTGAAGAGGCTACCGCCTGCATGGCATAAAACCAATTGCGACCAAGCAAGAGATTATAATCTATTGGGGCCGAGACCACTTCCACATTAATGGTTACGGTCTTTCCGCCCAACTCAACTGCGAGAGCTTATAGGATCCCATGAAGTTGAAAGCCACGGCCGTCGAATGCTTTCAATGTTGTGGGAGAACGATTCAATTTGGGAGAGCCGATGGCTCTCCAACAGGCGATCGACATGATAGAAGTAGAGGCACCTTCGTCCAAAATGGATTGAAGGACAATTTTCCCAGCAATGTTTGTAGCTACTTGGAATGCGAGTTGATGGGAAAGCCTCAGCTTGAAGTAGTCAAGTCAGAACATGATGGTATTCGAAGAATCTGGGTCAACCGCACTGATTGCTGCGAGGAGAGTTTTGCATTGATTGGGACAATTCTGCAAAACTTCTAGCGTGGACATGGCGCAAGGAGCTTGTGCCAAGTCTTCCACGATATTGTAATTTTGTGCTACCCGAGCATTAGGATTGAAAACAACTTTTCGAATCGTGCTCTTGGGCGGTCACAATATCGAATCGAAAGATGGCTTCTCAATGGTGTGAGAAGTTGACGGTATAGTGACATCAGGTATAGAGTTGGAATTTTTTTCAGCATTGCTTCCAATAGGTTCTTTAGAAGGGACCGAGTCGTATGATCGTGAGCGAGTGTTCAAATTGATCACTTCGTTATGCACCATGAGAACATGCATGGTATTGGATGGTTCCCCTTGGGCTGGGGGGGTTGAGCAATCATCTGCTGATTTTGAGTGGGAAACAGATCGTTGAGGACTGTGGGAGGTGGTTTACCCCTAAGAAACTTTTGAACTTTATATCTATGGGGACACTCTTTGGAGAAGTGATCATCTCCACACAGTAAACAAGGATATTTTAGCTTCCGTTTCTGTTTGGTGTCGTCAGGAGTGCTCTTTTGTTCCTACTAGGTGGAAGATTTCTTAGGTTTCCCTTTGTTCTTCTTCTTGCCGTCGGACTTCTGAGATGAAGCTGATTGGACAAAATTCACCTCTTCAGTTACAGAAGGAATGGTTGATTTGGTGGTGCTGTGACCAGCCTGAGTTGGTAATGGGGAGGAACCATGGAGGTTCGATGATCCAATAGTGTTAGAAGCAGGCTAGGTGTTAAGGGATCTAATGATGCCATTATTTTGGGGTCCCTTAGGAGGTTTCATGGGGTCATAAGTGTCGCGGGGTGCATCAGAAAGAATCTCAAACAACGTGCCTGATTGAGCATAGACTAAGTCTAGGTAATGGGCACGAGCGATAGCTTGCTCTTCAGTGACAACACCGCCCATGGTGACATCTCGAGCTATGTGAGGGATGAGAGACTTCGTGAACCAATCTGCTAGGAATTGATCGGGAACGGGAGCCTTAATCAGATGTCTTCTCCTTCACGACTCATGTATATGAGTAGAGATATGAGTAGCGGTATTCTGACGGAGAGAGGTGAGAAGGTACATACCACTTTCATACCGTATAGGCAGTTGGAAATGAGTCAAGAAGTTCATAGCAAGAGAACCGAAATCATGAAAAGAATGAGGTGGTAGTTCAATATACCACTTTGCAGCCAAACCAGTGAGAGTCCATTGAAATAACCTTAGATGGATCGAGTCGTCCATCAGAGAGTTGGATGAACACCACAAGTGGTATGTCATCACATGGTGTTTAGGATCCTCGTCCGGCTTGCCGTCAAACTTGGGGATATCCGATGGAAGTTTCACCGGAATCGAGGCTAGTTAGTTCCGTGGTAGATGGGGCATTTGTTAGTCGAGATAGATCGGGTAGGTCTAAAGTAGCCAAAAAGGGCAGTTGTTGATTAGGCTGCGGGTACTGATAATACTGATAAGGCATGTAATGACTGGTAGGACCTCGTATCGACTGATTAAAAGGTGACCACGAGGGAAATTGACTGTAGGGGGGTGTGCCACCCGGACCGTAAAGGGGTCCACCACCATAAGGTGGTCCGTTCCAATAAGGCGGGGTTCCACCTCCACCACCGGGAGGAGGTGGAGGTCCACCACCACCGCTGGGGGGAGGTGGAGGTCCATAACCATAATAAGGTGGGCCACTAGTGCCTCCACCTGGAGGGGGTGGTGGACCACCTCCACTGCCAGAAGGATGGGGGCCCCCACCACCTCCGCCGCTGGAGGGATGAGGGCCTCCACCACCACCACCATAATAATTAGACCCCCCACTGCCCCCGCCTAGAGGGGGTGGGGGACCACCTCCACCACCCGAAGGGAAATGTCCTCCCCCACCATAATAGGGTGGTCGTCCGCCGCCTCCGCCTAGGGGGGGTGGTGGACCGTTCCTACCCCTGCCGGAAGGGTGGGGGTCATTGTTGGTAGAATGGGTTGGACCTCTACCAAAAGGTAGAGGTCCGCCTCCTCCAAAGCTAGGTGGGGGCCCACTGCCTCCGACAGGAGGTGGGGGTGGACCGATCGGGGGTGGTGGAGCTTGAGGGATAGTTGGATGGGGTCCATGTTGTAAAACAGGCTGTTGCCCCCATAGATTGTATGGGTTTCCGGGATAAGGTATCCCGTATGGCCCGTTTCCGGGGTGAGGTTGACTCGGCGCAGGGTTAATGGAACCTAGATATGCTTGAATCCATGAGGGTCGAGTTACATTGGATGGCCCCCCAACATGAGATAAGCCCATGGTGGATGGTCTAGTGGGTTGAAAAGTTCCAAGGGGAGGCCCATTGGGGATTCCGCCAGTCATGTTCTGGTTAGGAAATAGGGGTTGCTCCCCAGCCGGGATAGATTGACCATTATTCAAAGGTTGAACCAACGTAGGTTTTTGATTAGCTACTGTAGTAATAACATTACCAATGAGATAATCTGTGGGAATGGAATATCCTCCCCTTGAATTTTGAGGTGGGGGAGGAGCTGGTAAGGTAACTGCGGTAGTAACAGGTGTGTTGGACTGTTGTCCTTCCACCGGTTGGTTCGCTTGAAGTGCAGGACTGGACTCTTATGAGGGATGACTAGTCTCATTGACGGTTGCATGGTGGGAAGATGGTTCGGGTGAACCATAAGATATCGAGTTATATGGGATGGGTCGGTAAGGGGGTGACGATGGGTCTTCAAGCCTTCGTTGGAGACTTGACTGCCGAGCCTTCTCAGCCATAGCACGAAGGTGAGCTAATTGGTCATGGTAGTAGGCCAAGGGGTTGTCCGGAGTAGTCCCATTGGGTGGTGATGCGATGGAAAAATGAGCCACTAGGTGATCGGTAGAAGATGTCCAGTAGGCTGCTGAAGGACCAACAGCTGCTGGGGGGTCTCCCTGGGGTCGGTTTATCCATTCCAACGATCCAGGTTCTCCCGGCATGACGGGAGAAAGATCTTGTGAAGTGGGGACTTGTGCTCCTTCATCTTACGGGGGATGAGAGGCAGGTGAATCCAGAGGAGTTTGTGGAAACAAATGTCCTCCAATATTCAGAGTGGGGTTTTCCACTTCAGTAACTACGAACATGTTACGCTGATCCATTCTTACCCTCGAAATAACCTCTGAATTAAAGGGATATTCGGGTGATAAGTTTAAGATCCTACGGGACCTTCTCCAGGGAAAATCCACTAGAGCATCACAAAAGTCAGCCAGAGTGGCTGAAACAACGTTTCTCCTAAGGGTAAGCTAAAAAATAAAAGTAGACCAAAAAAACCTACTCAAACTAAGGCAACAAGCAGACTTATGTGATAGAGTGGATTCAAAGTCTGGAATCTCATGAGATTATCAAGGCATCGCAACTGCGATATACTGCAGGGTCCAACAATATGACGCGACAAGGAGGATTGGGACCGTACCCTTGCCTGCATACCCGATTACCTGGATAGTACATGCGTTCTAATCTCCCCGAGTGCTGTTCTTAGTGTATTGCTTTGCCAAGACGGCCAAATGGTTAACTCAGCTGGTTTCAGGAATCCTAGTGGTGTCTCCCGATATACTTAAGGTACGTGGGAGTTCAAATCCGTAGTGGTGCTGTCTAACGCACAACCGTTCGGCAAGAGACCTTCCGATATAATACTGAGTACGTGATACACCCTTCGATATACGCCAAGTACGGATTATGGTATGTAATGTCCCCATTCAAATAAGTGCATAGTAAGACAATCCCATCAATCCTACTAGTTTCCTAGGTTGGATGGGCACATGTGGGATGGTAATAAGGAAGCTAATAAATGATATTTAGACATTAGAGGGGTTCAAGCATTTAATAAATATGGTAAATAAATAAATTCAATATAAATTCTAAGTGGCAAGTGGTTTTGGAGACATATGGAGGTGGTGGGACCCACACTAGCTTGATTTTTCATAATACATGGTATCTCTCTTTTGCAAATTCGAATTAATGGGAATGTGAAAACTCTTGAGTGAGTTGGTAAGTCATAAAACATGTCATTGAGCATCTTAGGTCGAATTGGGAAGGATTGGTAACCTCCATGGAAGATAAAGAGTCAAAGTAGAAGTTTGTGGACACTTGGGCTAGATTCCCTAGCCCCTATGACACCAATGATGGAGCATCTATGACAACTATGACAAATTGCAGACCTGACCTCTGAAATATGACCACTATGACATGTCAGCACCAAAAATAGGCTCAAAGAAGGTGAATTTGGGAGTTGGAGAAGCCAAAGAGACTCAAAATCGAATTTGGGAGAAGATGGAAGGTTGGAACTAGGAGACAAGTGGCAAATGTGGAATATTTCCTAAATGGAAATCTATTGAATCTATTGAGAGGATTTCGACCCTTAGAAGGATAATGTTGGTTATAAAATGTAGAAATGAAGAATGAGAATGGCTTTTGATGATTTGAGAAAAATTGCATTTGTGAAGAGAGAGCTAGTGGATGACTAGTTTCTTGCCTTAGCCAATTTCGAAGGTGAAAGATTCCCATCCAAGTTGGTGTTTGGAGAGGACACTCAGGTCTTTCATGGTGCTTTAATGGAGTTTGTATTTGCAGGTAGCAGCTACAGGAAGTTTCATGGTTTGGTTTAGTGCAACACTTTCTCTCCACCGTTTCCAATTTTGAAGGCATATTCGTGCTCCTTGAGGGAGGGCATTTTTGGTGAGCACTTGTGCTTCTTGAGAGAGATTATCATTATATATTTATGATTGTAATATCTTCATATCCTATGTTATTGATATTCAGAAAGTCTCAGGTCGAAATACCCACTGGTTGTATACAAAACTATTGATTAATGAGCAAACAATGTCCATTTCCCCAATGCATTGATGTATGACACTATAATGTTGATTATTTCGAATGGATGGATGATTATCTGATATATTTGTGATCAATATACTTCCATGGATGTCTTCTACAAGTTTCACGTACTGTACTTGAGCATTTGAAGCATTTTTACTCAGTTTAGTTGTATTGGGAGGTGAAATAGTGCCATTTCCCCAAGGGTCGAATTGGGGGTTTTTGCTGTTGAATGTGAGAGAGTTATAACAGTAGTAAAAATCAATTAATGGTGCATATGAGACCTTAATCACATAATTAACACATTATATACCTCTTTTCATAAATTTGTGGGAGTTTGGAGGCATTTGGAAGGCCATTTGCAGTGTTACCCGGGGGGGATTTGATGCACAAATTACTAGTCAAAATTACATATATTGATCAGAATACAAATCAAGTTTGCAGTAGTATTTGGAGGGCCATAAAACATCCCTGAACCTTATATTCAAGTCTAAATACCATTCATACACTCCTACAGAAGATTTGGGAGCATTTGGATTGATTTGGAGGTCAAAACTAGTCAAAGGTCGAAATTGGGAAAAAAAGTGAAAAATTGGGCATTTTAATAAAATTTGAAAAAGGGATATTACAAGTGGTATCAGAGCATGGTCTTGGAACCTGATGGTATTAACAAGAAGCCAAACAAATAAAACACCACCCTTTGAATCAGTAGTTGAAGAAGTTTTGGTTGAAGAAGAGATAGTAGCAGAAAAAGAGTTTTTTTCTAAAACAATGGGTAGAGAGGAGGAGGAAAAATTAAGACATAAGGAGGAATTTATTGAAGCCTTAAAACCATGTTTTGAAGGACTTACCATGGTTATGATAGATATGAATAAACAAATGATGAAAGGTTTCGAATTGTTGGGTAGCCAACTTTCAGGCAAAGGGCTGATAGGAGATAATAGTGGTTCACACTTAGGGGAAAAGATGAAAGGGAATGAGCATATTTTCTCAAGTACAGGACCTCATAATAGACCTGATGAATTTCAAAGCACACAAAGGCATACTGCACCTAAATTTCTCACACCCAAAGAAGAGCCCAATCTTGAATTGGATTACAAGAAACTAGTAAATGATTGGAATGATTTGAATGAAGAGTGTAAAAGAGGTGTACCACTCAGTGACTACATTGATGCTATGCAAAAGATTAAAATGAAGGGAGACAATAGGAGTCCATTCCAAAACAAAGAATTGAATAGTGCTATTGGAAAAATGTCACTTCCTACTTTTGATGGTTCTTCTCAAAATTCTGCTAACACTTGGGTGCAAAAATTGGATGTATATTTTCAGCTGAATCCTATGTTGGAAGAGGATGCATTAAAAATGGCCATTTTGCATTTGGAAGGAGATGCCAATGAATGGTGGTTTCATGGGCTGAAAACCTTGGGTCATAATCAGGTTAAAACATATGGAGAATTTGTTGACATGGTACTAGAAATATTTGAACAAAAAGATCCGGAATTGCCTTTCAAAGAACTAGCTCAATTGAAGCAAACTGGGTCCCCTACCGAATATATGTTGGACTTTCAAAAATGATCAGTCAAGGTGGCTGATGTATCTATGGGAAGATTAGTATTGATGTTCACTGAAGGTTTGGATGAACCCTTAAGAGGTTTGGTCAAAGCCCACAAGCCAACTACATTAAAAGATGCAATGAGCTTGACTAGGGATCTCCAAAATGTGCTTCCTAGAACGAGATTTCCTCCTAAGCCTAGCTACAAATTTGAAAAGAAACTTTGGCAAAGGGATGGATATGATAAGAAACCTTGGCAAAGAGAGTCATTTGAGAGGAATAAAAAAGAGGGACTAAACAGGGATGAACTTAGAAAAAAGAAATTGTGCTTCACATGCTTCCAACCATGGACACCGGGGCACAAATGTACCAAAGGAAAGGCTCAATACATAGAAGTATTTTTTGACAATGAGGGGTATGATGGGGGCATGGATGAAGATGGACATATTTCAGATCAAGAAGAGGCATATGAGACAGCAGTAGAAGAGGAAAGACAAGAAGAAAATCAGCCTTCATCGGACAAAGCAAGAATGGCAGTGCTTTCAGCAGTACCTCGCTATCATACTATCCGATGCAAAGGTGTGGTACAAGGACAAAGAACTTCAGTTTTGGTAGATGGAGGAGCCACTCATAACTTCATTGATGCAGAGATGGTAGAGAAAAGAAAGATACCTATTGAACCATTTGATGGCTTCACAGTTGTCATTCCCGGTCACAACACAATGCAATGCAAAACATGGGTTCCAAAGCTGCAAGTCACCGTAGGTAACTATACTTTTGTTGATAGTTTTTATGTGGTTGATGTTGCTGATACTAATGTGGTTTTGGGAGTGCAATGGCTGTATTCAATAGGAGAGCATACAGTAAATTATCAAATTCCCGAAATGAAATTCCAAGATTCAAAAGGAGTACAAAGAATTGTGAGAGGGCAACACACTTATCCAAATCAAGTAGTAACTTGGAATAGTATGAGATCTATATTGAGGCATGGGGATATAGAATGGGCTGATGAATGTCATATTACATCTCCCAAGCCAACTATAAATATTGTCAAACACCCAAAGGAGATAGAGAGACTTTTGCAAAAATATGAAAAGGTTTTTAGAGATCTTCCACATGGTAGGCCACCTGATAGGGGGGTTGAGCACAGTATTATTTTGGAGAAGGGCACTTCACCCATTCAGATACCACCTTATAGACATCCTAAAAAGTTCAGAGATGAGATTGAAAAATCTATCCAAGAACTCCTAGAGTTGGGACTCATTAGACCAAGCTCTAGCCCTTATGCTTCTTCAGTAGTGCTAGTGAAGAAAAAAGATGGAACATTGAGAATGTGCATAGATTTTAGAGCCTTGAACAAAAAGACTATCAAGAATAGGTATCCTATTCCTAGGATTGATGAGCTCATGGATGAGCTACATGGGGCAAAATACTTCTCAAAAATTGACCTTAGATCAGGGTATCACCAAATTCGAATGAAAGATGAAGATGTGCAAAAGACCGCGTTTCGATGTCATTTTGGCCACTTTGAATTTCTTGTCATGCCTTTTGGGTTAACTAATGCTCCAACCACCTTTCAAGCATGTATGAATAGGATATTTTGCAAGCAACTAAGAAGGTTTGTTTTGGTTTTCTTTGATGATATTCTCATTTACATTAAAACACGGGAATAGCATTTGCAACAGTTAGAGATTGTGTTGAAAATATTGCAAGAAGAGTTCTTATTTGCTAAATTATCAAAATGTGAGTTTGGGATGAAAGAACTACTGTATCTTGGGCACATTATTGGGCAAGAAGGAGTGAAGGTACACATGGAAAAAATCAGGGCTATCTTGGAATGGCCATCACCAAAAAATATTACCGAATTGAGAGGCTTTATTGGCATATGCACCTACTACAAAAAATTTGTGAAAGGGTTCTCCAAGTTGACTTCTCCACTCACTGATTTGACTAAGAAGGATGATTTCAAGTGGGATGAAGAGGCTGAAAAGGCCTTCCAAAAAATGAAAGAGGTAATGAGTAGTTTTCCCATACTTGCACTTCCTGATTTTACTAATCCTTTTGTTGTGGAATGTGATGCTTCAGGTGGAGGAATAGGGGCTGTCCTAAAGCAAGGCCAACACCCCATAGCCTTTGAGAGCAGAAAGTTGCAGCCTCATGAAAAACTTTACTCCATCTATGATAAAGAAATGCTGGCCATTATGCATGCATTGGCCAAATTCAGACAATACTTGGTGGGCAGCAAATTTGTGGTGAAAACTGACCATAATAGTCTAAGACACTTTCTCACCCAAAAAGATCTAAATGAAAGGCAACAAAAGTGGGTAAGCAAGATTCAAGCTTATGATTTTGATATTGAATATGTCAAAGGAAAGAATAATATAGTAGCAGATGCTTTGTCAAGAAGGCCTTCCTTTTCTCTCATGGATATTGCCAAGGATTGGAAAAACATGCTACTAGTTGAATATGCCAAAGACAAATTTGCTTGTGATGTGTTGGATGGAATCAAAGGGGATGATAATTATAGGATTTTGAATGGGTTGATATATTATAAGGGAAGAATTTATTTAGTTCATAACTCCAAGCTCAAGTACCGAATTTTGCAAGAAGCACATGATTCCCCACTAGCGGGCCATCCGGGGATCTTCAAAACTTATAGATAGTTGAGGCAAAGATTTTTTTGGAAGGGGCTGAAGGAAGATGTTCAGAAGTATGTGAATGAATGTAAAGCATGTCAACAAAACAAATCAGAACTTACATGTCCAGCCGGCCTATTACAACCATTGCCCATTCCGGAGCAAAAATGGGACAGTATTTCCATGGATTTCATCACCGGATTGCCTAAATCCTTAGGTAAGGATTGCATCTATGTGGTAGTTGATAGGTTGAAAAAATTTGCTCATTTATTTGCTGTTACATCATCTTTTAGTGCTGCACAAGTGGCTGATATTTTTTTCAAAGAAATCTTCAGATTGCATGGGCTCCCCAAGAGCATTGTCAGTGATAGAGATAGTAGATTCATGGGTGCTTTTTGGCAAGAACTTTTTAGATTGGTAGGCACTCAATTGACTCCAAGTACCAGCTATCATCCACAAACTGATGGACAAACAGAGAGGGTAAACCAATGGTTGGAAGGATACCTAAGAAACTATGTGGGAGGGCAGCAAAAAACATGGGCAAAATGGCTACACTTGGGTGAGTTTTTCTACAACACCACTTATCATATGTCAATAGGAATGTCTCCTTTCAAAGCATTATATGGTTATGATGCACTTACATTTGCTGACATTATATTTGGTGATAGTAGAGCCCCAAAGGCTAAATATTGGGTGGAAGAGAGCCAAGAAATTTTAAAGCTCTTGAAAGACAATTTGCAGGTTGCTCAAAATCAACAAAAACAATATGCTGATAGGCATAGAGAAGAAATAACCTTTCAAGTCAATGATTTAGTATATTTAAGGTTGCAGCCTTATAAACAAACATCTCTAAAAAAGAATGGAGCAGAAAAATTAAAACCAAGGTACTATGGGCCATATAAGGTAGTGCGGAAGGTTGGAGAAGTAACATATGAACTAGAACTTCCAGAAGGGAGTAAAATCCACAATGTATTTCATGTTTCTTGTCTCAAGAAAGCTCTTGGTTAGCAGATCATCACTTCAGAAATACTTCCTCCTTTGGATGATGAAGGTTAGCTCACACTTGTTCCGGAAAAGATTTTGAAGACACGGGAAAGAAGGTTGAGGAGTAGAATCATCAAAGAATATTTAGTGCAATGGAAGGACTTACCAAATGAAGATGCCACATGGGAAGAGGAGAATATTTTGCAGCATCCAAATCTGAAATTGCTTGAGGACAAGCAATCTTGGGTGGGGAGGACTGTACTATCCCCATTCAAATAAGTGCTTAGTAAGACAATCCCATCAATCCTACTAGTTTCCTAGGTTGGATGGGCACATGTGGGATGGTAATAAGGAAGCTAATAAATGATATTTAGACATTAGAGGGGTTCAAGAATTTAATAAATATGGTAAATAAATAAATTCAATATAAATTCTAAGTGGCAAGTGGTTTTGGAGACATATGGAGGTGGTGGGACCCACACTAGCTTGATTTTTCATAATACATGGTATCTCTCTTTTGCAAATTCGAATTAATGGGAATGTGAAAACTCTTGGGTGAGTTGGTAAGTCATAAAACATGTCATTGAGCATATTAGGTCTAATTGGGAAGGATTGGTAACCTCCATGGAAGATAAAGAGTCAAAGTAGAAGTTTGTGGACACTTGGGCTAGATTCCCTAGCCCCTATGACACCAATGATGGAGCATCTATGACAACTATGACAAATTGCAGACCTGAACTCTGACATCTGACCACTATGACATGTCAGCACCAAAAATAGGCTCAAAGAAGGCGAATTTGGGAGTTGGAGAAGCCAAAGAGACTCAAAATCGAATTTGGGAGAAGATGGAAGGTTGGAACTAGGAGACAAGTGGCAAATGTGGAATATTTCCTAAATGGAAATCTATTGAATCTATTGAGAGGATTTCAACCCTTAGAAGGCTAATTTTGGTTATAAAATGTAGAAATGAAGAATGAGAATGGCTTTTGATGATTTGAGAAAAATTGCATTTGTGAAGAGAGAGCTAGTGGATGACTAGTTTCTTGCCTTAGCCAATTTCGAGGGTGAAAGATTCCCATCCAAGTTGGTGTTTGGAGAGGCCACTCAGGTCTTTCATGGTGCTTTAGTGGAGTTTGTATTTGCAGGTAGCAGCTACAGGAAGTTTCATGGTTTGGTTTAGTGCAGCACTTTCTCTCCACCGTTTCCAATTTTGAAGGCATATTCGTGCTCCTTGAGGGAGGGCGTTTTTGGTGAGCACTTGTGCTTCTTGAGAGAGATTCTCATTATATATTTATGATTGTAATATCTTCATATCCTATGTTATTGATATTCAGAAAGTCTCAGGTCGAAATACCCACTGGTTGTATGCAAAACTATTGATTAATGAGCAAACAATGTCCATTTCCCCAATGCATTGATGTATGACACTATAATGTTGATTATTTCGAATGTATGGATGATTATCTGATATATTTGTGATAAATATACTGCCATGGATGTCTTCTACAATTTTCATGTACTGTACTTGAGCATTTGAAGCATTTTTACTCAGTTTAGTTGTATTGGGAGGTGAAATAGTGCCATTTCCCCAAGGGTCGAATTGGGGGTTTTTGCTGTTGAATGTGAGAGAGTTAGAACAGTAGTAAAAATCAATTAATGGTGCATATGAGACCTTAACCACATACTTAACACATTATATACCTCTTTTCATAAATTTGTGGGAGTTTGGAGGCATTTGCAGTGTTACCCAGGGGGGATTTGATGCACAAATTACTAGTCAAAATTACATATATTGATTAGAATACAAATCAAGTTTGCAGCAGTATTTGGAGGGCCATAAAACATCCCTAAACCTGATATTCAAGTCTAAATACCATTCATACACTCCTACAGAAGATTTGGGAGCATTTGGGTTGATTTGGAGGTCAAAACAGTAAAACTAGTCAAAGGTCGAAATTGGGAAAAAAAGTGAAAAATTGGGCATTTTAATAAAATTTGAAAAAGGGATATTACATGGTACTTGGTGGGTACGTGAAGGAGATCAATATACCGATAAGTACATGGAAGAATACAATAGCCCCGGGATACAGTGTTGGCAAATAACGATGGCTGCCATGCTTAATGATGCTGGAACGCGTCTCTAACTTACACACAAGTTGCTATAAAATTTTACCTAGTTCTACCATTAATTTTATCTGGACAGTTAGGTGAATGCATGAGGTGAGTACATTATCGGAAGCATAATGCAAGTCCTAGCTACATGCATGAAATATTCTTTTCTTTCAATGAATTCTAGCTATGGGAAGGAGAAATCTTTTTCTTTCCGACGAGATTTCCAAAACAATGCAACAGTTCCCAATTCAAACAAGTTTGACTATGAAAGTATTCTTTTCATTTTTGCGAAACATAAAATCACAACACTACTAATCCAAATCACAACATTTTTTTTTCTTTTTCTGTTCAAAATGAAAATGATACTAGGTAATGAAAAGAGAGAATTCTAAGATGGAGTATGCAAGCTTTTCAATTTCACTTTCAATGGCCCAAAAGCAAATGAAAAATAAAAAATGCACCTATCTTTCCCTAGCATGGAAATACTTTTGCAAAATTGGAAGTGTAACTTGAGTCTTTCAAGAAGATGAGCAATTCATAATTCAAGAAAAATACAAATGGTCATACATTCATTCAACTTTCCAAAAGATTGATAAATGAAACATTCCAATGCAAGAACAATTTTCTTCAAAAACACTCAAGAAATGATGGGAAAGAAGCACTTTTAACTTTTCAATGGATGCATCAAAGAATAAACTTGATAACAATTTGAGCTTTTAGATCTGAATGAATGAACATAAAACACTACTTGCAACACTTGGTACACTCAGAAAACCAAAGAAAAGACAAGCACTCAATCAAGCTGAAAGACACACTTAACTCAAAATCAAACAGTAGCAAGCAAACCAAGCAAGCAAAGCTCAAAAAATAATGTAAATGAGGTTTGGAGGTGGATCTAATGCAATGATCAGATCAGGGATGGAAGGAAGGGAATGCAAGGGTGAGTGGATGAAGGTGGAGGAGACAAGAGCATCCATCACTACCGGTCTTCAAACTTGTCCAAAATGGAACCCAAAATCAATCCAAACAAAACCAAACATCCAATACGCAAATAAAAAATGGGATCTTTGGCTGGATCTTGCAGCACAGAGGGAGTTCATATAGCAAACCAAAGTTCAGATTGACAAATGGAGAGAGGATGCCTACATGCCAAATTTTGACAAATCGGCGCACCCTGTGCTTGTACACAGTGCGACGTTGCAGTTCACCAATGCGGGAAGTGCGACAACGTCGCAGTTTACCAATTAAAGGGCTACAACAAGTGACTAACAAGTAAAGAATATAGGCCATAAATGACACAGTGTCGCTCTGTTTCCACTAACCAGGTGCGACGGGCGAGATCTAAGTCAAAAAATGAATCAAATCTCCAAGCAATGAACTATGGAACGGTTTGGAAATGAGTAGTATAAACTCAGAGGAAGCAGATCAAAGTCTTCAAGACGAAGATTTGATAGTGAAATCAACTCACGAAGCAAATGACAAATGGAAGGCTTGTGTCAAGCAATCAACTGAAAATGACTCTCAAGCAATTACAGAATCAGACATGTGTTTCCCTAGTATGGTCGCCATATTTGTTTATCGGACAATCTACCGAGAGCGGACTCAAGGCATGATCTCCCTAGCTCAATGTAATTCTAGAACAAACAAGACAGGCTACTAATGCATTTCTAGATCTACTTAAGGATCAAGTACTAGATGTCTTACCTTTCACTTCGTGATCCTTTCTCCTGAATGCTGCTCCACATCTCACGGTCGTCAGATCCAAGCTGCAAGACTTGTCAAGACAAGAAACAAGAGAAACAAGTAAAGGGCATCTATACAATAAGAGATCTAAGTGAGCAGTTAAGCAGGTAGACTACTCAATATCATTACACACGTGAACAATATTGGTGGAAAGCATTTGTATTATTGTAAAAATAGGGAAGTACATAGCAGAGATATAGAACTACATCCAAGGCTTAATGTTGCAGCCCTTCTCCAACAAAGCCATTTGCCATTTCCTCCTAAGGAAGCTTGAGTCTCTCCAGGATGAGTAGGGATCTCTCAAGAGTGATTTCACCAGCATGTAGACACCATAGACTTCCTCCCCTTAGAATGGGAGTGAACTTCATTTAAATAGGACTAAGTGGATAGGATATGGATAGGATAGGTTGAGATATGATAGGAGAGGTTTAAGGGATCTTTCCAAAGTGTTAGGAATCGAATGCCAACTCTCCCAAGAGGTCAGGGACAGGGTCCCAAGTCAGCAAGCTTCGAGAAAGAACTCAAAGAAGCTATTTTTTCCTTCTAATTGACTTCGTTGCACCTTGTAATGGAGCAAGGTGCGACGTTGTAGGTTGCAGGAGTGCAGCTTGTGACGACCTCTCAAAACCTAGCACAAATGTGTACAAATCTTTCCAGGTCAATCACTCAATCAGGGTAACTTCAGGGATGCATACACTGAAACTGATGATGGGAATATTTTAGGTGTAACAATATGTCTGGGTATCTTAACCAATTTAGTTTCCTTATAAAATGATGAATATCCTTGAATGATGGAATCACACAAAGGAGAACTCGTTTCGTATTAACAAAGATTGACCTCATAAAAAGTTGATGCTAATTGTTTTGCTTATATACAATGGTTATAGCTCACCTCCTGCAGGCATGTTAACTATAGCTTACGAACCTTTGTAATCATTATGATAAGATTTCTCTGAAAAACCCCATTACATTACTAACTTAGAATGTTGGGTTTGTCACACCTTCACTCCACCAACCACGATAAAGAGGACGGTTGACTCAGTCAAATATGTGGTGGACCCTAGATTACAAATAGGAGTGTACACAATCCCTTGCTCATGTGATAAAATCTACGTACGGGAAACATGAAGATTGGTTCAAGTTTGGTTAAAAGATCATTCCTCAGATATATCATATGATAGGGCCTACAAGTTAGCCCTTGCAAAGCATAGTGCACACAACTCCTCCCATCACATCCGCATTGAAAACAAAATATTAATTAATAAAGAAGACCATTATTTTAAAAGGAGAGTGAAAAAAACCATATAAATAGAAAAGCGGAGGAGTAACACCTTAAATTAGGATGATGGTTTAAAACTTAGTGGCACTTGGAAACCCATTTTAAATAAAATCTCACAAAATAATTAATAAAATAACCGACAAAAGATATGAAAACCATAACATTAGTATTTATGTACACTCTCACACCTCATGATTAACCATCTCAATTGTTGGAGATCCCCTGATGATGGACTTGCCTTGGTCTGAAACGTTGGGAATTAAAATCTTTAACAGGTGTTCCAATTCTATCAAACACATCAACCTGTAATGGAGTCTTTATTCTCATCTATTACATGATTTTGTGCATGTTTATTTTACCTAATCATTCCATCATATGAATTATTCTATCATGATTTCTTGTAGGTATAATGTTGTAGAAGATCTCATTCCCTTGAATATGAAAGGACACAATTATTTTGGTCGACATCCATTGTGATAGTGAAAAAGGTGTACTTATGGTTTATAAATGAAAGTTTGTCTGTTTACAAACAAAAAATATTAACAAATCCTTTGGATTGTGTTTGAGACACAACTTATTCCTGGTTTTTGTTGTTAATGTATTTTATCTAGGAATTGGAAGGACTCCTTATATTATCACAAAAGTGCATTCAATTGAAACTTACTATTAATGATAAATAAATCTCAAGCTTGGAATATGTTAACACTTAAATCTCACATACATGTAATGTTTAGGCTAATATTGCAAAAAGGCATCATCAACACACAATATACAACCCATTGAAGACATCCTCATTAGATACATAAGACAAGCTGAGCCCAAGAAGGATATAGGAAGTCAAAATGGACAACTTTGCGACTAAAAGCACTGGAAACCTGCATTATTAGTGTGACTTATCTATACAGTCACCCATGCATACCCGCATGAGATTTCTCTCAAAACCCATTCGAATATTAAAACGTTGGGACCACATATTTTTGCGGCGCATTGAAGGCTCATAACGACTCCCTTGGCTCTAGAATTCAAAAAGGGACTCATAACATGCTTGGGAGCATTGAGGAAACTAGTTCAAAGGATGGAGTGTTCACATATGGATCTAGATGTTTCTTGGCCTCCATTTGGCCTATAAAAGGAATCCATTGACATGCATTCCATATAAATAAATCAGAGCAAAGTTATGTTGTTGGAATTATATTAAGAGCTCCTCTTTCTGTGACAATTCTATATAGGTTGAATACCATGAAAGAATTCTAATAGCCAATAATCTTGAAGCAATGAAGTCCTCACAAGAATTATTCAAAGATATGCAAGAATAAGAAGAATAAATATTGAGACAGAAACATAAGAGAAGGAAATCAATTGATGGAAATATCATCTCATATCTTATTCCTCAATATGAATACAATATATAATACATCTCAAGAGAGAAAATAGAATGCCTTAAAGGCAAGTTGAAAAGCTCACAAAAGTAAGGCTCACTAAAAGCATAAAAACCCCCTGGGTGTCAAAAGCACTTTCCAAAACAGTCTAAAGGCTCATGAATTGGCTGAGTATGGTATGGAAGCTCATGAGTGATTTAAATGGAATGTAATTATGACTTTTGGAGAGATAAAAGAGGTGGAGGTTGAATTGGCCAAGTGGAGAGAGTTTCTAAGTCAACTAGCTTTACCTTATCCACTATAAAGTGGAAAAAAAAGATAAAGATGTCTAAATCATAAAAGTATCTTTCTAACTCAGGAATGGAATAAAATCAAACAAAATCCAAGGAAATATTATACATAATCTATCCAAATTCGTTTTAGTGAATTATGATGGCATATGGAGGCATAAAAGACAAAACTAGGCCAAACTACATAGTCTACACCTAGGAAAATTAATCTAGATGACCAATAAAATATATCCTAAGTATGGAATGGGTTTTTAAATGTTCCAACACCCCCCCTTAAGCCTAACTTAGATTGATTAAGTATGTGTAGGGCCCAAGCAACAAGGCTTATGGTCACCCCAATACAAAAATTATTATGCCCAGGTAAACTGAGGAAACAGGGAAAACCTCATGGGAAAGCCCCCCCTAAACAAATGGACATGTGCACGCCAAAATTCATGCTGCTCCAAACTCAAGTAGGTGTGGAATTGATTAGATGCCTGGAGGAATCTTCTTATTGGTAAGAAGTGGATCATGCTCCAAAAACATGTGCTTGAATTCTCCTTCAGTGGATGTAATCAAATCTGGAAGCTCTTTGAACTTGCTCTTGAACAGAACAAATTCATGAATATACAGACCATTATAGAACTTGAAATTCCAACCAACTGAGGTAGGATCAACTCCAATCATATCTAATTTCTCTTGAAACTTGAACTTCAAATAAGAGGAAGTTAAATCAGCTCCAAGAAAATATGCCAATGTCTCCATATTGAATGAAACTTTGAGGACAAGTACTAGTCATTATGTAGGAATAGGTAGAAATCATGAGATCACAATAAGTGAGTGCAAATGGAGCACTCTTGAAATCTGAAAAAACCTTCAAATCATCCAATATATCAACATATTGCACATTATAATCTTGTGAAGTATGCACATAATCATAAAAAAACTAGCTTGTCATCATCAAGATCAAAATATGAAGAATGATATGAGAACTGTGAATGGATGAAACCCTCTTCAACAATGGAAACTCCATTAGTTGAACCTTCTTCATTATCAACAACCACATCTAAAGGAGAGAGATCTGATTTCTCAACTTCCAGAGCCACAGAAGAAGTCTCTTCAATTACTGCTTCATGGAAAGAAGCATTCGAATCAAGGAGATCATTATCAACATAAATTGACTATGAAGAAATTTCTGCAATTTTTTTTCTTCAAAGACAACTTCTTCAGAGAGGGTTGAGGCCGAGACTTCAGGAGGAAGAACACATGAGGATGTGTCAATTTTACTCTCCATATTTTTGATATGAACCTCATTGTGATTTCCAAAGACTCTATCCAAATTGGTCTAGAGATCCTTTGGGTATTCATTAGAATCAATAAGGTAGTGCATGCATGGAGAAAAAGCTAGACACATGGCTCCAAGCCCTCTATCACAATAATTCAACCAACCATCTTTCTCTTCTGAGGATTTAGGATATGAAACAAATCCAATAGACACATCAAAGAGATCATGTCTCTTCATATATGCACTCATCTTTGGCTTCCACTCATCATAATTGAATGGTGTAAGAAGATGAACTGAATTCGAATCCATGAAGTTGTACCTGCAAAACAACTTTGAAACTTATACTGGAAGACTCATCTGAATCTAAGCTATGAGCTCTCTAAGATCTGATACCATGTGAGAATCTATGGCTTTTATACCATGTGATAATTCTATATAGGTTGAATACCATAAAATAATTCTAATAGCCAAGAATCTTGAAGCAAAGAATTCCTCACAAGAATTATTCAAAGATATGCAAGAATAAGAAGACAAAATATTGAGACAGAAACATAAGAGAAGGAAATCAATTGATGGAAATATCATCTCATATCTTATTCCTCAATATGAATACAATATATAATACATCTCAAGAGAGTAAATATAATTCCTTAAAGGCAAGTTTAAAAGCTCACAAAAGTAAGGCTTACTAAAAGCATAAAAATCCCCTAGGTGTTAAAAGCACTTTCCAAAACTGTCTAAAGGCTCACAAATTGGCTGAATATGGTATGGAATCTCATGAGTGATGTACATGTAATGTAATCATGACTTTTTGAGAGAGAAAATAGGTGGAGGTCGAATTGGCCAAGTGGAGAGAGTTTCTAAGTCAACTAGCTTTACCTTATCCACTAGAAAGTGGAAAAAAACAAGATAAAGTTGTCTAAATCAGAAAAGTATCTTTCTAATTCAGGAGTGGAATAAAATTGGATAGAATCCAAGGAAATCTTATCTAGAATCTATCCAAATTCGTTTTAGTGACTTATGATGGCATATGGAGGCATAAAAGACAAAACTAGGCCAAACCACATAGTCTACACCTAGGAAAATTAATCTAGATGACTAATAAAATATATCCTAAGTATGGAATGGGTTTTTAAATGTTCCAACACTTTCAATCTATTTCCTCCCTCATATTGACATACACAAAGCTCCCTTTCTCTCTTCCCCTAATGGGAAAGTGTTTCTCCATTGTTCTATCCAAGTTATTTTGCAATTGTGTGGAAAAAAAGGACTTCCCTAAGGGAGATTGTTGGCTTCCCTCGAAGCTTGCACCTCCTAGGTGACGCTATTGCATTTAGCTAGATCATTGGGCAATAAAAACTTGGTTTGGAACACTCTTGTTCCATATTGTTTGGTTTATCTCTTACCCCCCTCTTTTATTTCAAATTATTTCTTGTTATTTGTTTTTGTTTTGTTCTAGTTAAGAGTTTGCTTAACCATTTGGGGTTTTAACTATTGAATTATCAAACAAAACACCGAGTCCTTGTTGCAGCCTCAAGGATACTCTCATTGTGGGAAGGTTGTCCACCCTTGTGGCTATTTTTCCCACAATACTGTTTATGGAGACTCCACTCTTATTTTTGTTCAGTACATGTTAGATAGGTTGTCCTTTGCTAGATAACTTATTTTGGTTTTTGAGCAGGTGTAGGAGCTTAGTGTCCAACCTCTCAGTAACCAGTATTCTATGGTCCCTTCCCCAAAAGAATTTTTTTCATCAATAGTGTAGTTCCCGATGTCTTGTACACACTATATCACACATAAATCACTTCGACAAATACACTACTCGCACAATTGAGTTGCATTGTAACTTGAATCTGCATGAATTCCTCTTCACTGTAATTGCATTATTATCTTGACTGTGGATCCAATACCCACATGACTATGTAATGTTTTTGTTTTTTATCTCTATTTTTCACAATCATCTACAATTTCAAAAGATTCCTAATGAACTAGAAAATATAACTCACATGCAATATAATTTTCTTTAGTAATTAGATAACTTAGCTCAAGATAGGTAGTAAACAAGTGGCTTTTTGAAATATCTAGGCTAAAAGACTTTGAGGCCTTCAATGTGCCTCTTATTACTCACTAGTGACTGAATGATTATGCTTTCAATCTCATTGAAATTGTTAGTCTAGGCAATTATATTTGACTATCTTTAGTTATACATCTTTTGCTTACATATTTCTTTGTTTTATGCAAGATAGTTAGTTCACTTTCTTCACACAAGCAAAGGACCTAAAGACTCCTTTACCTGAAGTATGTTCTTTGCCTTGCACTCTTAGTGATCTTGGCAAATCAGAAAAGGGTGATAGGTTTGAAATACCACATTTGCACACATTTACTTCATTTAAGCATCTTGAGTAGTTGTTATTTGCTTATAGTTTTAATATAGTAAATGCCCATGTATCTTTACTTTATGCTCTTTTAGTTAGTTGCAAATTTCAATTACATTTGCTTTCCAAACACATGTGTGATTTCCACTTAAGCACACACAGATATCTAAAGACTCTTTCATATGTAATATTCTCTCCATATTGCATCTTAGTGATCCAGACGAATTAGAATGATATGAAAGTTTGAATTACCTCTCTCACACTCAATCAAATTTGGAACTTTAAAAATCAACATTGCAATTGTAATTCTCCAACCAACTAAAATTCTCCACAGGAGGTCACAAAATAACATTTTATTTAGGTAGGATTGATTGGGATAGGAATCCAAATAATTCCCACTAATATTTTTACATTATTTGAGACATAACATTGTTTACTTATAGGGTACTTTAAGTCCTGCTATCAGCAAGTAAATACAACCCAAATAAGATGTTGGTTGTGGAGCCAGATCTTCCAGTCTCATAGATGATATTGTTTTAGTTGTGTTTGTACCCCAGTTTTATATGATATGTAGGTGGACTGTACACTCATGCCAGCGGGGGGCCAGTGCCCCCAAGAAAAATTTTTGGGGCTGTTTTCGCCAGCTGTTTTGCGGGCCCATGGTTTTGGGTATCCCGTGGTATTTTTCCATTGTATTTCCCCTATAAAAGAAAGACATTGTAATATGGCTAGGGCAAGATGTATTAGGTTTTATGCATTGTATAGATCTCTAAGATCAGGAGAGAGACTATGAGACAGTGAAGAGGAAGTGCAGTGGCTGTGCTGCATGTTGTATCCCTTCACCTTGCTGGACGGTAATAATAATAAGGACTGGAAAATTCAGTGTGGACGTAGCCCAAGTTGGGGTGAACCACGATATATCTGTGTCTCTCTTGTAATGTGTGTGTGATTATATTTGCATTTATGTTTATTGTTATTGCTCTTCGATCCTGTTTTTCTAACATAAGAAGGCGTTGTGCCCAAGGACATGAAATTCAAGGTATAGTCGTATATGTTTTCCACAAAGGGTCACTTAGAATTTGTGGAGACGAAACTTTACCACCTAGGAAGGACCACTTATCCACACTTGACACAAGTATCTTAGTGTCCAAAACCTAGGATACCACTAAGGAGAAATTGTGAGTGCAATTGACTCCTGAGTTGGATTTCATTTGTTGTTGGAAATGTTTCCATCCCTTCCGGAACATAGTCCCAACACCTGACTTGATAATTGACTCTATCATACCTTCACTAGACAATTGTCAGAGGATTTCATCACCAATGACGGATGAGCTATTGGAATGCCCAATGAATTTTGAGAGGAAAGGACGCTACACGTTAGAGGGAATTTACATTTTGTTTTTCTTTAATTACAATGTGACCAAAATTTTAATTGAAAAGAACCAACTTGTGTACTATTTGCACAGAGCCTCAAGCACCTATCAGTCACTTTGCACCATACTACATCTGTCGTGGTTGGAATATTTTTGCATTTGTTCATCTGTGTTTAGACCTATTATCACTCTCAATTGATCACATAGACAATCACCATAGAAGAACAAAGAAAACTTGAGGCAGTCTCTCAAATTGCAATGCCTTTCTCCTCTCCATAGAGGTGTTTTCCCATTCACTTCACATGGTCCACAAGGGAGATACCCTATCCAGGGACATTCCGAGGTAATGTTGTTAGGATCAACTAGGTGAGGATGTTCCTTGCTTAAATATCCCTTTTCTCCCCTTGGATATCATACAACTCCCCTTGATTTTTACTCTCGTATAAGAAGCAACACCCCATCCCCACCACCCGGTGGGAATACCCCCCCATCTTCTCCATATTCAAGGGAAAGGATACTGCCATTATCACCACCCTCACCTCTTAGAGGGATCAACACACATAACAGTATGGCAGGACCAACCTCTAATACAAACCTTCCTTTCATGGAAAGCTTAAATATCCCTGAATTAGCTAAGATAATTAATGACCCATCCATCATGATCCAACTTGGCTAGATACGCCTCCGAAACTTCCCTCTAATATTCCAAAATTTGAAGGGAAGCAAGGAGATGTCCCAACAAACCATGTCATGTCATTTCACCTATGGTTCTCCTGCAACAACATCGTCGAAGACTCATTTTGTCTTCGTCTCTTCTAGAGAATCCTCACAGGTAAAACAACCAAATGATATGTCAATTTACCATCAACAACTTATTCCACATTTGAGTCAATCACCACTATCTTCCTAACCTATTTATAGTTTCCCATTCATCACTACCTAGGGCTTCAAATCCTCATAGACATTTCAACAAAGCACTTCCACCTATATCACAGATCACATCCATGAATGGTGTAGATGTCAGACCTTGTGCAAAATATACATACATCCCCAATTTCTATTGGATTGGTTTTTGAAATCACCTCAACCTATGATTGCAAAAGATGTGGCAACCACCTTGCCAACAATGGAAGAAGAGGCCATCAACATCATTCTCTGAACCCAACACCATTAAGAACATCCCATTCAATTGTTGGGATTATTGGGACTATTTCCCATCAAGAAAATACCCCCCCACCTACAACTTCTATACCATCCACTATGGAACAACAACACCCACCGGAACCCCTCGTATTAGTGACGTATGCATATGCACCAAATCCTCAATTTAGTCATCTCTCTTATGGACCATATAGTCCTGTGTACCCAAATAATATCCAAGCACCTCTAGTACAACCACTGCAAATGGAACCTCTTGCCCCTACCTCCACATCGAATGGAACACCTAATGCATATCTTCCCACAACTAGATACAATCCATATTTTTGATTTATTGGTCCTCCTGGTCCCACCCCCATGAATAAAATGGAGTTAAATCTAGTACAACCTTCTCCTGTGCAACAAACTCAAAGATTTAAGTAGTTAAATAGGGCTACTACCTTGAATCCTTAGAAATAGGGGAAGAAGAAAGGAAAGAATAGGAAAAACTGGAAGCAAGGACACAAAAGCAATGCCCCTCCCTGGAACCTGAAAATGGATAACAAGAATGAAGGGGAAAATAACCCCCCCCAAATAAGGAAATAATTCTAATCTTAGGAATAATTATCGTTGCTCCATGTGTGGAGAGTATGGACAATACACCAACTAATGCATGTTAATACCTGAGTGCAAACAAATGCTTGGAGTAAATAATTTGGCCACAACCAACCCTCCTCAAGCATCTAATGCACCACAACCCCAACAAGCCATGTTGCAGCTACCCTTTTCCAATCAAGGGGTAGTCACTCAATAACCAAATCCATGCTCCCCAGTTGATGGCACCTTTCAGAATATTTACATGAACACAATATAGGTCAACCTTCAAACTCGTGCTAAAGGGTATGACATGCTCGAATCTTCGCAAGGGGATTATGTAACCACCACCTCTAGTGGTATTTTTCAAATTCATCGTCCAAATGGTGATCAGGTCCTAAGGATCCCAAAATCATAGCTTAGACGAACTACCCATAACCCTCACATGAAAGCTACCCACAACAACAGTATTGTGGATGATTTGGCTCAATCACCCGTCGCCATGTTGACATTATAATTTCTTCAGTCTTTCCCGTCGCCATGTTGACATTATAATTTCTTCAGTATTTCCCTGTTGGCGGGCGATTTGGTAGAGTGCTATCGCAACATCTCTGATGCTGTGACAAGGCAGAAGATGGCGCGAAAGGCGATGAGCGGAAGATTATTTTATGCATTTTGGGTCAATTGTACCGTGGATTGCGGGTTTTGGGTCATTTGGACCACATATTATGTACTATTGAGTCAGTTATACCACAGAAGGCAGGTTTTTGGTCGTTTTGGATAAGTCAGTTAGATATTGAGTCATTTGTCCATAGTGTCGGTTAACAAGTTGTTAGAAAGTGGACAAGAATTGTAAGGTGGAAGCCTATATATAGATAAGAATTGTAAGTGATGAGATCATCAGAATGATGATCGAATGCTAGAGATATTATGCGAAGCTCTGATGTTCATTGTATGTTTCCGGATATGTTTTGGTGTTAAGAGTCATTGCGGAGATCTAGTTTTTGTAGAGACATTGTATCTGGGTCGACAATGAGAATATGCTAAAGTTATTTTGGTACAATCTCTGTGTTTAATCTATTCAGTCATGGTAATGCGATTTTGCAGTATACAAATAATGCCATGCTTCTTTGATGCGATACTTGCTTTACAATTACTGTTGTTGCAATGATGAATATCTTGGTTGAATGTTGCTTTAATACTATGTTCAATGCTTAAAGATCTCTATCCTAGTGTTGCAATAATTTTAAGTATCATAGCCGCAACCATCCTCCTTCATTCGGCGGAAACATGGTTCCGTTTGCTCTTCCTGGATGCCTCGGGTGAGACCTCATCTGTTCTGCAGGTGTTGCTAGGCGGGATAAACCCTGTCCAAGCCAGTGCTCAGGAAGACTGTGGTATGTGTCGACAGTAAGTGGGACCCCTATCGACCGGCATCGCGCTAACAAATGGTTCCGTTGCTGGGACCCTGTATGGAGTGAAAGGAGGACATGTTGTGGCACCCGACGAAACCGAAGATCCAAGAATGGTTTTATCAGAAGTTGCAGGAATTCATTGAAGAGGAAAGCAGGAACACTCGACTGACAGTAGATCAGTGGGTGGGTAGATATATTCACGATGGAATGCATGAATGGTTCTTCTGTGAATTCCCAGTCATTTTGTGTGAGTGGTTGGTAAAGTTGACCTTCCAGAAGAGGAACTTCCAGGGTGGTGAATCGACGACCTGGACCCCCGAGTTGATTCAAAAGCTACAAGAGGTTGATAATAAAGCATCGCGGGATGTCAAAGTGTGGTTCGATAGCATCCTAGAGGGATATATAACAGAGTTCATGGTTGATACTCAGAAATCCTACAATGAAGTCGAAAGATATTTTTTTCACGAACCTCGGGGCCGGTTTCTACTGTCGCTTCAACTATCAATTAAGATGCTTATTTGCGAAAAGGGTATATTGAAGATGCATCTTGATCAATAGACAGCCTAGTGGGCGGAGGCCACGGGTACCGCGATAGTTGGGGGGCGGTACATGGAATGGTAAGGGGTAGATGGGTGTAGGTCATGATGAGACTGTGAGTGAAGCCGAGGGAGAAATTGGTCTTATGAAGGGAGGAGCGAGATTCCGACAGGAAAAGAGGCAGAGGATAGGAGAAGGTCCTGCTACGGTCGAACCGCAAGACCATGAAGGAAGGTCACATGGGATGAAGCGACCTCACAGTCCTGACAAGGAAAACCAGGCTACGCCCAGGATAGAGGCAGGACCAAACCCCTGCACCAACATACCCACACCTCCGCTCACTATCTCTCAGATAGCAAGAAATACCACTTCGACACTGCCAAGTTCTTCAACACCACAAAATTTGATTGGTAGTAGTATAGCGAAAGGAGGCAGGAAACCCAGAATGGCGGGAGATGATGCTAAGTTACCGTTGTTCCACGGGAGTGGGACAGACAACCCAGAACAATATTGGTTTTTGTGTGAAGCGGTCTGGACCATAAAACAGATCACCAATGATGCTACTAAGAGAGGACAATTAGCGATGACTCTGCGAGGTCGTGCATTAGATTGGTTTATTAAGTTTGTTCTAGTCCCTACAGGAGCTCCAGAGAAGTCACTAGACAAGATCCGGGATGGACTGATTGCAGAATTTAGGAAGCCCAAGTCAGAGCTCAGTATATTACGAAATTGAAGAAAATTAAGCAGTATCCCAGTGAAACAGTATGGGATTTTGACTAGCGATTCATGATGCTGATGGCAAAGGTTAGTTTTGAAATGAGCGCTATCCAACATAAAGAGTGGTTCATTGCGGCACTGCTACCACACATTCGGCTACCATTGATGCAACAAAACATTTCGACGCCTAGTGAAGCTCTAGAGATTGCAATGCGATTGGAGGCATCGCCAATTGGAGAAAATGCAGCCAGGATGTCGCAGATATAGACACAGCTCGCTAACTTGACTATACAGCTACAAGATTTGAAGAAAGGCAAGGAACAATGCGATGAAGTATGGTGTACGCGATGCCGAGGAGAAAGGAATACGAAGGACAATTGCTCGGACTTCTGCAACTATTTGGTGTCAGGGGCGCTAAACTCGTTGAATGGTGGCAGCATGCCATGGTGTCATGTCTACCATGTATATGGACATAGCCATGAAAATTGCCCATATATGCAGAAAATGGTCACAACCCCAAGAAATCTTTATTGTACATTTTGCAAGTTGGTGGGTCACGATGACAAAGATTGCCGTGCATATGGGTTGCTACAAGAAAGAATGTATGATGCATTTTATGTCAAGGACGACTAGCGTGCCGTACAACAATCGCAACCGCAACCACAGGTATCCCAACTGCTACCTCAACCGCAAATGCAGTTTGTACCGCAGCAGCAGCAACCACCGCAGTTCATGCCGCAATATGCTCAGATGCAGATGGCTCCACAACAACCACAATATGTACAACAACTGTAGTATGCACAACAAGGGCAAGGAATGCAACCGACACCAGTGAAATAACAATTTAATCAACCACAGTACTAGCAATAGGGAGGATTCCAGGAAGGATACCGGGGAGGATGTGGTGGAGGATTTGGTCGCGGACCTGTTCAATGCTATCACTGTGCGGTATGGGGACACTATCAGTGAGACTCCCACTACTGTAGAACCAGTGTACGTTCTGTTTTGTTAACGATCATACAGTTGAGAATTGTCCACAGTTGATTGCGCGATGGCTGTTAAATTTTGAGCATTAATTCACAATACTCTAGGATCTTTACTGAGAGAATAACATATACAGTATATCAATGCATGACAATCACAATAAGCATGACAAGCATCACAAGAATCAAAAGCATGAGAGACAAGAGACACAGAGTTTCCGTGGGGAAAACCCTAAGGTGAAAAACCCCACAACTTCCTCAGAGATAGAGAGAGCAATGGCTCAACCAAAGTACAACCAAAATACACTGAGATAGTCTCCTAGTAGCAGATGATCCTCCTCCTCACTAGTGCGCCACTTTCTGAGTGAGAGTGATATACTTTTCTGAGTGATCTAAATAGAGATCACCTGATCTCTATTTATACTGATCTGTTTGCCCAGTGACCTTATGGGGTCGACTTGTCTAGCTAGGTACATCACATTATAATATATATATTTCAGGGCCGACCCCACACATGGTGGTCTAATAACCCATCAACAAGTACACACACTTGCGACACTTGTCAATCCACATGACGACACTTCCTTATAGAGGAATAACACATCTCTAATAAGGGTACAATAAATATATATGAAATACATAGATGAAATACATTCCGAATTTACATATACATCAACACTCCCTCTTAACTAGGAAGGTATTTCTCGACACAGATCTTCTAGACAAGTCTTTTTCTCGGGATCATTATCATTGTCATCGTCACTGTTGCTGCTATCTCAACCAATCTCTGACTCTACTCGTCATAGGAAGTTCTACAAAGCCAGTCCTTTTTCATACTGGATGTAGGCCCACCACCTGCAGGTCTTCATCATCACTGGCCATACTGTGGAATCCTCAGGACTTATTACGTGCGTCACAAAACCTCGAAAGAGCATTTTCCAGATATCTCAGGGCACGAATTACATGCCATAGGAAAAACCTCGAAAGACTATCTGCAGATCTCCCAGGGCCATATTATATGTGACCTCACCACAAAACCTCGCAAGATCATCCCAGGCTGTTACGAGCACACAACTCTACCTATAGGATCTCCCAGGGCACGAATTACATGTGGTCATGGCAAAACCTCGCAAGAGCATCCCAGGACTGATTACGGGCACACATCCCAACCTATTGGATCTCCCAGGGACAGATTATATGCCATAGGACAAAAACTTGAAAGAGCATCTGCCAGATATCCCAGGGAAACGAATTACATGCCATAGGCAAAACCTCGAAAGAAAATTTACAGATCTCCCAGGGCCAAATTATATGTCCTCCCAGAGCAAAACCTAGAAAGAGCATTTTCCAGATATCCCAGGGCAATGAATTACATGCCATAGGAAAAACCTCGAAAGACTATCTGCAAATCTCCCAGGGCCAAATTATATGCTCATCTGCACAACCTGATCCACGGCCATAGAGTATCAACCTGATACTCACCACACATCATCCTGATGTACACATGATCATCTTGATCATCATCACTGCAACATCCTGCTGCATTTCATCTGGAGCAACATCCTGAAGCTCGTCATCCACGATCATCCTGATCATATAATGCATCTACTTGATGCATACCAAGTATCTACCTGATACATATCAGCATACATGATCCACTTGATCATACAATGTATCCACCTGATACAAATACAAATACATGATACATATCACCACACATGATCCACCTGGTCATACAATGTATCCACCTGATACATATACAGATACATGGTCCAAGCATCCAACATGATGCATATACAAAAAATACATACACATGATCCAACCGATCATATCCAGCATCCAACATGATGCGTACATACATATAAATGATCCAACTGATCATATCCAGCATCCAACATGATGCATACATACATACATAAAAATGATCCAACTGATCATATCCAGCATCCAACATGATGCATACATACATATAAAAATGATCCAACTGATCATATCCAAGCAGAAACCAGAACATCATCCTGATGCTCATCATCCAGCGCTTACATCCACAACCATGTGAAGGATCCTCCTTCCAACATGCTTGGAATGGCTTCAGCAAATGTGTCCATCACTTCTTCCTCAAAGTGTCCTCGATCTGAAGAACTCCAAGCCTCTCTCTGAAGTACTTGAACTTCACCCTGGCTAGTGGCTTTGTCAGCACATCTGCAATCTGCTCGTCCATCGCAACATACAGGAGCTTCACAGCTCCTCTTTGCACCATATCCTTGATATAGTGATATTTGATCTCTATGTGTTTCGACCTGTCATGAAACACTGGGTTCTCAGACAGCTTCACACAACTCTGGTTATCACAGAAGATACTAGTAGCATCCAGCGGGAGATCAAATAACTCAGATAGTAGCTTCCTTAGCCATACTGCCTCACAACTAGCTGAACACGCTGCAACATACTCTACCTCAGCTGTACTCAGTGCTACGCAGGACTGCTTCCTGCTAAACCAAGAGATCACACCTGATCCCATATTGAAGCAGCATCCAGATGTTCTCTTCCTATCTGCAGCACTGCCAGCCCAATCTAAATCAACATAACACTGCAGGTTAAACTTTTGATTCACTTCATACTTGAGCCCATAATCCACTGTACCCTTCAGGTACCTCAGAACATGATTTACAACAACTAGGTGAACACTCCTCGGATCTGTCAGGAACTGACTCAATGTGTTCACAGCAAAGCAAATTTCTGGTCTCATGTTCGTCAGGTACATCAAGGACCCAATCATCTTACGATACATAGAGACATCAACCGGCTCAGATGAAGCATCACATAGAAGCTTCATATTCGATGCCATAGATGTGGCCATGGCCTTGCAATCCATCATCCCAAATCTCTTCAGGATATCTACTGTGTACTTCCCTTGACCAAGGAAGATCCCACCTGCACTCTGCCACACCTCCATACCTAGGAAATAGTGCATCATTCCCAAATCTTTCATATCGAATTCAGCAACAAGCTTCCTCTTAGTATCTGTAATCAGTCTGTCATCTCCTGTTACAAATAAGTCATCCACATACAGGAGTAGAATCACAGGATTCCCTTCCTCAACCTTGTAGTAAAGGTTGGAATCCGCTTTACTCTTGGTAAAGCCCAAACTAGATAGGAAATTGTCCATCCTACCATACCAAGTTCTGGGAGCTTGTTTCAAGCCATACAAGGCTTTCTTCAATCTGCATACATATGACTCCCTATCATGTATTTCAAAACCGAGTGGCTGCTCCACATATACTTCCTCTTCAACTACACCATTCAAGAAAGCAGTCTTGACATCCATCTGGTGTATTTTCCATTTCATTGCTGCAGCCAGGGCATGTACTGTTCTGATGGAAGTATACCTGGCTACAGGTGCAAAATTTTCTTCATAATCTATTCCCTCTTTCTGAGAGAAGCCACGAGCTACGAATCTTGCCTTGTATTTCTCTACACTGCCATCTGCAGCATGCTTGATTTTGTAGATCCATTTGGAAGTCACAACAGACTTCTCTTTAGGTCTTGGGACAACATCCCAAACATCATTCTTCATTATTGATTGGTATTCCTCAACCATGGCATCCTTCCATTCTTTCTTTTCCACTGCTTCTTCATAACTGGAAGGTTCTTTGTTCATAATGTCAGAGAGTAAAGCAACATAGCTGGTATGTGATCTGGTTCTCTTCTTTGTTCTGTGTTCTTCTTCTGGAATGCCAAATATTTCTGCATCTTGAATGAGCTCTCTAGCCCATGCAGGTTTCCTCTTGTGAGAGTTATCCTCACGGGGTGGATCTACAGGTTCTTGCAGATCTTCAAACTCACGAACAACTTCTGGAACTGCTTTAGTCATGGTAGTGTCTTGAAATCTAGTTTCCTTAGGTTCTTCATAAACTTCGATAGGTTCCTTCCTTGATTTGATGAATGCTGAGTTTTCATCAATTGTTACATCCCTGCTGACATCAATCTTCTTGAACCCTGGAAAGTATATTCTGTAAGCTTTCAAGCTTTCACTGTAACCCACAAAGATACCCTTCTTTCCTGAAGGATCTAGTTTAGTCCTCTTTTCCTTTGGAACATGAGTGTATACTAGACAACCAAATATTCTGAGATGATTGACTTCAGGTTTCTTACTAGAAAAGACCTCTTCTGGTGTCTTGTTGTCTAATATCTTGTGGGGTGTTATGTTCTACACATATACAGTTGTTCTAGCTGCTTTTGCCCATAGATGCATAGGTAGATCCTGGTCATGCAGCATTGCCCTTGCTACTTCCATGATAGTTCTGTTCTTCCTTTCTGCAACTCCATTTTGTTGAGGATTATAAGGAGCAGTCAACTCCCTCTTAATCCCTGAATCACTACAAAGCTTCTTGAAGTTACCTGAGGTGGATTCTCCACCATTGTCAGATCTGAATGTTTTGATCTTCTTGTCAGTTTGATTCTCCATCAAGGTTTTGAATTCCTTGAATTTATCAAACACCTCATCTTTGTTCTTCAAGAAGTATACCCAAGTCTTCCTGGAGAAGTCATTAATAAATGAGACATAGTAAACATACCCACTCAAAGAACTAGATGACATAGGACCACATACATCTGAGTGGATGATTTCCAGGATGTCTTTTGCCTTCCTTTCACTACTTGGGAAAGCCTTCTTAATGTTCTTACCTTTTGCACATCCTTTGCAAACACCTTCATGTTTGGTCTTGATTTCAGGAAGACCCTTTACTGCCTTGCTTGCAATGGGAAGTGCCCTATAGTGCATATGAGCAAGTCTTCTATGCCAAAGTTCACTTGGCTCCATGGCATGTTCAGGTTGTCCCTTCAATTTATACAAACCTCCCTCTTGCTCTCCAATCACTACTGCATCATCTATGTTCTTTCCTTTTGGCCACATTAGGACTTGGCCATCCACAAATGCAACCCTCATACCTTTTGCATCCAAAGCAGAGATGGAGAGTAAGTTCTTCTTGAGCCCAGGTACATAAAGGACTTCTTTCATCTTCGAAGATTTTCCCGAATCTAGGTTGTAGGAGGTTTCACCACTTCCTTTGATTGGGTATTGATAATCATCCCCAAGTTTCACCTTATGGGGTGATTCATGTTCAGATAGATTCACAAAAGATTCCTTAAACCCAGTCATGTGTTTGGAAGCCCCACTGTCAATTAACCAATCATTACAACCATGGGAGATAGTACTTGTGAGAGCAGAAATTAGAACATATTCTTCTTCACTTGATGAGTCATCATCATTATCACTTTCTGCCCTAGACTTCTTCTTTGGGGGTTCATCATCTTCGGCAACATGAGCATGATATCTTCTTTTGTTACCCTTCTTCTTCTTGCTGAAGTTGTTGTTATTATCCCTTTTGTTCTTGGGACAATCTGAAGCAAAGTGACCCTTCTCATTGCATGTGAAGCATCTTAGATCCTTCTTATCCTTTTGATAGGATCTCTTGTGGCAAGAGTGCTCCTTCTTGGTTTTGCTTCTTTTGGTGTGAGTTGCAAGAGGTTGATCTTCACCTCCCATCTTTTCCTCACAAGCTACAAGTCTAGATTCTTCTTGAGAGCATTCTTCCCGCAATCTGTTGAAGGATACCAACTTCTTTCTTGCACAGATTCCTTGAATGAAGGAGTCCCATGACCTAGGTAGGCCATTAAGAGTGGTCATGACAACTTCACCATTCTCCACCATTTCATCTACTGCTTCCAATTGTTCCTTAATCTGGGAGACCCTAGAAAAATAATATTGAATGGTTTCTCCATTCTGAAACTTTACTCCTTTCAATTGGTTCCGCAGGGTCATCTTCTGATTTATGTTCTTCCCTTCAAATAGCTTGGTCAAAGAGTCAGACATCTCCTTGGGTGTCTTAAGAGAAGACATATGGGGTATGAGATGGTCTTTGATAGAATCAACAATGATTCTCTTTGCCTTGACCAAGTTCTTCTTATGCAATACCTTGGCCTCTTCATCCTCTGGGATAGGGATGTCTTCTTTCACATATGAGTCCAACTCATTCTCTTCTAGGATTAACCCAATCCTATACTTTCAAGCTCGGAAGTTATCAGCTCCTTCAAGCTTATCCTCAAGCTTGGTGTGGTGAGACATCTTAAAGAGTACTTCAAATGGAAATAGAAAAGATTTAGATCTTACCACTTGAAATGCTGAAAACTGGATTTGGTCTCGGATTAGGGTTTGTCGAAAAAACCCTAAAAATTCAAAATGTGAATTTCAAATTTCTGAAAGAATAGAAAGATGCGCTTTGATGAGCTGATCAGCCTGGTGCATTCAGAATTTGAGATCAACAAAGTTTTACCCTTCAAATTTGATCTTTTGTCCTCCCGGGTTCATTGGGGAGAACCTTGAATTAGGGTTTGAGTTTCCCGGAGATCTACCCAGCCAAAAATCTCGATCCAAAGCTCTAAACTTCGATTTTTGCAAGGAGCTTCCAGCTGTGTCTTCAGATTCCAGAAATTCCTATTTTTTTGGAAACCCTAATTTTTAGGGCCAAATCTGAAAATACTCGAAATTGAATCCTGATTGGACAGATAGATGCGCCTTGATGAGTAGAGTCAATCTACTATACTGATTTTCCAAAATCTATGGAGATAAACCCAATAAACAAGAAACTCAAGTTTCTGTCACTGCAAAATGTCTTCTTCTCAGGTTAGCTCTGATACCATGTTAAATTTTGAGCATTAATTCACAATACTCTAGGATCTTTACTGAGAGAATAACATATACAGTATATCAATGCATGACAATCACAATAAGCATGACAAGCATCACAAGAATCAAAAGCATGAGAGACAAGAGACACAGAGTTTTCGTGGGGGAAACCCTAAGGTGAAAAACCCCACAGCTTCCTCAGAGATAGAGAGAGCAATGGCTCAACCAAAGTACAACCAAAATACACTGAGATAGTCTCCTAGTAGTAGATGATCCTCCTCCTCACTAGTGCGCCACTTTCTGAGTGAGAGTGAGATACTTTTTCGAGTGATCTAAATAGAGATCACATGATCTCTATTTATACTGATCTGTTTGCCCAGTGACCTTATGGGGTCGACTTGTCTAGCTAGGTACATAACATTATAATATAAATATTTCAGGGTCGACCCCACACATGGTGGTCTAATAACCCATTGGCAAGTACACACACTTGCGACACTTGTCAATCCACATGACGACACTTCCTTATAGAGGAATAACACATCTCTAATAAGGGTACAATAAATATATATGAAATACATAGATGAAATACATTCTGAAGTTACATATACATCAACAATGGCAGGAAGGGAACACTCCCCAGTTGCAGACATAGCCCCAGGCATAGTAGCCTTCCCAAAACCAAGTGCAGCAACCAGTGCAGAACTAGAATGTCCGATAGAATCAAAATCAAAATGTGAACCCACCCGAGAATCCATGGTTGAACTAGGCCCAGGGTGCAAACATCGTGACAATTTTTGCAGAACCAAGACCGCAAGATGCTTCCGTTGCTGTGGTTACTCGAGGAGGAAATACAACTGGAGAAGACAACTCAATGATCTGGTTAGCTGGACAAAATAAGGTATCATTTGACATTGATGCGGAATGGGAGACGTTTCTTCAGGCAACATGCATTAGAAAACGACCGAGGTAAAGCTATCATGTATGACATGCCCTCTACTTTTGATGCTACTTCAGAGGTTAACCCGTCGCGGCGGTCCCGCACACTTCGAGCATTTTTGGAACATTGTTTGTCCTTGGCAAGAGATCCTGACTCTCTTACTGCGATTGAAGCCTTGTTGTGACGACTGACCCGGGATCGACAAGAGCTCGCGGTTAATTCCTTGCAATGACGGAAGACGGGTAAGGAGATGCGGATGAATATTCAAATTGGCGACGATGATGTTGATTCAATTATTCTGTATCTTGGTTCGGATGTCAACATCTTGACCAACCAGGCTTGGTAGAAGATGGGGAGCCCCCCATTGAGCTGGCCTCCTGTACAGCTCCGGTTGGCTAACCATGCAAAAGTAACACCCATTGGGCGAGTTCCATGGCAACCACTTATACTATGAAACGAGAACTCGACACAGTTCTCGTTTTTCTCTCTCCTAATTTTAGTAGCTATTTTTACCTCCGTTTCAAAAAGGGTTGATACCAGTATCACACATTTTCATTTTGAGGCATTTTTTTGGGCCTTTGACACATCTTTATTGTAAAGTATTTTTAATTTCTATTTTCAAGTGTGTTTTTTAGAAATTTAACAAAAAACATACATTTAGAAGCTAGCTATAATGAAAAACACATAGATTTTCGAAATTTATCTTTAAAATTTAATCATAAATAATATATTTTTATGGAAAAAATAGTAAACAAATCGAGAAAAAGAAGACATTTAAACCCATTTTTAACAGATTTTTAGTCATTTTGTATAAAAATGATACTATTTCACATTATTTTTCATAATATTTAACCACCTAACCAATTATTATTAAAATTTAAAAAGAAAATATTTAAAAAAATTACATTGCCCCCTTCTACCTTAACTTTATCCCTACCCCCCACAAACTATTACAAAAGTTAAAAAAATAAGTATAATGCGTCCCTTCTACCCTAACCCCCTAACAAACTATTAATAATTTTTTTTAAAAATTACATTTAAAAAAAAATTACATATCCTACCCTAACCCCTCAACCAACCATTAATAAACATTTAAAAAAACAAAGTACATTTCCTAATACTCTAGCCCCCTACATTACCCCCCTACCTTAGCCACCCGAAAATTACATTTCCTAATGCCCTACCCACTACCCCATTACCCCTCCCACATCGTTTTAACTAAAAACAATTTAAAACCCAACTTTAAAAAATTAAAAAATTAAAATAAAAACCTAAACTTAAAAAATAAAAAATAAAACCTAAACTTTACAACAACAAAAAACCAAAACACAAACTAGACTTTACAAATTAAAAAAAAAAGACTTTAAAAAAATAAATTAAAAAACAAATTAAAAATTAAAAAAAAAACTTTACAAAAAAAATTAAAAATTAAAAAAAAAAACTAAACTTTACAAAAAAAAAAAAATCAAAATCAAAATTAAAAAAAACAAAACTTTAAAACAAAAATTTAAAAATTAAACCAAAAAAATTAAAAATACAAAAAAAAAACAAAAATCGCCCCCCCATGGGCGCCCAAAGGGCCGCCCCGCGGGGGAAGCTCGATGCCGGGCATCGAGCTGCCCCCGCGGGGCGGCCCTTTGGGCACCCATGGGGGTGAAACCAGCACCCGCCGCCCACTTTTGGGCCGGCGGGTGCTGGCTCCGCCCCCATGGGCGCCCAAAGGGCTGCCCCGCGGGGGAAGCTCGATGCCCGGCATCGAGCTTCCCCCGCGGGGCAGCCCTTTGGGCCCCCATTGGGGGGGGGCGATTTTTGTTTTTTTTTTGTATTTTTAATTTTTTTTTGTTTAATTTTTAAATTTTTGTTTTAAAGTTTTGTTTTGTTTGATTTTGATTTTTTTTTTTTTGTAAAGTTTAGGTTTTTTTTAATTTTTAATTTATATTTTTAGATGGGCGGATGCTAGCTTCGCCCCCTTGGGCGCCGAAAAGACCGCCCCATAGGGGCAGCCCTTTGGGCGCCCAAGGAGGTGGAGCCAACATCTGCCCGCCATTTTGATTTTTTTTTTTTTAAGTTTAGTTTTTATTTTAATTTTTAATTTTTTTTTTTAAAGTTTTTTTTTTAATTTTTAATTTGTTTTTTAATTGTTTTTTTGTATAGTTTTTTTTTTTTAAATTTTTAATTTGTTTTTTTTGTAAAGTCTAGTTTGTTTTTTGTTATTTTTTTGGGTAAAGTTTAGGTTTTATTTTTTATTTTTTAAGTTTAGGTTTTTATTTTAATTGTTTAATTTTTTTAAGTTGGGTTTTAATTTTTTTTAGTTAAAACAATGTGTGAGGGGCAATGGGGTAATATTGGGGGGTTAACGCAGTGGGGAGGGCATTAGAAAATGTAATTTTTGGGCAGTTCAGGTAGGGGGTAATGTAGGGGGCTAGGGAATTAGGAAATGTACTTTGTTTTTTAAAATGTAATTTTTTCAAACATTTATTAATGGTTCGTTGGGGGGTTAGGGTCAAATATGTAATTATTTTTTTAAATGTAAATTTTTAAAAAAATTATTAATAGTTTGTTAGGGGGGTTAAGGTAGGAGGGGCGCATTATAATTTTTTTTTTAACTTTTGTAATAGTTTGTTGGGGGTTAAGGTTAGGAATTTATTTGTTGAAAACAAAATTTTTCAATTTAGGGGTTGATTTCAAGGTTTTCGTAAACAACCGTATGAGATTTTTAAGCCATGGCTATATTTTTAACCTAGAGAAAAAAAACGTTGATACTAGTATCAACACTTTTCGATTTGGGGGTTGTTTTTGGTGTTTTTTATGAAAACATGATACTGGCATCAACACTTTTTGATTTGGGGGTTGTTTTCGGTGTTTTTTATGCAAAAATGTGAGTTTTTATGGCTAGAGTTCTCGTTCTTAGTATATAGTTCTCGTTTCATAGTATAAGTGGTTTGGCTAGTGGTAGATATTGAGGGTGTGAAAACCTATGCCGACTTTGATGTCATAGAAGTTGTTGAAGGCGGCAGCTCTTATCCCGCGCTATTGGGGATTGGATGGGATAATGATAGTGGAGCTATAATCAACTTCAAGTAATGGATGATGACTTTTGAAAATCGCGATCTCAGAGTTATCGCCTTGTTGGATCCGGTTGAAGGATGCCGCTACATAGAGCCAGTAAAGGACGACGATCCTAGCGAATGGGACCATGCATTCAATATTTCTAAAGATTATATACATCCGACTGCCAAGGGTGAGCTGGGATGGCGCAGTGACAACTCTGCGTCTTCCGAATTTGACGACGCACTGGAATATTAGCAGAACCACTTGCATGAAGTGTCGCTCCGTAAGTGCGGATTGGTCACACAGTCATTATGCCATGTCGCGACTGAAACGGTTACACTACCAATATATGAAGGACTACCTTGCTTATCCGACTTTCTGACGGAGTTCGAAGAAAGAGTTTCTGAACCACAATGATTGCTGGCCTTGAATGAAGCATTGAAGGCTACTCCAGCATGCCGGTGGGCGACACACAAGGCATCAATTGATGGATGGTTAAAATGCCGAATATTGATGATGGTACATTTTGGTGATACTGAGGTTTACCACATTGGAAAGTATGATGGCCGGACCAATCCTGGTGGTCACTTGATGGAATGTTAGCGGCTATGGGTATCGCGACCGAAAGATGAGTGGGTCCATGCTTTTATTCATACTTTGGATGAGATGCCACGCTCATGGTATACTACAGCAGAGTTGCGAGGGGAAATTTCTACTTGGCTGGAGCTCACAATGTGTTTTACCCATACATTCAGTTTTGCGGATGCCGATCCAGAGATTAATAATGCATTACAGCTCATTTGTGATGTATTCTGCAGGTTGTCCCGGTAGCATATCCCGTGGATCCGCACATGCACTGCCCGATGCAATCTCTCATGGAGTGCTTCAATATTAGCGGTGGGATAGAAGATGGTGATGATCCGCGGAATGTGAATATCCCGGAGTCAGAAGGAAGTCATGCTGTGGTACCACCTGATGCCCCGAGCGACCTGATCAGTCAGCCGCTGAAGATCCACAAGATTAACATTGGGACAGAGGACACTCTGAAGTTCGTAAATGTTGGGGATTACTGGGATGATGAGCTGATAAGAAAGGTCATTGATTTGCTCCATGATTTTTAGGACATATTTCCTACCAATTTTTCCGACATGAAGGGGATTCTGGGTGACTTAGGAGAAATGAAGATTCCATTAAAACCAGATGTTAAGATGATCCGACAGTGACCCTATCGATTGAATCCGCGACATAAGGAAAGGGTCAAGGCAGAACTGGATCGCATGTTGCACGCTGGTATTATTGAACCAGTTGAGGAGTCGGAATGGATTAGTCCTATGGTGGTGTAGGATAAGAAGACTGGTGAAGTGCGCATTTGCATTGAACTCATGAAGTTAAATGATGCATGTTTGCATGATCCATTCCCCACTCCATTTACTAACGAAGTTCTTGAAGGTGTGGGTGGCCAGGAGATGTACTCCTTCACAGACGGGTTCTCTAGCTATCATCAGATCCGCATTGCCAAAGAAGATCGCCATAAGACAACTTTCGTTACTAAATGGGGTTGTTTTCAATACACTGTAATGCCGTTTGGTTTGAAGAATGCACTTGCGATATTGTCACGGGTTTTCGTTGCTACATTCAAAGATTTCATTTAGAAATTTTTACAGGTATACATGGACGATTGGATGGTTTATGGTTTGGTCTATGATCATCTAGCGAATCTGTGGTTGATGCTCGAGTGATGCCGACAGCACCAGACATCGCTGAATTTGAAGAAATGCATCTTTTGTGCACCATTTGGGATATTGCTCGGCCATAATGTGTGTAAGCAAGGGTTGTTGGTTGATCCAACCAAGATTGTGCTCATTTTGAGCTTGCAACCGCTGACCACTGTTAAGCAGTTGCGAGCGACTCTGGGGCATACTAGGTATTATCATAAATTCATCAGGGTATATGCAACGATTACTGCCCCTATGGAGAAATTGTTGAAGAAGGATGCACTATTTCAGTGGACCCTAGAATGTCACGACAGCTTTGAAACACTGAAGGCAAAGATGGCATCAGCATCGGTATTGGTATTTCTGGACTGGAGTAAGGAATTCCATGTCCATGTTGATGCCTCATCGATTGCGTTGGGCATCGTATTGGCTCAACCAGGAGAAGGTGACCTTGATCATCCTATTTCTTTTGCAAGTCGGAAGTTGTCCTCAGCCGAAAGGAATTACACTACTACTGAGAGGGAAGGTCTGGAAATGGTCTCTGCACTGCAGAAGTTTAGACACTACTTGTTGGGTGGGCACTTTAAAATGTTCACCGACCATTCTACGTTGAAATACCTATTTAATAAGCCTGTGTTGCGGGGGAAGATATGCCACCGGCTACTACTTTTTCAGGAGTTTGATTTTGAAGTCATTATGAAGCCAGGCCGGTTGAATGCCGATCCTGATCATCTCTCGTGGATCGATACAGGAGAGGAGCCGACCAACATTGAAGATGGTTTACTGGATGCTCAACTCTTTCGGTTTGAGGTTGCAGATGGCTACTTTGAGGAAATCATTCAGTTTCTGACAAAGGGTACTGCACCAGATGAGTTCACCACTAGTCAGAAGAAGCAGTTGGTAGTCAAAGCTGTAGACTTCCAGCTAATTGCAGGAGAGTTATACAAAATGGGTACCGATGCGGTATTGCGTAGATGTGTCTTGCCGCATGAGCAATCGCAGATATTAGCAGAAGCGCATGGAGGAGTAGCTGGAGGACACTACGATGGTAGGGCGACTGCTAGGAAAGTGCTGTGTGCTGGGTTGTAGTGGCCCACACTGCATAATGATACGATAGACTATGCGCGGTCCCATGATGTCTGTCAACAAACTGGAAAACCATCCCGACGCGATGAGATGCCACTCATGCCTCAGTTGACATTGCAGCCGTTCGAAAAATGGGAAGTGGATTTTGTAGGACCGATCAATCCACCAGGGAAGTGCATGGGTGCGCGCTACATTATCACAGCGATAGAGTATTTGAATCGATGGATAGAGGCGACACCAGTAGTTAATTTTTTTGCAGCAACGGCGGCGTGATTCTTGTTTGATAATATCATCACTCACTTCGGCTGCCCCAAGATATTGTTGAGCGATCAAGGTAGCCACTTTCTTAATCGCACCATCAGCGCATTGACGGAGGAGTTGTAGATACAACATAAGAAGAGTACACCCTATCATCCGTAGGCGAATGGAACAACGGAGGCTTTCAATAAGATATTGGAGCATGCGTTGACAAAGGTGTGTAACGTGAACCGTGATGACTGGGATCTCAAAATCCCAGCAGTATTGTGGGCCTCTCGCACCACATGTAAACAACTGACAGGGCAGACACCATTTAAGCTGGTGTATGGACAAGAAGCAATTATGCCCCTGGAGTATAATGTCCCGAGTTTGCGCATTGTGGCTGCAACAAGCCTGGATGATGCAGCGGCACTAGATGAACGTCTAGAGCAGTTGATGCAGTTGGAGGAAGATTGTTTCATCGATGGGTTCCACCAGGGGGTAGAGAAGGATCGCCAGAAGGCATGGCATGATCGACACATAAAAAAAAAAAGTTTTAGCTGGGCAACTTGGTGTTGTTGTACGACAACAAGTTTATGAAACATCCAGGGAAGTTGCAGATGCATTGGCTTGGTCCGTATTGCATTAGTAGTATTACTTCAGGGGGCGCGATTCAACAGCAGTAGATGGATGGGGCGATGCTCCCAAAACTGGTGAATGGTCATAGGTTGAAGCCCTATCAAGCGGGCTTGGAACACCGCGATGCCTGAGTCTCATTGGGGAAAAAAAAAAGAGAGAGAGAGAGAGAAGTAGATTGATTGGTGGCAGGATGGCACACCAATAAGGATGGAATGCGGAAGCAGGGAGGCTTCTGCTGCAAGTTTGGAGCGGTCGGCGACAAGTGGCAGTATTGCGAACGGGTCAAATAAAAAATAAATAACAAAAGTTAAAATAGTTAATTAACGGCGCTTGTTCAAATGATGGGAATTAATGGTGGATCCGGCTGATCGACTGACAGGATCAACGACGGATTTGCGTCATTAATACAGGATTTTGGTTGAATTAATGAATGATTTTGAGATGATTACAAAGGATTCGGCTGGAAGCTATAAAATCAGATCGGAGTTGGTCGGAAGACACCAAGAAATCAGTTGTGCAGTGTTGTTGCAGAGTGCAGTTGTGAGTCGAGCAAGGTGCTGATAAGCATATAACGAAGTGCTGTGAGTTATGCCAGGCGAATTAGAGACAATCGAGATTAGTAGCGAAGTGGAGTCTCCCTTCATCCTGGTGGTTGTCGAGCAAGAAGTTGTGTCATCCAGAGTCGTTGATCTTGGATTCGAAGTTGCAAATATGCCGGTGGTAGCATCAATCGTCGCTAAGAAGCGACGGGGAGGTCAACACTCTGAGTCCCCGTAGAGTAAGAGGGTGCTTCGGTCCTCCGCCGTGATGGCAGGCAAAGCTCAGGAATAGGTGGGGCAGTCCAGTCACTACATTCGCGAGTATACCCCATGGGCAGGACTGTCAGCCGGTGAAATCCTTGGGTATATCCCTCCCATTCGGCCGGATGCCACCCCACGCAAGATCAACCCAAAACAAAAGTATGGTGTAAAGATGTTGTCGCTCCCAACTGGAATGGAGTGCTCTGTGGATATTGGGCCGATGTTGATGCGTAGAATGCCACCATTGGAGAAAGTTGCTAAGTCTCAGGAGCTAAAAGACTTGCAACACCGTGTGGCCAAGGCGGATGAGTGACAGAAGACACGCACGGCCCAGTTAGAGGAGTTCCAGGACAACGGTGACAAATTCATGATGCAAGCTAGTGAAGCTCTGCAGGCAGTGCAGAAGTGTCAACAGTAGGTAGTGGCAAAGGTTATAGATCACCCATCTGTAGAAGATGTTGTCGACAGTCAGTCAACGGCTATGGAAGCCAAGGAGGTAGTGTGGACAGTTGAACAACTGTATGAGGACTTCAAGGTCAAAACAATGGAGTACATTATCTCTAGTTGACGTGGCTCGAGGGCGAGCCACAAGATTGTGTTGGAGGCCTATTGACAGGCGGTTTGGTAGAGTGCTATCGCAGCATCTTCGATGTTGCGACAAGGCAAAAGATGGCGTGAAAAGCGATGAGCGGAATATTATTTTGTGCATTTTGGGTCAATTGTACCGTGGATTGTGGGTTTTGGGTCATTTGCACCACATATTATGTACTATTGAGTCAGTTATACTGCAGAATGTGGGTTTTGGTCGTTTTTGGATAAGTCAGTTAGATATTGAGTCATTTGTCCATAGTGTCGGTTAACAAGTTGTTAGAAGGTGGACAAGAATTGTAAGGCGGAAGCCTATATATAGATAAGAATTGTAAGTGATGAGATCATCAAAATCATGATTGAATGCTGGAGATATTATGCAAAGCTCTGATGTTGGTTGTATGTTTCTGGGTATGTTTTGGTGTTAAGAGTCATTGCAGAGATCTAGTTTTTGCAGAGACATTGTATCTGGGTCGACAATGATAATATGATGAAGTTATTTTGGTACAATCTCTGTGTTTAATCTGTTCAGTCATGGTAATGCGATGTTGCAGTATACAAATAATGTCATGCTTCTTTGATGCAATGCTTTACAATTACTGTTGTTGTAATGATGAATGTCTTGGTTGAATGTTGCTTTAATACTATGTTCAATGCTTAAAGATCTCTGTCCTAGTGTTGCAATAAGTTTAAGTATCATAGCTGCAACCATCCTCCTTCATTTGGCAGAAACATGGTTTCGTCTGCTCTTCCTGGACGCCTCAGGTGAGACCTCATCTGCTCTGCAGGTATTGCTGGGCGGGATAAACCCTGTCCGGGTTGGTGCCCAGGAAGACTGCGGTATGTGTCGACAGTAAGTGGGACCTCTGTCTTTCGGCATCGCGCTAACATTCCCTTCTCAAAAAAAGGCATTGATTAATTCTTTAGGTGCTATTGATCCTTCCCATTTGCGTCTTATGACCTTTGATATTGACAAAGGTGAATTGCAACTACCCTTGTGAGTCACTTTTCAAATCCCTATCACAATCAAGAACATTATGATTCAATCGATGAAGGAGCATCGACTTGTGTGATATCCACCCATGTCTGGAAGTGTTTGGGTTCCCCATACTTGGTTCCCTCATCTCTCTCTCTCTCTGTGTTTACGATGGGAGGCCATCAAAACATTTGGGTTTGTTCCAAAATGACCCCATTGAACTGGGGGGGAAAATGATACTTTTGGATATTGAGGTAGTTGATTTGCACCTTGACTACAACATTTTACCGAGATGTAGTTATATATATATTCCATGAAGGCAATAGATTCCTCAGTTTTATGTATCATGATGTTCCCTCATAACGAGAAGATCATCACTCTCGATCAACTTAACTACTATGGATCGCATACCAAGACAAACCCAACTAATACCTTACCCACCATAGGATCGACTAATTCTCCCCAATATGTTGATATTGGTCCAGGAATTTATAGAGATTCTAATTTACTAGGGCATACTCAGGTCCTCCACTAGATATCCTTGTACCCATCGATGGTCTCATGTGTACTATTTTAACCTTTGAAGATAAGTCGAAATCCCCCTCAACATCATCATTACTACCTCCTACTAGCCATGGCATCAATCATACCTTGAACCCATCGATACCACCAATTTTTCAAATCCCTTTCTTGTATCCCCCCATAGGAGTATAAGGAATGCTAGTAATGACTTAGTTCATGTTTCCCGGGCTCACTTTGGCAATAGATGTGTGGTACCTCACACCACTTTACCTAGAGATGGCTTCCAATCCATTATCCCATTATGATTTTGTACTCGTTTATGTTGTAGGGCCACCACCAAGACCCCTTGTTGAAGCAAAGCACCTATGAACCACCACTAGTAGTCACTAAACCTAATGTCGAGGGCATAAAAAAACCCAATGTCGAGGGCATAAACCCTACACCTAGATTCATCTCGACATGCACTCTATGTAGGAAACTAGGACATGCTACTAACCTATGACCTACCTTACTATAGCTCATGGATTTTCTTAACACCCTAGTTGGTGTAACCCATGCCCCAAACACTTCAACATGAGGCACACTAACCACATTAGTCGTTCTGAATACTAAGATGAAAACCAAGTCATTGCGCACTAACCATGCATGCACATTATGTTCTTAGTTTGGGTATTACACACATCATTGTCTCAATCTCCCCATATTTCAATATGCCTTGGAAACTGTCCACCTTACACATCCAGTTGAGATACCTCCTCTTGATCATCAAGATACAACCTCCATTAACGTTGTCACTACATCGATGCCTGCATAGGGGGACTACCTCAAGAGGCACTAACACCTTAGGCATCACCACAAGAGGCACTAACATTGTCAACATCCCTACCAGCAGTGTGACCCCATGGGTGTTCATCATGTGGAAAGCATACCCATATGATTTCCAGAAAAATCGACAACGTCATACCTGACCATGCCACCCGACCTCTAAGTCCGACACATGAGCCCAACCACGCATGAACCACTCATCCATGTCGATCATGTGGAAAATAAATGCATTACTCCTTCTAGTTCCCCATCTTATACACAGAATGAGTAGTCTATCTAGAACAAATGAGGCTTGAAGATCAACCTCCCTCCTTAGGGCATACCCACCAAGGTTACCCTTGGTGGAATTTCTCCTCCAAGCACCGGAGACTACTGATCACAGTGATGTCATTAACATGTCATCATTAGATGGTATACTCACTAGCGATAACACATCGTCATCTGCATCTGAGGAAGACCAAGCTTCATCACCAAAACTACCCTCGATCATGGATGATAACCATGATCCACCAACACATCCTTAGACACCAAGAGCTCCTTGTATAGTGTTGGGTGATCCCTCATAATTCGATCAAATAAGGATGCTACATGGACATGCAAACATTATATCAAATAGATAAGATTCACTGATTACCAACAATGAGAGCTCTAAAGTCAAAATGGTGATGCCATCATTCTCTCCCTACATTGTCTTTTCCATTTTAAATCCTGATGGTGAATGGCGATGTCCTGAGGAACCTAGAGGTGAAGGGATTACCATTGCACCTAGTAGTGGGGTGGAGGAGAAAGTAGGTGGTGAGGATTTGATTTGTGGCTTCTCAAACTGATACTTAAAGTATCCTTGAGTGCACCTATGTTGTGGATATGTGGCCTTAGCTTGGGGGTGGCCTGTCAAAGTGAGATCTGGCTTGCTAGTGCCTTTGGCTGGGTAGTACGTGGTCGATTGATGCCAATTTGATGCAAGTGGGATTAGAAAAAGCCAATCCAACCCGCTTACCCCAGGAATTAGTGTGATTCCACACTTAGCAGAATCACTAAACTTAGAATACTTGGATAAGTTCTTCTTCCACAATGGTCATTGAAGAGCGGACTTCAATTCGGCGGTGAACTGCAATACATAAATATTTTGGGTATTAGCTGAATGCGGAGCGTCGAACAACTATGTCTTCCGTAAATCTCTTCCGCAATTCACCTTTCTGCAACCACCTTTCCACAATCGCCTTCACTTTGCAATTGCGAGCATGCTTTCGCAACTTCCTTCCGCAATTGGCTTCTACAATTGGCGTCCGCAAAGTTGCTTCCACAATGACTCTTTCGTAATACTTTGGACTGTCAGATACGGACTTTCACATTCGCCATGGACCATCGGATCTTGACCAAGTCAGATCAACACGGATCAAATTGAATTAGGGTACATTTTATGGAAATTTCATGTTCGTATTTTCCATTAACCTTCGAGCTCGTTCTCCAGTGAAATCCTTCCTCCGTCATCAATTACTTGGGCGACTTCCTCGTTCATCAATCTGTGATCACATGCGGACTGCTCAACGAAATGCTTCCTCCGCCATCCGATCTCTGCCCATCCTCACTTTAACAAACTTGTACTTTGGTCTTTCGGGATCTTTCTTAGACCATCGATCTCCCTCTTCTGATCTTAACCATCCAGAATTTGCCTCCTTTGCCGAATGAAATCTCTGCAACTGCGCGTCGATTGATCATAGGATTGGTCAACAAACCTCCTTCGATTTTCACTGGACTTGATCTCTTTCAATGGATATGCACATCATCCCTTGAATAGAATTAAAACTTCAATTGAATTAATCCAATTCGGCTTCACAGGCTTGTTACGGTCAAACCCTGAGCTTCATCTTTGAGGATTCGTATACACAGAGCATCGATCCTTTTAGTGATCGATGATACATGGTTAATGCCGCAAACATAACGTTTACTCAAGCATTCATACATAGGGATCAATCAATGTCCTCTGTAAGATTCAATCATCAGAAATCCCAATTTACAGGCTGTTCATACACATAGATTTGTTAGGCATTAACAGAGCTCATCAATTATTCAATTCATAGAATCATACACGCAGAAAGGACTATTCTTCTATTAATTCAGACATGAATTCATCCATCCATACACAAAGATGCACAATTATCCTTCTTCATTCACACATAAGAGGCCTGTACATTCATGGCTGCCTCAGAACCTATGTTCCGATCCTTTTAGGCCTGATTTACCTTGTATTGGTCACACCCCAACCCAGATTTACATTGTTTGGCTCTTTCTCTAGCCAGATTTACATTGTTTGGATCTTCCTCTAGCCAGATTTACATTGTTTGGCCACCCTTCTATTCCTTGTAGGATTACAAATTATATACAAAAGGATTCTACAACCAATTATGGTTCAGATCCACAATACACTCACCAATCTCCTAACTTACAACAACTGTTATCTAATTCTAGCAAACTCTCATACCTAGCTCCATGACTCGCTCCATGAGATATTAATCCTTCATTACATTCTGCCATTAGATGAGGGCTTAGTTACATAACTCACTATATGACTCACTCAATGACTCACCTAAACTAATGACTCATCACCCATCTAGAATCACACTTGCAAACATAGTATTATTTACAATATTTGATCAAAGACCACTAATTTAGAAAATGAAGACCCCTTCTAGGTCTGATTTAGAGTATAAGGTTTTGAAGGCAGGATACTCCTGCATCACACATACACATTGATAATATAATTATTTTATTCTTTTATGCAAATTCATATGTTTATATGATGTTTCCATTGTTACCATAGCTGAATTGTTTATTGTTGAAAAACTTGGTAGAGACATCAATGGTTGGATGCAAATATGATGGTTTAATTGCTTGGAAGTTGGTGTATTCTCCTTGATTTTTAGATCGGATCTTGATGGAAGATTGAAATATTTTTATTCATGCGTTATTTGTTGTATATTACTCTGCAAATTTTCTCTCTATGGTTGATCAGATCCATGGATGAAATTACAGATGAAAATGCTTGGTTTTTAGAACATTGGTTGATGAATCTTGCTTGGAAATTGGTGTTTTCTCCTTGATTTTGAGATTTGATCTTGATGGAAGCTTGAAATATGATTATACATGTGTTATTTTATGTATATTAATATGCAAGTGCACCCTCCATGGCTGTTCATATCTATTATATGATTTTACAAATGAAAATAATGAGTTTTGACTGCCAGGAAATGGTTTTTTTTTTGCTTGAAAACTAGATTGAATGGATGGTTTTTTTCTGTAGAGTTTATTATCTAAATTTGTATGGTTGTGTATTAAATTTATAGTGTTTCCTTGGTGGTTATAGAGTGCCCCATATAGCTGGTATTCTTCCTATTTGGGACTCCTGGTTGGTTTTTCAAGGATTTGGATACTTGCTGGATGATCTAGTAGTGATTTCGATAACAATTGGTAGACCTGATATTTTGTATGAATTAATGGTTGTATATGGTATCTCTATACTTGTCATTTTGTATTATTGAATGGATGTAGGTGTTATATTCATATCTAATCCGACAAGCAATGCAAAATTGTTAATGAAGGTGCCATAGATTGGATTTATGAAAGTGTCTTAATATGCATAGTTTATATGTTGAAAATATTGAATTGTGATTGTTTGTAAAGGAATCCATAAATTTGATATATAAGTGTTATTGGGCTGATTGTGGTCACCCATGAATTTTTTAATAATGCTAAGGTCTAATTTTAATGAGCTTGTAAATTTGGTTTCATTTTCATGCTTGCACGGTCTTACATCTGCATTAGCTTTTGGGAAGTTTTATAATTGTTTTTAAAGTGTCACAATTGATTTTAATGGTTGAATGTTGTTTTAAATTGTCTTGATGGTATGTTAGCCTAACCTTTTATTGACCCTATTCCACTGTACAGTACCTTTATTCACCCTTCCTTTGGGTTTACATGTGCTCGTGAGCTTGGTTTCAAGATTGGGTACACTACATGTGGTATCAAAGTTTAGGTTCCAACTTTGCGGCCGTTGGGCCTATTATGGATTTATAACTCTGTTTATATGAATTTGGAGATTATAAAATATGCATAGTGAAATAAATTTAACCCCCCTTGTGTTAATGGAAGAATCAGAAGCAATCATAAGCATCAACTAGTGCCTTACTTCCTAGATCAGTTTGAATGTATTTTTATTTGTTTATTTTAATTTCAAAGGTTAAGAGATTATGGATCTGTTAGTATATGCAATATATTAGAATAGATCAGTATATATGTTGTAAGATATGATATATAAATGGTGTATAAAGCAAATAATTATGTACATAGTGTATGTATATTAATGTATGCGAATGGTATATATATGTTGGTACTTGAGAAAGAAGGGGTTGTAGTGGCACCTACAGGCCTCCTGAATTTATTTGGGGAATTCAGAATTTATATGTATCTTGAAAGATGTAAACCCGGCTACAAAGAACTTGTATGGATTTTTGCTTGAGAATGCCAATGTTTTGATAAAATTTGGAAGGATAGATTTTCATATTATGAGATCTTATAAAGCTTGACTAGAACTTAGAAAAGTTATATGATGATATTTGGTTGAGTCACCAATATCCATGGAATGTCTGGGAAAAGTCTATGAACAAACCCCCCTTTTTACCTGGGAATTAGTGCTTAATTTTGAAGAAATTCATTTAATAAAGGACAATTTGTTCTAGTTGAATGGGGAATGTGCATACATGTTGTTGATGGTATATATCTTAGAAGAAAAATTTTCTTCGCATTTGGAGGATTTCCTTTGAAAATCCCGAAGTTGAAGGTTTCAGACCAAAATTATAGTGTATCAGTTGTTTTTCCAACCGAGTTTTCAAATGATTCCTAAATGCAATCCAAAAATACAAGTGAGATGAAACCAGTTCCTAACAGTTCAGTATGAAGTGGTTCTTAGTGCAGAGGCCCTATAGTGACCCGAATCACCTTCCGTACCTATTAAATTTGCTTGGATTGTACTTTCTATATGCAATTATTGACTATTTCTACAGAGCTTTATGCATTGAATCTGAGATGAAAAGTGGTATGAATGAAGAAGGAACATGTTAGTTATGTCAGTTAATGAATGAACACGCAATCTGGTTATTGAATTGTAGTCTTGAAGCCCAATCATAGCAGTGAAGAACAATAATCAGTAAGTACATAAAAAAGGAAGCTACAGAGATGAAACGAGGAATTGGAAATTTCACAAAATCCATACAACCCGAAGAAGAGTTTATTGGGAAAAGTCTCGAACCCTTGAGTTTGGAAGGTTCAGTAAGAATATGTATTATAGATAGTATGAGTATATATATTTGTATATATGTGTGATTTAGTATGGTATTACCCGAGTGTACTAAATGGATATAATATATATATATATATATATATATATATATATATATATATATATATATATATATATATATTGAATTGTATATTGTGTATATTGGTGGTATATTGGAAGTAGAGTATATGTGGATATTATATATATCATGTGATAATAATCATATACAATGCTATGATAAATAATGGTATAAGTAGTCTGCATGTATATGGTTTTATAATTAATGATATGTTTGATGTGCTTGTGTGATGTTATCGAGAAATTATTTGAGGCTTATCAGACGTGATGTAGATGTAATTGTCATTGATTAATGTATGTTATTTTGATTGATGTATTATGATTAATGTATTCCGATTGATGTATTCTGATTTTCGTGTGTATGATAGATGATCGTATGGTTAATATTTGTATGGATGATGTTGTATGGTTAGTTTATGCATTTATGGTTGTCATTGTGATCGATATATGATTGATGTATTATGAATTGATATTTTATGGTTGAATGGGTGGATATGGTATGGTTGGTGTATTATGGTGGATATCGATTATTAAAGGTGGGGTATATGGATGCATGTTAACTTTATGTGATGTATATAACTAGTTATGACATATGTATATATTGTATAATTATGTTGCATATGTTTTGTGAATAGAGAGAAAGGTATATTTGTTGAAAGATTATCCTTGTGTTATTCTCTTATATCTTTGCTGGAAAGTATCTTGGTGATAGTTCATGCATATTTGTTGGAAAATGTCTTATATGTAAAAGTATCTTAATGCATTTCATGTACCCTTCATGCATTTCATGTATCTTAGAGTATGTGTATAATGCATGATTTAATTGATTATAATATGTTTCGGGTAGATGCATTTCAAGTGTTTTGATTTCATGTACCTTTGATGTATTTCATGTGAATAATTAGAATTTATTTCATGTATCTTGTATTTTGGAGATTTATTTTATGTATCTTGTTGAAAAATGTGTGTGTGTGTGTGTGTGTATATATATTCTTTTATGTAAATTCATATGTTTATATGATGTTTCCACTGTTTCCATAGTTTAATTGTTGAAAAAATTGGTAGATATATCAATGGTTGGATGCAAATATGATGGTTTAATTGCTTGGAAGTTGGTGTATTCTCCTTGATTTTTAGATCTGATCTTGATGGCAGTTTGAAATACGTTTATTCATGTGTTATTTGTTGTAGCTTACTCTACAAATGTTCCCTCTATGGTTGATCAGATCTATGGATGAAATTACAGATGAAAATGCTTGGTTTTCATAACATTGGTTGAGGAATCCTGCTTGGAAATGTTAGAAAAACAGGATCGCAGAGCAATAACAATAAACAGAAATGCAAATATAATCACACATACACATTACAAGAGAGACACAGATATATCATCGTTCACCCCAACTTGGGCTACGTCCACACTGAAATTTCCAATCCTTATTATTATTTCATCCAGCAAAGTGAAGGGATACAACCTGCAGCACAACTGCTGCACTTCCTATTCACTGTCTCACAGTCTCTCTTCCTGATCTCAGAGATATTTACAATGCATAAAACCTAATACATCAATCCTAGTCGTGTTACAATGTCTTTCTTTTATAAGGGAAATACAATGGGAAAATACCACAGGTTACCCAAAACCACAGGCCCGAAAACTGGTGGCAAAAACAGCCCCAAAATTTTTTCTCAGGGACTACGCCCCCAAACCCCCATTTTCTTGGAGGAGTTGCCCCCGAATCCCCTTCTCAGGGGCTCTACCCTGAAACCCCCTTTCTCGGGGGCACTGCCCCTGACGGGGTCCTGCTGGCCCCCCAGCCGGGGGAGTGGACACTCCCCCGGAACTCCTTAAGGTCATGCCGGGATCATAACCAAACCTGGGGTATGGACACAGCTAAATAATAATATCTATGAATATGGATATCAGGCTCCATAACCAACAATATCCCACTTGGAGACTGATCACAACAACTCCACCGCTGCTGCACTTGCTAGACCTTGGACTTGGCAACTTTCTCATCTTCACTTTCATGCTAGAAGGCCCACCTAAATTGAGCAGGAACTCAGTTTCTCTTTGGTCACTACCTTTGTGAACATGTCTGCAGGATTCTGGCTCGTATGTATATTTTCCAGCTTCGACAGTTCATCTTCCAGAACAGAGCGTATGAAATGGTACTTGAGCTGTATATGTTTAGTCCTGGAATGGAATGCCGAGTTCTTTACAAGATGAATAACACTCTGGCTGTCACTATACAACCTGCTATCCTTCTGCTTCTTACCCAAGTCCTCCATAAACCTTTGCAACCAAATCATCTCTTTACTAGCCTCTGTAATAGCAACATACTCTGCTTCTGTTCTTGAAAGTGCAACAACCTTCTACAGTTTCGAAATCCAACTTACTGTTGTTCCACCTACAGTAAACACATACCCTGTAGTGCTCCTCCTGCTATCCTTATCACCTGCCATATTTGCATCAACATATCCCTGTAGAATAGTGTCTGAACCTCCAAAACATAATTCCTGAGTGGTAGTACCTCTCAAATACCTGAGAATCCACTGTACTGCCTTCCAATGTTCTTTACCTGGATTGTTCATATATCTGCTCACAACTCCCACTGCTTGTGCAATATCTGGTTTTGTGCACACCATGGCATACATCAAGCTGCCAACTGCTGATTGATAGGGAATCTTGGACATGTAATCTGTCTCTTCCTGTGTCTTGGGACACATTTCCTTACTTAGATTGAAATGGCTGGACAAAGGTGTACTTACTGGTTTTGCATTCTGCATTCTGAACCTCTCCAACACCTTTTGTATGTACTCACTCTGAGACAATGTCAATTTGCAATTTTTTCTGTCTCTCGTTATTCTCATACCAAGGATTTGCTTTGCAGCACCCAAATCCTTCATTGCAAATGAATTAGCTAGCTTCCTTTTGAGTACATTTATATCCTGCATGTTAGACCCTGCAACAAGCATGTCATCCACATACAATAACAAGATAATATATCTTTTATTGTCTAGCTTCTTGAAATAAACACAGTGGTCAGAATGACATCTACTATAACCTTGTTCTGTCATAAACCTGTCAAATTTTAAATGCCACTACCTTGGAGCTTGCTTCAAGTCATACAAACTCTTTTTCAACTTGCATACCAAGTTCTCCTTACCTTTGACCTCATACCCTTGTGGCTGCTGCATATATATCTCTTCCTCCAAATCCCCATGGAGAAAGGCTGTTTTTACATCTAACTGTTCAAGATGCAAATCTTCTAACGCCAATAGAATTAAGATAGTCCTAATTAAAGTCATCTTAACAACATGAGAAAATATTTCATCAAAATCTATACCTCTCTTCTGTGCAAACCCCTTTACAACAAGTCTGGCCTTGTACTGCTTCTTGCCTCCTTATTCTTCCTTCAACCTGTAATTCCATTTGTTCTGCAATGCTCTTTTACCTGCAGGCAACTTAACCAAATCCCAAGTCTGGTTTCCTACCAATGAGTCCATCTCCTCATTCATGCCTTGCTCCCACTTCTTTCTAGTTTCCACCTGCATTGCTTCTTCATAACATTCTGGTTCACCAGCATCAGTCATCAACAAATAATAAATTGAAGGAGAGTATCATTCAGGGAGTCTACTTAACCTGGTAGATCTTCTTGCAGTTGCGGGAGTTTCAGGAAATTGCTGCTGTTCTTGATTTTCTGGCACCTTTGGAACTTCATTTTCTATAATTTCATCAAGTACTGTGTACTCTATGTTTTCCTTTTCCCGTTTCTTTCCCTGCAACTGATCTTTATACATGACCTTTTCATTGAATATGACATCTCTACTTTTAATGATTTTGTGATTTTCATAATCCCATAAACGATAACCAAAATCATCAACCCCATATCCAATAAAGGTACATTTCTTGGATTTAGCTTCAAGCTTTGTTCTATTTTCTTTATTAATATGAACAAATGCTTCACAACCAAACATTCTCAGAAATGAGTGGCTTACCTTTTTATTTGTCCATGCCTCCTCTAGAATACCACCATCCAAAGCACTTGAAGGTCCTCTGTTTATTAAATAAACAACAGTATTTACAGCATCCACCCAAAACTGTAAGGGCAACCCTGCATGCAGTCTCATACACCTTGCATGCTCCATGATCGTTTTTTTCATCCTTTCTGACACACCATTTTCTTGTGGTGTTCCTGGGACTTTCTTCTCTCTACAAATCCCATGGTATGAACAATAACTATCAAACTCCTTGCCTCAATACTCACCTCCATTATCATATCTGAGACACTTCAACCTTTTTCCTGTCTCATTCTCAACCAAAGCTTTTCATTTCTTAAAAGTAGCAAACACATCAGATTTCTGTCTAATGCAGTAAACCCAAGTTTTCCTAGTTGCATCATCAATAAATGTAACATAATAATGAAAGCCACCAAGAGATTGTACCTGAGTCGGTCCCCATACATCTGTATGCACTAGCTCTAACTTTTCATTCTTCTTTTGTTTCCCAATCCTGAGAAATCTGACTCTCTTCTGTTTTCCATAAACACAGTTCTTCCAGAATTCCAAACTTACCTTCTTCAAATCTGGCAACAACTTCCTTGAGTGGAGAATCTGCATCCCCTTCTCACTCATGTGGCCAAGCCTATGATGTCACAATGTTGTATCTGTTCCCGTGGAAGCTAAAGAGATAGAATGGTCAGTATTATGAGGACATAAATACAACGGACCTACCCTGTCTCCTTTTGCTATCACCATTGATCCTTTAGTGATCTTCCACAACTTTTCTCCAAATGTAGATAGACAGCCGCCATCTCCCAACTGCCCTATTGAGATCATATTTATTTTCATAGCAAGAATATGCCTAACATCTTTTAATAGCCAGTCAGTTCCATTCTTAAATTTTATCCATACCTTACCCATTCCAACAATTTTACTTGGCTCATCATCACCCAATAAAACATGTCCAAAATCGCCTGGAACATACCATGAAAATATTTCCTATGGGGTGTAGCATGACATGAAGCCCCTGAATCTACTACCCAATAATCACTAGTATTATCTAATGCAAGAATCAAAGCATCTTGTAACACATCACCTGCTACATTTGCTTCTGGGGTAGTTTCCTTCTGTGCATCTCCTTTCTTCCTTAGAGATCTGCAGTCTTTCTTCACATGTCTTTTCTTTCCACAGTTTCAGCACTCTATCTTTCCCAGTCTGGACTTGGGTCTTCCCGTTTTAGAATTCCCATGATTACCTTGGCTCTTTCCTCTCTCCTTTTGTCTTCCCTTGGTCTCCATGGTCAACGCATTACCTGATGTCTCACCTGTGCTTTTTCTTCGCATTTACTCGCTAAGAATAACACCAATAACATCATCAAATTTCAAGGTGCTTGAACCAGAGACAAAGTTACTTACAGCCATGACCAAGCTATTCCAGCTTCCTAGCAATGAACACAAGATTAGAAGAGCCCTAACCTCATCATCAAAGTTCACACTTACAAAAGTTAGTTGATTTGTAACCGTATTAAACTCATTTAAATGATCAGTAACAGATCCACCTTCAGACATCTTCATATTAAATAAACGCTTCATTAGAAATACCTTGTTGGAGGCCGAGGGTTTTTCATACAACTTACCCAATGCGCTCATCAAACCCTCCGTTGTCGTTTCTTTTGAGACATTGAAAGCCACCGATGAAGCCAGGTTCAGCCGTATTGTTCCCAGATCCTTTCTGTCAAGAACCTCCCATTCTTCGTCTTTCATAGTTGCCGACTGCTTTGCTCTTCCTCCCAACGGTAGGAATAAATCCTTCTGGTACAGATAGTCCTCCATTTGCATCTTCCATAACTGAAAGTTTTGGCCATTAAAATTCTCGACCTTAAACTTTCCTTCTTCTGCCATTGCTACCACTCGAACTAGAAACCCTCGCTTCCTGCGGGTTTATCTGCCAAATAGACCTTTGGCTCTGATACCAATTGTTAGAAAAACAGGATCGCAGAGCAATAACAATAAACAAAAATGCAAATATAATCACACATACACATTACAAGAGAGACATAGATATATCGTGGTTCACCCCAACTTGGGCTACGTCCACATTGAAGTTGCCAGTCATTATTATTCCGTCCAACAAAGTGAAGGGATACAACCTGCAGCACAACCGCTGCACTTCCTCTTCACTGTCTCACAGTCTCTCTTCCTGATCTCAGAGATATTTACAATGCATAAAACCTAATACAATAATTCTAGCCATGTTACAATGTCTTTCTTTTATAAGGGAAATACAATGAAAAAATACCACGGGTTACCCAAAACCATGGGCTCGAAAACTAGTGGCGAAAACAACCCCAAAAGTTTTCCTCGGGGGCTACGCCCCCGAACCCCCATTTTCTTAGGGGCGTTTCCCCCAAACCCCCTTTCTCAGGGGCGCTGGCCCCCTAGCTGGGGGAGTGGACACTCCCCCAGACCCCCCTACGGTTGTGCCAGGATCATAACCAAACCTGGGGTACGGACATGGCTGAATAATAATATCTCTGAATCTAGAGATCAGGCTCCATAACCAACAGGAAATTGGTGTTTTCTCCTTGATTTTGAGATCCAATCTTGATGGAAGCTTGAAATATGATTATACATGCGTTATTTTTTGTATATTACTCTACAAGTGTGCCCTCCATGGATGTTCAGGTCTATTATACGATTTTACAAATGAAAATACTAAGTTTTGACTGCTAGGAAATGGGTTTTTTCTGCTTGAAAACTAGATTGAATGAGTGGTTTTTCTGTAGATTTGATTATATGAAGTTGTATGGATGTGTATGAACTTGATAGTGTGCCCTTGGTGGCTGTATAGTTCCCATATAGCTGGTATTCTTTCTATTTGGGACTCCTGGTTGGTTTTGTAGGGATTTGGATACTTGCCGGATGATCCAATATTGATTTTGATAGCAATTGGTAGATCTGATATTCTGTATGAATTCATGATTGCATATGGTATCTCTATACCTATCATTTTGTATTATTGAATGGATGTAGGTGTTAGATTCAGATCTGATCCGATGAGAAATGAAAAACTGTTAATGAAGGTGCCATAGATTGGATTTACAGAAGTGTCTTAATTTGCATAGTTTATCAGTTGAAAATATTGAATTGTGATTGTTTGCAAAGGATTCTATAAATATCATATATTAGTGTTAATGAGCATGTAAATGTGGTTGCATTTTCATGCTTGCACGATCTTGCATTTGCATAAGCTTTTGGGGAGTTTTATAATTATTTTTAAGGTGTCACAATTTATTTTAATGGTTGAATGTTGTTTTAAATTGGATTGATGGTATGTTATCCTAACCTTTGGTTGACCCTATTCCGTCGTACAATACCTTTATTCAGCCTTCCTTTGGGTTTGCATGTGCCTGTGACCTTTGCTTCAGGGTCGGGCACACTACAAATACACACCTCTTTCTCAACGCTCTTCTTTATCTTAACTTTTTACTTGCATGACATAGTCCTACTAGTATATTATATCCATTAAATTCACCTTCATTAGCATTAATGGGTTATTCTTATTGAAAGATAACATTTTTTGCACTAATTTGTTATCCTTTATAGAGCTTGATGATGATTTGATGTTGATCATTAAAGATCTTTTTTTAGTCATATGTACACTCTTAATGTTGTGACCTATTTGCAATATTTCAATGTCCTTGTGTATAATAGTAATCCATTTATATATTATATATATATATATGGATCACTATCCTACTTATTTTATATATAAATGGATCACTATCTTACACAAGGACATTGAAATATTGTAAGTAGGTCACAAGGTAAAGAGTATGTACGCATGACTAAAAAAATATCTCTAGTGATAAACATCAAATCGTCATCAAGCTCCACATAGGATAACAAATTAGTGAAAATATTGTGTGCAAAAGTTGTTATCTTGCATTAAGAACAACCCATTAAGGCTAATGAACGTGAAGTTAATGGATATAATATACTGAAGTTAATGGATATAATATACTAGTAGGACTATGCAAGCAAACAACTAAGATAAAGAAGAGAATTGAGAGAGGTTGAGAAAGAGGTGTGTGATACCTAATCCTATGATTGATGATTGATATGAGGCTTGTTATATGTCCTTTCCAGTTTTCAGTGTGTTGTCATCATTGAAGGATAATGTAGACGACACCATCTATTCAAGCGTAAGATATAGGATCTATACATGATGCAAAAGGAAAATATTTTTTGGATAAGGCCACATGAAAAAGTAACAGGTCAAAACTAGCTAAGGGACATCAACAAAATATTTTATATTAGTGAATGGATTTATCTCCACTATTGGTTTCTTATGGTATAAACTCGCCAATACTAGCATGTGAAAGGATCAAAGAGTTCCTAAGTGAGGGCTCTCTGTTTTTTACTATTTATAAAATGGACAATAACAACATACTTCAATGATGTCCATGTCCTATTCAACAAAGAGTAAGTTTAGAGCAACGATAAATAAACAGAATCCAAAATGGGTGTAATTGAGTTATAGCAAATGGAGAATGTAATATAAAGATGAGAAAACATATACATTGGTGCTATTGAGTTATACCAAATGAGAAATGTAATAAAAATGACATAACATACACACATTAAATTAGAGATGAATTCAAGAGAAGATGACCCATTTGATTTCCATTTTAATTGTAGTCTGTTCATGTTGCATTCATCATGCCTTTCCTTTCTGGAGTTGCTAAGTGCATAGCCTGTTTTACCTCGGCCATGCTTACTTGCTTTGTTTTAACCTAATGCTACTGCTTATTGCCATTTGGTGATCGGCTAAAGATTCCAGAGATGGTACTGAATCTCTTGCAGACTATATGTATTAATAGTTATTATTCTATATTCTGGATATTCCAAGTTCAAAATCTAGTTGCACATGAACCTCCTTGTACTGTATTGACTCATTGGTATGACTAATTACTGACTCATTAGTATGACTAACCAGTGCTTTTGAAATTTGTTTTATGCTTGATGAAGGTGAATTATTTTTGGTGCTCTCAAAAGAATTGGACACCGCATAAAGTAAATCTATTCAACATACCCTGCAATCCAAACAATGCGGCTTCTATTGTTTGACACCAACATTGTCTCTTTCATGAGAAATTTCAGGGGGGCACCCGTCGAAGAAAAAGATGCCCCACTCATCCCATCATGACCCTAAAACCTACTTATATTCTGTGACGGTCTGTGTCTAGAGTTTGAATTAACCACCAACTTGACCACTTTTCAAAATGTACAGAATAGGGTGTCGGGTTTTTCATACTTATTTCACAGTAATAAGTAAAATAACGAGGAGTTCCTGCAATTCCAGGATTGTAAGCACAAGTGTACAGGAACAGGAGCCAATTCCAGCTATAGAAAGAACAGGGAAAGAAATAGGATGATATAACATTACTAGAACATTGGATGGTGAATATGCTGCTGCTAAAGCCTCCCACCATTCTATTAGCACCCGGTAGCTAAATTGCTGAATTGTTGCAGGTGCTTATCCTTTTTTTTTTCTTACAAATTTGGTTAGTTTTTAGAAATTAGTTGTAAAATATATAAAGCTATTCTACCAGGTTATAGAAATGAAACTTGAAAAACGTTGTATATCTACTGGTTAGACGGCAGCACTTGGCAAAACTCGGTTTTCTTCTATGAAACTATACTCAAAGCTTTTTGTCCAAAAAGTAACAGTGCTTCTACAGGTAAACTTGATAGCTCTCAAACCCGTGCAATGAATGCTAACTAGTCTTTGGAAAATGATACACACAGGAATTGCATCCAAATGACCTATGATATTCAAGCGGACGGGATGCCATGGTAGATCCGGGGAATTTGATCTGCACCTGCGCACTCTCAATCTGGAACAAGGTGCACATGCACTAGGCCCTTGACGATTTGTAGTTTTCCACTGCCGGTGGAACAAAAAATTTAGTTGGCAGTGAAAGGCGGCGAGAACAAATGTCAAATGACCATCAGAGGTAAACGTTGGGGAGTGTGAAAACTGGTTGAAGGCAGTGGACGGTGAAGGCCGCTTAGAAAAATTAATGTAGATGTTAGTCAGCTATGTCAGGCTTTTTAAATGTATGCATTACAGAGTTGTAGAAGGGTTAACTAAAACGTCTTCGATTAGTCCGAATCCGTTAGAGTAATTCTTTTCAAAATTGTAATTTAGAGTGTTTAGATTGTAATTTCCGTTATCTGAGTAGCTTTAAAATTGGGCCATTAGTATAGAATAAGTAATCTTAATTGCTGAAAAAACAAAGCATTTTGGTTATCTTTTATCTTAGCCTGTAAAAAAACAAAAACATATGAAATTTTTTTTTCTTTATAATTTTTTTTAATTACTATAATAAGTTTTTCTATATTAAACATTAGGAAATGGGAGAAAATTTATATTAAACATTAGGAAATGGGAGAAAATTTAAATTAGAAGTAATAGAGAGTTAACCATGAATCGATTATAATTAGTCCTTAGGCATGGGCTAATAAAGACATATAACCATAATAAAGAAACAAAATTTTATATAATAATTTATAAAATAATTTCATTAATTACTTATAACATCAAACTATACATATTTATCTTGTTTAAATAACTTGATCACCATAAAACAATAAACCAACTTAATACATTGTTGTAAATCTTTGGACGAAATGATTTTTTTTGTTATTACACAGTGTTTGATTTGTGTTGAAAGTTTTTTGATTTTTTTGTTAACTAATTTATTTTCATATTTTTACATTAAATAGTGGAATTTTTTTTATAGAAGCCGTCATTGCCTTCAATCAAAATATAAAAGCCTTGCCTTGATTAAATCAAATAGAAACTTGCATCTTTGGATGCAAGTTTGACAAATTTATCCAAAATTTGTTTGTTTGATTCATTTATAGGCCTCTCCTGCATCCTTAGTGTTGGAATAATAAATACAAATAAGAATGTTGAGTGTATATATTTTAATTGTGCTTTCAAATTATGTATGAGTTATAGGTTTGAATTTTTTTTTTTTTAATATTTTAATTTTTGTTTGATTTTAATTGTGCTTTCAAATTATGTATGAGTTATAGGTTTGAAATTGAATTTTTATTTTTATTTTATTTTAATTTTTGTTTGATTTTAATTGTGCTTTCAAATTATGTATGAGTTATAGGTTTGAAATTGGTCTGACGTGGACTCAACGTGGTCAGCGGTGGGCATCTTGCAGCGGCAGACGGGGCAACAGTTGTGCAACACCAGCCATGGTACGATACAGTCGGAGTGGTAGATGTGCTTACATGGCATCTGACGTGCCATCTCTCCAATCTTAAAATCCTCCTGGCATACCGTACATTTCCCAGGGAGGTGTGTGGTGAAATGGTAACAGTGGGCATCGCTTCGATTGCAGTTGCTGATGCCGGTGGCGTGTTGTTCCCGTTATCTTGAGCTTGAGGGTTCTCTGTATTTTGAACTTGAGGGTTATCTTGAAGTTGAGGGTTCTCTGTATTTTGAAGCCCCGGTCCCGTGACATCCTGAGAGTCGGGAAAATAATGTACGTTCCCTCTCTCAATCTGCTGGAGAACAAAATCATTTAAACTTGGCGAGTGACCAAGCAATGCGACCGTAGGCGTCTCGTGGTGCTCGTGGCCTACTGCATTGCTAACAACTGGAGGGTGCGGAGATGGCGAATCAATGTCCTCAGTTTGTCGGAGAATTTCTTCGACGAAGCCGGCATTGCAGCGAGGGCAAGTAATCTCGTCATCGCTAGCAAAGAGAGGGAGCACCGATTGGTTACAGTGATGGCTCCGTCCATTAATTCACTCTAAATGCCAATTACCTTCTCAACCTTTCTCTCAATGCAGGAACTTTGTTTTCTTTGATTGATTTGTAAAATATGAATAAGGACGTATTTATATATATATATATATATATATATATATATATATGAAGTCATATAGATTTTTGGTGCAGTTAACGTCGGCCCACCCATGGCGAATCGAAAGGTTAACCAATTTTTTTTGGTTTTAGAAAACAAGATGAACTGTCGGACAATTTGGAAGAGATATGTCTCAGAGGAAATAAAGAAATGTGCATGGAGAGGAATCTCATCCATATTAGCTTAGGTTGGGATGAATATTATATGATTTTAAATTGCATCATGGAAGGAGATTATTATTTATTTTAAAATTTTATTAAGATGATGATGATGGTGGTGATTAATTTAGCTTTAATGTTAATGATGTTTTGCAACGTAGTAGTTTTGTCAATAGTAGTTTTGTCAATCCCCAATGATTTAACCAAGCCATAGCATCTTTATGCCATCCCCGCTTGAGGCGCAGGTGATTTTGGATGGAGTTAAGAGCAATTTTAGGAAGTTAATGGTCTCCTATATTGTTTAATTTGTGCTTCTACATTAGATAGCTAATCATAGCAATGCTTTCAATGGGGGATAGCCCCGCTTCTAAAAGCGTAAAGAGAAGTGTCCCTAGCTAGCCATAGTTTTCAGAAGTTAGAAGGTTAGAGAGGTTAGTGTTAAGCATCCCTAGCTAGCCATAGTTTTTCAGAAGTTAGAAGGTTAGAGAGGTTAGTGTTGGAGCCAATATTACGGAATTGAGATCTAATGTGGGTGTAGGCGGGGCACTTTAAGAGAAAGTGATTTTCATCTTCGATGCTCATAGGCTCGTAAAGGTGGCAAATCCTTTCCGCCCATGACGTTTTATGAGTAGTCCAACTCCTGGTTTCACTATGAAGCTCATGAGAGTTGTTCTAAACTTGGCAATATTAATTTTTTCTGTGAGCTCGTTACGATAGAAAGGTAATTTTGATCTTCAAGATTAGGGAACTAATGATCTCTATATAATATCATAATTATCTTTTAATCTCTAAATCTTCCTTACACCACATTTTCTCTTTGAACGTAGAAGTAATCATAGCTTTAATGTTTCGATGTTTTGCAAAGTGGCAGTTTTGTTAATCCCGCAATGATTTAACCAAGTCATGGCATCTTTATGCCATCCCCGCCTGAGGTGTAGGTGGTTTTGGTTGGATTTAAGAGCAATTTTAGGAAGTTGATGGTATTAGGAAGTTGACGATATTATATATTGTTTAATTTGTGCTTGTACATTAGATAGCTAATCATAGCTGCACTTTCAATGGGGATAGCTCCACTTCTAAGAGGAGAATATAGTAGGGCATATTGCTCTTAATTTTGAGATTATAGGTAATAAATCGCTTCTGGATTTGCTCAATTTTTCTCCATGATTCTCTAGAAATGTTGCAATCCCAAGCTTCATATGCGTATAAGATAACACATGAGTGATGAACGTTTTAAAGATGAATTTCTTTTTGTCTCACATCGCAAAATTATGTGGCTACGTTCCCCATTGTAGTTCACTATCCAAATCAAAATACAACCTTGGAAGTAGAAACCTTTGTGGAAGAGTTGCACACCTGGAATGAGAGTTAGAGCTCGTTGTTTATGAGCATAGGCAATGGCCAAGATAGGAAGCCTTTACTCGCTGGTTATTGATATCCATTCTCTAATAAATAAATATTCTTATAGGTAGGTTATTTTGTTAACATTTTGGATTTTCTTTGCTTACATTGATAAGGGCGAGAAAGAAAAATATCTATAAAAAAGGGAAAGATGAAGATCTAGAAAAAGGAGTGATCTACCATGTAATGAGTGAATAAATGTGACATAGTGACTATAACTATATTTACTAGTAATTGTGTAACCAAGGGTGAATAAAGACTAGAAAACACTTGTTAAAATGTTGGTGAGGAGATTATGTAAGCTCCCATGAAGGACCACATGAATAAGTAACATTAGAAATTTGATAAGGGCCAAACATGGATGATGGATCATGTCATTAATGTAATCTCATGAAGCACCACATGAACAAGTGAAATTATAAATTTGATAAGGGCCAAATAGTATGATGGATCATGTCATTAATGCACATGATTATAGGAATTTTAGTAAGAGTTCCTTGAATTATGCTTGATGTTATAAGTGTTTAATTGAAGATATATGCATGTATAGATGTGGTTAATGCATAGGCAGGTTATAGCAAAGGAAAGGCTACCACATGTGGAATTATTTGAATAATTTGTTGCATTCATGAAATATAATGTTTGTGTTGATTTGGTTTTGGGGACATAACCAAGGAAAGTGAATATTATCTTCATGGTTTTAAAAAAATGTCACATGAGATAGTCATGTGTGAGACCATGTTGGTATTGGACTTGGGAAAGCTTAGATATCATTGTACATTGTGAATTATAAGGTATTTTTTCTATGTTGAAGATTACTAGAGGGGAAGGATTTTTGACAAATTGCGTAGAAAAGAAAATAAATATCCCCCTCTATGTTATGTTGGTTAAAGGAAGGTGTTTAGATGGTCAAATAAACAATATTGGTGAGGTGGCTAGATGATGTGTTGGATAAGAGTTCCAACTTGTCTCTATCGATTGCACGACATGGTGATATAATATTTGGTGTAATGCTAGATTGTGTTGATGTATTTGTAACTTCGAAAGATATTCACTTGTATATTTTATATTGTATTTGTATTTTATTATTGTACCTCCGATGAAGATGTTTATTCCTTCGGTCGGAGAAGCCATTATTGTACTTGGGTCATGAAAGTTATTGAGGTCAATCCTCCCATGTATGTCGGGGCATTAGACCCTAGAGTTAAGTTATTAATGGGATATTAGACTCTCTTAGAGAATTCAGCCCAGTCAGTTACACTTAGGGGCCAACCTGTTTGGGGTTAAGTCTAAGTGAAAGGTAAAGTATAAATAGAGAGGTTGTTCCTCTCTATTTGATCATTCACACACTCACTCACTTCGCATTAGTGAAAGAGAGAGGGAGTTCGCACAAGTGGGGGAGGAGGAAGCTGCTGGAGACCATCTATTTGTTTTGGGGTTTTGTACTATTGCTCATTCTATCTCTAAGGAAGTTGCAGGGTTTTCTCCTTTATGGTTTCCTTGGTGAAATGCTTTATGTCTCTTGTCTCTTGTGTTTAATTTGCTGTGCATGTTATTCTCTCAGTTAATATCCTAGATCATATTGAATTAAATTATTAAAAACTAACATGGTATCAGAGCTAGCCTGAAGGAAGGAAATGCATGGCATTTACGATACTTGTTTCACTTGCGACAATTTGAAAGCTAGGGCTTTGTATAGAAAAGCCTAGTCGTCGTGGAACTTTCGCTATAAATAAATTTTGGCGAAGGTTTAGGATCTAAAAATTGGAAAGATTAAATTTTCCTGTACCTTGTGTCCAAGTTTCGACCTCAGATTCCTTGTACTTTCTGAGATATGATCCGTACAAGTTAGGGTTTCTGCCTCTTCCAGAATGAAGCCCTAAATAGGTGACCTAGGTAAAAAGGTCATATCTCGGGATAGGAAGCTCCAAATGAATTCCATAAAAAGTGACAGTTAAGGCACAAACTGTAGTTTCACAGGTCCGAGTTTCAGATATTGAAGTTGAAATAGTGACACGTGGAACTCCGTACAAGTTTGCTATGCTGTTTCATCCCTTAAATAGGTCATGTTGGGAAAATGAGAATATCTCTCTAATGGAGAATTTAATGAAGCTCAAACCTATGGGGTTGGAAAGATGGCAGGTCAAGCTACCATAGGCCAAAGTTTCAGACCCTGCAGATCCAAAATTTCAGAGATACACCAGAAACAATACGGAACATATGAAATGGCTCATCGGAGGAAATCAAAGAAGAGGAGGAAGAAGTTCTCACTAATAGTTTTCAGTTTTTAGGTATGGCATGACCTGATACAATGTTGGAGACCCCTATTGTAACATTGGAAACTTTGAAAATGGATTTGGAATCCATTCATCATAGATATTAATCCTCCATCAAAATGTTGTGGGAGGAAGGAGATTGAAAATTAGGGTTTCTAAGTAAGAAGAAACCCTAACAAAGTTGGGAGACTCATAGGGAAGCCATGAAGAAGGTTTAAATGGCACTGATATTCTATCATCATAGCACCATGAACCTATATAATATGTTTACAAGTGATCTACCTTGGATGGTTAGGGTTTTACCCTTATAGAGAAGACTACAAGCAATCTCGACAGGTATGACTTGATGAGATACATGTATGTTTAGAAATTTGTTTCATGATTAAGTTCATGATATGTTTGTCTTCATATTATTGAGGTTAGTACAATCATGATTAATTTTTAGATTGTCTGATCATCTTAGTAAAGAAATGTATGAATGCATGTGGATAATATAAGACATTCATTGATTAGGGTTATGACACTTACTAATGCACTTGTGGTGTTGTATGAGGATGATGTTGTCCGCTAACATGAAAGGTACATCAAGAAAGACAAATACATATGACCATGATGACATGAAGACAAAGAATCATCCATAACTCATTGATCACATAGAAGCTCTACTTACAAGGTATGTATAATTTGGTTCTACAATGCTGAACTTATGAGATATGCAGGTTACTAGTACAAGGTCTCTAAATAATTGAAGAGAACAAAGAAGACATTGTTTGGGTATGTTAGACATAACTAGCAAGCATCATAATCCAAGGATGTTTTCCTATATCGAGTTATAATCCTACTTTGTGTTAGGATCTTAGATAAGTATACTTTTGTATGATTGATAATGATTATTCATGAAGTTATAAGTTTGAGTAATCATGGGTTTGTGCATATCATGCTTCTTAGTTTGATTAATGATATGACAAACTAGAAGAGTCCTACGGTCAAATAAGAATATGCACGAGTAAAAGAAGTAGTCCCTGAAACCAGCTTGAATACTAATGCTTGTGAAAAATTACCTGTGTATGAAATGGTCATGACCATACATGTTTAAGATTATTTAGAATCATAATGTTTTGATAGTATTGAGATTATACTAATGAATGTATGATTATGTATGAGATCTTGAGGATGACACAATGATGAAACTAGTGCATAATTAAGCATGCATAGTGGTACAGGATGGATATAAGTTCAAAGACAGATAACACATGAAGCAAAGATTAAGAGGGATCACACTCCAGTAGTTCCCGCAGGGAAGCAAAGATCAAGAGGGAGCACACTCCAGTAGTTCCTGCAAAGAAGCAAATATTGAGAGGGAGTCCACCCAACAACCAAACAAAGATAAGTATTTGAATTGTCATTTCTTGTATATATGATTACTTAAATGATGTTGTTTAGTCATGTACATACTTATGTTCCTAGATTTAGGATGTATATTATGCATGTTAGAAAAGTTGCATTAATAAACAAGATACTACTAATATGCAAGTAATAGGTAAGTGGCCTATGGTACTATACAACATTCCACTGCTACTTATCTAGTATGAAACCTTTTTGTTGACATGTTGGAGGAGTGCACATTCTTAACAATGTTCTGGTAGAGATGGAAGGCATCTATAAAGTTACAGGATATGGATAAATGTTGTATTGAAGCATTGGCTAAGATAATTGCATGACTGTATGACTTATGTCTTTATGTGTAAGAATTTGTTCTGAAAACTATGAGATGTTTCTAATCGTGCAATTGAACTTGAATTGTAGAAAAGATCGTATGCATAATAGGTTATCATTGAAATATCAACATAATTTGATAATTATGAAGTGTTACTAATCATGTAATTGAATTTGATTTGTAGGAAAGATCGTGTGCTATGATCTACAAAAGAAGGATGATGAACATGTGTTCCGAAGAACAAGTGATGACTGTTAAACAGGAAGACTTACAAATCAAGCATACTATAGAAGTACAAAGGAAGGCTCATGACTAGAGGATTCTCTTAGAAAGAGGGAGAGGATCATGGCGAGATGTTTGCTCCAGTGGCTAGACACACTTCCAAAGATAGATTACACCCATGGATGACAAGACCGTTCTCTTGAATGGTGTAAATGAAGAAGAAGTGCATATCCAAAAAACTCCCAGGATTCGATAGAGAATCACATGATTGAAGAAAGCTTTGTACGGTTTCAGCAGGTACCCAAGATCGATAGTCATTTGATGAGCTTGATGATCATCCTGGGTGATGCGGATTTCAACCTTTGCTACAAGGTTGAAGATGGTTTGTATATACATATGGATGCAAGAAGGAACTCACCATAGAGTTCGAGTGATCTTGAGGCTCATATCAGTAGACCCATCTAACGGGAGATGGCACAAATAGATATGCAGAAGATCACTCAATGCAGAGTGTGGATGATGTTCAGTCATAGAAGGAGGACAATACTCAGATATAGAAAAATCCACATCAGAGGGAGTAGATCTCCAAGTTAAAGAATCTTGGCATGATTATTGTGATTAGATATGTGGCTGAGATCAGATGAGATTTTTCCTTAGCCAAGGAAAATGTGAAGTAGATATCTAGGTATGATGCACTATTTTCTAGGCATGGAGGTGTGGCAGAGTGCGGATGGAATCTTTCTTGGACAAAGGAACTATGCAGTAGAGATCCTGAAGAGGTTCGGGATGATGCACTGCAAGGCCATGGCCACACCTATGGTATTGAACCTGAAGCTATTGAGTGATGCTTCATCAAAGTCGGTTGATGCCATGATGTGTAGTCAGATGATTGGGTCCTTGATGTACCCGACGAATACGAGACCATATATTTGCTTTGCTGTGAACACATTGAGCCAGTTCCTGATGGATCTGAGACATGTTCACTTGATTGCTGCAAAGTATATTCTGAGGTACCTGAAGGGTACAATTGATTATGGGATCAAGTATGATGCGAATCAGAAGATTAACTTGGAGGGTTATGTTGATTTTGATTGGGTAGGCAGTGCCATTGATAGGAAGAGGACTTCGGGGTGTTGCTTCAGTATGGGATCAGGTGTGATCTCTTGGTGTATGAAGCAGTCCTGTGTGGCACTGAGTACAGCCGAAGCAGAGTATGTCGTATCTTGTTCGGCTAGTTGTGAGGCAGTATGGCTAAGGATGCTACTGTCTGATTTGTTTGATCTCCAATTGGATGTGACTTGTATATATTGCGACAGCTGGAGTTGTGTGAAGTTGTTTGAGAACCTGGTGTTCCATGACAAGTCGAAGCACATTGAGATCAAGTATCACTATATCAGGGATATGGTGCAGAGAGGAGCAATGAAGCTCCAGTATGTTGCGATGGACAAGTAGATAGACAATGTATTGACCAAGCTGCTGGCTAGACTGAAGTTTGAATACTTCAGAGAGAAGCTTGGTGTCTTCAGATCGAGGTTCCTTCCAAGGGGAAGTGATGAGTCCGGAAGACACAGATGCACACAGGCCATTCTCACATAGTGGTAGGAAAGTCCTCCTATGGTGTAGATGTAAGGGTTGGGGAGATTCTCACATTGTGGTAGGAAAGTCCTCCCATGGTGCAGATCTAAGGGCCATGCCATTCTCACATGGCTGTAGGAAAGTTCTCCCATAGTGCAGATGTAAGGCCTGGGCGTGGCTTTTCTGACATGGTCAAAGGTTAGTCCTTCAATGGTCGTTGACGTAATTGCCGTGTCTTTTTCGACATGGTTAGAGGAGATTCCTTCCATGGTCGTTGATGTAATTGCCGATCTTTTCCGACATGGTCAGAGGAAAGTCCTTCCATGGTCGTTGATGTAATTGTTGAGCCTTTCCTGGATGGTCAGAGGAAAGTCCTTCCATGCCGGTGATTGTAAGTGCTGTGTTGTGTGCATTTGGGTTGTGCTCTGTTGACGACGCGATGATCTCAAGATGATGAGGTGATAGTAGGGTACATAGGTTTTGCAGAGGAATATAATCAGTTCTGGGATGCTCCTTTAGGTTTTGCAGTGGCATATAATCAGTATTGGGATATCTTGTAGGTTTTTCTAGTGGCATATAATCAGTCCTAGTATGCTCCTTTAGGTTTTGCAGTAGCATATAATCAGTCCCGGGAGATCTTGCAGGTTTTGTAGAGGCATATAATAAGTCCTGAGATGTACCTACTAGATGTCTTGCTCGCAGAGATGATGAAGACCTAGATGGAGGCTAGGCCTACATCCAACATGAAAAAGGGCTGGCTCTGTAGAACTTCCTATGATGAGTAGATTGGAGATTGATGGTCGAGATAACAGCAGTAGTGACGATGATGATCCAGCTTTGATGATGATCCAGTGACAAAGACTTGTGTTGATGAACTGTGTCAGGATAATACCTTCCTAGTTAAGAAGGAGTGTTGATGTATTTGTAACTTCAAAAGATATTCACTTGTATATTTTATATTGTATTTGTATTTTATTATTGTACCTCCGACGAAGATGTTTATTCCTCCCGTCAGAGAAGTCATTATTGTACTTGGGTCATGAAAGTCATTGATTTCAATCCTCCCATGTATGTCGGGGCATTAGACCCTAGAGTTAAGTTATTAATGGGTTATTAGACTCTCCTAGAGAAGTAGGCCCAGTCAGTTACACTTAGGGGCCGACTTGTTTGGGGTTAAGGCTAAGTGAAAGGTAAAGTATAAATAGAGAGGGTGATCCTCTCTATTTGATAATTCACACACTCAGTCACTTCACATTAGTGAGAGAGAGGAGGGGTTCGCACAAGTGGAGGAGGAGGAAGCTGATGAAGACCATCTATTTGTTTTGGGGTTTTGTACTATTACTCATTCTATTTATGAGGAAGTTGCGGGGTTTTCTCCTGTATGGTTTCCCCAGTGAAATGCTTTGTGTCTCTTGTCTCTTGTGTTTAATTTGCTGTGCATGTTATTCTCTCAGTTAATATCCTAGATCATATTGAATTAAATGATTAAAAACTAACAGATTGCATCAACTACATGTTGTGATTGTACTGGTAATTACAGGTATGCCTAATTAAGTTGATAATTTCACTTGTTTGATTGCATTGTGAGAAGGCATGCTTATTATAATAATGTAAATTTAATGAAGATAGTAAAAATTTTAATAGATAAACTATTGAATTATTGAAATTATAATTTTGAGATCATTGTATAGGTTGTTTTGAATGTGGCAATGGAATGACTTACATGAATACTTATGTGATTGTTGGATGGATGATAACATGTAAGAAAGACATGGCAATAGGCAGAATGTATGGGATATGTTGTTATGAATGTGGCAATGGAATGACCTGCATGGATACTCATGTGATACTTGGATGAATGATAACATGTCAAGAAATACATGAATTCAAGAAGAATATATTGGATATGGTAGTAAAGTAAGCTTGTAATGGATAAGGTACACTGTCTTATAAGTAAGCCCATAATGAATATTGGATGTTATTGCATGCACATCCAAGGAATATGAGAAGGATATCATGATTGTTGAATGCGTTCTTTTTGTAATGAACATATTCAATATCTTAATTTTATGTACCTCAATAAAATAACAATAATTTAAAAGTAGATATAACATAATAAAGCAATATTTCAGAATGAAAGGACATAATTACCACAACAATAGACAATTGTAGATAAATAAAATATTACAAAATCAATACCTTTATTGATGAAAGGAATGCTCACTTTCCTCTTTGAGGGGACAACCTCCAAATGAGTAGAGCTCCAATTACATTATACTTCACACAACATCTTATTACACTAGTTCTACTCCTTTATATACATGCTAGTGAATGAACTTTCTAGTTTGACGAACCTTCTAGTACGCATCTCTCTTGGATAACATCCTCAAGCTGGGTTACTTTCCAATGAATCAAGACCCCTTGGATGGTGTGATGGAAGAGATGATGTTCAAGTTTGTAGAGGATAGACTCAAGATGCAACCCAATGGAATATTTCTTCATCCAATTCTAGAAGGCTAGTTTGATTACGACAATGACGGCTAACCACTTTCTTCAAGCATGAGAAATTAAATATGTGATTAATCTTGTAATGGCTAGGTCTCCAATTTGTAAGCCACATGGACTACATGTTTAAGGATATTACAGGACCCTTAAAAATTGGGAGAAATCTTCTAGTGTTGGTTGGCCTTAAGTAAGGTCTTCTTATATGGATGTAGGTAAAGAAATTCCCAATCCTCTTTTGCAAAATGGAATTCAACAATACTAGTCAACTTGTTGCTTCATCCTATTTTGAGCCATTACTAGATTCTCCTTTAGAGTATAGAGAATGTTGACTCGAGCTGTGAGTGTTTTATTGATCTCCTATACTTTAGAGATTCCTTGTAAGTAGTATAGTACCGAGGGGGAGTTTTGGCCATATACAACTTCAAATGGAGTAATTTGAGTGGAAATATGATAAGTTGTATCATAACACCATTTTTCCAAAGGTAACTAATGAGGCCGTTGGGATTTTCGATTTGATGTAAAACAATGCAAATAGGCTTCCAAGAACTTATTGAGAAATTCAATTTGACCATAAGTTTGGGAGTGATAGGCAGTGCCGAGATTCATTTGATTTCCCAATAGCTAAAACAATTCTTTCCAAAAATTGCTAGTGAAGGTGGGGTCATGTCCATAACAATAGACAATGGCATACCATGGAGTTTGAAGATATTACCCATGAAGACTTGAGCTACCATAGAGGCCTTGAAAGGGTGTTGTAGGGAACATAAATGAGCATATTTGGAAAGGAAATCAACCACAACCATGATTACATACTTATTGATAGATTTTGTTATACCATAATGAAATCTGTGCAAATATGATTTCAGAATATAATTGGAATTGGAAGTGGTTGAAGTTCACCTAGAGGTTTCAGTGTCCCACCTTTATGTCTTTGGAAAGTGTTGCATTTTTCCACAAATGTCCAGATTCCCTTTTTTGAATGCCTCCCCTAAAAAATGATCAGTAATCCATTCATATGCTTTATGAAATCCTAAGTGACCGACCGTGGGGGATGAATGTAGCTCAGATAACACCCGTGATTTCAATGAAGACTTCTTGTGCAAATATATATGTCCTTTATAATGAAGCTCATGATTGTGCCAAGTGTAGACTAGAAATGCATGGGATTCATATTGAAGTTGTTGGATCATGGTGGAACGAATGGTATTTTTGAACCATTCATTATAGATTTTATTCAGCCAATCTACAATGATGAAGGAGAGACAAAATAGGGAAACTTTTTATTCGAAATGTCGAGAGAAGGAATCTACTACCACATTCTCCTTGTCCTTCCAGTAAATTATCTCATAGTCATACCTAACATTTTGGTGTCACATTTTTGTAGTTCAGGGGAGAAAGTTCTTTTTTTTAGTAAGTAATTTAGGATGTAATGATCGATTTTGATTTGGAAATGTTTCCCAAGTAGGTATTGATGCTATATTTCCACAACAAGTAATATGGCCATCATCTCTTTTTCATAAGTTGATTCACCCAAGTGTGTCCACTCATACAATTTTTTTCTAGTAAAAGCCAATGGTTTTCCTTCTTGCATGAGGATTGCTCTAAGGCCTTGGAACGTTTACATAAGGAATCACATTCCATGACAAAGGTTTTAGTGAATTTGAGAAAAGTGAGTACTGGAGTGGTACACATAGCATCCTTTAAGCCCTTCATATCCTTTTTTTCCACATAATTTCAATTGAAAGAATTTTTTTTAGCAAAGTCATGAGTGGAACTACAATCTTACCATAGTTTTAGATGAAATTTTGTAATACCCAATGAGACCCATAAAACCTATAAGGTTTTTAAGAGTTTTAAGGTGAGGCCAATTCTTCATTGCTTTAATTTTCTTTAATGGATCCACACACACACCCTCCTGACTGACAATATGCCCCAAATATTCCACTTCAAAGATACCAAAGTCACCTTTGGACCTTTTAAGAAGGAGTTGATGATCCTCAAGTAGTTGTAGGACTTGATCTACATGGGCTAGATGAGCATGCCAATTTTTATAGTAGATCAAGACGCCATAAAAAAAGACAAGGACAAATTTACAAAAGAAGGGTTTAAATATCGTTTTCATGAGACTCTGGAAGGTGGAGGGTGCATAGTGTTAATTTTTCAATAATTTCATTCAAACATTATCTAGGATCCTACTAAGAGAATAACATGCACAACATAACAATCATAAACACAAGAGACACATAGTTTCCTTGGGGAAAACCAAGAAGGTGAAAAACCCCGCAACTTCCTCAGAGATAGAATAAGCCCCAATACAAAGATCACAATGATCAATCCCCAAAATATAGATGAATCCAACAACTACTCCTCCACTTGTGCGCACTCCTCTCTCTCAACTATGCGAGTTGGATGAGTGAGCGAATGAATAGAATGAGAGACACTCACTCTCTATTTATATACAATTTAACTTGCCTTTAATTCTAACTGGGCCGACTTCCTAAGGAATCCTAATAACCCAACCACATGACTGATACAGGGCTGACCCCACATTGGTGGTCTAATAACCCATCAAATATAAGTTGCGACACTTGCGACACTTACAATAATACTTGCGACACTTACAAATACAAATGACGACACTTTTGATTGGAGGAATAATACATCTCCATCATGGATATAATAAAGTACAAGTGTAATGCAGAGAAGAATAAATTCCGAAGTTACAAATACATCAGCACTCCCTCTTAACTAGGAAGGTATTCTCTAGACACAGGTCATCAATACATATCGGCACAAGTCTTCAATTCTGGAGCTGGATCATCATCATTGGATGATGGAGCATCATCGTCACTGCTACTATACTCGTCATCTCGAGCACTGGGCTATCTCTCAATTCTTCTTGTCATAGGAAGTTATACAGAGCCAACCCTTTTTCATGCTAGTTGTAGGCCTAGCGTCTTGTAGGTCTTCATCATCTCTGTGATCTGGCCATCCTATGGAATCCTCAAGAGTGATTACGTGCATAAACAAAACCTCAAAAGAGCATCCCAGGACTTTTACGAGCACACAGCTCAACCTATCGGATCTCTTAGGATATTTTACATATGACCTTCACAAAACCTTAAAAGAGTGTCGTGCCTAGCAAGATCTCTAAAGAGCATTTGAGGACTTTTACGTGCCTAGAACAACCTGTCCGGATCTCAAGGACTGATTACATTTGATCTCCACAAAACCTTAAAAGAGTGTCTTTCCCAACAATATCTCTAAAGAGCATCCGAGGACTTTTACGTGCCTAACAAAACCTGTCCGGATTCTCTAGGAATTATTACATGTGGTCCCCACAAAACCTTAAAAGAGTGTCTTGCCCAGCAAGATCTCTAAAGAGAATCCGAGGACTTTTACGTGCCTAGCACAACCTGTTCTGATATCCAGGACTTATTACATGTGGTCTAGCAAAACCTTAAAAGAGTGTCTTTCTCAACAAGATCTCTAAAGAGAATCCGAGGACTTTTACGTGCCTAGCACAACCTGTCCGGATCTCTAGGACTTATTACATCCTACCCTTGCACAACTTGTCCATGACCATAGAGTAACATCCTGATACTCAAGATCAACCTGATCATCCTTGCACGAAGCATCATCCTGATGCTCATGATCATACTGATCATCATCATATAGTACATCATCTTGATGCACATCAGCATCGCATGATCATCGTCACAACATCATCCTGATGCATATCATCATCGCATGATCATCTTGATCATTGTCACAGCATCGTCCTGATGCATATAATCATCGTATGATCATCCTGATCATCGTCACAACATCGTTCTGATGCATATCATCATCGCATGATCATCATGATCATCGTCATAGCATCGTCCTGATGCATATCATCACATATGATCACCCTGATCATCATCATGTAGAACATCATCTAGAGCATCATCCTATAGCTCATCACACAGGACTTACATCCACATCCATGGGAAGGATCCTCCTACCACCATGCTTGGAATGGCTCCTACAAATGTGTCCCATCACTTTCTCCTCGAAGTATCTTCTATCTGAAGAACACCAAGCCTCTCTCTGAAGTAATCAAACTTCACTCTGGATAGTGGTTTGGTCAACACATCTGCAATCTCTCATCTGTCGTAACATACTTGAGCTTCACTGCTCCTCTCTGCACCATATCCCTGATATAGTGATATTTTATCTCGATGTTCTTAGACCTGTCATGGAACATCAAGTTCTTTGACAACTTCACACAACTTTGGTTGTCACAATAGATACAGGTAGCATCCAACTGTAGATCAAATAAATCAGACAGTAGCTTCCTTAGCCATACTTCCTCACAACTAGCCAAACAAGCTGCGACATACTCTACTTCGGCTGTACTCAGTGCTACGCAGGATTGCTTCCTACTAAACCAAGAGATCACACCTTATCCCATACTGAAGCAACCCCGAAGTGCTCTTCCTATCTGCAGCACTGCCTACCCAATCTGAATCAACATAACCCTCCAGGTTAAAATTTTGATTCGCATCATACTTGAGCCCATAGTCAATTGTACCCTTCAGGTACCTCAGAATATGCTTTACAACAAACAGGTGAACATGTCTAGGATCTGTCAGAAACTGGCTCAAGGTGTTCACCGCAAAGAAAATATCTGGTCTCGTGTTCGTTAGGTACATCAAGGACCCAATCATCTAACGATACACCATGACATCAACCGACTTTGATGAAGCATCACTCAATAGATTTAGGTTCAATGCCATAGGTGTGGCCATGGCCTTGCAGTCCATCATCCCGAACCGCTTCAGGATCTCTACTGCATAATTCCCTTGTCCAAGGAAGATTCCATCTGCACTCTGCCACACCTCCATACCTAGAAAGTAATGCATCATGCCCAAGTCCTTCAACTCGAACTCGGCAGCAAGCTTCCTCTTTGTGTCGGTAATCAATCTATCCTCACTTGTCACAAACAGGTCATCCACATATAATAGAAGTATCACTGGATTTCCCTCCTCAACCTTGTAGTAAAGGTTGGAATCTGCTTTACTCTTGGAAAAGCCCAAACTAGACAGGAAGCTGTCTATCCTACCGTACCATGTCCTAGGTGCTTTCTTTAAGCCATACAAAGCTTTCTTCAATCTGCACACATATGACTCCTTGTCATGTGTCTCAAAACCGAGTGGCTGCTCCACATACACTTCCTCTTTGACTACACCATTCAAGAAATATGTCTTGACATCCATATGGTGTATCTTCCACTTCATCACTGCAGCCAGGGAAAGTACTATTCTGATGGAAGTGTATCTGGCTACAGGTGAAAAAGTCTCTTCATAATCTATCCCCTATTTTTGGGAGAATCCACGAGCCACAAACCTTGCCTTGTATTTCTCTATGCTGCCATCTACAACATGCTTGATCTTGTAGATCCACTTGGAAGTCACAACAGACTTTCCTTCTGGTCTTGGGACCATATCCCAAACATCATTCTTCATGATCGGCTAGTATTCCTCGACCATGGAATCCTTCCATTCTTTCTTTTCCGCTGCTTCTTCATAACTGGAAGGTTCTTTGTTCATAATGTCATAGAGTAAGGAAACATAACTGGTGTGTGATCTTGTCCTTTTTCTTTCTCTGTGTTCCTCCTTTGGAATACCATATCTTTCTGCATCTTGGATGAGCTCTCTAGCCCATGCAGGTTTCCTCTTGTGAGAGTTCTTCTCATGGGGTGGATCTACAGGTTCTTGTGGATCTTCTCTTTCATGATCCACTTCTGGTATTGCTTCATTCATGGTGGTGTCTTGTGTTCTACAAGTGTCTTCCTTGATTTGATGTATGCTGAGTTTTCATCAAAAGTCACATTCCTGCTGATGCCAATCTTCTTGAACCCTAGAAAGTAGATTCTGTATGCCTTAGAGCTTTCATTGTACCCCACAAATATACGCTTCTTTCCTGAAGGATCTAACTTTGTCCTCTTTTCTTTTGGAACATGTGTATATACTAGACAACCAAATATTCTGAGATAGCTAACTTTTGGTCTCTTACCAGAGAAAACTTCTTTTGGTGTCTTGTTGTCAAGTATCTTGTGTGGTGTTCTGTTTTGTACATATACCGTTGTTCTTGCTGCTTCTGCCCATAGGTGAATGGGTAGATCTTGGTCATGAAGCATTTCCCATGCTACTTCCATGAATTTTCTATTCTTCCTTTCTGCAACCCCATTTTGTTGTGTATTGTAAGGAGTGGTCAACTCCCTCTTAATCCCTGAATCACTGCATAACTTCTTGAAGTCCCCTGAAGTGAATTCTCTGCCATTGTCGGATCTAAAGATCTTGATCTTCTTATCAGTTTGATTTTCTATCAAGGCTTTGAATTCCTTGAACTTATCAAACACCTCATCTTTGTTCTTCAAGAAATAAACCCAAGTCTTTCTAGGGAAATCATCAATGAAAGAAACATAATATACATACCCACTCAGAGAAATAGATGACATAGGTCCGCATACATCGGAGTGTACAATCTCCAAGATTCCTTTTGCTTTGCTTTCACTGCTTGGAAATTCCTTCTTTGTGTTCTTTCCTTTTGCCACGTGTACTTCACCAGAAGGCAATATAATATCACATTCATTCATATTGCGGTATTAAATATTCATGAAAACCTAAAAAATATATTGCTTATATATTAGGGGGCAAAGGGTTTTTTTATTTAATGTAACAATACAAAAATACTTTGGGGTCTTTTTTATATCGACAGGCTGACAAATATCCTCCAAATGGAGATGGCGGGATCATGGCCGGATGAGAAATCAGGTTGAGGCAAGGCTCGGGCTTACCAGTACGTTGGGAAATCGCATCTTGAGGCATGCTTGAGGCCAGGGGTTTCGTGGTGAAGTGGGTTTCCAGTCAATTATATTTGAGAGACAATGGTCATTGACAACCAATTATTACCAATAGCACTCAACCAGTTGTTACCAATAGCCTTGGGAGGCTATAAGCCTCCAGGGCCTATTATAGGCCCTCAATAGGCCTTGGGGGCTTGAATACCTAACCACTCATGCCGATTACAGGCCTTGGGAGGTTTAGTCAGCCTCCTAGAGCTTGTTACAGGCCCTGGGGGCTTGGATACCTAGCCCACAATAGTCTTAGTCAGCGATTGGGGAACTGCAAGATGCAATCTAAATGTTGTACTATGTGCATTGGCTCTAGTGACATACAAGAAGTGATCTCCTATCTCTTGATTAGACCATTAGATGTTTCAAATCATAATGATATGTGGTTGAGTAATTGTATTGTGGGTGAAGTAATGTGCATCCATGATATACATCGAAAGAAGCAAGGTGCATTGTAGAATGCATGTGGGGTCATAAAAGGGGTTTCATATCAATATACTAGGTAGAAATATAAAGGGGTATAAAAAATGTTCATGAAAAAATTGATACATACAATATCTAGTGAAAATAGGGGTTTTTTTAAATTGGGAAGGCATATTGGAAGGGGGTTAAAAAAAACGATTTTGGAAGGCATTTTCCAATATTTAGTGAAATTAGGGGTACTGTTTCATATGCCACGATTGAACATGCTATGATAGTTGTTTATTGAGTGAAGCCCTCGTGCCTTTTGCACATCCTTTGCAAACACCTTCATGCTTTGACTGGATATCAGGAAGACCTTCTACTGCTTTGCTGGCAATTGGTAGTGCTCTATAGTGCACATGAGCAAGCCTTGTATTCCAAATTTCACTTGGTTCCATGGATTGATGTACCATGGCATGTTCAGGTTGTCCCTTCAATTTGTACAATCCTCCCTCTTGCTCTCCAATCACTGCTGCATCATCTATGGTCTTAAAGGCCAAATGGTTGGATATTCCCTCTTTCTCTCCAAGGTTGGTGATGACATTTGGCCTTTACTTCATGGGTGCTATCATAAACATCCTCATTTGAAATGTCCTTTGAAATGACGATAAAAGAGTTTTTTCTACTTGCATTTATGGCTCGGGATATATTTTTCATCATAGTTGTAGCAAAGACCTTTGAGTTGGTTCCATTTTATCTCATGTCAACATTTTGGTTTTGAGAGGTGGAGAGGATGGGGAGGGATTAGTGGAAGGGAAGGTAGGTGGATGGGGACCATACACAAATGGGTTATTTTTTATTTAAACATTCATCACGTTTTGGAATTATCTATCTCTTTGAGTGGCATCCAACCAACTAATAGGATGATCCATTAAGACATGTGCATGGTGTATCTCTTATTTCAAACCATTGATGAAACATTCCTTGTAAAAAGTGTTGAATATGCCTTCAATGCAAATGGCTAGATACTCAAAAGATGAAATGGAATATTTGATTGTGCCTAATTGTTTGAGTTAGGTCAGTTTCCCCAAATAATGAGTGTTTGTTTCAAAATGTTCATAGAGAGTTGAAACAAATTGTTTCTAAGCAATATAACCATTGTAGGATTTCTCATGCCACTACCACCATTTCTAGCATTCAAGATCTAAATATAAGACACCCACTCTAAGTTTCATCATATCATCTATGATGCCATGCAAGGAAAAGTAATGTTCTATCAGAGTGACCAATCCTGTGAAGTTTCACCCATAAAATTTGGTGATATTAACTTTAGGAAGTTTGTGCGACATTTGAGTCATTGGATTACGAATTGGTAGAGTGGAATGAGGCCCATTCAGATTTGATTAATCAACCCCTTCCTTATGGAAAGGTCGGTATGGTTTAGGGTAGCTTAAATATGATGAAGGAAAGGGTATTGTGAAGTGATTTATCTATGCAAAAAGTGATTCCAATTTTTTAATATTGCCATGAATGTCATCAATATTTTGTTAAGTAGAGGAGTGGTTGTGATCTAACTTGTGTTGCAACTCATCATATAGTGTTTCCAATCAGGAAAATTTGTGGGGTAACTCACCTCCTTGAATATTATCCATAGGGAAATGGGTCCACAAAAAGGGGTACATAAGAGTGCTACCAATGCAATCAAATATGTGCAAGGATTATATTGATATGCATTGGAAATAAGGTTAAACATGTGGGTCCACATAAATTGTTACTAGAGAGTGGTACCAATGCGATTAGAACAAAACAAGGATGGTGGTGAGATAGGTATACAATAAGGGCATGGGAAGGACCCAAACTCTCTACACTACAAAATTCCCAAATTCTTAATATTGTAATTTATGTAGGAATTTCATGAACTAGTTACATAGGGTAGGGTTTCTAGCGTCCCTAGGGTAAGGGAGTGCCATGTGCCATATATTTTTGATATACTTGCAAGGTCTAACTGTATTAATCGAACCAATCTATAAGGGAACTAAGGAGGCTCAATTGTGCCCTTAGCCATACTACCCAACTACCCAAGTACTAGAGAGTAATCTTCTAGAGTGAGTTGCTCAGTGCAGTTGTTGGTTAAATTAATTTTTCTTCTAAAAAAATGTAATCTACCAATCATTCAATTTCAAACCAAGGAAATATTTATTATTTCAAATTTATTGTGAAAAATATATGTAGGCTACAAAGCATTGTTTTTCATTCATTTCTCTTATGTAGTATAATGATAATTCTCAACATAGTCTCGAAATCAATCAGTTTGCTCAAATGATTTAACTAGGAAACATTCTCTAGAATTTACACAATTGGTATAATATAGGTTTGTTTCTTAGTTAGTTTCAAAAGCTCATCAATACACACTACATGAATTTAATTCAAGCTAACTTACAATGGTCACATTACGGTACTAAAACATAAATTTTCAACTCTAACTTGAGAAATACATAAAGCTGTGAAAACATAGTACATATTACAACCACAAATTACTAGCAACAATTTGCATAATATAAATATAGATTCACTAATTTTCAATTAGCTATATGCAAAGAATGTAAATATGAATCAAACATAAACCAACACACAATCATTCCACATTGATAAGAAAATGACAGGATCTTTATAACCATTATTTGCATGTGAATGTTTAAATGCTTAAACCCATTAAAGAGGCTTAAATGACAAATTTAAAGAGTATAATTGAAGCACATAAAACACATAAAAGAGATGCAAACCATGAAATTTGTAGGAAAGAACTAATAATGGATTTCACCCTCATTGGCTACGTCTTCGGGCCACTTCCAATGAGAAGGCTGATCTTATTTAGTCTTCAAAGCTTACAAAATGAGTTTTCTTGAAACACTTATATTTTTTGTCAGTTATCAACAAAAACAGACAAAACCACTCCGTTCCTCTCGAAATTCTAAGAAAAATGAGTATAAAGTGTTAATTTTTTAGCATTAATTCAACATACTCTAGGATCTTTACTGAGAGAATAACATGTACAACATATCAAGTATAACAATACATATCAATCACACCAAGCAATCACATGAGACAATAGACACGCAGAGTTTCACTGGGGAAAACCATAAAGGTGAAAAACCCCACAACTTCCTCAGAGATAGAAAGAGCAATGATACAACCCAAGTACATAGAGATAGTCCTCCTAGTAGCTGAACCTCCTCCTCCACTAGTGCGCCACTTTTCGAGTAGTGTAGAAGTGAATAATGAGATGATCAAATAGAGTGCCTCCCGCACTCTATTTATACATGACCTGACCTACCTAATAACCTAACAGGGATGACTTGTCTAACTCTGTCTAATAACCCATGGTTATATTAATTAGGGTCGACCCCACACTTGGTGGTCTAATAACCCATCACTTTCAAGTTACGACACTTGCGACACTTGTCAATACAAATGACGACACTTCCGTATAGAGGAATAATAACATCTCTATAGGAGTACAATATACATAGGTGAAATACATTCTGAAGTTACAATTACATCAACACTCCCTCTTAACTAGGAAGGTATTTCTCAACACAGATCTGCTAGCACAAGTCTTCTTCTCTGGATCATCGTCATCGAATCATTGTCCTCAAATCATCGTCATTGTCACTGCTGTTGCTATCTCAATCAATCTCCAATCTACTCATCATAGGAAGTTATACAGAGCTAGTCCCTTTTCATACTGGATGTAGTCCCACCACCTGTAGGTATTCATCATCAGTGGCCATACTGTGGAACCTAGGACTGATTACGTGCGTCAACAAAACCTAGCACAGACTATAGGTTCTTTTACATGTTGACCTTCACAAAACCTACTCAGAGCATCCCAGGATGTTACAAGCACACTGCTCTACCTGTATGGATCTCAATAGAGCATCCCAGGTTGTTACAAGCACACCGCTCTACCTGTCTGGATTTTAAAGGATCTTTTCTATGTGAACTTTCACAAAACCTACTCAGAGCATCCCAGGATGTTACAAGCACACCGCTCTACCTGTATGGATCTCGTTAGAGCATCCCAGGATGTTACGAGCACACTGCTCTACCATTCTTGATCTTGATAGAGCATCCCAGGATGTTACGAGCACACCGCTCTACCTGTTTAAAGGATATTTTCTATGATAAACTGTAGCAAAACCTACTTAGAGCATCCCAGGATTTTACAAGCACACCGCTCTACCTATGTGGATCTTGATAGAGCATCCTAGGCTATTATGAGCACACCGCTCTACCTGTCCAGATTTTAAAGGGTCTTTTCTATGCTACCTACGCAACCTGTCCACGGCCACGGAGTATCAACCCGATACTCACCATACATCATCCTAATGTACATCATCACATGATCAACCTAATCATCATCATAGAATCAACCTGATGCATATCATCTAGAGCAACATCCTGAAGCTCGTCATCTGTGATCATCCTGATCATCATCATAGCATCAACCTGATGCATATCATCTGGAGCAACATCTTGAAGCTCATCATCTGTGATCATCCTGATCATCATCATAGCATCAACCTGATGCATATCATCTGGAGCAACATCCTGAAGCTCATCATCTGTGATCATCCTCATCATCATCATAGCATCAACCTGATGCATACCATCTAGAGCAACATCCTAAAGCTAATCATCTGTGATCATCCTGATCATCATCATAACATCAACCTGATGCATATCATCTGGAGCAACATCTTGAAGCTCGTAATCTGTGATCATCCTGGTCATCATCATAGCATCAACCTGATGCATATCATCTGGAGCAACATCCTGAAGCTCATCATCTGTGATCATCCTGATCATCATCATAGCATCAACTTGATGCATATCATCTGGAGAACCATCCTAAAGCTCGTCATCTGTGATCATCCTGATCATCATCATAGCATCAACCTGATGCATACCATCTGGAGCAACATCCCGAAGGAAACCAAAAATAGTAATCTAATTACTAAAAGAAATAATCAAAACTAATATATTCTACACCTACTCCTACACTAGTATTAGAAAGAAACAAAAACTAAGTATAATCAAAGTTCCAGTGCAGTCATGAAAGCATACAACAGATGCATCTGAAGAAGTGTCATTTCCAACTTGGACTTGGCTTGTTGCTGGAAATACTTTATTGAAGGAAACCAAAAACAGTAATCTAATTACTAAAAGAAATAATCAAAACTAATATATTCTACACCTACTCCTACACTAGTCTTAGAAAGAAACAAAAACTAAGTATAATCAAAATTCTAGTGCAGCCATGAAAGCATACAACAACCTGCAAAAAGGAAGAAGTGAATAATCGGAAAAACTGATATGAATGCTTGAAAATGGAAAAAGAATGCATCAAAGCAAATAAAATGAGATTGATGTACCAATGAAGAGAATGGAGTCTTACCATAATGATGAAATCTTGCTGAGAAATATTTCTCAAGCCAATCAACAATCCAATCATGGCATGTACAATGAAAATCAGAAAAATGACAAAGAGTTTGAAAGATTTGTGCAATGAAATAGATCGTTTGAAAGAAAATCAGCATTAGTATTATGTGAATCCAAAACTTCTTCTTGAATAATTTTCTCCTTAGGAATACTCTCTTGAGTAAGATCAACAAAATAAGATCCAATTTGTTCTAGTTTATTGTCGTAATAATCATCATAAATTGGTTGATTAAATTGGAAATTTTCAAAGAGATCTAATTGTCTTTGAGCATTTACTTGAGAAGAATTAAAGATATCAGATGTTGAAAGTATGAAACTAGTATCATTAACATCCTAATAAGATTCTTCTTCATCAAGTATTTGATTGTAAGAAGAAAAGGTTGATTCATTGAATGATAAATCATGAAAGGAAGAATTCTGAAAATCATCATTAGAAAAAGTACTCATTTCCAGCAAAGAAAAATGACAAGAAGACATAGATTGATGACAAAGATAAGAATCTTCTTGTTCTTCTTCATGCATTTCATAATTAACTAGTACCTGCTTAGGAGTCAACAATGGAGGATTAGAATCTGAAATATATGATTGAGTGCCATTGTTATCAAATATATCAAGATACAAAGAAAAATATGAAGAGGAAATAAGTGCATGAAACTCATCTCTTTGTAGAATATTTTCAGATCGAGATTCCTTAAGAAAGGTTTTCTCTTCGAATGGGATCTGTATGAATGGTTTCAAATCAGAATTTGTTTCTTCTTCTAATGTAGTATCATCATTTCGTGAAATATGTTCTCCTACAGAATCACTTAAGTGAGAAAATGGTAATTGGGAAAACATATCACAAATTTCAGAACAATTAGTTGATTCAAGATTTATCAAATATTTAATAGAGTAATAAATATCAGAATCTTGAATCTCTTTACTTATGTTAGAAGAATATTGTTCGATATCATGATCAGAACTATTCTGTTTTACATTAGAAGAATCTTCGATAGAAAAATGATCTCCTTCATGATTAATTAAAATTTGACTTTCTTGTGAAACTGATATGGGCATATCAACATTTAAATCATCTGAATCATTATATTGATTATGATCCATATCTAAGAAAGAGAAGGAATTCATTTCTACAATTTTTAAATCCTTAGATCCTTCATGCAAATCTAAACCAGAATGTGGATGATCATTGATGTATAATTCAGATTTAACATCTACTAATTGCTCAGGTTGATTTGAAACAGAAATAGTGTGCTGAAACCTTTCAAGTATTATAGGACGATCTATTAAAGGAAATCTACAATAGAGATTAAAATTTTGAATTGCAAAATCTTCTAATGATTCACCTTCTTTTGAAGTGAGTAGTTTCCATTCATTGCATAATCTAACAAAGTCATGTCCAAAAGAAAGTATGAAAAGATCTGCAAAATGTTCAAAAGAATGGACAGAGGCAAAAGGTAAGGTTACAAACCACTCTTTGATTCGTCCTTCGAATGTGAAGGCTAATAATCTGCACAAAACATCTTGATCCAAAATTTTGTTAAGGAGACAATTCTGAAGAAATTGAAAAACATGTTCTTGTTCTAAGCTTTCTCCTTCACCATCGAATTTTACTTCTATTAGATGCTTCAGCAAACCTGTTGGAAAATGAAAGCCAATTTGTCTAGAAAAAAACAACTAAAATCATAAAAACAATTAAATACAAATTTTTGGGCCGGAGCCATTATAAAATAATCTGATTAAAATAAATAGCTCAAATAACCTTACATGTCGGATGGCGGCCCTCCTTCTAATGCCATTTGTTGATGCCTCGGATGTGTAGGTTACTGCAAGGTGCTGGAATGGATTCCAAGGCACACAATAGGGGATGAAAACCCATCCAAAGGATTTGAAAGACCCTAAGCAAGGGCAATTCTATCCTTGAGCTATTTGGTGTGGTAATCACCCACGGATACAAAGGTCTCCGTTGGCACTTGTGGTTTTGATCCAAAATGGATCTGTCCTACAGAGAAGTAATACAAAGGTATCCAAACTCTAAAGGTTGATCTAAGTCTTAGGTTAATCCTATCTAGAATGAAGTCTAAACTAAGTCAGATCTAATCTAACAGAGTGAAGTTGTAGAAGCTTTGTGTGCAGGATAATTTGGTTTGTAAATTAATAAGTTAACTTAATCGGCTTAACAGAAATGAAAAAACCAGATGGTTAACTTGTTACTTCAAAGCATTATCAAATAATGACAATTATTGACAACAATTTAAAGATTCAGTGCATCCAATGTTATCATGTTGTTCATTTTGTTAATTGAAAAATTAAACTGAACTGTGATATGAACTGCATATCATTTGTAAAAAATAAATAAACATGTTGCATAAAGAAACTCATTCAACACATTCATACATTCAGATCATCAATAATGATAAACAAAAATATCAGATCTAGGAATGTTAATTGTTTACAAATTAATAGACAATTACTGATAATAGACTAAGAGCAATCATCAAACTAATCAAAGAAACTTGAAGAGTGAACAAGAAAGTCATATGGAGAAACTTTACTGTATTAACACAACTCTAAGAAATTATAGTGTCTGCAAAAACAAGCTGTGTCCAATAGCTCCTTGTTGATTCAAGCTCTAAAGTCCATCAACCTTGGCAACGTCTCCTCAGTTTTGGAAGAGAAATATTTCCAGCTCTGTTGAGCACTTCCCCCTTCAACTCATAGGAAGTAGGTATTTATACAAATAAATGATAAGAAAAGATCATATCAGTTTCCCCAATTGTTGAACTAACTAGTTGAGTTGTTTCATTTGCCAAATCCGTCCATGAGAAAAATCTCAGAAAATCCATTTTCAAGAACCAGTCGTATCTCCCAAATACAACACTTTCTAAGGATTTTGCACATGGACAAACTAATTGGGCACCTTCTGCACAAAACCCATGTCTCGGATTTTCTAGATTCATCTTCATTACTCTCGAAATCGCGTTCAAAAATCACTGCTTTCCACTTGGCACATTTTTTATCGTTCCAAACTTGGGATGCAATTCTTCATCTTGATTTCTACAAATCCAAATCCACACCTGTACAATTCAAAATAGAAATTAAAATATCATTCCAATTCTAATAACATAAATCTAAAACAAATAACCATTCATTTGCAAATCAAATAATAAAAATAGACAAATCTTATGCAAATCTGAAAATGACTGTTCAAACAGATTTTCAGGGTGTTTAATCTATTCGTTTGGAAGAAATAATCTTCTCAAATCATTCCTCATCCTTCCAGCTTTCCAATGAGCTATCACGGGCTTGATTTGGACTTATAAATTTCAAGATATGGCTCTTGGAAGTGAAGACTCAGCAGCCGTTGATTTCTTTTCGTGATGAATTGTAGCCTTTGATTTAACAATTAAATCCTTAATTCATATTAATTATTCTCGAAATGAATAAAACAAAAACAAAAATCCAAAATCCATTTTCCCACCAAAATTGGAAATTACATGTCGGGAGAGAAAATCGAATTAGAAAAATGACTTAAACAAATTAAAATGGGGAAAACCAAAATTAAAACCAAATTAAAATCCTAAGTGGAAAATTAAGTTACCAAAAATTACAGACCTGAAAATTTAAATAAAATATAACCCAAGAAAAACCTAGGGTCCGAAATAATGCGGGAGTGAAAATGTGGAAAAGTGATTCCTGCAATCTAGGGTTGGGGGTTGTGGGAATGTTTAAAAATTAAAACCAAAGTTTTTCCACATCCCCCGAAATTTCCGGTTGCGGGTTGTATGAATGTCTAAAATGTAAAAAATAAAACCAAAGTTTTTCCACATCCCCCGAAATTTCGGGTTGCGGGTTGTAGGAATGTCTAAAATGTAAAAAATAAAACCAAAGTTTTTGCATCCCGCATCCCGAAATTTCGGGTTGAGTGTTTCGAGTTGACGAAATTTAAAAGCATAAAATGCATAAAAATGATTAGAAAAGCTTGGAAAATGCAAATTTTTTCCTTTTAATGTTGAATGAAGAAAGGAAATAACAATGTTGAAAATCTAGAAATATTTACAACGTGAACGAGAAAATGCACTATCGGGAAACCATAAACCTAGAAGTAAAAATAATCACTCCTATAATATAGGAGAGTTAACGAATTCCATAAATAGGTTTCTAACATATCATTTTCCAGGAATAGAAAAAAACAAGAAAATAATAATAATATTTCCTTTTGCACAGTAATAAATGGAAATTCTAAATTGCAAAAGGTAAAATAGACATTGTATTTTCAAGCTCAAATTAGCTTATTAGAAATAAAATACTTATCCTTGATCAAACTCCCACTAATTTCCAAATAATCATAAAACCAAAACTCATAAAAATTGGGAAAATTTGAACTCCAACAAACTAAAACACGTGTTCTTTTAATTCTCATAACATCAAATTATGTATAAGTTTAATATATGGGTTTAATAAAATACACAAATTAAATTAATGAAAGTCAAAGCATGACCATGAATATTTAAAATATTTCAATAAGCTTAATTTAAAGATTAAAAAATATTAAACTAACATAAGCAAACAAACCCAACGACTAAGATTATTTACAATATTTACATTATGATTCTAGGCATACAAAAGTTAAAATAAAACTCTATCAAGATTGAATATCAAACTAATGCAATGTCTAAAATCACGAGAGAATAAACCATAAGATCAATTGAAATCCCAAAGTGAAGGTAATAAATAGCCATCATTTCGAATAATCAATTTGTGCAGCGAAAACCAAATCTAGGTGGGGCATGTGAGGAACAACATAGTAAATTAACCACCAAGATCACGGAACCAAATCAAATGAATCAAAAGCAAGTAACTAAAATGTAAACGACCCAAATAAACACTCAAATCACGTAGTGTAATCTCATCCACAAGATCAAGACAAGTCAATGGTCAAGATTAAATATTGCGGTTGCATGATCAAGTCACGGGGGTTTATTGTCAAGCTTTATTTATTTATGACTCCCAAAAGCCGCAACCCAAAACTTGCGGGTTGCGAGTTTCGGGATCGCAAACTGCTGAGTGGAAAAAAGGATTCTCGAAAGCCGCAACCGGACATTTGCGGGTTGTGGGTTTCAGGAATGAAAACAATCGCAAATCGAAAAAGATTTACCTGAAAGCCGCAACCCGATACTTGTGGGTTGCGGGTTTCAGGAACACACAACAAAAGTAAATCAAGAAACCAATTCCCGAAAGCCGTAAGTTGCAAATGCGGGTTTCGGGCAGAAGAATTCCCAGACTTATTAACAACAAAACCTGCAACCCGCAATTGTCGGGTTGCGGGTTTGCGAAAACCGAAAACTAAAAACAATAATCCCGCAACCCGCACCTGTCGGGTTGTGGGTTTCGGGTTCCCAAAATGTCAGGTTTCGGGTTGACGAAAACAGACAACAAAATACTCAGAATTTTAGCTTTCCCTGGACCAAAACACTTGGAAAAATTAATCAAAAGCTTGGCAAACAGGCAGACCAAAAGCATGGGTGAAGGATCTTAGAGGTAGAAACCAAAATATGATATTTACCAAACAACTCACCCAAATATCTTTGCGTTTATTCAAAAATGGGGCTGTCGTGCTTCATCTAAGCATGGGATCTGTTGTGGCCATAAGAAATGGAGACACACTGGGATGAAGCAGTTATCTCTGCCTTACAGTATTGAAATCCATAAAAATTAGGGACAAAGATGAAATGCCTTCTCATGCTAAATTTCAAATAATTTGAATAGTAGCATCACTGAGTGATATAGTATTAGTCAGACTCTAAAGCTTCTAAAACATCCAAGTCATTCCCATCATTATCCAAAAAACCCTTTTTAAAGATAAACTCATTTTTCAAAATAAATTATACACAAGATGTAAGAATCGAGAACTTTACCGGGAATTAACTTCGGGAAATCAAGCTAATCATATAAGATATATAGTATCAAGAAATGACTCCAATACCACAGGCAGGACCCTACAGCCAGCCGACATTTATAGCTGCGACAGGGATGCCTTTTAACCCAATAAGTTGCTTTTATCCCATCCACAAATTGAATATACAAAGCTTATCAATCCTTGTTAAAGATTTGCATCCTTGGAAAGAAACTAGAAACCACTGTCCTGACTTGGTGATCAGGTTGTGACAGTGTCATTCACACCAACTTATAGATGATGAGCGGGTTGGCTCGTGATGAGACCCCCTGTCTTGCAACCATTTATGTGGCTACAAGACAATATCCTGGCTTGGTGACCAGATTTTGATAAAGTCATTCCATAAGAAGGCATGACCATGAGCAGGTCGGCTTATGATAAGACCTCTTGTTTCCCAGCTTACTCCTAGAGATGTTAAAGAAAATGATTGGGCTATGTTTAAAGTTAATCTCACAAGAGATTATTTAATGGGTGGGGAAGCGACTATACTCTTTAAGAGTAAGGATGGTGTAAGAAATCTATAGATTTACTAATATTTACAAATTAAAACTTCTTTCCCGAAATTGATTCCCTTAAAAGTAACTAAATTCAAACTTTTATGTTGAGTTAAAGAAAAAGTTCTATGGATAATGATGGAAAGATTCAAATAGAATTATCAGCACAGTCTAATATTGATTTTTCACAATCAGGGATTAACTAATCAAAACATTTGATTTCCAACAAGTAGAGAACATTTGTAAATATTTCCTTTATAGATAAGATTTCAAGACTGTAAAAGAGTGATAAGCTCTTTTATTTTAAATGATAAAAATCATGAAAGACTCAAAACTAACGAGCAAAAAAAGAAAATGTGGGAATGATAAAATCAAACATATATACACAACTGGAATCAAAATCTCACAACTATATCAGTTACTAAAAGGACAATTAGTGACTAAATTTTTTTTTTTTAACAAGTCATGAGACATCAGATTCAATCAGGTTTTTTTATTGAAAACAAATAAAGAAGCCTAAAGATTAAACTAAATTAAAATGTGCAGTTATGAAGTTGAGAAGGCTCTTTTGTTCCATTTCATATCAGGAAAGAATGAAAATTCAAGCACTTTTATGAAAATGTTATCTCAAAACATTTCATGATAAAGTCATTATAGTTTAGAAAATGAAGATATAACTTGAACATGAATGTTTTAAAGTAAATCCAATGATAAACAAGAGCATGAATAATGAAAAGTAAAAGCAGATAAAAATACTTTCCTGAATGCCTTCGATGAAGCCTTGATTTCAGTTTTCAAACTGATGTATCATCATAATTGCTTTATTAACAAAACTTTAAACCAAAATTAACTAACTTATCCCTAAATCCTACTTGCTGAATATCACCAAACTAAGTGAAGTCATATTTCCAATGTAACCATTTATGTAACTTTGAAACCTACAAAAGAAAACAAGTTATGTATTAGCATTGGAAATCCTTATACTCCAAATGGAAACAAAGGACAAATCAAATCAATTTTCTTATGTTCAAAGAAAGAAGGATGACATGGAAACCTTTTGATAAATGATTCTTCCAACCAACCTAAAATTAGATCATAAAAATCATGTTCGAAGTGATATAATGTTTGTAAATGCATTCATAGAGAGACTCATATCTCATGAGGATCATAACTAAAATGAATCTTATTAGAAATATGATTAAAAAAAAAAATTGCGAAAGGGATTCGGTGGAAAAAGAATTCTTTAAGACAATATCATCGTTAATAAATTGGAAAGCAACAAAATGAGAATTTGGTATTACCTTGAAATTGATCACCTCATTTTGTCCTTCAATTTGAAGCTTAGAATTCATGACATCAAATCTAGATGTAGTCATCATGTTGCAAAATAGACCAATATCTAATACAACATGAGAAAATATTGTATCCCTTTCCATATGACAGACTGAATCATAATCCTTAATGATATGAGATGAAACAGATGAAGATGCATATATTACATGAGTAATGGCAGTAAGAATATCATTGTCCTCTTCATCGCAATTTTAGAGATAAACTAGAATGAACATAAATATGTCCCTCATTCTTAAAAGACTTACTTTGTATTTCATAAAAATCTGACCATAACATAATATCATTTTGAAAATTATTAACATATAAATGTAATATTTGATCAGATAAATATCTGGAGACAAAGAGAAATAAGTTTCAGAATGTAAAAATTAAATGCTTCTCTAGTGATAAGATAGCTTTCATTAATTGTTTCAAGAGAAACATAATTAGTAAAAATCTAATCTAATAGTAAATTTTGAATAAGGGAACCTGATTGATCACGAGAAGAGGATAATGTAATATCAATAATAGAATCATCATTAGCACATCCAACTGCAGGATCTAGAATCTTTAATTCTTCTTCCACTGCATTATCTATAACAAGAGTTTTAGGATCATTACTTAATATAAGATTCGAATTGCACTCCTTATTCTTTTTTTCTAGAAATTGTGTATCAGAAAATCATAATTCTTGTGCGGGCACAACAATTTCATTATTTTGAGTGGAATTAACAGGATTAGATCCTAAATCAACATTGAATGGTGAACTAAGATAATTATCAATATGCATGTCATTAATTTAAGATTTGTCATTCTTTTCCAAATAAGGTATATCAGAGAGAGAATTAAGATGGACAAACCAATCAATTGTGTCTTTTTCAGAAAGTTGGTGCCTCTCATGAAACCTGCAACATATTACCATAAATATGGAAAAGAAATCATCAAGAGATTCATCTTTGCATCTACGAAGATTTTCTATTTCAAAGCCAAGTTTTCTGTAAATATAATTCTCATGAGCACTAAGAAATAACCATGTGAATTGTTTCCATGAATGAATAGATTGAGCTGGTAGAAATTCATACCAACTCCAAATTCTTCCTTCGAAAGTAGCGGTAAAAATTCTGCATCTCTCATTCTCATTAGATAAATTTATAAAATCACAAAAGTAATTAAATTCAGGAAGTTGCTGAGATGCAGAGATCTTACCTTCTGCATTGTAGCTCAATTGTTGCAAGAAATTAGTCGTCCCTTGGGACTCATCTGAAGAAGTGTCGTTTCCAACTTGGACTTGGCTTGTCTTTGTAAATACTTTATTGAAGAAAACCAAAAACAGTAATCTAATTACTAAAAGAAATAATTAAAACTAATATATTTTACACCTACTCCTACACCAGTCGAGAAATAAACAAAAACTAAGTATAATCAAATTTCCAATGCAGCCATGAAAGCATACAACAACCTGCAAAAAGGAAAAAGTGAATAATCAGAAAAACTGATATGAATGCTTGAAAATGGAAAAAGAATGCATCAAAGCAAATAAAATGAGATTGATGTACCAATGAAGAGAATGGAGTGTTACCATAATGATGAAATCTTGCTGAGAAATATTTTTCAAGCCAATCAACAATCCAATCATGGTATGTACAATGAAAATCAGAAAAATGACATAAAGAGTTTGAAAGATTTGTGCAATGAAATAGATCATTTGAAAGAAAATCAGCATTAGTATTATGTGAATCCAAAACTTCTTCTTGAATAATTTTCTCCTTAGGAATGCTCTCTTGAGTAATATCAACAAAATCAGATCCAATTTGTTCTAGTTTATTGTCGTAATAATCATCATAAATTGGTTGATTAAATTTGAAAATTTCAAAGATATCTAATTGTCTTTGAGCATTTACTTGAGAAAAATTAAAGATATCATATGTTGAAAGTATGAAACTAGTATCATTAACATCCTGATAAGATTCCTCTTCATCAAGTATTTGATTGTAAGAAGAAAAGGTTGATTCATTGAATGATGAATCATGAAAGGAAGAATTCTAAAAATCATTACTAGAAAAAGTATTCATTTCCAGCAAAGAAAAATGACAAGAAGACATAGATTGATGACAAAGATAAGAATCTTCTTGTTCTTCTTCATGCATTTCATAATTAACTAGTACCTGCTTAGGACTCAACAATAGAGGATTAGAATATGAAATATATGATTGAGTGCCATTGTTATCAAATAGATCCGGATACACAGAAAAATATGAAGAGGAAATAAGTGCATGAAACTCATCTCTTTGTAGAATATTTTCAGATCGAGATTCTTTAAGAAAGGTTTTCTCTTCGAACGGGATATGTATGAATGGTTTCAAATCAGAATTTGTTTCTTCTTCTAATGTAGTATCATCATTTCGTGAAATATGTTCTCCTATAGAATCACTTAAGTGAGAAAATGGTAATTGGGAAAACATATCACAAATTTCAGAACAATTAGTTGATTCAAGATTTATCAAAGATTTAATAGAGTAATAAATATCAGAATCTTGAATCTCTTTACTTATGTTAGAAGAATATTGTTCGATATCATGATCAGAACTATTCTGTTTTACTTTAGAAGAATCTTCAATAGAAAAATGATCTCCTTCAAGATTAATTAAAAATTGACTTTCTTGTGAAACTGATATGGGCATATCAACATTTAAATCATCTGAATGATTATAATGATTATGATCCATATCTAAGAAACAGAAGGAATTCATTTCTACAATTTTTAAATCCTTAGATCCTTCATACAAATCTAAACCAGAATGTGGATGATCATTGATTTATAATTCAGATTTAACATCTACTAATTGCTCAGGTTGATGTGAAACAGAAATAGTGTGCTGAAACCTTTCAAGTATTACAGGACGATCTATTAAAGGAAATCTACAATAGAGATTAAAATTTCGAATTGCAAAATATTCTAATGATTCACCTTCTTTTGAAGTGAGTAGTTTCGATTCATTGCATAATCTAACAAAATCGTAATGTCCAAAAGAAAGTATGAAAGATCTGCAAAATGTTCAAAAGAATGGACAGAGGAAAAAGGTAAGGTTATGAACCACTCTTTGACTTGTCCTTCGAATGTGAAGGCTAATAATTTGCACAAAACATCTTCATCCAAAATTTTGTTAAGGAGACAATTCTGAAGAAATTGAAAAACATGTTCTTGTGCTAAGCTTTCTCCTTCACCATCGAATTTTACTTCTATTAGATGCTTCAGCAAATCTGTTGGAAAATGAAAGCTAATTTGTCTGGAAAAACAACTAAAATCAGAAAAAAAAAACAATAAAATACAAATTTTTGGCCCAGAGCCATTATAAAATAATCTGATTAAAATAAATAGCTCAAATAACCTTACATGTCAGATGGCGGCCCTCCTTCTAGTGCCATTTGTTGATGCCTTGGATGTGTAGGTTACTGCAAGGTGCTGGAATGGGTTCCAAGGCACACAACAGGGGATGAAAACCCAGCCAAAGGATTCGAAAGACCCTACGCAAGGGCAATTCTATCCTCGAGCTGTTTGGTGTGGTAATCACCCATTGATACAAAGGCCTCCACTAGAACTTGTGGTTTTGATCCAAAATGGATCTGTCCTACAGAGATGTAAGACAAAGGTATCCAAACTCTAAAGGTTGATCTAAGTCTTAGGTTAATCCTATCTAGAATGAAGTCTAAACTAAGTTAGATCTAATCTAACAGAGTGAAGTTGTAGAAGTTTTGTGTGCAGGATAATTTGGTTTGTAAATTAATAAGTTAACTTAACCGGCTTAACAGAAATGCAAAACCAGATGGTTAACTTATTACTTTGAAGCATTATGAAATAATGAAAATTATTGACAACAATTTAAAGATTTAGTGCATCCAATGTTATCCTGTTGTTCCTTTTGTTAATTGAAAAATTAACCTGAACTGTGATATGAACTACATATCATTTGTAAAAAATAAATAAACATGTTGCATAAAGAAACTCATTCAACACATTCATACGTTCAGATCACCAATAGTGATAAACCAAAATCTCATATCTAAAAATGTTAATTGTTTACAAATTAATAGACAATTAATGATAATAGACTCAGAGCAATCATCAAACTCATCAAAGAAACTTGAAGAGTGAACAAGAAAGTCATATGGAGAAACTTTACTGTATTAACACAACTGTAAGAAATTACAGTGTCTGCAAAAACAGGGTGTGTCCAACAACTCCTTGCTGATTCAAGCTCTAAAGTCCATCAACCTTGGCAACGTCTCCTCAGTTCTGGAAGAGAAATCTTTCCAACTCTACTAAGCACTCCCCCCTTCAACTCATTAGAAGTAGGTATTTATACAAATAAATGATAAAAAAATATCATATCAGTTTCCCCAATTGCTGAACTAACTAGTTGAGTTGTTTCATTTGCCAGATTCGTCCATGAGAAAAATCTGGGAAAATCCATTTTGAAGAAACAGTCGTATCTCCCAAATACATCACTTTCTGAGGATTCTGCACTTTGGAAAACTAATTGGGCACCTTCTGCACAAAATCCATGTCTCGGATTTTCCAGATTCATCTTCATTACTCCCGAAATCGCTTTCAAAAATCGTTGCTTTCCACTTGGCACGTTTTTTATCATTCCAAACTTGGGATGCAATTCTTCATCTTGATTTCTACAAATCCAAATCCACACCTGTACAATTCAAAATAGAAATTAAAATATCATTCCAAATCTAATAACAGAAATCTAAAAGAAATAACCATTCATTTGCAAATCAAATAATAAAAATAGACAAATCTTATGCATATACGAAAATGACTGTTCAGGCAGATTTTTAGGGTGTTTAATCTATTCATTTGGAAGAAATAATCTTCTCAAATCATTCCTCATCCTTCCAGCTTTCCAATGAGCTATCACGGGCTTGATTTGGACTTGTAAATTTCAAGATATGGCTCTTGGAAGTTAACACTCAGCCGTTGATTTCTTTTCGACATGAATTGTATCCTTTGATTTAACAATTAAATCCTTAATTCATATTAATTATTCTCCAAATGAATAAAACAAAAAAAAAATCCAAAATCCATTTTCCCACCAAAATTGGAAATTACATGTCGGGAGAGAAAATCCAATTAGAATAATGACTTAAACAAAGTGATTCCCGCAATCCGCATCCTGAAATTTAGGGTTGCGGGTTGTGGGAATGTCAGGTTGCGGGAATGTCTAAAATGTAAAAAATAAAACCAAAGTTTCCGCATCCGGCATCCCGAAATTTCTGGTTGCGGGTTTTGGTTTGACGAAATTTAAAGGCATAAAATGCATAAAAATGATTAGAAAAACTTGGAAAATGCAAAATTAAAATCTAGAAATATTTACAACGTGAACGAGAAAATGCAATATCTGAAAAACGAGTTACGTATATAGGAAAATAATCACACCTATAATATAGGAGAGTTAATGAATTCCATAAATAGGTTTCTAACATATCATTTTCCAGGAATAGAAAAAAATAAGAAAATAATAATAATATTTCCTTTTGCACAGTAATAAATGGAAATTCAAAATTGCAAAAGGTAAAATAGAAATTGTATTTTCAAGATCAAATTAGCTTATTAGAAATAAAATACTTATCCATGATCAAACTAACTTCACATTCGTGAATGTTGAATTCTAATCCCACTAATTTCCAAATAATCATAAAACCAAAACTCATAGAAATTGAGAAAATTACAACTCCAACAAATTAAAACACGTGTTCTTTTAATTCTCATAACATCAAATTATGTATAAGTTTAATATATGGGTTTAATAAAATACACAAATTAAATTAATGAAAGTCAAAACATGACCATGAATATTTAAAATATTTCAATAAGCTTAATTTAAAGATTAAAAAATATTAAACTAACATAAGCAAACAAACCCAAAGACTAAGATTATTTACAATATTTACATTATGATTCTAGGCATGCAAAAGTTAAAATAAAACTCTATCAAGCTTGAATATCAAACTAATGTAATGTCTAAAATCACGAGAGAAGAAACCATAAGATCAATTGAAATCCCAAAGTGACGGTAAAAAATAGCCATCATTTCGAATAATCAATCTGTGCAGCGAAAACCAAATCTAGGTGGGGCATGTGACGAACAACATAGTAAATTAACCACCAAGATTACGGAACCAAATCAAATGAATCAAAAGCAAATAAATAAAATGTAAATGACCCAAATAAACACTCAAATCACGCAGTGTAATCTCATCCACAACATCAAGACAAGTCAATGGTTAAGATTAAATCTTGCTGCTGCGGGGTCAAGTCATGGCGGTTTATTGTCAAGCTTTATTTATTTATGACTCCTCAAAGCCGCAACCCGAAGCTTGCGGGTTCCGGGTTTCGGGTTCACAAACTGCTGATCGGAAAAAAGGATTCCTGAAAGCCGCAACCTGACATTTGCGGGTTGCAGGTTTCGGTAATGAAAACAATCGCAAATCGAAAAAGCTTTTCCTGAAAGCCGCAACCTGATACTTGCGGGTTACGGGTTTCAGGAACACACGACAAAAGTAGATCAAGAAACCAATTCCTGAAAGCCGCAAGCTGCAGATGCGGGTTTCGGGCAGAAGATTTCCCAGACTTATTAACAACAAAACCCGCAACCTGCAATTGTCGGGTTGCGGGTTTGCAAAAACTGAAAACTAAAACAACAATCCCACAACCTGCACCTGTCAGGTTGTGGGTTTCGGGTTCCCAAAATGTCAGGTTTCGGGTTGAAAAAAGCAAACAACAAAATACTCAGAATTTTAGCTTTCCCTGGACCAAAACACTTGGAAAAATTAATCAAAAGCTTGGCAAATAGGCAGACCAAAAGCATGGGTGAAGGATCTTAGAGGTAGAAACCAAAATATGATATTTACCAAACAACTCACCCACATACCTTTGCGTTTATTCAAAAATGGGGCTCTCGTGCTTCATCTAAGCATGGGATATGTTGTGGCCACAGCAGAACACAGAAGTAAAAGGCATCCCTAGGAAAACATCCATTAGGTAGATTTCAGCCACGCAAGTAAAGAGGGTAGTCAGAAAAGGATGTCAGATGTTTGCAGTAAATGCAGTGCATGATGAGTTGAGTACCGAGGAGAACAAACTGAAAATAGAGGACATACCTATCTTAAAATATTTCCAAGATATTTTTCCTGAAGAGATCCCAGAATTACCTCCCAAAAGAGACCTGGATTTTACTATTGAATTAATACCAGGTGCAGTACTAAGTTCTAAAGCTCCATACCGAATGAATGTACTTGAGCTGAATGAGCTAAAATCTTAGTTGAAGGAGCTTATCGATAAAAAATACATAAGACCCAGTGTGTCTCCTTGGGGAGCACTGGTCATTTTTGTTAAGAAGAAGGATGGTACCCTAAGACTTTGCATAGATTATCGTCAACTGAATAAAATGACGATAAAAAATAGGTACCCGCTGCCCCGCATTGACGATCTATTTGACAAGCTACGCGGAGCAACGGAGTTCTCGAAAATTGATTTACGGTCAGGATATCATCAGGTTCGTGTGAAGGATGAAGACATTTTCAAAACATCTTTTAGAACTCATTATGGACACTATGAGTTCGTTGTCATGCCGTTTGCGTTGACCAATGCCCCTGCTGTATTTATGTGTTTAATGAACAAAATTCTACACAAATACTTAGATAAGTTCGCAGTTGTGTTTATCGATGACATTTTAGTATATTCTAAAAACAAGGAGGAGCATGATGAACATCTACGTATCATTCTGCAAGTTCTGAGGGAGCACCAGTTATATGCTAAGTTCAGTAAGTGTGATTTCTATAGAGACAAAATTCAGTATTTGGGACACATAATCTCTGAAGAAGGGATTTCAGTCGACCCCGCCAAGATAAAGGACATTAATGAATGGTCGGTTTCTAAAGATGTGAAGGATGTGCGATCATTCATGGGTATTACTGGTTACTACAGAAAATTCATTGAAGGATTTTCAAGGATTGCAAACCCCATCACCTCCTTGCAGAAAAAGGGAAAGAAGTTTGTCTGGGACCAGAAACGTGCAGACAGTTTTAAAAGGTTAAAGGAATCATTGACTTCAGCACCTATTTTGAGAATTACAGATCCTAATAAAGATTTTGTAGTGTGTACGGATGCATGTAATGACAGGCTTGGAGGAGTCCTAACACAGGAGGGACATGCTGTAGCCTATGAGTCAAGAAAGATGAAAATACATGAGAAAAACTATTCTACTTACGATCTAGAATTGTTAGCAGTAATTCATGCCTTGAAAATGTGGCGTTGCCACCTTATTGGTAGAAAGTTCACCTTGATGACAGATAACATGGGACTGAAATATTTATTAGATCAGACAAATTTGAAAGCAAGACAAGCTAGATGGCTAACTTTCTTGAGTGAATATGATTTCAAAATTCAGCACATTCGAGGGAAGGAGAATAAGGTTGCTGATGCGTTAAGTCGTAATGCAAGAATACATTTTATTTCAACTATCAACACATACGGAACAGATTTGGAAAATCAGATTTTTGAAGGAATTAAAGAAGATGAAGAGTACAAAAAATTACAGGAAAGGGCAATAGAAAACAATTTTGAGAATTCTATAACAGATTTTAGTTTGAAGGAAAATGGCCTACTGCTATACAAAAACAGACTATATGTGCCGAACGTACCAGCAGTAAAATTCTGATTTTGGATGAGATGCACAAAAGCCACTACTCTTGCCATCCAGGTTATCAGAAAACCATCACAATGCTATGGAAAGAGTACTATTGGCCCATAATGAAGGATGAAGTAGCAGAATACATAGTTAAGTGTTTTGACTGTCAGAAAGTAAAGGTAGAACACTAGCATCCTACTGGCTTGCTACAGCCATTACCTATACCTAGCTGGAAATGGGAAATCATAAGTATAGATTTTATCACTGGGTTTCCAAAGAATAAAAAATAGCACGACTCCATCATGGTTGTAGTAGACAAACTTAGTAAAGCAGCACATTTTATCCTCGTCAAAACTACCCATAAAGCTTCTGATATTGCGGAAATTTTTATGAAGCAAATTTTTCGACTGCATGGAATACCCAAGGTGATAGTTTTAGACCGAGACTCAAAGTTCACAGGAAATTTTTGGAGGTATTTGTTTAAGGGGTTAAATACCACCTTAAATTTTAGCACCGCATTCCATCCGTAAACAGATGGGCAGACTGAAAGGGTGAACCAAATATTAGAGGACATGCTCAGGATGTATGTTAAGGACCATCCTGGTAAGTGGGAGGACTATTTGCATTTAGCCGAGTTTGCATATAACAATCACTACCATGCCTCAGCCAAGCTCAACCCGTTTGAAATTCTTTACAGCAAGAAATGTAACACACCCTTTTTATGGAGTGACCCAGTTAGTAGAGTTACTTTAGGGCCTGAATTATTACATGAGTTAGAACTAATCGTCAAGCAGGTACAAGGAAATCTTAAAGCTTCCCAAGATCGACAGAAAAGCCAAGCAGACCTTAAAAGGACTCACAAAGAGTTCCAGGTTGGGGAGCATGTTTTTCTTAAGGTAAGGCCGAAAAAGAGTTCATTAAAGTTGGGAATCCGTGCCAAATTGGCACCCAGATATTGTGGCCCTTTCAAAATTTTGTCAAGGGTTGGACCTGTGGCATATCAATTGGCCTTGCCCCCAAATCTCAAAATACATAATGTTTTTCACATTTCATTTTTAAAGAAATATGTACATGATCCTACTCATGTGGTAAATTGGAATAATGTCCAGGTGGAACAAGGCGGCGATTTTCTGGTGGAACCAGATTGTATCCTAACAAGGAAAGAAACTCTACTCCGGAACCGCACTGTTGGACAAGTAAAAATGCAATGGAAGCACTTTAGCCCAGCATAGGAAACCTGGGAGTTGAAGAGTAGTATGCGGGCAGCATCCCCAATTTTGTTCCAGGAACACTCAGTGAGTGAATAAAGCAACATCGAGGATGATGTTGAGGCTTAAGGGGGGATGTATGTCACCTACCCAAATTTTGGGGATATTTGGTTTATATTATTTCTTTTGCAAAATACTTTGAGCTAAATTATAATTACAAAATTTTGTAATTAATGACCAATTTGGTCAAAGGTGACTGTAATGACTCATTATTATTATTTAATAAATGAAAATAGGAGACAAACACTCAAGAAAGTTGTTACAAGAGTGTTCACTGACCCACTAGGAGGAATGGAGGCTGAAAAAAGGCATGGGACAGATGGCATCATTTGCACTCTACCATTAGCTGTTGGTTATGGGACAAATCCCCCTGAAATTATGGCATTTCCTCTCCAGGTGGAGAGAGGTGAGCAGGTAGCTCACTAATGACCAATTATTTACAAAAAGACCTAGGCAGCGTATAAAAGGGAATTTCGAATTGAGTAGGGGGCTCACAATATTTTTCTACAGAAAATATTTCCTCATGTGCATCAGGTGATGACTGAGAGATTCGAATAGGGGAGGCTATGGAGAGTGCAATTGTAAATCTGCATATTATTTCTGTGAAGGAAAAGCCAGAGGTGCTGGTGCAGGTCTCCTTGACTGTTGAGTCTGTAAGACTGGATATCTAATTGCTGCTGCAAGATTGAGGGCCTAAGATTCTGAGTTTCTTCCTCCTGGTGGTTCAGTGAACAGGATCGGGGGTCCTAAAGCAGGCATATTGGCCGTTTTCAGGAGCAGGTTGGGTGGAGCAGGCTTCTTGGGTGTTTGCCCACTTAACTACTGGTTTAGGTTCTATCTATGCTTATGTTACTTTGTTTTACATTCTGAAATATATTGTGATTTTAAATATGATGATTGAATGGATAGAATGATAGATTCAATTTTGCTTCTCTGTATTTTTCTGCATGCTGGCTTTTGCACCATACTCTAGTACAGAGAAGGGTAGTTTAGAATTGATGATTGATAGGCAGAACGCCATTGATTGGAAATACGATTCCATAGATGTTATTGTTTAAATTTTGTCCTATATTAAAAAAAAACATTAAACATTACAGTATAACGCCAACAGTAGTATAGAATCCATTTAAATACATGGAAGAATTGCACAGTACTTTTTGCACAGATCTGCACATTCCTTTTAAACTCTAATTAATTCTGATAAGCCACCATATGCATTGCAGTAATTTAAATTCATTGTTTTAAGTATTCCAGATCTTCTTATATGAGATTATTACAATTACAAAACCATTCTCTGTACTGCATTCATCCCTTTTTTTATATATAGTAAAAACAACAATACATCTTATTTCTGCGCAGATCGATACATCATCTATTTCTGATAGTAACAACATGTTTGTTTTTTTTCATATAAAAGATACTATGTTTCAAGTATTAGAAATATAGCAGCTGCAAAATAAATCACGGTACAGATCGAACATACACATACACCTATCTTTTTATTTTCTAAACTTTTGTTTCCATGCATAAAACCTCTGCATGGGAATAAGAAAACCCATGGCTATCGCTGGAGTAAGAATCCAAGCCTGTAGGGTTTATGAATTCATTATCAAGCCATGCATGGCGAATTTTAATTATTCATTCCCATAACAGACCTAGCATCCGACCCTAATAACAATCCATTTCCTTTTATCTACCACTTCTCATCTTAAAGGATGCAAACAAGATGGTTAAACATCACGATAGAAACAACAAGCAACAGAAAACACGACTCCGTATCAACGTTTGACGCAAGCCCACAACCCTAGCATGATCGTACATCATCAAAACTATTTAAACAGAGATTAGGTCCTAGATACAAACATTTCATATCAATCAGATAGCAAACGATAGTTATAGGTAGGGTTTCTCCCTTGAAAAATATCCAGACATTACGGCTCAGCCGTTTCCAAACACCTGACTACTGAATGTTTTCTTTTCACATTTCCAAAACATAAATATCAAACAACAATGATGAATTACAAGCAACCATCGTGGTTTGGCACCACTACAATATTTGTGTTAAACATGTTATCAACCGCACTTCAATAAAAGGGCATTTGTCATCCATGAAGAGCCCCGATACCAACGAGTGAGTAAACCTCAACACACAGGCTCCATAGCCACCATTATAAATACATGTATAACATAATTACACAACGACGCTACAGTCCATAGGTTTACCTTTAAGCCACCCTAATATTTAAAATGAGACAGAAGAACATTAAAACCCTACAGGGTAGGCACCCTTACACAACATTAGACTAACACGATTTTTTTTTTAAAGCCCTCGTCCACGACGTAGGCACAAAAGAGCCGAAACATCAACGAGAAATATGGGAGCTACCCATTCAACACTTCTTACATTAAGACCTTTTAAAACTTAACCCTCAGCCATTGTCAAAATAGGGCCGAGTAATTCCAACCTTTAGCACACAGTAGTCACCATTACGACCCTGCCCAAGGGAACCCACGAGGTTTGAGAACCACTAGAACTTACCAGGTAATGGACGCATCGTCTCCATTCCACACCTGTGCTACCATCCTCCAGCGAAGAGGGTACCTACCAAAATCATAGCTCGAAGGGTTATAACGGAGAAAACACTTTACAAAATAACAATGCTATAAAAAATACTTCAATGGTGAAGTACTTACCATTAGGTTGAGAACCCTGAACCGTAGCACAACACGCTGGTGAGAACCTTCATACAGTCAGAGAAGTGAACTGGTGAACCTAAAATGATTAAACAGGAACCACTCACAAACACCATCATTGAACAGTCATGCTATGGCACCAGAAGAGAAACCTGGAACTTTGCTATCTTTACACAGAGGTTCAAGGTTCAAGGCCGAGGAAGGAGTCCTCACAACACTTTCCAAAAAAATTCGTCGCCATAGCCTGTCGGCTCTGCGACCTCCCTAAAAAACACAACAATGAATGCCGGTAAAATCAACTTTATCTATTTTTACCAATGCAAGAACCGAGTTCCTTCTCAGCCTTAGATCTGGTAGATATCAACGGTGGATAGCCAACAAGGAGGATACATTGATATTTGAACCCTCGTTTGCATTCAACTTTGCATTAATTGTCACTCCTACCTTGTTGCCTAGTCGACTGTGCGAGAGTTAGAGCATGCACAGCTTTACTCTTTGGTTGATTGCGAGTGGTATCAACCATGTGACAGCATCCAACTTGGCACTCCACTTCACTCCACAACCTGCAACGTACGCTAAGCATTAAATTCGATAGTTGGGAGCATTAACGTTCTTCACCCTGAGACAATCAACCGTTGCGACATTAGCTTCCATAGTTCAACATACGTATACATGGGTGCAAGTTTGATGAATAGACCAATATTATATGTCATATGTTATGTCAATAAAACGATAATAGTGTACATTACAAGAATATCGACTTAGATAAGCTTCAAAGTGTCAGAATAAGTTTTATATAATTGCTATAATTCTCCTCTATGGTAATGTATAGGCACATAAGGGCATAGTTCTATATTTTCTATGTCAACCATGCAATGCTAAGAACCTATTGATACACTTGAGACTTAGGTAAGGCATAGGACCAGTTGGTACGCCACCATAATGAAAATTAATAGTGCCAAAATCATAATTACAAGTATTTCAATGGGTAAGACTCTTGAGTAAGGGTAGTACTGCTTGGCGTCATCAATACTAGCCCTTTATGATTAGTGTAGGCGATGATTGTAGCCAAGCAAAAGCAAATAAAGGCGTGATGTGAATAACATAAAAAATCGAAAAGTCAACTTGAAGACAAGGATGAGAACCAAGATAATCGTACCTCCGGTAAACCTGCGTCGCAAAAAGGTTTTTAACATTCTAATTTTACATGGACGATGAATTGAAAAACACGTGTACCCTTAAAACCTGTGACGTAGAATATCTTACCCGAGGTCTGCACATGGGAATAGGATTCAAATACCTTAGCTAAACGTATCTAAGTAAGCTCCAGGGAACCCCGTAGGACTACCCTTTCATCATCATTAAAAGCAACTATCAGAAACTTTGCCAATTAAAAACTATATCGCAGAATATTATGAATTGCAGTTGAACACAAGAAAAACGATGTTGTAAACTTGAAGTACAACATGTCGCATTTATTACAGTCACAATAACTAAATACTTCCTGCATTTATGACTTTGTTAATTAATGATGTCTTTTCAATCATTATTATTATTCTGCATTTACAATTAGTAACATTTATTGCTGATTTAAAATTTTTTAAATTTTCATGAAAATATTGGGATGTCACAGTTCCACACTCTGTCGACACCCAAACCACCACGATCTCCCTGAGCACCGGCCCAGACATGTTTTACCCTGTCCAACAATACTTGCAGAGTAGATGAAGTCTCACCCGAGATGTTCGAGGGATAGCTGACGGAACCACGTTTCCGCCGAATGAAGCAAGACCATGTGCATCTACTTATCAACTTATTAGAACATTATGTAACAGATCTAACTATTCATCTTATGCATAAACTAGAATCACATCATCATTTAGTAGATCTCATTATCAGCAAAACCCATTAACGCACAATTAGATCTAACAGTATAACATCAATTGGAGCATGGAAACATTGCATCATTCACAGATTCATATCGCAGATACATATCACATTCATAACAGGAAAACAAGAAAAGACACAATGATTCTGCTCAAACTCCGTCATGTCATATTAATCTTCGCAACAAAATACAGTTACATCGACACAGTTCTTATGTCGCATACCCAAATTCAAAAAGACCAAGATCAATATCTGATACCAAACATGTTGTATTCTTCTATCTGATCATGATAAGGATGATCCTAACACTTGCAATTCTACATCTATTTATAGGCTTGCACCTTTACATTCATGGTCCACTTAGACAACCGCCTAACTACTTCTTAACAAGATCTACAAAGAATGACCCTAATCTGGACAATGCAGACCAAAATGACCCAAAAATACATAAAATAATATGATTTCCGACTCGTGCACATTTTTCCTCCTTGTGCAACATCTTTGACCTTGCACAGCATCCGCGATGTTGTGCAGCTACCTTATCCAAACCCGCCTGCCAACATACACGAATACTTGAGCTATTTGGATGAATGATAACATGTCAAGAAATACATGACATTAGGTAGAATGTCCAAGATATGTTGTTTTGAATGTGGTAATGAAAGAAACACATAATATCCTTTAAAATGGAAACCAAACAAAGTAAAGGAATATAATAGCTCAAGGTTTAGTATCTGATTGTTCACCACAATTGGAAAAAAATTACACTAAAATCCAACTCTAAATTTGACACAAATTCCAGTTTTTGTTGTAGTGTATACGTGGTAGTCTAGTGGGATGGGTCGAAATTCGATACAAGTCAGAAAGTGTGGGGAATATAGGATTGGAACAGAGAATTTCCTTGCCACAAATGACACATATTAGATCTAGATTTAGATCCCGACTACCTTCACAGAAGGGGAAATAGTGTGCCCTGGTACTGGGAGAAAGTCGCGAATGGCTTAGATTGCATCACCTATGTTCTAAGAATGGATCATGACCATTCGTGTAGAGGGTATTTGTGCTCGTATAAAAGTCATAGTAAACCATTTATGAATCAACTAAAAGCATCTAAAGTTATCCTGAAACCAATTACCATTCATTAGAACCTATTTATTGTCGATTAGAAACCTCTTATCATTAACCTATGGGGTTTGAAGGATTTTTAAGATAGTTTCAAGAATCCTTTTCTCCATGGTGAAAATTTATGTCAAGGAGGATTTTTGCTTTCCCCTCTATCCTACCTTGGGTTTCAAAACTGCTATCTTACCTTTTCATGCATGCATGCTCACGGGGAGATCGCACATTCCTCATTACGTAGATATGTGCATACCCCACAGAGACTCTCCTCCTTCGCAGACACTGACTTGATCACACTCAAAACCTCAACCAAAAATTTACCTCACAATTGACATCCTTAGTTTTTCTTGCATTGAACTCATGCACACCATGGAAGCACCTGTCAAGACAGATCACCAAGGGACTTGGATTGGTGAAGGGGATGCATGATCCAACATGGGTGTTGGGGGATAAATTGTTTACGCTCGCGTTCCGACTTGTTTACCCTTGTGTTCATATTACAATCGTAGACACCATCATTGTCGCTTCAGACTTACGTGGACCGCATACTACACAGATACTCACCTTCATGGACATAAAGAATTACCTTCGTGGACCTCTGAGACCTAGCCTCACATTCATACCCTACCCTATGTAGAGACCTTATTCACTCAAAACATTACCTATATCAGTCACTAGACACTGTGCTTTACCCTGAACCCAAACCTGAAACTTGAATTGTAGTTTGAGAAGAGAAAGGAGATGGTTGTAGATGATCACTGAGGCCTGAGACCTTTCCCATTGATTTATGCTACCATTACATTCCTAAAAATCCATGAATGAAGTCTACAGGTGGGTCTAATGCACCCAATAGAACTCCTCTATGTACACACTGTAAGCACTTGGCAAGATGGATCACCGAGGGACCTATATTGGTATTGTGGAGAAAAGGGTATGCTAGCTAAGTGAGATGGTAGGCTACAAGTAGATCTCCAACAATAAGAACCCAATGGGACTCTTTCTATGCACACACTAGAAGAACTTGGCAAGATGGATCACCTGAGGGACCCAAATTCGTGAAGGGGATGCTTGAGCCTAGAAGGTATTATGTGGGGAGGGTATTGTGGAGTAAAGGGTATGTAGGTTGAGTGAGGCTATTATAGAGATCTTTATGAGCAATAGCATTTGGCTAAGCTTAGAGAAAGGAATGGGTTATGGGTTGAGAGATAGAATTTTTAAAGTGCTTTCCTTCACCTTGGTGGACTCATAGCTTGGCTTGGGGGTGGACTCTCATAAGAAATAGTATATTCTAGACATAGTAGCTATGGTTGGGTGGAAAATGGCACTTACATAGCTAGTTGCTTGGATCTTTATTCTAGACAAGTATTCTCTTATATCTTATCTATTCTTGATCTGTTTTTTGTTATTTGAATATGCAATGCTGCTATGATTATGCCTGTGATGATTTATGTTGGGAAATGCATCTGTTATGTTTGTGGATTGAGTTAAATTCTGTTATGTTTATATTATGCATCTGGAGACATATTTATTTACTATTATGGATCATATGTGGCCTTCGAGCTTAATTTAGAACCTAAAATGGGTTCCTATCCCGAAATTGGTTCCTACCCTTTGGGTCGATGGATAGGGACATTACAAAATATGCCATATAAAGATTTTATGTGTTGATTCAAAGCCTCATTTGTGTCCCTTCAACCTTACAAGGTACCTTTAGGATATGAGGCTTGAGTTTCCTCTCCAAACCATATTCAAGGAAAATAGACTCTTTTCCTCAAGCTTGAAACCTCCTAATGGTGCCCATATTCCAACTAAAAGGGACATGATACTCTCAAGGAATTAGGTGTGGTGGTTTGAGGCATTGTTCTTGGATTTGGATGACTAAAAGCTTACTTAAGGTCCTAAGGCTTGATTATCCTTCGTCAACCATGTTTACCACCCCACGAGCCATCCTTGGTGCTCAAACATTCTAATGGTGACCATATGTAACTTGAAGAACAAAGATCCCATAGAGGGGTCATGTATGGTGATTTGAGGCTTTTGATGGCTACTGAGCCAAAAAAGCTATTTTTTAGGCATAATGCACAAGTTTCATCGCCTAATATTGGTCCAAGCCTTCATACTAATACATAGCTTCCCAAAACCCTAATGATGTCAACATGCTGACTATCAACAAATGATACACTTGGGAGGTTGTATGTGTGGTTTTGAGTTGTTGTTCTCCGCCTAGGATGAACAAAATATTCCTCTAAGGAGCCTTTGACCTATATCCTATGCTTAACTATTTTAATGGTGCACATAACCATATCATGCAAAAGTCATAATAATGAATGTAAGTTTGTGCAATGTGCACACACTTTGGAACACAAATGCACATGTTTTGGAACATGTATACATTCTTGTAGCACATGTGTAGTCCTTTAATTCATTTTTTTGGCACCACTGATAATTCCTAAATGTTTTTGTTGACTTGATTACTTCACGTGATTACTTTGGATTTATGTTCAAAATGAAAAGTCTAGCGGTTTGAGTTGCAAAAACATCAAAATCTCCATTTTTCATAATGCCTCGCAAATCAATTTTTACATTATTTTTATGCAGGCTACACAATTATTACTATTTACTTTATTTTTTTCATGATATGTATATAAATATTAAAATAGATACATTTAATTTCTGTGTTATAACTTTATCTCATTTGACCCATTTTTTAAATAAATTATACTACTTTAATACAAGGTAAAAAAAAATATTGTTTAATTATGTTAAGACCATAATACCTTGGCCTAATACACTATCTCATAATTTCAGAAATATAATGCTTTCCATAATTAAAAAAAAATATATCTCATAATTTCAGAAATATAATGCCTTCCATAATTTAAAAAAAATATATAAAACTAATTCGTTATCTACAATTATACAAATATTTTAACAAAATTCTATTATTAAGCATTCAACACCTCCACCAAAATGAATAAATACATTATATTTTTCATAAAAAAATAACATACAAATTAATATATAAAACTCCAATTTAATATATACAAAAAGTCCATAAAACTTATGTACTATGGAAACTAATTAAATTTCCTACACTTATTTTTTTACACCACATTTAAATTCATTATTTAAAAACTTTAAATGGTCACTTGGCATTAAATTTTGAGAGCATTATATATGTTGTTTTGAATGTGGCAATGCCAAATAACATACACAAATGCTTAAGCTATTTGGATAGATGATAACATGTTAATAAATACATGACATTAGGTAGAATGTCCCAGATATGTTGTTTGGAATGTGGTAATGAAAGAAACATATAATATTTTTTAAAATGGTAATAAAACAAAGTAAAGAAATTTAATAGTTTTTTAATTTTTATTTTATTTTAAAACTTTTTATTTAAATTAATTGTTTTATTTTAATTAATTGGAATATATATATTTTTGGTTTTGAAATTTAAATTAAGATAAATATTGGAAAATTTTTGTATTTAATATTTTATTAAAATGCCACATTAATATTTTTATTGCGTCGAAGGGGCTCATTCTAAAGCCCAGTAGAAGGAGATGTGTAATTCCTTCTGTGCTCATCCTAGAGATTACACGTGTCCTTTTAAAAAAATATATATTTAAAAAAGACATATCGATTATTAAAACATTTACAACTGCATAATATTAAGTTACACAAATTAGATAAATTAAAATGCTTCCTCAACATTTGCACTCTAAAAAAGAGTTTGAGCTTGAAGAGATTTGATTCCTCTAGGGGCTTGGTAGATCCCCTTTAAGATGGATCTATGTTGGTTATTACAAAATTACATAAACCATAGAAAAGACCTCTTGGACAATCATTTTTAACTATAGAAAATGTCTCTCCCAAATATAAAACAATAAATAATTACACCGATAGGTGTTTATATCTTAGAATTTGGGTGGACTACCATCTATGTTTTTCCTAGATTGAAGGAGGATGTGACAAGTGTACCGTTGAGATTGCTCTTATGGACTGTTCAAAATTCAAAATAAACAATTTAAAAAAAATGAATTCTAAAAAATAACTAGTAGTGATGCATGGTGACAAGCAGATGAGGCATATACAATAGGTGATTACAATTAAACATGAATAACAATAACATATAACTTGTTCATGGCACTTAACTTGTGACCAATCGATATGACCACAAGTTAAGTGATTGTTCTAATAAACAATTTCGCTGGGTAAACAAATTAATAACCCTTAAAAATTAAAAGATATTACAGTTTTTACAAAACAAAATTTCCTAAAAATCAGGATGCTTTTAAAAGAAGCTGACGTGGATGTCTGTGCAGGGTCAATGACTGTTAAACAATCGACGTGGATCGAATGTGTAGTGGAAAGGTATCCTTCGAGTGCGTGGAGAACGGGACCGGTGTCCATGTCTACCGAAGGGCCGAGCCAATAAACCAAATACGCGGCGAAGTGACCGGGGAACTGAAATTCTAACCCTAATCTGGATGTGTTGGTGGTTTGACGTGGACTCAACGTGGTCAGCAACGGGCATCTCGGAGCGGCAGAGGGGGCAAGAGTTGTGCAACATCAGCCATGGTACGATACAGTCGGAGTGGTAGATGTGCTTACATGGCATCTGACGTGCCACCGCTCCCACCTGAAAGTCATCCTGACATACCGGACACTGCGCAGGGAGGTGCTGTCGTGAAATATTAACGGTTGGCATCGCTTCGATTGCAGTTGCAGAAGCTGGCCGCGTGTTGTTTCCGTTCTCTTGAACTTGATTCTCTAAACCCTGAAGCTCCGGTACCCTGTCATCCTCTGTGTCGGAAAAATAATTTACATTCTCTAAACCTTGAAGCCCCGGTACCGTGACATCCTCTGCGTCGGAAAAATGATCTACGGTCCCTGGACCAATGTGCGGGAGAACAAAGCCGTTGAAAGTGGGCGAATGCGGTAATGGCGAAGCAATGGCCTGAGTTTGTTCCTGAATTTCTTCTACGAAGCTGCCATCGCAGCTGGAGCAAGTAATCTCAGTATCGCTAGCGAAGTGAGGGAGCACCGATTGGTTACAGTGATGGCACCAGTAATCGACCTGATATTCGTTATGATCATAAAGAGGAAGACCCAATACTCCGCCCATTTTGCCTGAAAACGCCAATTGATTTTTGAATCTTTTTCAGTACGCGACTTTGCTTGTGAAATATGAATGAAATATGAATTACTACGTGTGTTTATATGTCAAAGCTTTATTAAATATGAATTACTATGTGTGTTTATATGTCAAAGTTTTATTAGCGGGGTTGGTACTAGAGGGGTTTGTTTGTGGTTTAAGGTTTGAAATTCTATCATGGTGGGAGGAGACACTAAAAATATTCAATCATATTAAACGTTAGTTAGTGTAGTTCATATGATTTTGACAACTTGGATGCTCTTTGATGATGCTTTTTTAGACTAATCCATCCCACAAATTAAGGACATAGAAACTTAACGTCGGCTGAACCATAACTAACAGAAAGGATAACTATTTTTTATTTTTATTTTAGAAAGAATAACACAGGATAACTATTTTTTTTATTTTAGAAAGAATAACAAGATGAGCTATCCGAGAATTTGGATGAGATATGTATGAAGTGTGCAGGGAGACGAACCTCGTCCATATCAATTTAGGTTGGGAAGAATATCTGATTTTAAACTCGAGCATGGAAGGAGATTATTATATCTTTTGTTAAAATTATTTCAAAATTTTATCATGTAGTGACACAAAATTATGTGGCTATCTTCCCCATTGTAATTCATTATCCAAATTGGAATACAACTTGAAGTAGCAATCTGTGGAAGAGTCACAGACTTGGAATAATAGAGAGTTAGAGTGTTTGTCGATGAACATAAACGATGGACATGATGGTGATCAAGTGGAAAATATTCTCTTTCTTCCCTAATTACCACATTCATTCCATAACCCCTATCTAACTTACGAACCTAGGACATTCACCTTAACTTAGGGGTTACACATGTAATGGGGGTTAATGTTGGTTACACCATCGTAAGCTTAACATTTAGCTGGGTAAAAATTATATAATTCATTAAACCATTAGAAAAGTATGATTGTTGATTATTTCATGTTATTTCTTTATATTTGGCATTGGCGCCCTAACATGTTCCTATATTTTGATACTTATTATTGCATATGTAGGTAATTCCTAGGATTATGAGGTGAGCATCCCCTTTGGTTACACACATTTGTAGGCACACATCGATGCCTAAAGACACTAGGATGGGGTCACCCCATTCCTAATTAGATGATGATGGTATTTACTAATCTTTGAGGATGGGTTTGCACTTGATTTGACCCTTGATTGCACATGCTTGACCTAGGCTCAATTTGAGGGGAATTTTATTACACACTTGGCATTGTTTATTCTCTTAAAAGATGGGGCATGGCACTTTATTGGAGGTTTGTTACATCATTTAATGGAATGCTATAGGGTTGTGGCCTATGTTGGACCTTAGAGACACCTTGCACATGGTTTCAAATGGAGCGCTCCACTTAAGGAGGTCCCATGCATTCATTGTTTGACCTTTCTTGAGAGGCACACTTGACTTTTGGACCACATTGATGGAGGTCATTTCTTATTGGAGATATCTATGGGGTCAAAACCCTAGACCTAACCTTTTCCATTTATTGTTTGACCTCATCTACTAGGGCACACTTACTCTTTGATAATACATTTTATTATTCATATATTTGACCAACTTGACCTAGTGGTGTGTCCCCATCTTTGGGCTAGATAATTAGGGTTTTGGAGGTTGGTTTGTTTAACAATGTCATAGTTTATGTCTTTTTTACCATGTTTAGAAGAGAATATAGTTATTTACTCCTCCCTAAGATAGATCTAGGTTTTTAGCCAAGAAAAATATTATTTTATTTGAGGGTTTGTTAATCCAAAGCTTTATATTAGAGGCTCTCCTCTCATTTTTGTTTAGATGCTCGCTAGGATATTAGAGAGATCAAATTCCTTTCTCTTGAAGCTAATGGTGTATTAAACACCTATCTTATGATATGAGGGTTTTGTTGTGGTAAATCAAGATTGGTAATAATGCTATGAACATCTTTATTGTAAGGTGTTGGCCTCTTAACCTCGTTCTTTTACTTTCTTGTATTGACCCAGGTTTTGCGCAGTTGTGGTCCAAGAAATCCCTTCTTCATCGGCCCTTTCGTTAACCGCCCCCGAATAGACTGAGGTCTCACCCGAGGCAAAGTTTATGGGGGATTACAGAATCAGGTTTCTGTAATTAGGTGATGCGTGGTCAACAGACTAGGGAACTGCGCGGAGTTACACCGACTTCGCGTTGATCACTTATACTGTAGCACACACTGGGACTGCACACATCAAAATGACCATTTAACAATAGGAAAGTGCAACTCTACACTTCGCAAAACATACGGGGCTGTGCACTTTGCAAACTCATACAATATGGTGGAATACAACACAATAGCACAATTTCAGTACTGCACTTCTAGGGAATTGCACTTAACAAAAACTTCGTTGACTTAGAGTTTACCCAAATAATTCATGCATTCAACTTATTAAGAATTACTTGCATTCGACATTCAAGCATATATGTTCGACACTTAACATATTATTCTCAGAACCCATTCATGTGGAAAATACATATAAAAGCGAAGACACATATAACTATAAACATGAACTTAACCATAAGCAAAAGCAAACACATAGATTCAAGCACATAACACAATTATTTATGTGGTTCACCCCCTAGATGGGAGCTACATCCATAGGAGCTGTTGATTATATTAATGGGAAGGGTTCAACAGTTCTAGTCTGTGCACTCAGCTGCAGACTCTTCTCTCTACAATAGGTCTTTGCACACATAGCTGCAGAGCCTCTTTCTCTCTTCAGTGGGTCTCTGCACACGCAGCTATAGAGCCTCTTTACAATACTTAGTCTCTCCAAAGACCTCACAGAGATCAAAACAATACTATGAGAGATAAAAAAATCAACCCTTCCCTTACAAAATTGCCCCTTTTATAGATCGTGCCCGCAGCTCACGTCTTTACAATGAATGTGGGCCCAAAACCCTAGAGTTACCAAAATTGGTGCGGTTACCCCGCTAACCCATCCTATCGTAGTCGACAATTGTTCCACGTGCCTCTGGCCTCCTTGCTATGCCACTCCTGGCTCTGACGCCCTTCAAACAGCTGCAGTCCTCATGGAACGCTTCTAATTGCATAGTGGCATGTCCCTTTCCGCCATTCTGGCACTCCTGTCGCTGTCGACCCACCGTTTTGCCTCTAACGGTTTCCGCCACTCAGGCTGACATGTCGCTTTCATCCACTTCCACACTGCTCCTTACCCACTCTCGGGAATCATGTGTTGATGTATTTGTAACTTCAGATTGTATTTCATATATGTATATTGTATTCCTATAGAGATGTTATTATTCCTCTATAATGAAGTGTCGTCATTTATATTGTAAGTATCGTAACTTATACTTGATGGGTTATTAGACCACCTTGATGGGGTCGATCCTGTATAAGTCATGTGGGTTAAAGGATTATTAGACCACCCTATTGGGGGTCATCCTTGTCAGTATTATGTTATATGGTTAAGTTGAGGCCGACCTAGTAAGGTTATTAGGCAAGTCAAGTCAAGTATAAATAGAGTGCAGGAGGCACTCTATTTGATCATTCACTTATTCACTTCTACACTCATAGGAGAGTGGCGCACTAGTGGAGGAGGAGAAGATGCTGCTAGGAGACTATCTCTTATGCTTGGGTTTTGTATCATTGCTCTATCTATCTCTGAGGAAGTTATTGGGGTTTTTCACCCTTATGGTTTTCCCCAAGGAAACTTTGTGTGTCTATTGTCTCATGTGATTGCTTGTTGTGATTGATATGCTTGATATGTTGTACATGTTATTCTCTCAGTAAAGATCCTAGAGTATATTGATTTGATGCTAAAAAATTTACATGGTATCAGAGCTAACCTGAGAAGAAGACATTGTGCAGTTGCGGAAGCTAGGGATTCTTGTTTTTGGGTGTCTCTCCAAAAATATTGAAAGGCAAGAGGCTAGATTGACTCTCCTCAGCAAGGCGCATCTTTCTATCCAATTGGAATTCAATTCTGAGCACATTCAGTTTTGGCCCTAAAAATTAGGGTTTCCACAAAAAGTGGAATTTCTGAAATCTGAGACCATGGCTGGATGCTCCACAGAAAAATCGAAGTTTAGAGCTTTGGATCAAACTTTTTGGTTGGGTGAAGCTCTGGGAAAATCAAACCCTAGTTTGGGGTCCTATCTAGTGAAGCCGGAAATTAGGGCTTCTACAAAAGTTGGAATTTCTGAAATCAGAGACCATGGCTGGAAGCTCCTCTGAAAAATCAAAGTTTAGTTACCAAGATCAAACTTTATCGATGGGTGAAGCTCCTGGAAAATCAAACCCTAATTCAGGGTCCTCCCAAGTGAATCCGGAAGTTTGAAAAGCAAATTTGAGGGGTGAAACTTTGCAGTTTTCAAATTCTGAGTGTACCAACTTGATCAGCTCATAAAGGTGCATCTTTCTATCCTTTAAGAAGTTTGAAATTAAAAGTTTGAATTTTTAGGGTTTCTTTGACAAACCCTAATCCAGCTCCAGATCCAGTTTTTCAGCAAATCAAGTGGTAAGACCTAATAACTTTTCTATTTCCATTTGAAGTACTTCTTAAGATGTCTCACCACACCAAGCTTGAGGATAAGCTTGAAGGGGTTGATAACTTCCAAGCATGGAAGTATAGGATTGGGTTAATCCTAGAAGAGAATGAGTTGGACACTTTCACAAGTGAAGAGGTTCCAGTTCTAGAGGGATATGAGACTACGGTCTTACACAAGAAGAACTTGGTCAAGGCTAAGAGAATAATTGTTGATTCTATAAAGGACCATCTCATACCCCATGTGTCTTCCCTAAAGACACCTAAGGAGATGTTTAACTCCTTGACTAAGTTGTTTGAAGGAAAGAACATAAATCGAAAGATGACTCTGCGGAACCAATTAAAAGGGGTAAAGCTTCAGAATGGAGAGACCATTCAATCCTACTCTTCTAAAGGTCTCTCAAATCAAGGAACAACTTGAAGTTGTGGATGAAGTGGTGGAGAATGGAGAAATTTTCATGACCACTTTGAATGGCCTACCTAGGTCATGGGACTCCTTCATCCAAGGAATCTGTGCAAGAAAGAAGTTGATCTCTTTCAGTAGAGTGTGGGAGGAATGTTCATAAGAAGAAGCCAGGCTTGTGGCCCAAGAAGAAAAATGAATATCAATCTTTCACAACACATACCAAGAAGAGTAAGTAGGAGCCATCTCATAACAAGAGATCTTCACACCACTATCATCATAAGAAGATCTGAGACACTTTTCCTCAGATTGTCCTAAGAACAAAAGGAACAACAACAACAACTACTACAAGCAATTTGTCAGGTATGAATTACAGGTCATTGAAGAGAACAAGAAAACATTGCTAGACATAACTAGCAAAATATGATGACGAGGTATGTTTTTCCTATATCAAGTTAGAATCCTACCCTATGTAAGGATCTTATACTTTTGTATGATTGATAATGATTACTCATGAAGTTACAAGTTTGAGTAATCTAGGGTTTATACATATTATGTCTCTTACCTTGATTGATGATATGACTAACCATAAGAGAAGTCTTCTCTGAAACCTTGAATACTAATGCTTATTACCTATGTATGAAATGATAATGACCATACATGTTTAAGATTATTTAGGATCATAATGTTTTGATAGTATTGAGATTAAATAATGGATGTATGATCATGTATGAGATCTTGAGGATGACATTAGTGCACACCTAAGCATGCATAGTGGCCCGGGATGAATATAAGTTCAAGGACAAGTAATCCAGAAAGCAAAGATCAAGAGGGAGCACACTCCAGTAGTTCCTGCAAGGAAGCAAAGATTAAGAGGGAGTCCACCCTACAACTAAACAACGATAAGTATTTGAATTGTCATTTATTATATGATTACTTAAATTATGTTGTCTAGTCATGTACATGCTTATGTTCCTAGATTTATGATGTACATTTTGCATTTTAGAAAAGTTGCATTAATGAACAAGATACTACTAATATGCAAGTAATGGGTAAGTAGCTTATGGTACTGTACAACATTCCATTGCTACTTATCTAGAATGAAACCTCTTTGCTAACATGTTGGGAGTTGTGCACACTCTTAACAAATGTTCTGGTAGAGATGGAAGGCATCTAGAAAGTTACCGTGTGAATACGGGATATGGATAAATGTTGTATTAAAGCATTGGATAAGATAATTGCATGACTGTATGACATATGTCTTTATGCATAAGAATGTTTTTTTAAAAACTATGAGAAGTTTCTAATCATGCAATTGAATGTGAGTTGTAGGAAAGATCGTGTGCAATCACGTACAAAAGAAGGACTACAACATTTGGTCTAGCAACGAAGTTCAAAGAAAACTATCTATTGAAGATATCGAAGAATCTGGATTTCCCAGGATTCAAGATGCAGTAATGAAAGAATGCCATGATCGAGGAATACCAGTCGATCATGAAGAATGATGTTTGGGATGTGGTCCCAAGACCTAAAGGGTAGTCTGTTGTGACTTCCAAGTGGATCTATAAGATCAAGCATGCTGTAGATGGTAGCATAGAGAAATACAAAGCGAGGTTTGTAGCTTGTGGCTTCTCCTAGAAGAGGGAATAGACTATGAAGAGTCTTTTGCTCCTATAGCCAGATACACTTCCATTAGATCAGTACTTGCTCTGGCTGCAGTGATGAAATGGAAGATACAACAGATGGATGTCAAGACAGCTTTCTTGAATGGTGTAGTCGAGGAGGAAGTGTATGTGGAGCAGCCACTTGGTTTTGAGACACATGATAGGAATTCATATGTGTGCAGGTTGAAGAAAGTCTTGTATGGCTTGAAGAAAGCTTCTAGGACTTGGTATGGTAGGATGGACAATTTCCTATCTAGCTTGGGCTTTACCAAAAGTAAAGCAGATTCCAACCTTTACTACAAGGTTGAGGAAGGCAATCCAGTGATACTACTTTTGTATGTGGATGCCCTATTTGTTACAGGTGAGGATAGTTTGATTGCCAATACCAAGAGGAATCTTGTTGTCGAGTTTGAGATGAAGGAATTGGGGATGATGCACCATTTTCTAGGCATGGAGGTGTGGTAGAGTGCAGATGGAATCTTCCTTGGACAAGCAAAGTATGCAGTAGAGATTCTGAAGAGGTTCAGGATGATGGACTGCAAGGCCATGGCCACACCTATGGCATCGAATCTGAAGCTTATGTGTGATGCTTCATCTGAGCGGGTTTATGTCATGATGTATCGTCAGATGATTGGGTCCTTGATGTACCTGAAGAATAGGAGACCATATATTTGCTTTGCGGTGAACACATTGAGCCAGTTCTTGACGGATCCGAGAAGTGTTCACCTGGTTGCTGTAAAGCATATTCTGAGGTACCTGAAGGGTATAGTTGATTATGGGCTCAAGTATGATGCGAATCAAAAGTTTAACCTACAGGGTTATGATGATTCAGAATAGGTAGGAAGTGATGCAGATAGGAAGAGCACTTTTGGGTGCCGCTTCAGTATGGGATTAGCTGTGATCTCTTGGTTTAGCAGGAAGCAGTCCTGCGTAGCACTAAGTACGACCGAAGCAGAGTATGTTGCAGCTTGTTCGGCTAGTTGTGAGGAAGTATGGCTCAAGAAGCTACTGTCTGGGTTATTTGATCTCCTGTTGGAGGCTACTGGTATCTTTTGTGACAACTGGAGTTGTGTGAAGCTATCTGAGAACCCGGTGTTCCACGACAGGTCGAAGCACATTGAGATCAAATATCACTATATCAAGGATATGGTGCAGAGAGGAGAAGTGAAGCTCCTGTATGTTGCGACAGATGAGTAGGTTGCAGATGTTCTGACGAAACCACTAGCCAGAGTGAAGTTTGAGTACTTCAAAGAGAGGCTTGGTATTCTTCAGATTGACGACACTTCAAGGAAGAAGCGATGGACACATTTGCAGGAGCCATTCCAAGCATGGTGAGAGTAGGATCCTTCCCATGACTATGGATGTAAGCGCTGGATGATGAGCATCAGGACGATGCTCCAGTTATGGCTTCGTATGATCAATTGGATCATGTATATGTATATGCATTGGTTGGATGCTTGGTATGATCAATTGGATCATGTATATGTATATGCATCGGTTGGATGCTTGGTATGATCAGTTGGATCATGTATATGTATATGCATCAGTTGGATGCTTGGTATGATCAGTTGGATCATGTATATGTATATGCATCAGGACGATGCAGTGACGATGATTAGGATGATCATGTGAGTTGAGTATCAGGATGATACTCTGGATGATATGCATCAGGATGCTGCTATGATGATGATCAGTATGATCATATGATGATATGTATTAGGTGGATACATCACATAATCAGTTGGATTATGTGTGATGAGTTCCGAAGACACAGATTCACATGGGATTTTCGGACATGGTTGTAGATGTGTTCTCCCATGTTCGCAATGTAATTGCCGAGCTTTTCCGACATGGTGGTAGATGCATTCTCCCATGGTCGTGATGTAATTGCTGAATCCATTCTCACATGGTGGTAGATGTGTTCTCCCATGGTGCATATGTAAGGGATGAAGCCATTCTCACATGGTGGTAGATGTGTTCTCCCATGGTGCAGATGTAAGGGTTGGGGCCATTTGAGCATGGTTGAAGTGTGTCTTCCCATGGCTCCGATATAGGTGCTAGGGCCATTCGAGCATGGTTGAAGTGTGTCTTCCCATGGCTGCGATATAAGTGTTGGGGCCATTCGAGCATGGTTGAAGTGTGTCTTCCCATGGCTACGATATAAGTGCTATGCCATTCTCGCATGGTTGAAGTGTGTCTTCCCATGGTGTAGATATAAGTGTTGATCCTTTCATGGATGGTTGAAGTGTGTCTTCCCATGTCGGTGAATGTAAGTGCTGTGTGATGTGCATCTGGGTTGTGCTTCGTGAACAATGTTATGATCAGTATGATCATGCGTACCAGGATGATAATATGTGGCCGTGGACAGGTTGTGCAGTGGCATGTAAAAGGTCATGGGAGATCTAATAGGTTGAGTAGTATGCTTGTAATCAGTCCTGGGATGCTCTTTTGAGGTTTTGCTTGATGCACATAATTAGTCCTTGGATCCACAGTATGGCCGATGATGATGAATACCTACAGGTGGTGGGCCTACATCTAGCATGAAAAAGGGATGGCTCTATAGAACTTAATATGACGATTAGATTGGAGATTGATTGAGATAGCAGCAGCAGCAACGATGACAATGATTTGATGACAATGATCTAGTGACGATGATCAAGAGAAGAAGACTTGTGCTAGCAGATCTATGTCAAGAAATACCTTCCTAGTTAAGAGGGAGTGTTGATGTATTTGTAACTTCGGAATGTATTTCATATATGTATATTGTATTCCTGTAGAGATGCTATTATTCCTATATACGGAAGTGTCGTCATTTATATTGTAAGTGTCGTAACTTATACTTGATGGGTTATTAGACCACCTTGATGGGGTCAGCCCTGTATAAGTCATGTGGGTTAAAGGGTTATTAGACCACTCTATCGGGGGTCACCCCTATCAGTATTATGTTATATGGTTCAATTGAGGCCGTCCTAGTAAGGTTATTAGGTAAGTCAATTCAAGTATAAATAGAGTGCGGGAGGCACTCTATTTGATCATTCACTTATTCACTTATACACTCATTGGATAGTGGCGCACTAGTGGAGGAGGAGAAGCTGATGCTAGGAGACTATCTCTTATGCTTGGGTTTTGTATCATTGCTCTATCTATCTTTGAGGAAGTTATTGGGGTTTTTCACCTTTATGGTTTTCCCCAAGGAAACTTTGTGTGTCTATTGTCTCATGTGATTGCTTGTTGTGATTGATATGCTTGATATGCTGTACATGTTATTCTCTCAGTAAAGATCCTAGAGTATATTGAATTGATGCTCAAAAATTAACATCATGGAGTCACTTAACCAAAATAGGTCGTTGCTCGACCTCCCTTTACTTATATACTTTTCCCAAAAATAATTGTTGCATTAGAACTGCGCATCAACAAAACTGCGCGGTGCTTAGACTTCGGATTAACAACTGCACCACTTGGACTTCACATTCCAAACTGCACTCTACCTTTACTTTGCATTCCCAAAAATGTGCCAACTTGGGCCATGCCCAATAGGCCCCTAACACTTATTTGTGGATCATCTCTAATCCACTTGGCTCTTTCTCGTTGTCCTCTGGAAGCCTCAATTTTTCAGTGAAGCCCTGAAGAGTTGCGCTCAGCTTCACAACTGCTTCCTTTGTTTCCTACTCGAAGCCCTTAATAATTTCCAACATCTCCTTGGAAACATCTTCTTGAGCATACTCCTCGACTATCTTCTCCGTGGTGCGAAGTTCTTGTAGTTTTTCTTCGATTTCATCAGTGAGTGCGAGGGCCTCTTCCTGCACTGGTTGTAGTCTCATCAATGTCTCAGTATCCTTATCCCTCAAAACTTTCAATTCTCTTGTCAAGTCCTTTACTTGCACGAACTTTTGGATTTTCTCTCTAGGCGTCAAGGTCTTCATGGCCGCATTCACAACGTCCAACCCTGCCTGCCGTTCATGCAAGTCATCCTGAATGTGTTGTAGGGAAGGATCCTCCTGCATCATATCCCATACCCTTTTAGCCTCTTCCAACAAATCTTGACATTTTTCTATTTCGGCATAGATAGTCTCTGCTGAAGCTTTTAGTGCTACGACTCTTCCTTCTCCCATATCTGGTGGTGTAGTAGGTGGTTGCTCGGTTGCGAGGTTAGCAACCTCTTCCTTGTGGGCGATATCCATGTCTTCCATCTTTGATTTCATATTGCTTACCACCTTTCCAATCTCTACTATTGTATCTTCTAACTCTAGTTGTGCTTCGCATTCAGGTATCTGTGCGCAGATAGTAGCAACTGTCTCTTCCATCATTCTTTTCTTTTCCTGCACCTTGGTTAGTTCTCTGGTTTTTTGCGCACATTCCTCTACTAGTTCTTTGTAGCTCTCCTCTAGGTGTACATTCTCTTTGTAAGAGACGATGTTTCTATCTCTTATCTCCTCGACAACCTGCAGATGCAAATCGTGTAACCCCTTGAGAGGTAGCATGCCAATGTTAATGTCAAGGTGCTCTACCTGATTCGCACCTTCAGTCATCTTCTCATTTGTGAAAATGATGTTGAGAGGCTGCATTCTGACTAGGCGGGGTTTCATTGTTTCAGCCGGTGGCCTTCTCCTTCGCCAACTAGATTCACCTATCTTACCTTCTGAATCAGATTCTCGAACCAAGTCCTGCTGGACCTGTTCTATCTTCGCAACCATAAGCTTGAGATTTGAGAGGCTCTAGTTCAACTGCTCTTGCACCTCTTTCTTCTTACTTTATTTTATAGCGAGCGCCTCCTCTAGATGCTTGCATACATGCAGATCGATGCAGATGTAGTTTTCTTCATGCAACTGTGATTCTGGGTTGGTCTTGGTTGCCTTACTTTTCTTCCTTGGTCCTTTTTTTGGTACCAAAATTTTAGGATCCTTTCGCTTTTCTCCTTTTGGTACTTCAGTAGTGTCTTTTCCTATTTCCTCTTCAATGATTGGAACCTTAATGTTTCTTTCATCTGATGTTGGCCTCTTAACCTCATTGTTTTACTTTCTTGTATTGACCCAGGTTCCGCGTAGTTGTGGTCCATTAAAACCCTTCTTCACAGGACCTTTAAGCAACATCCTACGAATATACTGAGGTCTCACCCGAGGCAAAGTTTATGGGGGATTACAAAAGCAGTTTTCTATAATCAAATGATGCGCGGTCAACATACTAGGGAACTGCACCAAGTTACACTGACTTCGCGTTTGTAACTTATATTGTAGCGCAAACTGGGAGTGTGCAATTCAAAACAGCCATTTAAAAATAGGAAAGCACAACTCTACAAATCGCAAAACATACGGGACTGTGCACTTCGTAAACTCATACAATATGGTGGAATACAACGCAACAACGCAATTTTAGTACTGCGTTTCTAGGGAATCGCACTTAACACAGACTTCGCCGACTTAGTGTTTAACCAAATATTTCATGCATTCGACGTATTTAGAATTACTTGCATTCAACATTCAAGCATATATGTTTGACAATTAACATATTATTCTCAACACCCATTCATGTGGAAAATACATATAAAAGCGAAGACACATATAACTATAAACATGAACTTAACCATAAGGAAAAGCAAACACACAAATTCAAGCACATAACACACTTATTTACATGGTTCACTCAGTTGTAGACTCTTCTCTCTACAATAGGTCTCTACGCACACAGCTGGAGAGCCTCTTTCTCTCTTCAGGGGGTATCTACGGACACAGCTGCAAAGCCTCTTTACAATACTTAGTATGTCCAAAGACCTCACAAAGATCAAAACAATACTATAATAAAGAAGCCTAAAGATTCAATCAGGTTTTTTATTGAAAACAAATAAAGAAGCCTAAAGATTGAACTAAATTAAAATGTGTGTTTATGAAATTGAGAAGGCTCTTTTGTTCCATTTCATATCAGGAAAGAATGAAATTCAAGCACTTTTATGAAAATGTTGTCTCAAAACATTTCATGATAAAGTCATTATAGTTTAGAAAGTGAAGATATAACTTGAACATGAATGTTTTAAAGTAAATCCAATGATAAACAAGAGCATGAATAATGAAAAGTAAAAGCAGATAAAAATACTTCCCTGAATGCCTTCGATGAAGCCTTGATTTAAGTTTTGAAACTGATGTATCATCACAACTACTTTATTAACAAAACTTTAAACCAAAATTAACTAACTTATCCCTAAATCCTACTTGCTGAATATCACCAAACTAAGTGAAGTCATATTTCCAATGTAACCATTTATGTAACTTTGAAACCTGCAAAAGAAAACAAGTTATGTATTAGCATTGGAAATCGTTATACTCCAAATGGAAACAAAGGACAAATCAAATCAATTTTCTTATGTTCAAAGAAAGAAGGATGACATGGAAACCTTTTGATAAATGATTCTTCCAACAAACCTAAAATTAGATCATAAAAAATCATGTTGGAAGTGATATAATGTTTGTAAATGGATTCAAAGAGAGACTGATATCTCATGAGGTTCATAACTAAAATGAATCTTATTAGGAATATGATTAAAAAAAAAATTGCGAGAGGGATTCGGTGGAAAATGAATTCTTTAAGACAATATCATCGTTAATAAATTGGAAAGCAACAAAATGACAATTTGGTATTACCTTGAAATTGATCACCTCATTTTGTCCTTCAATTTGAAGCTTAGAATTCATGACATCAGATCCAGATGTAGTCATCATGTTGCAAAATAGACCAATATCTAATACAACAGGAGAAAATATTGTATCCCTTTCCATATTATAGACTGAATCATAATCCTTAATGATATTAGATGAAACAGATGAAGATGCATGTATTACATGAGTAATGGTAGTAAGAATATCATTGTCCTCTTCATCACAATTTTAGAGATAAACCAGAATAAGCATAAATATGTCCCTCATTCTTAAAAGACTTACTTTGTATTTCATCAAAATCTAACCATAACATAATATCAGTTTGAAAATTATTAACACATAAATGTAATATTTGATCAGATAAATATCTGGATACAAAGAGAAATAAGTTTCAGAATGTAAAAATTAAATGCTTCTCTAGTGATAAGATAGCTTTCATTAATTGTTTCAAGAGAAACATAATTAGTAAAAATATGATCTAATAGTAAATTTTGAATGAGGGAACCTGATTGATCACGAGAAGAGGATAATGTAATATCAATAATAGAATCATCATTAGCACATCCAACTACAGGATCTAGAATCTTTAATTCTTCTTCCACTGCATTATCTATAACAAGAGTTTTAGGATCATTACTTAATATAAGATTCAAATTGCAATCTTTATTCTTTTGTTCTAGAAAATGTGTATCAGAAAATCATAATTCTTGTGCAGGCACAACAATTTCAGTATTTTGAGTGGAATTAACAGGATTAGATCCTAAATCAACATTGATTGAAGAACTAAGATAATGATCAATATGCATGTCATTAATTTCATATTTATCATTCTTTTCCAAATCAAGTATATTAGAGAGAGAATTAAGATGGACAAACCAATCAATCGTGTCTTTTTCAGAAAGTTGGTGCCTCTCATGAAACCTGCAACATATTACCATAAATCTGGAAAAGAAATCATCAATAGATTCATCTTTGCATCTACGAAGATTTTCTAATTCAAAGCCAAGTTTTCTGTAACTATAATTCTCATGAGCACTAAGAAATAACTCTGTGAATTGTTTCCATGAATGAATAGATTGAGCTAGTAGAAATTCATACCAACTCCAAATTCTTCCTCCGAAAGTAGCGGTAAAAATTCTGCATCTCTCATTCTCATTAGATAAATTTATAAAATCACAAAAGTAATTAAATTCAGGAAGTTGCTGAGATGCAGAGATCTTTACTTCTGCATTGTATCTCAATTGTTGCAAGAAATTAGTCATCCCTTGAGATGCATCTGAAGAAGTGTCGTTTCCAACTTGGACTTGGCTTGTCGTTGTAAATACTTTATTGAAGAAAACCAAAAACAGTAATCTAATTACTAAAAGAAATACTCAAAACTAATATATCCTACACCTACTCCTACACTAGTCTGAGAAATAAACAAAAACTAAGTATAATCGAAATTCCAGTGCAGCCATGAAAGCATACAACAACCTGCAAAAAGGAACAAGTGAATAATCAGAAAAACTGATATGAATTCTTGAAAATGGAAAAAGAATGCATCAAAGCAAATAAAATGAGATTGATGTACCAATGAAGAGAATGGAGTCTTACCATAATGATGAGATCTTGCTGAGAAATATTTCTCAAGCCAATCAACAATCCAATCATGGTATGTACAATGAAAATCAGAAAAATGACAAAGAGTTTGAAAGATTTGTGCAATGAAATAGATCGTTTGAAAGAAAATCAGCATTAGTTTTATGTGAATCCAAAACTTCTTCTTGAATAATTTTCTCCTTAGGAATACTCTCTTGAGTAAGATCATAAATTGGTTGATTAAATTGGAAATTTTCAAAGAGATCTAATTATCTTTGAGTATTTACTTGAGAAGAATTAAAGATATCAGATGTTGAAAGTATGAAACTAGTATCATTAACATCCTATAAGATTCTTCTTCATCAAGTATTTGATTGTAAGAAGAAAAGGTTGATTCATTGAATGATAAATCATGAAAGGAAGAATTCTGAAAATCATCATTAGAAAAAGTACTCATTTCCAGCAAAGAAAAATGACAAGAAGACATAGATTGATGACAAAGATAAGAATATTCTTGTTCTTCTTCATGCATTTCATAATTAACCAGTACCTGCTTAGGACTCAACAATGGAGGATTAGAATCTGAAATATATGATTGAGTGCCATTGTTATAAAATATATCAGGATACACAGAAAAATATGAAGAGGAAATAAGTGCATGAAACTCATCTCTTTGTAGAATATTTTCAGATCGAGATTCCTTAAGAAAGGTTTTCTCTTCGAACGGGATCTGTATGAATGGTTTCAAATCAGAATTTGTTTCTTCTTCTAATGTAGTATCATCATTTCGTGAAATATGTTCTCCTACAGAATCACTTAAGTGAGAAAATGGTCATTGGGAAAACATATCACAAATTTCAGAACAATTAGTTGATTCAAGATTTATCAAAGATTTAACAGAGTAATAAATATCATAATCTTGAATCTCTTTACTTATGTTAGAAGAAGATTGTTCGATATCATGATCAGAACTATTCTGTTTTACTTTAGAAGAATCTTCAATAGAAAAATGATATCCTTCATGATTAATTAAATTTGACTGTCTTGTGAAACTGATATGGGCATATCAACATTTAAATCATCTGAATCATTATATTGCTTATGATCCATATCTAAGAAAGAGAAGGAATTCATTTCTACAATTTTTAAATCCTTAGATCCTTCATGAAAATCTAAACCAGAATGTGGATGATCATTGATGTATAATTCAGATTTAACATCTACTAATTGCTTAGGTTGATGTGAAACAAAAATAGTGTGCTGAAATCATTCAAGTATTACATGACGATCTATTAAAGGAAATCTACAATAGAGATTAAAATTTTCAATTGCAAAATCTTCTAATGATTCACCTTCTTTTGAAGTGAGTAGTTTCCATTCATTGCATAATCTAACAATGTCGTAATGTCCAAAAGAAAGTATGAAAAGATCTGCAAAATGTTCAAAAAAGTGGACATAGGAAAAAGGTAAGGTTACAAAGCACTCTTTGACTCGTCCTTCGAATGTGAAGGCTAATAATCTGCACAAAACATCTTGATCCAAAATTTTGTTAAGGAGACAATTATGAAGAAATTGAAAAACATGTTCTTGTGCTAAGTTTTCTCCTTCACCTTCGAATTTTACTTCTATTAGATGCTTCAGCAAATCTGTTGGAAAATGAAAGCCAGTTTGTCCAGAAAAAAAAACAACTAAAATCAGAAAAACAATTAAATACAATTTTTTGGGCCGGAGCCATCATAAAATAATCTGATTAAAATAAATAGCTCAAATAACCTTACATGTTGGATGGCGGCCCTCCTTTTAGCGCCATTTGTTGATTCCTCGGATGTGCAGGTTACTGCAAAGCGCTGGAATGGGTTCCAAGGCACACAACAAGGGATGAAAACCGAGCCAAAGGCTTCGAAAGACCCTATGCAAGGGCAATTCTATCCTCGAGCTATTTGGTGTGGTAATCACCCACATATACAAAAGCCTCCACTGGCACTTGTGGTTTTGATCCAAAATGGATCTGTCCTACAGAGAAGTAAGACAAAGGTATCCAAACTCTAAAGGTTGATCTAAGTCTTAGGTTAATCCTATCTAGAATGAAGTCTAAACTAAGTCAGATCTAATCTAACAGAGTGAAGTTGTAGAAGTTTTGTGAGCAGGATAATTTGGTTTGTAAATTAATAAGTTAACTTAATCAGCTTAACAGAAAGGAAAAAACCAGATGGTTAACTTATTACTTCAAAGCATTATCAAATAATGAAAATTATTGACAACAATTTAAAGATTCAGTGCATCCAATGTTATCCTGTTGTTCCTTTTGTTAATTGAAAAATTAACCTGCACTGTGATATGAACTGCATATCATTTGTAAAAAATAAATAAACATGTTGCATAAAGAAACTCATTCAACACATTCATACATTCAGATCATCAATAGTGATAAACCAAAATCTCAGATCTAGGAATGTTAATTGTTTACAAATTAATAGACAATTACTGATAATAGACTCAGAGCAATCATCAAATTGATCAAAGAAACTTGAAGAGTGAACAAGAAATTCATATGGAGAAACTTTACTGTATTAACACAACTGTAAGATATTACAGTGTGTGCAAAAACAGGGTGTGTCCAACAGCTCCTTGTTAATTCAAGCTCTAAAGTCCATCAACCTTGGCAACGTCTCCTCAGTTCTGGAAGAGAAATCTTTCCAGCTCTGCTGAGCACTCCCCCCTTTCAACTCATAGGAACTAGGTATTTATACAAATAAATGATAAGAAAAGATCAGATCAGTTTCCCCAATTGCTGAACTAACTAGTTGAGTTGTTTCATTTACCATATCCATCAATGAGAAAAATCTCAGAAAATCCATTTTCAAGAACCAGTCGTATCTCCCAAATACAACATTTTCTGAGGATTATGCACGTTGACACACTAACTGGGTACCTTCTGCACAAAACACATGTCTCGGATTTTCCAGATTCATCTTCATTACTCCCGAAATCGCGATCAAAAGTCATTGCTTTCCACTTGGCACGTTTTTTATCATTCCAAACTTGGGATGCAATTCTTCATCTTGATTTCTACAAATCCAAATCCACACCTGTACAATTCAAAATAGAAATTAAAATATCATTCCAAATCTAATAACATAAATCTAAAACAAATAACCATTCATTTGCAAATCAAATAATAAAAATAGACAAATCTTATGAAAATCTGAAAATGACTGTTCAGGCAGATTTTCAGGGTGTTTAAGCTATTCGTTTGGAAAAAATAATCTTCTCAAATCATTCCTCATCCTTCCAGCTTTCCAATGAGCTATCACGGGCTTGATTTGGACTTGTAAATTTCAAGATGTGGCTCTTGGAAGTTAAGACTCAGCAGCCGTTGATTTCTTTTGGGGATGAATTGTAGCCATTGATTTAACAATTAAATCCTTAATTCATATTAATTATTCTCCAAATGAATAAAACAAAAACAAAAATCCAAAATCCATTTTCTGACCAAAATTGGAAATTACATGTCAGGAGAGTAAATCAAATTAGAAAAATGACTTAAACAAACTAAAATCGGGAAAACCAAAATTAAAACCAAATTAAAATCCTAAGTGGAAAATTAAGTTACGGAAAATTACGGACCCGAAAATTTAATTGAAATATAACCTAAGAAAAAACTAGGGTCCGGAGTAATGCGGGAATGAAAATGTGGAAAAGTGATTCCCGCAATGTAGGGTTGCGGGTTGTGGGAATGTCTAAAAAATAAAACCAAAGTTTCCGATTTAAAGGCATAAAATGCATAAAAATGATTAGAAAAGCCTGGAAAATGCAAAAATTTTTAAATTTTAAATTTTTTCTTTTAATGTTGAATGAAGAAAAGAAATAACAATGTAGAAAATCTAGAAATATTTACAACGTGAACGAGAAAATGCAATATCTGAAAACCATAAACCTAGAAGTAAAAATAATCACTCCTATAATATAGGAGAGTTAATGAATTCCATAAATAGGTTTTTAACATATCATTTTCCAGGAATAGAAAAAAAACAAGAAAATAATAATAATATTTCCTTTTGCACAGTAATAAATGGAAATTCTAAATTGCAAAAGGTAAAATAGAAATTGTATTTTCAATCTCAAATTAGCTTATTAGAAATAAAATACTTATCCATGATCAAACTAACTTCACATTCGTGAATGTTGAATTCTAATCCCACTAATTTCCAAATAATCATAAAACCAAAACTCATAGAAATTGGGGAAATTAGAACTGCAACAAACTAAAACACGTGTTCTTTTAATTCTCATAACATCAAATTATGTATAAGTTTAATATATGGGTTAATACACAAATTAAATTAATGAAAGTCAAAGCATGACCATGAATATTTAAAATATTTCAATAAGCTTAATTTAAAGATTAAAAAATATTAAACTAACATAAGCAAACAAACCCAAAGACTAAGATTATTTACAATATTTACATTATGATTCTAGGCATGCAAAAGTTAAAATAAAACTCTACCAAGCTTGAATATCAAACTAATGCAATGTCTAAAATCACGAGAGAAGAAACCATAAGATCAATTGAAATCCCAAAGTGAAGGTAATAAATAGCCATCATTTGGAATAATCAATTTGTGCAGCGAAAACTAAATCTAGGTGGGGCATGTGAGGAACAACATAGTAAATTAACCAGAACCAAATCAAATGAATCAAAAGAAAATAACTAAAATGTAAACGACCCAAATAAACACTCAAATCACGCAGTGTAATCTCATCCACAAGATCAAGACAAGTCAATGGTCAAGATTAAATCTTGCGGCTGCGGGGTCAAGTCTTGGGGGTTTATTGTCAAGCTTTATTTATTTATGACTCCTGAGAGCCACAACCCGAAGCTTGCGGGTTGCGGGTTTCGGGATCGCAAACTGCTGAGCGGTTCCCGAAAGCCACAACCCGACATTTGCGGGTTGCGGGTTTTGGGAATGAAAACAATCACAAATCGAAAAAAGCTTTTCCCAAAAGCCGCAACCCGATACTTGCGGGTTGCGGGTTTCGGGAACATACAACAAAAGTAAATCAAGAAACCAATTCTTGAAAGCCGCAAGCCGCACATGCGGGTTTCGGGCAGAAGATTTCGCAGAGTTATTAACAACAAAACCCACAACCCGCAATTGTCAGGTTGCGGGTTTCGGGTTTGCAAAAATCGAAAACTAAAAACAACAATCCCGCAACCCACACCTGTCGGGTTGTGGGTTTCGGGATCCCAAAATGTCAGGTTTCGGGTTGACGAAAGCAGACAACAAAATACTCAGAATTTTAGCTTTCCCTGGCCAAAACACTTGGAAAAATTAATCAAAAGCTTGGCAAACATGGAGACCAAAAGCACGGGTGAAGGATCTTAGAGGTAGAAATCAAAATATGATATTTACCAAACAAGTCACCCAAATACCTTTGCGTTTATTCAAAAATGGGGCTCTCGTGCTTCATCTAAGCATGGGATCTATTGTGGCCACAGCAGGACAGCAGAAGTAAAAGGCATCCCTAGGAAAACATCCATCAGGAAGATTTCAGCCACGCAAGTAAAGAGGGCAATCAGAAAAGGATGTCAGATGTTTGCGGTAAATGCAGTGCATGATGAGTTGAGTACTGAGGAGAACAAACTGAAAATAGAGGACATACCTGTCTTAAAATATTTCCAAGATATTTTTCTTGAAGAGATCCCAGAATTACCTCCCAAAAGAGACCTGGATTTTACTATTGAATTAATACCAGGTGCAGTACCAAGTTCTAAAGCTCCATACCAAATGAATGTACTCGAGCTGAATGAGCTAAAATGTTAGTTGAAGGAGCTGATCGATAAAAAATACATAAGACCCAGCGTGTCTCCTTGGCGAGCACCAGTCATTTTTGTTAAGAAGAAGGATGGTACCCTAAGACTTTGCATAGATTATCGTCAACTGAATAAAATGACGATCAAGAATAGGTACCCGCTGCCCCGCATTGACGATCTATTTGACCAGCTACGCAGAGCAACAGAGTTCTCGAAAATTGATTTACGGTCAGGATATCATCAGGTTCGTGTGAAGGACGGAGACATTTTCAAAACATCCTTTAGAACTCGTTATGGACACTGTGAGTTCGTTGTCATGCCGTTTGGGTTGACCAATGCCCCTGCTGTATTTATGTGTTTAATGAACAAAATTCTACACAAATACTTAGATAAGTTCCCAGTTGTGTTTATCGATGAAATTTTAGTATATTCTAAAAACAAGGAGGAGCATGATGAACATCTACGTATCATTCTGCAAGTTCTGAGGGAGCACCATTTATATGCTAAGTTCAATAAGTGTGATTTCTACAGAGACAAAATTCAGTATTTGGGACACATAATCTCTGAAGAAGGGATTTCAGTCGACCCCCGCCAAGATAAAGGCCATTAATGAATGGTCGGTTTCTAAATATGTGAAGGATGTGCGATCATTCATGGGTATTACTAGTTACTATAGAAAATTCATTGAAGGATTTTCAAGGATTGCAAACCCCATCACCTCCTTGCAAAAAAAGGGAAAGAAATTTGTCTGGGACCAAAAATGTGTAGACAGTTTTAAAAGGTTAAAGGAATTACTGACTTCAGCACCTATTTTGAGAATTGCATATCCTAATAAATATTTTGTAGTGTGTACGGATGCATGTAATGACGGGCTTGGAGGAGTCCTAACACACGAGGGACATGCTGTAGCCTATGAGTTGAGAAAGTTGAAAATACATGAGAAAAACTATTCTACTTACGATCTAGAATTGTTAGCAGTAATTCATGACTTGAAAATGTGGCGTCACCACCTTATTGGCAGAAAGTTCACCTTGATGACAGATAACATGGGACTGAAATATTTATTAGATTAGACAAATTTGGAAGCAAGACAAGCTAGATGGCTAACTTTCTTGAGTGAATATGATTTCGAAATTCAGCACATTCGAGGGAAAGAGAATAAGGTCGATGATGTGTTAAGTCGTAATGCAAGAATACATTTTATTTCAACTATCAACACATACGCAACAGATTTGGAAAATCATATTTCTGAAGGAATTAAAGAAGATGAAGAGTACAGAAAATTACAGGAAAGGGCAGCAGAAAACAATTCTGAGAATTCTATAATAGATTTTAGTTTGAAGGAAAATGGCCTACTTCTATACAAAAACAGACTATATGTACCGAACGTACCAGCAGTAAAAATTCTGATTTTGGATGAGATGCACAAAAGCCACTACTCTTACCATCCAGGTTATCAGAAAACCATCACAATGCTACAGAAAGAGTACTACTGGACCAGAATGAAGGATGAAGTAGCAGAATAGATAGCTAAGTGTTTTGACTATTAAAAAGTAAAGGTAGAACACCAGCATCCTACTAGCTTGCTACAGCCATTGCCTATACCTAGCTGGAAATGGGAAATCATAGTATAGATTTTATCATTGGGTTGCCAAAGAATAAAAAAAAGTACGACTCCATCATGGTTGTAGTAGACAAACTTAGTAAAGCAGCACATTTTATCCCTGTCAAAACTACCCATAAAGCTTCTGATATTGCGGAAATTTTTATGAAGCAAATTTTTTGACTACATGGAATACCCTAGGTGATAGTTTCAGACCGAGACTCAAAGTTCAACAGGAAATTTTTTGGAGGTCTTTGTTTAAGGGGTTAAATACCACCTTAAATTCTAGCACCGCATTCCATCCGCAAACAGATGGGAAGACTGAAAGGGTGAACCAAATATTAGAGGGACATGCTTAAGATGTATGTTAAGGACCAGCCTGGTAAGTGGGAGGACTACTTGCATTTAGCTGAGTTTGCGTATAACAATCACTACCATGCCTCAGCCAAGCTCAACCCGTTTAAAATTCTTTACGGCAGGAAATCTAACACACCTGTTTCATGGAGTGACCCAGTTAGTAGAGTTACTTTAGGGCCTGAATTATTACAGGAGTTAGAACTAATTGTCAAGCAGGTACAAGGAAATCTTAAAGCTTCCCAAGATCGACAAGAAAAGCCAAGCAGACCTTAAAAGGACTCACAAAGAGTTCCAGGTTGGGGAGCATGTTTTTCTTAAGGTAAGGCCAAAAAAGAGTTCATTAAAGTTGGGAAGCCGTGCCAAATTGGCACCCAGGTATTATGGCCCTTTCGAAATTTTTGTCAAGGGTTGGACCTATGGCATATCAATTGGCCTTGCCCCCCAAATCTCAAAATACATAATGTTTTTCACATTTCATTTTTAAAGAAATATGTACATGATCCTACTCATGTGGTAAATTGGAATAATGTCCAGGTGGAACAAGGCGACGATTTTTCGGTGGAACCGGACTATATCCTAGAAAGGAAAGAAACTCTACTCCGGAAAACGCACCGTTGGACAAGTAAAAGTGCAATGGAAGCACTTTAGCACAACAGAGGCAACCTGGGATTTGGAGAGTAGTATGCGGGCAACATACCCAATTTTGTTCCAGGAACACTCAGTAAGTGAATAAAGCAACATCAAGGACGATGTTGAGGCTTAAGGGGGGATGTATGTCACCTACCCAAATTTTGAGGATATTTAGTTTATATTATTTCTTTTGCAAAATTCTTTGAGCTAAATTATAATTACAAAATTTTGTAATTAATGACCCATTTGGTCAAAGGTGACTGTAATGACTCATTATTATTATTTAATACATGAAAATAGGAGACAAACACTCAAGAAAGATGTTACAAGAGTGTTCGCTGACCCACTAGGAGGAATGGAGGCTGAAAGAAGGCACGGGACAGATGGCACGCATTTGCACTCTACCATTAGATGTTGGTTATGGGACAACTCCCCCCTGAAATTATGGCATTTCCTCTCCAGGTGGAGAGAGGTGAGCAAGTATCTCACTAATGACCAATTATTTACAAAAAGACCTGGGCAGCCTATAAAAGGGCAATTTGAATTGAGCAGAGGGCTCACAATATTTTTCTGCAGAAAATATTTCATCATGTGCATCAGGTGATGGACTAAGAGATTCGAATAGGGGAGGCTGTAGAGAGTGCAATTGTAAGTCTGCAAATTATTTCTTCGAAGGAAAAGCCAGATGTGCTAGTGCAGGTCTCCTTGACTTCTAAGTCTGTAAGACTAGATATCTACTTGCTGCTGCAAGATTGGGGGCCTAATATTCTGAGTTTCTTCCTCCTGGTGGTTCAGTGAATAGGATCAAGGGTCCTAAAGCAGGCATATTGGTTGTTTTCAGGAGCAGGTTGGGTGGAGCAGGATTCTTAGGTGTTTTCCCACTTAACTACTAGTTCAGGTTCTATCTATGCTTATGTTACTTTGTTTTACATTCTGAAATATGTTGTGATTTTAAATATGATGATTGAATGGATAGAATGATAGATTCAAATTTGCTTCTCTGTATTTTTCTGCATGCTGGCTTCTGCACCATACTCTAGTACAGAGAAGGGTAGTTTAGAATTAATGATTGATAGGCAGAATGCCATTGATTGGAAATACGATTCCATAGATGTTATTATTTAAATTTGGTCTTATATTAAACAAAACATTAAACATTACAGTATAACAACCAATAGTAGTATAGAATCCATTTAAATACATGGAATAATTGCACAGTACTTTCTGCACAGATCTGCACATTCCTTTTAAACTCTAATTAATTCCGATAAGCCACCATATGCATTGCAGTAATTTAAATTCATTGTTTTAAGTATTCCAGATCTTCTTATATGAGATTATTACAGTTACAAAACCATTCTCTGTACCGCATTCATCCCTTTTTTTTATATAGTAAAAACAACAATACATACTATTTCTGCGCAGATCGATACATCATCTATTTCTGATAGTAACAACATGTTTGTTTTTTTTCATATAAAAGATCCTATATTTCAAGTATTACAAAGATAGTAGCTGCAAAATTAAATCATGGTACAGATCGAACATACGCATACACCTATCTTTTTTATTTTCTTAACTTTCATTTCCATGCATAAAAACCTCTGCACGGGAATAAGAAAACCCATGGCTATCGCCGGAGTAAGAATCCGAGCCCGTAGGGTTTATGAATTCATTATCAAGCCATGCATGGCGAATTTTAATTATTCATTCCCATAACAGACCTACCATCCGACCCTAATAACAATCCATTTCCTTTTATCTACCACTTCTCATCTTAAAGGATGAAAACAAGATGTTTAAACATCACGATAGAAATAACAAGCAACACAAAACACGACTCCGTATCAACGTTTGATGCAATCCCACAACCCTAGCATGATCTTATAGCATCAAAACTATTTAAACAGAGGTTAGGTCCTAGATACAAACATTCCATATCAATCAGATAGCAAACGATAGTTACAGGTAGGGTTTCTCCCTTGAAAAATATCCGGACATTACGGCTCAGCCGTTTCCAAACACCTGACTACTGACGTTTTCTTTTCACATTTCCAAAACATAAATATCAAACAACAATGATGAAGTACAGGAAACCATCGTGGTTCACCACCACTACAATATTTGTTTTAAACATGTTATCAACCGCACTTCAATAAAAGGGCATTTGTCATCCACGACGAGCCTCGATACCAATGAGTGAGCGAACCTCAACACACGGGCTCCATAGCCACCATTATAAATACATGTATAACATAATTACACTAAGACACCATAGTCCATAGGTTTACCTCTAAGCCACCCCCAATATTTAAAATGAGACAGAAGAACATTAAAACCCTACAAGGTAGGCAACCCTTAAACAATAGTAGACTAACACGAATTTTTTTTTAAATCCCTCATCTACGACGTAGGCACAAAAGAGCCGAAACAGCAACGAGAAATATGGGAGCTACCCATTCAACACTTCTTACATTAAGACCTGTTAAAACTTAACCCTCGGCCATCGTCAAAATAGGGCTGAGCAATTCCAACTTTAGCACATAGTAGTCACCATTACGACCCTGCCCAAGGGAACCCCACGAGGTTCGAGAACCACTGGAACTTACCAGGTAATGGACGCATTATCTCCATTCCACACCCGTGCTACCATCCTCCAGCGAAGAGGGTACCTGCCAAAATCATAGCTCGAAGGGTTATAATGGAGAAAACACTTTACAAAATAACAACGCTATAAAAAATTACTTCAATGGTGAAGTACTTGCCATTAGGTTGAGAACCCTGAACCGTAGCACAGCACGCTGGTGAGAACCTTCATACAGTCAGAGAAGTGAACTGGTGAACCTCAAATGCTTAAACAGGAACCACTCACAACCACCATCACCGAACAGTCGTGCTATGGCACCAGAAGAGAAACCTGGAACTTTGCTATCTTTACACAGAGGTTCAAGGTTTAAGGCCGAGGATTGAGTCCTCACAACACTTTCCAAAAACCTTCGTCGCCACAGCCTATGGGCTCTAACGGCCTCCCTCAAAAATGAAACAAATGAATGCCAGGAAAATTGACTTTCTCTATTTTTACCAACACAAGAACCGAGTTCCTTCTCAGCCTTAGATCTAGTAGAGATCAATGGTGGATAGCCAACAAGGAGGATACGTTGATATTTGAACCCTCGTTTGCATTCAACTTTGCATTAATTGTCACTCCTACCTTGTTTCCCAGTCGACTGTGCGAGAGTTAGAGCATGCACAACTCGGCTCTTTGGTTGACTACGAGTGGTATCAACCACGTGACACCATCCAACTCGGCACTCCCACTTCACTCCACAACCTGCAACGTATGCCAAGCATTAAATTCGATAGTTGGGAGCATTAACGTTCTTCACCCTAACACAATCAACCGTTGCGACATTAGCTTCCATAGTTCAACATATGTATACATGGGTGCAAGTTTGATGAATATACGAATATTATATGTCATATGTTATGTCAATAAAATGATAATAGTGTACATTACAAGAATATTGACTTAGATAAGCTTCAAAGTGTTAGAATAAGTTTTATATAATTGCTATAATTCTCCTCTATGGTAATGTAGAGGCACATAAGGGCATAGTTCTATATTTTCTACGTCAACCATGTAATGCTAAGAACCTGTTGATACACTTGAGACTTAGGTAAGGGCTAGGACCAGTTGGTATGCCACCATAAATGAAAATTAATAGTACCAAAATCATAATTACAAGTATTTCAATGGGTAAGACTCTTGAGTAAGGGTAGTATTGCTTGGTGTCATCAATACTAGCCCTTTATGATTAGTTATGATTAGTGTAGGCGATGATTGTAGCCAACCAAAAGCAAATAAAGGCATGATGTGAATAACATAGAAAATCGGAAAGTCAACTTGAAGACAAGGATGAGAACCAAGATAATCGTACCTCTGGTAAACCTGCGTCGCAAAAAGGTTTTTAACATTCTAATTTTACATGGATGATGAATTGAAAAACACGTGTACCCTTAACACCTGTGATGTGGAATATCTTACCCACGGTCTGGACATGGGAACAAAATTCAAATGCCTTAGCTAAGCGTAGCTAAGTAAGCTCCAGGGAACCCCGTAGGACTACCCTTTCATCATCATCAAAAGCAACTATCAGAAACTTTGCCAATTAAAACTATATCACAGAATATTATGAATTGCAGTTAAACACAAGAAAAACGATGTCGTAAACTTGAAGTACAACATGTCGCATTTATTACAGTCACAATAACTAAATACTTCCTGCATTTATGACTTTGTTAATTAATGATGTCTTTTCAATCATTATTATTATTCCGCATTTACAATTAGTAACATTTATTGCTGATTTAAAAGTTTTTAAATTTTCATGAAAATATTGGGATGTCATAGTTCCACACTCTGTCAACACCCAAACCAACATGATCTCCCTGAGCACCGGCCCAGACAGGTTTTACCCCATCCAACAACACTTGCAGAGTAGATGAAGTCTCACCCGAGATGTTCGAGGGATAGCTGATGGAACCACATTTCCACCGAATGAAGGAAGACCATGTGCATCTACTTATCAACTTATCACAACATTATGTAACATATCTAACTATTCATCTTATGCATAAACCAGAATCACATCATCATTTAGTAGATCTCATTATCAGTAAAACCCATTAACGCGCAATTAGATCTAACAGTATAACATCAATTGGAGCATGGAAACATTGCATCATTCACAGATTCATATCGTAGATACATATCACATTCATAACAAGAAAAGACACAATGATTCTGCTCAAACTTTGTCATGTCATATTAACCTTCGCAACAAAATACAATTACATCGACATAGTTCTTCTGTCGCATACCCAGATTCAAAAAGACCAAGATCAATATCTGATACCAAACATGTTGTATTCTTCTATCTGATCATGATAAAGATGATCCTAACAATTGCAATTCTACATCTATTTATAGTCTTGGACCTTTACATTCATGGTCCACTTAGACAACCGCCTAACTACTTCTTAACAAGATCTACAAAAGAATGACCCTAATCCGGACAATGCAAACCAAAGTGACCCAAAAATACATAAAATAATATGATTTCCGACTCATGCACGGTTTTCCTCCTTGCGCAACATATTTGACCTTGTGCAGCATCCGCGATGTTGTGCAGCTACCTTATCCAAACCCGCCTGCCAACATACACAAATACTTGAGCTATTTGGATGAATGATAACATGTCAAGAAATACATGACATTAGGTAGACTGTCCAAGATATGTTGTTTTGAATGTGGTAATGAAAGAAACACATAATATCCTTTAAAATGGAAACCAAACAAAGTAAAGGAATATAATAGCTCAAGGTTTAGTATCTGATTGTTCACCACAATTGGAAAAAAATTACACTAAATCCAACTCTAAATCTGACACAAAGTCCATTTTTTGTTGTAGTGTATAGGTGGTAGTCTAGTGCGATGGGTCGAAATTCGATATAAGTCAGAAAGTGTGGGGAATATAGGGTTGGAAGAGAGAATTTCCCTACCACAAATGACTCATATTAGATCTAGATTTAGATCTCGACTACCTTCACAGAAGGGGAAATAGTGTGCCCTGGTACTGGGAGAAAGTCGTGAATGGCTTAGATTGCATCACCTATGTTCTAAGAATGGATCATGAGCATTCGTGCAGAGGGTATTTGTGCTCGTATAAAAGTCCGGTAAACCATTTATGAATCGACTAAAACCATCTAAAGTTATCCTGAAACCAATTACCATTCATTAGAACCTATTTATTGTCGATCAGAAACCTCTTATCATTAACCTATGGGGTTTGAAAGATCTCTAAGATAGTTTCAAGAATCCTTTTCTCCATGGTGAAAATTTATGTCAAGGAGGCTTTTTGCTTTCCCCTCTATCCTACCTTGGGTTTCAAAACTACTATCTTACCTTTTCATTCATGCATGTTCACGCGGAGATCACACATTCCTCATTACGCAGATATGTGCATACCCTGCAGAGACTCTCCTCCTTCGCAGACACTGACTTGATCACACTCAAAAACTCAACCAGAAATTTACCTCACAATCGACATCCTTAGTTTTTCCTACGTTGGACTCATGCACACCATGGAAGCACCTGTCAAGGCAAATCACCAAGGGACTTGGATTGATGAAGGGGATGCATGATCCAACATGGGTGTTGGGGGATAGATTTTTTACACTCACATTCCTACTTGTTTACCCTTGTGTTCATATTACCATCATAGACACCATCACTGTCGCTTCAGACTTACGTGGACCGCATACTACACAGATACTCACCTTCATGGACATAAAGACTTACCTTCGTGGAAATCTGATACCTAACCTCACATTCATACCCTACCCTACGTAGAGACCTTATTCACTCGATACATTACCTATATTAGTCACTAGACACTGTGATTTACCCTAAACCCAAACCTGAAACTTTAATTGTAGTTTGAGAAGAGAAAGGAGATGGTTGTAGATGATCACTGAGGCCTGAGACCTTTCCCATTGATTTATGCTACCATTACATTCCTAAAAATCCATGAATGAAGTCTACAGGTGGGTCTAATGCACCCAATAGAACTCCTCTATGTACACACTGTAAGCACTTGGAAAGATGGATCACCGAGGGACCGATATTGGTGAATGGATGATTGAGCTTGGAAGGTGTTGTGTGGGGTAGGTATTGTGGAGAAAAGGGTATGCTAGCTAAGTGAGATGGTGAGCTACAAGTAGATCTCCAACAATAAGAATCCAATGGGACTCTTTCTATGCACACACTAGAAGAACTTGGAAAGATGGATCACCCGAGGGACCCAAATTTGTGAAGGGGATGCTTGAGCCTAGAAGGTATTATGTGGGGAGGGTATTGTGGAGTAAAGGGTATGTAGGTTGAGTGAGACTATTATAGATATCTTTATGAGCAATAGCATTTGGCTAAGCCTAGAGAACGGAATGGGTTATGGGTTGAGAGATAGAATTTTTTTAAGTGCTTTCCTTCACCTTGGTGGACTCATAGCTTGGCTTGGTGGTGGACTCTCATAAGAAATAGTATATTCTGGACATAGTAGCTATGATTGGGTGGAAAATGGAACTTACATAGCTAGTTTCTTGGATCTTTATTCTAGACAAGTATTCTCTTATATCTTATCTATTCTTGATCTGTTTTTTGTTATTTGAATATGTAATGCTGCTATGATTATGCCTGTGATGATTTATGTTGGGAAATGCATCTGTTATGTTTGTGGATTGAGTTAAATTCCATTATGTTTATATTATGCATCTGGAGACATATTTATTTACTATTATGGATCATATGTGGCCTTCGAGCTTAATTTAGAACCTAAAATGGGTTCCTATCCTGAAATTGGTTCCTACCCTTTGGGTCGATGGATAGGGACATTACAAAATATGCCATATAAAGATTTTATGTGTTGATTCAAAGCCTCGTTTGTGTCCCTTCAACCTTACAAGGTACCTTTAGGATATGAGGCTTGAGTTTCCTCTCCAAACCATATTTAAGTAAAATAGACTCTTTTCCTAAAGTTCGAAACCTCCTCATGGTGCCCATATTCCAACTAAAAGGGACATGATACTCTCAAGGAATTAGGTGTGGTGGTTTGAGGCATTGTTCTTGGATTTGGATGACTAAAAGCTTACTTAAGGTCCTAAGGCTTGATTATCCTTCGTCAACCATGTCTACCACCCCACGAGCCATCCTTGGTGCTTAAACATTCTAATGGTGACCAGATGTAACTTGAAGAACAAAGATCCCATAGAGGGGTCATGTATGGTGATTAGAGGCTTTTGATGGCTATTGAGCCGTAAAAGCTATTTTTTAGGCATAATGCACAAGTTTCATCGCCTAATATGGGTCCAAGCCTTCATACTAATACATAGCTTCCCAAAACCCTAATGATGTCAACATGCTGACTATCAGCAAATGATACACTTGGGAGGTTGTATGTGGTTTTGAGGTGTTGTTCTCTGCCTAGGATGAACAAAATATTCCTCTAAGGACCCTTTGGCCTATATCCTATGCTTAACTATTTTAATGGTGCACATAACCATATCATGCAAAAGTCATAATAGTGAATGTAAGTTTGTGCAATGTGCACACACTTTGGAACATGCACACACTTTGGAACACAAATGCACATGTTTTGGAACATGTATACATTCTTGTAGCACATGTGTAGTCCTTTAATTCATTTTTTTTGGCACCACCGATAATTCCTAAATGTGTTTGTTGACTTGATTACTTTGGATTTATGTTCAAAATGAAAAGTCTAGTGGTTTGAGTTGCAAAAACATCAAAATCTCCATTTTTCATAATGCCTCTCAAATCAATTTTTACATTATTTTTATGTAGGCTACACAAATCCCTCATCGATGAAACTGCACATACATAGATTCATCAATGTAGTTCCAAATATATAATTAGGAAAACAAATAATATTGTTTACTATTTACTTTATTTTTGTCATGATATGTATATAAATATTAAAATAGATACATTTAATTTCTGTGTTATAACTTTATCTCATTTGACCCATTTTTTAAATAAATTATACTACTTTAATACAAGCTAAGAAAAAATATTGTTTAATTATGTTAAGACCATGATACCTTGGACTAATACACTATCTCATAATTTAAGGAATATAATGCCTTCCACAATTAAAAAATATATATCTCATAATTTCAGAAATATAATGCCTTCCATAATTTAAAAAATATATATATAACTAATTCGTTATCTACCATTATACAAATATTTTAACAAAATTCTATTATTAAGCATTCAATACCTACACCAAAATGAATAAATACATTATATTTTTCATAAAAAAATAACATACAAATTAATATATAAAACTCCAATTTAATATATACAAAAAGTCCATAAAACTTATGTACTATGGAAACTAATTAAATTTCCTACACTTATTTTTTTACGCCACATTTAAATTCATTATTTAAATACTTTAAATGGTCACTTGGCATTAAATTTTGAGAGCATTATATGTGTTGTTTTGAATGTGTCAATGCCCAATAACATACACAAATGCTTAAGCTATTTGGATAGATGATAACATGTCAATAAATACATGACATTAGGTAGAATGGCATTAAATTTTGAGAGCATTATATGTGTTGTTTTGAATGTGTCAATGCCCAATAACATACACAAATGCTTAAGCTATTTGGATAGATGATAACATGTCAATAAATACATGACATTAGGTAGAATGGCATTAAATTTTGAGAGCATTATATGTGTTGTTTTGAATGTGTCAATGCCCAATAACATACACAAATGCTTAAGCTATTTGGATAGATGATAACATGTCAATAAATACATGACATTAGGTAGAATGTCCAAGATATGTTGTTTGGAATGTGGTAATGAAAGAAACACATAATATTTTTTTTTAAAATGGTAATAAAATAAAGTAAAGTAATATTTTTTAAAATGGTAATAAAACAAAGTAAAGAAATTTAATAGTTTTTTAATTTTAATTTTATTTTAAAAAATTTTATTCAAATTAATTGTTTTACTTTAATTAATTGGAATATACATATTTTTGGTTTTGAAATTTAAATTAAGATAAATATTGGAAAATTTTTGAACTTAATATTTTATTAAAATGTTACATTAATATTTTTATTGCGTCTAAGAGGCCCATTCTAAGGTCCAGTAGGAGGAGATGTGTAATTCCTTCCGTGCTCATCCTAGAGGTGACACGTGTTCTTTTTAAAAAATAATAAAATATTATAAAAAAGACTTATCGATTATTAAAACATTTACAATTGCATAATATTAAGTTACACAAATTAGATAAATTAAAATGCTTCCTCAACATTTGCACTCTAAAAAAGAGTTTGAGCTTGAAGAGATTTGATTCCTCTAAGGGCTTGGTAGATCCCCTTTAAGATGGATCTATACTGGTTATTACAAAATTACATAAACCATAGAAAGGACCTCTTGGACAATCATTTTTAACTATAGAAAATGTCTCTCCCAAAAATAAAACAATAAATAATTACACCGATAGGTGTTTATATCTTAGAATTTGGGGTGGACTACCATCTATGTTTTTCCTAGATTGAAGGAGGATGTGACAAATGTACGTTGAGATTGCTTTTATGGACTGTTCAAAATTCGAAATAAACAATTTTAAAAAAATGAATTCTAAAAAATAACTAGTAGTGATGCATGGTTGACTTGTAACTCATGATTGGATAATCATTTAATTAAAGAAGGTGACAAGCAGATGAGGCATAGACAATAGGTGATTACAATTAAACATGAATAACAATAACATATAACTTATTCATGGCACTTAACTTGTGACCAATGGGTTTGACCACAAGTTAAGTAATTGTTCTAATAAACAATTTCCCTGGGTAAACAAATTAATAACCCTTAAAAATTAAAGATGTTACAGTTTTTACAAAAGAAAATTTCCTGAAAATCAAGATGCTTTTAAAAGAAGCTGACGTGGATGTCTGTGCAGGGTCAATGACTGTTAAACAATCGACGTGGATCTAATGTGTAGTGGAAAGGTATCCTTCGAGTGTGTGGAGAACGGGACCGGTGTCCATGTCTACCGAAGGGCCGAGCCAATAAACCAAATACGCGGCGAAGTGACCGGGGAACCGAAATTCTAACCCTAATCTGGATGTGTTGGTGGTTTGACATGGACTCAACGTGGTCGGCAACGGGCATCTCGTAGCGGCAGACGGGGCAAGAGTTGTGCAACATCAGCCATGGTACGATACAGTCGGAGTGGTAGATGTGCCTACATGGCATCTGACGTGCCACCGCTCCCACCTGAAAGTCATCCTGACATACCGGACACTGCGCAGGGAGGTGCTGTCGTGAAATATTAACGGTTGGCATCGCTTCGATTATGTTTCCGTTCTCTTGAACTTCATTCTCTAAACCCTGAAGCTCCGGTACCCTGTCATCCTCTGCGTCGGAAAAATAATTTACATTCTCTAAACCTTGAAGCCCCGGTACCGTGACATCCTCCGCGTCGGAAAATTGATCTACGGTCCCTGGACCAATGTGCGGGAGAACAAAGCCGTTGAAACTGGGCGAATGCGGTAATGGCGAAGCAATGGCCTGAGTTTGTTGCTGAATTTCTTCTACGAAGCTGCCATCGCAGATGGAGCAAGTAATCTCAGTATCGCTAGCGAAGTGAGGGAGCACCGATTGGTTACAGTGATGGCACCAGTAATCGACCTGATATTCGTTATGATCATAAACAGGAAGACCCATTACTCCGCCCATTTTGCCTGTAAACGCCAATTGATTTTTGAATCTTTTTCAGTACGCAACTTTGCTTGTGAAATATGAATGAAATATGAATGACTAAGTGTGTTTATATGTCAAAGCTTTATTATTATATGTTAAAGTGGTGTTATTAGCACCACTTATAGTTTGTGGTGTAAATGTGGTGGTATTGGCACCACTTACAATTATGTGATGTTAAAGTGGTGTTATTAGCACCATTTATATTTTGTGGTGTTAAAATGGTGGTATTAGCATCACTTATATTTTGTGGTGTTAATATGGTGTTATATTAGTTAATATTATTGGAAATTGAGTTTTATTTTTATGAGAAATGCCATGTTGACAAGTACCATAAAGTGGTGCTAATATATTATTTTCCATATGGACATGTACACGTAGGATTTAATTATGTGGATTTGCACCATAAACAAATTCGCAAATAATTATTTTGAAAATAACTCAATTCAATATTTATTTATTTTTTCATCAATTAAAATAAATTATCAAAGATTGATTTATGAGTTTTTGCACCATACTTACAAGAAGTTCAAATATTTATATTTAGAATATTTAAGCAAATAAATTCACGTAGAATGTTTAAGCAAATAAAATCACGTGATTCATTTATGAGGTTTACACCACAAACACAACAAAATAAAATAACAAATAATTGGTAAATAGCTCAATTCATTTATTATATTATTTAAACATATAAATACAATTGACAAATACATAAAAACAACTATTTTTAATTTATTACTATTATGAAGTAGTAAAAAAATTATTTTAATTTAAATTTGATTATTCATTTGAGATAATTTTATCTTCTTAATTTTTTTTATGGAAATTAGTATTATTATTAGGTTTTTAACACAAGACATGGGTCTTAAATCCATCTATATGATCAATGGAGAAAACCTCTAGCTAAAGCCCTAAAAGAAGCTTTTAGGAATCTAGGACCAAGAAAGACACCACAAAGGTCCTCACACATATTCCTAAGAGTATTCATAGCCTCTAAGTATGCGCATTCACATTATTATAAGTTTATAATCATTAGGGATAGGTCCAATGGCCCTCAACATTGTTGAGTGAACGATCATAGGCCTTAGCCTAAAGGAATCATAAGCATAAAGACATGCCATGTTGTCAAGTACCATATAGTGGGGCTAAGCTCATATTTGTCACATGGACATGTACAAAAACGATTTAATTATGATGGTTTCACCATAAACACAACAACATCACAAATAATTATTTTGTAATAACTTAATTCAATTTTTTTCATTCAAATAAATGCCCATGATTAATTTATGAGGTTTTAAACCACAATCACATCAAATTCAATTATTTGTTTTTATCACTATTTAAACCAACAAGCTCACATGATTCATTTATGAGGTGTTGCACCACAAACAAAACAAGCTCACAAATAATTATTTTCTAAATAGCTCAAGTCGACTATTCATTTTCAATATTATTCAAGCAAATAAATACCCATGATTCTTAAATTTCACAAATAATTAAATACAACCATTTTTAATTTATTACTATTATAAAATATTAATAAAAATGATTTGAATTGAGAATTCATTATTTGATAGGGCATATTTTTAATGATATTATTAATTTTCCTAATGGATATTAATATCATTACTAGGCTTTGTGCAGTAGGCATGGATCTCAAATCCTTGGAGATGTTCAAGGGAGGAAAAGTCTTCCTTGGGCCCTAAATGAATCTTTTAGGAATCTAGAACCAAGAAATATGGTCAACACAAATATATTCCTAAGAATATTCTTAACATCTATGTGTAGATATTGATTGCATTATAATGTTTTGATCACTAGTGATAGATGTATTGTCCCTCAACCTAGTTATGAGAAGAAACCTAAGCCTTAGCCTAATTAAACCTCTAGGCATGTAGGGATAATAACGATTTGTCACACTAACACGAATGAATTTTTGAGAAGATCTATGGCCTTATAATATGGATAATAGGGGGAGTTGGAGGAACTAAAACTAAGTGTAAGTCTTTAGGGCATAGAGATGATTAAGGAAGGAACCCAATGCCTTACCTTAGAGGAAACCTAGGCATATAAGATTAACAAGTATACCTTGAAACATCACATAAGGCCTCCTAAGGATATCCTTGGCTTGATATTGGGAGTATTAATGTAACTAAGAGGTTGTTTTTAAGCACTATATATGGGTGTTTAAGCCCTTAACATGTTTGAGAGAGGAAACCTAGGCCTTATTCCCTAGTAAAATATTTTGTGCATACAAGGAAAAATACAACAACTCAAAGCACTACACATGACATATTGGGGTTATTATTTACCTCTAAGTAAGGAAATCAACACCATTATGAGTTTTTTGCTAGTATGCACGGGTCTTAGGTTTTTGTATAATGTCATACGAGGAAACTTCGTCTTTAAACCCTAGTAGAAGCTTTAAATCGCAGCCATAAAATCCAAACACTATACTTGGCATCTGAGCATTCATATAAGTGACACTATATGCAAACCTTAGACATAGTCATAAGAGGAATTACAGGAACTAGGCCCTAAAGGACGTTTTTAAGCATATCGGGATAATAGCAATGACTCAAACTATCACTTAGCAAATCATGCAATGTATAAGATAGCATTATTCTCAAAGTGGGATATGGGTGGAAATATGTGGTTTTGTGTACTAATGGTGGGTCTGAGTAAATAGTTGGGGAAGAAATTGAAAGAATTATACCCTAACATAATGTTATTGAGGTAATGGGAAATGATCAAGACCATGAACAATAACATACACCATTTAAAGTTGATATTTGACATAATAGTTGGATATGAGCATAATCAAGATTTTTTGCATAGAGGGATGGATCTCAAGTCCTTTATTGGAGTCATAAAATCAAAGTAAGAGCCTTATGTAGGTGCCGCAAGGATTTTGTAATGATATTACATAGAAGATTACCATGACTTTATCCCTAAAGAAACCATTAAGGAATCCAAATCCATTGAGACACTATGTATCTAGGTCTTATGGCCTTCTAGCCTTAGATAAGATTAATGGAGGAGACCTAAATATCGACCACTAAATGAATCTTCTAGCCATCCAGGGCTAAGAAGGTTTCCTCCACCAAGAAAGTTTCCTCCAACAACAACACATGGTTAGTGGAGGATACCTTAACCTTTGCCCCTAAAGGAAGCTTGTAACTATATTGGGGTAATAAGTTGTCTTCCACCAACCATACACAACCTCCTAGTTGTATAATTGGCCTATGATTGAGGATGTTGTTATAGTTAGGAGGTGTTAAGTAGCATGCACATGTCTTAAGCCCTTTGGAATTATGTTCCATGGAAGAAGACCATGTTTTTGGCCCTAAAGAAATCATTGACACATGTAGATCCATGAATACTACCTAAAAGCAGCATTGATTACTTCATAAGGGTATCTATGGAACTATGTATCTATGTATTGTGGTGGTCCTTACACATGGTTAGTGGAGGAGAGATAAATCTTGAGATCTAAATGATTCTTTCATCCATCTAAGGCTAAGAATATTTCCTCCACTAAAAACACATGGCCTCTTGAGGGTATCATTGGCCTATGATTTATTATGTCATTTCCATTAGGTGGTTTTGACTAGTATCTACATGTCTTGGGGCCTTGGGAATGATGTTATAGGGAAAACAACCATGCATTTGGCATTAAAGAAACAATTGGGCCATCTAGAGTGATGAACAATGCCTAGAGCACCATGCCTGACCTTGCATGGATATCCATGCCACTATGTATCCATTTCTTTGGGCCTTGGGGACTTGGACATGGTCAAGGGAGGAGACTTGAACCTCTAGCCATAAAGGAATCTTATAGCCAACCAAGGCTAAGAAGATTGCCTCAACCAACCACACATGACCTCTTGAGGGTATCATTGTCATATGATTGAGGATATTAACACCATTATGTGATTTTGAGAAGTATGTAGGTGTCTTAGGACCTCAGGAATGATGCTATAGAGAAGAATACCATGCCTTTGGCCCTAAATAGACCACTAAGGAATCTAGAGCCCTGAACAATGCCTCAAAGCACCATGCATGAAGTTGCAAGGGTATCCATTAAGATTTGTATTTAGATCTTAGGGACTTGAGGTCTTGGACATGGTCAGTGGAACAAATTTGAACCTTAGGCCTTAAAGAAATCTTTTATCCATCCAAGGCTAAGAAGGTTTGCTCCACCAACCAAACCTGGCCTCCTAAGGGTGGCATTGGCCTATTATTAAGGATGGAAATTCCAGTAGGTGGGTTTGAAAATATGTATGCCTCTTAATGCCTCGGGAATGACATTCTAGGGAAAAGACCATTCATTTGGCCCTAAATAAACCATTAAGGCATCCAAAACCAGGAACAATTCCTTAAAGCACCATGTGTGACTTTGTAAGGGTATCGATAGCACCATGTATCCAAGTCTTGGGGACTTGGGGGATTGGAAATGGTCATGGGAGGAGGAATGAAGCTCAAGCTCTAATGGAATCTTCTAGCCATCTAGAGAAAAGAAGGTTCTATCCACCAACAACACATCGCCTTTCAAGGGTCATTGACCTATGATTAAGGATGTTAGTGACATTAGGGTGTTTTGAGGAGTATGTACATGTCTTAGGGTGTTGGGAATGCAATTCAAGGGAGGAATAACATGCTTTTATCCCTAAAGAAATCATTGAGGATTCCATAGCCATGAACAATGCCTCAAAGAACCACACATGACTTTGTAGGGATATCCATGGCATTATGTATCTAGGTCTTGTGGCCTTAGGGAATTCGACATGGTCAATGAAAGAGACTTAAAATAGGGCCCTAAAGGAAGCTTCTAGCCATCCGTATCAAGGAAGGATGCCTTCACCAACCACAAATGGCCTCTTGAGGGTATCATTGGTCTATGATTAGTTATTTTAACACCAATAGTTGGTTTTGAGCATTATACACATGTCTCAGAGCCTTGGGAATGACACTCTATAGAAAAGAACCATGCCTTTGGCCCTAAAGACACCATTTAGGCATACAAAGCCATAAATAATGCTAGAAAGCACAACACATGGCTTCAAAAGGTATCCATGGAACTATGCATCTAGGTCATTAGGACTTGGGGCATTGGACATGGTCAAGGGAGCGGACCTGAACCTCAAGATCTAAATATCTACTAACAAGGGTTTTCTCACCCATCTATAATACTTTGTTTAATTTAACCTCAACCCCAATGGCCAAATTCATGCAAGGTTTATGCATTTTCAATGCATTTCTTTTTTTTAGCCTTGTGACAATAATATATTTCCACCGCTTGCACACAGGGGGATGCAGCTAGGGTTTGAGTAAGAAGAGGAGTATGATAAGGGTCTCAGGGGTCTATATAAAAGAGGCATGAATGCATGAATATCAATGTCACATGCCCCCCTATCTTAGTTTCTTGTAAAAAGGTAACTACTAGAAATAAGAGTCCTAAACTTTGTTAATTGCTTTGGAAAGAACTCTAATCAATGTGTACATCTGGATCAACATACAATATAACCATCCTAATGGAATCTTCTTGGTCATTAACCCTCTAGTAGTGCAACCACAACCAAGTGTTAACAAGCCTTAACATGGTTGAGAGAGGAAACCAAATCCTTGATCCCTAAAGAAATATTATGGGCATCTAGGTCCAAACATGATACCTAAAGCCATCGTGCATGATTTCTTGGGGTTATTCATCACCTACAAGTAGTGATATTGGTGCCATTATTATGGTTTTGAACTAGGTATGGGTCTCAAGGCCCCAGATATGGTTGGGGTAGGAAAATCAGACCTTAGTTCCTAAAGGAAGTTTTTAGGAATTCAAGGGCATGATTAACACGTAAAAGTACCACATATGACCGCCCAATGATATGTGTAACTTAGAGTGCTAATATGCACATCATTAGTGATTTCTTAGGGTCTCAAAGTCTTAGACATGGTTAGAGAAGAGTACTCGAGGTGCAAGCTATAAAATAATCTTCTAGCCATCCAAGGCTAAGAAGATCATCTCAACCAACCACACATGGACTCTTCAGGTTATCATTTTCCTATGATTGAGGATATCAATGGAATTATGTGGTTTTGAGAAGTATGTAGGTGTCTTAGGGCCTTAGGAATGATTCTATAGAAATAAATACAATTCCTTTGGCCCTAAACAAACCATTGAGGCATCTAGAGCCATGAAAAATGTCGTAAAGAACCACACATGATTTTGGAAGGGTATCCATTGAATTTTGTATCTAGGTCTTGGGGCCTTCAGGACTTGGACATGGTCAATGGAGGAGACCTAAACCTTGGGCCCTAAAGAAATCTTTTATCCATCCAAGACTAATAATTTTTCCTCCACCAACCACACATTTCCTCCTAAGTGTATCATTGGCCTATGATTAAGGATGAAGATTCCATTAATTGGGTTTTAGAAATATGTATGTGTTTTGATGCCTTATGAATGACATTCTAGGGGAAAGACCATGCTTTTGGACCTAAAGAAACCATTGAGGCATCCAAAACCATGAACAATTCCTTAAAGCACCATGTGTTACTTCCCAAGGGTATCCATGGCACTATGTATCCAAGTCTTTGGGAATTGGGATCTTGGACATGGCCATGGGAGAAGGAATGAAGCTAAATACCTAATGGAATCTTCTAGCCATATAGGGATAAGAAAGTTGTCTCCACCAACCGCACATGGCCTTTTGAGGGTCTCATTGGCCTAATATTGAGGATGTTAGTGCCATTAGGTGTTTTTGAGTAGTATGCACAAGTATCAGGGTGTCAGGAATAAATTTCTAGGAAGGAATGTTGATGTATATGTAACTTCGGAATGTATTTCATCTGTGTATTTTATATATATTTACTGTACCCTTATAAGAGATGTGTCATTCCTCTATAAGGAAGTGTCGTCATGTGGATTGACAAGTGTCACAAGTGTGTGTACTTGCCGATGGGTTATTAGACCACCATGTGGGGTCGGCCCTGAATTATATATATTATAATGTGGATGTACCTAGCTAGACAAGTCAGCCCCATAAGGTCACTGGGAAAAAAGGTTAGTATAAATAGAGATCGGAGATCTCTATTTTTCTCATTCGGAAAAGTAACTCACTCTCACTCAGAAAGTGGCGCACTAGTGAGGAGGAGGATCATCTGCTACTAGGAGACTATCTCAGTGTATTTTGGTTGTACTTTGGTTGAGCCATTTTTCTCTCTATCACTGAGGAAGTTGTGGGGTTTTTCACCTTAGGGTTTTCCCCACGGAAACTCTATGTCTCTTGTCTCTCATGCTTTTGATTCTTGTGATGCTTTCCATGCTTATTGTGATTGTCATGCATTGATATACTGTATATGTTATTCTCTCAGCAAAGATCCTAGAGTATTGTGAATTAATGCTCAAAATTTAACATGGTATCAGAGCTAACCTGAGAAGAAGACATTTTGCAGTGATGAAAACTTGAGTTTCTTGTTTATTGGGTTTCTCTCCACATATTTTGGAAAAACAGTATAGTATATTGACTCTACTCATCAAGGCGCATCTATCTGTCCAATCAGAATTCAATTCCAAGCATTTTCAGATTTGGTCCTAAAAATTAGGGTTTCCACAAAAATAGGAATTTCTGGAATCTGAAGACACAGCTGAAAGCTCCTTGCAAAAATCGAAGTTTAGAGCTTTGGATCGAGATTTTTGTCTAGGTAGATCTCTGGGAAACTCAAACCCTAATTCAGGGCTCTCCCTAGTGAACTTGGGAGGACAAAAAGTCAAATCTGAAGGGTAAAACTTTGCTGATCTCAAATTCTGAATGCACCAGGCTGATCAGCTCATCAAAGCACACCTTTCTATCCTTTTCAGAAATTTAAAATTCACATTTTGAATTTTTAGGGTTTTTTCGACAAACCCTAATCCGGGACGAGATCCAGTTTTCAGCATTTCAAGTGGTAAGACCTAAATCTTTTCTATTTCCATTTGAAGTACTCTTTAAGATGTCTCTCCACACCAAGCTTGAGGATAAGCTTGAAGGGGATGATAACTTCCGAGCCTGGAAGTATAGGATTGGGTTAATCCTGGAAGAGAATGAGTTGGACTCATATATAAAAGAAGACATCCCTATCCCAGAGGATGAAGAGGCCAAGGTATTGCATAAGAAGAACTTGGTCAAGGCAAAGAGAATCATTGCTGATTCTATCAAAGACCATCTCATACCCCATGTGTCTTCTCTTAAGACACCCAAGGAGATGTTTGACTCTTTGACCAAGCTATTTGAAGGGAAGAACATAAATCAGAAGATGACCCTGCGGAACCAATTGAAAGGAGTAAAGTTTCAGAATGGAGAAACCATTCAATCTTATTTTTCAAGGGTCTCCCAGATCAAGGAACAACTAGAAGCAATGGATGAAATGGTGGAGAATGGTGAAGTGGTGATGACCACTCTAAATGGCCTACCCAGGTCATGGGATTCCTTTATTCAAGGAATTTGTGCAAGGAAGAAGTTGATCTCCTTCAACAGATTGCGGGAAGAATGCTCTCAAGAAGAAGCTAGACTTATAGCTCGTGAGGAAAAGATGGGAAATGAAGATCAAACTCTCACAACTCACACCAAGGGAAGTCCAAGAGAGAGCCATCTCACTCCAAGAAATCTTCACATCACTTCAAAGAAAGAAGAATATGCTTCACCTGTAATGAGAAAGGACATATTGCCATAAATTGTCCCAAGAATAAGAAGGAAAAAAACAACTCCAACAAGAAGAAGAAGGGCAACAAAAGAAGGTTTCATGCTCATGCTTCCGAAGATGATGAACCCCCAAAGAAGAAAGCTAGGGCAGAAAGTAATAGTGATGATGACTCATCAAGTGAAGAAGAATATGTTCTAATTTCTACTCTCACAGGTACTATCTCCCATGGTTGTAATGATTGGTTGATTGACAGTGGGGCTTCCAAACACATGACTGGGTTTAAGGAATCTTTTGCGAATCTATCTGAACATGAATCACCCCATAAGGTGAAACTTGGGGATGATTATCAATACCCAATCAAAGGAAGTGGTGAAGCCTCCTACAACCTAGATTCTGGAAAATATTTGAAGATGAAAGAAGTCCTTTATGTACCTGGGCTCAAGAAGAACTTACTCTCCATCTCTGCCTTGGATGCAAAAGGTATGAGGGTTGCATTTGTGGATGGCCAAGTCCTAATGTGGCCAAAGGCAAAGAACATAATTGATGCAGTAGTGATTGGAGAGCAAAAGGGAGGTTTGTATAACTTGAAGGGACAACCTGAACATGCCATGGTGCATGAATCCATGGAGCCAAGTGAACTTTGGCATAGAAGACTTGCTCATATGCACTATAGGGCACTTCCAATTGCAAGCAAGGCTGTAGAGGGTCTTCCTGAAATCAAGATCAAACATGAAGGTGTTTGCAAAGGATGTGCAAAAGGTAAGAAGGCTTTCCCAAGCAGTGAAAGCAAGGCAAAAGATATCTTGGAAATCATCCACTCAGATGTATGTGGTCCTATGTCATCCAGTTCTCTAAGTGGGTATGTTTACTATGTCTCATTTATTGATGACTTCTCCAGGAAGACTTGGGTATGCTTCTTGAAGAACAAAGATGAGGTGTTTGATAAGTTCAAGGAATTCAAAACCTTGATGGAGAATCAAACTGACAAGAAGATCAAAACATTCAGATCCGACAATGGTGGAGAATTCACCTCAGGTGACTTCAAGAAGCTTTGTAGTGATTCAGGGATTAAGAGAGAGTTGACTACTCCTTATAATCCTCAACAAAACGGAGTTGCAGAAAGGAAGAACAGAACTATCATGGAAGCAGTAAGGGCAATGTTGCATGACCAGGATCTACCTATGCATCTATGGGCAGAAGCAGCTAGAACAGCTGTATATGTGCAGAACAGAACACCCCACAAGATATTGGACAACAAGACACCAGAAGAGGTCTTTTCTGGTAAGAAACCTGAAGTCAGCCATCTCATAATATTTGGTTGTCTAGTATACACTCATGTCCCAAAGGAAAAGAGGACTAAACTAGATCCTTCAGGAAAGAAGGGTATCTTTGTGGGTTACAGTGAAAGATCGAAGGCTTACAAAATATACTTTCCAGGGTTCAAGAAGATTGATGTCAGCAGGCATGTAACATTTGATGAAAACTCAGCATTCATCAAATCAAGGAAGGCACCTATCAAAGTTTATGAAGAACCTAAGGAAACCAGATTTCAAGACACTACCATGACTGAAGCAGTTCCAGAAGTTGTTTGTGAGTTTGAAGATCCACAAGAACCTGTAGATCCACCCCGTGAGGATAACTCTCACAAGAGGAAACCTGCATGGGCTAGAGAGCTCATTCAAGATGCAGAAATATTTGGCATTCCAGAAGAAGAACATAGAGCAAAGAAGAGAACCAGCTCACATACCAGCTATGTTGCTTTACTCTGTGACATTATGAACAAAGAGCCTTCCAGTTATGAAGAAGCAGCGGAAAAGAAACAATGGAAGGATGCCATGGTTGAGGAATACCAATCAAGAATGAAGAATGATGTTTGGGATGTTGTCCCAAGACCTAAAGATAAGTCTGTTGTGACTTCCAAATGGATCTACAAAATCAAGCATGCTGCAGATGGCAGTGTAGAGAAATACAAGGCAAGATTCATAGCTCATGGCTTCTCTCACAAAGAGGGAATAGATTATAAAGAAACTTTTGCACCTGTAGCCAGGTATACTTCCATCAAAACGGTACTTGCCCTAGTTGCAGCAATGAGATGGAAAATACACCAAATGGATGTCAAGATTGCTTTCTTGAATGGTGTAGTTGAAGAGGAAGTATATGTGGAATAGCCACTCGGTTTTGAAATACATGACAGGGAGTCATATGTGTGCAGATTGAAGAAATCCTTGTATGGCTTGAAGCAAGCTCTCAGAACCTGGTATGGTAGGATGGACAATTTCCTATCTAGTTTGGGATTTACTAAGAGTAAAGCGGATTCAACCTGTATTACAAGGTTGAGGAAGGGAATCCTGTGATTCTACTCCTGTATGTGGATGAATTATTTGTAACAGGAGATGACAGATTGATTGCAGATACTAAGAGGAAGCTTGCTGCTGAATTCGATATGAAAGATTTGGGAATGATGCACTATTTCCTAGGTATGGAGGTGTTGCAGAGTGCAGGTGGGATCTTCCTTGGTCAAGGGAAGTACACAATAGATATTCTGAAGAGATTCGGGATGATGGATTGCAAGGCCATGGCCACACCTATGGCATCGAATATGAAGCTTCTATGCGATGCTTCATCTGAGCCGGTTGATGTCTCTATGTATCGTCAAATGATTGGGTCCTTGATGTACCTAACGAACACAAGACTAGATATTTGCTTTGATGTGAACACATTGAGCCAGTTCCTGACGGATCCGAGGAGTGTTCACCTGGTTGTTGTAAAGCATGTTCTGAGGTACCTGAAGGGTACAGTGGTTTTTGGGCTCAAGTATGAAGCGAATCAAAAGTTTAACCTGCAGGGTTATGTTGATTCAGATTGGGTTGGCAGTGCTGCAGATAGGAAGAGCACATATGGGTGTTGCTTCAGTATGGGATCAGGTGTGATCTCTTGGTTTAGCAGGAAGCAGTCCTGCGTAGCACTAAGTAAAGCTGAGGCAGAGTATGTTGCAGCATGTTCAGCTAGTTTTGGGGAAGTATGGCTATGGAAGCTACTGTCTGAGTTATTTGATCTCCCATTGGATGCTATTGTTATCTTTTGTGATAAACAGAGTTGTGTAAAGATGTCCGAGAACCCAGTGTTTCATGACAGGTTGAAACACATAGAGATCAAATATCACTATATCAGGGATATGGTGCAGAGAGGAGTTGTGAAGCTCCTGTATGTTGCAACGGACGAGCAGATTGCAGATGTGCTGACAAAGCCACTAGCCAGGGTGAAGTTCGAGTACTTTAGGGAGAGGCTTGGCGTTCTTCAGATTGATGACACTTCGAGGAAGAAGTGATGGACACATTTGCTGAAGCCATTCCAAGCATGTTGGAAGGAGGATTCTTCACATGGCTATGGATGTAAGCGTTGGATGATGAACATCAGGATGATGTTCTAGTTTCTGCTTTGTATGATCAGTTGGATCATTTATATGTATGTGTGCATCATGTTGGATGCTGGATATGATCAGTTGGATAATTTATATGTATGTACGCATCATGTTGGATGCTGGATATGATCAGTTGGATCATTTGTATGTATTGTGTATATGCATCATGTTGGATGCTTGGACCATGTATTTGTATATGTATCAGGTGGATACATTGTATGATTAGGTTGATCATGTATATTGATATGTATCAGGTATGATCAGGTAGATCATGTATGTTGATGGATACATTGTGTGGATCATGTATATATGTATCAAGTGGATACACTATGTATGATGATATGTATCAGGTAGATACTTGCTGTGCATTAGATGGATGCATTGTATGATTCGGATGATCGTCGATGACGAGCTTTTCCAGATGACATGCAACAGGATGTTGCAGTGATGATGATCAGGGTGATCATGTGTACATCAGGATGATGTATGATGAGTATCAGATGATACTTTGTGGCCGTGGATCAAGTTGTGCAGGTAAGCATGTAATTTGTTCCCTGGGAGATTTGCAAATGGTCTTTCGAGGTTTTGCCTATGGCATGTAATTCGTACCCTGGGACATCTGGCAAATGCTCTTTCGAGGTTTTGCTTGGCAAGACATATAATTTGTGCCCTGGGAGATCTGTAGATAGTCTTTCGAGGTTTTGCCTATGGCATGTAATTCGTGCCCTGGGATATCTCGCAGATGCTCTTTCGAGGTTTTTTCCTACGGCATGTAATTTTCTCCTGGGAGATCTGGACAGGATGAAAAAGGCCTCGGATGCTTCAGCCAAGTTTTTCCATGACCACATGTAATTTGCTCCTGGGAGATCTGGACAGGATGAAAAAGGCCTCAGATGCTTCAGCCAGGTTTTGTGGTGAGATCACATGTAATGTGCTCCTGGGAGATCCGACAGGTAGAGCCATGTGCTCGTAACAGCCTGGGATGCTTCAGCCAGGTTTTGTGATGGGTCACATGTAATGTGCTCCTGGGAGATCCTACAGGTGGAGTTGTGTGCTCGTAATAGCCTAGGATGTTGCAACCAGGTTTTGTGAAGCACGTAATAAGTCCTGAGAATTCCACAATATGGCCAGTGATGATGAAGACCTGCAGGTGGTGGGCCTACATCCAGTATGAAAAAGGACTGGCTCTGTAGAACTTCCTATGACGAGTAGAGTCAGAGATTGATTGAGATAGCAGCAGTGGTGACGATGATGATCACGATGCATCGATGACGATGATCTCGAGAAGAAGACTTGTCTAGCAGAACTATGTCGAGAAATACCTTCCTAGTTAAGAGGGAGTGTTGATTTATATGTAACTTCGGAATGTATTTCATCTGTGTATTTTATATATATTTATTGTACCCTTATAAGAGATGTGTCATTCCTCTATAAGGAAGTGTCGTCATGTGGATTGACAAGTGTCGCAAGTGTGTGTACTTGCCGATGGGTTATTGGACCACCATGTGGGGTCGGCCCTGAATTATATATATTATAATGTGGATGTACCTAGCTAGACAAGTCGGCCCCATAAGGTCATTGGGAAAAAAGGTTAGTATAAATAGAGATCGGAGATCTCTATTTTTCTCATTCGGAAAAGTAACTCACTCTCACTCAGAAAGTGGCGCACTAGTGAGGAGGAGGATCATCCGCTACTAGGAGACTATCTAAGTGTATTTTGGTTGTACTTTGGTTGAGCCATTTCTCTCTCTATCTCTGAGTAAGTTGTGGGGTTTTTCACCTTAGCGTTTTCCCCACGGAAACTCTGTGTCTCTTGTCTCTCATGCTTTTGATTCTTGTGATGCTTGTCATGCTTATTGTGATTGTCATGCATTGATATACTGTATATGTTATTCTCTCAGCAAAGATCCTAGAGTATTGTGAATTAATGCTCAAAATTTAACAAGGAATACAATGCATTTGGCCCTAAAGAAATCATTGAGGCATATAGAGCCATGAAGAAATCCTCGAAGCACCACACATGACTTTTCACGGGTATCAATACCATTATGTATCTAGGTCTTATGGCCATAGGGCCTTTGACATGGTTAGTGGAAGAGACCTCTAAAGGAAGCTTCCAGATATCCATGGATAAGAATGTTTACTCCACCAACCAAACACGGGCTCTTAAGGGTATCATCGGCCTATGATTGGGGATGTTAGTGTCGTTAGGTGGTTTGCAGTAATACACATGTGTCTTGGGGCCTTGGGAGTGACATTCTATAGAATAGTACCATGCCTTTGGCCATAAATAAATTATTTAGGCATCCAAAGCCATTAATAATACCACAAATCACCACACATGGCTTCGTAGTGCATCCATGGTAGTATGCATCCAAGCCATGGGGACTTGAGGCATTGGACATGGTCATGGGAGGAGACCTCAACCTCAAGCCATAAATGAATCTTTTATCGATCTTTCAAGGATAAGAGGGATACTTAAACAAGCCACACATGGACTCCTAAGGGTATCATTGGCTTATGATTGAGGATGTTAGTGCAATTGTATGGTTTTGAGTAATATCTATATGTGTCGAGGCCTTGGGAATGATATTCTAACCAAGATGACTATGTGTTTTTCCATAAATTAATTATTTGGGAATTTAGAGCCATGAAGAATGTGTCAAGGCATCATCCACGACTTCATAGGGGTATCCATTGAAATATGTATCTAGGTTTTCTACCTTGGGGTCTTGAACATGGTCAACAAAGCACACTTGATCCTCAATCCCTAAAGGAATATTCTATCCATCTAAGGCTAAGGAGGTGGTATCCACCAGGCACACATTACTATATAATTAGCATATGATTTAGAATGTCCGTTCCAATAGGTTGTTTTGAAGAGTATGTAGGTGCCTCAAGGGATTCAGAATGATGTTCTAAGGAATAAAACCATTTCTTTGGCCCTAAAGAAATCGTTGAGGCATTCAAAGCCACGAGAACTGCCTCAAAGCACCATGCATGGCTTCAAAGTGGTATCTATGGTACTATGTATCTATGTATTGTAGAATTGGGTCCTTAGACATGGTTATTGGAGGATACCTAAACCATAGGCTCTAAAGTACTCTTCTAGCCATTTAGAACTAAGTAGGATTTATCCACTGACCCCAAATGGACTGTTGAGGGTATCAATGGATTATGATTCAAGATATTGGTGCCATTAGATGGTTTTGAAAATTATGAAGGTGTCCTAGGGCCTTGGGAATGGAATTACATGGATTAAGGTCATGCCTTTGGCTCTAAAGAAACCATTGAGGCATCTAGAGCCAGGCTCAATGTCTCAAAGAACTATGCATAAATTTGCATGGGTGTCCATGGTACTATATTTATAGTTCTTGTGGTTGTGGGGCCTTGGACATGGTAATGGAGTAGACTTGAAACTAAATCCCTAAATGAATCTTTTAACCATATAGTGGTAAGAAGGTTTCCTCCACCAACAAAAGGTGATCTCCTAAGGGTATCATTGGCCTATGATTGATGATGTTTGTGGCATTGGGTGGTTTTGATAAATATGTATGTGTAGTAGGGTATTGGGAATGCATTTCCAGGGACAAAGACCATGCCTATGGCCCCAGAGAAACCATGGAGGAATCCGGAGGCATGTCCAAGCCTTGAAACACCATTGGCCTTTAAGTGGGGATATTCATGCCATCAAGGGGTTTTAGAAATTAGCAATGGGACTCAAGGCCCAGGACATGGTTAAGAAACCAAATGCTTGTGCCCTAGAGGAAGCTTCTAGTCATCTACATCCAATAACAATGCCTTTAAATACATCAAATAACTTGTTGATGGATTCGTTTGCATTTGAGTGGTGATATGGATTCAATTAGCACTTTTGAGCTCTAGGCATTGATCTCGAGTCTTTTGGCATGGTTGGGGTATGAAACTTGAGCCTTAATCCCTAAAGGAATATCTTAAGCATCTACATGGAAATGAATGACACTTCAAACTAGCTCTCAAATTGTTTTTGTGGGTAATTATGTATGGGATTATGTGGTTTTTAGTAGTAGGAGTAATTATTGGGGCCCGAAAGATGATCAAGGGATGAATCCCATGTCTTGTGTCATAAAGGAAGTCTTAGGAATTTAATTCCTAAAGGATGAATTGAAGCACCACACTTGACCTCCAACAGAATCATTTCCCTCCAAGTGTGAATGTTAGTTCCTTTAGATGGTTTGCATAATTAGGTATGGATCTTGGGTCCTTGACATGTTCAAGGGTGAAAACAAAATCCATGAGCACTAAATGAATATTCTAGGCATCTATGTCTAAGTGACACCTTGAATCACCACTCAAGATATCCAAAGAGTGTCCCCTCTCTCTCCCTTCATCACACATTACCCTCTCTCTTTCCCTCCCTCCCTCCTCCCCCTGTCTCCCTTCCTCACTCGTTCCCCTATATCTTTCCCTCCCTCACTCGTTCCACTCTATCTTTCCCTCCCTCACTCCTCCCCCGTCTCCTCTTTATCTCTCTCTAACACTTCCCCTCTATCCCTTTCTCACCCATCCCCCTTCTCTCTTTCCATTCCCCCTCTCTCTCTATAACACCTCCCTCTCTATCTATGTCCCCCTTGACCTTCTCATGGCCCCTCTCTCTCTTCCTCTCCCTCTCTTTCTTCCTCTCCCTCTCTTTCTTCCTCCCCCCTCCTTTTATCTCTAATCTTCCATCTATTTCTACCTCCATATTCCTTTCTCTCTCCCTAGTCCTCCCCCTCCCCTTCCCCCTCCCCTTCCCCCTCCCCCCCTTTCTTTACCTAACCCCCCGTACCCCCTCTCCCTCTATAGTTGTATTGGCATTTGAGTGGGATATATTGTAATCCAAAACCCATAGCTAGTCAAACAAGTTCATATAAAATTTGTGAATGTGTACATAAGAAGGATCTAGAGATCATTTCAAAACTAAAAACATTTAGTTGTAAATTGTTTTGAAAGCAAAGGGAATACAAATTTAGAAAGTAAATGTTACTTTACTATTGGAATTAGGTATTGGGATCTCCATGAATGGATCTTTTAGTGCTTCTTAAACTATTTATAAAAGTCCATTGGATGTCCTCCTCTTCCATTGTTAGTGAATAAAAAAATTAAAAAAGAGGAAGAACCCCTATACAAGTCATTTGAAATTGTCATTTAAAAAGCCAGTGGTAAAAACCCAATAAGAAACAATGGAGTCATCCTTTCCCAAGGTTTCTGGCATAAACATAGAAACATTATTATTAAGTTGAGTCAACCTCTTCAAAGCCAATTTCTTCTAGTGGACCCCCAACCCTCTAATATTTAAAGAGAGGAATTCCATTGACAACCTATGAAAGAGTCCAACCCTACTCTAAGGGCCCTAGTAACGAGTCTTTTCTACTTGCTATTCCTAGACCTAGATCTTTGTGTAAATACTAACCTAGACCTCCTAATAAGAGGCACCCCTCTAAGAGGAACTTCTAAGAGATCTTAAAGAATAATTTCCACCTCCCAATGAAGAATTGGCCTTGGAATTTACATCAACCCCCTCTAAATTTGGATCTACATCCCACCTTGACTAAGAAGAACCTTTTGATTAAACAACCTCCTTAGCTTCTAAAACAACGCACCATGATATCAAATAGTATGCCCTTTTTCTCCCCATTTGTCTTTTTTGTCATTTCTAATATTGTGTCTCGATAGAACAAGGAACATGAACAAGCACTGTACAAGGAGACTCCTAGTATTATTTTTTTCTTTTGCACCCTTTAGGATTGATTTTGTATTATTATGTGATTTATTCATGCTTTGTAAATAGTAGATGTCAAACATTTACGTTTAAAGGAAGCGTGACCCAATTTTTCTAGAACTAGTGGATTTATTTTTATTAGATAGGACATATGATTTTAGTTAGGTTGATATTAGATTATATACAGGGGATATATATAATATAGACATAAAACGTGGAATAAGAGCATGCATATAATACATATTTTTCTTATTTTGTAGTCTCAAACATAGCTCATTTGTGGCAAAATGGGTGATAGATTGAAGATGGTTTGTTGGGTTTGGATGGACATGAATCTAAACAATGGAATGCTTTCATTGACAAGTTGAAATTGAGTTTCATTTACTTAAAGTAGGAGGAAGATACCTTGTTCTAGACATGGAAACCTACTAGAGATTACACTAAAAGCCTTCATTACAAGGCCATGTTCTTGAATGAGGACCAAGAAGTAAAGTAAGTGGTGGAATTCCTTGTGGAAAACCATAGCTCCTCTAGAAACCACATTGTTGCAGTCATTGGAACTATATAACAAGGTGTTGACTTGGGGTATATTCAAGAAGATATCTTGGCATGGAGCAGGTTTATGAGGTTTATGTATGTTGTTGGAGGTAGATCTTTGAAAATTTGGCAGTTTTTTTTGGCTGGTCATTTTTCTCCATAAAACCAAGGACCTAAAAAAGTGAAAGTAGTCGCAAATTGAAATTGCCATTGCTTCATCTTTCTATCCAATATTTACATTTTTGAGACCACTTAGAATTATGATATGCCTTAAAATCATTTCCCCCTCAACTACCAACATGTCTACATGCCAATGGTGGTTCTACATGGACGTTTTGCTTCTGGTATTACACTTAGATTTCAACATAGCCTATGGAACACAATATGGTTGAAAATTTTCCATGAACAAGCTGATAAAGATATAGGAAAATTATTATTGTTATATCCCTAATAATTGGCAAGCCATAGTTGATGTTATGGTTATAAAAATTTGTGACATATGTCTTAGAACCCCTAGTTCTAAAGCTACTAGAGATAAGATATCAATAAAGTTTATCTAGGATGTGAAATAAATTCTTACATAGCATTATGTCTAACTCATGGAGTGATAAAAAAAATAGAATCTTTATGAATTTGTCAATCTCTTCCTCATTGGACCAATGCTTCTTAATCTTTTGAGTTTGCATACCTAGCAAAAGAAATTAAGCCCCCACCCATTTTTCAACATTTGGTATACCTAGCAAAAGAAATTAAGCCCAGGTAAAAAAAACCTAGTTTTCTTTCAAAACATTTGCTTTAGGGTTTTGAAGTGTTATGCGAGGCTCTGGGCGGCAGTATCAGCAGAAGCAGGGGCGCGAGAAGAAGAGCATCATCTGAAATGGTTAGTGGGTCACTCGATATTTTCAAATAGGCATGGCCATCATTATCTCTGGGAGGATTTCATCCCTGGTAGGATTTCATTTTTAGGTCACAATGTCTTTGTGCTCTGATTTTTACCCTGCTATGTGTATGCATTATTCGGGGTAATTTTCACATAACATTCTTTAGGGATTTTTAGGTAAATCCACAATCCAACATGGCAACTATTGTGTAACTATGTTGTAAGAGAAATCCATGTTCTCTTCCTGATTATAATCATAAAGATAGACAATGTCCATTATAATCATATTCTAATAAGGCGGTCAATATATTTTTTTCTCTTCTGGTTCTTCAAATCCAAAATCATTTTTTTCTCTTTCGGTTCTTCAAATCCAAAATCCAAAGGGATGTGATGGTTTCTGAAAGATTATGAACTTCAAAATAAGGTTTTAACTGTAGGAATTATATCTTTCCCTTACATTTACACCAGCTTTAACAAAGCTCCAGATTACTTTATTTTCCATTTACTTGGGTGAGATTCCAACCAATGAGACTTGCAAAAATTTAAATATTAAACTTACCGAAGCAGTTGCAGGGAACCTGAAGGTTGAGGGAAATGCTTTAACCAATGGGGCACGAGATTTGAGCCGTCTTATATTTCAGAATCTTGATTTCTGCTCACTGCCCAGTTTCTCTTCTATCAAAGGTTTGCCAATTAAAAAATCCATGAGCCCTTTTGTTTTTTGCAAAACATTTTCTGTTAAGATGTTTGAATTTCTTTCTTTGATTGCAAGGTGTATTCTACAACCCAATAAAATTGTAAGGGTATTCTATAGTCAAGGTTGGGCTCACCTTCTATGGAATCTACTAAGCCCTGGATTTTTTTAAAAATAGACTTATGAGGATCCTTGCCTGCCCGGATTGGAGAAACAAATCCTATTGCTATTGTGGAAAGTCATTTGTAAGCCATGCGAAATATATTATTAACCCAGTATCCAGATACTGTTATCATATTGAAGGTGAGGATGAAAATCAGAACGTCGTAATCGTATTTTCTCTTTATTTTGGGGAAAAACTGAAAGAAATTTGAAAATGTGCCTGTAAAAATAATCATGGGTATTAAGAAATCTAAGGAAAAATGTTTAAGTATTGCTGATCACTGAAGAAGCTACTTGTTTAAACCATTCTATATTATAGTTTTTAAATTTCAAAAATAGCTTAACCACATCTATGAACCTAAAATGAAACAGGAAGTGCTGATGATAATGGGTTCTCCTGACCATCTCTACTATGCAACCGATTACTACACCAAGAGATCCTGCTAACACTGTGCCAATTCATATATTCTGTGACTGACGTGTTGTATCATATTGCAGATTGTTTGACAAGACAAGAATTCAAGCAATGGCAGCTCAGTCGGTGAGCTACGAGCAAGTATTCTGGTGGTCCAGAGTCGGTTCTTCTTACATAACATCAGATATCTTAAGGATTTTGGTAGAGGCATTCAATGCAGCTGAATATGACGAGGCTAATACATTATGTTTCCAAGATAAGTCCTTGTCCACTGCGGGAGGCATCATTCTTAAGCAGATGGAAGACAAGCAGGTAGAAATTCATATTATATTGGCTTATAGACCGTTGTCAAATATGTGTTTCTAGCTAGATTGCTGCAATAAAATCCAATCCTATGTTTTTGTGTGACAGGTTCAGTTAAAATGGGAGCTTCTAGGCATAGGATGGTTACCGTCGGTGAGACTTCTAAACAAACAATATGGAAAACTGTGGCAATCTCTTGCAGTAATGTAAATGGCCCTGAAATCATCGTCGCCCTCTCAAATCAGAGATACAACGCATGTCTTGCTTGAAGAACCATTACTCAATCTCACAACATGGACAACTCTGGCTTTAAAGAATGTGGGTTCTGTCTCCGTGACCTCAAATCATGTACAAGGTCAGAATGAATTCATCCTAGAACAAGGGAAAGAAGCTTTGAGGTCATTAGAGGAAGCCGCGGGAATTGTCATACAAAGAATCTGTTGTACCAATATGAGGAAGTAGTATATGAGTAAACCTAATAGTCCTCCAATCCCACACCATGAATTACAGGCTACTAATACTGAAGAGTTGGACGAGGTAAGGAAAGGTACCTTCAAATATCATCTACCAACATGCTTCTTTGTGTTCGGCATGAAAAATCTGTGTAAAGAAGCCACAGACATGTTGAGGCCTTGGGCTAAGAGAATGCAACAGATTCCTCCCTTGAACCCTGACCTGGAATCCAAAGAAGGCTCTTACTATTGCCGCCAATGCACGCTGCCTCTGAGAACTATATCTATTAGCATGCGTTACAAGAAGAATCGTCTCAGCTGGTGGCAAGATCTAGACGTATATGGCAGTTACTCTGTAAATTGATTAGCCATTTGGACACCAAGAGGCTACTCATACCATCAAAATGCTCTTTATCTCTTGGCCATTCAGTGTTGTTGGGTGTTTTATTTAGTCGCCAGCAAGGATATTGGGATGGAATTGCAGTTTCTATCAGTATGGGCACTTCGAGTGAGGCAACCTTCAAATTTGCAAACGTTAGAGCTCAAGGTACTGTATTTGGATCCGTGTATGCAGTAATTGCAAGCTTTTTGACAGCATAATCTATTCTTATGAGAGTTGTGGCCCTTATACCATGGGGATATTTACCAATTTTCTCTGATAGAGCAATATGTATGGATATGTAGGAGGTTTGTTTGCCTTCATTGCAGCAATCATCATTCTTGGGAGAAAGGATGTGGATCCTCCTTTAGAGTTTGCGATAGTAAGAATCATAGAGACTTTCATAGGGATAGGATGTTATGTCCTCGTGGAACTCATATTACAGCCAAGATGAGCTTCAACCCTAGCTAGAAAAGAATTAGTACTGGTTGGACTCTGTAGTCTCCACGACTTCACCAGATCGTTGATTTCTGCTCAAACTCACCAATGTTGTGTGCATTCATATGGGTCGGCTCTACTAGGGCTCAAAGAGAAGGAGAAGAAATTAAAGGACCATATTTCTTAACTGAGGAATTGCATAGAAGAAGCAAAGGTCGAGCCAGACTTCTGGTTTCTGTCATTCCCAGCTAATACTTCCTCAAGACTCTTGAACAGTTATTGCAAAATAGTAGACCTCTTGCATTTTGCTACGCTTTCCTATGAATACATTATTGAGAGCTGTGGAACTAATGATATCTCAGTAGAGAGGATCTATGGATTTATCAGGGATGAGCTCCAACAAGCGTTTGAAAGTAAAGTCAGCCAGGAATTTCAATGCTTTGCAGAAGTCCCCCGAGTTAAATCTCTCAGAGATCTAATTGTGAAAAGGCAACATACTGCTCGGCTAGAACATAATGCCGATCGATCTCTATTCAAGCCCTTACTAAGGGTTGCACCTGCACAAGAATAGTTCAGAAGAAATATCAAATGTGATATCAAATTCACATGCAAATAATGATTTTATTTTATTTTATATAATTGTTTTAATTTAGTAGCAATCATACATTTAATAGAATTGTCAAATTCACATGCAAATAATGATTTTATTTTATTTTATATAATTGTTTTAATTTAGTAGCAATCATACATTTAATAAAATTGTCTTGATTTAGTAGTATACATACATCTTAATTCCAAAATTTATAAGGTAAAATATTAAAATGGTCGTCAACAAATACAACTAAATTTATACTTCAAGGATCTGTATCTAGTAAACACAAATTTTGGGAATAAAGAAAAACTGCCAAATTACATGTAGTAAACTCAAAAACTACCACAACAGTTATGACAGCCGAGATGGCATTATCACCCACACCATTAAATAGAGGCTCTAATATTGGATCACATATGTATATATCTCACTTGTCATGTGTGTGTGGTGCAAAATAATATAAATTACATATTATATAATTTATATATAATATGTAATTTATATTTTTTTGCACCATTTATTATTTTATGGTGCTTTGCACTACTTGCTTTTTTATGGTGCTTTGCACCATATACAAGTTTGTGTATATTAAATAATTATTATTATTATTATTTTGTTGTTTTGCACCACAAAACTTCAATCCACCTAAGATTGGTTTTGGTGGTTTGCACCATACACCATGGAATGCCACATACTCATTTAACACCAAAAGTAACTTTTTTAAAAACACCATTTTTGCACCATATATATTAGCACCACTTGCGTATCCCCACATTATCACCACTTTTGCACCACTATTTGGAAATTGAGGATTTCCCAAATCCTTTACAAATAGTGGTGCTAATGTGAGGCTAAAATGCCCTTTTTCTTGTAGTGAATATGAATTGCTACATGCGTTTATATGTCAAAGTTTTATTAGCGGGGTTGGTATTAGAGGAGTTTGTTTGTGGTTTAAGGTTTGAAATTCTATCATGGTGGGAGGAGACATTAAAAATATTCAACCATATTCAACATTAGTTAGTGTAGTTCATATGATTTTGACAACTTAGATGCTCTTTGATGATGCTTTTTTAGACTAACCCATCCCACAAATTAAGGACATGGGAACTTAATGTCGGTTGAACCATGACTAACAAAAAGGATAACTATTTTTTATTTTTATTTTAGAAAGAATAACACAAGATAACTATTTTTTATTTATTTTAGAAAGAATAACAAGATGAGCTATCCGAGAATTTGGATGAGATATGTATGAAGTGTGCAGGGAGAGGAACCTCGTCCATATCAATTTAGGTTGGGAGGAATATCTGATTTTAAACTCGAGCATGGAAGGATATTATTATATCTTTTATTAAAATTATTTCAAAATTTTATCATGTAGTGACACAAAATTATGTGGCTATCTTCCCCATTGTAATTCATTATCCAAATTGGAATACAACCCGAAGTAGCAATCTGTGGAAGAGTCACAGACTTGGAATAATAGAGAGTTAGAGTGTTTGTCGATGAGCATAAACAATGGACATGATGGTGATCAAGTGGAAAATATTCTCTTTCTTCCCTAATTACCACATTCATTCCATAACCCCTACCTAACTTACGAACCTAGGACATTCACCTTAACTTAGGGGTTACACATGTAATGGGGGTTAATGTTGGTCACACCATGGTAAGCCTAACATTTAGTTGGGTAAAAATTACATAATTCATTAAACCACTAGAAAAGTATGATTGTTGATTATTTCATGTTATTTCTTTATATTTGGCATTGGCGCCCTAACATGTTCCTATGCTTTGATACTTATTATTGCATATGTAGGTAATTCCTGGGATTATGAGGTGAGCATCCCCTTTGGTTACACACATTTGTAGGCACACATCAATGCCTAGAGACACTAGGATGGGGTCACCCCATTCCTAATTAGATGATGATGGTATTTACTAACCTTTGAGGACGGGTTTGCACTTGATTTGACTCTTGATTGAACATGCTTCACCTAGGCATAGTTTGAGGGGAATTTTATTACACACTTGGCATTGTTTATTCTCTTAAAAGATGGGACATGCCACTTTTTTGGAGGTTTGTTACATCATTTAATGGATTGCTATAGGGTTTTGGCCTATGTTGGACGTTAGAGACACCTTGCACATGGTTTCAAATGGAGTGCTCCACTTAAGGAGGTCCCATGCATTCATTGTTTGACCTTTCTTGAGAGGCACACTTGACTTTTGGACCACATTGATGGAGGTCATTTCTTATTGGAGATATCCTTGGGGTCAAAACCCTAGACCTAACCTCTACCATTTATTGTTTGACCTCATCTACTAGGGCACACTTACTCTTTGATAATACATTTTATTATTCATATATTTGACCAACTTGACCTAGTGGTGTGTCCCCCTCTTTGGGCTAGATAGTTAGGGTTTTGGAGGTTGGTTTGTTTAACAATGTCATATTTTATGTATTTTTTACCATGTTTAGAAGAGAATATAGTTATTTACTCCTCCTTAAGATAGATCTAGGTTTTTAGCCAAGGAAAATATTATTTTATTTGAGGGTTTGTTAATCCAAAGCTTTATATTAGAGGTTCTCTTCTCATTTTTGTTTAGATGCTCACTAGGATATTAGAGAGATCAAATTCCTTTCTCTTGAAGCTAATGGTGTATTAAAGACCTATCTTATGATATGAGGCTTTTGTTGTGGTAAATCAAGATTGGTAATAATGCTATGAATATCTTTATTGTAAGGTGTTGGTCTCTTAACCTCGTTCTTTTACTTTCCTGTATTGACCCAGGTTTTGTGCAGTTGTGGTCCAAGAAATCCCTTCTTCATTGGCCCTTTCGGCAACAGCCCGCAAATAGACTGATGTCTCACCCGAGGCGAAGTTTATGGGGGATTACATAATCAGGTTTCTGTAATTAGGTGATGTGCGGTCAACAGACTGGGGAACTGCGTGAAGTTACATTGACTTCACATTTATCACTTATACTGTAGCACACACTGGGACTGCGCACTTCAAAAAGTCCATTTAACAATAGGAAAGTGCAACTCTACACTTCGCAAAACATACGGGGCTGTGCACTTTGCAAACTCATACAATATGGTGGAATACAACACAATAGTGCAATTTCAGTACTGTGCTTCTAGGGAATCGCACTTAAACACAAACTTCACTGACTTAGAGTTTACCCAAATAATTCATGCATTCGACGTATTAAGAATTACTTGCATTCAACATTCAATCATATATGTTTGACACTTAACATATTATTCTCAGCACCCATTCATGTGGAAAATACATATAAAAGTGAAGACACGTATAACTATAAACATGAACTTAACCATAATCAAAAGCAAACACATAGATTTAAGCACATAACACACTTATTTACGTGGTTCACCCCCCAAATGGGAGCTACGTCCATATGAGTTGTTGATTATATTAATGGGAAGGGTTCAACAGTTCCAGTCTGGGCACTCAGCTATAGACTCTTATCTCTACAATAGGTCTCTGCACACACAGTTGCAAAGCCTCTTCCTCTCTACAGTGGGTCTCTGCGCACGCAGCTGTAGAGCCTCTTTACAATACTTAGTCTCTCCAAATACCTCATAGAGATCAAAACAATACTATGAGAGATAAAAAAAAATTAACCCTTCCCTTACAAAATTGCCCCTTTTATAGATCGTGCCCACAGGTCACATCTTTACAATGAATGTGGGCCAAAAACCCTAGAGTTACCAAAATCGGTGCGGTTACCCCGCTAACCCGGCCTATCATAGTCGACATTTATTCCACATGCCTTTGGCCTCCTTACTGTGCCACTCCTGGCTCTGCCGCCCTTATGACAGCCACAGTCCTCACAGAACGCTTCTAACTACATAGTGGCATGTCCCTTTCCGCCATTCTGGCACTCCTATCATTGTCGACCCACTGTTTTGCCTCTAATGGTTTCCACCACTTTGGTTGACAGGTCGCTTTCATTTGCTTCCACGCTGCTCCTTACTCACTCCCGGGAATCATGTGTTGATGTATTTGTAACTTAAGAATGTATTTCATATATCTATATTGTATTCCTATAGAGATGTTATTATTCCTCTATACGAAAGTGTCGTCATTTATATTGTAAGTGTCATAAATTATACTTGATGGGTTATTAGAGCACCTTTAGGGGGTCGGCCCTGTATAAGTCATGTGGGTTAAAGGGTTATTAGACCACCCTATTGGGGGTCGACCCTGTCAATATTATGTTATATGGTTAAGTTGAGGCCGACCTAGTAAGGTTACTAGGCAAGTCAAGTCAAGTATAAGTAGAGTGCGGGAGGCACTCTATTTGATCATTCACTTATTCACTTCTACACTCATTGGAGAGTGGCGCACTAGTGGAGGAGGAGAAGTTACTGTAGGAGAATATCTCTTATGCTTTGGTTTTGTATCATTGCTCTATCTATCTCTAAGGAAGTTATTGTGGTTTTTCACCTTTATGGTTTTCCCCAAGGAAACACTGTGTGTCTATTATCTCATGTGATTGCTTGTTGTGATTGATATGCTTGATATGTTGTACATGTTATTCTCTCAATAAAGATCCTAGAGTATATTGAATTGATGCTGAAAAATTAAAATGGTATCAGAGCTAACCTGAGAAGAAGACACTGTGTAGTTGTAGAAGCTAGGGATTCTTGTTTTTTGGGTTTCTCTCCATAGATATTGAAAGGCAGGAAGCTAGATTGACTCTCCTTAGAAAGGAGCATCTTTCTGTCCAATCATAATTCAATTCTGAGCACTTTCAGTTTTGGCCCTAAAAATTAGGATTTCCACAAAAAGTGGAATTTCTGCAATCTGAGACCATGGCTGGATGCTCCTCAGAAAAATCGAAGTTTAGAGCTTTGGATCGAACTTTTTGGTTGGGTGAACCTTCGAGAAAATCAAACCCTAGTTTTGGGTCCTGTCTAGTGAAGCTGGAAATTAGGGCTTCTACAAAAGTTGGAATTTCTGAAATCTGAGACCATGGTTGGAAGCTCCTCTAAAAAATCGAAGTTTAGAGACCAAGATCAAACTTTTTGGATGGGTGAAGCTCCTAGAAAATCAAACCCTAATTCAGGGTCCTTCTTAGTGAATCAGGAAGTTTGAAAAGCAAATTTGAGGGGTGAAACTTTGCAGTTTTCAAATTCTGAGTATACCAACTTGATTAGCTCATCAAGGCGCATCTTTCTATCCTTTTAGAAGTTTGAATTTTTAGGGTTTCTTTGACAAACCCTAATCCAACTTGAGATCCAATTTTTCAGCAAATCAAGTGGTAAGACCTAATAACTTTTCTATTTCCATTTGAAGTACTTCTTAAGATGTCTCACCACACCAAGCTTGAGGATAAGCTTGAAGGGGCTGATAACTTCCAAGCATGGAAGTATAAGATTCGATTAATCCTAGAAGAGAACGATTTGGACACTTTCACGAGTGAAGAGGTTCCAGTTCTAGAGGGAGATGAGACTAAGGTCTTACACAAGAAGAACTTGGTCAAGGCTAAGAGAATCATTGTTGATTCTATAAAGGACCATCTCTCACCCCATGTGTCTTCCCTAAAGACACCTAAGGAGATGTTTGACTCCTTGACTAAGTTGTTTGAAAGAAAGAACATAAATCGGAAGATGACTCTGCGGAACCAATTAAAAGGGGTAAAGCTTCAAAATGGAGAGACCGTTCAATCCTACTCTTCTAAAGGTCTCTCAAATCAAGGAACAACTTGAAGTTGTGGATGAAGTGGTGGAGAATGGAGAAGTTGTCATGACCACTTTGAATGGCCTACCTAGGTCATGGGGCTCCTTCATCCAAGGAATCTGTGTAAGAAAGAAGTTGATCTCTTTCAGTAGACGATGGGAGGAATGTTCACAAGAAGAAGCTAGGCTTGTGGCCCAAGAAGAAAAATGAAGATCAAGCTCTCACAACACATACCAAGAAGAGTAAGTAGGAGCCATCTCATAACAAGAGATCTTCCCACAACCATCATCATAAGAAGATCTGAGACACTTCTCCTCAGATTGTCCTAAGAAAAAAAGGAACAACAACAACAACTACTACAAGCAATCTGACAGGTATGACTTACAGGTCATTGAAGAGAACAAGAAAACATTGCTAGACATAACTAGCAAAATATGATGACCATGTATGTTTTTCCTATATCAAGTTAGAATCCTACCCTATGTAAGGATCTTATACTTTTGTATGATTGATAATGATTACTCATGAAGTTACAAGTTTGAGTAATATAGGGTGTATGCATATTATGTCTCTTACCTTGATTGATGATATGACTAACCAGAAGAGAAGTCTTCCCTGAAACCTTGAATACTAATGCTTATTACCTATGTATGAAATGATCATGACCATACATGTTTAAGATTATTTAGGATCATAATGTTTTGATAGTATGGAGATTATACTAATGGATGTATGATCATGTATGAGATCTTAAGGATGACATTAGTGCACACCTAAGCATGCATAGTGGCCTAGGATGAATATAAGTTCAAGGACAGGTAATCCAGGAAGCAAAGATCAAGAGGGAGCACACTCTAGTAGTTCCTGCAAGGAAGCAAAGATTAAGAGGGAGTCCACCCTACAACTTAAAAATGATAAGTATTTTAATTGTCATTTATTATATGATTACTTAAATGATGTTGTCCAGTCATGTACATGCTTATGTTCCTAGATTTATGATGTACATTTTGCATTTTAGAAAAGTTGCATTAATGAACAAGATACTACTAATATGCAAGTAATGGGTAAGTAGCCTATGGTATTGTACAACATTGCATTGCTACTTATCTAGAATGAAACCTCTTTGCTATCATGTTGGGAGTTGTGCACACTCTTAACAAATGTTTTGGTAGAGATGGAAGGCATCTAGAAAGTTAATGTGTGAATACGAGCTATGGATAAATGTTGTATTAAAGCATTGGCTAAGATAATTGCATGACTGTATGACATATGTATTTATGCATAAGAATTTGTTTTGAAAAACTATGAGAAGTTTCTAATCATGCAATTGAATGTGACTTGTAGCAAAGATCGTGTGCAATTATGTACAAAAGAAGGAATACAACATTTGTTCTAGCAACGAAGTTCAAAGAAAACTATCTATTGAAGATATCGAAGAATATGAAGTTCCCAGGATTCGGGATGCAATAATGAAAGAATGCCATGATCGAGGAATACCAGTCGATCATGAAGAATGATGTTTGGGATGTGGTCCCAAGACCTAAAGGGTAGTCTGTTGTGACTTCCAAGTGGATCTATAAGATCAAGCATGCTGTAGATGGTAGCATAGAGAAATACAAAGCGAGGTTTGTAGCTCGTGGCTTCTCCTAGAAGAGGGAATAGACTATGAAGAGTCTTTTGCTCCTGTAGCTAGATACACTTCCATCAGATCAGTACTTGCTCTGGCTGCAGTGATGAAATGGAAGATACACGAGATGGATGTCAAGACAGCTTTCTTGAATGGTGTAGTCGAGGAGGAAGTGTATGTGGAGCAGCCACTTGGTTTTGAGACACATGACAGGAAGTCACATGTGTGTAGGTTGAAGAAAGTCTTGTATGGCTTGAAGCAAGCTCCTAGGACTTAGTATGGTAGGATGGATAGTTTCCTATCTAGCTTGGGATTTACCAAAAGTAAAGCAGATTCCAACCTTTACTACAAGGTTGAGGAAGGAAATCCAGTGATATTACTTTTGTATGTGGATGACCTGTTCGTTACAGGTGGGGGCAGTTTGATTGCCGATACCAAGAGGAAGCTTGTTGTAGATTTCAAGATGAAGGACTTGGGGATGATGCACTATTTTCTAGGCATGGAGGTGTGGAAGAGTGTGGATGGAATCTTCCTTGGACAAGTGAAGTATGCAGTAGAGATTCTGAAGAGGTTTAGGATAAGGGACTGCAAGTCCATGGCCACACCTATGGCATCAAATCTGAAGCTTCTATGTGATGCTTCATCTGAGCGGGTTGATGTCATGATGTATCATCAGATGATTGGGTCCTTGATGTACCTGACGAATATGAGACTAGATATTTGCTTTGCGGTGAACACATTGCGCCAGTTCCTGACAGATCCAAGAAGTGTTCACCTGGTTGCTGTAAAGGATATTCTAAGGTACCTGAAGGGTACAATTCATTATGGGCTCAAGTATGACGTGAATCAAAAGTTTAACCTATAGGGTTATGATGATTCAGACTATGCAGACAATGATGCAGATAGGAAGAGCACTTCTAGGTGCTGCTTCAATATGAGATCAGGTGTGATCTCTTGGTTTAGTAGGAAGCAGTCCTGCATAGCACTGAGTACGGCCGAAGCAGAGTATGTTGCAGCTTGTTCGGCTAGTTGTGAGGCAGTATGGCTCCAGAAGCTACTGTCTGGGTTATTTGATCTCCCGTTGGAGGCTACTAGTATCTTTTGTGATAACTAGAGTTGTGTGAAGCTGTCTGAGAATCCGGTGTTCCACGATAGGTCGAAGCACATTGAGATCAAATATCACTATATCAAGGATATGGTGTAGAGAGGAGCAATGAAGCTCCTGTATGTTGCAATGGATGAGCAGGTTGCAGATGCGCTAATGAAACCACTAGCCAGAGTGGAGTTTAAGTACTTCAAAGAGAGGCTTGGTGTTCTTTAGATTGATGACACTTCAAGGAAGAAGTGATGGACACATTTGCAGGAGCCATTCCAAGCATGGTGAGAGGAGGATCCTTCCCATGGCTGTGGATGTAAGCGTTTGATGATGAGCATCAGGACGATGCTCTAGTTACTGCTTGGTATGATCAGTTGGATCATGTATATGTATATGCATCAGTTGGATGCTTGGTATGATTAGTTGGATCATGTATATGTATATGCATCAAGACGATGCGGTGACAATGATTAGGATGATCGTGTGAGTTGAGTATCAGGATGATACTTTGGATGATATGCATCAGGATGCTGCTATGATGATGGCCAAGATGATCATATGATGATATGTATCAGGTGGATACATCACATAATCAGTTGGATTATGTGTGATGAGTTCCAAAGACACAAATGCACGTGGGATTTTCGGACATGGTTGTAGATGTGTTCTCCCATGGTCACGATGTAATTGTTGAGCTTTTTCGACATGGTGGTAGATGTGTTCTCCCATGGTTGTGATGTAATTGCTGAAGCCATTCTCACATGGTGGTAGATGTGTTCTCCCATGGTGCAAATGTAAGGGTTGAAGCCATTCTCACATGGTGGCATATGTGTTCTCCCATGGTGCAGATATAAGGGCTGGGGCCATTCGAGAATGGTTGAAGTGTGTCTTTCCATGGCTGCGATATAAGTGTTGGGGCCATTCGAGCATGGTTGAAGTGTGTCTTCCCAAGGATTCGATATAAGTGCTAGGGCCATTCGAGCATGGTTGAAGTGTGTCTTCCCATGGCTGCGATATAAGTGTTGTGCCATTCTCGCATGGTTGAAGTGTGTCTTCCCATGGTGTAGATATAAGTGTTGAGCCTTTCACGGATGGTTGAAGTGTGTCTTCCCATGCCGATGAATGTAAGTGCTATGTGATGTGCATTTGGGTTGTGCTTCATGAACGATGTTATGATCAGTATTATCATGAGTATCAGGATGATACTCAGTGGCCGTGGACAGGTTGTGCAGTGGCATGTAAAAGGTCCTGGGAGATCCGATAGGTTGAGCAGTATGCTCGTAATCAGTCCTGGGATGCGCTTTCGAGGTTTTGCTTGACGCATGTAATTATTCCTTGGATCCATAGTATGGACGATGATGATGAAGACCTACAGGTGGTGGGCCTACATCCAGCATGAAAAAGGGTTGGCTTTGTAGAACTTCCTATGACGAGTAGATTGGAGATTGATTGAGATATCAGCAGCAACAACGATGACGATGATCTAGTGATGATGATCAAGAGAAGAAGACTTGTGCTAGCAGATCTGTGTCAAGAAATACATTCCTAGTTAAGAGGGAGTGTTGATGTATTTGTAACTTCGGAATGTATTTCATATATGTATATTGTATTCCTATAGAGATGTTATTATTCCTCTATATGGAAGTGTCTTCATTTATATTGTAAGTGTCGTAACTTATACTTGATGGGTTATTAGACCACCCTATTGGGGGTCAGCCTTGTTAGTATTATGTTGTATGGTTAAGTTGAGGCCGACCTAGTAAGGTTATTAGGCAAGTCAAGTCAAGTATAAATAGAGTGTGGGAGGCACTCTATTTGATCATTCACTTATTCACTTCTACACTCATTGGAGAGTGGTGCCCTAGTGGAGGAGGAGAAGCTGCTGCTAAGAGACTATCTCTAATGCTTGGGTTTTGTACCATTGCTCTATCTATCTTTGAGGAAGTTATTAGGGTTTTTCACCTTTATGGTTTTCCCCAAGGAAACTCTATGTGTCTATTGTCTCATGTGATTGCTTGTTGTGATTGATATGCTTGATATGTTGTACATGTTATTCTCTCAGTAAAGATCCTAGAGTATATTGAATTGATGCTCAAAAATTAACATCATGGATTCACTTACCCAAAATAGGTCCCTGCTCAACCTCCCTTTACTTATATACTTTGCCCAAAAATAGCTGCTGCATTAGAGCTGCGCATCAACAAAACTGCGCGGTGCTTAGGCTTTGCATTCCCAACTGCGCCACTTGGACTTCACATTCTAAACTGCGCTCTACCTTTACTTCGCATTCCCAAAACTGTGCCAACTTGGGCCATGCCCAACAGGCCCCTAACACTTACTCGTGGATCGTCTCTGATCCACTTGGCTCTTTCTCGTCGTCCTCTGGAGGCCTCAATTTTTCAGTGAAGCCCTGAAGAGTTGTGCTCAGCTTCACAACTGCTTCCTTTGTTTCCTGCTCGAAGTCCTTAACAGTTTCCAACATCTCCTTGGAGACGTCTTCTTGAGCATACTCCTCGACTGTCTTCTCCATGGTGCGAAGTTCCTGCAGTTTTTCTTCGATTTCATCAGTGAGGGAGAGGGCCTCTTCCTACATTGGTTGTAGTCTCGTCGATGTCTCAGTCTCCTTGTCCCTCAAAACTTTCAATTCTCTTATCAAGTCCTTGACTTGCACAAAATTTTGGATTTTCTCTCTAGGCATCAAGGTCTTCATGGCCACATTCACAACATCCAACCCTGCCTGTCATTGATGAAATTCATCCTGAATATGTTGTAGGGAAGGATCCTCCTACAGCATAGCCCATATCCTTGTTGCCTCTTCCAACAAATCTTGACATTTTTCTATTTCGGCAGAGATAGTCTCTGCTGAAGCTTTTAGTGCTACGACTCTTCCTTCTCCCATATCTGGTGGTGTAGTAGGTGGCTGCTGGGTTGCAAGGTTAGAAACCTCTTCCTTGTGGGCGATCTCCATGTCTACCATATCTGCTTTTAGATTGCTTACCACCTTTCCAATCTCTACTATTGTATCTTCTAACTCTAGTTGTGCTTCGCATTCAGGTATCTGTGCACAAATAGTAGCAACTGTCTCTTCCATCCTTCTTCACTTTTCCTACACCTTGGTTAGTTCTTTGGTTTTCTGCACATATTCCTCTACTAGTTCTTTGTAACTCTCCTCTAGGTGTACGTTCTCATTGTAAGAGATGATGTCTCTATCTCTTATCTCCTTGACAACCTGCAGATGCAGATCGTGTAACCCCTTGAGAGGTAGCATGCCAATGTTAATGTCAAGGTGCTCTACCTGATTCGCACCATCAGTCATCTTCTCATTTGGGAAAATGATGTTGAGCGGCTACATTCTAACTAGGCGGGTTTTCATTGTTTCGACCTGTGGCCTTCTCCTTCGTCGACTAGATTCACCTATCTTACCTTCTGAATCAGATTCTCAAACCAATTCCTACTGGACCTGTTCTATCTTCACAACCATAAGCTTGAACTCTGAGAGGATCTAATTCAACTGGTCTTGCGCCTCGTCGTTCTTCCTTTATTTTATAGCGTGCGCCTCCTCTAGATGCTCGCCTACGTGCAGATCGATGCAGATGTAGTATTCTTCATGCAACTGTGCTTCTGGGTTGGTCCTTGTTGCCTTACTTTTCTTCCTTGGTCCTTTTTCTGGTACCGAAATTTCAAGATCCTTTCACTTTTCTCCTTTTGGTACTTCAGTAGTGTCTTTTCTTGTGTCCTCTTCAATGATTGGAACCTTAATGTTGCTTTCATCTGATGTTGGCCTCTAAACCTTGTTCTTTTACTTTCTTGTATTAAACCAGGTTTTGCGCAGTTGTGGTCCAACAAAACCCTTCTTCACTAGCCCTTTCAGCAACAGCCTGCGAACAGACCGAGGTCTCACCCAAGGTGAAGTTTATGGGGGATTACAAAAGCATTTTTCTGTAATCAGGTGATGCACGGTCAACATACTGGGAAACTGCGCCAAGTTACACCAACTTCGCGTCTATAACTTATATTGTAGCGCAAACTGGGAGTGTGCTATTCAAAACAACCATTTAACAATAGGAAAGCACAACTCTACAAATTGCAAAACATATGGGACTGTGCACTTCACAAACTCATACAATATGGTGGAATACAATGCAATAGCACAATTTCAGTACTGTGCTTCTAGGGAATCGCACTTAACACAGACTTCGCTGACTTAGTGTTTAACCAAATAATTCATGCATTCGACGTATTCAAAATTACTTGCATTCAAAATTCAAGCATATATGTTTGACAATTAACATATTATTCTCAGCACCCATTCATGTGGAAAATACATATAAAAGCGAAGACACATATAACTATAAACATGAACTTATCCATAAGCAAAAGCAAACACACAAATTCAAGCACATAACACACTTATTTACGTGGTTCACCCCCCAGATGGGAGCTACGTCCATGGGAACTGTTGATTATATTAATGGGAAGGGTTCAACAGTTCCAGTCTGTGCACTCAGCTGCAGACTCTTCTCTCTACAATAGGTCTCTATGCACATAGCTAGAGAGCTTCTTTCTCTCTTCAGTGGGTCTCTGCGCACACAGTTGCAAAGCCTCTTTACAATACTTAGTCTGTCCAAAGACCTCATAGAGATCAAAACAATACTATGAGAGATCAACAAAAATCAACCCTTCGCTAACAAAATGTTGATGTATATGTAACTTCGGAATGTATTTCATCTATGTATATTGTACTCCTATAGAGATGTGTTATTCCTCTATAAGGAAGTGTCATCATTTGTATTGACAAGTGTCGCAAGTGTCGTAAATTGTTGATGGGTTATTAGACCACCATGTGTGGGGTCGGCCCTGATTAAGTTAACCATGGGTTATTGTACTAAGCTAGACAAGTCGGCCCCATAAGTTTATTGGGCAGTCAGGACAAGTATAAATAGAGATCTCCCGATCTCTATTTTGATCACTTCATATCTCACTCTACATCACTCAAAAAGTGGCGCACATGTGAGGAGGAGGATCAACTACTAGGAGGAGACTATCTCTATGTACTTGGGTTGTACTTTGGTTGTATCATTGCTCTAGCTATCTCTGAGGAAGTTGTGGGGTTTTTCACCTTAGGGTTTCCCTACGGAAACTCTTTGTGTCTATTGTCTCTTATGTTTGCATCTTGTGATGATTGATATTCTTGCTATGATTGATATGCATTGATATACTATACATGTTATTCTCTCAGTAAATATCCTAGAGTATATTGAATTAATGCTCAAAAATTAACATGGTATTAGAGCTAACCTGAGAAGAAGACATTGTGCAATGGCGGAAACTAGGGTTTCTTGTTTATTGGGTTTCTCTCTACAGATTTTGGAAAAGCAATATGATAGATTGACTCTCCTCAGTAAGGTGAATCTTTCTGTCCAATCAGAATTCAGTTCTGAGCACTTTCAGTTTTGGCCCTAAAAATTAGGATTTCCACAAAAATAGGAATTTCTAAAATCTGAAGACATAGCTAGAAGCTCCTTGGAAAAGTCGAAGTTCAGAGCTTTGGATCGAGATTTTTGGTTGGGTGAAGCTCCAGGAAACTCAAACCCTAATTTAGGGTCCTCCCTAGTGAACCCGGGAAGACTAAAAGGTAGTTTTGAAGGGTGAAGCTTTGCAAATCTCAAATTCTGAATACACCAGGCTGATCACTTCATCAAGGCGCATCTTTATATCCTTTTAGAAAGTTGAAATTCACATTTTGTATTTTTAGGGTTTCTATGACAAACCCTAATCCGGGACCAGATCCAGTTTTCAGCAAATCAAGTGCTAAGACCTAAATCTTTTCTATTTCCATTTGAAGTACTTTTTAAGATGTCTCACCACACCAAACTTGAGGATTAGCTTGAAGGGGATGATAACTTCTGAGCATGGAAGTATAGGATTGGATTAATCCTGGAAGAAAATGAGTTGGACTCTTACATAAGGGAAGAGGTCCCTGTCCCAGAGGAAGAAGAGGCTAAAGCCCTCCACAAGAAGAACTTGGTCAAGGAAAAGAGGATCATTGCTGATTCTATCAAGGACCATCTCATCCCACATGTGTCATCTCTAAAGACACCTAAAGAGATGTTTGATTCCCTGACCAAGCTATTTGAAGGGAAGAACATAAATCAGAAGCTGACCCTGTGGAACCAATTGAAAGGGGTAAAGTTTCAAAATGGAGAAACCATCCAATCTTATTTTTCTAGGGTCTCTCAGATCAAGGAACAACTAGAAGTGGTGGAGAATGGTGAAGTTTTCATGACCACTCTGAATGTCCTACCTAGGTCATGGGATTCCTTTATTCAAGGAATTTGTGCAAGAAGGAAGTTGATCTCCTTCAACAGACTGCGGGAAGAATGTTCTCAAGAAGAAGCTAGGATCATGGCCTGAGAAGAAAAGATGGGAAATGAAAATCAAGCTCTGATAGCACATACCAAGAAAGGTAAGTTAAAGAAGGAGCCATCTCATAACAGAAGACCTTCTCACCACCATCACCAAAAGGGTAAGAAGGATATGAGATGCTTCACCTGTAATGAGAAGGGACACTTTTCTATAGATTGTCCCAAGAACAAAAAGGGTTCCAACAACAATAAGAAGAAGGAAAACAAGAAGAGATATCATTCTCATGCTGCTGAGGATGATGAACCCCCCAAGAAGAAGGCTAGAGCAGAAAGTGATGATGATGACTCATCAAGCAAAGAAGACTATGTTCTAATCTCTGCTCTCACAGGTACTATTTCTCATGGTTGTAATGATTGGTTAATTGATAGTGGGGCTTCTAAACACATGACTGGGTTTAAAGAATCTTTTGTAAATTTATTTGAACATGAATCACCCCATAAGGTGAAACTTGGGGATGATTATCAATACCCTATCAAAGGAAGTGGGGAAGCCTCCTACAACCTAGACTCTGGAAAGTCTTTGAAGATGAAATATGTGTTACTTGTACCTGGGCTCAAGAAGAACCTACTCTCCATCTCTGCATTAGATGCAAAGGAAATGAGGGTTGCATTTGTATATGGCCAAGTCCTAATGTGGCCAAAAGGTAAAACTATTGATGATGCAGTGGTGATTGGAGAGAAAGAGGGATGATTGTATAAATTGAAGGGACAACCTGATCATGCCATGGTACATGAATCCATGGAGCCAAGTGAACTTTGGCATAGAAGGCTTTCTCATGTGCACTATAGAGCACTACCAATTGCAAGCAAAGTGGTAGAGGGTCTTCCTGAAATCAAGACCAAACATGAAGGTATTTGCAAAGGATGTGCAAAAGGAAAGAACATAAAGAAGGCATTTCCATGCAGTGAAAGCAAGGAAAAAGGAATCTTGGAAATCATCCACTCTGATGTATGCGGTCCGATGTCATCCAATTATCTGAGTGGGTATGCTTACTATGTCTCTTTCATTGATGATTTCTCCAGGAAGACTTGGGTCTACTTCTTGAAAAACAAAGATGAAGTATTTGATAAGTTCAAGGAATTCAAAACCTTGATAGAAAATCAAACTGACAAGAAGATCAAGACATTCAGATCCGACAATGGCGATGAATTCACTTCAGGTGATTTCAAGAAACTATGCAGTGATTTAGGAATTAAGAGGGAGTTGACTGCTCCCTACAATCCACAACAAAATGGAGTTGCAGAAAGAAAGAATAGAATAATCATGGAAGCAGCATGGGCAATGCTGCATGACCAGGATCTGCCTATGCATCTATGGGAAGAAGCAGTGAGGATAGCTATGTATGTGCATAACAGAACACCCCACAAGACACCAGAAGAGGTCTTCTCTGTAAGAGACCTGAAGTCAGCCATCCCAGGATATTTGGTTGTCCAGTATATACACATGTTCCAAAGGAAAAGAGGACAAAGCTAGATCCTTTAGGAAAGAAGGGTATCTTTGTGGGTTACAGTGAAAGCTCCAAAGCTTACAGAATATACTTTCCAGGGTTCAAGAAGATTGAGTAGCAGGGATGTGACATTTGATGAAAAATCAGCATTCATCAAGTTAAGGAAGACACCTGTTGAAGATCATGAAGAACCAAAGGAAACCAGATTTCAAGACACTACCATGACTGAAGCAATTCCAGATGTTAATCGTGAAATTGAAGATCTGCAAGAACCTGTAGATCCAACTCGTGAGAAGGACTCTCACAAGAGGAAACCTGCATGGGATAGAGAGCTCATTCAAGATGCAGAAAGATATGGCATTCCAGAAGAAGAACATAGAGCAAAGAAGAGAAATAGATCACATACCATCTATGTTTATTTACTTTGTGATATTATGAACAAAGAACCTTCCAATTATAAAGAAGCAGTGGAAAAGAAAGAATGGAATGATTCCATGGTCGAGGAATACCAATCAATAATGAAAAATGATGTTTGGGATGTAGTCCCAAGACCTGAAGGGAAGTCCGTTGTGACTTCCAAATGGATCTACAAGATCAAGCATGCTGCAGATGGCAGCATAGAGAAATACAAAGCGAGATTTGTAGCTCGTGGATTCTCCTAGAAAGAAATGATTGATTATGAAGAAACTTTTTCTCCAATATCCAGGTACACTTCCATCAGATCAGTACTTTCTCTATCTGCAGTGATGAAACGGAAGATACACCAAATGGATGTCAAGACTACTTTCTTGAATGGTGTAGTCGAGGAGGAAGTGTATGTGGAGCAGCAACTTGGTTTTGAGACACATGACAGGAAGTCATATGTGTGCAAATTGAAGAAAGCCTTGTATGGCTTGAAGCAAGCTCCTAGGACTTGGTATGGTAGGATGGACAGTTTTCTATCCAGTTTGGGCTTTACCAAGAGTAAAGTGGATTCCAACCTTTACTACAAGGTTGAGGAAGGAAATCCTGTGATACTACTCCTGTACGTGGATGACCTGTTTGTTATAGGTAATGATAGTTTGATTGTTGATACCAAGAGGAAGCTTGCTGCCGAGTTCGAGATGAAGGACTTGGGGATGATGCACTATTTTCTAGGCATGGAGGCGTGGTAGAGTGAAGATGGTATCTTCCTTAGACAAGGAAAGTATGCAGTAGAGATCCTGAAGAGGTTCGGGATGATGGACTGCAAGGCCATGGCCACACCTATGGCATCGAACCTGAAGCTTCTGTGTGATGCTTCATCTGAGCCGGTTGATGTTACTGTGTATCGTCAGATGATTGGGTCCTGGATGTACCTGACGAACACAAGGCCATATATTTGCTTTGCGATGAACACATTGAGCCAGTTCCTGACGGATCTGAGAGGTGTTCACCTGGTTGCTATAAAGCATATTCTAAGGTATCTGAAGGGTACAGTTGATTATGGGCTCAAGTATGATACGAATCAAAAGTTTAACTTGCAGGGTTATGTTGATTTAGATTGGGCAGACAGTGCTACAGATAGGAAGAGCACTTTTGGGTGTTGCTTCAGTATGGGATCAGGTATGATCTCTTGGTTTAGCAGGAAGCAATCCTGCATAACTTTGAGTACAGCCAAGGAAGAGTATGTTGCAGCATGTTCAGCTAGTTGTGAGGCAGTATGGCTTCGAAAGCTACTGTCTGAGTTATTTGATCTTTCGTTGGAGGCTATTAGTATCTTTTGTGACAACCCGAGTTGTGTGAAGCTATCTGAGAATCCGATGTTCCACGATAGGTCGAAGCACATTGAGATCAAATATCACTATATTAGGGATATGGTGCAGAGAGGAGCAGTGAAGCTCCTGTATGTTGTGATGGATGAGTAGGTTGCAGATGTACTGACAAAACCACTAGCCAGAGTGAAGTTCAAGTACTTCAGAGAGAGGCTTGGTGTTCTTCAAATTGATGACACTTCGAGGAAGAAGTGATGGACACATTTGTAGGAGCCATTTCAAGCATGGTGAGAGGAGGATCCTTCCATGGCTTTGGATATAAGCACTGGATGATGAGCATCAGGATGATGCTCTAGTTACTGATCTGTATGTATGCATCATGTTGGATGTTGGATATGATCAGTTGGATCATTTATATGTATGTATGTATGCATCATGTTGGATGCTGGATATGATTAATTGGATCATTTATATGTATGTATGTATGCATAATGTTGGATGTTGGATATGATCAATTGGATATGATTAATTGGATATGATTAATTGGATCATTTATATGTATGTATGTATGTATGCATCATGTTGGATGTTGGATATGATCAATTGGATATGTTGGATATGATCAGTTGGATCATTTATATGTATGTATGTATGCATCATGTTGGATGCTGGATATGATTAGTTGGATCATTTATATGTATGTATGTATGCATCATGTTGGATGCTGGATATGATTAATTGGATCATTTATATGTATGTATGTATGCACCATGTTGGATGTTGGATATGATCAATTGGATCATTTATATGTATATACGCATCATGTTGGATGCTGGATATGATCAGTTGGATCATTTATATGTATATGTATATATGCATCATGTTGGATGTTGGATATGATCAGTTGGATCATATGTATGTATATGTAGATGTATCAGGTGGACACATTGTATGATTAGGTAGATCATGTATGTTGATATGCATCGGGTATGATCAGGTGGATCATGTATTTTTATGTGTGTCAGGTGGATACATTGTACGATCAGGTAGATCATGTATGATGATATGTATCAGGAAGGTACTGTGTATGCATCAGGGGGATGCATTGTATGATCAAGATGATCATGGATGACGAGCTTCAGGATGTTGCTCTAGATGACATGCAGTAGGATGATGCAGTGTTGATGATCAGGATGATCATGTGTACATCAGGATGATGTATGGTGAGTATCAGGTTGATACTCTGTGGCTATGGATAGGTTATGCAGATGAGCATGTAAGTAGACCTGGGAGATCTGGATAGGATGAAAAAGGCCTTAGATGCTCTTTTGAGGAATTTCTCTAGGAGGACATATAATTAGACCTGGGAGATCTGGACAGGATGAAAAAGGCCTCAGATGCTCTTTTGAGGCATTTTCCTATGGCATGTAAGTAGACCTAGGAGATCTGGACAGGATGAAAAAGGCCTCAGATGCTCTTTGGAGGCATTGCCATGACCACATGTAATCAGACCTGGAGATCTGGACAGGATGAAAAAGGCCTCAAATGCTCTTTAGGGTTCTTGCTTGGCAAGAAACCCTTTTAAGGTTTTGTGGTAGGAGTCACATGTAATCAAACCTAGAGATCTGGATAGCATGAAAAAGGCCTCAGATGCTCTTTAAGGTTCTTGCTTGGAAAGACACCCTTTTAAGGTTTTGTGACTGTCACATGTAAAAGATCCTGGGAGATCCTATAGGTCAGAGTTGTGTACCCGTAACAGCCTGGGATGCTCTTTTGAGGTTTTGTGACGCACGTAATAAGTCCTGAGGATTCCATAGTATGGCCAGTGAAGATGAAGACCTGCAGGTGGTGGGCCTACACCCAGTATGAAAAAGGACTAGCTTTGTAGAAATTCCTATGATGAGTAGATTCAGAGATTGACTAAGATAGCAGCAATAGTGACGATGACAATGATTCGAGGATGATGATTTGTTGATGATGATCCGGAGAAGAAGACTTGTGCTAGCAGATCTATGTTGAGAAATACCTTCCTAGTTATGAGGGAGTGTTGATGTATATGTAACTTCGGAATGTATTTCATCTATGTATATTGTACTCCTATAGAGATGTGTTATTCCTCTATAAGGAAGTGTCGTCATTTGTATTGACAAGTGTCGCAAGTGTCGTAACTTGCCAATGGGTTATTAGACCACCATGTGTGGGGTCGTCCCTGATTAAGTTAACCATGGGTTATTGTACTAAGCTAGACAAGTCGGCCCCATAAGTTTATTGGGCAGTTAGGAAAAGTATAAATAGAGATCTCCCGATCTCTATTTTGATCACTTCATATCTCACTCTACATCACTCGAAAAGTGGTGCACATGTGAGGAGGAGGATCAACTGCTAGAAGGAGACTATCTCTGTGCACTTGGGTTGTACTTTGGTTGTATCATTGCTCTATCTATCTCTGAGGAAGTTGTGGGGTTTTTCACCTTAGGGTTTTCCCCACAGAAACTCTGTGTGTCTATTGTCTCTTATGTTTGCATCTTGTGATGATTGATATGCATTGATATAATTTACATGTTATTCTCTCAGTAAATATCCTAGAGTATATTGAACTAATGCTAAAAAATTAACACAAAATTGCCCCTTTTATAGATCGTTCCCGCAGGTCACGTCTTTACAATGAATGTGGGCCCAAAACCCTAGAGTTACCAAAACTGGTGTGGTTACCCCACTAACCCGGCCTATTGTAGTTGACTATTGTTCCACACACCTCTGACCTCCTTTTTGTGCCACTCCTGGATATAATTCCCTTCTGACAACCGTAGTCCTCACAGAACGGTTCTAACTGCATAGTGGCATGTCCCTTTCCACCATTCTGGCACTCTTATCGCTGTCGACCCACCATTTTTCCTCTAAGAGTTTCCGCCACTCTGGCTAATAGGTCGCTTTCATCTGCTTCCACATTTCTCCTTACCCCACTCTCAGGAATCATGGAGTCACTTACCCAAAATAAGTTGCTGCTCGACCTCCCTTTACTTATATACTTTTCCCAAAAATAGCTGTTGTGCTGGAACTGCGTATCAGCAAAACTGCGTTGTGCTTAAAATTTACATTCGCAACTACACCACTTAAACTTCGCATTTTGAACTGTGCTTTACCTTTACTTCGCATTCCCAAAACTGTGCCAACTTGGGCCATGCCCAACATAAGGTAATTAGTCTACTTTATTGAATAATACAAATTTACTACTTAACTAAAAGTGAATAAAAAGTATCTTATATTTACTTGCATTTGGCATCCTTTTAGGAGTTTTTGCAGGTCCAGTCTCTCATTACTAGAGTATATGTTAGGATACTAGCTAACGTTGTATGCCCAAGGGTAACCCTTTCTTGGAGACTTTTCTGCATATAAATCCAACATTCTATGCTATCTTTGGCACAAATGTTCAATGATTTCATCCCTAGAAAAAATCATATAACAATCCATTGAGATCCATCCTCATGACCCCATTTTCCCAATGTTGAAGGCACTTGTCTTTCCCCAACCTTTATCCCTAAAAATTCAAAAATCCCTTTTTATTTTTCTATTTTTTCACTGAATATGAGGTTAACCTTGCTATCTTATTATATCCAAATTTCAGTTTTCTCAACCCTAAGGTTTCAACAGTTAATTTTATATCATTTAAGGTTTTATTTTTTGAAAGGTAAATAACTCCCGAATGTATTTTTCATTCACCAAGCATTGAATATATACAAAGTTTTGTGACATTTGGAATTTAGATTCCAAATGGTCTATTAGGGATTTCAAGGTTGTATGTCTTCCAACTATTCAACTTCCCTTTATTTATTTACATATTTACAAAATATGTGGAGCTATAATCTGAGGATTAAACTTCCAACATTCCCCCCCTTAATCCGAAGGGGTGTTTGTAAGTTCGAGCATGGTTCTAAATCTTTCAAAGTTTTCTCGTCCAAGTGCTTTGGTGAATATATTTGCAATTTGATCATTTGTGGAACAATGACGTAAATGAACTGTCTTGGCCTCTACATGATGTCGAATCAGATGATACTTTGTGTTGATATATTTGGTTTGATCATGGAATATAGGATTCTTGGCAAACTTGATTGCACAAGTGTTGTCAATCAAAAGTGGTGTGGAGTTCTCTTGTTTCTCCTACAAATATTCAAGTATCTTCCTGAGCCACACAATTTCTTTGGTTGCTTCTATAGCAGCTACATATTCTGCTTCTATTGTTGAATCTATTGGAACTTATTGTTTGCGTGATCTACAAGAGATAGATACCGATCCAAGACTCATCATGTATCCAGAAGTGGACACTCCTGTTTCTTTGTCACCATCGAAGTCTGAATCAAAGTACCCAATAAGTTTGAAATCTTCCACCTTAGAATACTTGTGTCCAAATTCTTGAGTCCCTTTCAAGTATCTTAGAACTCATTTTACTGCAGACCAATGTCCTTCACAAGGTCTGTGTATAAACTGTGAAAGAATGCTAACAACATAAGAAATATATGGTCCAGTGGTAGTAACGTAGATAAGGATTCCTACAAGATGTCAATACTTAAAGTTGCATCCTCAAATTCTTTTCCTTCACTTAAAGTGAGCTTTAGCTTTTGTTCCATTGGAGTTGACAGCGGATTGCAATTTGTCATGCCAAATCTATTCAACGGTTCTCCAATATACTTTTTTTTTGAGAAATGAATATGTACTTAGGATGTTGAGTCACTTCAATGCCTATGTAATAGTGAAGATGTTCCAACTCATTCATTTCAAAGACTCTATTTAAGTCTTTCTTTATGGATGCTATATAAATTTCACTGTTCCCTATCATCAAAAGATCATCCACATATACTACAAGAAACAAAACAGATATTCCAACTTTCTTTACAAATAAAGTTGTGTCATCAAGATTGTAATGCTTGAAATTCAAATTTAGAAGATGCTTGGTTAGCTTTTCATACCATGCTCGAGGTTCTTGTTTCAGGCCATACAAGGAATTCACAATTTTGCATACCTTGTGTTCTTGTCCCTTCACAAAAAAACCTTCGGGTTGAGACATGAAGACATTTTCTTTCAAGTCTCCATTCAAGAATGGAGTATTTACATCCATCTGATGAAATTTCCAACCATCTTTTGCAGCTAAGGAAAGTATAGTATGGATAGTGCCTCGTTTTGTTGTGGGAGAGAATGTTTCTTCATAGTCAGTTCCTTCTTTTTGTGCATATCATTTTTCCACAAGCCTTGCTTCATGTTAGTCAAGTGATCCTTCTGATTTGTATTTGTTCTTGTATACCCACTTGCTTCCAATTGGTTTGTTTCCGACTGGAGGATTGACCAGCTTCCAAGTTCCATTCTTTATGAGTGCATCATACTCATTCTGCATGGCTTATTTCCACTCATAACGAGTATCAGACTCTTCAAAGGAAGTTGGTTCAAAGTTATCAGAAAAATTCAATTCACAACCAAATGAGACATCCATGTCATCACTTGAGTTCTCTGCATTTCCTCCATATTCTTGTCTAGTTGAGCTCATTGTTCTCGTTTTTCCTACTTCATCTACATGGACACTTTCAAGTGGCATCTTTGTGGCCCATTTCAAATATTCCTTGATGGTCCAAGTTGATCAGCTGGTGGTGCATTATTCTCTTCTAGGTTCAATCTTCCAATCCTCTCAATTACATCATCCAGTTGAGTCTCTTGTTCAGTTGAAGTGGAATGAATATCTTCTTCATCATTCTCTTCATGAGGGGGGTATTGGTGCTGCTTCAAATGAAATTTCCATATTTTAGCCTCTCAACTTTAACATCTTTCCATCTTCCTACCTAGTCATGACGACCTTGTTTTCAGAGGATTTTCTTATCTCCACAATCTCATCAAACATGTGGATGGAATGGACTTGTTGTCGAATCTGCACTAAGGACAACAAGATTTGTTGCAACTCTAGAATATAGATAACATTTTTTAATATGAGATCAGGGAATCCAAGAAACTTAATCCTGATTGAGCCAATTCCATGTGGTTTGAGGCTATATTTATCTGCAAAATACACTATTCCATTCACAATGTCATTCAGTTCTTCAATGCAATGTTTTCTAAAATTCATATGAGATGTTGCACTAGTATCAAGTAGCCAAAAATATTCTTTATTATGATTATGTCTACCTTTGATGGAGTTCCAAGATGCCCATAACTGATCTGCTTCATGTCCATTTTTTCCACAGCGTGTGCACTTCAAATCTGGTCTTTTACTAGAGTTGTTTCTTCCTCCTCTTCCTCTAAAATTTCTTCTTCCTCTACCTCTTTTGTTTCTACCTCCCTTAGAAGGGTATTTAGGCTTGTTATTTTCTTTCTGAGCAAAGCAAAGAGATTCTGTAGTATTCTCACTTGTATTCTTTCTAAAAATTTTATCTCTGTCTGCAATCTTTTCTACTAGGATGTCAAAGGTGAGTTCTTTGAACTTGTCGCTTACTTGCAGGGATTCAAGGTAGTTTGAGTGAGTATGATAAATAGATTTTATAAATGTTGCAAGTGGAAGGAATGGTTTCATACCAGAGGCTTGAATCTTGTGCATGATTGATCTTGTTTTAGATGAAACCAACATGGGGTCATTCTCTTTTAATTTAAGACTGGATAACTTTAACATTAATTGAATGACTTCCACTTCAGAGTGCGAATCATACAAATATTTTAGAGTTTTTAAAGCTTCATAACATGTCTTTGCAAACAAAATATGTTGGCTTACCTCTTCACTAACAATAGCAGAAATCATGGCCAATGCTTTCCTATCTTTGGATTGCCAAATAACAAGCTCTTTCTATGATGATGGAGGCTTTGGAGCTGAATTAATGATAGTTCCTTCATCGTTGAGAGTGGTCTTTCCCTCGCAAATTCCATCCCACAAGTCGTTGTAGACACACACAATGTTGATCTTCCTCCACCATTATGGAAATGTATCTTTTCTAGTGATTGTATCACCAACAACAAATGCTATTGAATGCATCTTGGTCCTGCAACTTCTACAACTCTTGAAAACTAAAGGATGCAAGCTTAAAAACCTGCTCCTAGCTTGCAAATTTTAATTTTGTATTTTTCAAAACAATTTTGCAGCTTTATTCCACAACTTATAAAAATTTACTTTCACACTCTAAAAATTCCTCACTCTCACAAGACAATTTCAATGATAGTCTTATTAGAATGCTTCTTCAAGATATCTCTCACACATTACAAAGATCTTGACAGTCTTCAAACAATGGCCAATCTTCGAAATATGGACTCGACCCAATAAAAACAAAGGAGGCTGACTTTACTTCCACATGGATTGCAAGCAAAAATTGTATTAAGACTTATACCTTCAAGCAAAAATTGGTTTGACTTCTTCCTTGATGGCCAAACTTGCAACTCAAGGAAATTGAGACAGCTCTAGGTAGTATATTCACAAGCAACAAAAGATGTAGTAGCAACTCGGTCAACCAATTATCTCAAGTTCGTAGGTCGCAGGTCTCCATAGCAGTTCACCATGCAACAACACAAGCAATTCACCGTGCAACAACACAAGCAGTTCACTGTGGCCTTTAAAGAGACTCTGTCATAATTTACCTATTACCATTTGCATAAGGGAGTGGCATGGGGCCACATAAGTCGTAACGAACAAGTTCTATATTTCTACATGCTCTAAATTTTTGCTTTAGAAATGGCTTCTTACTATGTTTTCCTAGTATGCATGCATCACATTTGTTCCTTTACTTAGGAATGGTGGGAAAATCAAATACACCATTCTTTCTTAACAATCTAAGATTGTTATAATTAAGATGTCCAAATCTAGCATTCCATAGTAAATTGGATGACATGTTACCTTCTTCATGCTAAGAGATATAGGAAAAGTTTTGAACTCTTGGAGAAGAGCCTCTCAACTTTAACAGCTGTACATATTCATAACCAATCATGATGACCTTGTTGACCAAGGATTTTCTTATCTCCACAATCCCATCAAACATGTGGATAGAATGGCCTTGCTTTCAAATTTTCACTAAGGACAACAAGTTTCTCTACAACTCTGGAAGGTAGTGAACATTCTTTAATATGATATCAAGGAATCTAGGAAACTTAAGACTGATTGAGCCAATTCCCCATGGTTTGAGGCTAGATTTATCTACAAAGTACACTATTCCATTCACAATGTCATTCAGTTCTTCAAAGCAATATTTTCTAAAATTAATATGAGATGTTGCACTAGTATCAAGCAACCAAACATCTTTGTAAGGTGAAAGAGAAGTCATTTCATTAATTCCAAGATTGCAATGTGCAACAATACAATGAGCAGAATCAGGGATTTTACCACCCTCTTGGTTTTTATTTTTGTCTTCTTTGTTCTTATTATTTCTACCTTTGATGGAGTTCCAAGATGTCCAACACTGATTTTCTTCACTTCCATTCTTTCCGCAGCGTGTGCACTTCAAATATGGTCTTTTACTAGAGTTGTTTCTTCCTCCTCTTCCTCTAAAACTTCTTCTTCCTCTACCTTTTTTGTTTCTATCTCCCTTGAAAGGGTCTTTAGGCTTGTTCATTGCTTTCTGAAGAAAGCAAAGAGATTCTTCAGTACTCTCACTTGTCTTCTTCCTAAAATATTTCTCTTTGTCTACAATATTTTCTACCAGGATGTCAAAGGTGAGGTCTCTGAACTTGTTGCTTGCTTGCAGGGATTCAAGGTAGTTTGGGTGAGTAGGATAAAGAGATTTTACAAATGTTGCAAGTGGAAGGTCTGGTTTCATACCAGAGGCTTGAATCTTGTGCATGATTGCTCTTATTTCATATGCAACTAGCATGCAGTCATTATCTTTTACTTCAAGACTGAATAATTTAACATTAATTGAATGACTTCCATTTCAGAGTGCAAATCATATATAGATATTTTAGATTTTTAAAATCTTCATAACATGTCTTTGCAAGTAGAATATGATGGCCCACCTCTTCACTAACAGTGGCAGAAATCATGGCCAATGATTTATTGTCTTTGGAATGCCAAATATAAATCTCTTTCTCTAATGATGGAGGCTTTGGAGCTGAAGTAACAATAGTGCCTTCGTCGTTGAGAGTAGTATTTCCTTCGCAAATTCCATCCCAAAAGTAATTGTAGACATACACAGCCTTGATCTTCCTCCACAATTATGGAAATGTAAATTTTCCAGTGAGTCTAGCACCAACAACATATGCTATTGAATGCATCTTGGTCTTGCAACTTCTACAACTCTTGAAAAATAAAGGATGCAAGCTTAGAAACCTACTCCTAGCTTACAAATTTTAATTTTGTAGTTTTCAAAACAATTTTGCAGCTCCATTCTACAACTTATACAAATTTAATTTCACACTCTAAACTGTCCTCACTCTCACAAGATAATTTCAATGATAGTATTATTACAATGCTTTTTCAATATAACTCTCACACATTACAAATATCTTGATAGTCTTCAAACAATGGCCAATCTTAAAAATATGGAATCGACCTAGTAAAAACAAAGCAAACTGACTTTAATTCCTCAAGGATTGCAAGCAAAAATTGTATTAAGACTTATAACTTCAAGAAAAAATTGGTTGAACTTCTTCCTTAATGGACAAAGTTGCAGCTCAAGGAAATTGAGACAGCTCCAAGTAGTATCTTCACAAGGAGCAAAAGATGCAGTAGCAGCTCAATCAAGCAATGATATCAAGTTAGCAGGTCACAGGCCTCCACAACAGTTCACTGTGGCCTTTAAAGAGGCTTTGTCGGGTAGCACAACTAGAAACTACACATGCAACAACAAAATCATCACAACATGATATTCAAGAAAGAGTTTGAAGCTTTGGAGGGATCACTTGATCGCAGCAACTAAGCCTGAAAAAGGCCCATAGGTCGCAACTTGTAGCTTTGAGGGACACACAGAGATGCTCTTAACCAATCTTAACACCAAGAAAAATCGCAGCTTTTATCTCCAATGAGTAGGTCCAAAAAAAAGATGTCAAGCAGACAGTATTATAGCGCACCTCTTCAAATCTTGAACATGACACTCTCAACTCCATAATTGGATAGTTTGTAGTCTTCATGAACTCGCAGTAGTTACACAAAATTCATGTTGGAATTGAGATAGCAGTCTTCATGAACATGACAAGGTCTTTCCACTTGTTCAAGTCACAACAAATATTGGAGGAAAAATTAGCTCACAGAAATTTGATCACATAAATTGAGGTCGCAACCACGAGATGGCACGGTTCTATAGCTCAAGTCTCCATGATGGGTGGTCGAGCTACCTGTTAAGCCCTAAATATGGCCACATTTCCCCCTATATTGTGGTTCATTACATTAGTTTTGATGTCGGCTTTGGTCCATTAGTGTTAATTGTCATTAGTATGGTTATATTAGTTATGTCGGCTTGGGTCAATTAGTTGGGATTGTACCCCTTAGTCTCCTATATATAGGAAGGAGACCTTTCACTTGTAGTATCTTGTCTTGTCTTGTCTTGTGTACTTAGTACATTGTATAAGGAGGTTGGCCCCTCGAAGAGACTTTTTATTCATCTATTTTCTTCAATAAATTCATGGAAATTACTCTTTCTAATCTATTTCTTCTCTTTTCATACTCTTTTTGGAAGTTTGTTGCATAACATTTGGTATCAGAGCCCTTTCCTCGGGACTGGTTTCTTCAAAACACGTCATATTGGAATTTTCACTTTAACATTTTTTGTTCAATGTTCAGAGAGCGAGACTTAAAACCCATCTAGAAACCTGGTCGAGATTCCTCTCCCAATGTTACAGAATGTTATCAACTAGTCTAGGTTTCTAGATTCCTCTCCCAATGATCAGAATGTTCCAATATGTGCTTGTGCTTGTGCTTGATTTTCTATCAATGCATGAAACTTCTTGAAAGTTTGAAATGCTTCATATTTTGTCTTCAACAAGTACACATAACACATTCTACTATAGTCATCAACAAATGTCATAATGTACCTATTACTATTTGTAGAAGGGATTTCCATGGGGCCACATAAGTCAGAATGAACAAGTTATATCTTTCTACATGCTCTGAATTTTGACTCTGGAAATGGCTGCTTACTATGTTTTCCTAGTATCACTACAAAAAATTACCGTTTTGGGGGTGGTTTTGCTAAACCCCTGCCCAAAAAAGTATTTTTAGGTCTTTCAGGACTTTCGGGACGGTCCTAAACCCTCCCCCCCCCAAAAGTCCAATTCTCAGGACTTTTGGGGGGGGTGTTTGGAAAGACCCCCGCCCTAAAGGTCATTTTCAAGGTGGTTTTTGAAAAACCTCCTCCAAAAGTCATGAGAATTGGACTTTTGGCGGTGGTTGTTTTAAAGCCTCCCCCAAAATTCATGATAATTGGACTTTTGGGGGTGGTTGTTTTAAAGCTGCCCCAAGAAGTCACAAGAATTTGGACTTTTGGGGGTAGTTGTTATAAAGCCGCCCTCAAAAGTCCAATTGTCATGAATTTTTTCGGGGGGTTTGAAAGACCCCCCTAAAGGTCCTTTCCAAGGTGGTTTTTAAAACCCCCGCTTAAAAGTCATGAGATTTTGGACTTTCGGGGGTGGTGGTTATAAATACGCCCTCAAAAATCCAATTTTCATGACTTTTTTTTCAACCCCCCCAAAGTTCCTTTTCAAGGCGGTTTTTAAAAACTCCCCCTTAAAAGTCATGGTAATTTGTACTTTTGGGGGTGGTTGTTATAAATCTGCCCTCAAAAGTCTAATTGTCATGACATTTTTTGGGGTGTGTTGAAAGACCCCCCCCTAAAGGTCATTTGCAAGGCAGGTTTTAAAAAACCCCCCTTAAAATTCATGAGAATTGGATTGTCGAGGGTGGTTGTTTTAAAGCCGCTCCCAAAAATCCAATTGGCATGACCTTTTGGCAGGGGTTTGAAAGACCCCCCCCCCCTAAAAGTCCTTTTCAAGGAAATTTTTAAACCTCGCCCCCCGAAAAAAAAGTCATGAGAATTGGATATTTGGGGGCGGTTCTTTAAAGACCACCCCCAAAAATCCAATTATCAAGACTTTTTTGGGGTTGTGTCTTTACCTCAAAGGACTTTTATCTTGAGTGATTAATGCTTGTTGATTATCCTTGGTTTAGCTATGGTTTTTCTTGGTTTTTTCTAGCTAGGGTTTTGGATATGTAGCGTTTTTAGTATCCACGTGATAAGGATCTTGTATGTACATTGACTTGATCTTATTCATATTGATGAAGTTTTCATTGAATTTTCACTTGATCCAATACTTATGTAATTTGTCGATTTTATTTTCAACCATCTATGTTATTCATGGTATATAATTTCCATCTATATGTCTTGTCTATTTGACATAAGTTAGGCGAAATTATGTTGAGTAATTAACGTCATTATAATTAAAGAAGATAAGGATTTTTTTAATGTTGTATTTATTTTTGTAAATAAAGAGTTTTAAAATATGGTTTATGAAAGATAGGATTCCCTGGAAGGATGAAACATATCGAAACACTTTGGCATCATTTCTCTTGGATTTCCTAGAAGTTTGGATTTGTTAAGGATTGAAATATATTCATCCACTTATGATGTTGTTTTATATTATATTTCATAGAATCCCTAAGGATGAAAATTCATATGGTTAAGATTTGAGAAACCTATAGTTAAAGGGTGTTGAAATGTTTTTTCTTTAAAATCCATTTTTTCATTTGAAATTTCTAAATTACTCACGTGAAAAATTCCTTATGTAGGGATTGTAGGTTTCCCTTGGATTCCATATGTCCCCATCAATTTCCTAGAGAACCCATATGGCCTAAGACATTAGCTATTTTCCTTATACCATGGCATAGTAATTTAGAGCTATCTGCAGATTGTTATACCTTTAAAAATATCTCCCTTACATGATAAATATTCTGTATGCAAGGATTATTTGTGGATTTGGGCCATATGCATGATCCTTCAACCTTGCAAACTAATGTTATGATCTAAGACTGGGAATTTTGGCCATGTACCGTGGCTTGTGTTTCAAGGACCATCCATGGCATTCTAAACATCAAAATGGCCATGATATCTTTCTCACATGGAATATGTTTACTATGTGGAGTTTTTATCGTGTTCTAATTTGTCCCTATGCAATATATCCCATCAATGATGTACACAAATACTATCACTTAATACCCTCCCTTTTGTCCCTAGAGCATGAATTAGACCTTGACAACTATTCGCAGTGTGTTAAACCTAAACATTAACAAGATATCTTACTTGTATACTAACTGTTCCTTAATTATTTAAGGCTCTTATGGAATAATTAGGCACCACGTATGGCCCATAAGTCCCATAGACAAAATTTATGTTTTAAGACACCAACTTTTGGCCCTATAATAAGGAATGGACCTCAAGAATCATGTACATCCCATGAATCCTTTAGGTCATTAGTATCACCTTAGAATCTAATGAATACGCTACCACATCATGATAAATTCATTCAGGTGGAATGGACACATTGTCTGCCATCTCTTGCATTGGCACTTAATGTCAATCATTCTCAATGAATTTCAACACCAATGCCAAAAACCTCAAGATCATGTAAGGTGCTGTTGATGGTGATTTCATAGAGTTCAGAGTGAAAGGGATTACCAAGTGTTGTATGTGCTGATTTCCAAGTTTATGAGTATCAGATAGTGCTTATCATGCCCAAGTGTTCATCGAGGGAACCCATCAACTATCAAATGTGATTACATAGTGCCAAGTTGTAGAGAGAAACATACTCTCAGTTGGATACAAGAGTGTCAACTTGGGGCGTCGAGAGCCTCATGTCACATATGTCCTCCATGGAGCATAAAGAAGAGACAAAGGGTAATGATATTATTGTCAAACAGAACAAGAAGTACCGTCACAAAGTTGAGGATGAACTCAAAAAGATTTGCAATGACCTTCTCAAAATTATTGATGATCATCTCATTTCCTCTTCTAGCGTTGGAAAATCCATAATTTTCTACTAGAATATTCCAGGGAGATTGATGACAAGTGGAGGAAATTTTAAAGGTAGAAGATCAGCCTTCGAATCATTCTAATATTTGAGGGCATTTGGCAAGTCAATGAATTCATCCAATTTTTGATAGGCATCAAAATTGCTTCAAATTTCAAATAAACTACTTCAGATCCTAGATCAAGAAAAAAATAAATAGGTGATCGAGTACTTGCACAACACTTGGCAGTAGAGGATTATTAGTGATTAAGAAAAGCTCTTGCACATGGAGGCATTTGACATATGTTCCAAAAATATTTGTTTTTCATGGTAAGAATGACACCAAACCCTTCAAGAATAATTATAAAGGATCCTAACATAAATATTTACATTTTCATAGTAACAATGACACCAAACCATTCAAGTATTATAAAGGATCCAAACTTCCAAATACCATGCAAATATACACTACAACAATTTACCCATTTAGGGGTGGTTTTGTCTTGAGGCGGTCTTGGTAAAACTACCGCCAATTTTTTTGGGGGGGATTTAGGGGCAGTTAATCTTAAAAATTGCCCCCAAAAGTATTGAGAATTTGACCTTTGGGGCTTTAGGTGTTTGCGGACTTAGGGGTTTATAAGGAGTTAGGGTTAGGGTTTAACGAGATTATTATGGTCACTATGGTCACATTTAACGGTTAGGGTCCTTAGGGGTTTTTGTTTAAGGGGTTAAGTGGTTAGGGGATTTTGGGTTATGGGGTTTATAAGGAGTTAGGGTTTATCATTGTCCTAGCCATCATTATCATTGTATTCTTCTTCATCATCATCATTATCATTTTCATCATTATCATCATCATCATCACTGTTTTCATCATCATCGTCATAGTTATCCTCGTCATTGTCATTATCAACACCCTCATGAACCTCATCATCATATAATCACGTCATTGTCCTTGTTGTCATCATGATCATCATTATCATCATCGCCATAATCATTGTCTTTGCTAATTTGTCCATGGTTCTGTAAACCAATAAACCAACCATGGTTTGATATTTATAGGTTATGTAAACCAATAATGGTTCTCATAACCTAAATATGGTTTATGGTTAACTTTACTATATGACTCATAGTCCATGTGTAGGGCCCCATACATAATTACTTTACGTTACAAGTGCGGTATGGTGGAAATTACAATATTTGCAACATTGAGGATGGTTCTCATGGCCTAGAACATGGCCCGTGAACAAAATTTAGGGTATAATGCCATATTAATTTGCTACCACATAATGCTTATGTACATAGTCTTTAGCATACGTGTGAGATATGCCCACCATTTCGAGGAGGGGAACATTATGGATGGTTTATGAGACCCATTGCATCATATTTAAAGGTTTTGAACACCATGTATTGTTCTCACCATTACGATTCCATAGACCATCACATAGCATAAAGTGTGGAGAATTTTTGAAACAAGGCACTTTGTGGTTCTAGTTAAGTGAATTAACATAACCTCTTACTAGTAAGAAAATAAAAGTCCACTTGCCAAACTCAAAAAGAGGCCACATATTAGTCAAACTAGATTAAACTCAATGGAACCAACAAATAGTCGCTATCAAATATGTGTGGAGTTCAAAATTCAACAAACTTATTATAAGACATTATCTTAAAAGAATAAAAATTGGCAAATACCCACGTTGGGTTGTTAGTCCTAGTAGTCTAGGGTATCACTTACTCTCCATTGTGGGAACACCAAAAATTATTTACATTATAATTAATAACATGCATCCAACATCCAATTATAATTTTGGAAGTTCTCAAATACCATTTATCCTTTCAGAGCTCACTTTTTGCATTAGAATAAGAGTTTATCTAGCATCCATAAAAGGATCATTGTATAGTGTTACCATACTTGAAGGGTTTTGGATTTAATGAAGATATAAAGGGGAATTTCAATCATATTCTTGGTTGTATTGTTTGTGGTTTTTTTTCATAACTAAACAACATAATACGTGGCATGAGAGGACTTCATTGGGAAAAAAGGGGGAAGAATTTGTCCTTTTTTTCTTTTTTTTCTTTTATGTGGATTTTCATGATGATAACAATGACAACAACAATGATGATGATGATGAATATGATGATGGTGAAGATGATGACGATGATAATGATGATGGTGATGGTGGTGATGATGATGATGATGATGATGATGATGACTATTATGGCGACGACGACGACAATGATGATGATAGGGCCCTCCATGCCATTATACATTCCCTATATAGAGAAAATATTGCCTGTAGGTGGGATATGGTTACCAATTAAAGCATGCATAACTTATAACCATGATTGAGTGCATTGTAATCTTGGAAACTATAGATCATCATCATCATTGCCATATATCTCACCATCATCAACATCATCATTGTCATAATTGTTGTCTTCATTGTCATTCTCATTGTCATTACCATCATCATCATCGTCATCACTATCATCATTAGTCATGTTATTTTCATTTTCATCACAATCATTGTCATCATCATCATCATCATCATTTTCATCATCATCATATTCATTATCATCATCATCTTTGTCGTCATCAATATATAATCACATCTCCAATGCCATTGGAATTTCCATTGTGATCATTGTCATGATTTGAGAACTTGAGCATAGGGGATGGTTCTTGATGCATGACTTAAAATATAGTCAAAACTATTGTCTTATGCTGTAAAATTTGCCTCTCAAGCTCATGTTTCATATGTGGGGTCCCAAATTACCAAAACAAGCTCCCCATAGGGAATCTTCTTCATGCAAGTTGGATATGTTCATGACCATTTTGATGTTTAGAACAACATGGATGGTTCCTTATACCCAAGCAAAGGTTTCATGATCCATAATTTGTGGGGTCCTTAGCCACTATGTAGGCCTTATAAATGGGAAATTTGTTCATAACAACCATCCTTAGTGGTACAAATATTGATATGGCCACCATATGCCTCTTGCGGGTTAAAGATTTCCAAAGTAGGGCTTATGTGATAGCTAAGGTCCTACACATTGCCCATGGGCAATAGAGGAAAATATTGGTGTAAGGATTTGTCTTTTGGATTTGGACCACAAAATGGGAAATGAGAACCACACTTAGCATCCCAAAGCTTTAAATGAGCACCATATCCCTCTCACATGCCAAAGTATGGTGGCTTGAGGCCCACCACATGTCCCATGAGCCTCAAGGACAAATTTTATGGCCAAACAACCTATATCTTGGCATGAAACCATGCATTAGGCACTAAAACTAACCTCTAATGTGGAAAACCACAAAATCACCACCATAATGCACTCATGAGCCAATATTTCCAACTAATTTCCTATGTGGTTGTTGTGGCCCCACGCATGGTTTATGAGCTCTACAAAAAAATGTTATGGATCGTGACCTTGACTTCAACCCTAAAACATTTTAAGATTCATCAAGACCATCCATGGTGTGATAAACCTTGACATAAACACCACATCTCACTCATATGCCAAAGATTCCCTTTGTAGGAATTGTGTGGTGGTCGAGGGTCCCATGTATGGACCACGAGATCAAAAGACAAATTTTATTGGCCAATAATTTGTATTTTTGTATCGACCATGGTTTCAACACCAAGACATAACCATGGTTAACCAAAATTCATAAAAAGAGGCACTATACCTTCTCACATGCCAATATTCCCTTTGTAGGGCCTTCTGCTGGCTTGAGGCCCCACACATAGGTCATGAGCCCTAAGGAAAATTTTTTTGGCCCAACATTAACTTGACTTTTCACATCAAACCATGGCTTAGGGACTAAGAACCATACTCGGTGTGCCAAACCTCAAAATGGATAGCATATCTTACTCATTGGTTAAGTAGTCCCTATGTTGTATATAGGGCCTTTGTGGTGGTTTAGGGCATCACACATTCCCCATGAGACCCTTACCCTTAGATGTTATGTTTTGACTTGAATATAATATGGCATAAGCAATGATAACCATTCTTGGTATCATTGAGATTTAAATGGACATATCTTGTTTGTAAGCCAAAGATTCCACACATAGGGATGCCATTATGGACTAGGGCCTCATGCATGGGCCATGATCCCTTGAGGAAAATGTTATGGCCTAGGAATTTGTATGTTTACCCTAGAACATGGACTAGGCCATGTGAGCCGCATCCTTAGTGTGCCAAACTTGAAATGAACACCATATTCCTCTTACATCGAAAATATTCCCTTTATAGGGCTTGTGTGGTGGACATAAGCCTATTAATGTCACGTGATCCCTAGAGACAAATGCTATGTCCTAAGATAAGGTTGATCCAGAAAAATTCTCCTTACATGGCATATTTGGATGTGCAAGGCTTTGATTTTTATTAATGTGCCCTCCCACCTCGTGAATGGCCAGTTTTTTCCTTGTATTTATCCATTTGGCCTTGAAACGTTAATCACATATTACATTATTTTCCTCCCTCAAATTCGTCACTACTCACTTAGACAAATGAAGATCAATGTCCAAACTATGATGATAATAAAATGGTACCATGATGGAATGCCTTCACCTTTTGGAAATTTTTGTTGATAATTGTAAGTGATATGTCAAAGCCACTCCAAGTATCTATTAGGTCCACATAAAGAAACAACAAGACCAATGTAAGAACATACAACTCTCCATGCTTGAAATGATACATATCTCTATTGTGGCATTCTTTTAAACAATTTATGAACTTCCTTGATTTTTCCATTTTATATGCAACCCCAATGTCTTAACTTATGCGATGGAGATATTAATTTTATCATTTTTTAAATTTATTATTATTATTATTATTAAATTTATTATTTATATTATATAAATAAACAACAAATCAATATAATATAATATATTTTATATTATATTATATAAATAAATAACAATGTAATGTATTACATATTAAAAATAAATTTTGTTGAAAAAGTATATTACTTTATATAATATTTAAAAAAACAAACAAGATATCAAACACAAAAGACATTGCCTCTTTCCACTATTTTTGGTGATTTACAAGATGCTCGCCTAGTTTGATAGAATTTTGGAGGGAAAATACAAAACAAAATAATACAAACATTGCCTCTTTCCACTATTTTTTATAATTTAAGAGATGTCGACCTAGTTTGACATAATTTCGGAGGGAAAATTGTTCATTTGGAATGCCAGGCTTTGCAATGAAACATTCTCTCTGTATGATCAAATGCAGCAGACGGGTATCCCACTCGATCAGTTTATGTTTTCCTGCTTTCTTGGTGTTTGCAGGTTTGCAAAGATTGGCTATAGAAAATGTGTGTAATATTTGTAAAAATGGGTTCATCACTGAAGGATATGCAAGACCCAGATACTGGTAAAAGGGGATTTTCAAAGTAAGCACAAGCGGTTCTGCTCTCCTCGTGGTGTTGTTGGTTTCTTTGAATACATTTCTGCATGTGTGTTTTTTCTGCCATCTTTTTCTGCCATCTAACGGATCTCACTCTTGCAGGGATCCTTGCGGTTTAGGGTTGGATTATTTGCAGGCGGTTCCATTCCATAGGGTTTACCTCTAACTTTGTCCCTCGACACTGGGTAAGTTCATTCTTCGTTTATTTCCCAAGATTTTTTTCATAAAAAATACAAGAGTTATTGTCAAAGGACCGGGATCTTGGGTCTCTAGGAGCGGTGCCCCCATATTGTTCAGCAGTTCATCCATTTGTAGGAAAAATTTCTCCATATCCTCCCCCAATTGTTAGATAGTGCACTGATTCACCTCGTGGAAAAAATATCTATCCATGAGCACCCGGGAAAGCAAGTTTCTCAGAGCCCATTCGTGATTTACTTGGGCTCCAATGCTTGACATCAGATCCAGAGCTTCCTCCAAACACATCCTTCCTCCACCACTTCTACTTCTTGCCTGCATCCTAGGTTCCATGGCGGTGGATCTATCTTCCTTGATCAACTTTTGCGCAGGGAGAGGATGGCACAAAGACCGGTTTCTCCTCCCCCATTTTGGCTACCTTCACTCAAATGAATCGAAATAACAAGTTGCCCCAAAATCCTTCCTTTATGATTCCATTCCATCGCCATAGCTTCCACCTGCAAGTCTGGATGTTTGGCGAGGAATATTACAGAGTGGAAACTACTACTCTGGGAAAAATGGTGCATTAAGCTGACATTTTGGTCTATCTCATATAACATATTCAGCACGTACTTTTGATGACCAGGCTTCTTCAGGTTATCCTTTTGATGACCGGGATTCTTCAGGTTATAACATGCAGAAGGTTGGAACTTTTCCCTGTTGAAACCATTCACTTCTTGTTTCTACGCCGGCTTTAGCTTGACAAAGGGGCTAGATACGAATGAAAGAACGGTATGATAAAAAGATTGACTTCTGTGACATCGATCTGCCTTCTGAGCCCGTCATCAACTGACTGACTGAGCGTGTGAATGGATTTAAAATCCTCCAAGACTACGATTGGTTCTTCGACCTGCTTTGACTTACCGCTTTCATTAGTGCTTTTTCGAACTTTATTCCAGAGCTAAAATTCCAAAAAATAGATCTTATCAAAACCCCCGTAGTATCTTACTTTAATACCTGGCCTGGCTCACAGACTTGAGCTTAGTACAACCCATTCATTCACGAGTGGCTTCTGTTGCACTCCTTACCTGAATTAATCCAGTTCCTAGACACTAGTGCTCTTGTTCGGGATGAGTTGAACCCGTCCAACCAGCCTCGTTTCTCTTACGGTTATGCATGTCGATAATAAATCCAATTTAGGCTGTCCTGCATACTTCAAAGGAGAACAAGCAGGAGGAAAAATTACTCCTTTAATGAGACAATGTCAAGGAATCCCATATCCATACAACATTATTTATTTCCTGTTGTTGGAGCCTCTGCCTGCACCGCTATACCAGGGTAATATGATTGTTGTTGATGTTAGGTTGTTATTTTAAATGTAAGGTTCGTAAAATATTATCTTACCCTTTGTATGGTTCATGCAGAATGCCAATTATATTTAGCTTGATTGTAGATTGACGAATCTGTGGGCATTTTTGGTTTTGAAAGGTTGTTGCCAGTGTTTTTGAAAAGCTAGTCGGTGCACAGCTGACAATATTCTATGTTGGCTCAGTAAATGTATATGATGATGTTCCTGCAGACAAGGTATGCTCGACTTTTGTTACATGGACTTTGCAATATGTGAATTCAAATTGAATTCCATTTTTTTAGATGGTTGATTCAAACATCTAGAATGATTTTAATTAAGATATAGTTCAAAAAATGCAAGGTTTCCTTATGTCTCTATAGGCATTGTCAAATTTAGAATTTCATTTATGAACATTTCTTGGCATGTTTATGTCATAGAGATATTGAATTCCTGCTCTCTTGGTGCTATTATAGATCCAACAAGACTTTGAGGAGTTTCCACTTGTAGCATTCGTTTCCCCATGTGACTCTTTAAAAGTGAGTGCACCTTACTGATTTGCAATAGGCATGCATTATCTTAGCTTTCTATTTTATATAGTTTGAAATCATGCATACTAGTCATAAAAAGTTTCATAAAAAGTTTCATAAATAGCATGGAAGAAACCAAAAATTTTAACTTTTAAGTGTAAAATTTAAAAACCTTAGGATTGCAAGGGTAATGATAACTTACAAACAATATGAGCACAGAAGGAGCTACACATCTCTTCACTAGGATAAATCCTTACTGGGATGTAGAATGCATCTCTTTGGCACGAAAAATTATTAACAGAAGAGTGCTCTCCAGCTTTGATAAATACCAAGTTGACAACTTGATGCAGGAGCATCGGGGCCTAGGAGAAACAGTCCAAGTTAATCGACAAGAGAAGTCGACTAGGGGGATTGCCGATGACCACTGATGTGAAAATGATATTGGTTGTCGAATCCAAGTAGTCAAGTAGGAAGCTGTCAATATGCAGTTGATAGGAGTAAGAGGTCGAGAGTTGACAAGTCTGATGTCGAAAGACGACATGAGCAAAGCGTAGGCATCGGAGGTTGACATGTTGTCAAACAGCGACACCGACGGATTGCGGTGAAAGCCAAGAGTGGAGGATGGGGAAGACTTGTAGTCGTAGAAGCAAAGCGAAGCCGAAAAGAAATATCGAAGGATGACGAAGCGCAGTATGGTTGATGCAGGAGATGGGGCCGACAACTGTAGCAGAGTCAGAGAAGTGCGGAAGTCAAGGCGACATACTTAATAGTCATTCTTGGTTGCTAAGGAAGTTATGAGCAGTTATGAAGGTGGTTGGGATCATGAGAGATGTCACTACATGAGGAGGTTGTGCAGCATGGCCGAGGGGCGCTAAAATCTGCAGGTCTGGAGAATTAGGGAGAATTTGGAGGACATAGGAAGAGTGTCTCAGGGAATGGAGTAAGCCTTTGGAAGAGCAGCAGTAGAGCGGAGTAGAAGACTACTGCGAAGGCATAGAATAAGATAGTGATATTGGTCATCAGAGGATCAAGGGATATCGTTCATCCATTGCTCATCATGTGCTTTCATTCAGCAGAGGTCGTGAGAGGGAAGAAGATCGCACACAGAGAGGAGCACACCATTTACTTCTGTATATTGTAACAGGTTGAGGCCGACTAGTTAGTTGTTTACATTGCTTATTGTAATACTGTAATCTGATTGAAGTATTAAGAAAGAGGCCCCTTCACATCCAGTCTGTGTGAGCATTTGTGTGTATTGTTAAGAAAGAGGCCCCTTGTCGGGACCTCCCTTGCGCCACTTGGTATCAGAGCAGCAGTGTCTTGAACATCGGAGGAATTTCGATATCGGTTTGCATAGCATCAAGTGATAGTCAAGTGGAAGAATCCTGAGAATAGGGAGATCCTAGGAGTGTGTAGACAACTCCAGTTGTGGTTGGGTAGAGTTGTGCACGAGTTGTAAAGTCCAGTTATAATTGGATGAGTGAATATTTTAGTTGCAGTTGAAAATGGCTCAAAGAGGCGTTAATGTTCGAGACGTGGGACGAAGAGTGCATGGTGTAGCAATCACAATTGTTCGTGAAATGTTCGACGAGTGCATGCGAACAATGCGAAGTTTGACAAGTGAATTCAAAACGATCAAAGAAATCCAAAGACGTGGATGCATTCCCGATGCACTTTACCACAGTGACAAGGAAGTCAAAGATGTCGAAGCCCGAGAAGCAGCCGACGAAGAACCAGAAGATAGATTCATCAAGCTTCTGACAGAGATGAGAGGTCAGATGAAGATGGATGTATGTACCTACTCAGGAAGTTTGGATCCAGAAAACTTGATAGACTGGTTCAGAGAAATGGAGAAATACTTCGACATAGAGCAGATAGAGGATCCTAAACAGGTTAAAACTGCATGTCTGAGGTTGAAGGGTCATGCCTCATTGTGGTGGGACAATGTACAGGATGACAGAAAAAAGATAGGCAAAGAAAAGATCAATTCTTGGGACAAGATGGTTTCGAAGCTAAAGTAGAAGTTCTTTCCAGGTGACTATGTGATTTCCTTGTTCAGGACGTTGCAGAACTTTTGACAGAAAGAGATGACCATGAAGGAGTACACGGAAGATGTCTATAGACTGTTGATTCGGTCGGGACAAACTGACGAAGGAGAAGAAGCTGTCACGAGATATCTGAACGACTTGAAGTATTCCATACAGGACGATTTGAGCCTGTCGAGATTCAGAGCCGTCAGTGAATCCTACCAGTTAGCTCTGAAGGAATAAGATAAACTGTTGAGGAAAGCTGCATCGACCAGAGGTAGGATGATCGTTCGGGGTGTGAAGTCTGTTTCTGCGAAAGGACAAAGTAGCGGAACCAGGAAGGAATCCTTTGAAGATAATCGACATGCGGATGGGACAACGACTAAGGAGAAAGAACAAGGAAACCGACGAGATTGTCGAGAGACCCGCAGTCGTGGTGTGTATGGTCGAACGGGTCCATCCGACAGAAAATGAGCTGATAGACGAGTTGTAGTCTGTTATAAGTGTCGCGGAGTCAGACACAAGGAAAATGAATGCCTAGAAAATCTACATGCCGTAGAATAGTCGAAAACCAGATGTCGAAGGGATGAGCGAGTCAACGAGAGGACAGAATCGAAATCCGACAACAGTGAATATGGTAGAAGAAAAGGTTGAACCATGACATCCATAAGAAATTTGGTTCAAGATGACTGACACGACGAGAAGGAGCCGGCACAACGAAAGGCTATATTTCGAACTAGAGTGTTGATTGGTGATAGGTTTTGCAAGAGCATAGTCGATGGTGGCAGTACAGAGAATCTTGTGTCGACAGAGGTCATTGAAAAGTTGGGTTTGAAATTTAGAGAACACCCACACCCATATAAGATATCCTGGTTGTAGAAGGGTCACCATGTGAAGGTAACCAGACAGTGCCTGATAAAATTTAAGGTTGGGAAACTTGAAGACAGTGTACTGTGCGACGTAATCCCAATGGATGCATGCCATCTGTTGTTAGGGAGGCCATGGAAATATGATCCGAAGATGATATATGATGGTCGAGCCAACACAGTCATAGTGTGGAAAAATTGCATGCAAAGGACATTGCAGCCGAAGCAAAAGGATCAAGCCAACTGCAAGCAGGGCGATAGAAACTATTGAGAGAAGCGAGTGTTGATGTGTTCAACCAAGGAATTCCTCACAGAGGAGGATAAACGGTCGGGATGTTTCGCCATCATTCCAAAAGGACCATGTGTTGAGAGGTCGACAATGGTGAAGATTCTATTCGAAGTAAAAAATATGCTTGACAAGTTTCGGAGCATAATAGTCGATGAAGTACGGACGGGATTGCCACCGACAAGAAGCATATTCCATCAGATCGACTTGATTCTAGGATCGATTTTTCCAAAAAAGGAACCACACAGAATGACTCTGGCAGGAGTTCAGGAACTCAATCGACAAGTCCAGGAGCTGTTGGACAGAGGATAGATCAGAGAGAGTCTGAGCCCGTGTTTGGTACCAGTAGTACTAGAACCGAAGAAGGGTGGAGAATGGAGGATGTGTACAGACTCCAAATCTATCAACAAGATCATGATCAAGTACATGTTTCCATTACCGAGAATGGAGGACTTGATGGATTGCTTGAGTGGAGCGAGATATTTCACCAAGATCGACCTGAAAAGTGGTTATCATCAGATCCGGGTCAGAGAATGAGATGAATGGAAAACAACCTTCAAGATGAAGGAAGGTTTGTATGAGTGGTTAGTCATGCCATTTGGATTGACTAATGCACCCGATACGTTCATGCGGTTGATGAATGAGGTACTGAAACCATTCTTGGGAAAGTTCATCGTAGTGTACCTCGATGACATCTTGATATTCAGTCGAACCAAAGTCAAACATTTGGAGCACATTCGACGAGTATTGCGGAAGCTGTAGGAAGAGAAGCTGATGGTGAACCTGCAAAAATGTTTTTTCATGAAGAAAGAACTGGTGTACGTGGGATTTGTAATCTTGGGTAAAGGTTTGGTGATGGACCCAGAGAAGGTGAAGGCTATATTGGAGTGGCCAGAATAGACAAGCACAACAGGGGTGCAAAGTTTCCATGGACTTGCTAGTTTTTACAGGAAGTTCATTAGAGGAATCAGTCGGATATGTGCATCGTTGACAGAGTGCATGAAGAAAGGGGAGTTTAGGTGGACAAAAGCTTCCCAAAAATATTTCAACAAGTTGAAGTAGAAAGTGACAGAGAGCCGAGTTTTAGCGCTCCCATATTTTAACAAAGTTTTCCAAGTCGATTGCAACGCGAGTGGAATGGCAATTGGAGCAGTGTTGAGACAGGAGGGCCGACCAATTGCATTCTTCAGCGAGAATTTGGATGAAGCCAAGTGGAAATATTTTGTCTATGACCAATATTTATATGCTATTGTCCAAGTGTTGAAGAAGTGGAGGCATTATTTGCTTCCCAAGGTATTTGTGTTTATCACAGATCACCAAGCACTGAGGTACTTGAACACTCAGTCGAAGTTGAATCAACGGCACATGAAGTGGGTCAAATTCCTGTAGGGGTATACCTTCATGTTGTGACATAAGTCGGGAAAGTTGAACAAGGTTTCCGACGTAGTGAGTCGAAGAGTTGCATTGTTGAACATGACGATAGTTCAGGCGACAGGAATAGATTCGATGAAGACAAATTATGAGACCGAAGAGGATTTTTCAAAAGCATGGAAGCCGAGTAGCGAACCATGGAGTGTCGAAAAAATACCATACTTGGATTATTTTATCCAATATGGATACCTATTCAAGGGATAATAGTTTTGTATTCCCAGAGAATCTGTAAGAGAGAACCTAATCCGAGAGCTGCGTAGTGGTGTATTAGCGGGTCATTTTGGTATTGACAAGACCAATGCGTTGGTCGAAGAAAAGTATTATTGGACAGGAATGGAGACAGATTTTCGAAAGTGGGTACGACGGTGTCGAGTTTTCCAGTTGGAAAGGGGAAGAAGCCAAAATATGGGGTTGTATACACCATTACCAGTGTCGAATACCCCATGGGAGCACCTTAACATGGATTTTGTGCTAGGATTACTGAAGACACAGCAAAGTAACGAATCAATCTTTGTTGTAGCCGACAAATTTTCAAAGATGGCACACTTTATTTTGTGTCGAAAAACAAGTGACGCCACAAGCATTGCTGTTCTATTATTCAAGGAGATAGTCAAATTGCATGGGTTTCCGAAGAGTATAACATTGGATAGAGATACCAAATTTATGGGTCATTTAAGGAGAACCCTATAGAAGAAACTGGACATGAATTTGTAGTTTATATCGGCATATCATCCGCAAAAAAATGGAGAGACCGAGGTGGTAAACAAAAGTTTGGGAAACCTTCTGACGTGTTTGACAACTAACAAACCCAAGCAGTGGGAGAATGTGTTGGTGCCCACATGGAGTGGTGTATGAGCCCATTCCATATTGTTCAAGGACGAAGCCCACATGGAGTGGTGTATTTGGTCGAGATACTGACAGAAATCAGGAAAAGTGCATATGCAAAATCATTTGTAGATCATATGAAAGAAGTGCATGAAGATGTGTGAAAGCGCATTGAGAAGAGTAACGCAACATTATAGTTGAGGGCCGATAGGGAGAATAGGCTATAATCATTCAGCGAAGGAGACTTAGTCTATGCACACTTGTGGAAGGAGAGATTTCTGACAGGAACATATAACAAGCTGAAGAAGATTGGACTGTGGAAGATTCTGAAGAATATTTCAGACAATGCTTACGTGTTGGTGCTGCCGAAATACTTGAGAATTTCACCCATGTTCAATGTCTCATATTTGTACAAGTTTGAAGAAGGTTCAATAAGCAGTAGCGTAGAAGTGTCGGATATCAAATGGACAATGCAAATTCCATATCGACACGACAAGGAGGAAATCGCCGAAGTGTTAGAGGAATGCAGAGTCGGACGCACGCGAGGTTCGCGAAAGAAGGAATATTTAGTCCAATGGAGAGATGATGAGTTGAAGGAGGAGACATGTATTTTTGAAGAAGAATACAGGATACTGATAGAGCAGTCGAGTTCTTTTTCAGCTGGGGATTCTGATGCAGGAGCATCGGGGACTAGGTGAAACAGTCGAAGTTGATCGACAGGAAATGTCGACCAAGGGGATTGCCGACGACCACTAGTGCGAAAGGGAGATTGGTTTTCAAATCCAAGTAGTCAAGTAGGAAGTTGTTGATATGCGGTTGAGATTCAACAAGTCTGATGTTGACAAATGATAGGAGCAAAGTGGAGGCATCCAAGGTCGACATGTTGTCGAACAGCGACATCAATGGATTGCGACGAAAGCCAAGTGTGGAGGATGGGGCAGACTGGCAGCCATAGAAGCAAAGTGAAGCTGACAATAAATGTCAAAGGATGACAAATCACAGTATGGTTGATGAAGGAGATGGAGCTGACAACTGTAGCAGAGTCAGAGAAATGCAGAATTCAAGGCGACGTACTTAGTAGTCATTCGTGGTTGCTAAGGAAGTTATGAGTAGTTATGAAGGTGGTTGGGATCATGGCAGATGACACCAAAGGAGGAGTTTGTGTAGCATGGCTGAGGGGCATTGACAAGTACAGGTATCCAGGATCGGGGAGATTTCAGTGGATAGAAGAAAAGTGTCTCGAGGAATGAAGTAAGACTAGGGAAGAGCAGCAGCAAAGAAGAGTAGAAGACTAGTGTGAAGGCATAGAAGAAGACAATGATATCAGTCATCAAAGGATCGAGGGAGATCGTTCATCCATTTCTCATCGAGATATTTCATTCAGCAGAGGCCATGAGAGGGAAGATTAAGATCGCACACAGAGAGGAGCACACCATTTACTTCTGTATATTGTAATAGGATGAGGCCAACTAGTTAGTTGTTTACATTGCTTATTGTAATACTGCAATTTTATTGAAGTAATAGAAGCCACTTCTGGAATCTAGTTCACATCCAGTCTATGTGAGCATTTGTGTGTTGTTGTGTGTATTGCTAAGCAAGAGGCCCCTTTTCGAGACCTACCTTGCACCACAAATATTATACAAAATATAGTTAATTATAGAAATAAAAAACAAGCAAAGTCAGGAATCCAACACCCACCTCTGTAATTTAACATTAGTGACTATGCCAGAGTATGAGAAGAACTGCTTAAGATCGTTGACTATAGCTTTGGGAGACAAATTATAGACCTGCACTATGTAAACATCTATAACAACCATTGACAACACCTGGAGTTATTGTTATCCTCTGATGCACAATCTTCTACTTCGAAAGTGAATAAAATGACATATATGTCGATATAAATAGTACTCAAGGAAAGAATATTGGTTAAAGTAATAGTTTCTTAATTATGAGCACTCACATTCAACCACATGAACTCATTTCTATAAAAATAAATTGATTTAATGCTGCCTATTGCCTCCACATGTACCGATCGCTCAATCTAAAGTGTATCCATCAATCACTAAAATGAGATCAGTGTTGGACGCTTTCATTTATCATTTGTCATTACTTATCACTCAATCTATGTCTATCATATATTCTACCACAATTTATTTTTTGTTTTTATACTTCGTAATATGATCTTTAGGTTCCAATTTTCACATTATTCTTTCATAAAGTTTCCACCGCCAAATATTAGAGAGCGACAAGAGAAAATATGTGTGGACCTTCTATTAGCGATCACCAAAATGTGATCTTCCTGGATCGAAAACATCCATGGGGATATTTAAACAACTGACCTACAAAGAAGAAATTGAGATCTAAATGCTTGGAAGAAACTTGATGTAGCCTGCACACTCCTCCAACGATTGATTTTTGTATATAAATTCTAGAATGTGCTTCTGTAATTTACTGAGAATAGCAATTTAAGTCCACCTTTGCAGAATATCATCTATGGTCACAACTATTTAGAGTTTCTATGCGTATTTGTTTCTTCCAATTCACTAGATTTTTTTTTAAGGGCCTAGCATCCTTCTTGTAAAATTCAATGATGAGCTGTTCAAAATCTTCATATAGACTTTCCTTACGTTTCTTCTCCAATCCATAGCTATAGAACCTAAAATGGCACTTCATGATGTAATTATACTTTGTTGTTGCATCATCCACTGCTAATATTTGAAATTCATCATACATGGAGGGTTGAAATTATTTCTGAGGAAATGTGACCAAAAATCGGTTGACAGTATTCATTCCCTTATTGCAACCAACTCTAGCTCTCTTGCACTCTCCCAAGCCACGCTTGTAGAATTTCAAATATTTATGTTGTTTAAAACCATTATCTTCCAAACGTTCATGAATTGGATGCTAAAATGAAGGAAAATACTTGGATGCATTATTTGTGTGAAGATTTTATTCTACCTCCACTTCCAGTTGACCTGATGTTATTTGTATTATGTTTGTTTTGCAAGCCTAGTTGACTCTTCTGATCATTCTCTTACTACTTGTCTCGTAGCTCCTAGTCATAAAAAAAGACCATCATTGATAGTTGTTTCCAATTCATTTGAGATTGCACCCTGCTCTCTCCTGTCACTCTTGTTCATATTTGTGTGATATAAGTTATCAGTCCTCAATATTCATATGATAGTATTTGTGAGGATAACTTCAACCACCAATGAGCCCCAAAATAAATTCAACCACCAGTGTGCCCAAAAATAAATTTAACCAAGATGGATATCCCAAAGTCATAATTTTTTTCATAAATAGCATCGAAGAAATCAATAATTCAAGTGTAAAATTTCAAAACCTAGGGATTGCAATGGTAATGATAATTTACAAAGAATATCAACACCGAAGGAGTTACACATATCTTTACTGGGTTATAGAATGCATCTCTTTGGTCCAACAAATTATTAATAGAAGAGTGCTCTCCATCTTTGATAAATACCAAATTGACAACTATTATACAAAATGGGTAATTATAGAAATAAGAAACAAGCAAAGTTAGAAATCCAACACACACCTTTACATTAGTGACTATGAGAAGAACTGCTTAAGATCCTTGATTGTAGCTTTGGGAGACAAATTACAGACTTGCACTGTGTAAACGTCTATAACACCCATTGACAACACCTAGAGTAACTATTATGCTCTGATGCACAATCTTCTACTTCGAATTTTGAGTGAATAGCATGATAGATATGTCAAATAAATACTACTCAAGGAAGGAAGATGGATTAAATTAATAGTTTCTTAATTATGAGCACTCACATCACCCACATGAACTCCACTAGAGAACCTCCACTTTAGCGTTGTTCTTGGACACTTGTTATCTATTTTAAAATATGAATAAACCTGTGAAAAATAATGATTTTTTCCCGTTGATGTATTTGTAACTTTGAAAGATATTCACTTGTATATTACATTTGCACTTTATTGTATATCCAATAGAGATGTATTATTCCTCTGATTGGAAGTGTCATCATTTGTATTTGCAAGTGTCGCAAGTTACATTGTAAGTGTCGTCATTTGTATTGATGAGTTATTAGACCACTAGTGTGGGGTCGGCCCTAGTTAGGTCATGTGGTTGGGTTATTAGGCTTCCCTAGGAAGTCGGCCCTGTTGGTTTATTGGTAGGTCAAGTCAGTGTATAAATAGAGGGTGTGCCTCTCTCATTCTATTCATTCACTGACTTCTCAAGCTCGCATAGCTAAGAGAGAAAGTGGCGCACAAGTGGAGGATGAGGAGTATCGGCTAGAGACATCTCTTTGGGTTTGATCATTGTGATCTTGTATTGTGGCCTATTCTATCTCTGAGGAAGTTGCGGGGTTTTTCACCTTCTTGGTTTTCTCCGAGGAAACTCGGTGTCTCTTGTGTGCTTGTTATTGTGCTAATGATTGATATGTTGTACATGTTATTATCTTAGTATGATCCTGAATGATAATGGAATGAAATAATTGAAAAATTAACACGGTATCAAAGCTGACCTAAGAAGAAGTCACTATGTAGCTTCGGAAGCTAGGGCTTCTTAGTTTTTGGGTTTCTCTCCACAGATAATCAAAGGCAGGAGGCTATATTGACCCTCCTAGCAAGGGTGCATCTTTTCATCGAGATAGAATTCAATTATGAGCACTTTCAGTTTTTGACCTATCTCTACTGCGGGAAATTAGGGTTTCAGAGAAAGTTCGAATTTTTGAAATCTGAGACCACAGCTGGAAGCTCCTCTGAAAAATCGAAGTTTAGAGACCAAGATCAAACTTTTTGGTTGGGTGAAGCTCCAGGAAAATAAAACCCTAGTTCGGGGTCCTGTCTAGTGAATCCAGAAGTTTCAAAGGCAATTTTGAGGGGTCATGGCAATGCCATATCAGTAGAGTGCAAATTCTGACTATTTTCTTTATCATGGCAATGCCATGCTTCATTATATTGTGCTTTTTTCAATTTAGATAATTACTAGTGAGATTGCTAATATAGGTTTGTTTGTACTTTAAGTGAAACAAACATGAAACTATTAATGATTTCCATTGTATACTTGATAAATCCTTCAAGATTTCAATTTCATGATATGAATGTACTTATGATAAGGACTCTATATTTGTGGTAGTTGATTGTCTGACCAAGTATGCAATTTTCAACCATTTGAGCACGTTTACAATATTTGAGGTTGGTGATCTATTATTTATGCATATCTATAGAATCCACAAACTCCCTCATTAGTGACAAGGATCCAAATTTCTCAAGTCACTTTTGAAATTAGCATGAGTCACTTTCAATGAGTACTGTTCCTCTCACCCTTAAACATGCTGGACAAATAAAGTAGTAAATAAATTCATGGAGGTATACCTTTGAATTTGTACAGAAGGGATAATGAAAGTAAATGAATGAGGTATCCCCTGTATTTAAGGGACACATTGCGATGGAATTTCAATTATGTTTAAAAAATATCTACAAATGATTTAAAACATTACGTACTTTTGAACCTTATTGAATGAATTTTTAACTCGCCTCACTTTAGACCTTGACCAATGACCCCTTCGAACCATGTCTTCAGAATTAACATATCTCATCTTCAATGACACCTTTAGAATAAGACAACTATGTCTTTAGACTTTGCAGAACTTGTCTTCATTCTTGTATGTACAAATCCATTTTCAACTCTAGGAACATGCTCTAGATCAATATTTCCCCAATACCGTGTACATTGTTAATTTATATGGGTGCATACACAATAATACAAATCCTTAAATATAATAGAGAGAATAACAAATGATTCCCATATTAAATATTTCTTTCTACACAAACCTTAGACCTAAACTTTGTGAATTGATTCCTCTAAATTGTCATTTGAGATTTAATATATATATATATTATGTTTGGGGTTCCTAATCCCATTTCTAAATGAGTGACACACCCACTCTGGATTCTTCTATCAATTTTAATCACACCCATGGATAGTGTAACTTTGATAAGGAGGTTTACTTTTAAGAGTGCTCAATAATATGGAGAGAAGACACTCTCCATAAAGATCTGTTCTCTAAATTTGGCATTGTTTTTAAGAAGAGGTGTATACCAAATCAATTACCTAGAAGAATATCCTAAGGAAAGAGGGCATATGGAATAGAAAACTTTGCATTTGACATGGTCAGCAATGGTGCAAACAGGAGGTCTATATGAACTATTTCAACATTCTTCTTCGTTGAAGGAAAAAACATTTGGCTGTAGCATTTCTCATCAAAAGAGTGGCAGCTACGATGGAGTATCCTCTAATGCATTTCAAAATATCTTCATGATCTCTTCATTTTATATTTCTATGATGCCCCTTTGATGGAAAATCTCTCTATTCATGTAGAGGAGTAAATAGAGCTTTATATTCTTTGTATTCCAATATAAAGTTGTGTTTTTATAGGTTGTAGTAATTTTTCACAATTTATGATTGTTGTAGTGAATAAGGATCCAAAGAAATATAAATACTCAGGTAATTGCATCATTTTGTTATAATGATTTAGTTGTTTTACTAAGAATTTTTATGTTATAAGAAGTCCTTATTCTGTTATATTATATTTTTGAAAGGCTTGTTAAATTTGATTTTTTTTTAGATACGATCCATCAATTATGTAAAAAGGAACATGATTGGGGATGAGAAAAGTTTATGGAGCTATCAAAAGTATCAAATGGCTTAATTTCAGTAGATAATATCCTTGTGATTAGGCCTCGAGTTTAGGTTATAAAGTATGCATCAATACATTATCTTGTTCTTTAAGACCTTTTTGAAGACCATTTGAATAGATTGTATAATTGTTTTGGATATTCTGTTGCTTTATTATGGTATATTTTTGTGCTTATGAGTGTGTTTTGAAAAATAAATTGGATTTTAAGGATGGTTGTCTTTGGATATCATTGTCTTCTCTTAGAATTACAAATGATGCAATCTGGGTGTTGATATCTCCCAAATTTTGAAAGAGTGCTAGCTCAATGGAAGAGTGCCTGCCTTAAAAGTAGGAGGTTGGTGGTTCGATTCCTTTGTTCCCTATTGATATTGCAATATTGGTATTTTTAATAAAATATATTTTATTATTATTTTTTATGGCTATAGAGGGGGTTTCAAATCGCCTTTATATGTTGCTACAAGGGGGGTTCTAAACTGCCTTCATATGTCACTATGAGGGGGGTTCGAAATTTCCCTTGTATGTTACAACGAGAGGGGTTTAGAACCTTCCTCATAGGTACCTACGAGGGGGGTTTGTAACCTCCATCGTAGGTACCTATGAGGGGGGTTTGTAACCTCCATCGTAGGTACCTATGAGGGGGGTTTGTAACCGCTCCCAAAGGTTTGTAATAAGGAATTTTAGGGGGGAGGTTGTGAACCACCGCCATAGGTGTCTACGAGGGGGGTTTAGAACTTCCCCTAAAAGTCACATTTGGGGGGGGGGAGATAAGCGCCCCCAAAATTCACTTTAGCGTCGGTTTTGATCTCTTCCAAAACCGTCCTTAAAAATCCAAACTTTTAGCATCGATGCTATTGGGGGTGATTTTTTTAAGACCGCCCCAAAGGTTTGTAAGATGAAGTTTTAGGGGGTGTTTAGAACTGCCACTATAGGAACCTACGAGGGGGGTTTGTAACTGCCACCAAAGGTTTGTAATAAGGACTTTTGGGGGGGGGGTTGGAACTTTCCCCACAGGTGTCTACAAGGGGGGTTTTGAACCACCCTCAAAAGTCACTTTTAAGGGGGGTTTATAACCGCCTGTAAAAGTCACTTCTAGGGGCGATTTTTATGTCTTCCAGAACCACCCCTAAAAGTCCAACTTTTAACGTCAGTTCTATTGGGGATGATTTTGTAAAGACCACCGCTAAATCCAAAACCACCCCCAAAAGTGACTTTTGGAGGCGAAATACAACCCCCCCCTAAAATTCAAATTTGTGTACTAATAAATCCATAAAATACTCATTGCCAAATTAGCAATAAAACTAACAAACTTATTAAAAATGGAAAAAACACTAACCTTGAAAGTGTTACTAAATTGCTCCAAATTCAATTATGAATAGTAGGAAATCTAAATGGTTTATATAGCCTAGATTAGGTTTAACATTACTTGTTTTACGGATGCGGGATTAAAAAAATTAAATTAGTTAATGCATTATTATTAAATTGATATAAGATGGGTTTACATGAAATATTACTATTGTTATGAATGTGGGAGTAAAAAAAATGTAAATAGCCATTACTTTATTACAAAATGTATATAAATTTTTTTACAAGAAACTTTACTAGTCTTATATGTCTGGGATAGAAATATGTAATTAGTTAATACATTATTTCAAAGTTTTCTATATCATCAATTCGTTTTTTTACTAGTTTTATGAATGTGCTAGAAATGTGCGCTTTATTTTTGTAGGGAAATTTTGGAGGGAAAATTTTGAACAAAAATTTTGGAGGGAAGTATTGGAGGGAAAAATTAGGAGGGAATTTTTTGGAGGGAAAATTTCATTCCCATAGGTATAAGATTGTTGGTTGACAGTTGCACTATTCTACTTTTTGGTGAGGGCTATGGTAAAATTTCATTGTCCTATCTATTAATATTTTTCTATAATTCTATCTTTTAGTGAGAAGTCATGGACTCATCTGAATTAAATTCCAATGTCAATGAAGAGTTGTATTATTCATCTAGCCAAGATACTAGCAGTGCACACAATGTAATCAAGTATGTTCTTCAACAACTTCCTAATTATGAAGATTTTGAAGACACTAGTAATGAAGGGAAAGAATGTGATGGTGATGATGATGATGATGATGAAGATCTTCCTCTACGTGGGGATCCTAAATATAGTAAGCAAGATGATGACAATTTTCCTCCTAGCGAGGATTTTCAAGGAACTAATGATGATTTTCCTGAAAGTGATGATTTTGATGGGACTAATGATGCTTTTGTAGAGCATGCATGTACAAATGATGTTGATGGTTTTCTTAATAGCAAGTATTCTAATGGGACGAGGGATGATTTTCCTTCAAGCAAGGATTTTAATGTGACCAATGATAATTATCCTCCTAGCCACAAGGATCTTAATGGGATAGATGATGATTTTCCTCCCAGCGAGGATTTTTATGGGACTGATGATGATTTTCCTCCAAGTGAGGATTTTAATGGGACAGATGATGATTTTGGTGAGGACGAAGACATCAATAATGGTGAATATGATTTTCCTCCAAGCGAGGATTTCAATGGCACTGATGACAAGTTTCGTCCAAGCGAGGATTTCTACGACACCGATGATGAGTTACGTCCAAGCGAGGATTTCAATGGCACCAATGATGATTTTCCTCGAAGCAAGGATTTCAATGGGACCGATGGTGACTTTCCTCCGAGCAAGGATTTCAATGGCACATATGATGACTTTCCTCCAAGCGATGATTTCAATGGAACGGATGATGACTTTCCTCCAAGTGAATATCTCAATTGCACCGATGATTATTTTCCTCTGAGCGGGATTTCAATGGCACCGATGATGATTTTCCTCTGAACAAGGATTTCAATGTCACCGATGATCATCTTGTGGATGATGAAGCCACCAATTATGAAGACAATGATTCTCCTCCAAGTAAGGATGTTATATGCACCAATAATGAACACAATGACTCTCCTCTAAGTAAGGATTTTACAGGCACCAATGATTTCAATGTTGAATCTCAAGAGTTCCCTTTCAATGAAGAATTTAGTGGCACCAATAGCGTTGATGGGCACATTGATCTGTCAGCAATTGATCAACTTATTAGTGATCATGACAATCATTTTCATACTGAATTTGGTGATGATATTTTCAATGAGGGGGTTCATATGCCTCACAATGAAAACATTCATTCTAATGAGGATGTTGTTGATGACATAATGGTCTAGGAAATGCAGTGACCGACAATCCAATAATGAGCAGGATTAAGTGTAGGACTAGACCATTTTATGTCAATCCAAATCATTCCAGTTCTACAAGGTCTAGGAAAGAATTGCTCACAAGTCTAAGTTCCATTACTCATTTGATTTCGAGTGAGTGTTGCCACAAAAGTTGTTTGAAAGGTATAGGCTACAATTATGCCTTGGAGAAAAGGAAGATGTATTTATCAATGAACAAAAGTATGCAAAATTAATATTTAGTGGGGTGCATAATTTCTACAAGGACAAGTTATGATTATCGTGTTGGAAATGTTCTTCTTTGTAGAAAGGCACTCAAATAGATTCACTCAATTGGTAATCTTCGATTATCAAGAATCCAAACAAGACTGGAAAATGATCTTACATTTTATTCTGACAATTATCATGGATAAATCATTGGTCCATCAACACACATTGCAATATCATGGATGCATGATTTATTTTCCAAGCATGGAGAGAGTATGCCAAATAGAGAAACAATACACATTCCAGATCATTTCACAAGGAAGGAAATATACAGCTTATACAAGGATTATGTTCAAGGTGGTCAAGGAAATTGCAACTTCATCAGATATGCATATTTCACAAGAGTATGGGAAAATAAGTTCAAAAACGTCTGCATTCCAAAGAGATCAAGGATGGGGATCTGCAGTACATGTTCTTCTCTTAAAGAAAGAAGGGATAGATAAGAAGGGATAAAAATAGGTATGTTTACAAAATTGTTTTTTTTTAGATAAATGTCAATTATTAAAACTAGTTATCAATATTTTTTTGTTATGTTGTTTGTAGATTCCATAATCAATGCACTGCAAGAACATCGCAATCAACAATCAAATGAACGAAAAAAGTTGTACAAACATCGCAAGAAATGTTATGATGCTCCACATAAGTATATGGGTTTGATATTTGATGGCATGGATCAGAAAAAACACTCTTGCCACATTTTTTCTGTGTGCCAAAGAATTTAAAGGAGGAAAATTTTATTCAGTTTCACTTGGTTGGGTGTATGGTTTTTAATGGTGAAATGTTTCCAAGGGTTTACTTTAAAACTCCAAGTATTCACAATGATGCAAATTTGACCATAACCATAATTCACCATGTCCTTACTCATTGGCCTGGTGATCTTCCTGAAGTTCTATATTTACAATTGGAAAACACAAGCCGAGAAAACAAAAATCAGGTTATGTTTGGTTATCTAAGCATGCTTGTTGAATTGGGAATTTTAAAAAGGTAAAAGTTGGTTTCCTTCTTGTTGGGCATACACATGATCATATTGATCAAATGTTTAGCCATTTTGCAAGGACATTGAGGAGGAAGATATTCGGTAGCCTACCATCATTCATTGAAATTGGAATAAACTATTGACATGTGAAGATTTATGTTTGGATCGCATGGTGAAGAAAGGTGCATTGAAGAACTTAATGACATTAGCTTTCAGCATCAATTTTGTATAAAAAATATTGATGGAAAAACACTACTGTGGGGCAAGAAGTACTCAACTAGCACAGAATGGGGGCCTTCATCAGGTTTGGCATTTCTGAAATTCATCCCAAATCGTCAAATGTATGCTTCAAATTTATTGTTATTGCAATCATCTGCAGAGATTCATAATGCAAGGTGACATAGTAGAGATGTTGATTATTCTCAATGCTTGGAAGAAATCAAAAAGTCTATCGAATATACATATGAGTACTTTGATGTTGCTGATTCTGTTTGGTGGGAGTCTTTTTTCATGGAGCAGAGTGACATAATTTCAAACTCTACAAATGGAGATATATATTTGAAGTCTCCATTTGCTTGGCCACAAATTTTATCAAATGAAAATGAGGTAACAAATGTTGAACCTCGAGGTGTTGAGTTTTCTCAAGTAGAGGAAAGATAAATGTATATTGGATCTAGAAAATCATCCTTAAAGAGTCGAGAGATGGAAGACCTTTATAGGGGATCAGTACAAGATATCAAGGAGGGTTTCATGATTGCAGTTTTGGCTATAGATGATACACGCCATCATCCATTCTGGATTGAAAAATATATGAATGCCAATAAAGAAAATGAAGAAGTAGTATCAGTATAAGTACATTGGTATGCAATAGATACACACCCATTTGATGGTGTGTACAAGGCAGAGATGGAGGTTGAGAAAAAGGTTTGTAAAAAGAGAAAAAAAAGGGTCAAAAAATAAATCGTCTCCACGTTGACATCTTCAAATTAGAGGAATTTGATATACTTGTTTATGATTTCAAGTTGACAAAGAGAGACACTCTTCGCTCCATGACTATAGATATTATTAAGAGGTTGTTTTCAAAACAAGAAGTTGCAAGATGGGAGTTTGTTAAACCAAGCCGTGGATCCCGAAGGAATATGACATTTGAAATGACGAGCATAGATGTAGACTCAGATGGTGCACCCATTGATAATAGAGAATAATATGGTTCATCTACATCTTCATCGAGTCCTTCATCTACAGAAAATGTAGATTCTGATGGGGTGTCAGAATCCATTGATGAATTTGAATAATTTGACATGAAGCATTTTAGATGTTTCTTCTTAGTATGATGTTTGTAATTGAAACTCTAAAGGATTTTTTGAATATTTATATGAATCATTTGTTCTTGTATGCTCTAATATATTATTTCATTATAAATCGCATCATAATTTCTTTGTTTTTTATATGGTTAGAGTGTTGAAATTATTTATGATTTTTTTGTTTGTTTGTTTAATATGCAAGTTTCAAAAAAGTTGTAATTTATCTCTTGAAGAAAAAAACTTTCCAATTTAGGGGTTGATTTTAAAGTTTTTGTAAACAACAGTATGGGATGTTTAGGCCATGGCTTTATTTTTAACCCTGAAAAAAGCGTGTATACTGGTATCAACACTTTTCTCTTTGGGGGGTGTTTTTGGTGTTTTTTTCCAAAAATCGTCGTTTTATGGCTAGAGTTCTCGTTCATAGTATAAATTTATCGTTTCATAGTATATGCGGTTTCCAGTGGAAAAATACGATCTCACATAATTTTCACCCAAATGGAGGTTGCAAGATAAGGAATACTAACACATTTTTTGATGATATAGTAAATACAAGGCTTTTGAAGAAAGTATTTCATTATGGTATAGAGTATCATACTGCAATAACTACATAAGCCTCCTCTTTTCTTTATGGAGTTAGTATGGCATAACATGAAGACGTTGGCATTAGCTTAATGATGGCATTGATATCCAACATGATCCTTATCAAAACCAACTATACCAAGCTTATGTTCATTGTTTCATGGCCATACTCATTCCCTTATCTCTACAACAATGGGTTATGTTTCTCAAGGAGATCATAAGATAAAGTGATATTCTATGATGGATAAGTTAGTGTTTGAGTAGATCGTCACGTAAAATTTGTACATGATGTCAGTTAAGATAAAAGTTTTCAATGGTCTTTGTAATTAGTTAGAATTTATCAAGGAACAAATCGAAAATTGCTTAATAGATATGTCCTCAAATACGTTAGTAATCCCTTTAGTCACATCATTATCCTCGCAGATTGGATGAGAAGTATGGATGGATTTCCATTTTGTTGAAATTGCTAAATAGAACATATGTGAAGGAAAGCATTAAACTTAGTATTGGAATAATTAATTATGTACTTAACAAAAATATTATATTTTAAATGGGTAAGCAATAACGAACATGTTGCGTAGTATTGAGTGCTTCGGCGACTGCTTTGCTTGCCATTGGATTTTAGGCTACTTAAGATCCAATGGCAAGTAAAACAACTACTAAAGCATTTAATGTTTCCCAACATACTGGTTATTACTCACCTTTCAAATATTCCATTTTGTAAAATTCTTAAAATATCATCTAAGTTTTCAATTAGATTTTTTCTTCGTACTTCTCTTTTGTTTAAGGAATTTAATCTCTTGGAAATAACTTGGAGTCCAGTCAGCTGAAAGGATGGCTTTAGTACCAACCAAGGTTATTAAAAAGTGGGAAGTTACTATTCTTTTTCTACATCATAACCGTATAATTTTGGGGGTTGAAATAAAGGGTTGGTTTTTTTCTAGTTCGTGTTGTATTTTTTGTCGGTTGTCTCGTAGCCATAGATCAGTTGGGACCGGTTGGGTGGACAGGTGGATCATACTCGTTTCCATCTGGAGGCAGGTTCTTTTCATCGAACGAAATATGGAATTCGATGATTCAAAATTGTTAAAAATCCTTGAACAAAAAAAAGAAGAAATCTTGAAACAAGAAGAGTCTGACTGGAGGCTTAAAAGTAGAGCTCTATGGATTGAACTTGGGGATAAGAATACAAAAAATTTACATGCCTTTTCCTCCCATAAAAGAAAAATTAATTCCATTTGGGAATTGAAGGATGAGTTGGGAAACAGGGTATCGGGGTAGGAAAAAGTTCAGGCTTCTGCTAAAGTTTATTTTGGCAATATATTTTCAGATTTTGAACAGTGTGATCTCAATGCACAACTGAATGTGGCTAGGTTATACCCAAATTTATTTAGTCAGAAAGACGATTTGGAGCTAGGCAGGAATGTCACTCTGAAGGAGGTTGAAGATACATTGAAACTTTTTGCAAAAGAGAAAAGTCCAGGGCCTGACAACTGGACTGTTGAGTTGTTATTTCATTTTTTTGATATCATGGGTGTTGATATTCTCAAAATGGTGGAATACTCCAGAACAAGAGCTTTTATTTCAGGGGAATTGAATTCAACTTTTCTCACTTTGATTCCCAAATGCAGCAATCCACTCACCTTTGGATATTTTAGGCCAATTGCTTTGTGCAATTTGGCCTACAAACTCATCTCTAAGATTATCGTTGTGAGGTTGAAACCTACTCTATCAAAGTTCATCTCATCGGAACAATTTGGCTTCCTTCAAGATCGCCAAATACTTGATGCTGTTGGTATTACACAGGAGATTATTCATACTATTAAGAAGAGGAAAAAGAAGGCATTGTTGCTAAAGATGGATCTAGAGAAAGCCTATGATAGAGTTGAATGTGGGTTCCTTAGAATCATTTTAATTCAAATCGAAATCCCTCCACTGGTTCTAAACTAGATATGGCGTGTGTGTATTCTACCAATATTGTTGTTCTGGTTAATGGTGCACCATCAGACTTCTTCAAAAACACCAGAGGCATTTGGCAGGGCTTCCCATTGTTTCCTCTCCTTTTCTTGCTTGTCATTGAAGGGTTCAACAGGATGATTAACAAATCTAAATTGGAAGGTAACAACAAAGGTATTAAAATTTCTACTGATTTAATTCTCTCTCATCTGCTCTTTGTAGATGATGTGTTGTTAACATGTTCTGATTCAATTGAGGATTGGATGTGTTATAAGGATATTATCAATTTTTTTTGTGATGCATCAAGAATGCGGGTTAGCCCTATTAAATCCAATTTCTATCATCATAATGTGGAAGACTCAAAGCTTGTGAATATTTATAGTATGCTACCTTATAAATTATGCCATCTCAAGGATGGATTTAAATATTTAGGCTACTTTCTGAAGCCTAATTATTATAGGATTAATGATTGGAATTGGCTTGTTACGAAAGTTGAAAGAAGAATCAATCAATGGACTTATAGGCTTTTGTCTATTGGAGGGAGACTTACCCTCGTAAAGGCAGTTTTAAATGGGATACAAGTATATTGGTTATCTTTATCAAAAGTACCTTTCTCAATCCTTGACTCTCTTAGGAAATTGTTCTCAAATTTTCTTTGGGATGGAGGAAAATATCACAAAAGTTTGATTATGGCTAGTTGGGAAAGAATTTCCTTACCAGAAAGCTGTGGTTGTTGGGGGTTATAAAATATTGATACTTTTAGCACAGCTTTGAGACTTAGGAGTTTTTGGAGAGGTATTTTTGGAACTACTTTATGGTCCATAGTTTTGGCAGTGAAATATATCAAGGATGATACTGTAAATTGGCTCAGAAATCCAATCAAAAGGACAAGGGGCACCTCTCCAATATGGTCCAATTTTATGAATGTTTATAACTGGATGGCTAGGGATCTCTATTGAAAAGTTAGCACTGGGAAGGAAATTCTGGTTGGCATAGATCCTATTTTGGGTCTAGAGGAAAATTATAAACTCTCTGAGGACATCCTCAGCTATCTGAAGGAATACGATTTTGTCACTCTTGACATAATTAAGAATAAAAGCAATGTGGCTCATGGTTCTTTTTGGCTGAAAGCTAAAGACTTTGGCTTTACGGGATCATGTTCTTTGGAGTGGGACAGATATATCAGTTTGCTTGACTCGGTGGGTTGTGGACTTTCTATGGAGAGAGATAGGCTGATTTGGACTGGAAACTTTGTTTCAAGAGAGATAATGACGAAATCCGCCTATGATTCACTTATTCGAGACAGATGTTACTTCCCACAACAATTGTGGTTTAAACGCATATGGAACTGGGAAATTCCTCTGCGATATAAGTGCTTCATTTGGTTTGGAATGCAAGGTAGATTGAAAACATGGGACACTCTTATGAAGATGGGATGGCAAGGCCTCAGTTTATGTTCTTTATGCAAAAAATATGCTGAGACTTCCCACCATCTACTTTTGCACTGTGAATTCACAAGGAATATCTGGAATAGTGTTTGCACTACACTGAAGACTGATCAGCTATGGGGTCAAGAGAACTTTGATATCTGCTCACTCAATTGGATCAGGAACCCCAGAGAACACTACTTGTTTCTGTTATCATTTGTTGGTTTATATGGTACTCCAGAAACAAGGTAATTTTTTAAAATCTGAACCCGAGTATGCAGAAAACAACTTCTCAGATTATAAATGTGTATCAGTCCTTTATCAGCAAACAAGAACCTTTGATCATCCAAAAAATTAGTTTCTTTGATCCTAAGTTTACTAGTCCTGTTCTCTTCTTTGATGGAGCATCTAGAAATGGTCTCTGTGCTGCAGGTGGAGCTATTTACATAAATCAGTTTCATTATTTTATGCTGAGGCTAAATTGCGGTAGTGGCACAAATATGAAAGCTAAGCTTCTTGCTCTCTGGTGTGTTTTAAAAGTGTCCAGTGTCTTTGGGATAGATGATATGAAAATCTTTGGAGATTCCAAAGTCACAATAAAATGGATGCAGGGTAAATATAATTTAAAAGTTACTTCCCTACTTCATTGGTGCAAAAGGATCAAGTCAAAAATATGTCTGTTCAGGAATATCTTGCTAGAACACATCTACAAACAGCACAACTCCCTGACAGATAAACTTTCAAAACATGCCCTGGATGGTGAGGAAGGTATCTTAGTTTGAGAAGAACTTCAAGATTCCCATGTTTGTGATATGGGCACTAGGAGGTTGTTTGATTGATCCTTTCAGTTTAGGGTCAGTGTTTGTTTTTTGGACACAACTCTATCTTTTGCAAAATTATAGAACTGGGTAGTATTTGTTGTCATATTAGGAGTCATATTTTGAAGAAGACCTAATAGGTTGGCACAGAAGGACAATTTGACTATGTTTTGATACAGTACTCTTAGTATTTCATAGACATAAACATTTATGTTCTATTTGATTCTTAATGAATATCAATAATATTTTTTTTATTTTTTTATTATTTTTTTTCTGCTGAAAAAAAAGAAGGAATTTAATCTCTTATATGAGACTCTTGTTTATTTACATGTGAACATCCTATCATATATATCAATTAGTTATATATGGAAAAATCTTATCAATGACAAATGGTTTTCATGTATAAAGTTTTTGACCATCATTTAACTCCATTCTTTGTAACTCTTATCATTAATCCCATAAAAATTATAATTAATTACTTTAATATATATTTTATTTTGATAAAATAAATATCATAATTTTATATGTTATATAATAAATATACTTAAGTGTATCCATTATCTTTTGAATAAAATGTTTTAATTTCTTTTATTAATTAAATAAATATAAACATAAATTTAAAACACAAATCAATTTTATTAACATTTTATTAAGTCACGCATTTTAATGAAAAATCATTAAAATTTTAGTAAAAATATTAAAATTTCATATATTATGCAATAAGCATCGCTTAAGTGTATCCATTATCTTTTGAATAAATAAGCATCGGTTAAGTGTATCCATTATCTTTTCAATAAAATTTCCTAATTTATTTTATTAATTAAATAAACATAAAGTTAAAACACAAACTAACTTTATTAACATTACATAAAGTCACAAATTTTAATAAAAAAATATGAAAATAATTTAAAATAAGATCCACTATATTTTAAAAAAAACTAATAAATTATAAAAAAATAAATCATTTCATTATTGTTAAAATTTATGTGTGAAAGTCTATATCATTTCAATGCAAGAATATGATTTCCAAATATAATTCATGCATTTTCGTGACCAAAACCATATGCCACAAAACTAAAACATTACCACAAATGGATATGGCTTGGAGAGACCACTCACATTTTTCATTAACACAACCCTATGTAATACAAATACAGAAAAATGAGATAAATATATTATTTGAGCATGTGGCTTGGAGATACCACTCACATTTTCATTAACACAACCCTATGTAATACAAATATAGAAAAATGAGATAAATATATTATTTGAATATGGATATTTTTATAGGAGATGTATATGGTGATAAATTTTTGGATTTCACTTTAACATGATGAAATTCAGAAATTTATTACTAGGAAGAGTTTAGAAAGTATCATTTTATTACATACCATCTCATTATTTTTAGGATAATTTGGAGGATTTTTGAAATATTAAATTTAATATCTTTTGTTGTTTTGTGGACTTTAGGAAAGCTTTTGATATAGGACCTAGAAATAACTTGTGGAATAGATTAAAAGAGCTAAAGGTTCATTTAGAGTTGAGAGCTGTCACAATAATATTATATGAGAAACTCATTGTCAAATTTACGAGCACTAAGGGATGGCCGAAAGTTGTTAATTGTAATATTGGAGTCAAGCAAGGATTCCCCCTCTCCTCTACCATTTTTTACATTTACATCGATGATCTAGAAAGTTGTTTAAAAGAAGTAGGTTGCGCTGGAATGACCTTAACAGGAATAATCATCCTCCTCCTTCTCTATGCCGATGATATTGTTCTTATGGCAAGGAGCCCCTCTAACCTTGATAAAGAATTAATGATTCTCAAGGATTTCTACTCTAACATGGGTGTGTCTATTAACAATGATAAAACTAAATTTATGCTTATCAAGTCCAAGAAAGACACTAATGCTAATTTTGTTTATGTCAATAACAACTTGGAGGAAGTCTCCTCTCACAAATATCTCAGAATTAATATCCATCACAAGCTCAATTGAAATTATAGTATTGGAAAAAGGATTAACTGAGGGTGGAAAGCTTATTTTTCCCTAGAGAACAATTGTAAATCAACAAATGTAGTGATGTGGGATAAAAAGAAGTTCATTTTTGAAACTCTCATCACTCTTGTTATCTTGTAGGATTGTGAAGTTTGGGGTTGCAATATCTCTCAAGAATCCTGGAGAAAGAATCCGCAAATTCAAAAATGTTTTATCAAGTATAACCTCAAAATTAAGAGCAATACACCCTATCCTATTCTCCTTATTGAAGTGAGTCTTCCCCCATCAAAAACATATATATGACTAGGTACCTACTGTACAAGAATAATATAAATAACATGGAAGACTAGAGACTCCCTAAAATCGGTTTAAATTCTAGTCAATGCCATCTTCAAATCAAGAGAGTACATCATGAATTGGTTAAATCTTTGAGGGATTGACGAAAATATAACTTTGCATGATATCAACAACCTCAAAAATACTATCGCATATAAGTTCAAAGCAAGAATGTGGGACGAGAAATCTTTAGAGGTTAAAAGAAAATTAAGATATTACAAGGAAATTAATCCTAATCTGGAAGATCAAAAGTACCTCTTTGTCTTAGCCAATTCAAAGAAGATTAATATAGCCAAAATAAAAACAAAATCCCATGAGCTTCATAGCAAAACAAGGTGCTGGTCAATTCCTAAAACACCATGGGAGGAAAGGATTTGCCAACTATATCAGTCTAGGGGAGTCGATGATGAATCTCACTTTCTTTTAGAGTGCCCTGTGTACACTCACATTCGTTCGCAGTTCCTTAATCTTTGCTACAATTCTAATCTCTGTGATCTTCTAACTTATCAAAACTATGGTGACCTAGGAACACTTCTTTCTCAGCATTTTAATCATAGGAATCAAATTTTACAAAAATCCAAATAATTCTCTTTTCTTAATGTCCAATAGATCAATTGGGTTTTGGCGGATCTTAATCTTCATCATTATCATTACAATATTATTTCAAAAAAGTATTCATAATGGAAATATTATTTCAAGGAAGTAATGATAATGGAAATATTAAAAAAAATTGTTAAAGAAAATCCATATTCACAAAGCAAAGCAAATGTATACAAAAAATTTAATTTTAAACAAGAGAAAGTTGCATTGCAACATATCCTTGCCAAAATGACTGAGCAAAAAAGATAAGAACACAATCACATACTGCATAAGTCTCGAATGACTGCCAAAGCAACTAGCATAGATCCATCTTAAACGTGTATCTATCAAACACTAAGAGGGATCAAATTTCTAGAGGTGTATTTCTTTTTTTAAATTTGAACTCAAGAAATTTGATCTCTCTTGATTGATAGATGTGGGTTTAAGTTTTTATTTTTTATTTTATAAAGGTACATCAGTTTTTTAATTACTTTTCATAATATTTTATTTTATAAGCCAACATGGATTTTTTTTAAATACTTTCCATAATTTTTTGTTTTATGAACCGACATGAATTTTTTTAATTATTTTTAAATACTTTCCATAATTAGTATTGGGACAATTCAAAACTCAACAACTTCTATGGAACTACCTTCTAATTATATATTTTAAGCACCAACTGTCCAAAGAAAGCAAAAGCAACCCACGGGGTTCTATGTAATTCCACATTGGTTTACTTCGAATAAATTTACTCAAGCAGCAGTATGGATAATGTTCTTGAAACATCATTTCAACAAACCGTGCACTCGGAGAGAACCAGATCAACCGTCCCTCCTTTTGTCAATCTCTCGGAGACCAGTTTCAACCAATTTTCATCCTCAGTCCACAGTACACGAGCTCGGAGGTTCAGAGGTAAGCTTTACAAAGTTTATTTGGTCATCGATGGCACCACACCCCAAAATTTTGCTCAAAAATACACTTCAAAGATTTCCTGTAGCTACTTGTTGAGTACACTGAGGAATCCAACCTCTTCGAGTTTTAAAAAAATATTTTAGTTTTCAAATATTATATGAGTTTATACGGTAGCCAAATTTATTTGGTAAAAATAAAAAATGAAATTGCCAAATTTGAAAAATAAAAGAGAATGTGTGGTACAATATTAGATAACTCCCGGCGAATCACGCATGTTTTTGGGCCATAACATAGAATGCATCAGCACCATCAGGATCAGGCTATCAATTAACCTTGGAAAATGTAGTTAATAATTCTGCAGCTGCTGCGTGGGCTTGGCGAGCGTCCACTCAATCACATACCAATAGTAAAGACCTTTCCAAATAGGTTGGATTAGATATCATAGTTAATTTATTTAATGATTCATTCATAATAGGAAAATAAGATTTTTCTCACCAAATTCATAATCATGAAAAAATATTAGGCAAGCTAAAGGCACTGGAAGCTGATTATACAAGCACTTAAGGATATTGAAGATGACCACTTCGCAATATATTGCACATGGCAAGAAATGCCAGCTATGCTCAACGGATTGCTCTCGTGAAGACACACTGCTTCTTTGACGTGGTGGTGCCATTATATCAATATATTCAATATGCAATTTGGTACAATTCTCAGAATTTGGTGGTGCAAGGGGAGTGCACTGTGCCAGGTCAGAGGCTTCAAAACAGGTTGAAAATTGCTCGCATGCCCTGATAAGTAAATATACGTGAACTGTTTATTGGCAAGAATTTAATTTATCTGGTTGTTTTATTGCAATACAATAAGTAGTAATAATGGCAGGGAAGAAGGAGGTGGAGAAAGTGGCAGCGTCATCGTGTTCAGCAGCAGGAGGAGGGGTTGGGGCGGAGGAGGGGTTGGTGTCCAGCCGCGCGAAGAATCTGAAGACTATGTCGAAGGGGTGGGGAAATGGCATAGGCAATCTAGTTTGTAGTTTTGGGAGTTTTGCATGCATTTGATGCTGCGTTTTTTATTTTACTGTGTACAGTAAAAAGATACATTGGAAGTTTTACAATTCACGTGAGATCCCTTCAGGTTCTTTCAGAGGTATGGATTTCATATTCCAGGGGTAAATGTGTTGGTTTTTAACTGATTCTTCCATTCCAATTAAGCTAAATGAAACAACTGTAGCAAGTTCCAATAAAGCTGCAGCTAGTTAACATAAAATTAATCAATCTCAGAGGTTAAGGATTCCTTAGAAGTGACATCCTTCACAGGGGTTCAAGTTAATATATTGTAGGCATATCCAAGCCAACCTTGATTTGATTAAAATTTAAGAGCAATATCAACATCTACATGACATTTTTGATAGTATATAATAACATCGGTTGTAAATGGCTCAAATGCATACCAACCCATACCAATCAATGTCAAAATATGCTTTTACCCTTTCTTTATTGGATCATTCTTATACTTTGGTCTATCAATTGTGAGGAGATCTTGGGGTTGGTCTAAAATCATGCCACCCAGCTCCTTATAACAATTGAAAATAGTTTTTTTGTGTTTTTATGGTATGTAGGCCATGAGGAGCTACACCTATTGTCTCATGAATATGCTTTCTTGAAATAAACCCAAACTATTGGTTTGGGATAGTGTCCTAGTATTTGTGTCCTCACTGTAAAAACCTTTGCAATAATTTAATATATGCAATTATATAATGAAATAGGCCTCAAATGATATGAGATGATCTTACTTTGGAGTCTATGCAACTATAAGGATTGCATCATATATCTTGTTTCTTCAATAGTAACATAGTCTTAGTAACCACTCTCAAATGGAGGTAGCTATAAAGTTGGAGGAGGTGGTGGTCCTGATGTCAATGAAACTTCGTCCATAAGATTTGACACTTTAAGTATAATCACTCTAATTCATAAATCTTGTCTTATCTCTAAACAAATAGTGCTCACAATTATCCGCTTCAATGTTGCTTCAATGTTGTTTCTGTTTGTAGGTCACCAAATAAGTTGCGAAGTACATGGAAACTGAAATAAGAAAAAAAAAAGGTTTATGTTCAGGTTCTGTTCCGGTCGCCTCACGTGGACCTGGACTCATTCCGCCTCAGTTTTTCCTCATGGTGATCACGGACAGGCATCTGGAAACCGCAGACGGGGCAACAGCTGTGCGACTCCAGCCATGGCAGAATGCAATGAGGGTGGAAGATGTGCTGACATGGCATCTGACGTGTCACATCTCCCACCTGAAAGTCCTCGAGACACACTGTACACTGCGGAGGGACGCGGTCTTGTGAAACGGTAGCGGTGGGCATCGCCTGGACTGCAGTTGTAGAGGCAGGGAACGTGCGACATCTGTTGCGTTGAACTTCATTATTATCTGAATTTGAATTTGGAGGGAAGGTAGTTGCTCGGCGGATTTGTTCAACGAAGCCGAGATGGCAGCGAGAGCAAGTAATCTCATCATCTGCAACAAAGAGAGGGACCACAAATCGGGCGCAGAGATGGCACCAGTACTGGCATTCATATTCATTATCATAACTATAACGATCATAACTATAACCAGGACGACCCATTGCTCCGCCCATTTCGCCTCTAAACGCCACCCGCAACAATTACAAACAATTTTTCAATCTGACTCCAATTGCACGACGTTCTTTTTGTTGGAGCGACGCTAATTAATTTCTCAAGCTGAATCTTAATACACGTATTTGTTTCGAATAATTTGTTTAATTGAACAGTGTAAATATAATCTCATCAACCATAAATATAAGTTCTTGTCATCAAGAACTGTAAATTGGTTACAAGTCGGCCCCAAACATTCCGCAAGTTCTTAATTGTTGTTTTTTTCAAATGATATATGAAGATGTTTCTTTTTACTATCCGGGAAAACACTCCAACCACCGCAAGACTACTTCACTTGAATAACGGCTCTATCTGATAAATAGAGTGATACATGAAGACATATGGTACAGTATTCTCCCTCAACTCAATCTTGGTACAACCAACCACCATGTTGAATCGACGACATTGAAGCGGTTTCCAACCATTTCCCTTGATAGTTACTTCTAACTACACATATACCAATAAAGGAAATGATGCCTTTAAGTAAAGTCCTCGTACCCATGTTCACTCTCCAAATGAATGACATGGCCGTAGCATTAAACATTTTTTAAGTTGAGAAAAACCAACAACTTGTTAGTCGAGAAGAGAATCAAAGTTGTTTTGCTCAATACATCATGTAGAAGTTTCTTCATCATCATCATAAGCTTACATAAAAACATACTTACTTGTTAGTCGAGAAGAGAATCAAAGTTGTTTTGCTCAATACATCATGTAGAAGTTTCTTCATCATCATCATAAGCTTACATAAAAACATACTTTCGTCATATGCATCAACATAGTAGAAATAACCGCATGCTACATACAACTAGAGCCTAATAGTCTAACCATAAAACAGATAAATTGTTAGCATTACAAAACTATACTATTGCAAGCTACATGCATAAAAAAAAAAATCCTAAAATCATGTTCTTTTGATGTCCCCAGCCTTACATAACTAGAGCAAAGGTAAGGAAATGAAGCTGCAAGGTTTGTAATCCAAAAGCTCTTCGACACAGAGCATGCCCTCTTCCATATCCACCGTTTGTTTGGACAAGATGTTCGACATGGAGTTGAATTTCCTATATATATGCTTGGTAGAATAGCTGTGGAAATTAGATATAAGAGTTCTCGCGTGCTAGAACACCAATGTTACAACAACATAACCTGTAAATTGGAAGTCCTATTAACCCAATCAATAATGACTTTTGAGTCATGATACACACAAAGAGACTATACATTTTTCATAACATCAAACCTCAATAATATCTAGAGTGCTAGCAATTTAGCTCAAGAATTTGTGCCAAAACAACAACCCTATTTTAGCAAGAAAAAATGATCATATGTCAACTTTAGTACTATGCCTTCTCCACAACACTCATTCCTGGAGGCTCCATCCAAATAACTTGAAGGAAACATATCCTCCAACTTAGGATCCAGTTGAGTCCGTAAGACTTTCTTAGAACAAGGCTTTTCAAATTCGTTACATAATCTCAAAGCGGAAAAACCAACAATTGAAGGCAACTTAGAGCTTTTTTCAAAGATAAGAGCATTGTGGGATTTCCAAATGTCCCAAATAACGAAGAAGGGAAATTTTTTCCATTTTGTGACATGTTCCATCCAATGTTGTATATTACCTTCCAGGAACTCGACCCCAATTTCCTTCAATACCTCTTCCCATACTTGTTGGAAGAATGGACAAGTAACAAAGAGATGTGCAACACTTTCCTCATCTTGTTTCCACATCACACAGAGATTAGGTCCAGTGAATACCCTCTTGCATAAATTATCCCAAGTAATAATGAGATTATTCATACACAGCCAATTGAACCATTTAATTTTCAGCGGCAAAGACCACTTCCATAATTGTACATGCCATCGAGCAGGTTCCAGAACCGTGGAGGAGGACATAAGGGCGCTGTAAGCCATTTTTGTTGTCACCACACTGATAATAGCATTTAAGGTAGGGATGTGTCTACACTTAATTGACTATCTTACTATGAATTAGGTGAAGTTCAATGTCAGAAATGAACAATTATCTAACATTTCCTAAGATCTCTAAGCATTTAGAATTCAAACTAAACTTGGAGGGAAAAAATTTAAACTCATGAATGGAAGGAAAATTGAATTGTTTAATATAATATCAAAGGAGAAAATAAACTTACTTACAACCTTGCTTGAGATGAATCCATTCTCCTTTTCCTTGAGCTATCCTTCTCCATCCTCGCCTTTGATGAAGATGAGCTTTCCAACCTCGAAATCCCCCCAACATGCATTTGCTCTCACTTTCTATCTACTTACCATGCCCCAAATGCCTTGGTTTTATAGTATTAGAATCCAAGTTTCCACTTCCAATGTGGGATAATTCATTTTCTTGATTTTTGATTATTTTTACTCAAAAACCCATTTTCCATAGTATTTTCAGGCTTTTGTCACCAATTCAAAATTCTCAAGCACAATTAATGCAATCTTGTGCATTGGTTCTCACTTTTGACTGGTGGGGACTAGATTTGAGCCTTCAATTGAGCAGTTCAATCACTGAACCTTACCTCTTTAGACTACCTCTTTCTTCACTCAGGCCTTCTGATTATGGAAGTAGTGATTAGATAAGAGAGGATTGTTCTCTTATGTACTTGTCTTCCATCTTCATGTTGCGAGTGCATAGTAAAATGTGCTTCCTCCTTTCACGTTGTTAAGGGTGTTAATTTGATTGTTAATAGATGCCCCATAATGTGTGAGGTCCGAAGTGGACCTAAGGGCCGAAATAAATTACTTTTTATACTGATACTCGTCATACTTATACTCTATTTTGAACAAATCAAGGATGAAAAAGGATTGGCTCATGGGCATAAGATTCAGGAGAACACTTGCCAGTCAAACATAGCAATTTCTCAAATATACAATATCTTCTTGAGGCAGGCATACCCATGCTCGACAATAAACAAGCATGGCCATGAACAATACACAGTGGATCCATGTAAAAAATAAAATTTTCAAAAGTATAAACATGCACCGGTGCGCCATCACTAAAAAACAAGCACCGGTGCGCCATAATGGTTTTGGGCGCACTGATAAAAAACATTTGTTAAAACCTCCACCCACTTGCCTCCACTAGAAACCTCCACTATAAATGGACAAGGGACATGTTTTTTGGGGAGCTTCCACTACAGCCTCCTCTACAGGGCCTTTTGCTTATAGTGCTTATTGAAACATTTGTCCTGTCAACATTTTAATTGCAGAACACATATGGAATAAACATTTGGTAAGAAAATTGATTTGTAACGAGTGATAAGAACATGAAGGGTGTGGGAAAAATCTCCTTTGGTGTTGAGCTTATACCATAGTGGCCAACTTGATGGAAAATTCAACTAAACCTTGGCTAAAGAAGTCCTTTTTTTAACAAAATAGAAAAGAGATGGTCCAACAAAACTAGTAATGAACGAGTAGCTTGAAACTATTTCAGCCTATTTCAAATTTTTAGAAGGGAAAGAAATAAAGGCCTAGCTTTTAAACTGTTAGTCGAAGGGGCACTATTTACATGCATCAAAAGTTGGATAACAACTTTAAAACACCCATGTCTATTGCTGATTTTGGGAGATACTAATGTGTAATTGTTTATCCAGGTTTTGAATGTTTTGTATGTGTAAACTATTATGAAGTTGTGTAAAATTTAACTTTCTATAACATTTCTTCTTTCGAGATGGGATCTTCACAACTAGCAAGACTGCAAGATTTGATGGCTTTGCGATGCCCTGGTTGTGGCACTAGAATCGAGGGTGTCCTTCAGAAATGAACCCCATTTGTAGGACTAATAAGCAAGATATTCTGAGAGCAAGCAATATGAAGAGATTTGGGAAGAAAAAGCCATTGTTTGCAAGGAATCTAGGGTTGAAGTGTGTGGATCCTGATTTACTTAATGAAAGTGGACATTAGGTTAGATATCCTTCTTCACAAACATAAATATATGTTAAGTGCATGAGATATGATAATCACTGTAATAGACAAATAAAACATACATGTTATCTATAACTAATTTCCTTCTATTTTTTTTGAAATGTTGTTTAGACTTGTGTTTTTACATGTTTACATCTGTACATAGTTGGTAGACTTGTATTCATCCAGCAGCTCAATTGATTGACTTGCTTGGTTTAGATATGCCAATATTTATTACCTAATTGATGCATGACATTAATCATATAGTTCAGTCATGCTCAAATGTAACCTTTGTAAACATTGATTTGTAAGAAAATAAATGTAAATGGGCATATGTACTTATTATGATGTAAGTACAAAATATTGTTTTTTATTGTCACATATCGCAAGTACCTTAGAGGTGTAATATGCACCAAAAGTTGGCTCTATCTAAATAGGGAAAAAATATTGGAACCTCCACAAATTAAACCAGTATTCTTCATATTCAGGATTGACCTATAATCGAAAGCTAATTTGGTGATCAAATAACATCACCATTGTACTATCGATGAACAAATAAGGTCACAAAATCAGTTCCCTCTAAATTTGGACATAGTTAGGTGTCAAACAACATCCCATGAATAGTTGATTTGATGTAGATAGCTTGTTGAAGTGGTTGATTGTTGTGTCGGAATTCCCAAATGTTGATTGAAATTGAATTGATAGGGTAATTTGAAGCTTGAAGGTTGACTATCATCATTGATATTTTCCCCTGTCATGTCAAAGGTGAGAAAATTGTGAAAGGGATCCAAGATTGAGCTATAGATTCTTATGTAATAACTTAATTTGACACCATGTATATGGTGGTTTTGGTTGACCACTAACCAATTTGATGTTGATACCATATATCTAGTGGTTTTGGCTAACCACTAACCAATTATATCAATGTGGTGGTTTTGGTTGGCCACTACCCAATTTCATTTGATCAATGTACTCTCCCCATTTAGGTGAAAGAGAGTTCCATTTTGTTTCTTCAATGTACTGCCCCACTTGAGGTGCAAGATATTGCCTTTCTCCTTTGTTTTTTGTACTTCCCCCCTTATGGTACAAGGAAGTACCAATTTATAATGGGGCATAGTTCATGCCCAAAATTATCATTTGGAATAATTGATTGAAATTTCTTTTTTTTTGTAATTCCACCATTCAAATGTGTCTTTACCCATGTCTAAACTAGAACGTAAAACTTATTCAACTTCTAAACCTTCTTTTTATTTCGATTTTTATCCAAGTGATCATTTTTCTTCCCACAATGAAGATAAGGATGGAAATCAAAATACTGATTCTCCATGTGACCAAGTTTATGACAATGCTGGAATTTTGGAATTTTTTCCATATGTTTATCATTAACTTCTCGAATAACTTCTTCATTAACTTTTGGAGCCTTCAAATTTTCATCAAGAAATCCCACACTCACAAACTAAATTGTTTCGAAGTAATTTGGAGTATGAAAGTTGTTTCCATTTTGATATCCCAAGCCATATCATTTTTTGTTGAATTGTAATTCTTCTCAAGGTCCAACAATATTTTTGGAAAGATCAGTTTTAAATTTTTGATGTTCTTCATAAGTATTTTCTTGAAATTGAAATTCACTGCTACTGTTATCACTATGTGATTCTACTTATGATTCATCGTCAAAACTTGTATTCATCAATTCATTGTTTATGACCGATCCCTCTCATAGTATCTATATCATCCAATTGTACTAGGTCATATGTATCATAAGTGGCATAAAAAAATTTCATTAGTTCATTTGTGTAACAAGTTGCATCAACCCTTTGAATTAGGTTAATTGAATCACAAGTTGCATCAATTATTTTCATAAGGAAATATGTAACACAAGTAATATTAATCATATGTATGAGGTCATTGGTGTCACAATATGCATCAACCATGCTCTCCATTAGCTCCTCCTTTTCAATTAGTGTTTTTTGAAGTGGTTCAATAAATGGATCATTCCATTCAATTTGTTTGTAAATACTACAAACCAAATTGTTTAATCATGTACATTGTCTTGTAATTCTTTGAGTTCTTGATTATCGTTTTGCAAATGTTTTCCTCCTTTACAATTGTAGATTTTTGGTTGCGTGTACTCGCCTGTTTCCACTTGTTTATTTTCATGCTCACTTGTTCTTATTCCAACCTTAGGGTGTCAATTACTACTGATATTGCACCCCAAAGTGATCTTTTACAATGAGTTGAACTTTGATTGGAAATGACCTCCTTATTAAGTTTCAAGAAGGTCTCTTTTTGACAATTTTCACAAGGGTTTTATACTGTTACCCCTTTTACAATTTAATGGTTGGGTTAAATGAATTCCTACTTTTGCAATTTCATGAGTCAAAACACTCGATTGAGCCACACACAAATAGAAATAAAAAACCATACACAAGTAGAAATGTCCATAAACCTATTATTTTGATTCAAACCAAGTCTATGACAATGAGCAAAAAATGTTTTTATTGTGATATTCTTTTTGCAATAGTAATGACTACAAACAAAAAAATTTACAAAGTTTTGGAAACCCAAATTTCAACTATACTTTTGTTGTCATTTTTCAATAAAGATTTTGATGACCAAAAATAAAACTTTTACAATATACTAGCTTTCACCAGACCTTCAACAATTTGCATGCAACACTTGCAAGTTTTCTTTCTCCTCTTTTCCAAAAAATGTACAAAATCCTTATAACATTTTCACATGTCTCCTCTTTTTCATGTTTTTCTCTATTTTAATTACAATATCATTTGACCATTTAAAAATATGACCAACCTCCTTTTACAAAATGAATTGTTTAACCAGAGGAGACTTAAATTTCACAAGGCAAGTTATCTCTAAATAGCATCAATGGCATTTTGATAACAAGAAGCTAGGACCATGAAATGTTCTTCACCAATTACCATTTTTGGAAGTATGTATCAACATAAATTTTATGCATGTGGGTTCATGTTCTCGGGAAGAAAGGAAGGTAACTTGGTTGGATTCAATTGAATTTAATATATGCATTTTTTATTCATGCATCATGATTGAAGGCTTAGCAATATCTTATTTTACGAATAGCAACATTAGTGAGGCGGTAGATAAATATTTAAAAAATAAAAAAACCAAATACCTCTACTCTCTCTCCAACTTGCTATCGGATCCTTCTCATGGGAAAATGGGGTGTGTTAACATCTACAAACCCTTTAAATATTTTCAGTGATAACGTGGCTTCAGATTTGTAACACACCATTTTTTACACATTATGTAAATATTGATGAAATGGATATAAGTCGGATATGAATGGTCCAAAATGACCAAATTATGTAATTATGTACATTTTCACTTTTTAATATAAAAGGAAAACTACTGCACGCCAAGGAGGATGAAGATGAGATGGGGGGGTATTATTCCACAAGAGGGAGTGTTAGAAGCGGGTTTAAGGTGGAGATGACCCTAGTGACGTATCATTTAAGTCACTACCTTTATATATTCTTTTTATCCGATGTATTATTAACCCAACTTTATTAAAGTTCGTTAACCATAATCTTGGGTTAATTATCCCAAGTATGGATATTACAGGGGAAAAAGGTATCCAACCCCATGTATTCCATTTGGCTGGTTCTTGTCACCCCTCGTGCCACTTGATAGTTCTCAACATGCATATAATTATTGAGAACCATTCCATTGACACAATAAATATTTTTTTTGTTTTTCTTAAAATTACATGCATAATGCTCATATGCATTATTCATTTATTAATGCTAATTTTATTTCATAATTAATACACATGATAAATATTTCCCATTAAAAATCCCTTATAATGGACCCATTATAAATTAAACCAACTTTCCTATGAAATTCTTTACTAAAAGTGGGTAGTAAATATTCTATTAAAACTATGTCAGTATAGTAAAAATTGTGCAATAAAACCCTAGAAAATATAGGTTTACAATCATAATCATAACATAAGTTATAATTAAACTTTGCACTAAGATTTGTAAGAACTACCTGCCCCCTAAGAACTAGGCATGTTTTAACATATCATAAGAACTAGTTTATCATTATTCTCAATGGCCATTTAGGTTTACTGGGTAGTAAGAAGTAGAACACTATAAGAATTTCATAGTAAAAACATTATATTAGGAGTTCCACATTAAGAACTATGTCAATATTTCAAATATAAGAAATTCATTATTCCAACATATTTAATTAAACCTACCGTGCAGTAAAATATTTCAATAAAATAAGTGTGGAGTAAAGTTGATATACTATCATATTAATTGCACACTAAGATTACATGCATAAAATAAGTAGAATAGAAAATGCCAAATTATCCAAAGTATGGAATGTAATATTCCAACATATTTACCGTGCAGTAAGGATTGACATCTCAACTTATTTAATGTATAGTAAGGTTAAATGAATTAATTAAAATATGATAGAAAATATTAGTCCTTCCAAAACACAGAATGTAATCTTCCAATTTAATAATTGCACGATAAGATAACTATTTAACATAATCATTTAAACTTATTTGGTTCATCTGTGGTTTCTAAATGCTATTCATTACAAGACATATTAATTAATCCTTAACATATAGTATTTTTTTCAATTTACCAATTAAGTATAAATGTTAATTATGTGCATCTTAATGCATTTATCACATATTACTTTCATGTGGTTAACTTTACTTTTAATTTTTACAAAAGTGGGCTATCATAATTAATTATTGAACCTATCCTAAATCTCATTGTCACTAATTGAAATAATCTCTAATCTGGGATCCAATTTCTTGAGGTGTATTTATTTTTTAAAATTTAAACTCAAGAAATTTGATCTCTCTTGATTGATAGATCCGGGTTTAAGTTTTAAGTTTTTATTTTATAAACGAACATCTATTTTTTAATTACTTTTCATAATATTTTATTTTATGAACCAACATGGATTTTTTTAAATACTTTCCATAATTTTTTATTTTACGAGTCTACATGAATTTTTTTAATTATTTTGTTACATAACAAATGTTACATCACAAACGTGACAACATCTCCCCCATAATGGGCTGTAAAGCACCATCTCCCCCATACTAGGCTGTAAAGCACCTCGTTAAACTCAGTGCAATAAAATATTCAAAATTATAAATAACCGGCATAGATCCAAATCCTAGGCTCTATCAAGCGCCGAAAGGGATCAAATCTCCCGAGGTGCAAACATCTCCTTGAATAGCTCCTTGAGTGAAATACTATTACTTATATTACTTTTTACTTACATGTTACAAGATCTACCTCATACTGGGATATAGAGCGCCTCTTGGCGCAATGATAAATATTTCTAACATATCATAATTGTTTGTTTACGTAAAGATAATATTTTTCCACTATGATGGAATTTTATATTAAAAAAAAGCTTTCCATGATTCATAGCGGCCGTGTCACAATATTAATGGACTGCACCAACAATTCTAAGATTCAAAATATAAATCTCCAATACTTAGATGAGAATAGGTAGCGTCCATAAATTCCACGTCTTCACAATGTTTTTATTTCCATCCTTCAAGGTGTGTAGAGTATATTCACGCAAATTGATTATTTAAAAGAACACAGTGAATCCATTTAAATATTTTATTTTGGTCAACTTTTCTTTTTTCGATATTCAAATGAGAGATTGCGTAGCATTTTAGACTTCTTCTCGGTTACTAAATCCATTACCCAAAATTGTCAATTATTGCATTTAATGTTAATTATGTGCATTTAATGTTAATTATGTGAATTATTGCATTTAATGTTGATTATGTGCATTTTGAATAACTTAATCACCGTTGATCCTTTGAAGGTTCAATCCATTTTGGACCTTCTCTCACCACGTACATTACGCAAATTACAGAGCCTCCAAGGGAAAGCCAACTTTATTCGTCTCTTCGTTCCAGACTATGCTACAAAAGTTCATGGTTTCCTTCGCTTGCTTCGGACCCACGTCCCTTTCATTTGGGATGAAAAAGAACAAGTGGCTTTTGAAGTGCTCAAACAAGCATTGACTTCTGTACCTTTGATTTCACCTCCTGATTTCACGAAGGATTTTATCCTTTACGTCTCAACATCCGAACATGTTTTTTCCGGTGTGTCAGTCCAAGCAAATAGTGCACGAAAAGAACGGGTGATTTACTATGTGAGTCAAACATTGTCTAGACCACCGTTATGTTAACCCCATGAGGAGAAGTTGGCCCTCGCCATCGTCTTCTCTGTTCAAAATTTATGACACTACATCCTTATGAGTCGAACTACAATTGTGGCAGACTGCAACCCCATGGTCTATCTCTTACTTTGCCGCCTCCTTCAGAGCCGTGTGGCTAAATGGGTCATTATCCTACAAGAGTACGACTTAACATTTGCAACACCCAAGAGTACCAAAGCCCTTGCCTTGGCACAACTCATGACTGAATTACCCTCTTCATCAGCATCACCACCTATTAGCACTAACTTGCTTGACGACCACTTGTTCATCATTTCATCAGATGACCCATGGTATGGTGACATCCTGTTGTATTTACGAACACAAAAGTTTCGACCCAACGTCGATCACGATGCTCGCCGCTGTATCCATCATAACGCTTTCCGATATCTCCTCCTAGGCGATGTCCTTTATCGACACGGCGTCGATACCATCCTACGTCGATGCCTCACCCATGATGAGGCCGAACAAGTTTTAAATGATTTTCATAGTGAAGCATGTGGTGGTCACCTCCAGAATGACTACTGCCCAAAAAGTCATCCACGGGTATTTTTGGCCCACCCTTTTTACTGATTGCATCACAACAGTCAAACATTGTCAGAATTTCCAACTTTTTGCCGCCAAAGCTAGGACCCCTCCTACCCTTCTCCATCCAGTTATCACTGTTGGCCCTTTTTGTAAGTGGGCCATCGATTTTATGGAGTGCAATCCTCACTTAGCAAATGGCCATAAGTAAATCATTGTGGCCGTTGAATACTTCACTAAATGGGCCGAGGCCATGCCTACATTTAAATGCAAAGCTGAAACCACAATCCATTTATTTTTTAATCACGTCATTACTCGGTTCGGTGTCCCCAAACAACTTGTCTCCGACCACAGCAAACACTTTGAAGACACCATTTGGAAACAGTTGTCTACCTTTCTTAAATTCGACCACTAATATGACTCATCCTACTAACCCCAAGGGAACGACCAGGTTGAGGCTATCAACAAAATATTGAAGACCATTCTTCAACGAATAGTAAACCAACACAAGTCCAATTGGCACCATATGCTCATTCCTGCACTGTGGGCCTACCGCACTTCCACCAAGACTGCCATGGGTTTCACCCCTTTCCATTTGGTTCACGATGTAGAGTATGTTCTCCCCATCGAGTGTAAGATTCCCGCTTTACACATTCCTATTGAACTTCTCCCGAACACTTCACCATTTGAGCAACGCTTAATCTTTTTGGAATAGGCCAATGAAGATCGCCCCACTACCTTACAAATCATTAAGGCTACCTTACAAATCATTAAGGCTACTAAGCTCCATTCCAAATCTAGTTATGATAAGCATGTCCACCCCCGTACTTCCAAGAAGGAGATCTAGTACTTGTTTATGGCCAAGCCCATGACAAGACCGGTAAAGGAAAGTTTGAGTCCATGTGGCAAGGCCCTTACATTTTCCACACCTGTCTTGGCAAGGGGGCATACATTCTTACCAATTCAGAAGGCCATCCCTTAGCCAACCCCTGCAATGGGTTGTATCTCAAACGGTTTTACCCATAACAATTTTTTAGGACCCAATAGTCCATGTTGTACAATTTTACTACCCTTTTTGTTTTACACTCTTTTACATCCACAACCTTACACTTTGCTTCCCTGCATTGACCACAGATGGATCCTGTTCCCCCATTTCATGTTGGTTTTGCCGATGATGCAAGTAGATGGTCTCCAAACCTTGCCTCAGCAGCTTGGTTACTGTATTCCCCTTCACAAGAGTTAATCCACCTCAACGGAGTGTGTATTAGTGCTGCTACTAATAACCAGGATGACTACGGTGCTATGACCAGTCTACTGACCGCTGGGTATAAGTCCCCTTCGTGTGTTTCTCAATTCCCATCTCCTTGTTTCCCAACTCAATATATTTTACCAGGTACGGGATCCTTGCTTGTTTAGAAATTTTCTGCACATTAAATAATTGATTGGACAGTTTGACTCCATTACATTCACTCATGTCCCACGAAGTCAAAACAGTGTTGTAGATCAAATGGCTAACAACATTCTAGACTGGCACATAACTCACAACATGTAGGAAGTAAACCATAAAAGTGCATCATCCTATCATCCACATGCATATATACATCATATGAGAATCTAAAGGATCATAAAAACAAAAATAAAACCATCATCATCATAAACTGCATCCACGTGCATATATATATATCATCATAGAAATGTCATAATGACCAGAGCACAAACTACACATACATACATCGAGGAGCCCCAATAGAGTCCCCATCATATAATACATCCGAATAAAAAAATTCGCCATGCTCATCGCATGGGGGCAGTTCCATCAACTTCCTGGACAATCAAAGTCATCTAAGTCATCATCATCGTCGTCCTCTTCCTTGTCATCCCCCCCCCCCCTCCTCCTCCTCCTCACCATAGTAGGGGGAACCCCCCCCCCCCCCCGCACCATGGCTCTCACTACCTTAGCCGCCATCGCAATATGCCTCATAATAGGCGTCCACTCCCATGGAGAATCATAGCAGATATCAATCAACTCGTAATCTAAATGCTGCCAGCCGTCCTCTACCACCTCATCTTGAAGGCAGTCAATCCCAACCCGCAACATATCCAATGCCATCTAAGGGATCTGCCGTCGACCTTGTCCACATGTGAGAGAGTATACTCCCTCTACACTGCCCCTCCATGCTCGGTATCCTCTCGGAGTCTACGGTCCCACATTTGCACAGAAACAAAAGATCATCAGTGTCATAAACATCGTCTAGGTTACATATATTCTATGAAATGATACCAAAATATGATACCATAAACCAAATAGATACATACCATCTGGTCCCCATGTCTAACCAGGAGGCCGTGGTAGCTCTAGATCCCCTTTGTAGTCCATCCTATAGTAATGGTAGTCCTCTATCACCACTGGGAGCTGCATCCACTAAGTGAACAACTCCTTGGTAAAGAAATATCCCACTAGTCCTCCACACCCATGGGTCATCATATCACCCCATCACTGCATCCATGGCTGGGTGGCCCCTCCGTCGCGTACCTCTCTATGTGGTTGAAGTGTCGGGACCCTCTCAAAGAAAAAGGAATAAAGTAACGAGGGAAAGCAGAAATCCCCTCCCATCTGACTCACCTTGTTCATCTCATGCCAAACCACCGTCAAGTACATATGGCCCCAGCCAAAGTAATCTCCTTCCAAGGCCTTCTCCACCAGTATCATATGTCCCCCTGAGACCCTATGGGACAACTTCGACCCCAGTATGCACACCACTAGTGCCACTATAGCCCGCGTCTCCAGGCTCTCTATGCCATAAATCAGAATAGCATTGTCATGCGCATATGCTATGGCATAACAATGACACTCAAGTAAATCCTCCATGGATACATCACTACCTCTCTCACCCTCATGGAAACCTTAGGGGCCACTACCCTTGCATGAATTGAAGCTGGTCATATCACTGGTGAATAACTATTTATGTCTTACTAATAGATCCAACTCCTTTGGGTGGCATGGCACAATATTACAAGTTATTGTTTTTAATTAAATATTAGTCTGTAGAATGAAAAATCCATGGTCAATATAGTTTTGGAGTGTTGGCCAGATTAAATGATCCAATTTTTAACTTGAAAAAAGACTTCTCAAAGCAAATTTTTAAGTGTTTGTCAGTTTAAATGGTCCATTTCTAAAGGTTTGAGAGTCTAGTCAATGCTTCCATCATTCAACCCATGTAATTTTTAAGTTGAGAAACTGTCACTAGATAAATTAACTAAACTCTCAACCTGGTTGTTTGGAAGTATAGTCTTCTACTTTGATCTTATTTTGTCATTTTTGAAGTAGAAATGAGACATAAAACATGTTGGACATGACAATTCTTTTCAATTATATTTTTGTTTGAAGTTTTGTTTAGAGAAATGGCAAGGATTTGAAGTATAGAGTTTCTATCTAGGGCTTTGTTGTTTCGTATTTTTTTGTTGATATTTAACATCCAGTTTTCTTTATAATTTCTATGCTTCAGGTTGGTTGACTATGTTGGTCTATGTTGTCTTTGCAAGCTACATGCCTAAGCCTTGACATTGGAAGCTTTAACAGGAGCTGCCATTGTTGAATACTATGAACATACATCAAGAGATAAAGAAAAGCAATATGAAAAACATATTAAAAAGAAGGCATGTGACAGGTTTACGCAGATTTTAGACTGCACTGAAGTATATAGAGTGCTGAAAATGTGCAGGAAACAAGTCATGTTCGAATATATACATTCTCAAGTAATTGGACTAGTAATGTTGGGTTTGAGTTTCACTCCTGAGTTGATTTTTGTAGGGATTTTAATGATTTGAACTTACATGAAAATGCGAAGAGTAGTACACAACAAATGGAAAATCAATCTAAATGCCAGAATTCATTTGTTGAGTGTATATTAGACAAACCTATAAGTAAAAAAATTCCATGTAATATTACAATATCATTCATAAATCTTATATTATTGCATTTATTTTAGGAGATGTCTAAAAATTTCACGATTTGGATTGGATGGTAACTTTTTTCCTGGAATTTGGGGTTTTTTATTTTGCAAAATTGAAATGTAACTGTGTTTTAATAGTAATTTTGATGGTAGAAATGGATTCAACACCCTAAAAAACCCATAAAGCACCAAAAATTCCAGAACTTGACAGTTGTAACTTGGATTTTTAAAATTCCAACCAGATTTTCCAGAAAAAATCCACCAATTCCAACCCAAATTGTAGAATTTTTAGATTGTGCCTTTATTTTATGGTATGAATTGTTAGTGGCAATTGGTCTGGTGAAGCATAAATCATGCATTCACATCCAACAACACAGATTTTCTGATAAATCATCCATGATAACTACTAGATTGGTCTCCCAAGTTCGGGATTGCTTATAGATTGATATCCCCAGGTTTGTGTGCATTCAGTATCATAAGTCCCTTTACGAGTAGGCAAGGAACCCCTTTCACATCTCTCTTACTTCCCTTCACAATAAGAGAATTGTGCTTTACTACCTCATAGAGATTAAACGAGACATTATAATCACATAAATGAGAGGTTTTACACCTTGTGACCTGCAAATGTAATATATTGTGATAAATAAGCTTGGTGGAGTTCCTTATGTAATATGATTTCTTTATGAATAGAAATTTTAAAATTCTAGTTGAAATTTTGGTTTCGAGGAGTCTGAGTGAAAGGTTGGGGTTTATTTGACTCTCCATAATATAAAAATGAGGATTTCCTCAAATTTATTCTTAGTCGAATCCATGGCATCTTCCTTTGGTTAGAACACCCATATTCTATTGACCTAGACATGATGCACTAGATATAAGGACTACCAACATCAAGTGAGGACCCCACTATCAGGTTCCCAAAGGCTTCATTAGCATTCAAATGCACCTTCACCTTGGTAATATGGTACTAAGACATTGGTCTCTTCCTTACCACTGGAAAAATTTACTTTCCATCTTCTTAGTTTGATTCAATCTTTATCAAGATGTGCAGACACCTGGAACTACCTTTTCTTATTTCTCTTCTTATGATAGAACACCACTTATGCTCCTACTACTATTTTTACTGGTTTTTATTGAAGGAGAGAAATACAATCATTAGTTGGGATAAGGAGAGAATCACCGGGCTATAGATTGATTGATTGGAAGGCATCAACCTAAACGTTGGTCAAATCATGTTACAATATGTTATGAATTTTAGTCATAGGAAACACTTTATTGTTTTAACTTTAACAAGTCACCACACAGTGCTAATGTAACTCTTAGTCTCTTGGACATTACTAAAATATCTATCTCTACCTTTCTCTCTCATGGACTTTGTTCAGTATATGTGTCACCATTTGGCCATTAAGACAATAATTTTCTCCAATCGAGTAAACCTAAATTCCAATATATCAGAAGAAATATATTCCTTTGGTTGTTCCTCATTTCAATTTCTTGTTATTTTTTGTTGTTTTCTGTTTCCAAGACTTTGTGGAAATGACTTTCCTCTCTCTTATGGTATCCATTGTTGGTGTTTATGATATAGGTTTTTCATTAAATGTCTTGTGCTTTGATAACAATATGATCTATAATCGCTCAACTTATGGTCAAGCTAGTTAACTAGCATGGACCTTAATTGAATTTGTGGAATTAAAGTGTTTATTTCTTCGCTTGATATTTCACTGTGCATTAATATTGATCATTATATGATACTTTCCCATTGTAGCTAAATATAAAGGAAAACATGTACCTTAATCCTATGTACCCTAATACAGTCTGTGATCTCCTATATACCTTCATCTATCTGTACTCTTCATTGTCAATTCCATTACCCATCATAATCTAGCAATTAACCATTGTACACACTTGCTATCATTTCCACACATACCTTGCTGGAATAAGGTGAAGGATTGCTAATGTTTCCTTACACTTGAATAAAATAATTCTTTAAACATTAACTTCCATTATGGATGACTTTTCCTCAACATTCTACTCTCACCACTAATCAAAATGGACCTCTTCTATCCTAATAATTTGTGGTGAGTTTAACCCAAGATAGAAAAAAGGCAAACCTTAAATTGGTCTACAATGATTGATATGACTGATAAGTGACTCAATGGGAATACCAACCAGCTGAAAAATAACTTAGCCTTTCCAGGAGAAGTATTAGGAACTTGAAGAAGATTTTTGTAGGGCATCATATCCAAGGTGTCCAAACTTCATACATATTACATAAATTATCAATGCTTGTAATCTGATGAAGAAGATGATCCACTTGCTCTGAAAAAGTAAATTGTCTTTTCCCATCAACGTATCGACCATCTAGATTCAATGCTTCGACTCATTTTAGCACGGATACCACATAAGCATTCCCCCCAAAATACCATGAATTCTTTGTTCCATGTGCATAGATGAAAATAGTGTGTATAGGTCACTATAAGTTTCAACCCTTCTTTAGCTTGAGATATATGAGGTTATTTTTCCTTCATCCTCATTTGTATCTCTCTTGTTTGATGTCGTTCAAAAGCATTCCAAGAGCCAAGTCCCATTTCTAGAAAGTTCATGTGTGTAGCATTCTGACTATCAGAACTGACCTTATTTGAACTTATTGATGCTTGTGAGACTTTTGGACTTTGAATTATGTCCTTAGCAAAATTACTATTTCCAATAGAAATAATCTCATTATAACTATCCTCTCTGCCTTCAAATTCCATGTCTGTTTGAATATGCCCAACTAGCAAAGGATCTTCTTGGATATGGGCCAAAAAGGATTGAGAAGTATATACAATATCCTCATCCACTGTAAACCTTGAAGCATCTGGTAACACTCCCTTACTAAACATAGCCTTGTTAGTTCCATTTATATGAGATTCCCAGTCATTAAGGATGTTCAAAGAGTCATCCTAATGTTGTGAGTCTGAGAAAGTATTTTATGACTCAAAATCATTAGTATATAAACTATAAGGAGGTTAGATCCAAGAGTCTTCATCACCATGTAGCAAGATTTCTTCATCTATTACCAAAATCCTACATCAAGGGTTAGGGAGAGCGAAATCTTGCATAAGAGATGCCAACGTAATACATTTGGTGGACTATTAAATAAAAAGAGGGTTTTGTTTAATAAATTGATTGAATCACACTTGGTATTCTTGGTGTGTCTTCCTTTATGAGCCATTCAATCACTTATATCAGGGTCATGTTGGCTTTTTGGGTTTAGTGTGGGTGGATAATTGGAAACCGAACATATCGATAATTGCTTTGAACCTCTGGGGTTCATGATATGTGATCAATTGGAAGGATTGACTCAAGAATCTTGCTTTCTCCATTTGGCCTCAGTGGATACCTTACCTAGTACCTTTTCTGATTAATATATTTATTAGGAAAACCAATTATTGAAAGATGGGGAAAACTAAAATTTAACAACTTGGATTTTTTGTTTGACTTCGAATAATACAAAGTCCCAACTAACAAGGTTGTGGGAATTTGATAAGGAACATTTGACACATACAGCTTGTCACAAGAAGTAGATGGACCACAGTAGACTATATATCCACTACAATTACCTATAGACTAGTGGGTTGCACAATTGGTTACCCAATCAGTCTAGTAGCTTGTGTGGTAAAATAAGGACACTTACATCAAAGTAGATTTGAAGGTGTTTAACATTTTTTTCATATTATTCATAAGTTATTTAAGGTTTTGAATGAAAGTATTTTCTTTAGATTTGAAAAATGCATAAGTTCGTTGTGTGCACCTAGCTTGTATTGGGTGTAACTTGGGAATGGTACTTAATGTGGGTTGGGTTTGAATATATCTAGGCTTTCCAAGGTTTTTTTGGGGAAGCTTATGCATTGCATTCTTTTAAAATTACCATTATAGATCGTTATGACCTTTCTAAATTGGTCTTTATGTTCTTTCCAATTGATTTGATTCTCTAAAGGTCATCATTCACTATTTTTTTACATTTATTTTTTCTTTCAGGGAATCTGCCAAGATGATGTAGGTGCATTATCATCAAAAAAAGGTAGGGGAAGATTCACTCAGTGTTTATTGTAATATTTTGAAAAGTCATCGATATTGTAGATTATTTTAATGTAAAGTATGGAGACAATTTTTGTTATGGACTAGTATTAGTACTCCATTAGTGAATATTCAGTTGGAAACACATATTTATTGTAATACTTGACATTTGATATAATATAATTTGCATGGTTGAAAATTATATGTTGGTACTTGATATTATTTAGTGTTGTTATTAAATAATATTGTGACTTGGCATGATTCACTTGTGTATTAGATGAGCATGATTAATATATGATTTTTTTTAATTTAGACATAATATCAATATTACTAAAAATTTATGTTGATTAATATAATGGACACCATTAAAATTACTAATAAATAATGAACACATATGAATGAATAAATTGGTATTTTATATTGATTAACAATGACCACAAATAAAATGACTACAAATGACCAAAAAGAGATAAATGACCACTACAAAAATGAGAGATAAGTGACCAAAAAGCAACCAACATTCGCATATAAGTTACCAAATGGATACCACTGGTGGAAAATTAGCAGTCATTTATCCCATGACAAAAAATGTGGTCATATTTAGCTTGGTCATTTATAACTTATCTTGTGGTCATATATTGGGTCGTTAATTTGGTCATTAATTGTGACAATTAAGGACCAAATATACAACCAAATTAATGACCAAATATATGACCACAAGATAAGCTATAAATGACCAAGTTAAATATGAACACCATTTTGGTCGCATGATCAATGACCGCTAATTTTCCACCAGTGGTCACCAAATCAAAAGTGGTCATTTATATGCAGATTTTGGTCATTTATCTCTCATTTTGTACTAGTGTAATATAGTCATTCTTACATAATGGAGGTTGGAGTAATTAGGGATCCACATGTGCAATGAGGGATAATATCCATATATATGCATAAATATAGTCAATTATGATCTGGATATGTGGGTGCATTTCAGTTATTTGGAGGATGTTGTCCTAACTAATCCAAAGTTATTGTAACTGCTCCTTTTTTACCCCAAAAATGTAATCATGTAAATCTTAATGAAATGGATAGAAACTGGGCATGGATGGTATAATATGACCATATTATGTAATTATGTACACTTTATATTAATATAAAATCCATGGCTATTGAAGACTAAGAAGGAGGAAGAAAAGATAGGAGGCTATAATTCCACAAGAGGGAGAGTGAGAATGGGGTTAAGGGGGATATGCCCTTAGTGACTTATCATTTAAGTCATTATCATTATTATTCCTTCTTAATCATTTTTTTGATAAAATCCTCTTTAACTAAAGTGCATTAGCCTTAACCTAGGTCAATTATTCCAAACCTTGGGATTGGCGGGGAAAAGGGTAAACTCCCATGAGTGCCACTTGTCTAACTATCCCTAGCCTTGCATACAATTTGGCTAGTTCGCAACATGAATATAAAATGTTGAGAACTAGTTCATTATGGGGATTCATTCTATTTTTCCATCATTCAACCATAATTAGTTGTCGACTCTAAACTACCATCACTGGTACCATATCCTAGATCCATCACCTCTACTATAGTCTGGACCTATACCCGAGAACAGAAAATTTCCCTAGAGTCTTGACATAGAGAGTCCATGGCCAACCTGTGCTAAATCCCTGCAAGGGAATTTGGGTTAAAAACCCAAGGGGTTGTTAAATCAGAGAAGGGAGCCCCATTCCTTTGGTTGTGTAGGCTAATGGGGAAGGAGTGCTAGTAGATTGGGATAGTTGTAGAGGTAAAAACTTGGTACCTTATTTTGGATTAATATCCCCAGCTCGGGTGGCCTCTGTTATAGAGAGAACTAGTATAATAAAGTTCCTATGGCTCGGAGGAACATCCTTGGTCTGCATTAAGTCAGATTATATTATTATATAAGTGTCCATTTCTATATGAAATGCTTTTATTTGTCTTTGTTATGTATTTTATTAAATTAATGTTATCTCATGATTCAAATGAATGGAATTATAAGCATTGTGTGGGTGATTTCATTTAGAAATAGTTAATGAGGGGCATGGACCCATTCTGCTTCAATTTTGCAGAAATTTCGGTCTCATGGGTTTTGAAGGTGTGTAGCCCAAGGATGTGAGGGGTCCCTGTTGAGGCCTAAATTGTTATGGTGTAGTGATGATAAAGGAATAAATATAAATCTGGAGCCCTGAGGCCAAATTTATAAATATGTGGAGACAGGTTGCAAACGAAGGCCAAAATCCACTATTTGGGCATGCAAAAGGTTGATTCTTGAAAACTTGGAGGAAAAAGTGACCCAAGAACTCCTAACCATTTTTTTTTCTAATTTTGACATTTTTTCCTACTCGTTGAGTTGAATAACTTTTCTGAGAGGTGATTTTTAAATAAATTTTGATTTTGCGAGATAGTAGTTTTCAGTGAAAGAATTAAGTCTCGAAGAATTGTAGAAATTAAAACTTGGCAATTCCAAAATTTTATAAAATTTAACGGGAGAATCATATTTGAATAATGAAAGTGTCTCGGTAATAACCATAATATGGGCTATCAACACCCAATATAAAAAAAATCTATTTCCTCACAAATTTTCTTCTATAGGTCTTAAAAGTTGGTCCTTTAGAATAAATGTAGCTATAGAAACAATATAAAATTGGATAAAATTGTTGGTTTTGGGGAGCTATAATTTCCAACTCTAAGTTCAAAAATGGAAATGAGAGTATTCATTGGAAAGAGAATCAGTGTAAGATCAAGTACAGTGAATCCAAATAAAAATAAGTGCTTTTTATCTTTCCAAAAATTTAACAAGAAAGGGGCTTGTAGCCTAATTTGATAAAAAAATTATCAAATGGATATTTTCCAAAAAATTTCAGTATACATGGAAATTTTTATGAAATTTTGGAAAACGGTTTACCTAACATATTTGATGTAGGAATAAATTGAATATATGAAACAAAAGTCTTAGAAGTGGTCATTTTGAAATTTAAAGCAACTACAGTAATAAAGCAGTATTGGACAAAAGTGCAACTTTGGAGAATTGTAATTTTTAGCTCAAAAATCAAAATTAAGAATATCTATAGTCATTGAAAATTTGATCTATACAATAATATAATGGAAGGATTCTAAATTTGAAATATGTTTCTCATTGTTTTAAAATAAAAGTAGCACATAACCTTTGGGCTTGATTTGACAAGGCAATTATCAGTTTGGGTAACTTCCAAAATAGCCTATATTTTGGAAAAGTTGTATGGTGATATAGGAATGTACCAGAGGTGAAATTGGCTAAGAAAATATTATAGTTATCTCACAGTTAAGCAAAGGCGTGGTTGGGAAAGCAAGCAGAGTTAATTATTGGTTAATTAGAAAGGTGCGAGATTAAACCAAATAGAGATGAGTGCTTGGTATATGGAGTATTAAGTGATGAGTAGTGACAATCTTGTATTATTAAGAAGGAAGAAAGATATTCAATAAAGGTTGGCGGTGTCTTGAATAATAATTCATTCTAGGTATTGGTTGGGATTAATATGTATAATTTGAAGTCCAAGGTAGGCCCAATGGATCTTGTATTGACTAGAGTGGATATGGTATGCCATGATGTAAGACATAGAAAATATATTGAAGTTTCCTGTAGATAGAAAACACAAGTGGGGATTAATGACCCTTAAAGTGGATTTTTTTTGTACAAATAAGCAACAATGATAGCTAATGGAACTATTGAACATATCATTAGGTAAGGAACATGGAACACATCATTATATAAAGGGGAGTGCATCTCATATAGAAGATGAGTAAATTACCCATGTGGATTAAGTGTAAGCATGATTGGAAGAGTTGTAGGATATGGAACAACAACTTATGTGTAAAGAATGAGAATATGTGATAAAACACCACTTAAATGGAAGATGCTAAACTGATGGAATAAGACATTCCAATGGGTGGATCTATCATGTGGTTCATAATTGTGACGAGGATTTTGATAGAGAAATGAAGGAAAACTCCATAATTGAAAAGAACCTAAAGACTAAAACATAAGACAACATGGATACTCTAAAAATAGAATTATGAAGAAGTTATACAAGTGAAAAGTGAAACTGAATTTGTCATCACTTGAAAAAGAGAGTGGAATTTTAAAGGATTCCAAATGGAGATGGAATGAAACTTTTTGTGACATTGTGAAATTCTAGGAAGAGTAGATAAAGAAAAATGTTTGGGAAATATTGGACTAGGGAAAGAACTACTAAAGGAAGCCAATAATGTTGCTATCGATTAGGAAACAGGAATGGCCAAGTTGGGCTCGGATATAATTGATCAAGATATGTAGAGGAGCAAGGTAATTTGAGCAGAATGCACATAAAATCAAAATTGAGGAAAATGTAATTTCATACACAAAGGGGCCAAAGACAACTCAAGATAATAAAATAAACTACTACAGTGTATTGTTGTAGCAACAAATGTTGAAGATGGAAAACAGAGGAACAAGAAATGGAAGAGATTGGATCTCTCAAATGAATATGCATGAGTAGGCATACTAATACATGATGCATAGTGCATGTGAATATGCTTGTGCATACTTATGATATTGCATATTGGTAAAATTAGTATGGTTTTATATATGAAGTGAGCCACTAGTGATAATTAATGTGGTTGATGATGATTGTGTGAGAAGAAATAGTTGAAATATGGTTGAATATGTTGATGGTGTGGTTGGATATGGCCTGTAACATTCTAAGAAAAGACTAAGATAATAAGCAAGGATAATTTTAGGGGTGAAATTTAGCCCATGGGCTATTTTTCCATTTTTTTTCCAAAAAAAGATTCACCGATTTGCATTTTTTAAAGCCCCATTTCGCCCAATTTTTATGGGGTAAACTTTTTTCACTCTCAAAATCGCCAAATTATTATATAAGCTATATAAAATCCTTATAAATTGAAATAATTTTGGAAAAATATCGCCAAATATTTTATAGTTGACATTTTAAGAATTGGTAAGATTCGCCAAGGTTTATACACTTTTAAATAAGTATGGGTCCTTAAAATTATCCCTCATAATAAGTCTATGATCATTTCATTGGAAAAATTATTGTGCAATTTCTTACAAGATACCAACTTATCAGGTAACATCAAAGTTGTTGAGGGAAGTCATGCAGGTAATGAATTTGTTTGTGCCAATTGCTCAAGTGTTAAAAAAGTGGGATTGGGTAAGACTCCCTTCATGCATATTACATTATCATGAATTGGTATGCATATGATGTTTGAATGAATTTGATTTAATATTATGATCCCATTGGAAATGATGTGGTACAGGCAATAAGTATTATACCTATATTACTATTTGGAATTTAGATTGCATTAATGTGAAATTAGATAACATTTCATGTGTGTGTTGGTTATGAGTAAAGAACCAAAGAAAATGAGAGTTTGTGAATTTGATATGGTGTTCATGAATAAATGCAAGGGTGCATTAACTGTGTGTGAATTATTAGATTGCATAAGTATTGTGGTTACACATACACACATGTGGGCATATATGTTGAATTTATTATGTGAATGCATGTTAAGCCATATTTCATTGCATAATATGTTAACACTTGAAAAGACAAAATTATTGGTAATGCATAATTTTAAGATTATTTTAGGAGTTGTTGTGAATGCAATAAATCTTGCAGCAGTGATTCTTGCACATTCTTTAAAAAGTCACAAAAAATACAAAAAAAATCGATTTCTTAACCTATTACAACTACTAAGATCAAAGGATATTTGTTTCCTATTGTTTCAATGACCTAATTTCACAAAATAAAAGTAATTAAACAATGAATATAGTAAGGGAGAGAGAACATCTCATAAAGTGTCATTCTAGAGTGCTAGGGAAGGAGCATTATGAGATCCTATGGAAGTATATGTGCAAGACAAACATGAAAGGAGTTCTCATGAGTGTAGTATGTGCAAGGAAATATCAATGAAGGAGCTTGCAATAGGTCATGTGAAACACTGTGTTGAGCCCTATCAAGTTCTAAGGTTTCCTATGTGAAAGGTGTGGCATGAACTCGACTCAATGCATGAACAAAAAGGACATTCACTAGTTACCACTATTTATCCAAACTATCATGGGTGGAGCATGTGCAAAGGAAGTTTGAGTAAGGAGGATATAACAAGTCATGTGAGAGAGTGTCTTGAACCCTACCAAGTTATTTAAGGTTGCATACACCAAAGGTGTAGTATGAACAAAAATTAGCATGTGCGAAAAAAAGGACGTTCACTAAATACCACTAATGGTCACAACTATATAATACATAGTTGAGTATCAAGGTAAAAGGTTTAATTATGATCCTTGTTTTCAAGATAGGTAGCATTTCCATGAAAGTACAAAGTAATAGTTTTGAAACTATGATGTATGACCACACGCTCAAATAAAAATGAAATACATACAAAATAAATATGGGATAGGAACTATATTGGCAATTTGATGTTTCTTATATCGCACACATGATGCTTACATATCATGCACGCTATGTTTACACAACGCACACACGATTTTTACATATCACACACATGATGTTTACATAGCGCACACATGATGTTACATATTGTGCACACAATTTAAGCTCTTAAAATGGTGCAAAAAAAAATTTGAATTTAAACATAATGTGCACTCATTATGTAACACTTTAAAACACTATTACTTACATAACTATATGTCAGCTCCTATCCAAAGTGTCTACTATGGATTTAGCTTTGGAGTAAACAATCATGTCATATGGAACTAGCTAAACCATGGCTAATGTGACATTTTGTCTCTTTTCTCAATATGTGTATGATTCAAGACCTGCTACAATATGTTATAGATAATCATGGATGATGAAATTGTCAACATACATAGAACTCTTTCTGTAGATTACAAATATATAATTTTTATGAAAAAATATTACTTATATATATATATATATATATATATATATATATATATATATATATATTTCTTGTGATGTAACTCCTTAATAGAAAAAACAGCATGTTGGTGTTTCGGCCATAAATTTTTCATTTCTCAATCAGTTCATCAAAATATTATATACTGCACTACTAGATACCTACCTCTACACACTATAAAAAAATATAATCCGCAATCATTACATTAAAACCTTCAAAAGATTCACCAACACTCAATGAATTGATTTCGAGGTCTCCTCACTTCAATAATTAAAAAAAAAAATGTGCTATTTGTTTTTGGAAAAATAGCATTGCATTAGTGCTACTTGTTATCTAGATGTTTACAATATTTTGTATATTGATTCCATCATTTAGGCACTCAAATGTTGTACTGACAAAGACATATACCTTCTAATTTGCCAAAAAAATAAAATGTCAATGTTAGAAAAAATAATAATTGAGTTAGTTATGAAAAATTTCAATAAATAAAAGTTATATATTTAGAAAGGTGATTCGATTTCCCACTTTTCATTTTTTTTTTACTGAAACCAAGATTCATTATGAAAGTGTTTAGAAATAGCCATAAAAGATGAGGGATTTATGTTTGTTAAGTTTTATGTTACATCTAACATACCAAAAGTGACCATCATTAACTTACACTCACCCTTTTATTTAATAAATATCAAAAAATGTAAAATGTAATGTTAAATACTTATAATGGAATAAAAGTTAATTCATTATACAATAAAATTTAATTCATTGTACAAAATAATGTTATCTTACTTATTGTAAGATTATTATTATACTTTTATGTAAGATTATTATTATACTTTTATGTTGTTATTGATGCTTCTTGTAGTAGTTTTTACATAAAGACCTAAAATAATTTAAAGAAAACTTAAATAAAAAGGTTGCAACTTTGTTTCGTAACATTGTATCATTATGGTCGGTTTATTCCCAATTCAAAGAAGGCTATGACAAAGATGCATAGTTTTGGCATGCCTTATTTTTTCTATTAGACTAATTCTTTAACTTGGTGGTTAGCCATCTCAATAGAGGTTTTGGTTGCCGAGGCATATTTGAGAGTGACATTACTGGATAGTACCATTTTTAGAGACCAAAAGACCTCATGCATAATTAGACATTTATGATTAATTTGACGTACACTTGCTCTTGAAATCATAACTTTAACCCTCTTAACTACACGCTAAGACTATTGAACTCGCATATGGACCAATAACATAAACTCGTGTGAACCCTCTTTTTAATACTAACTTATATATATCAAATAATATGTATCGACTAACAATAAGTATAATTATAATAATCTGGAGTCCCCAAATAAAATATAAGTTTGAAAATGAAAAAATAGTGAAGTAGAATTGGACTTAAAAATAGCATTGTTTTCATTGCCACATTTTTTAATAGAGTTTAGTTAGATATGGATTTATGTTTTTTCTATAAAGTTATCGAATGTCTCTATATCACGTATTTTTGTCTTACTATCTCATTATTAAGGCATACTAAAAAGAGATATATCAATGTTGTCCATGTGCAAATGAGTATTAGGCATAGGATCAGTTTTGCAATATTAGTATGAAGTATTTTTAATATTACAATGTTACTAAGAGGTATAATTATTCTCAAGGTTAAGAAATTCCACTTTTATTAATATTTAATATGTGAGTATATACTTGAATTTACTATTATATTTTTTATATTTTTTCATCATTTTCCTCTAACTTCTTCTCAAATCAATTATTAATGTACTTCCTTTCTTTTCAAGTTGCTTCAAGCATTTTTCTCTCTCTTTGTTTTTCTCTCATCTCAAATCTCATTAATAAAGTTTGGTCAGTCGTTGACATTAATATTAAATTGAATATTAATATAATTCAATAAAATATATGCTTATATTAACTAATGATAAATTATTTTAAAATTTTGTATATATTTAATCTTTTTAGATTTTATAGTTTCTAATTTGAACATTGGAGATCAATATACATTCATGTTATTATCATCATCATTATCATACTCATTTTTATTATCATCGTCATCATAAAAATTCATTACAAATAATCATTTTCATTTTGTTCTTATTAATGTACTTGTCATCAAATTAATTTTTAGACAATATAATTAACATAAAAATGCAGAAACAAAATAAACCCTTGATAAGAATTTTAAAACAAGCTATCTCCCTTATTTATTTTTAAAATTTCAAACAATATAATAAAATTATTAAATATAAAAATATTTTTTGAATTTAAATTTCATAATCATAATCATAATTATAATCATTAATTTTTTTTACAATCAATTTTAAATTATTAAAATATATCTAAATAACCATAAATATAATCACATATAACAAAATATAGATATAAATATAAATACATCTTTTCAACTTAAATTTCATAACAATGATCGTGACTATTACAACCAACTTTAAGTTATTAAAATAAAAATAATAATAATCACATGATTACTGTTATTCTTATTCTTCTTCTCCTCAATAATAATACTCTGACCATCGGAAAGAAGTACCTGATGTTATCGTTGTCCCGCTATATAAAGACCTAATAACTCGTCGTAACGAGACTTGAACTCGTCCTGGCTGGTGTTGAAATTTATGGCTGTGTGAATAGATAAACTCATTTCAAAGTTTATATGTGTGTACGTTTCTTGTAACTTCTGTTGAAATTCAACTAGGATTTCTTTGCTCACATTTGCAGAGAAAAACCTGTCATTAGTAAAATTCCATAAAAAAATAGATTTTGAGGCACAATACAAATTTAATTTAAATAAGTGTAGTTTAATTTAATTTTTTTTTGAGTTTGGTTGGAAATTTTAAAATCTTTTATGGAAATTGCATAATATAGATGCCATGAAAGTATTACATGGTGTTGAATTTATTTCTAGATTCAAAAACGTAATTTAAACACTTCCAAATTTAAATAGGAAATATCAAAATCATCAGAATGCGTAGGAAATATCAGAATCCATAAGTATGATCATAATTGTCCACGAAGCAGAGTTGCAGTGTGTGTGCATGAGAGAGAAACCTTAGATTCCACCAACCATATCCTCTCACGAGCTTCATTCAATGAGCTTTTACCCTGAAATGAAGTGTTAACCAGGTGTTGGAAACCATGGATATATAAATATCAGTATGGAAATCAAATATTAGAGATAAATTTCATGTACAACTATAATTCTAGCATCCAATAATCCTTTGCAGGGTTCATGCTCATGTTTCCATGGTTTCTGTAAGTGTTGAAGAGACTCCATTCTTGACTTCACAATGAGTCCCTGTTAATTCTAAAAATTAGGTTGTAAAACCATACTTCCACTCTAATAGTTCTGCTAAGTTGGAAAATGATGAACAACACCAATGCTAAAATTTCCCCTCCCATACAATGAGAAGTGAGAACATAAAGAATAAAAAATGGGATTCAACTCAAATAACTTGCATTCAAAAATTCGAAATTTGTGAAGCAACAAGGAACCCAATACCCAATAGAAGGAAATGCAAGTTTCTTTATTTTTGTATGCATGAACGTGTGAGTGTGCGTGTGTGAGAGAGATACCTTACATTCCGCCAATCATATCCTCTCGTGAGCTTCATTCAATGAGATTTTACCCTGAAATGAAGTGTTTAAAATTTAAGCAAGCAAGTCATAAATTTTGTGCTGGAAACCATGGATATATAAATATCAGTATGGCAATCAAATAGTAACGATAAATTTCATGGACAGCTATAATTCTAGCATCCAATAATCCTTTGTAGGGTTCATGCTCATGTTCCCATCGTTTTGTAAGTGTTAAAGAGACTCCATTCTTGACTACACAATGAGTCCCTGTTAATTTTGAAAATTAGGTTGTAAAACCATACTTCCACTCTAATAGTTATGCTAAGTTGACAAATGATGAACAATGCCAATGGTAAAATTTACCCTCCCAAACATTGAGAAGTGAGAACAGAGAGAATAAAAAATGGGATTCAACTCAAATAACTTGCATTCAAAAATTGGTAATTTGTGAAGCAACAAGGAGCCCAATAGAAGGAAATGCAAGTTTCTTCATTTGTGTATGCATGAACGTGTGAGTGTATGTGCGTGAGAGAGAGACCTTAGATTCCACCAACCATATCCTCTCACGAGCTTCATTCAATGAACTTTTTCCGTGAAATAAAGAGTTTAAAATTTAAGAAAGAAAGTCATAAATTTTGTGCTGGAAACCATGGATATATAAATATCAGTATGGCAATCAAATATTAGAGATAAATTTCATGGACAACTATAATTCAATACATGTTTGCCGTTTGGTCAATTCTTGTGCTATAAACTCTGCAATACCTATCCCTACCTGCACATTTTTCACCATGATTTGAATTTTTAGAATTCAAGAAGAGCTATAAATGTTGAGATTGACAGATTGAGAGTGTTGAAAGACTCCCTTTTAATCACAAATATATAGGAATCCAATTCAATTGCAAAGTAATAACTTGGTAGGCTTCATTACCTTGAGACCTCTTTCTTAGGGATCATTTGATCATGGTGTATATGTACATAACATTACTATTTGTAAGGTGGTTGTAGATGAAGCGGAAAAAGAAGGTATTAATTAGATTCCATAGGTGCTGATTAGGTATAAATAACAAGGATTCTTCAGAAGATACCTCCTCCTCCTCATACCCATTAGCTAACTCCCTTTTGAAGTTAAGGAATTCTTCCTTCTTTGCGAAAGGATTCATTGACTCATTCAAATGTTCCTCTTCCAACTTCTCCCATATTTTAGTGCCCATCTGCATATTCTCATCTGTAGTGATGAAAGCTTTAATGTTTCTGAATGGTCCCATGTCTCCAAATCAATATTGCTTGCAATAGATAGAGACCAACCAAGTTTGGCACTCTCATACTACTAGATAGAGACCAACCAAGTTTGGCACTCTCATACTACTACTTCCCTAGCACAAGGAAGCCTTCATAAAAGTCTGGCTTGATCCTTAAAGCTTCCACATATTTTTCTCCAGCCTTTGCATACTCTCCCTGAGACCAAACATAGGCATCTTGCAGCTGTGAGATAAGCTCTTCCTTTGAATAATATTCCTTAATGGAAATCTTCTTTGTTGCTGCACACTTCATTCAAGGCATTTTTCGCTGGCACTGTGTGGTCCCTAGAATATCACAAATCAAACACTAAAAAAAATGGCCCATTTATGGACAAATATGGCCATAATTTATTTTGAATTGTATCTACTATTGTGAATCGTGCATTACTGAAAGTTCCAACATTGGGTAATATATTATAGATTTGTTTCCCAATAAAAACCTCATGGGGAAACATACCGGCATAGATTAGTGCGCCTCACCCAAAGGATTCAAACTAAGCAACTGTTGTCATGGAGCGAGCCAAATTCTCATCAACATTGGTGACAACCAATTGAGCTAACCCCTTGGGCTATATACTATTATATATTATTACATACATGCTATGGGAGTTTGCAGGTTACTTGTAAGTCTGTAGCATAACCTAGAAAAAACTGCATCATCTTTGCCTTACCTCACCAGCACCAAGGAATAGGAAGGTGTGGTCAGCCAATGTTCCACCAATCAACTTTAATGATGCTACAAGGCCTGAAAGCACCATTGAATTTGTTCCCTGAAAAAAATAAAACATATCCTTCCTCAGAGATAGATTACTCAAGCCATAAAAGGTTGCACACCATGTTGTATTCTTACAATCTAGCACCAAGAATCTAAATGGAAATTTTTCTTGTAAAATATTGACATTATGTATAAATAAAGGTGTTAAGCTCTCATAGTCATCCAAAAGATCAACTTGAGGTAAATAATTGGGCAAGTTATTTTAGAAGTATTAACATTAATTAAAATCCAGTGAATTAGAGACATACTTGAATATCATCATTGAAGACCAGGTGTGTTGATCTATACTTTGAAACCAAATTGAAGGAATTGTGATTCGCGAAGTCTTCAAATAGTCACAAGAAAGCATACTCATATTCCCTGCTTACACTTTCTCAAAAGCATAATGTCCTAAAATTGTAAGGTTCAGAAAGGTTGAGTTATCATAAATGAAATATTTGGTCTATGCATCCACGATAAGGTGGATACATTTATTCTTAAGACAATTAGTCATCATGGAGTAGAACTGAATTGAATAGTTAATTATGACATATCAGTTGCAGTAGGATCTCAACACAGTACATGTTTTGCAACAAAAGGAGCAATAAATATTGCAAATCCTTTGTTAAGTAAACCATCTCTTTGGAACCTGACCTGGATAAGGACTTTCTGTCCATAAGCTTGTTTGCTAGCATACATAAACTCATTGAAAACATCAAATTCCTCTAAAGCAGATAAAAACATAAAAAATTGTACCGAGAAGATTTCCCTATAGAAAGAATGAAAAATGTAAAACATATAAATGTTTCATAGTTAATAAGAAAACATGTCCTGTAGCATGAAATTTCCTCAATCCTATGTATAACTCATCATTTAGAAGCATTTCATTGTTATTCCCCGCATCAATTGTTATTGGAAAGCATTGTCATTAGGAGAAATGCCAAATTATCAATAGCATATGGCTATTTATATAGAAAAATATCATAATCACTAAAACAAAGGAGTATTTTGCACTGGAATCCAATGGAAGGAATCTAACTGGTTAAACCAATGTGAAGACTCAACTGGTTACGTCAAATATAGCTCATTTTCCTCTTCAAGTCCCCCATATCATGCTAAAGAATGATGTTGTACTCTTGGAGAACTTGAAACAAAAGAATGGAACAAGTAAAAGAATGAAGAGTTGTGATACTAATGTACCAAAAAAATCACCTGCAACAAGGTTTTATTGGGCTATGTACTTTGATTTGGATCAGGAACCTTTTTAGGAGAGCAGGGTATACGAATTGGACAAATCAATAATTTATAAATCATTGTATGGATCATGAATTATGATGACATGATAGAAATATTAGGTTGTAGAAAAATCAATCTGGTAATGTGATTTTTAGATTGACCACCAAAGTAGGCATTACGATAATGATGAAGTTAGATGATGAGATCCAATCCATTATTTCTAGTAATGGGTATGTTTGAGCATGATTGACCTTCTAATCTCTTGCTTTGTCGATCAATTTCATAGTTGTAAACATCAAAGAAAATAACTTTCACACATGGGAATATTTTGTAGGCACCGGTACAAAATGGCCAAGCATTGTAAATGCGAGATGGTCATGGATCTTGAGGTTCAAGACATTAGAGACATGATCATGTTTTCTAGTAAAGACTTAATTTGGACTGAAATTCATCATGAAAACATGAGCATTGATCACGTGGCTTTAGTCCCTTCACGTAGAGTTCCTAACTTTATAAAAGGGGAGGAAGCAAATGTTGATGTATATGTAACTTCGGAAGATATTCACTTGTATATTGTATGTATTACATTTGTACCTTATTGTATTAACAACAGAGATGTATTATTCCTCTGATTGGAAGTGTTGTCATGTGTACTTGCAAGTGTCACAAGTTATATTGTAAGTGTCATAACTTATACTTGATGGGTTATTAGACCACCTTGTTGGGGTCAGCCCTATATGAGTCATGTGGGTTAAAGGGTTATTAGACCACCCTACTGGGGGCCGGCCAAGTCAGCATTAGGTTATGTGGTTAATTTGAGGACGACCTAGTTGAGTGAAGGTCAAGTGAAAGTTACTGTATAAATAGAGAGTGTGTCTCTCTCATTTCACACATTCTATTATTCTCTCACTTCACATTATTGAGAGAGAGGAGGAGTGCGCACAAGTGGAGGAGGAGCATGTTGCTAAAGCTATCTACCTCTTGTTTTTCATCATGGTGATCCTTTTATTGATGCTTATTCTATCTCCGAGGAAGTTGCGGGGTTTTTCACCTTCTTGGTTTTCCCTGGTGAATGTTTTGTGTCTCTTGTCTCGTATGCTTGATATGCTATACATGTTGTTCTTTTAGTTAAGATCCTATATCTATTGAATTAAATGATGAAAATTTAACATGGTATCAGAGCTATCCTGAAGGAAGGCATGCTATGGAATTTATGAGACTTGTTGCACTTGCAACAAATCGAAAGCTAGGGCTTGATATAGCAAAAACCAGTCATCGTAGCACTTTCACTATAAATCCATTTTGGCGAAGGTTTAGGATATGAAAATTTTACTGCTCATAGATGACATCTCCATGTACCTTGTGTCCAAAGAACAACATCTAATTCGTTGTACTTTGTGTTTTATGATCAGTACAATCTAGGGTTTCTGCCTCTTCCGGATCTCAGTCATAAACAGGTGACCTAGGAAAAAAGGTCACAAATTGGGCTAGGAAGCTCCAAAATGAAATTCTGTAAAAAGTGATAGTAAGAGAACGGACTGTAGTTTCACAGGTAAGTTTTCCAGAGGGCTAAATTGAACCAGTGACACGTGGCACTCTGTACAAGTTCGCTCTCTTGTTTTATCCCATAAACAGGTCATGTTGGGACACTTGTAATAACTCTCTCTCAGAGAATCCAATTGAGGTCAGACCTATGGGGTTGGAAAGATGACAGGTTAGGCTACCACAGGATGAAGTTTCAAACCATGTGGTTTCGTAATTTCAAAGTTGCACCAAAAACAATCAGGTGCATATGTCTGTCAAAACATAATTAGATTCTGAGCACCTTCATTCTTGTCTTATCACTGCTGCGGGAATTTAGGGCTTCGGAGAAAGTTGGAATTTTTTAAGTCTGTGACCACGGCTGGAAGCTCCTCAGAAAAATCAAAGTTTAGAGATTTGGATCGAACCTTTTAGTTGGGCAGAAGTGTGGGCTTTATCAAACCCTAGTTCGGGGTCCTGTCTAATGAATTTAGAAGTTTCTAAGGCAATTTTGAGGGGTCAAATTTTGAAGTTTTCAAAATTGTAGTACACCAGCTTGATCAGCTCAGCAAGCCACATCTTTCCATCCATTCAGAAGTTTGAAATTCAAAGTTTGAATTTTTAGGGTTTCTCTGACAAACCCTAATCCAACTCCAGATCCAGTTTCGGCAAATCAAAGTGGATTGGGTTACTCATAGAAAAGAATGAATTGTACACCTGCATAAGTGAAGAAGTTCCAGTTCCAAAGGGAGATGAGGCTAAGGCTTTACATGAGAACGCTACAAGCAATCTCGACAGGTATGACTTGAAGAGATACAGGTATGTTTTAAAAAAATTTCATGATTGAGTTTATGATATGTTTGTCTTCATATTATTGAGGTTAGTACAATCTTGATTAATCTTAGACTTGTCTCATCACCCTAGTAAAAGTATGAATGCATGTGAATGATAGAAGACATTCATTGACTAGGATTATGACACTTATGATTGTACTAATGCACTGTGGTGTTGTATGAGGTTGATGTTGTCCGCTAACATGAAAGGTACAAATCAAGTTCTAGATCAAGAACATATGACCATGGTGAAATGAATACAAAGACTCATGGATCACATAGAAGCTCTACTTACGAGGTATGTATAATTTGGTTCTACAATGCTTAACCTATGAGCTATGCAGGTTACTAAGCACAAGTCATTAAAGAGAACAAGAAGACATTATGCGGGTATGTTAGACATAACTAGCTAACATGATAATCCAGGTATGTTTTTTTCCAATATCAAGTTAGAATCCTACCTTGCGTTAGGATATTATACTTTTGTATGAATGATAATGAAAGTTAGAATTTTAAGTAATCAATGGCTTATGCATATTATGTTTCTTACTTTGATTGATGATATGACTAACCAAAAGAGTCCTATGGTCAAATAAGACTATGCATGAATAAAAGAAGTCTTCCTTGAAGCCTTGAATACTAATGCTTATTACCTATGTATGAAATGATCATGACCATACATATTTAAGATTATTTAGAATCATAATGGTTTTATAGTATTGAGATTATACTAATGGATGTATGAATATGTATGAGATCTTGAGGATAACACAATGATGACACTAGCGCACACTTAAGCATTCATAATGGTCCAGGATGGATATAAGTTCAAGGACAAGTAATCTAGGAAGCAAAGATCAATAGGGAGCACACTCCAATAGTTCCTGCAAGGAAGTAAAGATCAAGAGGGAGCACTCTAGGAAGCAAAGATCAAGAGGGAGTCCACCCTACAACTAAACAAAGATAAGTATTTGAATTATCATTTATTATATATATGATTACTTAAATGATGTTGCTCATTCATGTACATACTTATGTTCCTAGATGTAGGATGTACATTATGCATTAATGAACAAGATACTACTAATATGCAAGTAATGGGTAAGTGGCCTATGGTACTATACAACACTCCATTGCTACTTATCTAAAATGAAACCTCATTGCTAACATGTTGGGAGTTGTGCACACTCTTAACAAATGTTCTGGTAGAGATGGAAGGCATCTAGAAAGTTACCGTGTGAATACAGATAGGGATAAATGTTGTATTGTAGAAATGGCTAACATAATTGCATGACTATATGACATATCTTTATGCATAATATTTTGCTTTGAAAGCTATGAGAAGTTTCTAATCATGTAATTGAATTTGGCTTGTAGGGAAGATCGTGTACAATCACCTACAAAAGAAGGACTACAACATTTTTTCTAGCAACAAAGCTATCTATTGAAGATATTGAAGAATCTAAAGTTCCCAGTATAGGGGATGAAGTAATCAAAGGATTCCATGATCAAGGAGTACCAATCGATCATGAAGAATGATGTTTGGGATATGGTCCCAAGGCCAGAAGGGAAGTCTATTGTGACTTCCAAGTGGATCTATAAGATCAAGCATGCTGCAGATGGTAGCATAGAGAAATACAGAGCAAGGTTTGTAGCTCGTGGATTGTCGCAGAAAGAGGGAATAGACTATGAAGACATTTTTTCTACTGTGGCTAGATACACTTCCATCAGAATAGTACTTGCTCTAGCTACAGTGATGAAGTGGAAGATACACTAGATGGATGTCAAGACAACTTTCTTGAATGGTGTAGTCGAAGAGGAAGTGTATGTGGAGCAGCCACTTGGTTTTGAGACACATGACAGGGTGTCATATGTGTGCAGATTGAAGAAAGCCTTGTATGGCTTGAAGAAAGCTCCTAGGACTTGGTATGGTAGGATAGATAGCTTTCTATCTAGTTTGGGCTTTACCAAGAGTAAAGTAGATTTTGACCTTTACTACAAGGTTGAGGAAGGAAATCTGGTGATAGTACTATTGTATATGGATGACCTGTTTGTCACAGGTGAGGATAGATTAATTGCCGACACGAAGAGGAAGCTTGCTTCTGAGTTTGAGATGAAGAACTTGGGGATGATGCACTAGTTTCTAGGGATGGAGGTGTGGCAGGGTGCAGATGGAATCTTCCTTGGACAAGGGAAGTATGCAGTAGAGATCTTGAAGCGGTTCGGGATGATGGAATGCAAGACCATGGCCACATCTATGGCATCGAACCTGAAGCTACTGTGTGATGTTTCATCTGAGATGGTTGATGTCACGATGTATCGTCAGATGATTGAGTCCTTGATGTACCTGACGAACACGAGACCAGATATTTTCTTTGTGGTGAACACATTGAGCCAGTTCTTAACAGATCCCAGAGGTATTCACCTGGTTACTGTAAAGCATATTCTGAGGTACCTAAACGGTACAATTGATTATGGGCTCAAGTATGATGCGAGTCAAAAGTTTAACCTAGAGGGTTATGTTGATTCAGATTGGGCAGGCAGTGCTGCATATAGGAAGATCACTTCGGGGTGCTGCTTCAGTATGGGATCAGGTGTGATCTCTTGGTTTAGCAGGAAGCAGTCTTGCTTAGCACTAAGTATAGCCGAAGCAGAGTATGTCGCAGCTTCTTCGGCTAGTTGTGAGGAAGTATGGCTTAGGAATCTATTGTCTGAGTTATTTGATCTTCCATTGGATGCTACTGGTATCTTTTGTGACAACCACAGTTGTGTGAAACTGTCTGAGAACCCAGTGTTTCATGACAGGTCGAAGCATTGAGATCAAATATCACTATATCAGGGATATGGTGTAGAGAGGAGCAGTGAAGCTCCTGTATGTTGCGATGGATGAGAAGGTTGCAGACGTGTTGATGAAACCACTAGCCAGAGTGAAGTTTAAGTACTTCAGAGAGAGGCTTGGTGTTCTTCAAATTGAAGATACTTTAAGGAAGAAGTGATGGGACACATTTGTAGGAGCCATTCCAAGCATGGTGATAGGAGGATCCTTCCCATGGATATGGATGTAAGCATTGTGTGATGAGCATCAAGACGATGCTCCAGTTACTGCTTTGGATATGCATAAGGTGGATGCTTTGTATGATCAGTTGGATCATGTATTTGTATATGCATCAGGTGGATGCTTTGTATGATCAGTTGGATCATGTATGATGACATGCATCAGGACGATGTAGTGATGATGATCAGGATTATCATGTGTGATGAGTATCAATACAATGCTCTGGATGATATGCATCAGGACGATGCAGTGACGATGATTAGGATGATCATGCGATGATGACATGCATCAGGACGATGATCAGGATGATCATGTGTGATGAGTATCAGGACAATGCTATGGATGACATGCATCAGGATGATGCAGTGACGATGATCAGGATGATGTATGGTAAAGTATCAGGTTGATACTCTATGGCTGTGGACAGGTTGTGTAGATAAGCATATAATACTGCCCTTGGAGGTTTGTAGATACTCTTTCGAGGTTTTCCCTATGGCATATAATAGTGCCCTAGGATATCTAGAAAATGCTCTTGAGGTTTTGATTGGGAGGACATATAAAAGCACCCTGGGAGGTTTGCAGATACTCTTTCAAGGTTTTTCCTATGGCATACAATAGCGCCCTGAGATATCTGGCAAATTCTCTTTCAAGGTTTTGTCCTATGGCATATAATAGCACCCTAGGAGATCCGATAGGTTGATAGTACGCTCGTAATCAGTCCTGGGATGCTCTTTTGAGGTTTTTCCATGACCACATATAGTACGTCCTGGAGATCCGGACAGGTTGTGCTAGTCATGTAAAAGGCCTTGGATGCTCTTTAGAGTTCTTGCTAGTCAAGACACTCTTTTAAGGTTTTGTGGTGGGGTCCACATGTAATACGTCCTGGAGATCTGGACAGGTTGTGCTAGTCACGTAAAAGGCCTCAGATGCTCTTTATAGTTCTTGCTAGTCAAGACACTCTTTTAAGGTTTTGTGATAGTCAACATGTAATAGTGCCCTGGGAGATCTTGTCGGTCGTGCTTAGGCACATAAAGGATCCTAGGATACTCTTTCAAGTTTTTTTTGATGCATGTAATAAGTCGTGAGGATTCCATAGTATGGCCAGTGATGATGAAGACCTACAGGTGGTGGGCCTACATACAACATGAAAAACGGCTGGCTCTGTAGAACTTCCTATGACGAGAAGAATTCAGAGATAGCCCAATGATCGAGATGTTGAGTGCAGCAGTAGTGATGATGATGATGCTCTGTGATCCAATGATGATGATCCAGCTCCAGAATTAAAGACTTGTGCTGATATGTATTGATGAACTATGTCAAGAGAATACCTTCCTAGTTAAGAGGGAGTGTTGATGTATATGTAACTTCGAAAGATATTCACTTGTATATTGTATGTATTACATTTGTAGCTTATTGTATTACCAACAGAGATGTATTATTCCTCTGATTGGAAGTGTCATCATGTGTACTTGCAAGTGTCGCAAGTTATATTGTAAGTGTCATAACTTATACTTGATGGGTTAATAGACCACCTTGTTGGGGTCAGCCCTGTATGAGTCATCTGGGTTAAAGGGTTATTAGACCAACCTAGTGGGGGTCATCCCAGTCATCATTGGGTTATGTTGTTAAGTTGAGGTCGACCTAGTTGAGTAAAGGTCAAGTGAAAGTTAGTGTATAAATAGAGAGTGTGTATCTCTCATTTCACACATTCTATTATTCTCTCACTTCGCATTAGTGAGAGAGAGGAGGAGTGCACACAAGTGGAGGAGGATCATGCTACTGAAGATATCTATCTCTTGGGTTTGATCATGGTGATCCTTGTATTGATGCTTATTCTATCTCTGAGGAAGTTGCAGGGTTTTTCACCTTCTTGGTTTTCCCCGGTGAAATGTTTTGTGCCTTTTGTCTCTTGTCTCTTATGCTTGATATGTTGTACATGTTGTTCTTTAAGTTAAGATCCTAGATCTATTGATTTAAATGATGAAAAATTAATAGCAAACCTTGATGCTCCATGTACTTTCTTACGGAAACAAAACAAAAAACCAGGAAAAAAGGCCAGTGTTTCATTGCACTATGAACTATAAGTATTTCAAAATTGCATCGTGTATATGTTGCCATTGAGATTTATTTTATTACTCATATGTATTAATGTTTCCAAGTTTCTGGTGTAGTTATCATTATTCGTTTGGCATAGAGGACAAAACAGGAGAGCAGTTGACTAGACGAAGGACCTCATTTGTGCAGAAGAGGGGTTTCCAGTGCCATTTCATTGTGAAGGTGATGGTTGATTATCTTGATTTAGCAATATTGACTTACAACAAGTATGAGCATGAGGATCGGGAAGGATGGCCTTTTCATGGCCAACATGATAGTTCAGGTGACGCCAGGGCATTGCATAGGGAAAAACTTACAAGGGACATTGTTTCCTATGTAGAGAGTTTTTTCTCTTTGGGAGTGCCCATTGATACAGTTTATAAAATCCACATCTAGAGACAACTTGACATGGATGCAGAAGCTCAGGATAGGAATTTATTCCTATCCAGGAAAGATATTGTCAACATATACAATCGGTTGTCAAAGGGAAATTACCAACTCCCCCAAAAGGATGAAATGAATGTCAATCTTTGGTATCAAAAGCATCATGAGAAATTTTTCTTTTACCAAAATCCTAATCGTGTAGAGGTCCCTTTATAAATAGAAATTTAGACAAAGTGGATGTTAGAGACAATGGTGAAGCTATCCCATAATAGCTTAATAGCCATGGATTCTACATTTAATACAAATAAGTACTGCGTAAATCAGTTGTCGATGATTGTTTCAATATAAAGTTTTAAGTTGGATCCATTCAATATGATTGATGACGTATTTCTGACTTTACATGTTATTTGAATTTGAAAGTATCAACTGTATACACTGGTGGAATTTTATGAACAACAAAGTGGTGTGCCAGTTGCATGGGTGGTGGCATCACATAATATATCAGAGGATATTGCACTATGGTTGGAGCAACTCATGCACAGGTGTCACCAAATCCATCTTGATTGGAAAGTCAATGCCTTCATGGTTGATGATGCATTGGTTGAAATCAATGCATTGAGGTAACTTCACTATTATTATTTTCTAATCTAAGACTTGTGCTTATTATAAGAATGTGTCACTAAATTACATTTATTATGGAAGGAGGATCAAAGGGTGTGCTATGATATTGTGTATTTGGCATGTTCAGAGGGCGTGGTTAAAAAATGTGAATCGGTTCACCACAAATGCAAGTAAAGCAAATGAGATGTTCAGTGAGTTAGGTTGCATCATGAAAGACACTCTCAATGTTGAAGTGGATGATGCAGTAAAAAAAAATTAATCAAATTTGCAGATGAAAATAAGTTCTTAGACTATTTCCACAAGAATTGAGTTTTCGATGATAAGATTCATAAGTGCACAAACCCATACTACTATTTTTGTTTTTTATTTTCATTAAGATGGCATACTAGAGCTAACCTGGTTCTTTGCATCTAGGGATGTGGGTGAAAGGTTTCCAAGAGTTTCCTCATGCAAATCAAGAAACCAATAATGCAGTGGAGTCATACCATTGTTACTTGAAGACAAAATTTCTATCTGACAGAAGGAAGAAATGTGCTCGTAGAATAGACTGGTTGTTGTATATTCTCATAACAGTTGTTGAACCTTGTTGTTGATTCACGAAAATTTTGAACAAAGAAGGATTTCTAAACAACTACAAGAAAGAGAAGCAACTTGAATCATCAGTGGAAAAAACAAGTAGAATTCCATATAGTGATTGTTTCCCACACAAGAGCACAACCCATGCTTACTGGGTGAGAAGTCAAATAGATCGTGATAAGAGATACCTTGCCATCCGGTATCGCACGAATTTTTTAGCATGCAAATGTCCATGGTATACTCGTGGCAACATTTGCAAGCATGCTATAAAGGTCAATTGGTTATATTTGAACTCAAGAAATTTAGATTCATTACTTGGTCAAGATGCAATGGTTAACACATTTAGTTTCCCTCCCAAAATAAGTATAGATCCCAATATCCTTAATGAAAATGCTGACATGACTCTTATTCCCACTGATATTGTTGATACGGATGTCGGGGCACTTCATATGGTTAGAGAGGAGGTGTTTAGGAAACTACAGTTTCTTCAAAACAACTCCCCTACTACTTTGAGCAAGATGAACCAGTTGAATGGTTTTCTTGATAAATTTTTGGACGATGACTTTGACTTCACACCTAGTTTGGGTGCTCTTGATTCATCTTTAAAGAGGGAGAAGATTTTCCTTAGACCTACAAAAAAACAAAGAAGAAAGAAACACAACAATGGATTGGAAATTGATTTAAATGTCCATGCTTTTGAATATGAACCGTTTGAGTTTCAATACCTCAATAGGCGGGGACGTCCTCGATCAAATAATGCAGTCCCAATGGATCTAGGTTAGTTTCATAGCTTGATTAGAGTAATGGTTTTTTATTAGTGTATTTAATATTTACCTTTATTTAACAAGTGGTGTGTTGATGTTTGCAGCGACATAACAATCCACAACCATGGTGACAAACCAAGGCCGAAGGGATATGCAAGGTCGTCCAAGTAGCCTACCATGATAGGTACATTTCTATGAATACATGATCTTTCAACATTTTTTTCAAAGATCTGAAAGCACTTTATAATTTCTCAAAGATGCATACTTTAATGTATTTTATTGAATCTATATTTTGAATTGTAGTTTTTGAGGGCACCATTTTAAATAGTATACATGTATTTATCTAGTTTTCAAGTATGAAGAAATAACATGACTAATTGTAGCTTTGCAAAGGAATTCCAATCAAAATGGGTAGCAGAATGTTATAATGCTACATAATATAAGTTTCTACATTGTAAAACTGAATGTAAGATGGTATTATGGGTTTTGGGTTCCGCCAGTTAGTAACATGGCCTCATGGGTTTAGATTATAGATAGAAATACAATAACCAGTGTTGCTGAAATGCATACAGTATGGAAGTTGTCCGGGGAGTCTCCGAGTGTGAAGCTGAAATGAAGAACGTGTTTGAGCTTGCAAAGCTGAGATGACTTTCCTAATTGGCTCTAGCCATAAGAGTGCACTCCTCCCACCACGGGTGGTTGGTATTGCATCCATGGTAATCAAGCATGATTTTAGGTTATAGGTTATTAAGAGGTTAAGAGGTTAGCTCGCTTATTACACTCAGCATGCAAAAAGGTTTTATTTCCTTTAATTACTAGTTTTTCACAACCAAGATTTTTGTGTACTTCTGGCATATGACTGAGAAAAATGTGCGGCTCATTTTTATATGCCACTATGTGAAATTTTTTATTAATTACTATTTTATGATATTATGGGAAACTATCATTGCTTGACCTAATTGTATATTCATTGGACCATATGAAACTTTGATGTGATTTTATGTCTTTTGTTGTAATTGTGCAATGGTGTGCCTATAACAAGTCTCGTGAAAATGTAATAAACAAGCAAACAATTGATTGCTTTGAAAGACACTATTCAAGATTATTCAGGCAAATTCATTTTGGAAATCACTTTTCATTTGATGAAGCAAAAAATTAAAGTCAGCAATTTGCAGGTTTCTTTAAATTATGTGTAATTCTATTGATGCATTATGCAACATGAGGTGTCAACAAAAGTCTGCCTTTGTTGGCAACATATGCTTGTATCATGTATCTCTAGCATTACTCTATGCAGAAATTGAATGTTGTAAAATATGTCAATTAGAGGAAGATTCTTCTATCATAGACTCTATTGTGGCAGCTAAGAATGTGCTTGATGTATATTTCTCTTTGGCCCAAATTGATCGCAGTTTGGTGTTGTTGGAATTGCATAATCGGGGTTCCATAGGGGTAATCGAGGGTGTTGAATCCATCCCTATCAAAATTACAATTCCAGCAACCAAAATTGCAATTTCAACAATTTCTTCATCACCAGATTCCAACAAAAGTCACTGAAAAAGGTGTGAATCATCTAGAGATGAGCTTACTCCTTTTTTATCTAAATTATTTGTTAAATCACATATATAAATGTAATAAATAATACCGTAACATAAAGTCAATTATCATTTTAATGTATACCACAAATTCTCAAGCTTTAGATTTAGATTATTTGTTAAATTACATAAATAGATGTGTAATAAAAAATAATGATACAGTTAAGAATGCCTTCACATTCATAGTCATAATAGAGGTATGCCATAAATTATCAAGCTTTTGATTTAGATGATTTGTTAAATCATATAAATAGTTACAATAAATGATATTATAATAAATAATAATAATAATAGGTAAAGAATGCCTTTAAGGCATGGTAGAAAATGTGTTTTGAAATCAGCATGTTTTTTATTTTATCATGTACAACTACTTGAAATGTTATTGTTGCATAAATATCACATTGAGGACAGCTTGCAATGTTATTGTATAAAATGATGTGAGTTGGTGATAACATCATTAGAAAACTACGTGTTTATTATTTGAATTCGTTTTTGATGATACAACTATAGCAAACAAAGGATCTTTTATAGAAAGAAATTTCAACTTACAAACATTAAAACACTAAAGTGTTAAGTATTTTTTTATGATGATGAGTTGTTATATATATTTTTATTCTAATAATATATACATTTATGTGATGATGCTTTATATAATACTCACAAAAACTTCTTAACAATAGATAAATTTTTCATGATGATACATATGATAAACCCTAAATCCACCAAGTTCGTTTCATATCTCATGTTTTAGATGTCACATTGTGGATAAATTGAAGGGTCCCGTTGTCAACCTGTACCGAAGGCACGAGAGAATCACGTTTCTAAACCAACCGTTTCCGTTCTGGTTGGATGAGGTGGACTCGTCCCGCTGCGGTCCTTGCTCATCGTGATCGCGGACGGGCATCTGGAAGCGGCAAACGGGGCAACAGCTGTGCAACCCCAGCCACTACACAATGCAGTCGGAGTGGTAGATGTGCTTACATGGCATCTAACGTGCCACCTGTCCCACCTGAAAGTCCTCTAGACATACCACACACTGCAGAGGGAGGTGCTCTCGTGAAATGGTAATTCTTATTTGATAATATATAATGCTCTGAATTCTGGTTTGAGGATATCTTTTCTTGGATGAACCTTTTCCATGATGTTATATTACATATTTTTGTATATGGATGCAAGTATGATTTTCTTTTCTAGACTTAGATAAACAAAATGATTATATGTCAAGAGATTCCTTCTTTACATGATCTCTAACCTCGCTGGGGCATTGTTTTTTAGTATTACTTTCCTACACTACTTGTATTGCTTTATTGATTCTAGTTTTTGTAAGCAAAGACGGTATTGCTTTGTTGATTCTAGTTTTTGTAAGCAAAGACACCATTTTCTTACCATTCAATCTTCCATGCATATGCCTAGCTACCAGCCCTCTTGATATATAAGTTTACAACTATTTAGACTCTTTTGGAGTGGATATTAACAATCCCCCTAATCCAACATTTTTTCTTAATCTTAAACTATCTAAAATATATATCCATAGAATGATTCTGGAGGAGGTTCAATAAGAGAGTCGCATTCTTTTAAACCTCTCATTATTATCTATTGATCTACAAAATGAGAATAATTTTTTCATCACTCTAAGATATCTTAGGGGACAACCTTCACTTTCATATCCTTTACTTCACCTTAAACACATCAAGGTTTCTTCTTACCAACTAAGTATGTAAACTAATAATCACATACTTCATATTAATGCATATGGGTGAATCCATGAATATGGGTGTCTATTTCGTGAGAATCGGGTGGTCGAGAAGCATACCGCAAGCTATTCGGCAGAATAGCAATAGTTATTCGGTCGAATAAAATAATGTATTCGCCCGAATAAAGATTGAATAACCTCTAGTTTATTCCTTCGAATAAACATTCACGGTTCACAGTTAAAAGTAACAACGACCTTGAACTGAGTGCGAGGCAGTGCCAGCCGAGAAAATTGTCCGGTGTTTTTTTTTTCGTTTACTTGACTGAATAATGTTTTGGGTAAATACTTATTTGCCTGAATAATTATTCGGCCGAATAATTATTCGCCATATAAGGTCGACTCCGGCCTTGTTTCTTCATTTTTTCGGCGAACGTTCTGTAGGGCCACCTTGTTGTTGCGGCCCTACCCCCGTTACTCGGACCTCGACCCTGACCTGGCCTGTTGTTGTGATGTCGCAGGCTTTGTTGCTTCGACGTCACTGACCTACTTCTTCGACGCTGCCAGCTGCGACTCTGCCGACCTGCTTCGACATCGCTAACTCTGCCGACCTGCTGCTTGTTTCCACTGTGCCACCCCTACTTCGATGTCACCGACTCTGCCGACCTGCAACTCTTTCTGCCACCTTCTTGATGTGGAGCGCGGCGTTGCACTCCACGTTCGGCTTGGCTTCTTTGGCAAGTGTTCGACGTTCGGCATGAGACAACCCTTCCCAGTAAACCTGCTCGATTCTGAGGTGAGTTAGAACGTACACTATAGACATAAATTAAAATTCTTGTAGCACTTATAGAAATTATAGACAGAAATTATAGAACATACATTATTCACTTGTTACACTACATAGATACTCAAATTCCATGGGTAGTTAAACACGTTTTAGGCACATTCTGAATTTGGCTTTCCATGGTTAAAATTCATAGCTGCAACCCCAATACTGCATTTTTATTTTTTTTAATGTGTTTGATATGAAGTGAAATTTACAGATTGTAAATACAATAGATAGTCATACATGACCCACTAAAACTTTTTTCGTAAAGAAGAGTGTACACTAGAATAAAGAATGTGTAGTGGTTTTATGTGTTTTTGCTTGTATGAGTGTGTAATGAAAATCAATATTGTAATTAGGGTATATAACATTGTGGAGGATTATGAAATAAAATTAGCATTACTATCCGTGTAAATATCGAAATTTACATTAAATTAAATCTAGAAAATTTGGGAAAAATTCTAAATATTTGTCATTAAGAATTTTCCTTTAAACTGCTTCTTTTGCTTGTATGAGTGTGTAATGGAAATCAATGTTGTAATAGTGTATATAATATTGTGGTGGATTAGGGTATATAGTGTGTAAAGAAAATAAATGTTATTATCCATAGTTTAATTCTCCACATCTTCAAGTGTAATGAGGTCTCCCTGTGTATATGCGTAGTCCATCTAAGCGTGTGTGTCTGCCAATGCTTCACTGCTTATCCAACTTGTATCTGTTGATGTTCCCTCATTTTATAGCACAATATTCTATGCACACTGCATTTTCCTCTTTACACTCTGCATTCTAATAATCTTCCCTTTAGTACTTTTTATAATCCTTTTCTCTCGGGTACTTTGTCGAGCTAGCAAATTCTCCGTTCAACTTTGCATCCTTCTCATCATCTCACTTTATGGATACTCAACGCTAGAATCTTTCATGAAAGAGTCTTTTATGGTGTATACTATTCCCATCTAACTTTTTAACCACACCTCATTAATTGCGTGCTTCTTATAACGCTCTCCACGGTCAGTTTGTTGTAAAAGTGATAAATTTAAAAATATGCTAGGGCTACTATAGAAACCACCATATTTATGTATTTATTTTTACTTATTTCAAAAGATTTTATCCAGCATATAACCCTCAAACAAACAAAAAAAATTAGACTGCAAATGTCAGAAATAGAAGAGGGATTTAAATAGTGAGAGTCTAATGCAGTATGTTCATTTTTATAGTAATAAACTAAGGGATGAAGTAGCTCAGAAGGATGAAATTGCTGGTACCTGATTCAATTTATACCAGATACGTCTCTAGTCAGCATCAAAATTGGGCGTGAACTGATTCATTTGTTTTATTATTCCCATATCACATTTTTGGCTAAAACAATTCATTTTCTACGTGAAACTTGCAGTTTATTATCAATATTTTTAAAATTATCCATGGTTTTATCAGAAGCTGCAAAACGTAGCAGACCCTAAGAGAATTTCTTAGTTGTTACACACTGTTATGGATGACAAATGCATAAAGAAAAACTAATAGTGTGAATCTTGAGTTGGTTTTGGGTCAAAATATTTTAAGCCCGAAAATCCCGCTGCTTTTGAGTAATTTTTGGACACTATTTTGACTAAATATTGTTGAATTATGTGAGCCTCTCTTTTAATATAAAAATATATAATCGTTCTTGTCTAAACAAAATAATCAAGTATATGACGAAAAACTATATATATCACCAACAAAGTCTGATTTAAACAAAATAAAGGAGTTGCAGTAACAATATCTATGTGAAGGAGTGAAAGCAGTAACAGTCTATATGTGGAGTGAAAGCAGTAACAGTTTGTTTCAAAAACTGTTTAATATAGGACATGAACTGGTACTATTTATGCTACTATCTTTGCTTCCTCTGATGTTGTTGGATCTGCTACTAAAATTGATTAAGCTACTAATCACCTTCCTTTACTTATAATGCACCTGTGACTACTCTTTCTACTACACCAACTACTTAAAACACAGGATAACAACTAGTAATCGTGTTGAATTGTATGCTTCAACAGAATATACTGATGCTCGAATCAACCTTCTAGATATGAACCATCCTAACAAACCCTTATAGAAAAAATAGGATCCTGATTCATCCTTATTGTTTTCACTTGCCCCCATGTATAATTCCTTATATGGCTTTAGGCAGTTATCGGGATAAAGGAAGGGAATTTTTTTAAAAGAAACAAACTGGTTTGAGTGCTTTCTGGTTAAGTAAAGGTTCGAGTACTTTCCCAAGCTCGAAATAACTAGCTGGTCGTAACTAGTAGGTTGTGTTCCTGCTCCCGTAGTGAAGTTACTAGCTTCCTCCAGGATACATTAACTACAGTGTCTGGCCTTCTTATCCAATCCGTTGGGTTTATATTCTTTGTATGATCCTGTTGGTGAATTAATAATTTTAAGTAATGTAATCCAATGTGGAGTTTATTTCATGTCATCATAGTGTCTTCTCCCCTTGCCATCATAGTTTATTTTTTGTATTGATGTTGGACTGGATATTAAAGAAGCACCCCTTAGGTAATAAAAGTTCTTAATGAATACAAACTAATATTAATTGTGATTTGCTCCTACTGTCATTGATGCTATGACTTGTTCTTCTCTACTCGAATCAAGGAATGGTGGTAAATAACCATGATTGATGACAAGTAAATAAGAATAGTATTAATTAGGAAAGCAATGAAAGATAAATAACTCTGAGTATGATCGCTTGCCTTTGCATTTGCAGTTTAATTAATGTAATCTCTATACATACAACAAGCTCATAGCTCTTGCAATGTTAGGTGATACAACTAGTGAACCTTGAAGTGAGCTTATATGGTAAAGCATAAAATAAACCTTAGTCTAAATTCAATGCCACCAAAGAATAAAATTGATGAATATGCTCTTCCTAACATCAAGAGAGCTCGCGTAACAAGGTAACGAATGCCTAATCCTTGGATTATCTGTTTAATTTATACTCTCTTGTTTGTTCATTGGTACATACAACACTGGCGCGCCTCTTTCTTCTTTGCATTGACTTAGCCACTTTCAATTCACAAACTATAAAATAGCTATAAGTTTTGGCCCACCACAGGGATGAACCTTATTAACATGACTATACTAATATAGGAAATAAAATTATTGTATAGAACTCCCCTTGACATGAGTGTTGTACCTCAAATGGCTGGATGGCAAAATTATAATTGACCATCCATTTTAGCGGGTTCCATTCTCCACATAAAATCTTCTCAAAACTTCATTAGTAGTTAGCATAGATGTGCACCATGTATCTTCTACTTCGAGTAGGTCATCAAGAAATGACATGTTGGACTTATGGACTTAATTATTAGAAAGGGAGTAAACAATAACAGATTTCATGCTTATAGTCATAGAACACCTCAAAAATTCATTAGTAGTTAGCATAGATGCACCCAGTATCTTCTACCTTCGAGTAGGTCATCGAGAAATGACATGTTGGAAATATGGACTTAATTATTAGAAAGGGAGTACAAACAATAACATATTTCATGCTTATAGTGCATATAACACCTTCTCAAAACTTCATTAGTAGTTAGCATAGATGTGATAAGTATCTTCTACCTTCGAGTAGGTCATCTAGAAATGACATGTTGGACTTATGGACTTAATTATTAGAAAGGTAGTAAACAATAACAAATTTCATTCTTCTAGTGCATAGAACACCTTCTCAAAACTTCATTAGTAGTTAGCATAGATGCACCAAGTATCATCTACCTTCGAAGGGAATAAACAATAATAGATTTCATGCTTATAGTGCATAGAACGCCTTCTCAAAACTTCATTAGTAAAGTTGTTGTTTCATAAGTAAAGGTTTTTCATAAGTTCGGAGTGTTTAAATATCAAAACATGTAGAATTTGAATATTTTATGAGTTGATAGTTGTGTAAATGTAGACATATTATCAAATGGAAAGAGATGGGTCTTTGAGGCAAAAGCGTAGGAGGTCATCACAGTCATCAAAAATTGGTGTCTCGACTGATAATGAAAGTTTTTTGGATTCACCTAGGGATTCAAGCTTGTTGTATAGTTCACATTCATATAATCACCAGTTAGGCCAAAGGGGTACAATTAATTCCACTATATATTCTATGGGTGAACACCAATCTCAACCTTTTGTTAGTATGAACATTTATGTTTTAATACACATGTATCAATTGTAATTTTGTGCATGTTCAAAAAGTTTGTACATGTTTACACATAATTGTGTTTGTCTCTGAAGTAGGGCAAGGTTCAAAAGAGGCTCGTAATACTACACAGAGGGATGAAGGCTGAGCAAGGAGGACACATATTGAACCAGATGTGGGTGTAGAGAAAGGTTCAAAAGATGCTCGTAATTATACACAGAGGTACAAAGGTCGAGCAAGGAGGGATTATGTTGAATTAGATGTGGGTTGTACACCCATAACAACTTATCCATCTAACTTACCTGAGGAGCTTCCATGGGAAAGTGGTGTTCAACAAACAACCCTTGAAAGTTGTAGATCTCACTATGAAAAGTTGCAACATGATCTTTAGTTTGGAACTTCCTCGAGAGAGCAAACAAAGTCTAGAGATTGTTTTGTGGTCATTGAAAAAATTCATTGAGGTATATGAGGATCTCGGGCCAACTATGGATGGTTTTGTTGACTTGATGTGGACGAGAAGGGCACAAGTGATGGGTCTAGACAAGTGGGTTGTTGTGAAGGAGAGAGTGACCAAAGAACAGGCCGATTCAATGTTTAACTTCAAAGAAGGCCTAAAGAGAAAAATGTTGAAAGTGCAATATTTCTAGGACCCTGAACTTGCACATCTATTATATGATCGGTTCCTTGCATCCTATGGTCGGTTTCCATGGAATGATGAGGTTCCTAATTATTTCACCATTTTTTTATGCAGAGTTTTTTTAAATATGAAGCCAGACTATACCAATATTCATTCTGACTTTTATGGAGTTGGAAAGGGGTGAATATACGATCGAAAAGGTTCTCTTAGATATCCCACAACTCTTCGACCTCATCCCAGATATCTCGCCCATCCAGTATTTTGACTTTAAAATCGGAGATTGAGCCCACATCCCAACTTGGGACAACTGCAATGGATTTTGTTGCCGAACGTTTAATATCGGCATTTGTAGGAGTTGATGTGGGATTGGTTCAAGAGAGGGCTCGATCCACTATTCGTTAAAAGTTTGTTTACAAAACGAAGCATTGAATATCTTAGGGCTTATGCTAAGGTTTTTCGCGATACAGCTTCAGATGTCCTATCCCATGAAACATCGAGTATAGGAGAGGTCTGTTGTTTATGTACATACAATCTATTTAATTTTTTTATTCAGTTTGAATTGAACTTTTTCTTGCATTATATCTATGAAATTGTGTATTTTTTGATATATAGTAATAAATACATTACGTAAATGTTTATTGGTTGCAGTTTTCTAGAATGTTGAATGAACATGATTTTCGACTCTCCACTAGAGAAAATGTAGAAGAGCATCTTAGAGAGGTATATTTATTATTTACATATTTATATTTATGTTTGAAAGACATTGTATGCTCTTTTTGAATTTTAATTTATCTATGTATCTTATCGTTAATGTGACTTATCCATGCAAGTTCATTTAGATTCCAACTTTTTTGATGATTTTCCATCTCTTGTGAGCTCATGTTTTCAATTTTTTGTTTTGGTTTTAAGTGAATTGCTTAATTTTAGTTTATTTTGCTTGCACAATGTTTTATTTATTAACAAAATTTAAATTTTAGGGAACACAAGAACATATGGAAATTGGTGGTGATGATATTGGTTCTTTGGTGGACATGGACATTGGCACTGAGGTGATTTTGTTTATAATTGAACTATTCTTTTCAAAAAAAAATTATAAGTTTAATATTTAAATTGTTTAAATTTAGTTTAAAATTGTTTAAATAATTTATGAGATTCATAATTAGCTTTTATACATGTTGCAGGTTGGGACTCTTCGAGGAAAAAGGAAGACCACAGTGGAGGATAGTGGTGGACTTTGATTTAGAGAATGATTTTTATTGGTCTTTTTTTTATTTTTCCATACTACCATATTGCATATATATGCATGTTGATACATATATTGTTTCTTTTTTGGACATCCAAGAACTTTATATTTGGATTATATATGTACATTGAACTCACATATTCAGGAACATTTTTTTTGTATTATATACATGTACATTGAACGTACATATTATGTATTTGCTTTGAATGATATATTTTTTGGGGGGTTAATTACATAGCATACTTTGTGTGGTAAATGCTTAGAATATGATTTTGCATGATGTTCATGAATGTGTGTATTATTAAATTTGTATGTACAAGTTACAATTTTCTTTCATAATGATAATCAATTTTATATCTAGTTTAATGTTCAAAGTACTTTATTACACATGTTTTAATTTTTAAAGTACTTTATTCTATGAATAAGATAAATTCCATGTGATTGTTGTTGGAGCCTGTCCTTGCAAACCAAAATATTTTAGAACACTGTGTGATGTAGAACAACACTATTTAGCTTATGTACCTTGTTTTCATATTTTCCAGATTGCAAATTTTATGTAAAGTAGTCATTAACTATTTGTTGTTTTAAATTAATTCATATATTATAGTGTTTGCAGTTTGCACTCCTGAATCTTTCTTTACAGAATTTTAGTATATGTTAGCCTTAAGTTTTGATAGGTGCAATCTAAATTTACAAGTTTTAAGACCTGCAGGATTTAATCCTTGAGTGTAGAATTGAAGTATTGACAATTGTTGAGTGCATATTTGAATTTTTGAGTGCAAATGTAATTTTTTTTTACTGTAGATGTAAAAAAAATTGAGTGCGGGTTTCAACCCTCTTGGTTGTCTTTTAATATATGATCTTTGATTTTTCCTCCTATAGGCATCATTTTTGCATTCTTCACTTTGCTAATAAGGGATATATTATGATTATGCAACCTTTTATTTCTCTATATTTCCTTGCGAGTTCTTAAATAAAAAGATCAAGTTTGTAAATTCAATTCAAGTTTGTTTGGAAGTGTGTTGTAGATTGTATGTACAATAAACTTGAATCTCATATAAATGATAACTTGAATCTTATATAAATGATTCATACTTTCAATTTTTAACTAATGATTCATATGTTCAATGTTCAGGTACAACACTTTTGTAGGTGAACTATAGATGTTGCTGAAATCATGGCAAATGGGGATGTAATGATTTTTTGTTTTTTAATCATAAGCAAGGATTTCAGGATTGTGAAACTTATGCTAAATTAGAGCAATGATTTTAGACAACAATTTGATGAATTTTCATCTTTTTGTTGTAAATAACCATTTCTCTAATTTAGTATAAGCTTCACAATCCCTCAGTCTTTGTTTGTGATTAAAAATCAAATGATCACTATCTCCATTAGCCATGATTCCAATTATGTGAACTTAAATAATTTTGTTCAATTCCATCTGATCATATAAACAACTATTAATTGTACGTGCTTGAATCACAACTATTAATTGTACACTTTTATTCAAGCAAATATAATTAAATACTTGTAAAATTGGACATTATGTAATTTAACACTTATAAAGCTTAGCTAGGAGCACACCATGTACCAACACTTATAAATCTTAGCTAGGAGCACACCATGTACCAACATGATAATTTATCTAAATAATTAGAGAAACATGAAATGGATTCATCACAATCCAAATCTTTTCATGAAATTACACATTAAAGACCACACATATTACCCTAAAATCCTTCAAATTCAATCAAGTTCAAATGGTTTCAATTATACAACCACATATCAAAATTGATAAGGATTCCAACTTAAGATTTTGTTCACATACTTAAATACCATCTCCCCCAATATACTGGACTCAATTAGTTCAATCTAATAGAGGTAATACTAGACAATCAACTTGTTATAAAGAATTCTTCATCATTTTCAAACATTTCTTAAACAATTTAATCCTACATCAATAAGCCATACACCACATGTCCATATTTCAACATGACATAACATAATTACTCAATCATGTCCAAGAATATTTAAGTACTCATTCTTAACAATTAACAATGTTTTTACAATCATGTTTAAACTCTTATTCTTGTTCCCATACATTACTTGTAAAATTATATTTGCAATCAACATTCCATAGTTGAAAAATAACATTTTCCAATTTTTCCCAACTTTTATTAAAGTTATCATTACCAAATAATTATTGAATCAATTTCAACATGCTAAAATACAATCATTTTATTAATGCCATATTGTAACATATATTGAAGCATTATTAGCATTTCAAAGTTTAAAAAAATTAGTGAATGCTTAGGGTGCAAGATATCTTCACTTTTGTGTATGATTTATTTGGTTTACTATAAGTCTATTTCATCATTAAATTGTGTATTTATTCTTATGCTTACCTTCATACATGTTGCTTACTTGGTTTTGAGACCAGGTTGGGAAGTTATGACGTTTACAACTACCTTGTGGATCTCATATTTGAGCTTTTGATATGGTATGAATTAAATGTTATTTCCTATCGATGCTTTTAGTTTAGACTTTATTGTTTTCAATTTTAAATTCATTATAATTTTCTTCTAATACTAGGATTTTCTTTCTACATTTTTCTTTCCCAATCAGAAAAGAAAATGAATAAAAAATTCTTAAATCATTTAAAATGAATATGACAAATAGTGTCATAACGTGGGGGATCCAACAATAATTTCCTTGTCTTGTTGGAAAGTTGTAGGCTCACCTGAGATAGTATCAGTGTTGAACATGTTAGAATAATTTTATGGCCATTTATTCAAGCCTCATGGAATCATCATTTCTCTCATAATAGAGCTAGGGGGCTGGGGGATTGCAGCCATAGAGGTAGAGGTCATCAATGCTCCTTTGGATTACAACATCCTACTAGGGCACAGTTGGACTTATGTCGTGATGACACTACTGTCTTATATCTTCTATGTAATTCATTTTCCTCATGAAAGGATGATCATTACTATAGACCAAATGTCTTATTGTAGAGAAGAGTCCATTTCCATGATAGGACCTAATGTCTACTTGGTTATCCATTTCACGAGAGACTGTGAAAATGGTTGGAGTGGGAATGTACTCTACCCTCATGAGAAATATTAATATTCCTCCACCCAACCCATAAGAAAACATTGCCTCAATATGCATGATATCATTGTTTGCCACTAATTCCATAGTGAGGGTATGCAACTTCATAATCTTTTTCTTTGAAGTTTCATGGATGGTGTCAAAATCCTCACATGAGGCCGAGTATAGAATGGCCCCATCAAATTTGTCTATAGATGAAATAGCTTATTAAGTTGTTCAATCAAAGAAAATAGACAATGATTGTTATTCTACATATGTTCAAGAATGTAATCAATACACTATTCACATTTGGGCCATAAATTCTTCACCTGGTAAATACCTCCTAGATATGATCCTACCCTATAATGAAGATATATTGGAGGCCATGTCTATATTGGAGAGACCATGAAAAGACATGCACCAACATGCATCCTTTTTTTCTACCATGATTAGATTGAGGATTGATGAAAATGGGATTATTAGTCCTAGAAATATGGAATGGTATGGAATCCCCCTTGCAAATCATGATGTATATGTAGAATGGATCCCAATGAAAATATCAAAAACCATGCTAATTGACATTTCCAGAGCTATCGATGCCACCAACAATGTCTTCATAGGTGCAGATTGTTCCCCTGAGGAAATTAAAATCTATATTACACTATTCAAGAAGTATCATGACATATTTTCTTGGTCCTATGAAGAGATTCCATGAATCAACCCAAGTATTTTTCAACATGATATTAATATGTACCTAAATGTCAGACTTGATCGAAAAAAGATGTGATCGATTAATCCATGGAAGGTCTTCACATAACTTTTATCTACCAGGTTCCCCTGGAAGAATGGGTACCTAACTTGGTACCCATTGACAAAAAAAGGAAATATCAGATTTTGCATTGACTTTAAAGATGTGAACCTAGCTTGTCCAAAGAACAACTATCCTACCCTATTTATCGACCAAATTATAAATGAATGTGTAGGGAATGAGATTTTCTCATTCATGGATGGGTTTTCAGGTTATAACCAAATTTAGATACACATTGGTGATTAGTATAAAAACGTGTTTATATTTCCTTGGGGAACTTTCAATATAGAAAAATGACTTCTGGTATAAATAACGTTGGAGCTACTTTCCAATGAGCCATGTCGTATGCATTTCATGACATCAAAAGCATTGTCGAGGCTTACCCGGATGAATTAACAACTTGATATGCAAGGAGGGTTGATCACCGTTATCACCTCACGATATTCTTCCCTCAACATGTTAGTATCCCTAACCCTAGTTAATAGGAGATTTTTTCGTGAAACATTATCTATGACATCGTCTAGAAGAATACCATGAAAAAGGTAGGGTTGGAGGATCCTTCACTTAAATCCAAATTATTCGAAAAAATTTATTGATAAGGGTCTATAACCCCTTCCAATAGAGATCGATTAACAAAAATACCATCCTTATAGAAGGGTTAGTAAACATTTCTCCATGATCAACTACATGATAATAAGATGCTTGAAAAAGCATCAAGCAACCCTAAATGTATAATGGGTGAAAATACTACATCATTGGGCTTTGTTAATTAACCATTCGTTATTGTCTCATACAAGGGAATACTTTTCCAAGGTAAAGGTCGGATGTCCCTTTAGTGGGATCCCTTTTATGGGAAATTGTTTATTGAGAAAATGTAAGCAAACCTTTTAGCTGAATTGTAAAAGAATGAATACCATCCTTAAGGAAGGTTCACCCAACCCTTCATAGTTATTCCCATCCATGAGAATGCTTTGAACAAGGAAGTGATAAATAACCTTCGCAATTATTCCCCTCCATGAAACTATTATTATTGAGAAAGTGAAGGAAAACCCTTGACTATTATTAGCCTTCATGAAAATAATATGTTGGAGGTAGTGATGATTGATCCTTCATTGAGATCCCAATTATGTGTAAAATTTGCTTGAGGAAGGTTCATTTGAATATCTATGGTGATACCTCTCCATTAGAATACAATGTTTGATGAATTATGGGCCAACAACTCCCCAACATCCCTCTTATGAGAAAACATCTCTCTGATAAGCGATTGAGCTAGGGTTTTCATATTTTCCCTAGGTAGGGTTTTTGAGAGGTAGTGGATTTGTACTAGCCTTAAAAGAAGGATTTGGTAAGTACATGTACTCCATCTTTAGTATATAAATGATGTTTTTAGCTTCCCAAAATTTGTGTAACTTCTAAATTTGAATTTCAACCATATATATTCTTCATGCATTTTTTTTACATCTATATATGTCTTGATGATTTGACATAAGTAAAAGGATAATTGTTAAGTTATTTAACATATTCAGTTAGGAATCTAAGGAGTTGTTTTACTGATTATATACTTGCTATTGTATTAGTTTTATTGCTACTTTAAAAATATAAATTTTAGATCTAGTTAATGTGGTATAAGTTTCCTAAAAGGGATGGAACATATCCAAGTTGTTTGGTATCTAATTTTATCCTTTGATTGCATAGATAATTAGGCTCCTTTGGATTGAAATATTGTACTATTTTCATTGTTATTTTATACACTATTTCACAACATACTTAAGGATGAAAATACATAGGGGAAAGTCCCAGGAAACCTATAGGATAGAGGTGAAAGATTCATTTTTTCATTAAAATTTAATAAGGGTGAATATCAACAATCATCCTACTAGAGGATGCTTCAAATTTGGATTCCAAGACCGACAATTTGACTAAAAAATGGAAGTAGTGTAATGAGTTTTTCAAATACTTTTGAATTATTTATAAACTTTCAAAGGAGGGTTTTGGAATTTACTTCCACCAACTAAGGTTTCATATATTAGCAAAATCCGAATAACCATAGAGCCTTAAAAAGTGATTCTACACCTATCAATTTATAACTAAATTTGAACAAAATAGACATTGATCATCAGTTTAGGGTACATAAATAAACCATGGAAATAAGGAATATCATAATCTCATAAATGAATTTGAATATTTTATTAAAAAATATAAAGAGCCTCGGGAGAAAAAAAAACAAAAAATGAAGAAGAAACACAAATTTCTTTTGACATGGTTCTTTAGGAGACGCTACCTATGGGAAGCACTAAATATTTTGAGATCAATCAAGGGGAATATGCATTATTAAAGATTTGAAGTACACTCAAGGAAAGAGGGAACACCCTTTATATTTGTAGGTAGTAGTAAGATGTTATTCTTGGTACTCATCCCAATCTATTGACAACCAAATCTAAAAATTTTGTTGCTTCTTCTTCAACATTTCATCCAATACCAAAAATTGATTATAACATAGTTGATGATACAATTAAAATCAAAGTAATATTACTCTACATGAATTCCTTAGAATTAGTCAATAAATAGAATTATTATTGAAAGTATTAAAGGAAAATTTTCCAATTAAGAAAGCCTCAACTAATAATGATTCAATAGGTAAGCAGTCAACACTCAAAACTCCTATTTCCTTCTTAATTTTCATGTTTATAATCAAACCATCCATATTTTGTTGGTTGAGTCACTGATTCAGCTGTATGTAATAATTGGATTCTATACTTTGTATTCCAGAAGTTCAATGACAGTCACGTGATATTAAAACTTCATTGCAGATTATACAGTTAGATAGGTTGGAAGTAAAGGTACTAGTAGAAAAAATTAAGTTTCCAAACAAGTGACTTCTAATCCATGAGGACACCAAGTGATTGACATTATGGTGGTATACATTCCAACATACCACACACTGCAGAGGGAGGTGCTCTGGTGAAATGGTAATTGTGGGTATCGCTTTGACTGCAGCTGTAGAAGCCGGGAGAGTGCTATATCCGTTCAGTTGAACTCCATTCTCGGTATTTTGAATCCCCGGTTCCATCAAGTTGTAGTCGGTCCCTTTTTCAACTTTCTCACACTACACGACTCTGCTTTCTTCAGTTTATCTGTAAACTATGAATTCTTTTTATATATGGTTTTCTGGAATGTATTGCCTGCAATTTACATCGGCCGAAGCATAACGATTCGACCACCTTTTTTATATATTTTCGACGATTGGGAAGAGAGACGTCTTATAATTTCAAATCTAGACGGATAAGGCTTTCTTATCCCAATCTTCTTTGTTTATGAATTGTTTATCTATGACATTCTATGTAGTAGAAATGTAGAGCCGTTTAGTTAGAACAACAGCTTGAACTAAGGACTATGAAAGCTAGGTATTTGGATCTATAAGTCATTGTTATATCACTAGGAGGTGTGAGATTTCAGAGAGAAGCACAAAGTTTCAATACTATAACTACTTTTCACACAACACTCAAACTAAAACAATAAATATTTCCAATATATTGTGCATAGTCACTCTCACTGCCCAGTGTTGATGTTTAATTGCTTGTTATTCATATCTATGAAGTCATTATTTTCTACAGGCTCTTTCTTTAATGTCCGTGGGCATATTTCACTACTGGCCTACCTACTTCTTTAACGATGCATTAGTTACTCCTAATATTTCCCCCTTATGGAGAAAGAATGCTCTCAATTCTTATTTGAGAATATATAATGCTCTGAATTCTGGTTTGAGGATATCTTTTCTTGGATGAACCTTTTCCATGATGTTATATTACATATTTTTTTATATGGATGCAAGTATGATTTTCTTTTCTAGACTTAGATAAACAAAATGATTATATGTCAAGACATTCCTTCTTTAAATGATCTCTAACCTCGCTGGGGCATTGTTTTTTAGTATTACTTTCCTACACTAGTTGTATTGCTTTATTGATTCTAGTTTTTGTAAGCAAAGACGGTATTGCTTTGTTGATTCTAGTTTTGTAAGCAAAGACACCATTTTCTTACCATTCAATCTTCCATGCATATGCCTAGCTACCAGCCCTCTTGATATATAAGTTTACAACTATTTAGACTCTTTTGGAGTGGATATTAACAATCCCCCTAATCCAATATTTTTTCTTAATCTTAAACTATCTAAAATATATATCCATAGAATGATTCTGGAGGAGGTTCAATAAGAGAGTCGCATTCTTTTAAACCTCTCATTATTATCTATTGATCTACAAAATGAGAATAATTTTTTCATCACTCTAAGATATCTTAGGGGACAACCTTCACTTTCATATCCTTTACTTCACCTTAAACACATCAAGGTTTCTTCTTACCAACTAAGTATGTAAACTAATAATCACATACTTCATATTAATGCATATGGGTGAATCCATGTATATGGGTGTCTATTTCGTGAGAATCGGGTGGTCGAGAAGCATACCGCAAGCTATTCGGCAGAATAACAATAGTTATTCGGTCGAATAAAATAATGTATTCGCCCGAATAAAGATTGAATAACCTCTAGTTTATTCCTTCGAATAAACATTCACGGTTCACAGTTAAAAGTAACAACGACCTTGAACTGAGTGCGAGGCAGTGCCAGCCGAGAAAATTGTCCGGTGTTTTTTTTTTCATTTACTTGACCGAATAATGTTTTGGGTAAATACTTATTTGCCTGAATAATTATTCGGGCCGAATAATTATTCGCCATATAAGGTCGACTCTGGCCTTGTTTCTTCATTTTTTCGGCGAACGTTCTGTAGGGCCACCTTGTTGTTGCGGCCCTACCCCCGTTACTGGGACCTCGACCCTGACCTGGCCTGTTGTTGTGATGTCGCAGGCTTTGTTGCTTCGACGTCGCTGACCTACTGCTTCGACGCCGCCAGCTGCGACTCTGCCGACCTGCTTCGACATCGCTAACTCTGCCGACCTGCTGCTTGTTTCCACCGTGCCACCCCTACTTCGATGTCACCGACTCTGCCGACCTGCGACTCTTTCTGCCACCTTCTTGATGTGGAGCGCGGCGTTGCACTCCACGTTCGGCTTGGCTTCTTTGGCAAGTGTTCGACGTTCGGCATGAGACAACCCTTCCCAGTAAACCTGCTCGATTCTGAGGTGAGTTAGAACGTACACTATAGACATAAATTAAAATTCTTGTAGCACTTATAGAAATTATAGACAGAAATTATAGAACATACATTATTCACTTGTTACACTACATAGATACTCAAATTCCATGGGTAGTTAAACACGTTTTAGGCACATTCTGAATTTGGCTTTCCATGGTTAAAATTCATAGCTGCAACCCCAATACTGCATTTTTATTTTTTTTAATGTGTTTGATATGAAGTGAAATTTACAGATTGTAAATACAATAGATAGTCATACATGACCCACTAAAACTTTTTTCGTAAAGAAGAGTGTACACTAGAATAAAGAATGTGTAGTGGTTTTATGTGTTTTTGCTTGTATGAGTGTGTAATGAAAATCAATATTGTAATTAGGGTATATAACATTGTGGAGGATTATGAAATAAAATTAGCGTTACTATCCGTGTAAATATCGAAATTTACATTAAATTAAATCTAGAAAATTTGGGAAAAATTCTAAATATTTGTCATTAAGAATTTTCCTTTAAACTGCTTCTTTTGCTTGTATGAGTGTGTAATGGAAATCAATGTTGTAATTAGTGTATATAATATTGTGGTGGATTAGGGTATATAGTGTGTAAAGAAAATAAATGTTATTATCCATAGTTTAATTCTCCACATCTTCAAGTGTAATGAGGTCTCCCTGTGTATATGCGTAGTCCATCTAAGCGTGTGTTTCTGCCAATGCTTCACTGCTTATCCAACTTGTATCTGTTGATGTTCCCTCATTTTATAGCACAATATTCTATGCACACTGCATTTTCCTCTTTACACTCTGCATTCTAATAATCTTCCCTTTATCACTTTTTATAATCCTTTGCTCTCGGGTACTTTGTCGAGCTAGCCAATTCTCCGTTCAACTTTGCATCCTTCTCATCATCTCACCTTATGGATACTCAACGCTAGAATCTTTCATGAAAGAGTCTTTTATGGTGTATACTATTCCCATCTAACTTTTTAACCACACCTCATTAATTGCGTGCTTCTTATAACGCTCTCCACGGTCAGTTTGTTGTAAAAGTGATAAATTTAAAAATATGCTAGGGCTACTATAGAAACCACCATATTTATGTATTTATTTTTACTTATTTCAAAAGATTTTATCCAGCATATAACCCTAAAAAAAAAAAAAAAAAATTAGACTGCAAATGTCAGAAATAGAAGAGGGATTTAAATAGTGAGAGTCTAATGCAGTATGTTCATTTTTATAGTAATAAACTAAGGGATGAAGTAGCTCAGAAATTGTTGGTACCCTGATTCAATTTATACCAGATACGTCTCTAGTCAGCATCAAAATTGGGCGTGAACTGATTCATCTCTGTTTTATTATTCCCCATATCACATGTTTGGCTAAAACAATTCATTTTCTACGTGAAACTTGCAGGTTTATTATCAATATTTTTAAAATTATCCATGGTTTTATCAGAAGCTGCAAAACGTAGCAGACCCTAAGAGAATTTCTTAGTTGTTACACACTGTTATGGGATGACAAATGCATAAAGAAAAACTAATAGTGTGAATCTTGAGTTGGTTTTGGGTCAAAATATTTTAAGCCCGAAAATCCCCACTGCTTTTGAGTAATTTTTGGACACTATTTTGACTAAATATTGTTGAATTATGTGAGCCTCTCTTTTAATATAAAAATATATAATCGTTCTTGTCTAAACAAAATAATCAAGTATATGACGAAAAACTATATATATCACCAACAAAGTCTGATTTAAACAAAATAAAGGAGTTGCAGTAACAATATCTATGTGAAGGAGTGAAAGCAGTAACAGTCTATATGTGGAGTGAAAGCAGTAACAGTTTGTTTCAAAAACTGTTTAATATAGGACAGGAACTGGTACTATTTATGCTACTATCTTTGCTTCCTCTGATGTTGTTGGATCTGCTACTAAAATTGATTAAGCTACTAATCACCTTCCTTTACTTATAATGCACCTGTGACTACTCTTTCTACTACACCAACTACTTAAAACACAGGATAACAACTAGTAATCGTGTTGAATTGTATGCTTCAACAGAATATCTGATGCTCGAATCAACCTTCTAGATATGAACCATCCTAACAAACCCTTATAGAAAAAATAGGATCCTGGATTCATCCTTATTGTTTTCACCTGCCCCCATGTATAATTCCTTATATGGCTTTAGGCAGTTATCGGGATAAAGGAAGGGAATTTTTTTAAAAGAAACAAACTGGTTTGAGTGCTTTCTGGTTAAGTAAAGGTTCGAGTACTTTCCCAAGCTCGAAATAACTAGCTGGTCGTAACTAGTAGGTTGTGTTCCTGCTCCCGTAGTGAAGTTACTAGCTTCCTCCAGGATACATTAACTACAGTGTCTGGCCTTCTTATCCAATCCGTTGGGTTTATATTCTTTGTATGATCCTGTTGGTGAATTAATAATGTTAAGTAATGTAATCCAATGTGGAATTTATTTCATGTCATCATAGTGTCTTCTCCCCTTGCCATCATAGTTTATTTTTTGTATTGATGTTGGACTGGATATTAAAGAAGCACCCCTTAGGTAATAAAAGTTCTTAATGAATACAAACTAATATTATTGTGATTTGCTCCTACTGTCATTGATGCTATGACTTGTTCTTCTCTACTCAAATCAAGGAATGGTGGTAAATAACCATGATTGATGACAAGTAAATAAGAATAGTATTAATTAGGAAAGCAATGAAAGATAAATAACTCTGAGTATGATCGCTTGCCTTTGCATTTGCAGTTTAATTAATGTAATCTCTATACATACAACAAGCTCATAGCTCTTGCAATGTTAGGTGATACAACTAGTGAACCTTGAAGTGAGCTTATATGGTAAAGCATAAAATAAACCTTAGTCTAAATTCAATGCCACCAAAGAATAAAATTGATGAATATGCTCTTTCCTAACATCAAGAGAGCTCGCGTAACAAGGTAACGAATGCCTAATCCTTGGATTATCTGTTTAATTTATACTCTCTTGTTTGTTCATTGGTACATACCACACTGGCGCGCCTCTTTCTTCTTTGCATTGACTTAGCCACTTTCAATTCACAAACTATAAAATAGCTATAAGTTTTGGCCCACCACAGGGATGAACCTTATTAACATGACTATACTAATATAGGAAATAAAATTATTGTATAGAACTCCCCTTGACATGAGTGTTGTACCTCAAATGGCTGGATGGCAAAAATTATAATTGACCATCCATTTTAGCGGGTTCCATTCTCCACATAAAATCTTCTCAAAACTTCATTAGTAGTTAGCATAGATGTGCACCATGTATCTTCTACTTCGAGTAGGTCATCAAGAAATGACATGTTGGACTTATGGACTTAATTTTTAGAAAGGGAGTAAACAATAACAGATTTCATGCTTATAGTCATAAAACACCTCAAAATTCATTAGTAGTTAGCATAGATGCACCAAGTATCTTCTACCTTCGAGTAGGTCATCGAGAAATGACATGTTGGAATATGGACTTAATTATTAGAAAGGGAGTACAAACAATAACATATTTCATGCTTATAGTGCATATAACACCTTCTCAAAACTTCATTAGTAGTTAGCATAGATGTGATAAGTATCTTCTACCTTCGAGTAGGTCATCTAGAAATGACATGTTGGACTTATGGACTTAATTATTAGAAAGGTAGTAAACAATAACAAATTTCATTCTTCTAGTGCATAGAACACCTTCTCAAAACTTCATTAGTAGTTAGAATAGATGCACCAAGTATCATCTACCTTCGAAGGGAATAAACAATAATAGATTTCATGCTTATAGTGCATAGAACGCCTTCCTCAAAACTTCATTAGTAAAGTTGTTGTTTCATAAGTAAAGGTTTTCATAAGTTCGGAGTGTTTAAATATCAAAACATGTAGAATTTGAATATTTTATGAGTTGATAGTTGTGTAAATGTAGACATATTATCAAATGGAAAGAGATGGGTCTTTGAGGCAAAAGCGTAGGAGGTCATCACAGTCATCAAAAATTGGTGTCTCGACTGATAATGAAAGTTTTTCGGATTCACCTAGGGATTCAAGCTTGTTGTATAGTTCACATTCATATAATCACCAGTTAGGCCAAAGGGGTACAATTAATTCCACTATATATTCTATGGGTGAACACCAATCTCAACCTTTTGTTAGTATGAACATTTATGTTTTAATACACATGTATCAATTGTAATTTTTGTGCATGTTCAAAAAGTTTGTACATGTTTACACATAACTGTGTTTGTCTCTGAAGTAGGGCAAGGTTCAAAAGAGGCTCGTAATACTACACAGAGGGATGAAGGCTGAGCAAGGAGGACACATATTGAACCAGATGTGGGTGTAGAGAAAGGTTCAAAAGATGCTCGTAATTATACACAGAGGTACAAAGGTCGAGCAAGGAGGGATTATGTTGAATTAGATGTGGGTTGTACACCCATAACAACTTATCCATCTAACTTACCTGAGGAGCTTCCATGGGAAAGTGGTGTTCAACAAACAACCCTTGAAAGTTGTAGATCTCACATGAAAAGTTGCAACATGATCTTTAGTTTGGATCTTCCTCCAGAGAGCAAACAAAGTCTAGAGATTGTTTTGTGGTCATTGAAAAAATTCATTGAGGTATATGAGGATCTCGGGCCAACTATGGATGGTTTTGTTGACTTGATTGTGGACGAGAAGGGCACAAGTGATGGGTCTAGACAAGTGGGTTGTTGTGAAGGAGAGAGTGACCAAAGAACAGGCCGATTCAATGTTTAACTTCAAAGAAGGCCTAAAGAGAAAAATGTGAAAGTGCAATATTTCTAGGACCCTGAACTTGCACATCTATTATATGATCGGTTCCTTGCATCCTATGGTCGGTTTCCATGGAATGATGAGGTTCCTAATTATTTCACCATTTTTTTATGCAGAGTTTTTTTAAATATGAAGCCAGACTATACCAATATCATTCTGACTTTTATGGAGTTGGAAAGGGGTGAATATACGATCGAAAAGGTTCTCTTAGATATCCCACAACTCTTCGACCTCATCCCAGATATCTCGCCCATCCAGTATTTTGACTTTAAAATCGGAGATTGAGCCCACATCCCAACTTGGGACAACTGCAATGGATTTTGGTTGCCGAACGTTTAATATCGGCATTTGTAGGAGTTGATGTGGGATTGGTTCAAGAGAGGGCTCGATCCACTATTCGTTAAAAGTTTGTTTACAAAACGAAGCATTGAATATCTTAGGGCTTATGCTAAGGTTTTCGCGATACAGCTTCAGATGTCCTATCCCATGAAACATCGAGTATAGGAGAGGTCTGTTGTTTATGTACATACAATCTATTTAATTTTTTTATTCAGTTTGAATTGAACTTTTTCTTGCATTATATCTATGAAATTGTGTATTTTTTGATATATAGTAATAAATACATTACGTAAATGTTTATTGGTTGCAGTTTTCTAGAATGTTGAATGAACATGATTTTCGACTCTCCACTAGAGAAAATGTAGAAGAGCATCTTAGAGAGGTATATTTATTATTTACATATTTATATTTATGTTTGAAAGACATTGTATGCTCTTTTTGAATTTTAATTTATCTATGTATCTTATCGTTAATGTGACTTATCCATGCAAGTTCATTTAGATTCCAACTTTTTTGATGATTTTCCATCTCTTGTGAGCTCATGTTTTCAATTTTTTGTTTTGGTTTTAAGTGAATTGCTTAATTTTAGTTTATTTTGCTTGCACAATGTTTTATTTATTAACAAAATTTAAATTTTAGGGAACACAAGAACATATGGAAATTGGTGGTGATGATATTGGTTCTTTGGTGGACATGGACATTGGCACTGAGGTGATTTTGTTTATAATTGAACTATTCTTTTCAAAAAAAAATTATAAGTTTAATATTTAAATTGTTTAAATTTAGTTTAAAATTGTTTAAATAATTTATGAGATTCATAATTAGCTTTTATACATGTTGCAGGTTGGGACTCTTCGAGGAAAAAGGAAGACCACAGTGGAGGATAGTGGTGGACTTTGATTTAGAGAATGATTTTTATTGGTCTTTTTTTTTATTTTTCCATACTACCATATTGCATATATATGCATGTTGATACATATATTGTTTCTTTTTTGGACATCCAAGAACTTTATATTTGGATTATATATGTACATTGAACTCACATATTCAGGAACATTTTTTTTGTATTATATACATGTACATTGAACGTACATATTATGTATTTGCTTTGAATGATATATTTTTTGGGGGGTTAATTACATAGCATACTTTGTGTGGTAAATGCTTAGAATATGATTTTGCATGATGTTCATGAATGTGTGTATTATTAAATTTGTATGTACAAGTTACAATTTTCTTTCATAATGATAATCAATTTTATATCTAGTTTAATGTTCAAAGTACTTTATTACACATGTTTTAATTTTTAAAGTACTTTATTCTATGAATAAGATAAATTCCATGTGATTGTTGTTGGAGCCTGTCCTTGCAAACCAAAATATTTTAGAACACTGTGTGATGTAGAACAACACTATTTAGCTTATGTACCTTGTTTTCATATTTTCCAGATTGCAAATTTTATGTAAAGTAGTCATTTACTATTTGTTGTTTTAAATTAATTCATATATTATAGTGTTTGCAGTTTGCACTCCTGAATCTTTCTTTACAGAATTTTAGTATATGTTAGCCTTAAGTTTTGATAGGTGCAATCTAAATTTACAAGTTTTAAGACCTGCAGGATTTAATCCTTGAGTGTAGAATTGAAGTATTGACAATTGTTGAGTGCATATTTGAATTTTTGAGTGCAAATGTAAATTTTTTTTACTGTAGATGTAAAAAAAATTGAGTGCGGGTTTCAACCCTCTTGGTTGTCTTTTAATATATGATCTTTGATTTTTCCTCCTATAGGCATCATTTTTGCATTCTTCACTTTGCTAATAAGGGATATATTATGATTATGCAACCTTTTATTTCTCTATATTTCCTTGCGAGTTCTTAAATAAAAAGATCAAGTTTGTAAATTCAATTCAAGTTTGTTTGGAAGTGTGTTGTAGATTGTATGTACAATAAACTTGAATCTCATATAAATGATAACTTGAATCTTATATAAATGATTCATACTTTCAATTTTTAACTAATGATTCATATGTTCAATGTTCAGGTACAACACTTTTGTAGGTGAACTATAGATGTTGCTGAAATCATGGCAAATGGGGATGTAATGATTTTTTGTTTTTTAATCATAAGCAAGGATTTCAGGATTGTGAAACTTATGCTAAATTAGAGCAATGATTTTAGACAACAATTTGATGAATTTTCATCTTTTTGTTGTAAATAACCATTTCTCTAATTTAGTATAAGCTTCACAATCCCTCAGTCTTTGTTTGTGATTAAAAATCAAATGATCACTATCTCCATTAGCCATGATTCCAATTATGTGAACTTAAATAATTTTGTTCAATTCCATCTGATCATATAAACAACTATTAATTGTACGTGCTTGAATCACAACTATTAATTGTACACTTTTATTCAAGCAAATATAATTAAATACTTGTAAAATTGGACATTATGTAATTTAACACTTATAAAGCTTAGCTAGGAGCACACCATGTACCAACACTTATAAATCTTAGCTAGGAGCACACCATGTACCAACATGATAATTTATCTAAATAATTAGAGAAACATGAAATGGATTCATCACAATCCAAATCTTTTCATGAAATTACACATTAAAGACCACACATATTACCCTAAAATCCTTCAAATTCAATCAAGTTCAAATGGTTTCAATTATACAACCACATATCAAAATTGATAAGGATTCCAACTTAAGATTTTGTTCACATACTTAAATACCATCTCCCCCAATATACTGGACTCAATTAGTTCAATCTAATAGAGGTAATACTAGACAATCAACTTGTTATAAAGAATTCTTCATCATTTTCAAACATTTCTTAAACAATTTAATCCTACATCAATAAGCCATACACCACATGTCCATATTTCAACATGACATAACATAATTACTCAATCATGTCCAAGAATATTTAAGTACTCATTCTTAACAATTAACAATGTTTTTACAATCATGTTTAAACTCTTATTCTTGTTCCCATACATTACTTGTAAAATTATATTTGCAATCAACATTCCATAGTTGAAAAATAACATTTTCCAATTTTTCCCAACTTTTATTAAAGTTATCATTACCAAATAATTATTGAATCAATTTCAACATGCTAAAATACAATCATTTTATTAATGCCATATTGTAACATATATTGAAGCATTATTAGCATTTCAAAGTTTAAAAAAATTAGTGAATGCTTAGGGTGCAAGATATCTTCACTTTTGTGTATGATTTATTTGGTTTACTATAAGTCTATTTCATCATTAAATTGTGTATTTATTCTTATGCTTACCTTCATACATGTTGCTTACTTGGTTTTGAGACCAGGTTGGGAAGTTATGACGTTTACAACTACCTTGTAGATCTCATATTTGAGCTTTTGATATGGTATGAATTAAATGTTATTTCCTATCGATGCTTTTAGTTTAGACTTTGATGTTTTCAATTTTAAATTCATTATAATTTTCTTCTAATACTAGGATTTTCTTTCTACATTTTTCTTTCCCAATCAGAAAAGAAAATGAATAAAAAATTCTTAAATCATTTAAAATGAATATGACAAATAGTGTCATAACGTGGGGGATCCAACAATAATTTCCTTGTCTTGTTGGAAAGTTGTAGGCTCACCTGAGATAGTATCAGTGTTGAACATGTTAGAATAATTTTATGGCCATTTATTCAAGCCTCATGGAATCATCATTTCTCTCATAATAGAGCTAGGGGGCTGGGGGATTGCAGCCATAGAGGTAGAGGTCATCAATGCTCCTTTGGATTACAACATCCTACTAGGGCACAGTTGGACTTATGTCGTGATGACACTACTGTCTTATATCTTCTATGTAATTCATTTTCCTCATGAAAGGATGATCATTACTATAGACCAAATGTCTTATTGTAGAGAAGAGTCCATTTCCATGATAGGACCTAATGTCTACTTGGTTATCCATTTCACGAGAGACTGTGAAAATGGTTGGAGTGGGAATGTACTCTACCCTCATGAGAAATATTAATATTCCTCCACCCAACCCATAAGAAAACATTGCCTCAATATGCATGATATCATTGTTTGCCACTAATTCCATAGTGAGGGTATGCAACTTCATAATCTTTTTCTTTGAAGTTTCATGGATGGTGTCAAAATCCTCACATGAGGCCGAGTATAGAATGGCCCCATCAAATTTGTCTATAGATGAAATAGCTTATTAAGTTGTTCAATCAAAGAAAATAGACAATGATTGTTATTCTACATATGTTCAAGAATGTAATCAATACACTATTCACATTTGGGCCATAAATTCTTCACCTGGTAAATACCTCCTAGATATGATCCTACCCTATAATGAAGATATATTGGAGGCCATGTCTATATTGGAGAGACCATGAAAAGACATGCACCAACATGCATCCTTTTTTTCTACCATGATTAGATTGAGGATTGATGAAAATGGGATTATTAGTCCTAGAAATATGGAATGGTATGGAATCCCCCTTGCAAATCATGATGTATATGTAGAATGGATCCCAATGAAAATATCAAAAACCATGCTAATTGACATTTCCAGAGCTATCGATGCCACCAACAATGTCTTCATAGGTGCAGATTGTTCCCCTGAGGAAATTAAAATCTATATTACACTATTCAAGAAGTATCATGACATATTTTCTTGGTCCTATGAAGAGATTCCATGAATCAACCCAAGTATTTTTCAACATGATATTAATATGTACCTAAATGTCAGACTTGATCGAAAAAAGATGTGATCGATTAATCCATGGAAGGTCTTCACATAACTTTTATCTACCAGGTTCCCCTGGAAGAATGGGTACCTAACTTGGTACCCATTGACAAAAAAAGGAAATATCAGATTTTGCATTGACTTTAAAGATGTGAACCTAGCTTGTCCAAAGAACAACTATCCTACCCTATTTATCGACCAAATTATAAATGAATGTGTAGGGAATGAGATTTTCTCATTCATGGATGGGTTTTCAGGTTATAACCAAATTTAGATACACATTGGTGATTAGTATAAAAACGTGTTTATATTTCCTTGGGGAACTTTCAATATAGAAAAATGACTTCTGGTATAAATAACGTTGGAGCTACTTTCCAATGAGCCATGTCGTATGCATTTCATGACATCAAAAGCATTGTCGAGGCTTACCCGGATGAATTAACAACTTGATATGCAAGGAGGGTTGATCACCGTTATCACCTCACGATATTCTTCCCTCAACATGTTAGTATCCCTAACCCTAGTTAATAGGAGATTTTTTCGCGAAACATTATCTATGACATCGTCTAGAAGAATACCATGAAAAAGGTAGGGTTGGAGGATCCTTCACTTAAATCCAAATTATTCGAAAAAATTTATTGATAAGGGTCTATAACCCCTTCCAATAGAGATCGATTAACAAAAATACCATCCTTATAGAAGGGTTAGTAAACATTTCTCCATGATCAACTACATGATAATAAGATGCTTGAAAAAGCATCAAGCAACCCTAAATGTATAATGGGTGAAAATACTACATCATTGGGCTTTGTTAATTAACCATTCGTTATTGTCTCATACAAGGGAATACTTTTCCAAGGTAAAGGTCGGATGTCCCTTTAGTGGGATCCCTTTTATGGGAAATTGTTTATTGAGAAAATGTAAGCAAACCTTTTAGCTGAATTGTAAAAGAATGAATACCATCCTTAAGGAAGGTTCACCCAACCCTTCATAGTTATTCCCATCCATGAGAATGCTTTGAACAAGGAAGTGATAAATAACCTTCGCAATTATTCCCCTCCATGAAACTATTATTATTGAGAAAGTGAAGGAAAACCCTTGACTATTATTAGCCTTCATGAAAATAATATGTTGGAGGTAGTGATGATTGATCCTTCATTGAGATCCCAATTATGTGTAAAATTTGCTTGAGGAAGGTTCATTTGAATATCTATGGTGATACCTCTCCATTAGAATACAATGTTTGATGAATTATGGGCCAACAACTCCCCAACATCCCTCTTATGAGAAAACATCTCTCTGATAAGCGATTGAGCTAGGGTTTTCATATTTTCCCTAGGTAGGGTTTTTGAGAGGTAGTGGATTTGTACTAGCCTTAAAAGAAGGATTTGGTAAGTACATGTACTCCATCTTTAGTATATAAATGATGTTTTTAGCTTCCCAAAATTTGTGTAACTTCTAAATTTGAATTTCAACCATATATATTCTTCATGCATTTTTTTTACATCTATATATGTCTTGATGATTTGACATAAGTAAAAGGATAATTGTTAAGTTATTTAACATATTCAGTTAGGAATCTAAGGAGTTGTTTTACTGATTATATACTTGCTATTGTATTAGTTTTATTGCTACTTTAAAAATATAAATTTTAGATCTAGTTAATGTGGTATAAGTTTCCTAAGAGGGATGGAACATATCCAAGTTGTTTGGTATCTAATTTTATCCTTTGATTGCATAGATAATTAGGCTCCTTTGGATTGAAATATTGTACTATTTTCATTGTTATTTTATACACTATTTCACAACATACTTAAGGATGAAAATACATAGGGGAAAGTCCCAGGAAACCTATAGGATAGAGGTGAAAGATTCATTTTTTCATTAAAATTTAATAAGGGTGAACATCAACAATCATCCTACTAGAGGATGCTTCAAATTTGGATTCCAAGACCGACAATTTGACTAAAAAATGGAAGTAGTGTAATGAGTTTTTCAAATACTTTTGAATTATTTATAAACTTTCAAAGGAGGGTTTTGGAATTTACTTCCACCAACTAAGGTTTCATATATTAGCAAAATCCGAATAACCATAGAGCCTTAAAAAGTGATTCTACACCTATCAATTTATAACTAAATTTGAACAAAATAGACATTGATCATCAGTTTAGGGTACATAAATAAACCATGGAAATAAGGAATATCATAATCTCATAAATGAATTTGAATATTTTATTAAAAAATATAAAGAGCCTCGGGAGAAAAAAAAACAAAAAATGAAGAAGAAACACAAATTTCTTTTGACATGGTTCTTTAGGAGACGCTACCTATGGGAAGCACTAAATATTTTGAGATCAATCAAGGGGAATATGCATTATTAAAGATTTGAAGTACACTCAAGGAAAGAGGGAACACCCTTTATATTTGTAGGTAGTAGTAAGATGTTATTCTTGGTACTCATCCCAATCTATTGACAACCAAATCTAAAAATTTTGTTGCTTCTTCTTCAACATTTCATCCAATACCAAAAATTGATTATAACATAGTTGATGATACAATTAAAATCAAAGTAATATTACTCTACATGAATTCCTTAGAATTAGTCAATAAATAGAATTATTATTGAAAGTATTAAAGGAAAATTTTCCAATTAAGAAAGCCTCAACTAATAATGATTCAATAGGTAAGCAGTCAACACTCAAAACTCCTATTTCCTTCTTAATTTTCATGTTTATAATCAAACCATCCATATTTTGTTGGTTGAGTCACTGATTCAGCTGTATGTAATAATTGGATTCTATACTTTGTATTCCAGAAGTTCAATGACAGTCACGTGATATTAAAACTTCATTGCAGATTATACAGTTAGATAGGTTGGAAGTAAAGGTACTAGTAGAAAAAATTAAGTTTCCAAACAAGTGACTTCTAATCCATGAGGACACCAAGTGATTGACATTATGGTGGTATACATTCCAACATACCACACACTGCAGAGGGAGGTGCTCTGGTGAAATGGTAATTGTGGGTATCGCTTTGACTGCAGCTGTAGAAGCCGGGAGAGTGCTATATCCGTTCAGTTGAACTCCATTCTCGGTATTTTGAATCCCCGGTTCCATCAAGTTGTAGTCGGTCCCTTTTTCAACTTTCTCACACTACACGACTCTGCTTTCTTCAGTTTATCTGTAAACTATGAATTCTTTTTATATATGGTTTTCTGGAATGTATTGCCTGCAATTTACATCGGCCGAAGCATAACGATTCGACCACCTTTTTTATATATTTTCGACGATTGGGAAGAGAGACGTCTTATAATTTCAAATCTAGACGGATAAGGCTTTCTTATCCCAATCTTCTTTGTTTATGAATTGTTTATCTATGACATTCTATGTAGTAGAAATGTAGAGCCGTTTAGTTAGAACAACAGCTTGAACTAAGGACTATGAAAGCTAGGTATTTGGATCTATAAGTCATTGTTATATCACTAGGAGGTGTGAGATTTCAGAGAGAAGCACAAAGTTTCAATACTATAACTACTTTTCACACAACACTCAAACTAAAACAATAAATATTTCCAATATATTGTGCATAGTCACTCTCACTGCCCAGTGTTGATGTTTAATTGCTTGTTATTCATATCTATGAAGTCATTATTTTCTACAGGCTCTTTCTTTAATGTCCGTGGGCATATTTCACTACTGGCCTACCTACTTCTTTAACGATGCATTAGTTACTCCTAATATTTCCCCCTTATGGAGAAAGAATGCTCTCAATTCTTATTTGAGAATATATAATGCTCTGAATTCTGGTTTGAGGATATCTTTTCTTGGATGAACCTTTTCCATGATGTTATATTACATATTTTTTTATATGGATGCAAGTATGATTTTCTTTTCTAGACTTAGATAAACAAAATGATTATATGTCAAGACATTCCTTCTTTAAATGATCTCTAACCTCGCTGGGGCATTGTTTTTTAGTATTACTTTCCTACACTAGTTGTATTGCTTTATTGATTCTAGTTTTTGTAAGCAAAGACGGTATTGCTTTGTTGATTCTAGTTTTGTAAGCAAAGACACCATTTTCTTACCATTCAATCTTCCATGCATATGCCTAGCTACCAGCCCTCTTGATATATAAGTTTACAACTATTTAGACTCTTTTGGAGTGGATATTAACAATCCCCCTAATCCAATATTTTTTCTTAATCTTAAACTATCTAAAATATATATCCATAGAATGATTCTGGAGGAGGTTCAATAAGAGAGTCGCATTCTTTTAAACCTCTCATTATTATCTATTGATCTACAAAATGAGAATAATTTTTTCATCACTCTAAGATATCTTAGGGGACAACCTTCACTTTCATATCCTTTACTTCACCTTAAACACATCAAGGTTTCTTCTTACCAACTAAGTATGTAAACTAATAATCACATACTTCATATTAATGCATATGGGTGAATCCATGTATATGGGTGTCTATTTCGTGAGAATCGGGTGGTCGAGAAGCATACCGCAAGCTATTCGGCAGAATAACAATAGTTATTCGGTCGAATAAAATAATGTATTCGCCCGAATAAAGATTGAATAACCTCTAGTTTATTCCTTCGAATAAACATTCACGGTTCACAGTTAAAAGTAACAACGACCTTGAACTGAGTGCGAGGCAGTGCCAGCCGAGAAAATTGTCCGGTGTTTTTTTTTTCATTTACTTGACCGAATAATGTTTTGGGTAAATACTTATTTGCCTGAATAATTATTCGGCCGAATAATTATTCGCCATATAAGGTCGACTCTGGCCTTGTTTCTTCATTTTTTCGGCGAACGTTCTGTAGGGCCACCTTGTTGTTGCGGCCCTACCCCCGTTACTGGGACCTCGACCCTGACCTGGCCTGTTGTTGTGATGTCGCAGGCTTTGTTGCTTCGACGTCGCTGACCTACTGCTTCGACGCCGCCAGCTGCGACTCTGCCGACCTGCTTCGACATCGCTAACTCTGCCGACCTGCTGCTTGTTTCCACCGTGCCACCCCTACTTCGATGTCACCGACTCTGCCGACCTGCGACTCTTTCTGCCACCTTCTTGATGTGGAGCGCGGCGTTGCACTCCACGTTCGGCTTGGCTTCTTTGGCAAGTGTTCGACGTTCGGCATGAGACAACCCTTCCCAGTAAACCTGCTCGATTCTGAGGTGAGTTAGAACGTACACTATAGACATAAATTAAAATTCTTGTAGCACTTATAGAAATTATAGACAGAAATTATAGAACATACATTATTCACTTGTTACACTACATAGATACTCAAATTCCATGGGTAGTTAAACACGTTTTAGGCACATTCTGAATTTGGCTTTCCATGGTTAAAATTCATAGCTGCAACCCCAATACTGCATTTTTATTTTTTTTTAATGTTTTTGATATGAAGTGAAATTTACAGATTGTAAATACAATAGATAGTCATACATGACCCACTAAAACTTTTTTCGTAAAGAAGAGTGTACACTAGAATAAAGAATGTGTAGTGGTTTTATGTGTTTTTGCTTGTATGAGTGTGTAATGAAAATCAATATTGTAATTAGGGTATATAACATTGTGGAGGATTATGAAATAAAATTAGCGTTACTATCCGTGTAAATATCGAAATTTACATTAAATTAAATCTAGAAAATTTGGGAAAAATTCTAAATATTTGTCATTAAGAATTTTCCTTTAAACTGCTTCTTTTGCTTGTATGAGTGTGTAATGGAAATCAATGTTGTAATTAGTGTATATAATATTGTGGTGGATTAGGGTATATAGTGTGTAAAGAAAATAAATGTTATTATCCATAGTTTAATTCTCCACATCTTCAAGTGTAATGAGGTCTCCCTGTGTATATGCGTAGTCCATCTAAGCGTGTGTTTCTGCCAATGCTTCACTGCTTATCCAACTTGTATCTGTTGATGTTCCCTCATTTTATAGCACAATATTCTATGCACACTGCATTTTCCTCTTTACACTCTGCATTCTAATAATCTTCCCTTTATCACTTTTTATAATCCTTTGCTCTCGGGTACTTTGTCGAGCTAGCCAATTCTCCGTTCAACTTTGCATCCTTCTCATCATCTCACCTTATGGATACTCAACGCTAGAATCTTTCATGAAAGAGTCTTTTATGGTGTATACTATTCCCATCTAACTTTTTAACCACACCTCATTAATTGCGTGCTTCTTATAACGCTCTCCACGGTCAGTTTGTTGTAAAAGTGATAAATTTAAAAATATGCTAGGGCTACTATAGAAACCACCATATTTATGTATTTATTTTTACTTATTTCAAAAGATTTTATCCAGCATATAACCCTAAAAAAAAAAAAAAAAAATTAGACTGCAAATGTCAGAAATAGAAGAGGGATTTAAATAGTGAGAGTCTAATGCAGTATGTTCATTTTTATAGTAATAAACTAAGGGATGAAGTAGCTCAGAAGGATGAAATTGTTGGTACTTGATTCAATTTATACCAGATACGTCTCTAGTCAGCATCAAAATTGGGCGTGAACTGATTCATCTGTTTTATTATTCCCATATCACATGTTTGGCTAAAACAATTCATTTTCTACGTGAAACTTGCAGTTTATTATCAATATTTTTAAAATTATCCATGGTTTTATCAGAAGCTGCAAAACGTAGCAGACCCTAAGAGAATTTCTTAGTTGTTACACACTGTTATGGATGACAAATGCATAAAGAAAAACTAATAGTGTGAATCTTGAGTTGGTTTTGGGTCAAAATATTTTAAGCCCGAAAATCCCACTGCTTTTGAGTAATTTTTGGACACTATTTTGACTAAATATTGTTGAATTATGTGAGCCTCTCTTTTAATATAAAAATATATAATCGTTCTTGTCTAAACAAAATAATCAAGTATATGACGAAAAACTATATATATCACCAACAAAGTCTGATTTAAACAAAATAAAGGAGTTGCAGTAACAATATCTATGTGAAGGAGTGAAAGCAGTAACAGTCTATATGTGGAGTGAAAGCAGTAACAGTTTGTTTCAAAAACTGTTTAATATAGGACAGGAACTGGTACTATTTATGCTACTATCTTTGCTTCCTCTGATGTTGTTGGATCTGCTACTAAAATTGATTAAGCTACTAATCACCTTCCTTTACTTATAATGCACCTGTGACTACTCTTTCTACTACACCAACTACTTAAAACACAGGATAACAACTAGTAATCGTGTTGAATTGTATGCTTCAACAGAATATACTGATGCTCGAATCAACCTTCTAGATATGAACCATCCTAACAAACCCTTATAGAAAAAATAGGATCCTGATTCATCCTTATTGTTTTCACCTGCCCCCATGTATAATTCCTTATATGGCTTTAGGCAGTTATCGGGATAAAGGAAGGGAATTTTTTTAAAAGAAACAAACTGGTTTGAGTGCTTTCTGGTTAAGTAAAGGTTCGAGTACTTTCCCAAGCTCGAAATAACTAGCTGGTCGTAACTAGTAGGTTGTGTTCCTGCTCCCGTAGTGAAGTTACTAGCTTCCTCCAGGATACATTAACTACAGTGTCTGGCCTTCTTATCCAATCCGTTGGGTTTATATTCTTTGTATGATCCTGTTGGTGAATTAATAATGTTAAGTAATGTAATCCAATGTGGAATTTATTTCATGTCATCATAGTGTCTTCTCCCCTTGCCATCATAGTTTATTTTTTGTATTGATGTTGGACTGGATATTAAAGAAGCACCCCTTAGGTAATAAAAGTTCTTAATGAATACAAACTAATATTAATTGTGATTTGCTCCTACTGTCATTGATGCTATGACTTGTTCTTCTCTACTCGAATCAAGGAATGGTGGTAAATAACTATGATTGATGACAAGTAAATAAGAATAGTATTAATTAGGAAAGCAATGAAAGATAAATAACTCTGAGTATGATCGCTTGCCTTTGCATTTGCAGTTTAATTAATGTAATCTCTATACATACAAAAAGCTCATAGCTCTTGCAATGTTAGGTGATACAACTAGTGAACCTTGAAGTGAGCTTATATGGTAAAGCATAAAATAAACCTTAGTCTAAATTCAATGCCACCAAAGAATAAAATTGATGAATATGCTCTTCCTAACATCAAGAGAGCTCGCGTAACAGGGTAACGAATGCCTAATCCTTGGATTATCTGTTTAATTTATACTCTCTTGTTTGTTCATTGGTACATACCACACTGGCGCGCCTCTTTCTTCTTTGCATTGACTTAGCCACTTTCAATTCACAAACTATAAAATAGCTATAAGTTTTGGCCCACCACAGGGATGAACCTTATTAACATGACTATACTAATATAGGAAATAAAATTATTGTATAGAACTCCCCTTGACATGAGTGTTGTACCTCAAATGGCTGGATGGCAAAATTATAATTGACCATCCATTTTAGCGGGTTCCATTCTCCACATAAAATCTTCTCAAAACTTCATTAGTAGTTAGCATAGATGTGCACCATGTATCTTCTACTTCGAGTAGGTCATCAAGAAATGACATGTTGGACTTATGGACTTAATTATTAGAAAGGGAGTAAACAATAACAGATTTCATGCTTATAGTCATAGAACACCTCAAAAATTCATTAGTAGTTAGCATAGATGCACCAAGTATCTTCTACCTTCGAGTAGGTCATCGAGAAATGACATGTTGGAAATATGGACTTAATTATTAGAAAGGGAGTACAAACAATAACATATTTCATGCTTATAGTGCATATAACACCTTCTCAAAACTTCATTAGTAGTTAGCATAGATGTGATAAGTATCTTCTACCTTCGAGTAGGTCATCTAGAAATGACATGTTGGACTTATGGACTTAATTATTAGAAAGGTAGTAAACAATAACAAATTTCATTCTTCTAGTGCATAGAACACCTTCTCAAAACTTCATTAGTAGTTAGCATAGATGCACCAAGTATCATCTACCTTCGAAGGGAATAAACAATAATAGATTTCATGCTTATAGTGCATAGAACGCCTTCTCAAAACTTCATTAGTAAAGTTGTTGTTTCATAAGTAAAGGTTTTTCATAAGTTCGGAGTGTTTAAATATCAAAACATGTAGAATTTGAATATTTTATGAGTTGATAGTTGTGTAAATGTAGACATATTATCAAATGGAAAGAGATGGGTCTTTGAGGCAAAAGCGTAGGAGGTCATCACCGTCATCAAAAATTGGTGTCTCGACTGATAATGAAAGTTTTTCGGATTCACCTAGGGATTCAAGCTTGTTGTATAGTTCACATTCATATAATCACCAGTTAGGCCAAAGGGGTACAATTAATTCCACTATATATTCTATGGGTGAACACCAATCTCAACCTTTTGTTAGTATGAACATTTATGTTTTAATACACATGTATCAATTGTAATTTTGTGCATGTTCAAAAAGTTTGTACATGTTTACACATAACTGTGTTTGTCTCTGAAGTAGGGCAAGGTTCAAAAGAGGCTCGTAATACTACACAGAGGGATGAAGGCTGAGCAAGGAGGACACATATTGAACCAGATGTGGGTGTAGAGAAAGGTTCAAAAGATGCTCGTAATTATACACAGAGGTACAAAGGTCGAGCAAGGAGGGATTATGTTGAATTAGATGTGGGTTGTACACCCATAACAACTTATCCATCTAACTTACCTGAGGAGCTTCCATGGGAAAGTGGTGTTCAACAAACAACCCTTGAAAGTTGTAGATCTCACTATGAAAAGTTGCAACATGATCTTTAGTTTGGATCTTCCTCCAGAGAGCAAACAAAGTCTAGAGATTGTTTTGTGGTCATTGAAAAAATTCATTGAGGTATATGAGGATCTCGGGCCAACTATGGATGGTTTTGTTGACTTGATGTGGACGAGAAGGGCACAAGTGATGGGTCTAGACAAGTGGGTTGTTGTGAAGGAGAGAGTGACCAAAGAACAGGCCGATTCAATGTTTAACTTCAAAGAAGGCCTAAAGAGAAAAATGTTGAAAGTGCAATATTTCTAGGACCCTGAACTTGCACATCTATTATATGATCGGTTCCTTGCATCCTATGGTCGGTTTCCATGGAATGATGAGGTTCCTAATTATTTCACCATTTTTTTATGCAGAGTTTTTTTAAATATGAAGCCAGACTATACCAATATTCATTCTGACTTTTATGGAGTTGGAAAGGGGTGAATATACGATCGAAAAGGTTCTCTTAGATATCCCACAACTCTTCGACCTCATCCCAGATATCTCGCCCATCCAGTATTTTGACTTTAAATTCGGATATTGAGCCCACATCCCAACTTGGGACAACTGCAATGGATTTTGTTGCCGAACGTTTAATATCGGCATTTGTAGGAGTTGATGTGGGATTGGTTCAAGAGAGGGCTCGATCCACTATTCGTTAAAAGTTTGTTTACAAAACGAAGCATTGAATATCTTAAGGCTTATGCTAAGGTTTTTCGCGATACAGCTTCAGATGTCCTATCCCATGAAACATCGAGTATAGGAGAGGTCTGTTGTTTATGTACATACAATCTATTTAATTTTTTTATTCAGTTTGAATTGAACTTTTTCTTGCATTATATCTATGAAATTGTGTATTTTTTGATATATAGTAATAAATACATTACGTAAATGTTTATTGGTTGCAGTTTTCTAGAATGTTGAATGAACATGATTTTCGACTCTCCACTAGAGAAAATGTAGAAGAGCATCTTAGAGAGGTATATTTATTATTTACATATTTATATTTATGTTTGAAAGACATTGTATGCTCTTTTTGAATTTTAATTTATCTATGTATCTTATCGTTAATGTGACTTATCCATGCAAGTTCATTTAGATTCCAACTTTTTTGATGATTTTCCATCTCTTGTGAGCTCATGTTTTCAATTTTTTGTTTTGGTTTTAAGTGAATTGCTTAATTTTAGTTTATTTTGCTTGCACAATGTTTTATTTATTAACAAAATTTAAATTTTAGGGAACACAAGAACATATGGAAATTGGTGGTGATGATATTGGTTCTTTGGTGGACATGGACATTGGCACTGAGGTGATTTTGTTTATAATTGAACTATTCTTTTCAAAAAAAAATTATAAGTTTAATATTTAAATTGTTTAAATTTAGTTTAAAATTGTTTAAATAATTTATGAGATTCATAATTAGCTTTTATACATGTTGCAGGTTGGGACTCTTCGAGGAAAAAGGAAGACCACAGTGGAGGATAGTGGTGGACTTTGATTTAGAGAATGATTTTTATTGGTCTTTTTTTTATTTTTCCATACTACCATATTGCATATATATGCATGTTGATACATATATTGTTTCTTTTTTGGACATCCAAGAACTTTATATTTGGATTATATATGTACATTGAACTCACATATTCAGGAACATTTTTTTTGTATTATATACATGTACATTGAACGTACATATTATGTATTTGCTTTGAATGATATATTTTTTGGGGGGTTAATTACATAGCATACTTTGTGTGGTAAATGCTTAGAATATGATTTTGCATGATGTTCATGAATGTGTGTATTATTAAATTTGTATGTACAAGTTACAATTTTCTTTCATAATGATAATCAATTTTATATCTAGTTTAATGTTCAAAGTACTTTATTACACATGTTTTAATTTTTAAAGTACTTTATTCTATGAATAAGATAAATTCCATGTGATTGTTGTTGGAGCCTGTCCTTGCAAACCAAAATATTTTAGAACACTGTGTGATGTAGAACAACACTATTTAGCTTATGTACCTTGTTTTCATATTTTCCAGATTGCAAATTTTATGTAAAGTAGTCATTAACTATTTGTTGTTTTAAATTAATTCATATATTATAGTGTTTGCAGTTTGCACTCCTGAATCTTTCTTTACAGAATTTTAGTATATGTTAGCCTTAAGTTTTGATAGGTGCAATCTAAATTTACAAGTTTTAAGACCTGCAGGATTTAATCCTTGAGTGTAGAATTGAAGTATTGACAATTGTTGAGTGCATATTTGAATTTTTGAGTGCAAATGTTAATTTTTTTTACTGTAGATGTAAAAAAAATTGAGTGCGGGTTTCAACCCTCTTGGTTGTCTTTTAATATATGATCTTTGATTTTTCCTCCTATAGGCATCATTTTTGCATTCTTCACTTTGCTAATAAGGGATATATTATGATTATGCAACCTTTTATTTCTCTATATTTCCTTGCGAGTTCTTAAATAAAAAGATCAAGTTTGTAAATTCAATTCAAGTTTGTTTGGAAGTGTGTTGTAGATTGTATGTACAATAAACTTGAATCTCATATAAATGATAACTTGAATATTATATAAATGATTCATACTTTCAATTTTTAACTAATGATTCATATGTTCAATGTTCAGGTACAACACTTTTGTAGGTGAACTATAGATGTTGCTGAAATCATGGCAAATGGGGATGTAATGATTTTTTGTTTTTTAATCATAAGCAAGGATTTCAGGATTGTGAAACTTATGCTAAATTAGAGCAATGATTTTAGACAACAATTTGATGAATTTTCATCTTTTTGTTGTAAATAACCATTTCTCTAATTTAGTATAAGCTTCACAATCCCTCAGTCTTTGTTTGTGATTAAAAATCAAATGATCACTATCTCCATTAGCCATGATTCCAATTATGTGAACTTAAATAATTTTGTTCAATTCCATCTGATCATATAAACAACTATTAATTGTACGTGCTTGAATCACAACTATTAATTGTACACTTTTATTCAAGAAAATATAATTAAATACTTGTAAAATTGGACATTATGTAATTTAACACTTATAAAGCTTAGCTAGGAGCACACCATGTACCAACACTTATAAATCTTAGCTAGGAGCACACCATGTACCAACATGATAATTTATCTAAATAATTAGAGAAACATGAAATGGATTCATCACAATCCAAATCTTTTCATGAAATTACACATTAAAGACCACACATATTACCCTAAAATCCTTCAAATTCAATCAAGTTCAAATGGTTTCAATTATACAACCACATATCAAAATTGATAAGGATTCCAACTTAAGATTTTGTTCACATACTTAAATACCATCTCCCCCAATATACTGGACTCAATTAGTTCAATCTAATAGAGGTAATACTAGACAATCAACTTGTTATCAAGAATTCTTCATCATTTTCAAACATTTCTTAAACAATTTAATCCTACATCAATAAGCCATACACCACATGTCCATATTTCAACATGACATAACATAATTACTCAATCATGTCCAAGAATATTTAAGTACTCATTCTTAACAATTAACAATGTTTTTACAATCATGTTTAAACTCTTATTCTTGTTCCCATACATTACTTGTAAAATTATATTTGCAATCAACATTCCATAGTTGAAAAATAACATTTTCCAATTTTTCCAACTTTTATTAAAGTTATCATTACCAAATAATTATTGAATCAATTTCAACATGCTAAAATACAATCATTTTATTAATGCCATATTGTAACATATATTGAAGCATTATTAGCATTTCAAAGTTTAAAAAAATTAGTGAATGCTTAGGGTGCAAGATATCTTCACTTTTGTGTATGATTTATTTGGTTTACTATAAGTCTATTTCATCATTAAATTGTGTATTTATTCTTATGCTTACCTTCATACATGTTGCTTGTAACTTGGTTTTGAGACCAGGTTGGGAAGTTATGACGTTTACAACTACCTTGTGGATCTCATATTTGAGCTTTTGATATGGTATGAATTAAATGTTATTTCCTATCGATGCTTTTAGTTTAGACTTTATTGTTTTCAATTTTAAATTCATTATAATTTTCTTCTAATACTAGGATTTTCTTTCTACATTTTTCTTTCCCAATCAGAAAAGAAAATGAATAAAAAATTCTTAAATCATTTAAAATGAATATGACAAATAGTGTCATAACGTGGGGGATCCAACAATAATTTCCTTGTCTTGTTGGAAAGTTGTAGGCTCACCTGAGATAGTATCAGTGTTGAACATGTTAGAATAATTTTATGGCCATTTATTCAAGCCTCATGGAATCATCATTTCTCTCATAATAGAGCTAGGGGGCTGGGGGATTGCAGCCATAGAGGTAGAGGTCATCAATGCTCCTTTGGATTACAACATCCTACTAGGGCACAGTTGGACTTATGTCGTGATGACACTACTGTCTTATATCTTCTATGTAATTCATTTTCCTCATGAAAGGATGATCATTACTATAGACCAAATGTCTTATTGTAGAGAAGAGTCCATTTCCATGATAGGACCTAATGTCTACTTGGTTATCCATTTCACGAGAGACTGTGAAAATGGTTGGAGTGGGAATGTACTCTACCCTCATGAGAAATATTAATATTCCTCCACCCAACCCATAAGAAAACATTGCCTCAATATGCATGATATCATTGTTTGCCACTAATTCCATAGTGAGGGTATGCAACTTCATAATCTTTTTCTTTGAAGTTTCATGGATGGTGTCAAAATCCTCACATGAGGCCGAGTATAGAATGGCCCCATCAAATTTGTCTATAGATGAAATAGCTTATTAAGTTGTTCAATCAAAGAAAATAGACAATGATTGTTATTCTACATATGTTCAAGAATGTAATCAATACACTATTCACATTTGGGCCATAAATTCTTCACCTGGTAAATACCTCCTAGATATGATCCTACCCTATAATGAAGATATATTGGAGGCCATGTCTATATTGGAGAGACCATGAAAAGACATGCACCAACATGCATCCTTCTTTTCTACCATGATTAGATTGAGGATTGATGAAAATGGGATTATTAGTCCTAGAAATATGGAATGGTATGGAATCCCCCTTGCAAATCATGATGTATATGTAGAATGGATCCCAATGAAAATATCAAAAACCATGCTAATTGACATTTCCAGAGCTATCGATGCCACCAACAATGTCTTCATAGGTGCAGATTGTTCCCCTGAGGAAATTAAAATCTATATTACACTATTCAAGAAGTATCATGACATATTTTCTTGGTCCTATGAAGAGATTCCATGAATCAACCCAAGTATTTTTCAACATGATATTAATATGTACCTAAATGTCAAACTTGATCGAAAAAAGATGTGATCGATTAATGCATGGAAGGTCTTCACATAAATTTTATCTACCAGGTTCCCCTGGAAGAATGGGTACCTAACTTGGTACCCATTGACAAAAAAAGGAAATATCAGATTTTGCATTGACTTTAAAGATGTGAACCTAGCTTGTCCAAAGAACAACTATCCTACCCTATTTATCGACCAAATTATAAATGAATGTGTAGGGAATGAGATTTTCTCATTCATGGATGGGTTTTCAGGTTATAACCAAATTTAGATACACATTGGTGATTAGTATAAAAACGTGTTTATATTTCCTTGGGGAAATTTCAATATAGAAAAATGACTTCTGGTATAAATAACGTTGGAGCTACTTTCCAATGAGCCATGTCGTATGCATTTCATGACATCAAAAGCATTGTCGAGGCTTACCCGGATGAATTAACAACTTGATATGCAAGGAGGGTTGATCACCGTTATCACCTCACAATATTCTTCCCTCAACATGTTAGTATCCCTAACCCTAGTTAATAGGAGATTTTTTCGCGAAACATTATCTATGACATCGTCTAGAAGAATACCATGAAAAAGGTAGGGTTGGAGGATCCTTCACTTAAATCCAAATTATTCGAAAAAATTTATTGATAAGGGTCTATAACCCCTTCCAATAGAGATCGATTAACAAAAATACCATCCTTATAGAAGGGTTAGTAAACATTTCTCCATGATCAACTACATGATAATAAGATGCTTGAAAAAGCATCAAGCAACCCTAAATGTATAATGGGTGAAAATACTACATCATTGGGCTTTGTTAATTAACCATTCGTTATTGTCTCATACAAGGGAATACTTTTCCAAGGTAAAGGTCGGATGTCCCTTTAGTGGGATCCCTTTTATGGGAAATTGTTTATTGAGAAAATGTAAGCAAACCTTTTAGCTGAATTGTAAAAGAATGAATACCATCCTTAAGGAAGGTTCACCCAACCCTTCATAGTTATTCCCCTCCATGAGAATGCTTTGAACAAGGAAGTGATAAATAACCTTCGCAATTATTCCCCTCCATGAAACTATTATTATTGAGAAAGTGAAGGAAAACCCTTGACTATTATTAGCCTTCATGAAAATAATATGTTGGAGGTAGTGATGATTGATCCTTCATTGAGATCCCAATTATGTGTAAAATTTGCTTGAGGAAGGTTCATTTGAATATCTATGGTGATACCTCTCCATTAGAATACAATGTTTGATGAATTATGGGCCAACAACTCCCCAACATCCCTCTTATGAAAAAACATCTCTCTGATAAGCGATTGAGCTAGGGTTTTCATATTTTCCCTAGGTAGGGTTTTTGAGAGGTAGTGGATTTGTACTAGCCTTAAAAGAAGGATTTGGTAAGTACATGTACTCCATCTTTAGTATATAAATTATGTTTTTAGCTTCCCAAAATTTGTGTAATTTCTAAATTTGAATTTCAACCATATATATTCTTCATGCATTTTTTTTACATCTATATATGTCTTGATGATTTGACATAAGTAAAAGGATAATTGTTAAGTTATTTAACATATTCAGTTAGGAATCTAAGGAGTTGTTTTACTGATTATATACTTGCTATTGTATTAGTTTTATTGCTACTTTAAAAATATAAATTTTAGATCTAGTTAATGTGGTATAAGTTTCCTAAGAGGGATGGAAGATATCTTAGTTGTTTGGTATCTAATTTTATCCTTTGATTGCATAGATAATTAGGCTCCTTTGGATTGAAATATTGTACTATTTTCATTGTTATTTTATACACTATTTCACAACATCCTTAAGGATGAAAATACATAGGGTAAAGTCCCAAGAAACCTATAGGATAGAGGTGAAAGATTCATTTTTTCATTAAAATTTAATAAGGGTGAATATCAACAATCATCCTACTAGAGGATGCTTCAAATTTGGATTCCAAGACCGACAATTTGACTAAAAAATGGAAGTAGTGCAATGAGTTTTTCAAATACTTTTGAATTATTTATAAACTTTCAAAGGAGGGTTTTGGAATTTACTTCCACCAACTAAGGTTTCATATATTAGCAAAATCCGAATAACCATAGAGCCTTAAAAAGTGATTCTACACCTATCAATTTATAACTAAATTTGAACAAAATAGACATTGATCATCAGTTTAGGGTACATAAATAAACCATGGAAATAAGGAATATCATAATCTCATAAATGAATTTGAATATTTTATTAAAAAATATAAAGAACCTTGAGAGAAAAAAAAACAAAAAATGAAGAAGAAACACAAATTTCTTTTGACATGGTTCTTTAGGAGACGCTACCTATGGGAAGCACTAAATATTTTGAGATCAATCAAGGGGAATATGCATTATTAAAGATGTTAAGTACACTCAAGGAAAGAGGGAACACCCTTTATATTTGTAGGTAGTAGTAAGATGTTATTCTTGGTACTCATCCCAATCTATTGACAACCAAATCTAAAAATTTTGTTGCTTCTTCTTCAACATTTCATCCAATACCAAAAATTGATTATAACATAGTTGATGATACAATTAAAATCAAAGTAATATTACTCTACATGAATTCCTTAGAATTAGTCGATAAATAGAATTATTATTGAAAGTATTAAAGGAAAATTTTCCAATTAAGAAAGCCTCAACTAATAATGATTCAATAGGTAAGCAGTCAACACTCAAAACTCCTATTTCCTTCTTAATTTTCATGTTTATAATCAAACCATCCATATTTTGTTGGTTGAGTCACTGATCCAGCTGTATGTAATAATTGGATTCTATACTTTGTATTCCAGAAGTTCAATGACAGTCACGTGATATTAAAACTTCATTGCAGATTATACAGTTAGATAGGTTGGAAGTAAAGGTACTAGTAGAAAAAATTAAGTTTCCAAACAAGTGACTTCTAATCCATGAGGACACCAAGTGATTGACATTATGGTGGTATACATTCCAAAATCGTATAGAATGATCTTAAGCAAAGAACGGTCCCACAAACAATAGGGGTGCTTTTTAATGGTTTTATCTCATCTTATGTTAACATGGAAGGGAAATCCCAACCATATAAGGATATATTAGGATAATCATATGAATTACATAGCCACAAGTTTGGAGGAAAAGAGAAAACTTTTCATACATTTGGATAGAAACTTTGTTCTTTCTTCACCCTCCCTATTTGATAAGCATTTTGATTGTTCCACCCTAGCACAATCTGAAGTGAGTGATTGTATTAATAAGGATGTGAATAATTATAATGTAGAAACAAGTATTTATTTTTGGAAGATGCACAAGATGGATGTGTTCTAGTCAATCCAAAATAGAACCAAACTCTTTCAATTTACATGCTTGAGTTTGAGTGCACCAATAACATGAAAAATATGAGGCCTTCATCTTTGTGTAAATAAAGTTATTGAAATGAATATTAAGCATTTCAAATATTTTGGTAACTTGATTATCATAAGGTAGGTAATAAACACTATCCATTGTCATTTGCCTCTCTTGAATAATTATCAACAAGATATATGGGAAATTTAATTTCGTCATTTGAAACATTTGAAATTATACCTATACCTTGAAAAGAGAATGCAAAACTTGATTCCTTAGAAGCTTCTACTACATGTTTGGCTCCTTCCGAGAACTCATTGATTGATTAGTTGATTACTAACTCATCTTCAAGCCTTCTATATCAGATAGTATCAAGAATTGGTGAGTTTCCAACAAATACACACAAATTCTCAAATTTATAACTAACTAAAGAACATTCAATGACACAATAATAGATTGTCAATTTACATGTCAAAGTTATGGTTGATTGTGAAATTGAGATCATGAATATGAGAACAAGATCTCAAAGGTATAGTAACTCTTGAAAAGTTGTTTTATTTGTAAGACCATTTAAAGATACCAATAAATCTAAAACAAAATAATCATCTATGCAAAACAAGGTGATCAATCTCAAATCCAAAGGTCCCAATCAACCTATGTATACATTGTAATTATGTTTTACTATAAGTAAAAGACAACACTACATCCCATTCCTTAAGCAATGTTATGTTGTATTTGCTTGTTATGTTGTATTTGCTTGGACATAACATGAATTAAAGTGACACTAATAAAATTTAACATACCATACTTTTGAAGTCCAAAACAAAGCTTTTAAGGAAGAGACGAGGATCAATTCATCATGTTCATACCTTTGAAGTCCCAAAAAAAAGGCTTTAAGGAAGATACACGGATCAATTCATCATGTTCTAAAATCTTGAATAAAAAATAATTGAGAAAGCTATTACATGCTAAGATCAACCTTATGCCGTGATATTCCTCATGGGTAGAAAATTTCATACCTATGAGAAAGAACAATCGAGAGAAGCATCTATACATTGATTTTCAAAATCTTAGTAATGTTTTAAAAAAAATTACCACCCCTTATCAATGGAGTTGATATTCCAATTAGTCATGGGATTGGAAATCTTATCATTATGAGGTGGACTCAACCCTAAATTGGAAAATTCAAACTTGAATGCATTTTGTCAAAAATTTACCAACATTGAACGCTAAGACACAATTAGAAAAAACGTTTTGGAAATAATCGATATTTATATTAATGTTTTTGGTTTCTATTAATGCATGTAATAAAACCAAAAGCAATAATGGTTGTAGCTTGGGTGGTTGGGAGGAATGGTTGTTTCCATCCCCACCCAGGTCCAATTCTTGTAAGTGACATGTTGCTTTCTGTTGAGCCCCTATTGTAATGATTGTATTTATGGCCATACCTTGATTCTCTACCTATACTAAAATAATTAGTCTTATAACAAAACTTTACAACATCATTACTTTGATCAATGACCTGTATACGGGAGGAATACAATTTATATGGAAGGCAATCAAAGTTCTCAACTCTATACCAGAGGATCAATATTGGCTACACAAGATTGGTTAGGAAAATTTCTCCTGATGTTGTATATTTAACAAAAACTTCATAGTAGATATTGGTCAACTTCTTCATATTTTCCTTCAATACTTCACACCCTTTCACATTCGATACACCCTCTCTCACTCTTTCACATCCGATACTCTCTCTCTCTCTCTCTCTCTCTATCTCTATCTCTCTCTCTCTCTTCAGAGCATCCAAAACTTCATAATAGATATTGGTCAGCTTCTGCATCTTCTCCTTCAAAACTTAACACTATTTTGCATCTGATACTCTCTCTCTCTCACTCTAAACCCATAAACCCCAATATCGATCTCCCTCAACCCCTAATAGGAATCCAAAACTTCATAGTAGATATTAGTAAGCTTCTGCATCTTTTCCTTCAACAATTCACACTCTTTCACATTTGATACTCCCTCTCTCTTTCTTTCACATCCAATACTCTCTCTCTCTCTCTCTCTCTCTCTCTCTCTCTCTCTCTTTGAGGCATCCAAAAATTCATAGTAGATATTGGTAAGATTTTGCATATTTTCCTTCAAGACTACACACTCTTTTGCATCTGATACTCTCCCTCTCTCTCTCACTCTAAACCCATAAACCCCAATATTGATATCCCTCGACCCCTAACATGCATCCAAAACTTCATAGTAGATATTGGTCAGTTTATGCATATGTTCCTTCCATACTTCACACTCTTTCACATCTGATACTCTCTCTCTCTCTCTCAACCCATAGCTCCCAATCTCTCTCTCTCTCAACCCCTAGCCCCCAATATCTCTCTATCTCTAAACCCCTTTACCCCCAATATCTCTCTCTCTAAACCCCTAACCCCCAATCTCTCCCTTTCTCTCTCTCTCTTTGTATTCGAGCAATCCAAAACTTCATAGTAGATATTAGTCAGCTTCTACATCTTTTCCTTCAATACCTCACAGTCTTTCACATTCGATACTCCCTCTCTCACTCTTCCACATATGATACTCTCTCTCTCTCTCTCTCTCTCTCTCTCTCTCTTAGAGGCATCCAAAAATTCATAGTAGTTATTGGTCATCTTCTACATATTTTCTTTCAAGACTTCACACTCTTTGACATATGATAATCTCCCTCTCTCTCACTCTAAACCTATAAACTCCAATATCGATCTCCCTCAACCTCTAAAAGGCATCCAAAACTTCATAGTATATATTGGTCAGCTTCTGCATCTTTTCCTTCAAGATTTCACACTCTTTCACATTCGATACTCTCTCTCTCACTCTTTCACGTCTGATACTCTCTCTCTCTCTATCAACTCCTAGCCCCCAATCTCTCTCTCTATCACTCACTATCTCTATGTCTCTCTTTGTAGACCTCTACCCCCCTTGATCTATCTCCCTAAACCCTTACCCCCCTTGCTCCATCTCTCTCCACCCCTAACCCCCAATCTCTATATCTCTCAACCCCTAACCCACAATCTCCCTCTCTCTCTCAACCCCTAACCAGGTTCTATGTTAGCTTTTCATTCCCCTAATATTAGAATTAAAGCATGGTTTATGTTGAATTTTGTCGCTTATTTGAGGGTCACTTCGAGAAGAAAGTTTGTATCTGATTAAAAATTACAAAGATATCAAATTTCTGCATCAATATCAATAATAAATTGTGAATTTAATGTTCGTGCGACACAACTTCAAATGTAATTGACCATTTTTATTACCTCTGACTCTCTCCCTCTCACATTCTCTCTCTCTATCAATTACTATCTCTCTCTCTCTCTCCCTAGACCCCTATCTTCCTTTATATATCTCTCTAAACCCCTACCCCCCTTGTTATGTCTCTCTCCACCCCTAACCCCCAATATCTATCTCTCTCAACCCCTAACCCCCAATCTCTATCTCTGTCAACCCCTAACCCCCAATCTCCCTATCTCTCTCAACCCGTAACCAAGTTCTATGTCATCTTTTCATGCACATAACCTTAGAATTAAAGCATGATTAATGTCGAATTTTATTGCTTATTTGGGGATCACTTCGAGAATAAATGTTGTATTTGATTAAAATTTACACGGATATCAAATTCCTACATCGAGATCAATAATAAATTGTGAAGTTAATGTTTTGTGACACAACTTCAATTGTAAAATCATTTTAATTACCTCTCACTCTCTCCCTCTCACAATCTCTCTCTCCTTTCTGTCACAATCATTCTCAAGTTAAGGGGATAGATCACTTGGTCGTACCCCTTCCCCTTAAACATAATATGTGGACCAAAATGGACCATTGCATAATTTCACATACAACTATGAAGCTCAAAGCCAATGAACTCTATAAACCAAACTTGCCAAACTTTATCAACATGCATACCTTGGGCCGTTTCATTAATACACATAGTATAATCCATCATAGTGCTCTATCCTTGTTAGCCTTCAATAAGCCCGAACTCAAAACCCATCACTATTTGTGATCCAATAATGCACTTTCTACTGACAAACCCCATCCACTATAATAACTATATAATGACAAGGGGAAGCTTGAAATGAACCACACCAACCATTTTGGATTAATAGCTTGCTATTTACCTCAATGGAGAAACAATCAAGACCTAGGATTTTAGCTTTTTGGAATGATTCAATGACCAATTGCAACTCCTTTAATGAGACTTATTTCATTATCTATCTATTCTATTCTTGTATCACAGATTTAGGAGAAAAAGAATCCATTTTTATGACCTCATAAATGTTTGCTCTTGGAGGTTGCTTGAAAAGATTACTAAATTATTTTCTCCCAATTTAGAAATATCCTTGAAACTATGAACTCCAACCCTTTTTCCATCCTTGATGTTCTAAATAGTCTTGAATTTTTCCTCATTCATATTTTGATCACTTAAGCAAGACAAGTTGCTTGACTTTTGGGCCACCATTTCGCTTCTTCCTAGTCTAATAGATATCATTTAGTTGTTACCTTCACCTTTATTTTTTCTAATTTACCTTACTAAAAATGTTTGCAATATCTTCCTATAGGATCCATATATGCTCTAAAAAATCATTGACTTTGCTTTTTCCCATATAGCATACATGACACCCACCATAATTAATTTCAACAAGTATTTCACCCATCCAAAAATTAATCATCCTCTTATTTCTCTCAACCATATGCAACACAAGATTCAAACTTGCCCTTCTCTCCTAAAGAGTCCCTCATGAAATCTATCCCTTCTAGTGCTATAGTGCAGGGAATGAAGAATGTGATCTAATGACCAAACTCTATAAACCTAGAGTGGTAAACCATTATCTCAATAATATGACCACTAGTTTCCTTCTATTCACCCTTGGTATACTTGACAAACTTGTGAAGCAAAAAGACCCTAGTTCGAATTGGTCCCAAGGGCATAGGATTTGATCCTAGCAACGTAATTGAGTTCTATGAGATGCTGCATGTGTGTTTGGGTAGGTTCAACATGTGAACATTGGCGTGAACCATGGCATGCACGTGGTCTTAAGGGTGCGCATCCTATAGAGATCATAACAATTCATTATATTTTTTCAAACTAGAACATATAGGAATTTTATTGCGCCGAGAGGCACTCTACAACCCACTATGGGAGAGATCTTGTAGTGTGATGTAACATTAGTAACGCTAGTAACATGTCGACCAAAAATAATAGTGATAGTGAATATTATGGGAGAGATCTTGTAACGTGATGTAACATTAATAACGTTTGTAACAATAAAGTAAAGTAAAGTAAGTATGGGGGAGATGTTGTAACGTTTGTGATGTAATGTTTGTTACTAACAAAATAATTAAAAAAATTCATGTCGGCTCATAAAATAAAAAATTACCATGTTGGTTCATAAAATAAAATATTATGAAAAGTAATTAAAAAATAGATGTTCATTTATAAAATAAAAACTTAAAGCTTAAATCCGGATCTATCAATCAAGAGAGATCAAATTTCTTGAGTTTAAATTTTAAAAAAGAAATACACCTCAAGAAATTGGATCCCTCTCTGTGCTTGATAAATACGTGTTTAAAATGGATCTAAGTTACTTAAAAGAAAGTTATTCTACACTATACAATTAGTTATTACAATTCAAACAAATATAGTCTTATCTTGAAGATTCAAAAACTATAAAAAGTCTACCTACTGTCTTGATTGTCCTTGTACATTTTTCTCCATAAAACAAATAAGTGTACAATTATATATTATAAAATGTTGGCCTAACAAAAGTATCGATTGAAAATACATATAACATTTTAAAGGAAATCATGCTTACTATTGGCTTCTTTTTTCACATTTGCTCAAGATTCCAAAGCCTTTTCTTTGAATTCCATAGCTACACATGCATTCCTTCGCATTCAAAAAAAATTGATGAAATTTAAGAGCTTCAAATCTTCTAAGGATTTAAGGGCTTCAACTCTCTTAAGGAATTGATACTACTGCAGAGGTCCAAGAACAAGAAATATTCAGAATTATGTCACAATGGAAAAAACTCTTCCATCTTCAAAAAAATTTCTCCCCTCGTCTCCTCCTCCTACAAGGGGAAGGAAATCAAATAAAAAAAAACAAAGAAAAAAAAACAAAAACAAATTTGTTGTTGGACCATCAACTCTTTTTGGATGCACCACTATTTAAGAATTCACCCCTATTTAACATGAAGCATGTTCATCCACCTCAATGTATTTTTCATACATTGTAATTTATTTATTTTTTATTTTGTTATGTTTTTATTTAAAGTTATTTTGTTATTATTTGCTACCCTAGTGAGTTTGTTTGTAGGAGGATGTCTACAAGACTCAAGCCCAATAGCCGTTGAGCTTTGTTAAGATTCCTAGATCGAGAAGGGTTCTCTTGTCAAATCTGTACCGAAGACCCAATGTAATAAATCAGATAAGTTACTAACCCAACCAATTCCTCTCTGGTCGCCTGACGTGGACTCATCCGGCTGCGGTCTCTGCTCATCTCGGCCATCGACGGGCATCTGGAATCGGCAGACGGGACAAATACTGTGCAACTCCAGCCAAGATACAATGCAGTGGGAGTGGTAGATGTGCTTACATGGCATCTGACGTACCACCTTTCCCGCCTTAAAGTCCTCCAGACATACCACACACTGCAAAGGGAGGCTCTCTGCTGAAACGGTAACGCTGGGCATCGCTTGGACTGCAGCTGTAGAAGCCGGGGGCGTGCCATATCCGCTCAGTTGAAGTCCATTCTCTGTATTCTGAATCCCCGGTTGCATGAAGTTGTCAACAGTCTCTCCCATATTGTGCGGGAGACCGATCGGAGTCGCGACAACGATGCCAGGATTGAGCCGCGATTGGTGAGCAAACATGACCCGGTGCCTGTCTCCCTGATCGTGGCCAGGCAACGGAATTCGTCGTTGAATTGGTTCTACGAAGCAGCGCCGGCAGCGAGAGCAAGTAATCTCATCACTTCTGACAAACAAAGGCATGACCAATTGGTGACAGTAATGGCACCAGTAATCGTATTCATTATCATTATTAGGAACACCCATTACTCCGCCCATTTCGCCTTTGGAACACCAATTACTTTTTCAACTTTTCTCGCAGAACAAGAGTTTGCTTTCTGTAAATTCTTTGTAGAATATGAACGGTGAAATTTTCTGTAAATTCTTTGTTTTCTGTAATTTATTTGTGAAATGTGAATGAGGACGTGTATATATATATATATATACGGTTTTTTCATATGTATTTGCTGCACTTTACGTCGGCTGAAGCATGACGATTCGACCACCTTTTTGATCCGACGATTTGGAAGAGACACATCTTATAATTTGGAAGAGACGACTTTTCTTATCGTACGATTCGATCACTATTTATTTGTTGATTCTAGTTTTTTAAGCAAAAGCAGCATTTGTTACAATTCAATCTTCTATGCCACCATTTATTTGTTATTCTAGTTTTTGTAAGCAAAAGCACATGCATATGCCTAGCTACCAAAGCTCTTGGTATAAGGTTGGCAACCATTTTCACTTTTTGACATGATATTAACAACCCCCCATCTAATATATTTTTGTTAATATTAATGTATTTAAAATATACATCCATAGAATGATTAGGTAGGAGGCTTGAACCAACATAGTTGCATTCCTTTAAACGTCTCAATATCTATTGATTTACAAATTGAAAATGATTCTATCATCATTCTAGGGATAATTTTCATTTTCATACAATCCACCTATTTTGACTTCTAATATTAGGGAAAATCCCAAGATAACCCAAGAGTATAACCTAGGATCCTAATAGTAACCGCAATAAAAATAAAAAGCAATGGAAGAACACCCATATTTAGATGAACTTCCCTTTGACTCTTTGTAGTGTATATGGGAATTACATTCATTTCTTCCCTCAAATCATTAAATTTTGCAAATTTATGTTGATCATTAATCTACTTGTAATCCCTAACAAGGTATGAATATGTGTTGACTTAGACAACCTACATCTTCGTATTTGGTAGTATTATAAGACCTCTTCCCTCAGTAAGGGGTCACCTCCCATCAATAGGAGATCATTACTCCGAAACACCCTACTAGCTTCTTATCAGGTGCCTAGTTATTCTAGTTAGGAGATCCATCATCTTAGAATATCTACATGAATTACATTGATATATGTCTTTAGACTTGCAACAAAGCCATATATTGATGGCATTCTACCCCATACAACACCAGTTGATGATACTCAACCCTCCACTAGAATTTCCTTACATATCTCACATCCTAGTAGTGACCCGACACCTCATGTATCAAAGGTAGCTGTATCTTGTACTACTCATATCCTCAATGCAAGGGTTGCACATAGTCATAGTATCATTGATGGCATGACCCAACTACCAACCACCATGTCAACACTTAAAGTCCTCCAAACCCTTGATTCTCAATGGAAGGCCTTACAATTAATTTAAACACCATCAATCCATCGAATTCACACTTAATAACCTTCAACGTATACAAAGATGAGCCAAGGCTTCCTCCCTCTGTTGCATTTCAGGTTTCCATCATGATCAAGAACCTGACCATCACTAAGTGTGTCATATATGAAGGTGCTTGTTCTTGCCTCATATCTCTCACATTCAAGTAGAATTTAGGCTCCCCTACGCTACTCCCCTCCATGACCACCCTTTAGGCTTGCAAAAGCCACTTATCCCCACCTGAAGGGGTCTTCCACAATGTCCCCACTAAACCATGGTGTTAGATAGAGTCTAGTTGATGTAGGGATTTTATACACTCCACATAACCATAACATTATCCTTGGACATAGTTATGTATATGCCACAAAGGTGGTTGCCTTCTTAGTCTTCCCTACCATGGCATTCCCTAATGAGGGAAAGGGCGTTTCCTTATATTAGCTTACATACTACAAACCCAAAGCACTTACCAATATGGATAATTTCTTACCCTCCCTTGGATCTCAACAACAAGTCCCATCTTACATTGATATGGGTCGAGGTGACTCTAAGGAGTCATTGCTTGAGTTATACTAATACATCTCAACCCCACTCCCTCACACATGAGATTTTACTATGTGCACTATCACATCATTTGAAAAACCAACTTTGACAACGCCAACTACATCAAGTGCACCATTTCTCTAGGATGTTCCACTATAGATTCCTTTCAATCCCATCATGTTTTTTATCTCATCATATGTGTTTGGAAAGCATGCACCACTCCTTGTTTAAAATCCTCATTTGAAAATTTTCCATCCAAGGAACCCCATCAATCAAATTCATTCACTTCCCACCACCTAGTAAATTTGGGACCATTTCCATGGCCACACCATGGTGGCTTCACCTTGTTGACCAATATCTTATGGCATTCATTCATAAAGGGGGGTTTTTAAATTATGAAAAATAAGGTTGATGTATTATAGGTATTTTGGGGGGAATGTAGGATATGGGGGTTTTATAGGTATTGGGGTAGTATAAAAAGAGGTAACTAGTAAAACTATTTTTTTTTAGACATGTATTGGGAGAGGGGCTCAACAAAATGATATAGTAAGCACTTTTCAATATCTTGTGAAATTATGAGTATTCTTTAATATCCCATGAATGTATGCACTATGGCATAGTTTCACTAAGTGAATAACCCATGGGCCACTTTATCCATTATGGGGAATATGTTTCCTCCCCCTTCCCTCATCTCTCTACAAATCCACCATCTAACTTAATAGTTTGCTCAATATAACACCCCTAGTGATCCATCACTGAAGGAACTTACTTCACCATTGGTATCTATGAACAACTAAGCTATGTTCTAGAAAGAACATGAGGGACAATAATAATAAAGTTGAGTGCATTGTCTCCCCCACACCCATTATCACCACCCTTTTCATTTATCTCACTCATGTTGTACTTCCTATTTCCCTTTGTAGCATCCATTGACATGCAACTCCTTGTTGCCTAATGTTACCTCACCTACAAAACCTACTTCATCCAGCCATGGAAACCACTCTTTTGAAACTCCATGAGCTAGGGCCATCTTTCCCCATCTTCTAAAGGATATTGCATAAAAGAACAAACCAATGTTGCACACAAAACTCCCTTGCACCATGTGCAAGACTATTATGATCCCCCCTAATGTTGCAATGGGGAGCCAAAGGCACTATTTAGAGTAATAATATTGGAGTCCATTTAATGTAAGGTGTATTATATCTACTATGTTTGCTATTAATTAAATAAGTCCCACTATGGTATTTATTATTGAATAATGTAGTGGGGCATCATCAAAGAAGGTCCACTATGTAGTTAGGAGCTTGTTATGGTTAGGATTCTCTTGTTATCTATAAGTAAAGATGGATTCCTCCTTATAAGAGGTGTAGAATATTGTATATAAATATTAGCTTATTAAGAGGTCACCCAACCTTAAGAGGAAAGTGAAAAAAGTGGATTCCTTTTCGAAAAGGATCAATTATAAGGTGACGTTATTCATGGTTTATGTAGGTTAGATATTACAGAAAATAGGAGGAAACTGTGTAAAAAGCTACTATATTATAGTAGAACCTTTTGAGACACCAATCAAGCTCATATTCAAGAGTATCCTAAAGGTTTGTGATCAATAAAGCATTGATATTTTTTTATTTTTATCTTGTGTGTGATTCCATATTCAAATTTAAGGTACATAACAAAAACATTTGGCCATTGCACACACCATTGTTTAAAACTCCCTCAATTTTGAGCTACTCTAGTAGTTTCTCATCAACTCTCTATGCCAGCCAATCCACAAGTTTATAGTGGTTAGCACATGTTTCCCCCATACTACACAAAGATCACATAATATGCCATCATTTACTACATCTCCACCTCAGTAGGCTCCATGCATCATAAAAAACCCTCTTTATTATCAGACATTGACATCAACCTGCGACACATAGATGTGCCAACAACTACCCCCTTGGTATATTATAATCCACTCTACAATGTGTCCACTTATGTGGGCTCCTATTATGCCAAAATTCATAAAACACATACGGGGTATCATGACCATAACACTTACCCTCGTATCCCCCAAACAAGATTAATCACTACCCCTAGCTATAGTTCCCATGTACTTCATTGCTCTTTTTTTTAACCTCGAGACATATTCACATCTTCCAACCTCTTAGGCCAATTTTCCATTGAGGAAACTGATTTTATTCTCCATGGAATTGTATAATGGTTTGAAAAACCCAACAGTTCTACCCTCATATGCTTTCAAGATCGGTAATATGGCTAGCAGTTTTACTAATATTAAATTCAAGATTCCATTACGCTCGGTGTTATTGAAAACATCCTTCTTGGAGATGACTATTTCCCTTAAGAAATGTTTTCTTACAACACTTTTCCAAGAATTTTGTGATGGACATCGAGGAAAAAAATGATAAATTACACAAATTAAGGTGTTTATATACAATTGATTACACCTCTTGTGTTTCAAATCATGTTCTTGTGAACAAAAACAAAAGCACGATATGAATTTGTATTCATTTCCATGATCTTAATCAAGCATATCCCAATGGAAACTTCTCTACACCCTTATTGGCCAAGTGATCAATGCATGTGTTGTCTGTGATATCCTCTCTTTCATGAACATGTTTCAAGGTATAATCATATTTGAATCCATGTTTGAATTTGATAATAAAATTGGTACAAAATTGTGTTTACCACCCCATGGGGGACTTTTACATCTCACATTTATGCCCTTTTGACTTAAAAATGTTGGAGCCACTTTCTAGTGAACAAAGTATTATATGTTCTATGATCAAGTTCACATCATCCTCGCTTTAACTCAATGACCTCATAGGTCAATCAAATAAGCAATTGCAACACTTAATAAACCTTTGTGTCTTTTCCTTCAATGTCAACTATTGAAATATGCTTGAACCCCCTAAATGTGTCTTCTACATCATAGTTGAAAACCTCTTGGAATTCATCATCTTAAAGGAATGGATTACCATTGATCCTGTAATATCCCAAGTTTGTACCCCTTGTTAATAAATTCCTGGAGGACTTAGATACATTTGACATGATGTTGAGTCAAAAAATTTGGAGCATCAAGGATAAGTAAACTTACATACATTTAATTTGATGTTGATCTAGAAACTTTGGATCATCAAGGATAACTAGACTGAGATACATGTTTGACTTGATGTTGAGTTGGAATCTATGGAGCATCAAGTATAAGCAATGATATAATCATCTATATTATTTTATCTACTTAATGTTTCTAAATTGTTGGGGAACATCCAGTTATGAAGAGGGGCCAAGCATACTATAAGGGGGGATGAGTTCCTAATAATACATAAAAGAGTTTAAAAGGAGATAAAACAAGGCTATGAAAAATATATATTACTATATTAAAAATAAAAAGAAATCAAGAGAATTAAAATGAAAAGCTAACTACTTCTTGAAAAGAAAAGAGAATAAAAGAAGAAAAAAGAGATGAAAAAGATGACACTTATTCTATCCAAGAGAGAACAATCAAAATCTGAATATGAGCCATCTCTTAAAAATAAAAGTTACATAGAGAGAACATTACAGGGGGTAATGGTTCCTAGTTGTTGGAGGGTTTAGTTGCATTTCCTTGAGTGTTCGTTGACCATGAAAAATAATATGGTCTGTCCAGGAGGGAGTATGTTGGATATATGGTTTGATAAGGAAATTCACAAAGATGGTAAAAAAGCTTTTGTCTACTTTTCAGTAGTAAGAAAGATAGATAACATTCCCTAATTCATTAGTCTTCTAGTGTGCCTGGCTCATCTCGAGGGTGATTTGATGTATGAAAGTTGGAGAACGGTTCAGAAATCTATGTCTAGAAGGAATGTGGAAGTTCCATAATGAGTTGGATAAGTTGATAAGTTTTCCTATCTTTGCTATGGTTTTCTAGTAGAGAAAGATTGTTTATTTTTCTTGTATTTATCTTGTTATAGTAAGTAAAAAGGATTATTTAATTGTTCTGTGATGTTTTGTTACAATGGACAGGACTAATCTTTGGTTTAATGAAATTCACAAATATGGTAAAAAACCTTGTGACTACTCTACAGTAGTAACAAAAATAGATAACATTCTCTAAGTCATTAGTATTCTAGTGTTTCTAGCTCAGCTCGGGGGTGATTTGATGTACGAAAGTTGGATAACAGTTCAGAAATCTATGGCTAGGAGGAACGTGGAAGTTCCCTAATGAGTTGGATGCATTAAGTTGATAAGTTCTGTTATCTTTACTATGGTTTTCTGGTAGAGAAAGATTATTTATTTTTCTTGTATTTATCATATTACAATAAGTAAAAATGATTATTTAACTGTTCTTTTATTGATGTTTTGTTGCTATTGATAACACTAATCTCTGGTTTAATGAATATTTTTACATTTTTATTTTTGTATCTACATCTTTTATGAATTTCTATTTATGAAGTAGTTTATATTGAAGAGTGATTTATATTTTGCTAAAAGGATAGTAAGTGAGATAGAACTAGGTTTGTTTAATACGAAATCTCAACATGTTGGTTTTCTAGTTGATATTGCAAAGGGAAGTAGCGTAGATTTTGTATCTGTTTTTAAGACAACTATAGATGGTTTTGATAAAATATCATGTAATAAAATAGATAGACTTAGATTATTTCAAAAAAATTATTTAATATTACAGACATATTTAGATTGAATTCTTTTAAATAAATTATTCCAACATTTAAAAATTGCTTATTAAGTATAATGAAAGGAATATTTTATGAGGTTAAATTAAATATATTGCACTTCTAGAATTTCTAATATTTGTATGCAAAAAAGAACACAATAATTCTTTTACTGTTTTCAATTTACATGGTATATAAATAATGCATTTGAAGTTACTATAGACATAAATATATTTAAATGTAAATACATTCAAAACTTTACTATTTACCATTAAATGCATAAACATTGTAAATATCAATAATATCTATGAATATAAATGAATGACAAACCACATGTTTTTTTTTGTTTGCTTGAATCTCTCTAACTAACGGGAGTGGCCTGTGGTATGATAAACCACGACCCAATGGCATATAAGCTCTCAAAATCACTCAGGGATCACACCCGTCCTGGACCACACCAGCATCAACTTGACTAGGCTTTTAGGTGTCGCCTCCCAACTAAGTCACCTCTAAGGGGAATTGAATTTGGGTCCCCTTGCTGATGAGACCCACACCTTAAACGAGTGAGCTAGAGAGAATTGAATTAAATGTTAAGAGGACATGGGGGTGTGATTTGATCCACTTATGTGTCCATGGGTCACGAGATCATTTAATACAATCTCTCTTGGTGGAACCACATGTTCGACCACTACCTAAAGGTGCCCTCATGGCTCCTCGCTCGGCCCTCATTGGAATTGAACATTTACCACTGGTGAAAAACTCCTCGCTAATGACAAATAACATGTTATTATATTATTACATAATATATATTTCATGGGTTAAAACCCTAGCGAAAAAACTCGCATCTAATAAGTGCAAGTAGGAAGGGATTCGAAGTTCAAATCTCGATCCAAGCCCCGTACCTACAAGCACTTCTATTAGCATACATATTATATATATATAGAGAGAGAGAGAGAATTTATTGAAACCATATCTTATTGGCCGAGCCATATGTCTACGCCCTATATTTTCACCATGTATAACACATATAAAGTGTATAAAAATGAATAAAAGTCTCGGGTCGAACCCAAGAGGCTCCACCCCATCCATTTAACATTTATATATTTAATATAAATCATGTGCAAGAAACAACAGAAAACAAATTGAGCCTCTAAGGGTTTTCCCTATGTATTCAACCACTTATACAAAGTGTTACCAATGGGTTTCAAAGCTATGCATTCGACGTTAATCCAGAGTGAGCCTCCCATTCAAGAAATCCATATGGCTTGGCCATTGATAAAACCAGCAAAGATCCATCTTAAACCCGTATCTATCAAGCACCAAGAGGGATCCAATTTCTTTAGGTGTATTTTTTTTTTTAATTTAAACTGAAGAAATTTAATCTCTCTTGATTGATCCAGGTTTAAGTTTTAATTTTTTATTTTATAAACAAACATCTATTTTTTAATTACTATTCATAATATTTTATTTTATGAGCCGACATGGATTTTTTTTAAATACTTTCCACAATTTTACTTTTTTTTACATTTTAATTAATGGCCGACAATACATTTTACTTTTTTACTTTTCATTACATTTTACTTTTCATTAAATACTTTCCATTACATTTTAATTAATGGCGGACAATAATAAAGACAAATGTTTATAGCCTAGGATTTAATTCAAAGGAAAATACACGTCCATGTATTATATAGTCTAGAATTTAATTCAAATGAAATTACACGTCCTTTTATTAATCGCCACATTATATTAAATTTTTATTATTATTATGTTAAAGACAAACTTTATTTATTATGGCTGACTATAAGGACAAACATGGACAAACATCAACAAACGTTATAGGATCTCCCCCATACTGAGTTGTAGAGCACCTCGTTTCACTCGGTGCAATCAACAACATAATAATATGGAAACGATAACAAAAGACTAGGTATGAAACGTGAACGGCGTAAAGCTTGTGTTTGACTTATAACAGAGAGTTGAGAAGCATGGCCATGTAATCATTTAAGCATCAACGTATTGACAATAAGAGTATCATTTAAATGCCAGAGTTCAAACCCTTAGGCCGACTTACATACTTAAAGGAGGATAATCTAGAACGAACTACAATATGCATATATTGAATAGAGAAGAAGACACCATTAACAATAGCAACACGAATCCACAGTTAACATAGAAATCCTTTTGTATTTTGTATTAAGTCTATATTAAACCGCTAACAACGGTGAGGTTTCAAGCCACCGGGGATTTATACCTTCATACAAGAAGAGTAAGGGTATGTCACCCATAACAAGCAAACAAAAAACACGAGGAGTGCTGAAAGTTAAACCCTTCCTCCCTGTTAAGACACAAAGCCATGGAGGCTACAACTTAACTAATAAGCCATGCTAGCTTCCATGATAGCCACAACCTAGACATGGGTCGCTTATTTTCCATCCAAGCGAAGGATGAAACCCATTGCGAGCACATCATAATAAGCAAGGTTATTATATCTATAGATAAATACAAATAAACAAATGTAATTTTAAATAGATATATCACAATAACATAAATATTAAGGATGGAAGCCACGACTAGCTAGTCGTGATGGTTAACCTTGCAACATATTCATATGTAAACATACATATCAAAGTGTAAAGTCTATCCATAACTTGTGGTTTGTTGGCTTATGGTAATCCATATTAAGATTATAATATTTTACTATAATCATGTTATTATATTGATAATTCAATAGTGATAAATAATGTTTGGATTTAATTAATGTTTTATATTAAAAGGAAATGAAATTATCTAAGAAGGGTCAAATTAATCAAATTAGTTGATTTTGTATTAAGCAAAATACATAGATTATGACTTTGAAAGGTGTTAACACCCAAAAATTGTTAATTAGCTCATCTCCCTAGTCACATAACCCATTTGTTCACTTTTCCTACATTTTTGGCCTCCAAAACCCCAAAAAACCCTAAATTGGTAACCAAATAGGAAAAAAATCAGTATTTCCCTAAAAAATAACTAAATTCCTTCAAAAAGGGTTAAAACCCCACAAAAAAGGGTCCAAATCCCCAAAAAAGAAAAGAAAAAGGAGATGGAGTCAAAATAAAATAAAAAAAAGAGGGAAAACATCAAATACCACTAGTTTCCCAAAACTATGGGTCAATACTCCACTCAAAATTACTTTAAAACAGTGATGGAGGCCCCCCATTCAAGATCCATGATCACTCTTCATACTCGTATGTTGCCAAAATTCCTACTGCACTCTAGCCTACCCTTTTGAGCTTTTGTGCCCATCTAGTTGAGTCTTGGCCACCTATTGAGCATTGGGAGAAGAGAAAGGAACTCTGGAGACCCAATGCGCTACTCTTCGTATTGCTGCAAGGGCTCTCATCACCTAGTCTTTTGAGGTAACCCTCATTGTAAACCCTTGTTTGCAACATAATACAAAAATATTTCATGGGTTCTGATCTACTTGTTTTTTTTACTGCAGTAATTAGTTAGATCTATTTTATGTCGTTATTTTCACTCATGCATATCATTTATCATATTATCTGTTTTTATCCATTTTTTATGAACTGCTACTTAGGGTTCCATAATCCTTAGTAGGTGCTATTTAGCATGAGCTGGTGTGAAAACACTAGCTACAGTTTTGGCGACTCCACTTGGTCGATTCCCATCAATCTTTGGTTTAGTTTAGTTTTTGTATTTTTTATTTTGCTCGCATTTTATAGTTCTATCCTATCTTTTCCCCCCATACTTGCAGATCTGGCCCTTGCCTTCGTAGTGCCCTTCATCCGTTACGCTTTTACATCTCGAACCGCGACTTTTTGCCATTATCCTACGCCCCGAGTGCGACTTCCAGCCTGAAACCCGCGCAACCTAGCGTGACTTTCATCTAGCAACTTGCGCCTAGAGCGTTCATGTCCTACTCTAAACCGCACGCTCCATGCGCCTTCCATCCACTAATCCATGCGCTTATTGGCCTGTTTCTCGCACCATTCCCGCGCCTTTGGCCTTGTAAGTTGCGCCCTGTGTGCACCTCCCAACCTAAAACCAGATCCCGTCACGCATTTATTTTCCCAAAATCCATGCCCTCCGTGCACTTCTAAGTCTGAAACCCGCACCCGAACCACCTCCTTTATGCCTAGTCCCACACCCTTTTTTCCTGTTTTTTGTTTTCTATTTTAGCGCAATTTTCCTGCATCTTGTCATACCCAGAGTGCAAGTTTTCGCCTCATAGCCGCACCCTACAACCATTTTTTAACTCTTTCCCAAACAACCTTTTGTTTTCCTGCATCCATTTTGCTATCAATACTTTTCTGTTGTTTGCTTGTTGTAGCATTTAAAATATTTCACTTTGCATTATATTTCAGCAAGCTCATTTATCTTACATATAGCAGTTAATACTTTTTATTCAGTTTTAGCCATTTATTTTCCAGCATTTACTATCTGGCGATATTGGGTTCACACCACTTGTGCACACACACTCTCCCCATAATTCAAGTAAGACATAAAATTGATTTAATTAAACACACTTTAACCGCACTTAGGGAACACAAAAATAATTATGTAGCTAGGTAGGACATTAGGGTTAGGTATCCAAATAACACACCCTTTGTCATACACATTTAAGACATAGTTGTTTCCCATTAGGAATCCAAAATCCTTTATTATTTATTGGTACGGTTGACATTGATTTGTCGGAAGGCCTCACCCTTAGGAGGGCAAGTGGCAATATTGGTTCTAGAAGTTTGAGTGGAATACCACTCTCCATTCTGTACTGAAGGATACCAACTCGTTGTTCTTGTTGTGTATGTTGGCACCCATATCGGGTGTGCGATGACCAAAGAACTAAAGCTGAGGGACACCTTTCCGGACGTGCCATGAATGGGGTAGCTTAGTTTTCATTCTTCTAGGACTCCTTTACCTAGAGTCCCTCTTAGTAGAGGGATATCCTTTAGCCATTTGGTTCTACATTTCATATTTCCTGACTACGGCTTTCATCACCTTACAGGGGATATGATTTGTGTGAGCTTTTATATCTTTTAGATAGGCTTTTGCATGTTCCTATACCCCCATTCGATTAGTGAGTCTACCATTTTTATTTTTAGGAGTACTACTTGTTGGTATTCTGACCATTTTATTTCCGCTCCACTTGTTGTAGCACGCTGTTGAAACACGTGTTTTTGAGCTTGTTGTTGGCTCGAGCGCTGCCTTTTTTGAGAGCTCTCCTTTTGCACACATGGTTTCACTAGGATTTTTTAGTGTTGTATCTCCCACAACTCTTTAACACTTTTTTACAGCTGTCACCATTGATTCATCGAGACACTTTTGTCGCCTACAGGGACTATCCCCGCAGCACGGTCCATGTGACCTCACCTGCCACAGACGCATATCTTCGTTTCCAGATCTTCATTCCAATGCCCCTTATTTTACCTCTGACTCTGATTCAGAGTTACAAATATACAAAACTCCGTCTATCCCCATGGCTGAGATGAATCCCAACCCCTTCACCCATGGAATTGTCGATAGTGGTTCCACCACTAGCCCAAGCACCATTTCGGCATCCATCCCCACTATGCCATCCACAGGACCTACACATGGTATTCCAGTCACTACTTCCATACCCATCAGTAGCGGATCTATTTTGACCAACATCCCTTTGGTCACCAGTAGTACACTTGGGGGCACATGCCCTTCCTAATCGATCCCTCTTCCCTTTACCAGCCATCCCTCGATCCCCATTATGACTCACGCCATTGCTCCGCCCCTTGATGGAGGTGGCCCCACGATCGCCACCATGGCTATCACACAGGCCACTTTGACAATGTTGCATCCTTTTGTCAATTTTCCATTCATGGCTAGTCTCAACCTCCCTGATTTGGCCCGATTGACCAACGATCCGATCCGAAATAACCTCACATGGCATGGCATCCCATGCCTACCAAAATCCCTTCAGAAATTCCAAAGCTTGAAGGGAAGGGTGGTGAGGACCCCCAAAACCATATCATGTCCTTCCACTTATGGTGTTCCTCCAACTCCATAGTGGATGAATTGATCCACCTACACCTTTTACAATAGACACTCATTGGCTCTGTAGCTAAGTGCTATATTGAACAACCACATGGGACACACTCTACTTTTACGTCCCTCACTTCGACTTTCCTACAGTTCTTTTAGCTACTAGTCCATTATGATGCTGGTGTTGATATTTTACTATCTTGTAGACAGAACACAGATACCGATATCATTGACCATATTCATGAATGGCGTAAACGTCGTAGTTTGTGGAAGATCAAATTAGATGACCATATATTTTTAGATTGGTTTATGAAATCCCTCATACTAGTTATCGCCAAGGATGTTGCATATGAACGGTCCCAAATTGAAGAAGAAGCCATACTTAAAGCCCAATAGTTTGACCTTATCTATGCACAGTTGGGATACCTATTCTCCATTTTACCTGATGCTCCTTTGAGTGATTCCTCCTAGAAGGATGTGCTGGGAGAATCCCACTCTTCTGACAACATTATTGGACATGTTTCATATCGTAGTTAGCCATATGTCCATATGCCTCCCGCCACCACCTTGGCTTATAATCCTATGCCTAATTCTTCCATGAGTGGTCCCAACCTTTCGCATGCCACAACACATTCAGGAGCAACACCTTCATATGTTCCCCCAGCCCAAGCCCCCCATATACATGGACCTTCTTGTCTGACGCATTGTTACGGACATACTCTGCCAGCATATGCCCCCCCTGCTGCACCGCATGCCTAATACCATCCATCGGGAACACCTACACCCACAGAACCCTAAGCCCCTCCCGCTTAATACCCACTGTAGGCTACCCCAACACCTCCTCAACCGCGGAACACCCATGTTCCCCAAGGGAAAGTTTTTGCTCAACAAAAACCAACCTACCCAATGAAACCAACAAGGACAACAAAATAGGGGATGAGGCCATAATTGAGGAAACAACCAACCTTGTGGTGGAGGCGGTCCACCACCAAACCCCCCTAATAACAATGTTGTTGGACCAACTACCCAAAATCCTGTTCGAAAACCTCGGCAAGGTAAAAACCCCAACTTACACACGAACCACCCATGTTCTATTTGCAGGGAATGCACAATTGTCCCCATCTAGAGTGAGCTCGCCAACTTTGGAATGATGATGCCCAACTCTAAGGACATGTTGCACCCGTAGCACCACCAAACCCCTCGCAACCTCATGCACAACCTATGGTGTTGCAGAACCCCCTACCCATGCAAGGGGTAGTAGCCACTCAACCTTTGGCTCCCCCTCAAGGGGCAGCTGCACCACAACAGCTAGTTACTTATGTTGCTCTTATTAGTCAACCCATTGACTCAGGTACCCACCACCTTTTAATGATGTCTTCGGCTAATATCAACCTTCAAACATGTCGTAATTATTATGGTTCCACCACCAAAACCATTCCTGCGGACAATTCTTCTAACACTCTTCCCACCGATTAGTCATTACGTATACCCCCAACACCATTCGAAGGGGCCCCCAAATCTCCTCGATTTCCTCTACGCCACATCAATAACAACCCTAATGTTCTTGCTACCACCAACTATAACATCATGTATGACTTATCCCAGTCCCCTGCCGCTATGTCAGCCTTAGAAGTTTTAAATAAATTCCCAACATAGCGTAAAACACTATTATCCACCATTGCTATGACAGATCCTTCTGACTCACGAATGATGGTATTCGATTTAGACCAATCTGAACCACACATGCCTTCCACATTAGCATTCCAAGTTTATGTTTCAATCTGGAATCTTGTTATACATAGATGCATCATTGATGAGGGTGCCTCTACATGCGTGATGTCTACATTCGTGTAGTAGAAGCTTAGATCCCCCATCCTACATCCATCCACAACTGCCTTACGAGATTATGATGGTCATTCATCTCAGCCACAAGGCCTTATGGCTAATGTTCTAGTCCAATTAGCTGGAAAAACTATCCCGATTGACATCAAAGTCATCAACACACAACTTGACTACAACTTGCTCCTAGGGCGAAGTTACATGTACGCCGTGAATGTTGTTGCTTCATCAGTGTTCCGCATTATGATTTTCCCTCATGAGGGACGGGTTGTCAAAATCAACCAAGTTACTTACCATGAACTAGACGCGCCTACTACACTAGAGAATGTTCTCCCCATGGTTGAACAACCCGTTTTTTGGTGTGCCCATGGCTTTGATTTCCATTGTCGACCCTGGAATTTATTCAGAGACTCCAATGGTCTCCACATTTCATTCCTTACCACCTCCTCTACCGGCCGTTGACATCTCTGACTTGTGCACGATTTCGTCGAATCAATCGGTACCAAACCCTCAACCACCATTGTTGCCTCAACCGCCATCGATACCTAGCCACGTTGGAGCCACACCAATCCACACAATCCCATTCTTGTTCCCACTATCTGGGGTAGTAAGTATGCCCATCATGGCCACGTTGAATCTCTCGTGGTTGACATTAGGACTTCCCGTGTGGTATTTAATTTCTCCCAACCCCACTCTGACACCACAAGTCATCCTTCACCCAGTCCAACCAATCACCACTGCCACTCATCCACCTCCCAATGTGGTGACAACATCTTAATCAACCAATACCCCTCAACCATCCAAAAACACTGGGGGCAGGGTCACACAATCTCATACTTCCCCACATGCAAGTAAATCCGTGAAACCTCCCCCTCCATTCTGTGCACCTCCTAAGTGTGCTTTGTGCGATGATTTGTGCCATGCAACCCATAATTGTCTGCAATTGCCAAACCTTCAAGAACACATGAATACGTTCAACGATGACCCCAATATTCCGATTGTTGAACTACAAACCACCCCCCAACCATGTAACAAATCATTGCGCACCAACCACTCCTACGCCATATGCGTATTTTGCGTACATTATTCCCATCATTGACTTGAATTACCTGAGTATCGACTGGTTCTCCATGAAATGAAACATTCCTCTTTAGATTCATCCATTACTACCATCGAGGGGATTCACCCACCTGAATCCTCCTCCTCAACAGAGATTAACACTATCTACATGATTTCCACAAGTGGTGAACCAAATTTTCCCCCGACCTCCAACTTTATCTCTTCCGATTTGTCCACACAATATTTTCATAATGACGAAGAAATCATCGAAGCATTAACTGCACCTGAATTCCCTTGGGATGATATTCATCATCAATCCTACTTCATTCCCGGGGAGTCTACCCCTGTTACAACCAAGTGGACTGGTTTAAAAACCCCATCCCAGCTCCCGATGCCTTTGAGGAAGGTAACATGGATAACATCTCACCTACCATATAGGTCGATATTTATGTCACACCTAGTATAGTTGAGACAATTATGTTAGGTGCCTCATGTACTCCAGAAGAAGTTGTTACCTATAATACACTCTTCCAAGAGTTCCGTGATGTTTTCGCTTGGTCATATATTGAGATGCCTAGTCTTGACCCCACCATCATTGAGCACTGTATCAATACTTGGCCTGGCATCCCACCCGTCCACCAAAAGAAACGACCCATTCACCCCTCTAAACTACCAGCGATGAAGGCTGAGATTGAAAAATTACGCCAAGCTAGGTTCATTTACCCCATCGCTTACACCACATGGGTGTCCAATCCTATGCTGGTTAATAAAAAACATGGCACCATTTGCATCTGTACTGATTTTCGTGAGCTGAATTTAGCTTGCCCCAAAGACAACTTTCCTATGCCTTTCATCGATCAGCTCATCAATGCATGTGCAGGTCATCAGATTCTCTCCTTCATGGACGATTTCTCTCGCTACAATCAGATTCAAATTCACAAATAAGATCAGTATAAGACTGCCTTCACTACTCCATGGGGCACCTTTTCCTATCGCGTTATGCCGTTTGGTCTTAAAAACGTTGGTGCCACATTTCAGCAGGCCATGACCTTTTTCTTTCATGACTTGGTTCACATTATCCTTGTATACTTGGATGACCTCACTGCTCGATCCAAGAAGCCATCCAACCACCTAGACGATCTCAGGCAAGTTCTTTTGTGTTGTCGCAAATAAAACATCCGCTTGAACCCCCTCAAGTGCGTTTTTTGCATTCCTGCAGGCCGATTTTGGGTTTCATTGTTTCCCAAAATGGGATCACTGTTGATCCTTTGAAGGTTCAATCCATTCTTGAACTCCCTTCGCCACATACATTATGCTAATTATAAATCCTTCAAGGGAAAGCCAGCTTTCTCTGTCGCTTCGTTCTAGACTATGCTACAAAAGTTCATGGTTTCCTTCGCTTACTTCGAACCCACATTCCCTTTGTTTGGGATGAAGAGGCACAAGTGGATTTTGAAGCACTCAAACAAGCATTGAATTTCGCCCCCCTGATTTCACCTCCTGATTTCTCAAAGGATTTTATCCTTTACATTTCGACATCCGAATATGTCATTTCTAGCATATTAGTCCAAGAAGATAGTGTGCGACAACAACGGGTCATTTATTATGTAATTCAAACATTGTTTGGTCCCGCATTACACTATCCCCATGAGGAGAAGTTGGCCTTAACCATCTTATTCTCTATTAAAAAGGTACGCCACTACATTCTTATGAGCTGAACTATAGTTGTGGCAGACTCCAACCCCATGGTCTATCTCTTGATTCGCTTCCTCCTTCAAGACCGCATGGCTAAATAGATAATTATCCTGCCAGAATATGACCTGACATTTATTATACCCAAGAGTACCAAATCCATTGCATTGGAACACCTCATGACTGACTTACCGTCTTTGTCAGCGTCACCACCTATCATCACTAACTTTCCCGACGACCACTTGTTTACCATTTCATCAGAAGACCCATGGTATGGTGACATCCTGGTATACCTTCGAACACAGAATTTTGCTCCAACCTTGGCCACGATGATCGACGTCGCATACACAATCATGCCTCACAATACCTCCTTCTGGGAGATGTCCTTTATCGACATGGCATCGAAACCATTTTACGTCGATGCCTTACACATGACGAGGCTGAACAAGTTTTAAATGATCGTCACAGCGGAGCCTATGGTGGCCACTTCTTTGGAATGGAAACTTCCCAAAAGGTCATCCACAATGGGTATTTCTGGCCCACCCTTTTTACTGATTTCATTACAAGATTCAAACATTATCAGAATTTCCAACTTTTTTCCCCAAAGCCAGGACCCCTCCTACTCCTCTCCATCCAGTCATCACTGTTGGCATTTTCTATAAGTGGGCCATCGATTTTAAGGAGTGCAACCCCCCCTTGGTGAATGGCCATAAATACATCATTGTGGTCGTCGACTATTTCACTAAATGGGTCAAGGCCATGCCTTCATTTAACTGCCAGGCCGATACTGCGGCACGTTTCTTCTTTAACCATGTCATTGCTCGATTCGGATTCCCTAAACAACTCATATATGACCATGGAAAACACTTCGAAGACACCGTTTGGAAATATTTTTCCACCTTCTTGAAGTTTGACCACCAGTACACCTAATCTTACTACCCCCAAGGGAATGGCCAAGTTGAGGCTATCAACAAGATCTTGAGGACAATCCTTCAACAAACAGTAAACCAACACAAGTCCAATTGGCACCATATGCTCTTTCTAGCACTTTAACAAAATTTCATTGTCAAAATCAGGCTTTTCATTACTATATTTCTTCTACTTACCTATCGAAAATGAATGAATTTTAACTGATAGTTGAAATTACAAGTTTTCATTGAAATGGGGGCTGAAAAATCTATATTCAAAATCTTATAAATAACAAAATTTCATTATCAAAATCAGGTTTTTCATTACTATATTTCTTCTACATACCTATCGAAAATGAATGTTTGCTACACAAATACCAATGTTCCACCAAGTTTTCAAGACGCATGAGCACGGGAGCGGGGAAACACACATTGGGGACGTGTGGAGAGCACCCCCAAATTTAGGAAATGTGGGGGCGTCAAGGTCTTTAAAATTATTAAAATATAATTATATAAATCCTAACATATTAACATATAAATTCCTCGTCCCAACACCATTTACATACTAAAACCAAGGTATTTTTTAAGGATTCTGATATTATACTTAAGTATAGTATCTTAGGCGATTATTTTGGATTGAAAAACACATGTATATAGATAGGTAGGTGAATATTAAATATGAAACATTCAATTTACTACTAAAATGTGTAAATTTTGGCGAATATTACCCTAACTAAAACTTAAAAGTAAATAATAAATACAAAATAGTAAATTCATCATAGTAAGCATGATTGTCAATTCATCATTGATTTATGAATCTTTATCATTTGAGTATTTGAATTTCACATTGATAAATTCTAAATTTGTAATACATGCACATCTTCCATTATAAATTTGAATTATAAACATAAATAGTAGATGAAAATTTAAAATATTAAAATCATAGAACTGAATCATAGACATGTCACATAAACTCTTAAACACCTTCAAATTTAAAGAGTCAAAAGAGTGATGAGACAAAGACTCAGTCTAAGGTCATCAATGACAGTATCTACTTCTAGAGTCACAAGTTAAACTAAAAACTAATAATGGACAATGAACACTAAAAATAAAAGTAGCGAAAAGAAGTTGAAAGTATCAAAAGAGCATCAAGGAGATGGTTCCATGGACTGGTCCTCCCCATGCATCCACTCCGTGAAGCCATCAGGACCATCAATGGGAGTGTCACTATCTAAGTCAGAGTCACTCTCATGAGTGACCACTGGCAAACCAACCAAACCATGTTTTCTTTTAAGTTATGAAAAAAAAATTCACGTGGGGACATTTGGGCATCCTCCCTTTTCATGAGGGGACACCCAGATGCCCCCCACCTCTTCGAGACGTTCCTTGTGTGTTTCCTCAAGTTTTCAGGAAAAGGGGATGTGGGGAAACTTTTCCCAAGGAGTCCCCAAGCCCTTGGGGTGTAGGAAACCAGAGGAGCGCGCTCCTAACCCTGGGGGACACATCCCCATGGAACACTGACAAATACTGCTTAGTTGGAAAGTATTTAATATTAGGATAGACGATATTGAAAGAAGTCAATTTGCTGATAAATTCCCCCTTTTTGAAAAATTCTGATTAAAATTTGCCTCGAATTCATATTAAGGAAATTTTCAGGAGTTTTTCAACCAATTAAGATCTATGTTACCAGAAACGAGAAACGAGAACGGTACGAGAAACAAAGTTTGTAGGTTTCACATACAAGAAATGAGGAGAGAGAAAAACTAAAATTCTATTAAAGAAAAGAAAAAGTAAATCACATTTTGGAATATGTCACTTTTTATTTCTTTCAGCCCGTAGGCAAAAAACTAGAGACACCAAAATAAATATATGCTTTGTTGATACAAAGTAAGTACTTGGAATTGGGGTGCACGGTTTACTGGATCTCTCGATACAAAATGCCTCTATTGTAATGCTACTAGAAACTCTCAACCAAATCAGATAAACTTCGTCTTGCAATTAAGATGAAATCCTTTCATACCCAATATTTATTGGATCTCTCGATACAAAATACCTCTATTATAATGCTGTTGGAAACTCTCAACAAAATCTGATAAAATTTGTATTGCAATTAAGATGAAATCCTTTCATAGAATATAATAGAGTTTCCAGCACTTTTGTTTAAGAAATTTAATAAACATGGATATCATTTAACTCAGAAGCCCACAAAACACTCCCCTAGGTTTAGGGCCTTAAGGCCAAATTTATTAAGTATAAATATTGATTTTCCCTATGTTTATTAAGTACTAACTGGCGAATTTCCTATATAAATCCCCATCTAAACATTCGATACCAAAGTTCATATTACACTGCACACATTTATCTAAACGCCAAATTTATTAAGTATCGATTTAGAAATTTCCTATACAAATCCCAATCTAATCATTGGATACCAACTCAGAATCTGTAACAGTAACCGATCATATTTATCAAGTACCCAAGAATAAAAACAAAGTTAAACCTTGCACGGGCCATAAGAAAACAAAGACAGGAGTACGCAATAAGATTGAAACATGCACATGCTCGATAATTTCCTGTATGATCTGTGGTGAACCGCTCATACATCCTGTAGCCATTTCATTTGACGCTCCTCTTTTTTTAAATGAATAAATACAACTCTTGAAGAATATGTCTAATGCTTAGGCTGGAGCATTGAATGCCATTATGATTTATAGGCTTTAGGACTAAATTTGGTACAAACGTTTCGATAAATCTGATGATGGGGCGAGAAATATATTAAACAAGTGTTTAAAAAATATTAAGAAGAGGCTTGAAACTACACATGAGCTTTTCGTATCACCCTCCTGAACCCTAGGCACATGAGCTGGCACATTTCATGATTTTTTTTTAATAGATAAGCAGAAACCGTCTGTATAACAATATTCGGCCACTAAAAAAACTAAAGTATGTTGCAGTATCAGGAAACCTTCAGATTCTAGACTCTTGGCCTCCATTTTCATTAAAGATTCTGATCCAGTCTTACCTGTTTCCTTGGTTGGTCCTACGCTCTGCTAAGACAGGACCGACTAGCAAGAAATATGCCTTTTGTAACACCAACCACCAGTGTTCGTGTGAGATACCACATAGCCTTAGAATGGTAAGACCTTTCAGGTTACACAGACCCCTCCCTTAACACCATTCCAGCTCCCAGGCCAACTGAGAATCTCTTTTCTGGATTCCTATATTGAGGTTCAACACTTCACAAAGTAGAAGCTATATTGAGCTTCAACACTTCACAAAGTGGAAGCTGCTTCGGGGTCTTCAGCCAAGTTAACGATGTGCCGCAAGGAGGCAAGACATCATAGAGTGATTCACAGAAGAAGAAAATGTGTGGTGAGGAGGTAGGAAATCGACAACTCACACAAAGCATTTCTTTCAACTTTGAAATTATATTTGAAGTTCAATAGAGGGAGACTAGGGAAGCTCTGGGCATTCAACACCATTAAATTTTCTATCTACCAACGCACCCTTTGTTGGTACTTTTAACATGCTATAAAAACCACCCACTTGCCATTGACTCGAACCCTTTGTTGGTACTTTTAACGTGCTATAAAAGCCACCCACTTGACATTTATCATTGACTCGGAAACAAAATTGACCCAGAAACGAGAAGAAACCGAGAAATGAAAATCCGTTTTGTGGGAGAGAATGTTATGAGAAACGATCTGTTTTTCTAAGTCTAGAAACGAAAAACGACTGTGTGTTTTGTCCCATTTCCGTTTCTACCCCGTTTTTTCTCCAAAACATGAACTACCGTCCCGTTTCTGGTAACCGAGGTTAATATTATTGAAAACTTTGAATTTTTAGAAAACAAATGTATCAAGAAAGAAGATTCGATGGTAATAAACCTAAATAATCAAAAACTGAATTTGTTGCCCATTTATTAATCGACTCCACAGGATGTTGAAACACAACCAAATCAAAATAGTTGGATGGCCACTAGGCAATGCTTTGTTCTACGAGTTACCCTGTGTAAACCTTTGACTTGGATGTCGATGGAATGGAGATGCTCCATGGTGTACAGAACATAGGCTGGACCCTAATTAGTACTAGAACATCCATAGTATATGAGAAATTCTAAAATAACAGAAAATTCGTGTTTGTGAAGGTAATGATTTCTTTCAGTTGAAAGGAAAACCTAGTTACGCACAGTTTTCCAATTTTGACACTGAACTCTCACACAATTTCTCCACAGTTTTCCAATTTCGACACTTCATTCAACTCCCTCACCTGCTCCAATGGATGCAAGACCTTGAATCAACAAAAGACCAGCGCCGAAAGATAAAAGGCAGCTGCTAGAAAAAAAATATATCAAGAAATAATCGATGGTAACAAACCTAAATAATCAGAAAGATTGAAGTTGTTGCCCATTTATTAATCGGCTCCACGTGATGTTGAAACACAACCAAGTCAAAATAGCTGGATGGCCACTAGGCAATGCTCTGTTCTACGAGTTACCCTTTGTAAACCTTTGACTTGGATGTCGACAGAATGGAGATGCTCCATGCTGTACAGAGCATAGGATGGACCCTAATTAGTACTGGAACATAAATGGTATATGAGAAATTCTAAAATAACTGAAGGCAATGATTTATTTCAGTTGAAAGGCAATCTAGTTACGCACAGTTTTACAATTTTGAAACTGACCTCAAGGCTCACACAATATTTTCACAGTTTTCCGATTTTGACACTTCATTCAACTCCGTCACTTGCAGATGGATGCCTCTTTTTATATTTTAGCTTTCCTATAGTTGTTGCTTATTAATTAATGTAAAAGAAACTGTGACTGCCTTCTCTAAGCATTCTACGACCTCTGAAGAGCTTGCTGGCACATCTAGAAAAAGATGTTGTGACGTATTATACATCAAAAGCAATGCCCTCTTTCTGATGATCTAAGCACGCCTCTTTTCAATAATTACCAAGTATACAATGGAGTACGCTTGCTCATCGAGAATTGTTAAGAGTTCTTAGCTCGAATAGATTTATCGTTCCACTTAACAGCACATCTTCGTATTTTCTAATTGATGTGAATACTTCCTGGATAGAGACAATTCAATAGTTACAGGGACGATAACATTCCATTTAAAATATAATAGAAAAATAAATGCAGGTTAGGTTCCATAATCATGTATAATGGAAGAATGCAAAATATATATGCATATCTCTGACCCATTCATTAAGCATAACAGTTCTGAAAAATAACAAGAAGAATTTGTAGGTATAACAGTTTATTTTAGAAAAATAGAAGGATGATTAGAATATACCTTACATTGAAAAAATTGGTGTTTCTGTACTGTGTAGACCACAAGCCACAATCATTCTCCCAAACCCAAATATGAAAACAGGGTATATGACAGTAAATTTAAAATAAAATTTAATTATAAAAAGCAATTTGCAGGTAGCTATAACATGGCCTCGACCTTCAAGGGAAACAGACAAATCAGTACAATGTTAAATAGACAATATCCATTTACATAAACCAACTACAATGTTAAATAGACATTATCCATTTACATTATCCATTTAGCGTACAACGTAAATTACCTCTGAGTTGACGTAAAGGAGCTAGAGGTTAGGAGTTCAAAAGTCAATCTACGAGACGTCTCGCATGGAGATTGATATTCCAAAACGCTATGTAAAAATATAAAACACATTTATAAGAAAGTAAATATAAGAAATTTATCTAATATAAAATATTTGGTACATAAACATTTTTTTAATTTAGTTTATGTTTGAGTAGTGTTAAAATATGTTTATATTGGATTTAGGAATCAATTATGAAATAGCCAATACCTTCCAATATATGTTATGATTCATTTTCTCCAATTTAGCATAGTTGATTTATACTCTTCAATTGTACGTTGTTAAATTGTAATATTTTTTAATAATATTAATTAATACTTTGGAGTTATTAATTAAATAATAACATTTTATTAGTATTAATACTTTGAGATTTCTATAGGTGTTTTGTTGTTAGTAATTTTTTTAAATAATAATGATTGTGTTCCTTAATTTAGTTTTGAAAATGAATTTTAAACAAAAAAATTAATGGAAAAAAATTAACTTCTCTTTTTATTATTTTAATATGAAAATAAATTGTTTAATTATTATATTTTTAAACTTATTTTATAATAATATATTGACTTTTTAATCTTAATTTTTTAAAATATAGATTCAAAAAGTTTAATAATTGAATAATTTTATATAAAAAAAATCTAAATATTTTTCAAGTTTTATATATATTATTATGAATTATTACTTATAAAATCTCATACTCTTCACCAAGTCAATAGCACTAATATTAGCCAATTATAATTAACAATATTGTCTTGTTCTAAAGCTATGTACAAATATATCAAAAAGATTAAAAGTCAAACATATTAAGAAGCTATACAACATGTACGTAATAAAAAAAAAATCAAACAAAGTAAAATATTTGGATATGATTAATAGTTTTAATTTTAAATTAATTATTCTTTAAACAATATAATTAGTAGTTTTAATCATAATTAACCATTTAACTTGTTCAAATTATGAAAAAATCCATATTTTCACACCTTTTTTTCTTCTTATTATTATCAATTTAACCCATGAAGTTAAGTGGGCTTTGAAGATCTTCACCAACAAAATCTCCTTGGATACTTAGATTGTAAATGAGGCTCGCGCTCTATCCATTTTAGTATCTTTATTAGGGACGTGTGTAATAAAACAAAAGGATTAGATCATTCCAATTAAAGGGGAAAGCAATCAAATATAAAGAAAAATTTGTTTTCTTTAATATCTAGGAATAAAACATCCTCAAGGTGGACTTTATGTAAGGAATCTAAAAGCCATGAATCTAGTTTTTGGGTCAAAATTCTTTGGAACTTACTCTCAAGCTACTTATCATGATAGAAGGACTGTAATTGTAACTCTAGAAACTTAAAAACGAAACCTAAAAGGGATTTTAGATAGTAATTATATTAGTAATTTCCCTAATCAAGTCCTAGATTTGGAGAATAAGATAATGTTTAATGATCATTTATAAAAAAATTAAGGTATGCTCCTACGTCTCATTTGAAAGATTTTCTCTGAAGTTTAGATCACGGATTTCTTTTTTAGGTTTGGGATTAGGGTTTTCAGATAGAGACGGGAGGGGATTTTCCCCTCCCCCGGAGGTCGTGGCCTTCAAAAACCTGATCATTGCAAAAGGTGTGAAGGTCCCTACCTAGATACCCTTGAAATTTGTCAAGAAACTAGACGAAATACTAGAAATAGTCCCTTCCAAAATACCCTCATCTAGACCGATGAGAATAACACTGTCTTTTGTTGAACAAGCTCTTGTGGGACATTTACGGGTTTATGGCCCATGCCCAAAAACATGGTTTCATGGTGCAAAAGAACTGGCATCCATTAATTTCAACTAGGTTTTCTATTTACTCAGTAGGTCGAGGATATTACATCTGTCAATTTGAAGAGAAGACAAATCGAGATCTAATTTTCAGTATCAGGCCATACTTCATGGGCCCTTGAGGATTATATCTGAATAAATGGTCTCTGAAATTTGATCCTTCACAAGACCTACCCTCGACCATTTCAATTTGAGTTAGATTGCCCCACCTTCCCATCCATTACTAGAACGATGAATGTATGAAGACTATGGGAAATACCTTTGGAACATACATAGACAGAGCTAAGCCTAAAGATCAATATTCATGTGCATGGATATGCATCGAAATTGATTTAGAAAAAGGGCTCCCATAAGCCATTAAACTAAAAGTAGAAAATTGGATGCACATTCAACCACTATACTACAAACATCTATTGTTCAAATGTCACATTTGTCATGAATATGGACACTTTGCAAGGAACTGCAAACAAGCTGCGGAAGAAAACAAGGAGGATGAATCTGCGGAACAATGGGTGCAGGTCAAGAAGGGAGTGCAACATAAGAAACCTCCAAAGAAGGAAAGTAAATATGCTTGATTAATACACCAATCTGAGCCACAAGCATCAACAACTGACAAATAAGCTCCTTAGATATGAAATTAATTTGAAAATTTAGCCCAAGTTGACGCAAACATAGTGCAAGAAACAAAAGAAACCCTAGTTGTGGTAGACTAAAAAATTATAAACTCAAAGTAGGAAAACCCTAATGTGGATATCCCAGAAAATAAAACAAGCCCTGGAAAAAAACCATAAATCCAATCATTGTCAGGAGCAATAACAAGGAATAGAACATCAAGTATTGAAACACGGGAAGAGGATGAATCAGATGTGGAGAAGCCCATTAGAAAAGGGCAAAAAAAAATAAGGAACTCAAAGAAGAAGAGGTAATGAGAGAAAAAACCCTAGGCGCTCAAGTAACAATAGAAAAAGAAATGGGAAGGGAAAGCAAAGGCAGAACCAGCAAATCAAAACCTGAGGAGGAGCATCTAGGGACTCTCCTTCAAAAGTTAAATGATGAAGCTAATCTCTTGAATAGTAGAGGAATGGGTAGTTCGACAAAGATAAAAGCTGTGCAAAATCTAATCAAAATGGGGAAGCCTAACATTCTTCTACTCCAAGAGACCAAACTTGAGGATAAAAATATCCTCACCCAAAGTGCAAAAATTTGGAAAAATAATGCAGGAAAAGTGGTTAGTTTTGTTGGGATGTGACAATCAATTGATGGTTTAGGTCGAGTTGGTTCACGGTGGTTTCACCAACCGTATAATCAGTTATGTGTAAATGAAGAAGGATTGCTTAAATATGTGGCCCATTGAGGCAGATATTGAGCTGGGGCTTTAAGCCCTCTCCTGGATATTTTGTAATCTACTCTCCTGGATATTTTGTAATCTACTATTGATCCTTGAATACTAAGAATATTGATGCTTGGTGGACGTAGCCCACATTCAGTGGGTGAACCACATATATCTTGTGTCTTTGGTGTGATTGTTGTTATGCACAAATATTTTATGCATCCTTATGTTTTCTGTTACTGTTTTTTATGATCTCTTGGGTTTAAGGCCCAACAAGTGGTATCAAAGCTTGGGTGAAGAGAAGACAATAGGTTGTAGAGAACAAGAAGACATTAGGTTGCAGAGAACAAGAAGAGAACGCATTTGATCAGGTCGAAGTCTCACAGCAAGTGAACAAGAGGCCATGTGTTGAAGACTACGAGCCGTAGTGAAGGAGCCCACGATTTGTTGGTTCTTGGTAACCGCAAAGGGAACCGCCACAGTGGAAACAGTGACAGGCAGACAACTTATTTGTGGTCATGAGAAATTGAATCCCTATGAGAGAAGTAAAGACAAGAGAGCCAAATTCAAATGGCCATGACGTTATGGAATGGCGACTCCCTTCCTTGTGATCTTGTTGTTGCAGAGCTCAAGGTTAGAGATCCACGAAGTAACACCTTGTTGCTGCATGAGGAACCTGAGATCCATGAAGAGACTCGTTGTTGTTGCGCGTAGAAGCTGAGAAGCAAGGCGTGCTCAACGTGCCCAAATCTGTTGGACAACCACGCAGGAAAAGGGAAGTTGAGTCCGATCTGGTGGAGAATCGAGACCCCAGAGGACGTGCTCGATCTGTTTATTGTTGTTCCTGATGATCAGAACATTTGGTTGGAGTAGTCAATTGGAGATGGCGTTCGGGCCGCATGAGGAAGACCAAGGTAGAGCCGGCGACAGCTTCTTAAGAGCAAGTGGTTGGAGATTCTGAGGTGTGAGACAACCGTGCAATCACTGCCCTGGTAGAGAAATTGCTGGAAGAAAACAAAGAATGCCATTGCAGAGCAGGATTCGAGGAGATCGAGGACCAGATCAGATAGATGGAGCTTGAGTTTAATCTCTGTTGAAGGTTTTGGAGATGAGACCGACGTGGGAATGATCCAGGGGAAGGTCGTCCAGACATTTGTGCGTGGAGGTTTCCATGAGGCTACATTTGAATTTTGTAGTCTAGGTTGTGTGCGTGGAGGTTTCCATGAGGCTACATTTGAATTTTGTAGTCTAGGTTGGTGGAATCCCGCGTGCTATATGTTCTTTATTGATCTGGTGAGGCCGTCAAAGGAAGAAGTTTGGTTGCAGGTCGGATTGGTCATTTCCATTTGGAGAAGAGACTTCCATATAATGACATGCAACCATCTAGGTTAGATTATTAGATGCAATTTTTTTTATATATATGCATGGTTTTTATGCATCAAAGCATGCTTATGCTGGTGTGATTTATGTATGAGAAAATTGGAGTAGTAATTTCCCATGTGTCAGAATATTTGTTGATGGTTTGATGGTGGAGACACCATAATGGAGAACGTGGTTAGCAGTTGTGGCTTGGACGGATTTGGCTAAAGTGCTCGAGTGCACTATTCGAGGTGGAGGACTAAAGATATTCCATATCATATAGGAAGAGTTGTCTACAAAAGCTCAAGAAATCATTGTATGGCTTGAAGTGTTCAGGTGATTAGTACAAGATGTTGGATTACTTCATGGTGAGCCAAGTTACAAGAAGTGAATGTAACTATTTTTTTTATTCATTATCTTGGTGTTTAAATTGTTGGCGTTATGCTTGAGCTAGGACAAGCATGGTTTAAGATCAACAGGTTGGCTCAGGTTGTTGGACATTTGATATGAAGGATCTGAAAGCTGCAAAACAATCTTGAGCATGGATGTATACAAAGACGGATTGATGGTAAGTTTTTTGGTCATCATAGCATGAGTACATGATAATGATACTCAGGAAATGCGGTATGAATAACGTGAAACCGGTAAACATCATAAGATTTCTTCAGGTTAATGTCCACGTAATGAAGAAAAGAGTTATATGTCTCGAGTATAATATGTTATTTTGGTGTATGCGAAGAGATGATGAGATGATATTTCACATGCAAATTGTGTTGTCGATGGATTCATGGCAAATCCAAGTAAAAGCAGTGAAATGGGTGCTTCTGTGTTTTTTAGAAGCACAAAGGACTAGGCATTATGTAAATTGTTGTCAATGTGGAGATTGTTGGGATGTGACAACCAATTGACGGTTTAGGTCAAGTTGGTTCACGGTGGTTTCACCAACGGTATAATCAGTTATGTGTAAATGAATAAGGATTGCTTAAATATGTGGCCCATTGAGGCATATATTGAGCTAGGGCTTTAAGCCCTCTCCTGGATATTTTGTAATCTACTATTGATCCTTGAATACTAAGAATACCGATGCTTTTCCTTGTGGACGTAGCCCACATTCAGTGGGTGAACCACTTCTATCTTGTGTCTCTGGTGTGATTGCTGTTATGTGCAAATATTTTATGCATTCTTCTGTTTTCTGCTATTACTATTTTTTTTATGATCTTTGTGGGTTTAAGGCCCAACAAGTTAGAGAGGAGCATCTAGAGGACTACTGACACTTTGGAATCGTGTAAAATTCCAACTGCTGGATCACTCTCAACACACGCATTGGATTCACATGACTTTGCTCAGTCTACAAACGGATCTTCAGCCTACGTCTTATCAACATTGATGCCCACATTTCTTACTCTGAAAAACAAGCATGTTGGAATTCCATATAGAATTTCCTAGAGCAGAGGCCGAGGAAAAACATAATCTTAGCAGGTGATCTGAATGCCACTTTAAACTATGATGAGAAAAGAGGAGGAATCCCGGTTCGAGACTCCTTTAGAGAAAACATTGAGGATATCATTAAAAAATGGGAACTAATTGGTGTTAAGCCTATCAAAGGCAAGTTTACTTGGACTAATAAGAGAAAAAGGTCGGGGCACATCGCAGCTGACCTTGACAGATTTCTCATCTAAAGTACCCTTCTTCTCTCTTGTTTGTTTGCCTCCTCAAATATTCTTTCCTCTGGAATCTCATATCACAAACCGGTCTCCCTATCATTAGTAATCAATCGGGATCCTGGACCCATTCCTTTTCGCTTCAGTCCCATCTAGCTTTCACAATCAGAATTCTTTTTAATTATGGAAGAAACATGGGTAGAATATGTGCAAGGATACCCGTCATATGTTTGGGATGAAAAATTGAGAAGAACAAAAAAAAGCCCTCAAAGCTTGGGCAAGACATCTTCAGCCACCAACCAAAGTCAGAGAACAAAATCAAGTAGCACTCGAACAACAACATTAAAAAATGGAGGTTTGTCTAATCATGGAAGAGGAAATGCGAACAGAAGCTGAGCTACAAACATAATTAAATAAAGCATGCAAAGAGGAAGAATAATATTGGCATCTCGAAGTCTCTGGTTAAAAAGCGGGGATAGGAATACATCATATTTTCACAAGCAGGCTCAAGTCGGAAGAAATAAAAACAATGAGGCAAGTATCAAATCGTCAGAAGGTGAATCTTTAAGCAATTTTCAAGACATAAAAATGGACGCATACAATCACTATAAAGCGCTATATTCAGAGGAAGGAGTGGAGGACAGAAATGAAAGAAAAAAACTATTAACACATGTACTTCACGTAATCAAAGAAGAAGCCAATACCCATCTCACCAGGAGAATCACCGAGAAGAAGTTATCCAAGCTATATGGGAGATAAAGCCAAACAAGGCTCCTCAGTTAGATGGAGATAATATAAAAAAAGATCTTTGTAGGATGTTAATTCAATCTCAACTCAAGCTAAAATTAGGGGAGAAACCAATTCCTCTTTTCTTGCTCTAATTGCAAAGGATCGCTCTCCAACCTCCTTCCAGTGATTTTGGCCAATATCTCTGTGCAATGCATCCTATAAGATCCTCACTAAAATAATAGCCAATCGCTGCATGGTTTTGTCAGTAAAAAGGGCAAATTATGGACATTGTTTTGTTGGAGGAAGCAATACACTCTAGTAGAAGGAGAAAAGAAAAATGAATGGTTATAAAAATCGACATGGCAAATGCATTTGACACAGTCATAAATTTGGATTGTCTAGATGGATCTAGGCCTGTATTGGGAGTATGTGGATTGCTTCTCTAGTGAATGGTAGATCAACAATATTCTTTCAAATAAGTAGGGGAATCAGGTAGGGTTTCCCACTTTCTCCATTTTTATATATAATAATGGAAGATGTCTTAAGTCAAAAACCGAAAGCGGAAAGACGCTTAGGAAATATCCCACGGATCAACATAGAAACTGGAGTGAAAGAACTAAATCATTCACAATTTGCGGATGACACAATACTAGTGGGAATAGCCTATGCAATCATAGCTCACTGTTTTGATCAAGTTGTCTCAGCATTTTGCAAGGCCTCAGGAGGGAAAATTAGCAAAGAAAAAAGTAATATCTTTGGATGGAACACATATCCTACAACATTAGCAGTAATATCCATAATTCTAGGCATTCCAACACACTAAGATTGGGAAAGCTTCAAGTAACTAGGCCACCCAGTCACGCTCAAGCGTCCAACAAAAAAAAATTTGGGAAGCAATCATCTACAAATTTAAGCAAAAACTTGAGAATTGGGGATCGAAATGGCTTAACCCAGTAGGTAAGTTATTTCTCCTTAAAGCAGTTCTTTCATCAGTGCCAAATTTCCGATGTACCCTCCTCCTATCTCCAAAGAGAGTCATTCATCAGATCAACAAGATCATGCGGAAGTTTCTTTGGCAAGGTGGCAAGAATAATGAATAATGAAGGGAAAATGCAC